>CM077909.1:19923826-21176326 GCA_039720435.1 Amazona ochrocephala
ACACTCCATCAGAACCAGAGATCTATCCTCAAACCTTCCTACCTTTTCAATTCCTATAAGTATCCAGTTGCGACTTTCTATAATAGTAGTGTTAATAATGAATACTGCCTGCCTATTTCCAGCTTCTTTTTTGTTTAACTGCAGTAGCAGTTCTTGTTTGTATCAACATAACATCAAGCCCTGTTGTGGTTTAAGCCCAGTCAGCAAATCAGCCACGCAGTCGTTAGCTCACTACCCCCACTTCCTTCCCCTCTCTACCGGGGGGATGGGGAGGAGAATGGAAAGAATGTAACTCCCATGGGCTGAGATAAGAACAGTCCAGTAACCAAGGTATACCACAAACCACTGCTGCTACCACCAGTAATAATAATGATAAGGGAAGTAACAAAGGAAGAGAATGCTCACCACCCGCCGACCAATACCCAGCCTGACCCCAGCAGTGATCTAACCCTTCTGGGTAACTGCCCCCAGTTTATATAGTGGGCATGACGTGCTGTGGTATGGACTACCTCTTTGGTTAGTTTGGGTCAGGTGTCCTGTCTCAGCTTCCTCCCAACTTCCCCTCCTCCCTGGCAGAACATGAGACTTAGTGCTTGGTCAGCGTGAACATTACTGAGCAGCAACTGAAAACATCAGTATTATCAGTGCTGTTCCCAGGCTGAAAGTCAAAACCACAGCACTGCACCAGCTACCAAGAAGGAGAAAAATGACTGCTACTGCTGAATCCAGGGCAGTATCCACCCCTTATTCCATACCATTCATGTCATGCTCAGATCCAACATTTTCAATGTACCATCAGTCTTACCTCATATATATACATACATACATACACACACACACACATGCACACACACAGATCATTCCTTAATGCATGGACCAATCCCTATAAAGCTGCTGAGTCCACCCTTCCATGATGTTGGGCTCCATCTCTTGTAACAGTCTTTTAGACCAGGGGAGACAATGTGCAGTGTTCACACTTGAGAGTAACCTGGGCAATAGTGCCCATTGCTAAGACCAGTCCTTGATCATGAGTCCACCTGTATGTTGCACCTCTGCCCTGATGGCCTGAAGTGTCATGGGCCCACCAAGCTCTAAATAATTCACCCTCCCCTTCAGCAGTTTCTGCAGCTTGTCTTTGGGGACTCCATACAGCTGCCTTCCATCTCTGACATTTCCAAAGCACTGGAGGGGCCCACGGGACTAGACACTCACCCATACTGTCACACATACTCTGCCACTCTTGACTGTCCAGCCTCAGGGAAAACCTCTTGATCATCCTATATTATCGTCTGACCCAAACATGACTCCACCTAGCTCTCGAGATCAGACAAAATGGTAGTGGGTAAAATCCACTCTGTAGGCATGCCAACATGGTGATACCCATGACAATCAGCAGGCAGGTCTCAAGGTCCAAGGCCATCCAAAACCTTTGGAACTCTCAAATGACGCTGCTGTACTTGTCACTGGGGTTGGCGTAGCTGCTGTGCTTGGAGCTGGAGTAGCTGCACTGTCTGTTGTGGTCAGAGTTTGAGTAGCTGTTGTACTTGTCACTGAGGTTGGTGCTGCTGCTGTGCTTGAGGTTGGTGCACCTGCTGTGCTTGGAATTGGAGTAGCTGAGTTACCTGTTGCAGTCAGACTTTGAGTAGCTGCTGTACCTGTCACTAGGGTGTGTGGGAATGTCTCCCTCATAGGCTGACCAACCAAGGAAGGGAAAAAAGATGCGTAATTGCTATACACTCCTGTTATATACCTTCCAAAGTATAGAGGTGGTGACCACACTGGGAATGCAAGCCAGACCAGTTTTATGATCAATGAGTCTGTTGTACTACAAGTCATAGACAGATAGGAGCAGCCTCAGGCTCGCAGGCCCTTGTTCTCATGGGAGACTTCAACCACCCTGATATCTGTTGGAGGGAAGGTACGGCCCGGCACAAGCAATCCAGAAGGTTCCTCGATTGTGTGGAAGACAACTTCCTTCTGCAAGTAATAGAGGAGCCGACAAGGAGAGGTATCATGCTTGACCTCGTCCTCTCCAACAGGGAAGGGCTGGCTGGAAATGCGATGCTCCAGGGCAGCCTTGATTGCAGCAATCATGAGATGGTCGAGTTTGAGATCCTCAGGACAGTGAGAAGGGCGTGCAGCAAGCTCACTGCCCTGGACTTCAAGAGAGCAGACTTTGGCCTCTTCAGGAACCTGCTCAGTAAGATTCCATGGGATACAGCCCTAGAGGGCAGGGGGGCCCAAGACTGTTGGTTGATATTCAAGGATCACCTGCTGCAAGCTCGGGAGCGATGCATCCCAACTAGAAGGAAGTTTAGCAGGAGGGCTAGGAGACCTCCTTGGATGGATAAGAACCTGCTGAGCAAAATTCAAAGGAAAAAAGAGGCTTATAAAAGGTGGAAGCAAGGTCAGGCGGCCTGGGAAGAATACAGGGATGTTGTCCGGGAAGCTAGGGACCAGGTTAGGAAAGCTAAGGCCCACTTAGAATTAAACTTGGCTAGGGATGTTAAGGATAACAGGAAGGGATTTTATAGGTACATTGCCAATAAAAGACAGGTTAGGGACAACGCGGGTCCTGTCCAGAAGCTATCAGGAGAACTGGCTACCCTGGATTTGGAGAAGGCTGAGGTTCTTAATGACATCTTTGCCTCAGTCTTTACGGGCAAATGCTCTGACCACACTACCCAAGTCCTGGAAGGCAGACACAGGGACCTTGGGCCCACTGTAGGAGAGGATCTGGTTCAAGACCACCTTAGGAACCTGAATGTATGCAAGTGCATGGAACCGGATGAAATCCATCCGCAGGTCCTGAAGGAGCTGGCAAATGAAGTTGCTAAGACACTGCCAAGACACTGCCCATCATGTTTGAAAAATCATGGCAGTCAGGTGAAGTTCCCGATGACTGGAAAAAGGGAAATATAACCCCCATTTATAAGAAGGGGAAAAGGGATGACCTGGGGAACTACAGACCAGTCAGTCTCACCTCTGTGCCTGGCAAAATCTTGGAGTGGATTCGCCCTGAAGGCATGCTGAGGCACATGAGAAACAACAAGGTGCTTGGTGACAGCCAGCATGACTTCACTAAGGGGAAATCCTGCCTAACCAATCTGGTGACCTTCTATGATGGTGCCACAGAACTGATGGACAGGGGTAGAGCAGTTGATGTCGTCTACCTGGACTTGTGCAAAGTGTTTGACAGTCTTACATGACATCCTTGTTTCCAAGTTGGAGAGACATCAATTTGATAGGTGGACCACTTGGTGGATAAAGAACTGGCTGGATGGCCGCACGCAAAGAGTAGTGCTCAGTGGCTCAGTGTCCAGCTGGAGACCAGGAACGAGTGGTGTCCCCCAGGGATCGGTGTTGGGACCAGTCTAGTTCAACATCTTTGTGGGTGACATGGACAGTGGGATTGAGTGCGCCCTCAGCAAGTTTGCCAATGACACCAAGCTGTGTGGTTCGCTTGATACATTGGAGGGAAGGAATGCCATCCAGGGGGCTTTGACATGCTTGTGAGGTGGGCTGATGCCAACCTGATGAAGTTTAACCATGCCAAGTGCAAGGTCCTCCACCTGGGTCGGAGCAATCCCAGGTACACATACAAGTTGGGCAGAGAAGAGATTCAGAGCAGCCCTGCGGAGAAGGACTTGGGGGTGTTGGTCTATGAAAAAATGAACATGAGCCGGCAGTGTGCGCTTGCAGCCCACAAAGCCAACTGTATCCTGGGCTGCATCAAAAGGAGTGTGACCAGCAGGTTAAGGGAGGTGATCCTGCCCCTCTACTCTGCTCTCGTGAGACCTCACTTGGAGTATTGTGTGCAGTTCTGGTGTCCTCAACAGAAAAAGGACATGGAAGTGTTAGAACAAGTGCAGAGGAGGGCCACAAGTATGATCAGGGGGCTGGAGCACCTCCCATATGAAGATAGGCTGAGAAAGTTGGGTCTGTTCAGCCTGGAGAAGAGAAGGCTGCGTGGAGACCTCATAGCAGCCTTCCAATATCTGAAGGGGGCCTATAGGGATGCTGGGGAGGGACTCTTCATGAGGGACTGTAGTGACAGGACAAGGGCTAACAGGTTCAGACAGGGGAAGTTTTGGTTGGATATGAGGAAGAAATTCTTTACTGCGAGGGTGGTGAGGCACTGGAATGGGTTGCCCAGAGAACGTGTGAATGCTCCATCGCTGGCGGTGCTCAAGGCAGGGTTGGACAGAGCCTGGTATGGCATGGTTTAGTGGGAGGTGTCCCTGCCCGTGGCAGGGGGGTTGGAATTAGATGATCTTAAGGTCCTTTCCAAACCTAACTATTCTATGATTCTATTATTACCATAAAGTACAGTGAAACAAGAGCCTTAGCCCAAGCCCTTCAGCTGATAAACACCAAGACAGCAAATGCCAGCTGTAAGTAAGGTACAACGTGCTGAAACTCCGAGACATAGAGCAACAACTTTGAGAGCCAATACATCTGCATTGTGACGAGTGACTATTTATCCGAAACAATGAATACTTACCAAAACTACGATTAGACACAATCTGGTCAGATCTGTCGTTATCTCAACCATTCGTGCCCCACCTTGGGCGCCAGAAAGAACTGTAATGGTTTAAGTCCAGTCAGCAAATCAGCCACACAGTCATTAGCTCACTACCCCCACTTCCTTCTCCTCTCTACCGGGGGGGATGAAGAGGAGAATCGAAAGAATGTAACTCCCATGGATTGAGATAAGAACAGTCAAGTAACTAAGGTAGAACATAAACCGCTGCTGCTACCACCAGTAATAATAATGATAAGGGAGACAATAAGGGAAGAGAATACAATTGCTCACCACCCGCCGACCAATACCCAGCCCGACCCCAGCAGTGATCAAACCCTTCTGGGTAAATGCCCCCAGTTTATATAATGGGCATGACGTGCTGTGGTATGGACTACCTCTTTGGTTAGTTTGGGTCAGGTGTCCTGCTTCTCCTTCCTCCCAGCTTCCCCTCCTCCCTGGCAGAGCATGAGACTCAGAAAGTGCTTAGTTAGACTAAACATTACTGAGCAGCAACTGAAAACATTGGTGTTATCAGTGTTATCAGTGCTGTTCCCAAGCTGAAAGTCAAAACCACAGCACTGCACTAGCTACTGAGAAGGAGAAAAATGACTGCTAGTGCTGAACCCAGGACAGACCTTCTTCTCTTAACAGGTTTTTTAATTACTTTTTCAAGTTTTCCTTACAGGGGAAATAAAATAAATAAATAAATTAAAAAAAAAAAATCTGCTCTGTCATCTATCCTAGACAAAATACTCTGAAGAATTTGGGAATTTGATTGTGTGCATTCAAAAATGGTTCTTTTCAGACACTAAAATTAGGTTGGAAGCTGCTTTTCAAAGAGTAGTCAGTCTCTCAGCCCCCTCCTCCTGCTATTCCTATTCAGATTACTGACTCATCCTTTAACATAAACTCTATGTTTGCCTGCAGAGCTCTCATTACCTCTGACAACACTTTTTTTTGTCCCAGAACATTTAATTTTCAACTTTAGAGTACACAGATGGGAAGAGAGAGACAGTACTTGTTGCCTTTGAATTATAAAGAAACTAAATCCTATTGTTATTACCTTTTCTTGTCACATTGATGACAAACAAAAGCAAATGATGCTTTTTCTAGTGCATCTGTACAATACTGAGATTGCAGTCCATTACTTCAAATGGAATTTTATGTTCCTAGCATAAAAATGGATGAAAAATATCTTTCTTAAGTGTTTAAAATTATGTATCACAATTTTTTCAGCTGAGACCCCAGAACATTTTGTTGCAGTCAAAGAAGATACTGATAGATTAAAACTAAAAGCAAATAAACAGTGATCCCTTCATCCTCCATGCATTTGCATGTGAAGTAATGAAAACATCCTGCTGCACCAGAGGTATTCAGATGCTTACAGACACTGATACCTCAGTGGATTAAATTCAGAATCCTTCCGAGCCGGAAGAAAAAATCTCCCAGTAGTCTCTCTGCTGACTTGGATATTAAGTGTGTAAAGACCCCTGACGGTTTGGACATAGGTGGAAATCCTCCTAGGGGATCATGGTATCCATAGGGGATCATGGTATCCATAGGGAATCCGCGAATAGATTAAGATTATGCAGATATGGCATTTGGAAAGGAATTAAGAGGAGTAATTTCCCTGAGGATTTTAAATAGAAGTATTATAACTTCTACTGAGGCAATAGGATGAGATATTGATTAAAATAAAAAAAAATAAAAAAAAAAAAAAAAAAAAAAAAAAGAAAGAAAAAAGAAGATTTATACTCTGGCTCCAGATACAGAGATGCAGAGTGGCTGATACAGTTTGAGCAGGAATTCTTACGTTTATAAGCAATAGATACATACTGGTACTTATAAGAGCACCCTTTCTTACATGATTTCTCCACAACCATCACTTCCCCAAAGTATCACTGGAGTAGTAGCTATATCTTGTATGATTTTCAGAATTTCGCAGCCACAACTTCAGCTCTTTCGTTTGTTTCAGATGGTGCAGAAGAAAGTGATAAGGTGTTTCCATCCTTAGCAATTGTGCTGCAGGGAGTTTTTTGGTGCTACAGTTCCATACCACCTGCATTCCATTTTTGATATTTTGCTGCTAGTGCGTGAATTCTGTTGCACCTGTTTTTCATGAAATATCTATTACATAAAGTGTTTGGTTTGAGAATATGCGGTCTTAATCTTTCATTAAGCATTATTACATGGATTTTAGCCTCTCTGTTGGACAGCTACAGAAGAGGTGAAAAAAACTCCAAATTTGAATAGGGGACACAAATTTGTGTGTCAGTTTTGTACAGGTTTATTCTGTGTCTTCTGCAGAGATAGCATCTTTTTCTGTCCTTGACCACATGCTTAGGAGTTCATGACGACTGGAAAAAGGGAAATATAACCCCCATTTTTAAGAAGGAGAAAACGGATGAGCCGGGGAACTACAGACTGCTCAGTCTCACCTCTGTGCCTGGCAAAATCTTGGAGCGGATTTGCCCGGAAGGCATGCTGAGGCACATGAAAAGCAACAAGGTGCTTGGTGACAGCCAGCATGACTTCACTAAGTGGAAATCCTGCCTGACCAATCTGGTGGCCTTCTATGGTGGGGCTACGGAACTGATGGACAGGGGTAGGGCTGTTGATGTTATCTACCTGGACTTGTGCAAAGTGTTTGGCACTGTCTCACACAACATCCTTGTTTCTAAGTTGGAGAGACATCAATTTGATAGGTGGACCACTTGGTGGATAAAGAACTGGCTGGATGGCCGCACGCAAAGAGTAGTGCTCAATGGCTTAGTGTCCAGCTGGAGACCAAGAACGAGTGGTGTCCGTCAGGGATCGGTGTTGGGACCGGTCTTGTTCAACATCTTTGTGGGTGACATGGACAGTGGGATTGAGTGTGCCCTCAGCAAGTTTGCCGATGACACCAAGCTGTGTGGTTCGCTTGATACATTGGAGGGAAGGAATGCCATCCAGAGGGACCTCGACATGCTTGTGAGGTGGGCTGATGCCAACCTAATGAAGTTTAACCATGCCAAGTGCAAGGTCCTACACCTGGGTCAGAGCAATCCCAGGTACACATACAAGTTGGGCAGAGAAGAGATTCAGAGCAGCCCTGCGGAGAAGGACTTGGGGGTGTTGGTCTATGAAAAAATGAACATGAGCCGGCAGTGTGCGCTTGCAGCCCACAAAGCCAAACGCATTCTGGGCTGCATCAAAAGGAGCGTGACCAGCAGGTTAAGGGAGGTGATCCTGCCCCTCTACTCTGCTCTCGTGAGACCTCACTTGGAGTATTGTGTGCAGTTCTGGTGTCCTCAACATAAAAAGGACATGGAAGTGTTAGAACAAGTGCAGAGGAGGGCCACAAGTATGATCAGGGGGCTGGAGCACCTCCCATATGAAGATAGGCTGAGAAAGTTGGGTCTGTTCAGCCTGGAGAAGAGAAGGCTGCGTGGAGACCTCATAGCAGCCTTCCAATACCTGAAGGGGGCCTATAGGGATGCTGGGGAGGGACTCTTCATGAGGGACTGTAGTGACAGGACAAGGGCTAACAGGTTCAGACAGGGGAAGTTTTGGTTGGATATGAGGAAGAAATTCTTTACTGCGAGGGTGGTGAGGCACTGGAATGGGTTGCCCAGGGAACGTGTGAATGCTCCATCGCTGGCGGTGCTCAAGGCAGGGTTGGACAGAGCCTTGTATGGCATGGTTTAGTGGTAGGTGTCCCTGCCCATGGGAGGGGTGTTGGAACTAGATGATCTTAAGGTCCTTTCCAACCCTAACTATTCTATGATTCTAGGATTTCAGTAGAAGAAACTTATTAGGTCTTCCCCCTAGCCCAGCTTCCACCATTCCTACCCACCAGTTCCTGCAAGATCAGGAACTGGGCTCTTTCTTTCTACACAGAGATGTACACTGAAGAACTTGGAAAGACTTTGTCTTGCCAGGGTTAAAATTATTATGGAATACATTTAATATAACCTCTTGTTTGAGACCAAGAGTACAATGATATTTTCACTCCATATAAGTGCCTCACTCCCATCTGGTTTTGTTCACAGAAATACATTTTGAAATTAGCTATATATGATTCATTTCAAGGTGAGATTCCAGTGCCTGGGTAAAAACAAAACATAAAGCAAATGCTTAAGGAATCAAGGAAAAGAATGAAACCAACTCTATTTACAGCAGTTAAGCTAAAAACTTACTATTCTGAGTGGCTATTATGAATGTAAGAGAAGAAATAAAGACTTAACACTAAATGAATGAAGATTCAGAAAAATAGGCTAGAGTGTATTGAAACTAGCCGCACACACAGGTGCCTTATCTGTCCTTCAGAGGGATGTATTGCTTTCTTTTTGGCCAGACTTTTATATTCATTGCTAATTATTAGAATGATAACAATATGTACTTCATTCTGAGCTTTGCAGGCAAGTCATGAAGACTTTAAATGCTTTCTTGTGGAAGCTTTATTTTCTTCAATACTGTTGATTCTCATTTTTTAACTCTTTTATACAGTGTGCAATCAAGTACACCGTTGCAGGTAGTGGAGGACGTGAGCCCACAAGGCCTTTGTTTTCAGAAAAAAAGCTTGTGGCTGGAGAGTCAATGAGTCTGAACATCAAAATCTCTGCTTTTTAGGGGCTTGTGATAAACTAATGACCCCAGGAACTGAATGATCCTATGACACTTTGGACATTTTTCTGCATGTGCCACATTATAAAGCAAAACAATAATTGCGCAAGTCTCATTGTTAAAGGTGTGCTGCTCACCAGTGCCTGCCTCCAGCATGTTTTCCATACACTCACTGGCAAATACCTAATGTCATTACTAAACTCAGACATACCCAAGCCTCTCTTCTGTTGAGGTTTACTTTCTAATTCAATGTCAATTACAGAAACGCAGGACAGGGAAAATGAGTGGCTAACCACATCCGTTATGTGAGCTAAGGCTTACCTGTAGAATAAACTTTTAGAGAAAGCAACAGATAAATAGCACCTCCTCAGGTATTTCCTAACATCTTCTCATCACAGAGCAAACAGATCCCTACAAAACCTCAGAGCAGCGTTGGAGTGACTGTTTCCAGAAATAGGCTTTTTTGTACTGTACTTTTTCTGAGTCACACCACCACTAGAAACCAAGTCACAGGGAAATGGCATCTGCTCCCTCTCCTGGACCCTTATATATGGCAGGGTTAAGGGTGAATAGTTCCTCTATACCAAAGAACTAATTATATATTTTACAGTACAAAACTGCCTACTCTCCTCAAAGCTATTTGATCAAGCCTGATCCCACATCACCTCTTCTTCTACTATATTTCCCACTGTTTTTTTTCTTCCACTTTAAGGGATGACAGGAAAAAACAAAACTAAAAATCAGCCAGTAGCCAGGCATAGTTGTGAAAAAAGAGGAAAAGGTTCTTGCTTCCCTGAAACAAATGTTAACATTGCATGCCATACAAGGTAAGTACTGATAACTGAATACGCCCACTTGTCACTTTTAGAACATATAGCAAGTACATGGCAGGGATTATCTGAGCTGCAAGGGTCAGACAGAAAATACCATTGTGTGTGTCAAACTGGCACTTTAATAAAGAGGACATTACAAAGTCCTAACTAAACAGTGCTGCAAAAATGAGAAATCGGCACATAGAAAAAAACTACTCTGCTGAATCTTTTATTGGAAAAATATCCTTAACTAGATTTTAAAGCAAATTTAGAATTTTGATTACTTGATTGAGACCCTTGGTTTTGGAAATAATTCTTCCTGACCTCCTTACCCCAAGTACCCATCAGAATCAGTCGACCTTTAGATCTTGCCACAGGGTTTTCATTCCCTTTATCAGGTAGCTCAGATTTTGCAGGCCAAATTCTCAAAAGCTAGGAACTTCCTCTCCAGCAACTGAAGGTACAGGCCCCTGAGGACACTAGGCTGTTGTCTTCTGGACCACTTAAGCATCAGTCTGCCTCTGTAGGTACTTCTGTACCCCGGTCTCTGCCTGAACACTTAACAACCTTAAATATTAGAGCTTGCTAACCTAACTTTGCCCAGGATTAAATACAATTTAAACACCAGATGTCAGTGTTGTGCTTATGTTAGACTTAGATCACGAAGATGTCTCATTCTGTCCCCTATGAAAATTGTACGACTAAACGAAAATATTTTAGAATCTTTTAACTTCATTGTCACACAATATATTACATAATCCTGTCATTTAAAAAAAAAATAAAAAATTAGCCCCACTGGAGCAGTTGGCACGCCAATTTCAGTGTAAGCATTAGGGCTTTGGTGTGATATTAATCAAACATATTGCACTTCTCTGAAAACACAAAATAAAGGGGAAACTTTTAACTACTATATGATTGTTTTCCTCTATCTCCGTAGCAGGAGGTAAGGAATGGATTATTCTGACACTTGTCAAACTTCCCTGAGATATCACTGATTAACAACTGGTCTCGTCATAGTGGATTTGCTCTGCAGAACTGTTCCAGCTCTGCAGAGCTATTTTTTCTTTCAGTAGAGGTCTCTGTTGCGAAAAAAATTCTCAGTGGAACTACAGAAAGATAAGTTGTTAAACAAAAGCATGTCAGCCCATTGAAGAGATGGTATCTCAGTCCGTGCCTATTGAAGCCACAAAACCCAGACAGAAGTAAAATGGAAATTGTATGTCATGAGCCACATAATATAAATTTTAATTTTATAGCTTGAGAGGAATAATTAATGATGTATCTTTTATACAGAAGCCCAATGTTCTGCACTGTGAACTTTCAGGCTATTTTTTCAAAAGAGGAAAATATCACCCCAGATCTCCCTTCTAGCTTCTATTAAAAACCCAATTCAGTATGAACTTAAATAAACACAGAAATCAGTGTTCATGTTACAAAAATGCTTGAAAATATGTTTTCAATCGATATTTCAGAATAAAAGAGATATTAATCAACACTGTCTACAGAAAATTTACGAAGTCTTGGTATTTTGGGGTTATTAGGTAACCATACACAGCATCGCACATGCTGGTTAAACATCACTTGTGTCTGTTTTGGCTTCTTCCACAAGATGGAGTAAGAAGATCTGAGCTGCCAGAAATGTTCTCTGACTTAATAACCAGATTTATTTCTGTGGCAATTAGATCTGATTCGAAGTGCAAACTGACATAACAGAACTTTCTTTGGGCTTCCTTACATAAGGAGATAGTATCCACCAAACTGACAAAGAGAGAAGAAGATACAGACCATGGACTGTATTTTCCATAGATGCATTATGCAGTTCAGTCAAAAGCAGTATGCATTTTCACTATCTGTAAAAGGATGGCAAGGTATTCAAATTGTTCTAGCCCAAGGGTGACTAACAGGCGACGTCACAAGCAAAAAAAGAACTAAGACACTTGTTGCCCAATATTTGGCAAAACAAGGAAAAGAAAGAGGAACAGCAGACTTCATTATATAACACACTGTAATCATTCAGCGGGCGGCATGTGTATGAGTGCTGTGTGAGCTGTGCATGAAACAAGTGTGTGATAAACACCCCTAGGAGTTATTGTGTCACTTGGGGAGGAAAATGAAGTGTCTTCAATGTTTTCTTTCCTACCAACCAAAGCTTTTTCACTGCAAAGGGAAGGGGCAAGAGAAGTCTTAACAGACAGAAATATAACAGCTCCCTCAGGGACAGAAAGTGTAGAGAATGAGGGGAGAGCATTAGTATCCTCTGTAATGCTAGTAGTTTTCTAAATCACATCCAATTAAAGCTTAGGTCAAAAGCAGGTATTGCAGAAAGTGGAATTTATCCTCAACACTCTTCTCTTCCCACCCCTTCCATTGTCTTCGCTGTGATGCACAAGTGTCTCTATCTCAGAGCAAACACAGCCAGATTGCATCAGCCGTGGAAAGAATCTTTTCGACCTCTTTTTTTCAAAACAAACAAAAACAGCCTCCTCCCAGGCAATTTCTGCTGCCTTTCATGTCATTCATATTTGCCACAGATTATGTTGTACAGAACTCTAAGCCTAATTATATTTCTTTCCCATGCACACAAACATCATCCTGAGAGCAAGTAAGTAGACCTATCTTGAGAGATTTGTTAGGAATAAAAGTAACCATTTATCAACCTTGCCTCATCAAATGCAGAAGAAATCCAATAAAAATTTACATTCCTTTATATCTGATGAAAACAAGCTGTGGAAGCAGGCAAGGCTATTAGCATGTGTCTTTTATACTACATGTCCACCTACTTAAGCTATCACGACTTCTACTTAGAGGTGAATAGCTATTCTTGGAAGTGAACATGGTTTGCACACTTAGGCATGTTATTTCTCTTGAGAGTTGTTCTCAAAGTGGGCAGCAGCCTAAAGAATACGTAGGTCTAGCCTTTAGAGAAGTCTGTCTGATACAACAATCAGTTGCATATTCACTTGTTATCAGAGGGCCGTATTTTGGTTGCATATTTTCATGGCCACATTTTGGACACAAAAAAAGTATCAGTAAGACCTTTATGTAATAAGTTCCAAAATTACCATAAAATAGATCACAAACAGAACTGACTTCAGTAGAAATATGTTGGCTATTTTTAGAGACGTTACATGTGAAAAGTATTACGAAATGACTTTGAAAAATTGTCAAATCAGTAGATATGACATGGGAAAGCTAATCACAAGAATTTAGGAATATTTCTCAAGCATGGTACAGTGCTAATCTTCAGGTTATAATTAGAAGAATACATCGATTGCATTAATGAGAAACTATAAGTTATCCTACGGAAAATAATAAGAGACATACACAAGGACTTGAAAGAAGGAACACCTCAGGAAGGGCTTTGGAAGGCTGCTAGCAATCTAAGTGCCCAAATCATTTAAATTGGTTTTTAGAGAGTTTTAAATTCCTAGGCTATGACACAAATTACATGTGTTATTTTTTTCTTTTAGTAGCATCTGTGAAATCCTAACAGGTAAACGGGTTGGCAAATTTCAGAGAATCATAGAATCATAGAATAGTTAGGCTTGGAAAGGACCTCAAGATCATCGAGTTCCAACCCCCCTGCCACGGGCAGGGACACCTCCCACTAAGCCATGCCATACAAGGCTCTGTCCAACCTCGCCTTGAGCACCGCCAGGGATGAAGCATCCACAACCTCCCTGGGCAACCCATTCCAGTGCCTCACCACCCTTACAGGAAAGAATTTCTTCCTCATATCCAATCTAAACTTCCCCGTTACCCCTTGTCCTTTCACTACAGTCCCTCATGAAGAGTCCCTCCCCAGCATCCCTATAGGCCCCCTTCAGGTATTGGAAGGCTGCTATGAGGTCTCCACGCAGCCTTCTCTTCTCCAGGCTGAACAGACCCAACTTTCTCAGCCTATCTTCATACAGGAGGTGCTCCAGTCCCCTGATCATCCTCGTGGCCCTCCTCTGCACTTGTTTCAACAGTTCCATGTCCTTTTTACGTTGAGAACACCAGAACTGCACACAATACTCCAAGTGAGGTCTCACGAGAGCACAGTAGAGGGGCAGGATCACCTCCCTTAACCTGCTGGTCATGCTCCTTTTGATGCAGCCCAGGATACAGGTGGCTTTCTGAGCTGTGAGTACACACTGCCAGCTCATGTTCATTTTTTCATCGACCCACACCCCCAAGTCCTTCTCCGCAGGGCTGCTCTGAATCTCTTCTCTGCCCAACCTGTATGTGTACCTGGGATTGCTCCGACCCAGATGGAAGGCCTCGCACTTGCCATGGTTAAACTTCATTAGGTTGGCATCAGCCCACCTCACAAGCGTGTCTATGTCCCTCTCGATGGCATTCCTTCCCTCCAATATATCAACCGAACCACACAGCTTGGTGTCATTGGCAAACTTGCTGAGGGCACACTCAATCCCACTGTCCATGTCACCCACAAAGGTGTTGAACAAGACCGGTCCCAACACTGATCCCTGACGGACACCACTCGTTCCTGGTCTCCAGCTGGACACTAAGCCATTGAGCACTACTCTTTGCGTGCGGCCATCCAGCCAGTTCTTTATCCATCAAGTGGTCCACCTATCAAATTGATGTCTCTCCAACTTAGAAACAAGGATGTTGTGTGAGACAGTGCCAAACACTTTGCACAAGTCCAGGTAGACGACATCAACTGCTCTACCCCGTCCATCAGTTCTGTGGCCCCATCATAGAAGGTCACCAGATTGGTCTGGCAGGATTTCCCCTTAGTGAAGCCATGCTGGGTGTCACCAAGCACCTTGTTGGTTTTCATGTGCCTTAGCATGCCTTCCAGGAGAATCCGCTCCAAGATTTTGCCAGGCACAGAGGTGAGACTGACTGGTCTGTAGTTCCCCAGGTCATCCCTTTTCCCCTTCTTAAAAATGGGGGTTATATTTCCCTTTTTTCAGTCATCGGGAACTTCACCTGACTGCCATGATTTTTCAAATATGATGGGCAGTGTCTTAGCAACTTCGTTTGCCAGCTCCTTCAGGACCCGTGGATGGATTTCATCAGGTCCCATGGACTTGCATACATTCAGGTTCCTAAGGTGGTCTTGAACCAGATCCTCTCCTACAGTGGGCCCAGGGTCTTCATTCTCACTGTCCCTGTGTTTGGCTTCCAAGACTTGGGTGGTGTGGTCAGAGCATTTGCTGGTGAAGACTGAGGCAAAGAAGTCATTAAAAACCTCAGCCTTCTCCAAATCCAGGGTAACCAGTTCTCCTGACAGCTTCTGGAGAGGGCCCACGCTGTTCCTAGCCTGTCTTGTATTTGCAATGTACCTATAGAATTCCTTCTTTTCCCTGTTTCCTGAACTATTTTTATGCTGCCTTGAATTTTCCATATTCTTTGTGAATAAAGTTAAGTGGAATTAAGATGGATTGGCCACTTTCCTTTCAGCAGGTAGTCTAGAGGAAGCAAATGTAACAGTCTTTTTACCTAAAGCTCATTTACAACACTGCCATACCTCAGTATTATTCTCAGCTTCTATTTCTAAATAAAATCACTATAAATGTTATTGCAAACCACAGAAAAATTATCTTCTGCAAGCTTCTTCTAAGTCTGTATAAACAGGATAGCCTATTGATAACTCCTATGTCTAATACTATAATAATAATCTCTTACCCTGATATCTTGAGCTTTGCAGGGGGCACTTTGGGACACTCCTATTTTTCCGTGATAAGGGTGGTGCGGGGGTGCAAGCGAAAGGAGTTGCACACTCAGTTCAGCCCCTGCTGTGGCACCAGGCTTTTGCTCTGCTAGGAAGGGCCACATGCATTCATTGCACGCTTCTAGACAGGTCCTAGAGCTTTTCATTAGAATATCTTCACAAGAGCGCAGTGAAATAGATGGGGATGGAAGACACAAATAAACTACACACCACATCCTCAGAGGTATTGGATGAAGAGCTGGTAATAACAAGCCCTAGGATGTAAGCACCAGTCTACATGTAGGTGCCCAGCCCCAGGTCACTGGGGAAGTGCAGAGCGAGTCTTCTGAGGCAAGTGCTGTAGGTATTTCCCAGCTGTCAGCACTCTGTTGCTGCACTAACTTGAGTCTTGCCTGGGATCTTGGGGTAAGAAAAATCATCATCTGACAAGAATCAACTTCCTAACATTGGAAACACTTCCACTGAAAAATCATCTCCAACTTTTCCTTCAAGATAAAATCCGAGTGAGAAAATGTTACGTAACTCTCAAGTCACTTCTAATTTTCACTTACAACAAATTACCCAGTATTTGGCTCAGCTTTATTTGCTGTCAGGAAGGAGCCACATGCACACTAAACTGGGACAGATTCCCGAGTCTTTCGGAGGCAGGCTCAACCACCTCTTGCCTTCATTTCTCCAACCCAGACCCAAACAAGACTGCTGTCTTCATTTCCCTTAAAACTTCCCTCAAGTTCAGAAGCACCAGCTAGTGCAGACTGTGTGTTCCCTCACAGTGACTTCTGCAAACCATTTTCTTTGCAGGGCAGTGTTGGTTGGGCTGCACACTGCTGCAGTGTTGGGTCAGAGTTGTGCTGCACTCTCCCTATATATCATCACAATCACTCAGTCCACCAGAAGAACACTAATGGCTGATTTAAATATATCATCTGAGGGATTTAAATTCTGAGGCTGAGTCAGGGAGCTTTTTTTAAAGCATTATAAATCTGGAAATTGCTCTCTGGTGATCTGATAGACTCCCTAGCTCATTGACTTTCAGGACGATGTCCAAGGCTTATATATTTATTGACACGTTTGCATGGAGATGTTGGTAATAATTTATATACATTTATTGAGGACCTGTTGAATGAGTTCATTTAGTTGAAACTAGTCAATATGTTCTTATTTTGTTGTTATCTTTGTACACATGCCAAGTATCCTAATGATGACTGCACTTTATAAACGGTAAAATAAATAAATTTATGCTAAACCATGTAATTATTTAAGACTCAGAGAGCTAACTTAGCTGAGACAGCAAACAGATGCTATAGGAACCTAATTCATTCTCAGATTTCCAGAAGCACAGAATGAGTCAATTATTCCAGTGTGACATGAAAACTTTACGGTTTCATTGATTATGTATGTGTTATTTACTTCAGATATCGACTCATTAAAAAAAAAAATCTTTTGTAATCCATTAAACCTTGTTTTCTTTTTGGAATAACATTTCCCAAGCCTAGCATTAAAAAGAATTTGTTACCTATAAAGAGCCTCGTTTGCAAGAGTGTCTCTAGTTCACTCAAGTAAAGAGAATAAAAGGTGCTTATTTCCCATCCTAGTAGCAGCAATGTGTATACACTTACATTAGGGTTAAAGCATCTTTCTGTTCCCTGGTATAGTCCATGCTTACATCTCTTGGTGCACCAGGGCCTCAAGTGGAGAAGCAGTCATTACTACTGAAATTCACTGAGCTGAATTGCTCACCCACTGCTAAAATCCTAAATTATATACAGAGTAAGAAACAAGAATGAAGAAAACGAATGGGACTTTTAGTGAAGGGCGACTATCTGATTCCTGCAAAAACATTCCATATGCCAGACATGAAGCAGCCCCAAAATACTAGTGCAATATATAGAAGGCAAGTAGCCCTTTTCCACTAGCTCCTATTTCACCATAATCCTGAAATATGATGCTTTATGCAGAATGCCCTAAAGGCCCTGATCCAACAGCCATGAAATCACACCATTACTTCCAACACTGAGAGTGTGCTCCAGATGAGTCAGTGCCATTCAGAGGCAAATTCTCCCCCTAAAACCAGGTTGTCAGTTGTTACAATCTGGGATTAAAGGGGACCTTGACTGTCATAAGGAGGTTTCCCCTCCTTCCCATTATTCCACATGTGACCTCCCAAACCTGACTTAAAACAAACAAAATGGATTTTCCCCTGTCATTAAACAGCATTTTCATGTTATGTACATCTCAATCAGACCTCTCACTGCACCAATCACTGTTACACACAAGTGACTTTCAGATGTTTTCCTAATTATTTGTTTAACATCAAATGTATTTCTCTCCTTCAGTTGTTCCAACTGTGAGCATAGAAACATGATACAAGTTTCAACTTCAGTAAATTGAGCCTCTTACCAGATGGTATTTTAGATGTTAGCAATTTAACCTAGTGTACGAATATGAAATGGCAACCCAGATGGAGATGTTAGAATAAAAAGCAATGCCCATAGATTTTTCTAATATATGAGATACTACAAAACTATTTTGCTACCATGGGTTCCAGCTCTTACTACTGATTTTCTGAACACTGTAGCTTTTTTCCCTCTTTTCTAGCATTTTCAGAAATTCCTCAGAGATGGCAGTAAAGACATTTTATCACAAAAAATTTGGATGTCAGCTGGGTGTGGTGACAATGATGAGTCTTCTTTCTGTTCCTATGACTCAGGCACAGTTCAAGAATGTGAATAGTCCCAACACCATTAACTATGATCAAAAATGTGCATGCCTTATTTGCTATTAGTCAAACCTACAGCCGTGGTTCTTGTTAAGCTGTTTTTCTAAACCTTACATATTCTTTAAAATTACATGTTAAACCTAACAAAACTTCTATGTCAGAACAGAAAAACTTGGATCATTACATTTGGATGTTTCTATATTCCAGTGAAAGGTGCTCATTTAAATGAGATGCAAAAGAGAAAGTGGAAACGGTTTAGAAAAGAGAATATTTTTAGAGGTGTTCTGCATAATCTATGAATAAAGCTATTCATTTTTTTTCCCCACTTGAAACTGTCACAATCCCCTATTCCCAGTTCTAGATACCTAACAATGATAAAAGTAGATAGACTACAAAAATTAAAGAGTGACTTTGCTGGAGCTTCTGATAAATCTGGGTCCTTCTTAGTTTACCAGATTGACTATTAAAGAGCCAGACCTTGAAAACCTGGGCTTCCCAGAAACAGAATGATGGAAAATCCCCAAATCAGCTCTAATTCCGATGTCAGAGCTCAGAGTGCTCCACCTCAACATCGCCACCCTCCTGTCAGCTCAAAGTTCAAGCTGAAGTGCTCAGATAACACCTGCTGAGCTGCACAAAGAGAAATGTTTTTAATGGGCAGGTGCAGGGTTTCGCAAAGAAAAGTTAAATTGTTCTAATAATTAAAAGTCAGTACATGTCCTAGGACATGAATATAATCTGCTTACAGAGATTCCCATAAGTAGGTTCACATCCCAAGTGTACCCCCTGCAGAGCATTTCATCATCTATTTCACAGGGTGCAAAAGCAAATATCAACTCTCCAATGAGACCAAGCAGCAAAAGTATCACACTGTTATCTACATACCATAGAGGATTTCAGCCACAACTGCAGTTGCAAGCTCCAGGTCTGATAGGAGTAGACAAACAAGGACATAGGAGGTTAATATTATATTTTCCATATCTTCAGCTGATTCTCTCATTTAACATCTTATTTAAACATACTTGGGATTAAGCTTTTGCGTCTGCCAAACACAAAACAACACATTCAACAATCACTTCTTAATAGTATCAGTATTTAGATAATACTGCTACTGTCTTAGTCATACTAACAATCTTACACATACTAATGAGAAAAGAATGTTTTCCAATCAAAGAAGTTGGTTTTGATGTGGTATAAACACTTCCAGAGCCCCAGTAAGGACGAAGAAGACAGCAGTGCTCATTCAGCCCTGCTGCCCTCCTCTGTGTCCTGCACATCCAGCAGGATTATGTCAGAAAATGCCTGCCTGGAACATCAAACTTGGCTCTTTCATCCACCTCATACTTATAAAACGTTTTTGAGCTTTACTGGAATCACTGCTTCCCCCAATATGCTGGTAGAACAATGAGCAGAAAGAGTCGCCCCATTCATGCCTTCTTACTTGTATTTACAAGTGCTAACACTGCCACAGAAATATGCACAGTATATTAAAGTTGGAGGGAATTCTACATTTTTCAAAAGAAATGCCCATTTAATCAATAAGTGCCAGTGGTTAGACTAGCCTCCTATAGCATTTATTAATGTAGCTAGTTAAATATGTTAAAACAAGCTTAACTCTATTCCATGTTCAGTTCAACAGAAAGACACATGCATCTAAAACCAAGCAAGAATTTTAAAGCTTTTCTTTTCCCCTAGTAAAAGAAGACTTTTTTCAGAATACTACTGAACTTTTTTGACCCATTAGAATAGTTTGAATGCATAAATAAATCTTTGGGTGTAAGAATTTCTAAATTGCTGTTTTAATCTTCATTCATTGCATGGCTCTCTAGTATATAAATTACATCATTTTCTCTCTTGGTCTTTCTGCTCTCATTTTCTCCTTCTTCTTGGTTGTACAATGACTAAGGTGCAGTTCCTTCTGTGTTCCATTCTTTCCCCTCACTGTCGGAGATGCAGTTCTATCCTCCATACTCCAACTCGTGAGCGGACAGCCACACTGCACTCAAGTTCAGTCAACAGTTCTTTTCCAATCTCTTCTTGAACAGTATTTCTTCCTTCTATCCAGACTCTTCTTGTGACACAATTCTCACATCTAACCCTGCTTTTCATAATTTCTAAAATTTTGCCATTATTTTGCTCTATATTTCAAAGATTTATGTATTCATTCAATTGCATTAAATGGTATTAATATTGCCTGATATGTTATTTCTTCTAAAGCTGCTAAAAAGTAAATATTATGCTTGTTAAATAAAAAAGAAATCAAGAAGATTCCTGAAAAATGGGACTGAATATCAAATCTAGAACACTACCTAAAGAAGGAGCATTTTGTGCAGGTTTGGATCTTCTGCAAAGTATTTATCATCACTTTAGCTGACATCAAAATAATTTCTCCTCTCTGGATAATGGATTGTAGTGAGCGTACATGAAAACCCTGGACAGGACAGGAGTTAACTCAAATGCTGTACCCTTAATATAGAAATCAACCAGAATTGTTTGAAAGGTAAATGTAATTTTAAACAAGAAAATAAGTGTATTAAGATTGATAGGGGTAAAGCAGGTCTGCTTTTTGTCATTTTGTATTCCCATAATTTTTGAGGCACCTGCCACACAGCAGAATTTGATGACTCAGAGCAGTGGGTGTTTTTCAGCCTTCCACAGTTTATGCTGATGTAGTTATGCTTGTCATTGGAGCCATCCTTCATGAGCTCACAATTGTGGCTAGACTGTAAATGTTAATGGGTATGAGAAACATATGTGGACAGCATGTTTTTGCAATTCAGTATAACTAAAGCTTTGTGCCACCCTTACCGTGCTGTTTGCTTCCCTGGTGTTACAGTGAAGTGGTGCAATGGTGAGTCTGACTGTGAATATTTAACCAGCAAAAACTGTTGAATAGTAAATTAAAAGCATTGTTAGAAAGAGGTGTTTCTGGAAATGAAAAGCATCTTGTCCCCAGTGTACTTTGGGATGATCACACATTTAATCAGCCTTACCTTGAAAAGCATCCTATTACTTTTAACCAACATCACTCAGTTTCATTTGTATGATAGACATAGATTTCTTTGCATGATCGAAGAATATTGAAATATATATTAATATATATATATATGAAATATATATTAAAATAAATAAAAAAATCCTGACATGCCTCTATTATCTAAAGGTCAACTGAATACCCTAATATATGAAAGTGCACAAAATTCCTAGGGGTACAACAGTGAATCTGGGGGTTATGTTTAAAGACGAAATAGATTACATCTCTCCTGTCAGTTCCTGTGTTTTCTGCTATTTTGTTGCAGCTGTGGTAATGCAGCAAATATGGCCACTGTTACTCTGTTCAAAGAGGATCTTTATAAATTCCAGTTGTCAACATGAAATCAATTCTGCTATGGGCAAAAGAGTGTTTCATCATTCCAATATTTGCACTCAGATAACCATATCCACAGGCTGTATGTGTCTTCATTTATTTATTTATTTGGAACAGGGAGTACAACATATTTGCAGCCCAGCACTATGGATCTGTGGCAAAATTACATAAAAGTTGTACAGTGAATTTTTCTAAGTAAATGGGTCCTTTGATTTCAATGAAAGAACAAAGCCTCTAACTGATGCATTGTTTATTCAATCTGAGCCACGCTGCCTAGTCAAAGAACAAATGATATATGATTAATTAAAGACAAAAAATGGGAAGAGAAATGATGATTACATATCCTGGCATTCCATAATGATCTTTTATGTGTTTTACACCTAGGGTAAATAAGCCAAGCACACAGCATCAATAGAGAAGGAAAAAAGCCTTCAGTTTGCAATTTCATTTTCTATAGTCTTTCTTCTTCCAGTGAAAGTGTCTATAAAATTTTTAAAGGAAAGTAGGTTGCTAAAATGTACTTAATTTGCCATGATAGATTGAGTCCATGCTTCAGTGACTGTAATTGAATCTGTGACCTATTTCTTTAGTAAAGTAGAAATAGTCTCTTGGGCTTTTGTCACTACCATCTTTTAATGAAATTCAAAAAGACTGTCAAAATGTCTACACTTTTTCCACTGGTTGTTAATGTTATTACTTTACAATTTGTTACTTTTTAATTAATCTTAATAAATATGTACACAGTCTACCTGGCAGTGGGAAATGGTAGACATCAATTCATCACTGTCACACTGTAAAGCAAAATTAACATGACAGAAAGGGCAACAAAAACAATAGAGTATCTAGACACATATTGGTTCTACTTAAACATACTTTATCTCTCTAATTTACAGGATCTGTGTACTACAGCTTCCCCACTTTCACAGCTGGAGATAAAAGATCTGTCGGCATTTTAATCATAACCCCAGACTATTTACAAGACATTGCAGCTCAGCCTTCAGACTGAATTTAGCAGGGAATTTCCCAGCCCAGGACCACCCAACTCTATCACCTATTTCCTTCACCAGAAGGACATATTCTCATTATTCTCATTACTTTTTAGCCATTTAGAATATCATACCATGGGGACCTGAGATGTGACCCAAGGGTTGGGGGAAGCACTGACTCTGCTCTATGTGAGATAAACCCTACTTTTCCCACTCAGTGTTTCCAATAAAAATGTAACAGGCAAGTGGAACAGAAAGAGGGAGCTTTTATCTAGCTCACCAGTCCAGACAGATGAGGAAGCAGAGTAAACTTTTCTTGCCCTATAGTCCAGACATGGCCTTAGTGTCTTAAGCTTGATTGTTACATTAGCGTCTCTAGGAAAAGTTATTCTACGGGTTCTTCCCTTATCAGGGAATGGGATGCCACTAGTGTTACCATGGAGCTGGGAATGATCATACAAACAATCAGGTTCAATGTTGCTCTCATATTATGTTTAAGACTGTAACTATATAACGGTTGATTTATGATCAATATTACAGCTGCACATGGACAGCCTAAGGCTGGCATTCAAAACAGAGCTGCACAAAACAGCTCTTCTGGCAGGGGATAGTTTCCTTATTTTATAATTATAAAGAAGATATTATTCATGTAAGACCAAGAAGCTGAAAGTGCAGTCCAGACTGCTCCTATCACTGGGGCAGGAAGGCAGAGCATCCATGGTCTCCTGTGAGCCAGGGGGTTTTGCCTACTTGTATACGCCTATCTGCTGCTGTGGACCTGCAGTAGAAGCTTTCTCTGCTAGTGCGTATACTACATCAGACTCACAGGGAGAGAATGCTGTTTGAATTATCTATTTATAATTCAAGTATGATCTTCTCTCCCACTCAGCCTCAGCACAAAGTAACATGAGTCACACTGAACTGACACCTTTGGATAGATTTATTTTTTAATGAAACTCTTGAAAGTAGAAAACAAAGAGCAAACAAAATAATCCCAGACCTTGATTTTTAGTTTAAAACCTCAACCTCTACACTTAATCACAGTCCTGATCCTTCAGTCTCTCTCTCCCTCTCTTTGCCTGCCTTCATCCTATAGCTCTTTGCATCAGTAAAATCAAGAGTAAAGAAGTCACAGGGTAAAACGCTTAGATCAGGAAGGCAACCATTTTGCCTTCTTGATGGCACAATAAATTAAGGGAGCATAAAGGCAACAGATAGCACTTCTCTGTTTCCAAGTCACATAGATGCTGTCCACTTAACAGTTAACTACTGGTATAATTTAAAGCACAATTCAGGGCACAGCGTACTTCAGCTGACTTCTGTGGGCTGGACACACAGGTCTGACTGCAAAAAGATGCCATACAACTGACAGGTAAACTGCTGGCAGGACACCCTGGGAAGCTTATTTCACCATTACCTATGATCTAGTTGGCCTATTTCTCAGATAAGTGAAAAGTTTTGTTTCCACTAAGAAGTAATTTTTAGTGAAAATTAAAACAATGAACAACCCAAGTTCAAAGGTCTAGAAAGAGAAGACTGCTATTTTGAAAGTGAAGTGATTTTTTGGATTTAAAAATAAAATACCCCCCCCCCTCCCCACATAACTATGATACATTTTCTCAGAGAATAAGGATATCCAGCATATGGAGTGACTAACATGGCGGAGTATAATAGCTTGAAAGCAGTCATTTGGATACAAAACCAAAACAGATTCCCTCAGTGGACCTTGGTATGTTTCAAAGCTATTATAGTGCAGAAGAACTAAATCTGCATTTTAATTACTGTAAAGTTTCTTAAGTTTTACCCAACCGACTGGATATTATCCTCCTAAATATAATGAAGGTTTTTAAAAAAGCCATTAAAAATTAAATAACAAAATAAAGTCCACTTGCCAAATTTTAGGCTTAAGACATTAACCAAAGATATCAGGAGCTATATAGAGACAAATTTTCTAATTTTGTGAGCAGTCTTCTATCCACAAATAACAATGCGCATAAAGGCAGGCTTTGGTGTCCCATTACCTGGCTTGATGTACTCTAAGATTTAGACATTTTCCTTCTTATTCACACTTGTCATCAGGCTGCAATTTCGTAAGTCCATCAAACTTCCATTTTCTTAGAAAATGAGGTTGTAGAGAGAAAAAGCAGCTGATGTGTTGATACTAAGTACTGCTGTAGTGGCTGAGACAACTGGGACCTAACATCCACCTGATGTTTTGAGCCAACCAGATCTGCTTTTTTCCTGTGAAGTCAGGTTTGCAAACTTCCACATTTGCCATTACCAAGATCCTGAGCAGACATGTTACGTAAATATATCACGTACCCTTTGATCCAAGCACAGCTGAAGCATTGGCAAGTAAATTCCTTGGAAGTTTTCCGTATAAAAGACTAAAAATTATGTAATGTTAGGGCTGTATAGACAAGAGTCCTGTGATGTTCTCAAGATATTTTTGGTGGCTTAGAAGAGATTATTTCAGACTCTCTGGCTCTTCCCTCCATGTTGTCCTTCATTTCTCTAAGATCACAGATCCAAGCCCTGAGTCAGAAAAGCACTTAAGCTAGCAAAATGTATCTCTTAGATGATGGAAAAACCTTAAATGCATTTAATGTATTTTGACTTGGAGGAACAGTGCACAAAAGGTCTAGTAGTCTTGTCCAAAAAAACCCTTTTACTGGCTGCTTAGGTTATAAACACTTCAGATATATTTGCAGGCAATATTGCATATATTATGTGACAAGAAAATGCTATTAAGATATAGTTGGTTACCTGAAAGTTATTAATTTCAAAGAAATAAGACTATATCTATTAAGAAACTTTGTTTACGATACTAAAGTTGCTGAATTCATATTCAAAGTCATATTAAAAATATGGGACTGGACATCTTGTAACTCAAAGCATGTCAGCTCCTGCAGGACACAAGGAAGTTGAGGTTATCTGCTTCGAGTCTGTATAGAAAGATGGACTACATGGCTAGCTTATGTCCAATAAACAAGCAAACAAAGAAACAAATAAATAATTACCGCTTTGCAATGAATTTTAGCACACAAATTTTTTTCCAAAATAAATAAAATACATGACATTTTGGACGAGCATAAAAAAAGAGAGAATTTAAACCTTTGTCAGAACAGTTTGCGTGCATTCCCCATGTAGCTTTGAAGAACAGTGTATCAGCTATCAATCAGTACATTAAACAGATAGACTCAGATTTTTACAATCTCAGAATTTTGAAGGAATATTTAAGTCACGACCTTCCTGGAATATTGAAATTTTCAGCTCATTTTAACTAATCTAACAAAAATGGATCAACTGTATAAAAAATAAACCGAGAATGGGAGGACGAAATCAAACCAAAACAAAGGCAGCAAAAGTCCTGAGCTTACAAGGAAGATTGAAAGGTTATTAAATTTCAGCTTTATCTTGGTAATTTTACCTAGATCCCAGTCTCACAAGGCTTTGAACATATGCAAATCAAGCCTCCTGTAGGGAAACAGATACATACATATATGTAAATGTATATAGCTTTGAAAACAAACAAAATAGTAGCAAGAATAAAAAATGTCAAATTTCTTCACCACTCCTAGAATCATTCTGCAATTAGACAGAATGCAAACAAAGGAGGACAGAAGGGCCCCCACTAGTAAAGGGTGTGTGGGGATACATTTCCTGAATTATGAAAATACAAATGCATGTAATTATGGATCTGAACAGCTTTTGCCAGCCTTTGGAAAGATAGCAAGGTAATTCATGAAATGGAAATGAATGAGTAATGGAATTGTCGACAGAACACAAATGCCACAGCTACAGTTTCCAGAGGGGACAAAAGGCAGAAACGAGTTCTTAAAAATAATGTTGGTGAATTACAGCTCTTCACAGACATTAGCTTTTTTATGTAAGATGAATTAATGATTAGCTCTGGACATCATCCTGTGCTTCTAAAGCACATCCATATCCCTTTTGGAAGAGCTCCACACGTATTTTCATATTGTACCACTGACTTCTGTGAGAATGAAAACGTGTCACCACCTCAAAGAGCCCTACTTAGTAGTTCTAGTGAAGACTGAGAATTTGGGGCTTTTGTTTGTTCTAAACAGATAAGAAAGATTTATTTAATATATATCTGAAGCATGTGAGAGAAGTGTCTTGGGCTGGAAACAGGAGCTTATATGATTGTAGAAGAACAGAGATGGTCATGACTGCATGGGTAGATCCCCAACTTAAACCTTCTTGAATTCAATCTTCTGAAACTGCAAGCAAGCAAAGAATAAAATTGATAGAGGAACCATGCTACATTGCATACTGATTTTCAAACTTCACATATGAAGAAAGTAAAAGCTAGAGAATGCATTTAGATTCTAGTAAACCTTCCAGTTGAACTTTTCTTCCCCCGCTTTTGAAGACTTTAAAAGTCAAACTAGGTTCCATACCGCAAAAATTTAAATGGACGAGTGAAATATTTTCATGTCTCGCAATGGATAAAAAAAGCATTTGGCAGATGGTCAAAACTTTAGGAAAAGCTGCACAAAGGACAACATGATGAATGGAAAATACACCTTGAAGCACTGAAATAGAACAACAGGAGCTGGGAAAGGTCACTCACAACAGTAAGACTACTGAATATTTTAATCACAGCCTAGTTCTCTGTTCCTCTGAGCCTCATTTCACTTTGTCATTTTTACCAGTGCCAAATGGGTGCAAATCAGTATTTAAATACTATTTCAAACCCACTTACACTGCTATTACCTAACACTGCAAGGTGCAAGGCAGTAGTTCATCTAGTTGAGTTTTGCAGTGGTCACATTCCTTTGGGTCAGTGGGAATGCAATTAAGCACAAATATTTTCAATTAAATTCACAGAAGCTGACATCTGTAAAGAAATAGAAAAAGGGATCTTTCATGCATTATAAATATTATTCCTGAAATTGTATAAATATTTTTACTCTAAAAGTAGTACCACCATTCACATACAAGAATAGGAAATCAAAAACAAATTACAACTCTTTAATCAAAGTCCCATTTGAAGCAGTGATTTAGGGATGATATCAAAGTCACAGGGAGTCAAATTCAGAAAGAAGTGATTAATTGATTTTTCTAGACATTCCAAAATGTTTCAATTCTTAGAATTGCCATTAAGATCATTTATTATGGCAATTGTCACGGTTTTAGCCCAGCTGCAACTCACGCAGTCGCTCTCTCACTCCCCCCCTCCCCTTCCTCCTACCCTGCTCCCAGAGGGATGGGGAGGAGAATCAAAAGAATGTAACTCCCATGGATTGAGATAAAAACAGTACAGTAACTGAGGTATAACACAAACCACTGCTGCTACCATCAATAATAACAATGATAAGGGAAATAACAACAGAAGAAAATACAACCACTCACCACCTGCCAACTGATACCCAGCCTGATCAAGCAGTGATCTAAGCCTTCTGGGTAACTGCACCCAATTTTTACATACTGGGCATGATGTGCTGTGTCATGGAATACCTCTTTGGTCAGTTTGAGCCAGGTGTCCTGTCTCTGCTTCCTCCCAGCTTCCCCTCCTACCTGGCAGAGCATGAGACTCAGAGAGTCCTTGGTCAGACTAAACATTTGAACAGTAACTAAAAACATCGGTGTTATCAGCGCTGTTCCCAGGCCAAAAGTCAAAACCACAGCACTGCACCAGCTACTAAGAAGGAGAAAAATGGCTGCTACTGCTGAACCCAGGACAGCGACCTGGAGATCACCATAGTGGGTTTCATTTGGAAACAAGCTCAGAGAAATCAATGGGGAGATTTTGTATAGATTAACAGCCACTGCAGAAAACATTTAGGTCTTAGAGAGGCATCTAATTGAACAGGTTTGGATTTTACTTGAAATAAGTATGTTCTTAGTGTTCAAAGTGTAGGTTGAATAATAGTTCAATAAGTGAAGTCATGCTTTCATTTTGTATTGAATTTAAAAATAAGTACTACTACTCAGAAAATAAAGCAACAACATGTTCCTGTATTCATTAAGAATTCAGAAAAAAACCTAAAACCTATTCCATTAATTGTAAGACCAATTAAACTCCATATGCTTTCATTTCCATTTATGACTACAACAAAACCAGAGTAAGTTTAGTTTAAGTCTAGCTCATGACTTCGCCCAGACCCTCACACCAGACTAGCAGAAATAAAGAGATACTAAGGTTATACATGCATCTCAACAATCCATTAAATTTATTAGACAACAACTTCAGAATAAAAGCAAGGTTAACTTCATGGAAAGGACATCCAGTTTGTTGATGAAAACAGATACTTGATTTCTTTCCTGGATCATTATAAATACTATGAGGATTATTCACAGCGCAAGCAACATTTTGATGCACTTGCATTACCTTCTTTTTCTATCAACAAAAATGGCCTACGTTTAATGTCACGTTAACTGTAAGAAGTACATATCCCGTAAGAGTTGGGAAATGTACCGCATTATTTCCTCCTTTTACATCCACTAAATAAGTGATAATTCCAAAAGCTGACTCAACACTTGGTTCTGCCTTTTAAGTTTCCTTTTTTTTTATTACTTGATATGCATGCCTTTGCTGCACATTGAAAAGTTACTTCCATCTCTATGGTATGGATTTTATAAGGCTTGGTTTCTTCAGCATTTCCAGCAAGCCTAACAATAAACTAAGCCTAGCAAATAATTCCCATTTGAGAGAAAACTTTCTGAAGTGCTCTGAGACCCTGTGCATTGGACAGACTTGCATGAGAAAGAAAAAGTGCAGTGCAGTGCAGCAATATCCTTGAAGCCTTCTTGTCGAGCATCTCGTCTTAGTGTGTGCAGAAAATGCTCTTCTAATATAAATATATAAACACAGTATAAATGATGAGGAGAAAGCAGTCCTAACTCTTCATAGGGGATGCTGAGTGCTACCTGAAATGGCCTCTAATGCTCAGAAACATCTTGGCTTTATACCAGACATACCACAGAAATGTCATCCTAGTGGTCAATAGAACCTGAAAGGAAAATACGTTAGCTACAATTAGGAAAGGAATAGGGAACTACACAGAAAACAGGATTATGACATTGTGTAATTCCATTTTATCACAGAATCATAGAATAGTTAGGGTTGGAAAGGACCTTAAGATCATCTTGTTCCAAGCCCCATGCCATGGACAGGGATGCCTCACCCTAGACCATGTCATCCAAAGCTCTGTCCAACCTGGCCTTGAACACTGTCTTTTATCCTCACAGGTTAAATTCTGTGCAAGTCAAAAATAATTAGAAGAGGTACAGAGAAGAATAACATGAATAACAAAGATTTTGTAGAAGTGTGGTGGTATATTATCCTGTGGCATGGGAATTTGAACAGAGAACATCTATTTCTTCTCTCTTCAGCAACCAGACAGCATCAAAAGAAATTAGCAGAGGATGTATCAAAAACAAGTAATAAGTATCTTCAAATAATCCACAGTTCAGCTGTAGAATTCATTCCCACAGGATTCTGTAGAGGCTGAAAGGAGCACAAGGAACAGTTGGAAGACCCACTGGGAGCTGATGCATACAGTAAGGGAGAAACCACCTCTTTTTCAGAATGTCCATGATTCCTAATCTCTGGAAGCTGGGGAAGGACTGTGGGGAAGGACTGTGGAGAAGTACCGTTATGGGCTTCTTCAGTTCTTACACCCTTACACCCTTAATGTCAGGGACACTGGGCTACATTCAGTGACAGTTAGCAGTGTGGTGCCAAACTTTCATATGCTATCTAATACCAAGCAGCACTGGCTTGCATTTTGCAAATTAATGATATTAGAGACATGAATTGTAATGGCTGTAACTTGCAATGATCTCACTGGGCACCAGGTAAGAGACAGACACAATATAAATCACAACAGTGATTTTTTTAGCACAGGTTGAACCTCTTTTAGTCACCGAGGATACACATTAATGATTGGTATATTTAGTTTTGGTTTTTCCCCACTACAAAAGCAAATATATAGCTTCCATCACAGATCACTCTCAAACTTCTGCATTTTAGTTTGATCCTAAGAACTGAGAGGCAGCACATTACTTTTGTTTTTACAAATGCTTGTTATTAGTCATGTCATCTGACAGCACACTTTCTTATCAATTCCAGACTCTTGAAATTGTGCATTCTGAAGCTGCTGTTATGTTATAGAACTTTAATTGTAAGCAAAAAAATTGAATTTGTCACAGACTAATTTGAATAGCAGCAATAAAGTCGTCTAGAAAAAGGGTTTTCTATTGAAAGAATTTTCTGTACATGTTTTCTTGTATACTAGGCAAATTGTGATAATATACCTTATTGTGATTTTGGTGATGTTTGATAACTAATTCAAGATACATCAGAAAGAACGAAATTTTCATAAAATCATGGAATGGTTTGAGTTGAAACGGACCTTTAAGATCATCCAGTTCCAAACCCCACCTACCACAGGCAGGGACACCTTCCACTAGACCACGATGCTCAAAGACTCGTCCAGCCTGACTGAACTGCCTCCTACTTGGTTCTCCTTCCTGTGTAGTTAGACCTTCCTTTAAGCCTGGCACTCTAGCAGTGGTGAGGTGTTCTTAAAAAAAATAAATTATACCAAAGCATCATTTTCCAGGTTTAGTTTCTTCTCAACGTTTTGTGGAATTATGAACACCAGCACTATGGCTCTTTCCTCCCATCATTAGACTGTGCGAAGCAGCAACCTCAGCTCAAAGAAAAGCAGCCCTATTCATATGCACCCTACAGCCTGGGAATACTCAATGCCTTGAGTGATTTCTCAAAACCTTCAGTCTTTCCTGTCCAATCTGGTTTTCTGGTTTTCAGTGCAGAATAAGTACGAGACTGACTCATATTGATACATTTAGAAGAAATTTCCATAGCGAATGAGTAGTCTAAGCTCAGACACTCTTGTACATGTTTAATGGTGCCTGTCTGCTCTTTTGCTGGGTTACACAGTGCCACAAGCATCAAATCTTGCTTTGAAAAGTGGCAGAATTTGCTGCTAACTGTAACTGTACTTTTAGAACTTTCTCCATGCTTTGCAAATGCTCTTCTGAATTCTTTCAAGTGTTTGTATACCATCCAAATTACAGGCAACACCATCAATCTTTTGCTGTACGTCTGTTTTTTGCTGAAATATATCAGTTGCATTGGTCACCCCATAAATTAATCTTTCCTATCTTAACATCCCCTTATCCAAGCTCCCTGTTGCAGGATTTGTTCTGCTGCGCCTATAGCCCTTCCCCTCCTCGCCCCTCCAGCTGGGGTGGAACAGTTGAGATGGAAAAACCCGCTCCCCCTACCAGCTTCATAAGTTCATATGCCAGTTCTCCAAATTCTTCTGGTAAAATTATACCTAGGCTTTACTTTCATTGATTTTAAGTAATACTCTTTTACCAAGCCCTCATCTGTACTAAATACAGCATAAGAATTTTCCAGCTTTCAGTTTTCCACTGAGTCACTAGCACGTTGTGGTCTCAGTTAAAATTCAGATGGCAGCATTCTGTCCAACAGTGTTGAGGGACAAAAATGCATGAATTCTATGCAAAACAGATAGACTTAAAAGGTACAGAAAGTTCACACACAGACAACCTTTGCTGTATTTGCACAAAGTTGGTTTTTGTTTTTTTGGGTGGTTTTTTTTTTCCTCTTTTTTTTTTTTTTTTTTTTCCTCAGAAATACTTTGCATCCATTTTCTTTTACACTCTGTCAGGAATCACCAATATTGCTACATCTCTATCTATTCCTATTTTCAATGTCATATCACTTACATAAATGCAAATAAGTGGATATGCTATGCTTCCTGTTCTACAATACGTGATTTTGTCAAGTGGCTCAATATCCCAACCATGCTCCAAAAAAAGCCCCATCTCAAAGCCTATAGCTCCTTCACTGGCATGAGCAAATTTTGCAGTCCCAATTGCTTTGTTTTCTCTTGGTAAAAGGTTTATTATTATTTATTTGTTATTAAAGCAGAAAAAAAACCCTTTCCAGTCAACATATATTAGCATGCAACTGCACTCAAGCAGTACGTCGGCTCTAACTACTGTGTGTTGCTCCTGATCAATAGAAAATTGGCTCTACAAACTTTCTTTGTCCTGTATCTCCTTTACTTCATTCTTGAAAAAGCTGGTTTTCCTTCTTTTGTTTTGAGACATCCATGACGTTTTTAATTTTCTGGGTTCAAAAAGTGCTGCCTCTGTGGTGCATGCTAGTGGGAATTCCTGTGTGCAAGCATTTTCCTTCTTATCCCGAGCTCTTTTACTGCTAAAACAAACTGATTTTAAAATTCCCCCCAAACCACCAAAATAGCATATATGATCTGATTATTTTAAGATTGACAGAAGTAGAGTTGATATTTAGGATGAAGTTTGTATTCATTCTTTAAATTATTTGTGGTATACATATAATAATTTTAAAGACACTTTAATGCTTTAATAGTTCATCTTATTATTATACATAACATACATATATACATATATACATATTTACCTATATACATATATATACACATATATACATAAATGTAAATACAACATATTAAGCAATAAAAAGTATTTTTTTCAACTGACACAAGAACCAGTCTTTTGTGAGGTCAAACCTTCTATATCGTTTGCATAAAACAATGTACAAATTTCAAAGTGTATTTGGCAATATCTACCTTCCACTCATTACGTTAGAACTTGTTTATGGTTCTGTATGTTAATATTTTATTTTTCCTTCTGATCAGCCTGGTGACACATTATCTCCAGCAAACTTAGAAGTCACAGGCTGTGTCTTTTCTACCAGACATTGGGAAATACCTGAGATCCTAGTTAAAGAAAGCTTTATGTTAAAACTCTGTACCCAGGACTGAACCTATGGATTCACATAAATTATCATGTGAATCCTAACACAGCTTTGGGTACTTCTTTTTTTGATGAAAAATAATTATATGTATGCTCATATCTGAAAAGCGTGGGACCTTGTCACAGACAAGAAAATGAGCATCAGTCCATTTACGCATTTATTTTCTTCCTTTGCTGCAGCATAAAAGGGTTTTTTTGTTTGCATTTCATGTGGTGTTTTCGTATACTTTTGAATACTACCCTGTTTGCCCCAGACTAATATTAAATTTTCAGCCAACACTATTGTAAGAAACAAAGATAGCTAATGGCTGCAATACAAATAACAGTAAAGAGCAGACACTAGGAGGTTCCCAACAAAATATGTTGGCTTTTCTGTTATTATTTTTTCCCCAAGAGATAAGCAGTTTTACTTTTTGCAGTTATTTGTCACTGTAGTCAAGTCAATGTTGTATATCACAGGATTGGCTCAGACTGCAAACAAAGTTCTCTTTTGAAACCCAGAGAGCATATCTGAACCTGGTGATTCTCAAAAGATGAACAAATCCTCAAATTCTAATATGCTTCTGGACTACACCTGTGCAAAACATTTTCAATTCCTCCTGCAATTTCTTGCTCAGAGGAAAAGAAAGGCTCTTGAGCTCAGCATAAGGAAACTAAATGCAAATGAATCTGCAGAAAGTCCAGTGCTGTTCAGCACAAAGCTCCTATGTACAGAGCCTGGAATTTGCTTGCTTTTCAAACCTAAATGTAAACTGGCTTTCTTGGCTTAATCCTGTTATTTCAGCAGCTCACCAAGAACTACTAGTGGTGCAAGAAAAATTACACCCTGCCCTTGTCCTCACCACAGTGTCTTTGTTAAGTGTGTAGAAGAGCACCCTCAGCATTCACTTGGACAGAAAATGCATCTTTTCTATTTTTCACAGCAGTTGAACAGATTCTATCTAGATAAGACAAAAGGGTTATTATTTACGACAGGGTAACAGTATACCAATGGTTAAAGAATGCCAAAACCAAACCAGGAATTAATTTTTAAAGCTACTACTGGATTAAAAGTATTTTTTTAAAGCAATTACTTGATCCAAACATATAGTTTAGTTACCACAGCCAGGAACCAACTTGTTTCCATTACAAAAAAAGGGTGAAAAAGAAAAAGTAGCACCCACAAGTGGGTGGACTAACAATAGATATAAAAACTCATAGTTCATCCCCTTCACTGGATAACAAATTTAAACTGTTCTCTACAACTGAGTACATTAATACGTTTAAGTTCTATTTATTGAAATAAAAATTGCATCGAAGGAGAGGTAAAATAAAAAATAGTTATTGATCAATAGGCAACAACAGAATAAAGTAACGCTTGGTCACTCAAGCCTTATTGAAACGTATTTTGACATGTATGGCATATTAACATATTCTATACCTTTGCAATTTATTTAACCTGAAATTTGTGACATTCATAAGCGTCTAATGTCCTTGGGTTTTTATTTGTTAACCATCACAGCTGTATGCAAAATGAGAACACAGCACCAAAACCTATTCAGTAAAGTAATTATAAAACTTCCTTTATCTGAGATGCGCTGAATTTTTAACTAATTCCATTATTCTTATGCTCCTGTCATTCAACTGAGTTGCTTGAAAACAGAGCAGAACATAGTTTACAATCTCAGAATATAGTCTGGTATTTTCAAAGATTCCTTAATTCCTCCTAAATATTATAATTAAAGAACTTCAGAATTTCCTATTGGTACTACCTGCAAATAGGCCTACCTAAAAGTAGAATATGCATTTAACACAATCATAAAGTTGTTACAAGGAAGAAGTGGAAAAAATATCTAAAGACATTTTACCACTTTGAGAATGTGCTAATATAATAGCTAACCAATAATATCCTATAGAGAGTACTAGAAAAATTTGAAGACAAAAAACTGAATTTGCTGTAAGATGAACACCTATTTTATTAGCCCTGCAGAAGCTCATTGTTGGTCTGCTACATCTACAGTTAAAGAAACAGTAGAAAGTGTGGGGAATGGTCTCTTTTATAGTCATGGTCACTGAAAAAAAAAACATTGACTTTCCTGCATATCTAGCTGCAGGAAGAGACTTAATTCTGCACGAATATGAAGGAATCGTTAAGCTGACCAGTTTTAGAGCCTGCTTGGAGCCTAAGCTTCAAATCTACAGGAAAAAGATACAGTGACAGTGAATGTGCATTGCAAAATAATGTTTTGCAATGGCTCTGTGATTTATCACATGGTAACATAATTTATCATAAGGTTGTCAATACCAGATATGCACCACAAAAGTACACAACATATACATATCTTGGAATTTTTATATCAGTTGTGATATTAAACCTGGCTTATTTCTAGATAAATATGTGTTCAAAAATGCTATGAAATTAACCACTGTAATTTAACATATTGCAAAAAAGATATTGTGCAACTGGGACAGAATTAAAATAAACTCCTTAAAATTTGCAGTGATGAAACTATATGAAGAAAGGATAAAAATAGTTTTTTCTATTGCTCAAGTAAACCTTTTCATTTGTAGAGCTACCCTGATTGTGATATTTAACAGTTGTATGTCACTTTAAATCTTAAATACTGTATGAACATTAATTATAAATGAACATAAATAATACACCTCTGTCTAAAGTATTGAAGTATTTATTAAATCTACTTCACAGGCATGGAAACTAAGACAAAGAGAATCTCAAGTTTCAAACTTCAAATACTTAAATTTAAGTATCAAAACCTTCATTACCTTTGCATGATTTTCAAAAGCTCTGAGAACCAAAATAAAACTTGAAACTTAGAGGCTCTGGAGATCTCCCAGCACCTCAAGATCATGGCATTTATTCAGGAATCCCCAATAGCAGCCCAAGTTTAGGACAGCAGCCCAAGTTTAGGACAGCAGCCCAGTATGACAAAGTAGAAGGAGTACTGATTTGTGATTCATGCTGTTTAATTTCAGCCTTCTAGATTATTTGGGTACCCAGTTTCTCCAGGCTACATCTGTAGTCAAGAGGAACTGAAAGATGCCTTCAGAGTTTATGTTATTCTACTCTAAAAGGTGCATATAATCCAAGCAGGATGGACGAAAAACAAATTAACAGTTTATAGTGATAATCTATAAGCCACATGAGGCAAGTGCAACTCAGATGTACAAGCCATCCACAACTTCTTGCACTCAGCATCAATTTAAAACCAGCAAGGGCTACTATGTTCCGAAAGACCTGTGAGATCAGACTGCCATCACAGCATAACAATTGAAAGCCTCTGAAAAGTTTATGTTTGTCTCTCCAAACTGCTTGTTTATTCCAGCTGCAAAGAGCTAAAATAGCTCCTCTGTGAGACACTATTTATTTTAATAGTTTATTATTCAATAAAAAAGAATTATTATGCAAAGGATGACCCATAATTAAACTTTCATAAGCTGCACAACACAATGCTGTGCAGAAAAGTCTCTTAAATATACAATCCAGTGCCTATATAGAAATAGATTAAATGCTTGGACATGGACTAATCCACACAAAGTGTTATTCCAATTGGGCATATAAATTCTATAATCTCTATATGTAATATTAAAACTACTAGGAAAGAGGTTGACACTTTATGCATAATCAGTTCCCATTGAATTTAAATTACTTTCAGTAAAGCACTGATGCAGATAAAATACTGTAAATGTACAGAATATTAAGCAAATGTTTATATTAAAAAAATGCTTCCAGGTGAAAATGTGCTCAGTGAAGCACAACCCCCATAGTGCCTTGCAGAATATTAATGCTGAGTAGATCACAAGATGACAAGTATTCCTATGTAAAAGCTTGAGGTAGGATAAAAGGTAGCTTCCAGACGACAAGCCTCAACAAAAGAAATGTGCAAACACATGGGGTGTGCTATTATTGAGATGTAAATGAGGTTAGAAATATATGGAATAAAACCTGCTTAGAGTCAGGAGTGTCTTGTAAAACAGGGACAGCAGTGTGTTTAGCATGAGCAGCTTCAGCTGACTGGTATGCCCGCTAGAATTTGCATAAAGAGTACCTGACTGTGAGAAGTGATTTGTGAATAGCAGTAATATTTTTGGGGAATACTAGAGAAGGATGCAAACTAGACTACCTGACCCAACCTGTTTTAGAGGCCATCAGATCTTGGATCACAGTTGAAATGTCAAGTTCAGGCTAAAAACTGGTCAATGGGGAGAACACTAAGAACACAAAAAAAGAGTGGGTGAAGACTACAGATTTCATCAAGTGAGCCTATAAGGGACACTTGGGTGTGTTTCTTACAGAAACAGAAGGAAAAAGGAGCACTTCTTACTTTGAATTTGGAAATATAAGTGAATACCATCCATAACATGGTACCAAACTCACTCAGTCATACTCCTAAATCGAAGTTTTTTCTTATCCTTACTTTGCTGAACAGAGGAAACAAAGCTATCAAGGACAGCTTTTGCTCCTGTTTGACCAGACTGGAATAAGTGAACAATTACTGTCCATGTGATCCTATCATGATCAGTACAGAGCAGGAGAAAGACAACTGGAGGAATTGTAGCTCTTTCACCAAACTCAATTGCCTAGGCAGTTGGCTGGCAATAACACCCTATTGCTCCTGAAGAGATAACCTAAGGTAGCTAATTCTAAGGACTGGCAATCTAGTAACTAATCTTAATTAGCTGTCCAGTCTCAATTAATAACCTGTACAGGCAGAGAATAAAAAAAGAAAAAAAGCGATTTGTAACATGCTAAGCAAACATAATCTGGTACCACATTTCTCTTCCACATGAGGAAGAAATTCTTTACTGTAAGGGTGGTGAGGCACTGGAATGGGTTGCCCAGGAAAATTGTGAATGCTCCATCGCGTTCAAGGCCAGGTTGGACAGAGCCTTGGGTGGCATGGTTTAGTGGGAGGTGTCCCTGCCCATGGCAGGGGGTTTGGAACTAGATGATCTTCAGGTCCTTTCCAACACTAACTATTCTATGATTCTATGTTCCTTGTAGTGGCACATGCTTGCTTCAACAATGGACCCCCTGCTGTTTATTGGCTATGGAAGAACCCGAGACCAGACACCTCAGTTTAGACAGCTGAGTATGTTTCTTTCCAATACCTGCTTTCAGACAAAAAAGAAGCCAAATTAATAGCCAATAACTTTCTGAGGCAAGTACCCCTGGGGTTGTACAATCATTCTGCAGGGTTGAGTTCTACTGGGTTAGAACAGGTCTAAATTACAGATTTTTACTGTCTTAACTGTGCTGCCCATGGGTTTAAAGACTGACAAACTGTTTTGAAAGAGTCAAAGGAACAGGAAATTTTATGACCCTGGCAAAACTGCTCGTTTATTAGCATAGACTGCATTTGACAGCTTCATCAATAAAATTCTGTCTCCCTGGTAAATACACCCCAATATTAACCATACGTGCTCATACCTGATCAAGATTTTAGTCAACTATTTATAAAATTCTCTACCTTGACAAAAATGAGCCCCTGCAGCTTCACCATTTAATGGAGAACCTGCACTATATCTTTGAGGCCAAAAATTTGAACTGTAATATTATGTAAATGCTATTTCTCTGAACAAAAGATGGATGTTGTCCTAGTAATTAACTGTCTAGTTAATTAAACCTCTTTCCCTTTGCTCAGCAACCTGCATTCTTGTGCATGTACAGACTGTTATAAAAATTAACTAATAAGCTTTACATTGTCTGTACATAATTTCTAGGAAATTAGCAATAATAAAAGATGTAAGTCTCATCCTGGAAGCTGAAAATCTCTTAAAAATGGAAATGTAGCTTTTCTCCAAGAAGCGGAAATCCAATAAAAATGTGAAATTTGTCATGTGGAGTGATGGATTTGGAGCACTCAAGAAGGACAAATGAATCATGCTGAGCTGTTAATATCCCTGCCAGTTCTATGGTGTTCCATGAGCATGTGAAACTGTCTTTGTTTGTTTTCCTAACAACCATCTCTTAAAAGATTCTCTGGGAACATAGGAAGCTTCTGTAGTGGGATAATTGTTTCAACAGCTTGGACACTGATTTAGCATCTTTTATGAGTAATAGAGGACTCAGATCATTACTAAAGAGTAATATTTGACGTCAATGGGAGCAGTGGCTGTAATACACAAAGATGATTAAAAAATAATACTCCTGTAAGAGCAGAATGTGGTCTTTATTGGCTAATTTATATATTGGGTTCGATATTGTGAATTTCTAGTTTATTATTTTTTAATAATAGTAATAATACTTGTATTTATTAGACAAGGATAGTAAATACTACTAATTATTTAAACCGTAACAGAGAGAGAATCACTTAGAAGATGCATAAAAGTAATGGGATTATGTGCCCACTAATGTCTTATAAATAAAGAGCCCTACACATTTAGGACTTATTTCACAAAGGCCTACCATGCACCTTTGAATCTACCTGTATTTTATGGCAGGATACTGTACAAACATTTATAAAATGTTTATAAACTATAACATTACTGTCTAGCTTAATGAAATTAATCTTTGAAGAAGAATTAATTTCAAAGATTTAATCTTTGAAAGCTTAGGAAAATAGCTACATGTACACAATTTGAGTCATGTAGTTTTTAATTGACACAAGCAGATATACAGTTCTAAAGAGTAAATAAAAATAATTTCTTCTAATCTATCTCACAGCTAACTGCCGCCTCCTCTGCAATAAAACAAAACAACCTCCCACAACATGACTAAGCCACTAAATAATTCAGGATAAGGGCACAAAAGATGAAAGTAGAAAGACATTGCTCAGTACCTGGAACAAGAGTTCTAAAAATCTCTCCATATATTAGAAAGAAAATCCCCCCAAAATACACTGAACAATGCCATCTGCAAGACATTGCAAAGTGTGTGTGCATGTATCTGTGTATATATGTATCTCTCTGCATATGTGCAAAATTGAAATTTTGAGGAGGTCCTAACAGATTTCTCACATGAATATGGGTACTTTCTTGATGAAGTAAACTATAGAAAGAGTAAACATGTTTCATTGCAGTGACATGTCAATCAGACAAAATCAAATAAACTGAACAGAAAGCAGGAGAATTCATTATTATTTAAAAGCTATATTACTCTCTTATATACTAGGGAGGTTGGCTAGTTGTTCTGTTGGGGTCTTGAATTTTTGTTTTCTTCATTTTTGTTTGGTTGGTTTGTTTTTTTGTTTTTTTTTTTTTTTTTTTTTTTTTTTTTAAACCGCATCATAGCAGCTTGAAGATAGAACCAGTATAGAGATCAGAAAAAAAAAAAAAAATAGAAGTTTCAGACTGATGCAGAAAAAATCCCCAAACCATCAAATATATGGCCAAAAATATGACTTTTGAAGTTAATTATTTGGAAACAGTTTAAGCTGCTGTGTAGCTCCTATTAGTAGTCTGTAGAAATAAAACCACTCTAAAAATGTAGCAGATGGTGGTATGTCACTAGAAGGAAAGGCGTTTTTGTTCCATGTGCTACTACTGTTATCTGACTGTCCAAGTCCTTAGGCATTCTGGTTTACTGAAGGTATCAGCTAATAAAAAATAAAAAAGATCTGATATCATGTTGGGACATGAATCTTAATGCCAAAATGGCACATATTTATTTCCTGTTAATGGCAGGTGTGTTATATGTGCTCCACCTCACGAACAGCATACTCAGGAAATTACATGATGGTCTATCATAAAGTTTGGGTACTGATAAGAGAAAGAATGTATTTCAGAAATGTGCAGATGCCTTATTTTATAAATCTTACATTTTTTATTATTAATGTGGGTACAGCACCATAGATAGCCAGTAATGGATATGAAATGATAAATTTTGTTTCTCATTCTCTTTGTTAAGCATTCCGCCCTAGCAAATATACTACTGCCCTGGGAGCTTCTGTTAGGATACCTAAGGTGCTTCCTGGAGGTACTTTAAATTCCTAGGGGGTGGGTTGAACTGTAAGATAGTGATTTTGTGACAGAAGAAAATGTCTTTGGTATTTGGACAATTCCCTCCTTATACATTCATCTCAGGTAGAAAGAGTGCAGAGGGCTGTTCCTGCATTTGTATGAGGTCAGGATAACACCCACCTTACTTTTTACATATAATAATAAATTATGACTTTGGTTTAGGAAGTAATGCCCCCAAACCCCAAGACTACTACCTCCCTTTATACTTGGTGACTTGACAAACCTGTATGGATTTTAACAGTGCAAACATCTTGATTTGAGGAAGACATGCAAAGTACTGTGCTTCACAAGAAACTAGTGTGCCTAAACTGGACATCTTACCACCATAGTGGCAGAAGCCTTGCCACAGCAGCACAATTTCAGCTCAAGCGTATCTACCCTGATGACAGCATTCTGCTACATAGTACAAGCTGCATGTAGACTTATTCCAAGTAGGCCCCTCTCAGCATTGTGCTGACATCAAGCCATCAGTCTGAAACCGTAGGGATGTATCTGTGTGACACATTACAGCATATATTGCTCTTCAACCACGAAGAGGAGCTTAAATCAAAGCATAACTAATATTCAAAAATCTTTTCACTACTTTCCTGTCACTATTTTCCATTACTGAGGACTGGATACTTCCTAATTGATGCTTTCAATTCATAGTAATTAATTGTACCTAGACTCTTTTTCATCTTTTGAAATGCGTAATATCACAATGGGCTCAAACAGAAGAGTGTAAAAGCAATCTATATTACTACTAAACAATCATATTCACTGGGTTTTATCTTAGCTTTACATGAGTTTCATCTGCTTTACAAACATTAAAACTCATTTAATATGCTTTTAAAAAATGAATAAGGTGCTATAAAAGGAGCATACTGATGGCTGTATATATAACTTTCTATAATTCTACTCAGGTTTATTATTTGGTGTACTGTAAATCAAATTAAGTACAAATATTAGTACTGCCAATGTGTATATAATTAGTTTTTAATCTCTTCTGCCTGAACATGTATTCATTGTAAATGTGTAAATGTGCTTAAAGGCACAGACTTTTAAGCCATATCTGGGCATGTAAATGGCACATTTAGATGTACACTACTGTAATGTACACATATATTGCTCACGCATAATGCTGTGATGACTCATGCATGGCTTTTAGTAGCTAAGCATACAAAATGCTTGAAAGAGTTTCAGAACTATTTTAAAGAAAATTAGACACTGGAAACTTAGGCACTCACATTTTCTGGTTTCCTACAATTTCCTCACCTGAAAATACATCAATAAATTCTCCCATTACAAGCAATATAAGGTTGGGGAATTTTTTTCTCCCCTTTCCTGCACCTTGAGAAGGTAGCAAGACAAAATTTCACTGTATACTTTAATAATGACTCTTTTGTAAACAAGCAAAAGACAGAGGTCACACACCTAACCATTCTACTATGAAGACAATATTATTATATTCTTTTTAAATAAAGCCATGTTATTATTATTAAATGTCACATTTGAAAGCTGTATAACTACTCTGGGAAATATAGTCTATATATGATGAAAAATATTATTTAATTTTTAAAATATGTTGTCTTTGCATTTATTTGGTATACTGAAACATGTTTAATCAGATCAACTAAAAAAAATCTATTTTTATTTCACCATTGCCTTTCCCTTAAACTCTCTACCAAAGTGTGTGCTGACATAAATGATAATGATTCACCATCGTACTGCACGAACACTTTAACCTTCTTAATAATAGAAAATATATCCTTTTACTTTTAGGTAAAAAAAAATCCAAACTAGAAAAACACTTAGCAGACTGAAACAATCTCAGTAGAATATCACTTATGACATTCAATATCAATAAACTGCCCTACAGGAAGGTGGATGTACAGCAGAACTATGCACCATACCAAAGAAGGACGAATACAAAGATGTAATGTAAACTAAAGGGATATATTTTATTGTCTAAAGATAGCTATTAAATCTTTGGAAACTCAATATTTGCCTACCAAACCAGCAATAACACAAAAGAAGAGAAAGGGAAACTTAAATATTCAAGGCAGAAATATTTGAGCCTATCCTCATGCACTTCTAAATTAATGTAAATTAGGAAAGGCTAAGCCTGTTTATAAATCCCAGTAAATTTAGAAGATGGAACAGCTGTAACAGTATTGTTTAACAGCATTTTAAAATACGCTGCCCCATCTTCCTACGCTTTAATTTGTGGTCCTACAATGTCTGAGTTTAGCTAACTTTCTATTTCTGGTCATGAGAGATTGTATTTTTTTTTCCAAATGGGAACAATCTGCTTGCAATACAGGATGATTTCCTCTTCTTTGAGGCTACAAAGCCCAGAGAGACTTAAAATAATTAAAAATAGTATCTTAATATTAAGATGTCATATAGATATGTCCATTAGTTGATTGTGTCTGCGCCCCCCATAGGCTGAAAGGGCCCTCTTCTAGGGAGTACTGGCAGATACCAAGAGCTGCTTAAGCTTAAACGATTTTAATGAAATCTTCACATTTTGACATTTGTACAAGGTTGTATCAAGAAGTCTGCAGAATCCAGAAAATATAAGACCTCCCACAAACTGTTAGTTTTTTGGAAGAGATTATTAGCTCTCACACTGCATACTGATTAAACATCAGGGCTCAGGAGGGAAAGCATCCAATGTCTTCCCACTGCCAAATTAATGAGAACTCACCCGGCAAATATTTCCTCACCTTTCAAATTTTCACTAGTTCTTCTTATTTTTAACCTACTTGTCCCAATTAATAATCACATGCAAAAGTCTATTTTTACATATATTCATACGCAAAATCCCAAGTGCCTTAATTCAATTTACATCAATACATAAACACTTCAAGCTCAATTCCAGTCCTTAATTTTAGGCCCTCTAGGAGTATTAACCTTAAAATTAAAGGCACAGTTCACTTATTCCCCCTAATGCTGCGAATGGCAAATACTGAGGACACAATACCAAAAAAGGAGCTGGTTTTGATCACAGTTCATGCGAAATTCAGGAAATACCTTTTCTTCAGAGACTGTGGGATAAAGATGTTACAAACAGCCATTTGATTTAATCTCATTCCTTCATGGAAGAATTTCTGGTTAGCTTTCTAATGACATGAGAGAAAATGCTTCCTGGTAACATTACATATAAATAAAAGATTTCCTCTAGAATAATGTTGTTGAACATATTTTTAAGTGATTTGTTGTTTTGAGGTATATTGACATGTCAGCAACTTTACTGTAAGAAAAAGATGGAGAGATAAGTAGATTCCTAATAACATAACATTGCCTGTGTTGACTTAAAAAGAAAAAAAAAAAAAAAAAAAATCAGGGTTTGGCCTAAACCTGTAAATCTAGAAGTTTGAGTTAACATCATAGAATCATAGAATCATAGAATAGCTAGAGTTGGAAAGGACCTTAAAATCATCTAGTTCCAATTCCCCTGCCAGGGGCAGGGACACCTCCCACTAAACCATGCCATACAAGGCTCTGTCCAACCTCGCCTTGAACACCGCCAGCGATGGAGCATTCACAATTTCCCTGGGCAGCCCATTCCAGTGCCTCACCACTCTCGCAGTAAAGAATTTCTTCCTCACATCCAATCTAAACTTCCCCTGTTTAAGTTTGAACCCATTACCCCTTGTCACAGAATCACACAGAATCACAGAATAGTAAGGGCTGGAAAGGACCTCAAGATCATCGAGTTCCAACCCCCCCGCCATGGGCAGGGACACCTCCCACTAAACCATGCCATCCAAGGCTATGTCCAACCCCACCTTGAACGCCGCCAGGGATGAAGCATTCACAACTTCCCTGGGCAACCCATTCCAGGGCCCCACCACCCTCACAGTATAGAACTTCTTCCTCAGATCCAATCTAAACCTCCCCTGTTTAAGTTTAAACCCATTACCCCTTGTCCTCTCACCACAGTCCCTAATGAAGAGTCCATCACTACAGTCCCTAATGAAGAGTCCCTCCCCAGCATCCCTATAGGCCCCCTTCAGATATTGGAAGGCTGCTATAAGGTCTCCACGCAGCCTTCTCTTCTCCAGGCTGAACAGACCCAACTTTCTCAGCCTGTCTTCATGCAGGAGGTGCTCCAGGCCCCTGAACATCCTCGTGGCCCTCCTCTGGACTTGTTCCAACAGTTCCATGTCCTTTTTATGTTGAGAACACCAGAACTGCACACAATACTCCAAGTGAGGTCTCACGAGAGCAGAGTAGAGGGGCAGGAGCACCTCCCTTGGCCTGCTGGTCATGCTCCTTTTCATGCAGCCCAGGATACAGGTGGCTTTCTGAGCTGTGAGTACACACTGCCAGCTCATGTTCATTTTTTTATCGACCAACACCCCCAAGTCCTTCTCTGCAGGGCTGCTCTGAATCTCTTCTCTGCCCAACCTGTATGTGTGCCTGGGATTGCCCTGATCCAGGTGTGGGACCTCGCACTTGTCATGGTTAAACTTCATCAGGTTGGTATTAGCCTACATCATAAGCTTGTCAAGGTCCCTCTGGATGTCATTCCTTCCCTCCAACGTATCAACCGAACCATACAGCTCGGTGTCATTGACAAACTTGCTGAGGGCGCACTCAATCCCACTGTCCTTGTCACCAGCAAAGATGTTGAACAAGACCGGTCCCAACACCGATCCTTGAGACAGTGTCAAACACTTTGCACAAGTCCAGGTAGACGACATCAGCTGCTCTATCCCTGTCCATCAGTTCTGTGGCCCCATTATAGAAGGCCACCAGATTGGTCAGGCAGGATTTCCCCTAAGTGAAGCCATGCTAGCTGTCACCAAGCACCTTGTTGTTTCTCATGTGCCTTAGCATGCCTTCCAGGAGTATCTGCTCCAAGATTTTGCCAGGCACAGAGGTGAGACTGACTAGTCTGTAGTTCCCCAGGTCATCCCTTTTCCCCTTCTTAAAAATGGGGGTTATATTTCCCTTTTTCCAGTCATCGGGAACTTCACCTGACCGTCATGATTTTTTGAAATATGATGGACAGTGGCTTAGCAACTTCATTTGCCAGCTCCTTCAGGACTCTTGGATGGATTTCATCCGGTCCCATGGACTTGTATACATTCAGGTTCTTCAGAGGGTCTAGAACTAGATCCTCTCTTACAGTGCGCCCAGGGTCTTCATTCTCACAGTCCCTGGGTCTGCCTTCCAAGACTTGGGTGGTGTGGTCAGAGCATTTGCTGGTGAAGTCTGAGGCAAAGAAATCATTAAGAACCTCATCCTTCTCCAAATCCAGGGTAGCCAGTTCTCCTGATAGCTTCTGGAGAGGCCCACGTTCTCAAGCATGGCACCTCTCCTCCTCGGCTCCTCTATCACTTGCAGAAGGAAGTTGTCTTCCACACAATCGAGGAACCTTCTGGATTGTTTGTGCTGGGCCGTACCATCCCTCCAACAGATATCTGGGTGGTTGAAGTCCCCCATGAGAACAAGGGCCTGCAAACATGAGGCTGTTCCTATCTGTCTATAGAGCAGTTCATCCACCGAGTCTTCTTGGTCAGGCGGTCTGTAGCAGATCCCCATAATATTGTTCTCCCCATCGCTGTTCTCCCTTTAGCCCTGACCCACAAACTCTCTGTCTACTGCTCACCTGTCCCCAGACAGAGTTCCATACTCTCCAGCCTATCCCTAACATAAATAGCAACTCCCTCTCCCTGCCTACCGGGTCTCTTTCCTAAAGAGCCTGTAACCTTCCATAACAACACACCAGTCATAGGAGTCATCCCACCATGTTTCTGTGATGCCTATGATATCATATCCCTGTAGACATGCACACATCTCTAATTCCTCTTGTTTGCTCCCCGCGCTATGGGCGTTTGTATAGAGGCATCTGAGCTGAGCTCCAAATGAAGCCGGATCATTGGCAGGAGCAGCTGGAATATCTCTACATTGATCCGAGCATTTATTAAGGAAAAGAAGATGTACCTATGGAAAACAGAATAGAACTACACTGTGTGTTACAAGGAAAAAATAATCTAGAGAGTAACAGAATGACAAGAAATACCCAGAGAAAGAAAACCAACCAACCAAAAAAAAAAAAAGAAACAAACAAAAAAAACCTAAATCAACAAAAAAAATAAAAACGATAAAAACCTGTTATGTGAAAGAAAAGGCTTGGGGAAACTATGAGCTGTTCATGATCACAGAAAAGAAGTAAATCTTACACAGATTTAAGAGACTTTTTAAATCTACATCACACTATAGGAAAAATATACAACCTCTTGCAGGCCTACCACACCAAAATCTTTCCTCGCACACTATGTCTTTGAGATGTGGAAGAACCTTGTAGAAAATCATAAGAATTTCCTGTAAAAAAAAAAAAATCATGCAGAAAACAACCTGAGTTCTTCCCCAGTAAAGCCAGGTATCTTATAAAAAAAAACAGATGGAAACAGTGCTCAGAATACATATGTAAAACACAAGGAAATTACAAAGGTATATTGTGAAAGTGTCACAGTGTTGGAGCATAATACCAGTACAAATCTCTTAACATCTTAATACAGACAAGTGGATTAGATAAATGAAGAAGAGCCCAGTGAAGGATGTGGAACTCAGCTGTCCTGTACCTTTAACACCAAAGAAGTTCAGTGCATAATTCTGTTAGCAGTTCAATAGATTTTACTGCCTTATTTCAGTGTGAGTTAAATGTTAGTTCTTTTGGCTGGGTTTGAAAATCTGTACAAAAATTCTTTAGACTTATAGTTTGGCAAGCATTTGTAACAAAGAAAGGGTTAAATGAAATCACTTCGTCCAAATGGACTAGTGAAATTCAATTCAAACTTTTTTCCCTTCAGTTGAAAATCAGATTTGAATGCTTGCATTCCTCATGCAACTTCAAAATATATTCATGACTCACAGCTGAATGCACTATACATTGTATTTACATGAACACACACATATGAAAAAGAGAATAATTTCCATTGTCTAGATAGATGTATGTTTGTTAGCATCTGAAAGAGTATAAATCCTGTAAGTTATAAGTATGCAATTACTCTTTTAGAAACATCATTCAGGCATTGCAAGACTTATAACTACAGCATGAGCAATGACCTTTAAGAGTATCTTCTTTCCCATTATCTCAACACTGTGAAATAGTGATACTAAAATTTTTGCAATATCTCCATAAAAGCTATTTATTTTAAAATCATCTCACCCAATAAACCAACCATAATTTTATTAACAATAGCAAGAAATTGATATGGTATTCAGAGGAATACTAACATGATATTTGCCTTAGCTTCTTTTTCAAATAATCTCTTAGCTCATTTGTATTTCAGAAAAAAAAGAAAAGGCACATGATAATTTTAATTCTTTATTAAACTTTTTCAATTAAATTTCTAAACCCTTATCAGGTATAGAGCATCTTCAGGGAACAAAACTTTCATAAAAACAATACTGTGGAAGTTTGTAATCTTTAAAATGACTCATTTGCTGTGATTAATTTACCCTTTATTTGTATCTATATCTAAAGGCCAAACGTCACTTTTAGAGTTATTATTTCAGACAGAAAAATTTATACAGAATTTACTTTTGATGTAAGTCACATCATTTATGAGTAACTGTCATGACCAACTCGTATTTTCTGTAAATGTTGAATTTCTTACCATTTCAGAAATATCTCTTGAAGAAGAAACATTTCTTATAGGCTGTGAAAGGCATCACACAGCTAGGCCAAGCAATATTTCTTCAATTAACAGAGACCAGGAATTGTCATACCATGTGTATACTAAAAGTAACACTGAGCGCCTTATGTCTCTGCTTCTACAAAGTCATTAAAGGAATTTGCACTGATAGCATGAGCAGCTCTGAAGAGTGATGTAGGCAGAAATTATTTTCTGTAAGCCATGGTATAAGAAGTTCAAATAAGGAAATTGCAAATGTTGCTAATACAGCCACTATGGCCATGCTGGTTTCAAAACATTGCAATAACAAATCCTCACGCATGTACTGACACTAAAATCAAGATATGCTTAAAATCATGTCGTAGAATCATAGAATAGTTAGGGTTGGAAAGGACCTCAAGATCATCTAGTTCCAACCCCCCTCCCATGGGAAGGGACACCTCCCACTAAACCATGCCATCCAAGGCTGTGTCCAACACTGCCTTGAACACCACCACCAATGGAACATTCACAACCTCCCTGGGCAACCCATTCCAGTGCCTTACGACCCTTACAGGAAAGAATTTCTTCCTCATATCCAATGTAAACTTCCCCTGTTTAAGTTTGAACCCATTACCGCTTGTCCTCTCACTACAGTCTCTCATGAAGAGTCCCTCCCCAGCATCCCTATAGGCCCCCCTTCAGGTATTGGAAGGCTGCTATGAGGTCTCCATGCAGCCTTCTCTTCTCCAGGCTGAACAGACCCAACTTTCTCAGCCTGTCTTCATACAGGAGATGTTCCAGTCCCCTGAACATCCTCGTGGCCCTCCCCTGGACTTGTTCCAACAGTTCCATGTCTTTTTTATGTTGAGGACACCAGAAGTGCACACAATGCTCCAAGTGAGATCTCACGAGAGCAGAGTAGAGGGGCAGGAGCACCTCCCTCGACCTGCTGGTCACGCTCCTTTTGATGCTGTCCAGGATATGGTTGGCTTTCTGGGCTGCAAGCGCACACTGCCAGCTCATATTCATTTTTTCATCAACCCACACCCCCACGTCCTTCTCCGCAGGGCTGCTCTGAATCTCTTCCCCACCCAACCTGTCCTTTAGTAATAGAAAAAAATAGAGAAAGGATATAAAGCAAAGCCCAGATGCTTGCACCTCGTGAGAACACAAAGTCCTGCGCATTGCAAGTGCACAAGTAAAAGGCAGGAGTTCCCACACCTCTGCCTCTGGAGGGGGAGGTGAAGGTAGGAAGTAGAAGAGGGAAAAATGGGGCATCAGAGAGACCATATGAAAGCATTTAAAAAAACAAGAGCTCTATTTCAGGAAAGTACTACTGCCAGTAATCCATACATTTAAATCATACCTTTATTTACCTGAACCTGCATTAAGAAACGTCATATGATTGAAATTATGTTTGGCAACAGCCCTTCTAGTTATGAACTATGTTAAAGGAAAAAGGTTATTTTCTCAGAGTTACACAGCCAGCCACCTACACACTGTCACAATCAGGTAACTTACAGTCTCTTCCTAGTCCTTTTAATCAATACTTCAGAGACGCAGCCTTTCTAAACAGCACATGTGGCCACAAGTAGAACAGGGTGAAAATCTGATTTCTAATTTGGTCCTTGATCAAATTATGGACCCATAAGCAGAAGATCACTTCTGATGTTATAAGTGTGTATGAATTGGAAGATATCCTGAAGAAAAGAGCCAAGACCCATGATGCTTTAATTTTTTTTTTAATTTTTTTTCTCTCCTTACTGAACATCCTCTATGAATGGTTTCTCAGCTGCAGTTAATCCAGAAGCAAAATTTACCAAGTCAGTAGTGACTACTCTAAAAAGAAACACTTGTTTTGCTCATACTACTTACTTTATCAGGTGTATTTTATGCCAGTCTCTTTTCTTCCCAGTGTCTTGACTATGTGCTTACAACCCTTTTTTGATTTATTATCAATACTAGTATTTTATTGTATTTCATTGCCATGGTGTGTGTGGCCTTGAGTAGTAATCAGTTCATTTCTCAGCTTTGCTGTTTGAACTACTGCCAAAATTACTGATTCATGTTTTTGTTACAAGTTTTGGAAAAGTTGATGACTTGGACAGAGACACTACTTCTTTCTACACAACCTCTCTTCCAGACGGTTGACATTACTTTGAGCAGTCACCTCTTTTCAGTTTTCAAATTATTTGGTCTGGTAGTGACTTTTATTTCATATTTTTGGAGTCTACAAGCTGGATTTGTATCCACCTAAATTTGCCTTTTGATGTCAATGATGCTACAAAAATTCGCATAGCATGATTATCTTCCTTCATCAGTGGGTCAATTATAACTCCAAGTGAAGCTGAAAACACTTTTCAACTAGTCTGAAATTGCACCATTAACTCAAAATTCATATTTTTACCCCTGAATCATTCATTTATTAGTAGATTTGCAGCTAGTGTTCTTAATCAAACATAGCTGGAATTAGGATTTTCCTGCTGTTCACAAGTGATTTGAAGTGCTTCAGCCAGTTTCACGCTCCTTATCTAATCATAATGTTATATCTTTTGGATATAAGAAAGGTAGTTTTTAAGATGCTCTAGAGGACAGAAAACTGCATTAAGTGGGACATTCATGAAAATCTATGTAAATTTATTACCCTTTCTAGAGGAAAGCTGTAACAGCATAATGGGTGACTTAGTATTTTAGGCAACCTGAACTATGTAAGTTCCTGTAAATATAGCTCATAGAATATAAGTGTAGAATCTATATGTATCACGCATGTCTAACATATGTATGCACATACAATGGCCAACTTTGCTGTTTCAGTCCACATGAGCTATAGAAGCTTCTGTAAATAAAATTTGTAGAAAATAAGCATAAATGCCTGAGTAATTAATTGAAAAATATCTACCCTTCCCTGATACCAATAAATATCTTAACTATCAAGAATGTATTTATGATTCTGACCAAAGGCATTGGGAAAGCAGATGAAGTGCATACATTCTTACACTGAATTTTCCCTACTGCTGGAGAAGCCAGTCAGCACACAGGAGAGCTGTCATGTGCTTCAGCATGAATTTTCCTATGGCAATGAAAGCAATCAGCAGAATTTAGGTCTCATCATCATCTATGACAGGTTTTCCATTGACTTAACTGAGCCATGATTTCATCCAGGTCTGTGCAATTACTGCTCCACTGTATTATTTCGTCTGGACTAGACGGTTGTGACACAATTTTACTTCAAAAAATAAACCCTTGCAAAACAGAAAATCCTTCTCCACAAAAACACAATAATCGCTCTCATCTCCAGTATAAATGCTTAACTGTTTAAATGTCTTCTGTTAAAATACTGCTAATAAAAGCTCTTTCAAAACAAAAATAAAATTATGCCAGAAAGTCTGTAAGGTGTATATAAGGATTAAAAAATTCTTTATTACAAGAAAACGCTTTGAGAATTGAATCATTCAGCTTTGAGAAATAGGATGAGAGAAGACTTCATTATGTGTAGTTAGAAAAGAGCTGTTCACACTACAGGAGAATAACTAGAACTCAGTGATCTGAATCTAGTAGATACATTTAGATGTTGTATTAGATAAATATGAGGAAGCATAGGCTTTTTCAGTTCTTGGCTCTTACATAGACTTTTTATATAATTGCTTAATGTCCCTTTGTCTCTGTTCCTTCATATGTAAAATACACTGTTGGCTTTGACTGATTTGCCCATTAGCTCTCTAAGCACTGTGGTGCTGGAGACCTCTCCCTGCCTGTGTCCACACAACACCTCAAAGTTGTATGGATGATGGCTTCAAGGGACCAGAAAAATACAAATAATGATGACTTGGAAAAAGAAAGTTCCAAGTAATTGTGCAATTTTCTTCAAGACTGTTTTGAAGCAAGATTGGAATGCAGTTAAAAGAAGCAGTCTAGCATGTAGTTAAAATAATATTTAAAAAAAAAAAAATATCTAAACCAGTTGTTTCCTGCACTAGCTTTTGGGTCTGTAAGGAACATTTCTTAAACTTTAATAGATCAGCGATTTACAAACCAGTTAGATATTCAAATCAACTGGTTTTTGCACTTCATTCAGTTGTAGTGATACACTTGTCTCCAGTGGAGACGGAACCACCCACCAGTATGGACCACATAAAAAAATTTAGAAAAAGTACAGTTTCTCCTGAAATAAGAAGGAAACTTTAATTAGGCTAACATCTTTCCCAGCTGCTTTTGTGAATAGGTACTTGAATTAATCTGGTATATTGGTAAAAAGCAAATGAAACACGTTAACAACATGAATACTCAGCTTTTGTGCAGGTAGATTTATGTCTTCTAATTCATGAACTCCTTAGTATGTGGCTTGTTGCTAATCGTAATATTTTTTTTTCTTGTTTATTACCAGGACTCATACATAAAAAGCCATTAATGCATCTTGTTACTTTTTGAAATTATAGTCTATCCTGGAAAAACATGTTTTCAACTGCTCTGTAACCACAGTCCGTTTCACTGGTGTGAGATGTTTGTAAGACTGTTACACTTTATATCAGCATTTGCAGCCACTAGACTGAGCACTGTCATCACTGTATAGTGCTTAAGCAGGTGTCCAAGATTTCTTAAAACAAGTTTAGGAATAACTACAGCTCAAAACAGGAATTCATTTACCATTGCAGTTCACAATCCAAAATGCAGTAACTGTCCTCCAAAAGTCTGTATTTACCACAGACCCTTTTCCAATTACAACAGACCATTCATTACCTCTGAGGTTTCCTCCTGTGTATGCCATCGTGATAAAGGCTCACAGACAACTTCCTGATTGACTGCAGCTGTAAGATGACCCAGGATGCCACTCACTTCTTAATACTCAGACTCTTCTTATTCATGACATTATGTCGTGTATCAAATTAAAAAAGGACCTTTTATTTCCTGTTCATTTGAGCAGCAAGTATTCACCCTGCATTTCTTCTGCAAACTAAAGAAAGGTGAGCAGTATGCTAAAACATGCACTGTAGAGAGTAGAAGAATGGAATACTTTCTAGTTATTAGAAATGGAATTTAATAAAAAAAGTATTAAACTCATTGTACCTGGTCCAATGAAAACAGAAACGTCATATGAATATGAAAAAATATCATACAGTATAGAATACGGGAAATATTTGAACAATAATTACTTTGGTTTGACATTATTCTTTACAACAGCTGTGAGAGCATAGCTTTTGTCAGAGAACTCTGACATTAAGTGAAAAGGCTCAAGAAAAAACCCCAACCACTAGATTCCAGGTTTGATAACGTTTTAAGGTAGAACTGCCATTTCAACTATTATGGATTTTGGCGGACGGTAGGGTCAGACACAGTACACATTTCTAAAACTACTGAGAGCCCTGACTCTAACTCCAAATCAAACATGGCTACTGTACTCTGTACTTACAAACAATAATTTGCACTAGGAAAAAGAAACAAAACAATAACAAATCCAAAGCAAAACAAACCAAAAAAGCTACTAAAACTAAAAAGGAAAATACAGATTGAAACAACAATAGAGTCCACGTAAAACAATGCAGGGCCTATGTTCCTTGAATGGACGTACACCAGTATCCTGGGTTCAGCAGTAGCAATCATTTTTCTCCTTCTTAGTAGCTGGTGCAGTGCTGTGTTTTTGACTTTCAGCTCGAGAACACTGCTGATAACACCGATGTTTTCAGTTGCTGCTCAGTAATGCTTTCTCTGACCAAGGACTTTCTGAGTCTCATACTCGGCCAGGTAGGAGGGGAAGCTGGGAGGAAGCAGAGACAGGACACCTAACCCAAACTAACCAAAGAGGTAGTCCATACCACAGCACATCATACCCACTATATAAACTGTGGGCACTTACCGGGAAGGGTTAGGTCGCTGCTCAGCTGGGCTGGGTATCGGACAGCGGGTGGTGAGCAGTTGTACTCTCTTCCATTGTTATTTCTTTTATCATTATGATTATTAGTGGTAGCAGCAATGGTTTGTGTTATACCTTAGATACTGAACTGCTCTTGTCTCAGTCCGTGGGAGTTACATTCTTTTGTTTCTCCTCCCGATCCCCCTGGGAGCCAGAGGGAAGGAAGAGGGGGGAGTGAGCTAAACGTTCAGAGCAATGTAGAGAGGTTCCAGCCGCTCCAGCCAACGAGCCGGCTTCATTTGGAGCTCACCTCAGATGACTCTATGCAAATGACCGCAGCATGGGGAACAAACAAGAGGAATTAGAGATGTGTGTATGTCTAAGGGGGTATGCCATCATAGGCATCACAGAAACATGGGGGGATGACTCCTATGACTGGTGTGTTGGAATGGAAGGTTACAGGATCTTTAGGAAAGACAGGCCTGGTAGGATGGGAGGGGGAGTTGCTTCACCTCGGAGCAGCAACTTGCCCCGAAGGAGCCTCAAGTCCTCTACAAGGCCTGCCCAGGAACCTGCAACTCCGCGGAGGCGAGCGGCTGACTCAGAGGGGGCAGTGCCAGGAGGAGCGGCGGCAGACCTGACTGGTTAAAAACCTGCCCCAGGGAGCGCGAGCGACCCAGAGCGCGGCGAACAGGGCGGGCTCGAGGCAGTTTGCGCAGGCAGGCGAGGGGGATGGTGAACACTCGCCGTACAGGCAAGGCTCGGTCTGGGAGCTCTGCTCTGGCTGCGCTGGTGGTGGCCAGCGTAGGCACCCAAACGGAGCCGATGGGAAGGGAGGCTGCAGTGCAGAGCTCAGGGTGTAGAGAGTGCCTGCATTGCTGTCCTGAGGGAAGGGTGAGCAATGGGCAGGGCTGCACTCTGTGCTCCCTGGTGGAGGTCCTCCTGAGCAGGTGGCTGAACTGCAGGAAGCTGTTAGCAGGCTGAAAGGTGTCAGGGAAGCTGAGGGGGAGCAGCACTGCTTGCTCCGGGACCAGACTGTTCCTGGGCCTCGGGTGTCTACTGTTGCCCATGCAGGAAAGGAGGCTGCTAACCCAGGAAGCTGGGAAAAGGTAACAGAAAAAAAAAAAACAACAAAAAAAGGAGGAAGAGGGTAATTAAAAGCAAGGGGCTTCCTCCTACATCTGTTGTCCCCACCCAGAACCGCTTTGCTATCCTGCAGGGGCTGATGAGCAACAGCGCTCCCACCAGGCGCAACCAGCTAGCGCACAGGTAAAGAAGATCACTACTGGTGCTGCCAGGAAAAAGCAGTGGGCCATAGTAGTCAGGGACTCTAATCTGAAAGGCACAGAGGCACCCATCTGCCGGCCTGACCCAGGCTTAAGGGAGGTGTGTTGCCTACCAGGGGCTCAGATCAGAGATGTGGCCGAGAAGCTGCCTGCTCTAGTCGGTCCCACTGACTATTAACCACCTCTAGTGATCCATGTGGGTGCTACTGATATAGATAGCAGTAGCCCGGAGACCATAAAGAAGGACTACAGAGCTCTGGGAGAGGTGATTAGGGGCTCTGGAGCTCAGATTGTCTCTTCGTCAATTCTCCAGGATACAGGGCACGACCTTGAAAAGGCTAGGAGGATTGGGCAGGTTAATAAATGGTTAGAAGGGTGGTGCTATAGTCAGGGGTTTGGGTAGCTTGAACATGGGACTCAATATAGTAGGCCAGATATACTGGGGGCTGGTGGAGCTGGTCTGACAAAGAAGGGGAAGAGTGGATTTGGTAGAAGGCTTGCCAGACTGGTCAAGGATGCTTTAAACTAGATGTGTTGGGGGAGGGGGGCATCATTCCATCCCAACACACCCAGTCGGTTGGCAGCACCTACAGTAAACGTTTGGAGCAATGTAGGGATATTCCAGCTGCTCCAGCCAATGAGCCGGCTTCAATGGGATCTCGGCTCAAATGCCTCTACACAAATGCCCATAGTATGGGGAACAAACAAGAGGAATTAGAGATGTGTGCACATCTACGGGGGTATGATATCATAGGCATCACAGAAACATGGTGGGATGGCACCTATGACTGGTGTGTTGGAATGGAAGGTTACAGGCTCTTTAGGAAAGACAGGCCCAGCAGACGGGGAGGGGGAGTTGCTATTTATGTTAGGGATAGGCTGGAGAGTATGGAACTCTGTCTGGGGACAGGTGAGCAGTCGACAGAGAGTTTGTGGGTCAGGGTTAAAGGGAAAACAGCGATGGGTGACATTATTGTGGGGATCTGTTACAGACCACCTGACCAAGGGGACTTGCTGGACGAAGCGCTCCATAGGCAGATAGGAGCAGCCTCACGCTTGCAGGCCCTTGTTCTCATGGGAGACTTCAACCACCCTGATATCAGTTGGAGGGATGGTACGGCCCGGCACAAGCAATCCAGAAGGTTCCTCGATTGCGTGGAAGACAACTTCCTTCTGCAAGTAATAGAGGAGCCGACAAGGAGAGGTGTCATGCTTGACCTCGTCCTCACCAACAGGGAAGGGCTGGTTGGGAATGTGACACTCCAGGGCAGCCTTGACTGCAGCAATCATGAGATGGTTGAGTTTGAGATCCTCAGGACAGTGAGAAGAGTGTGCAGCAAGCTCACTGCCCTGGACTTCAAGAGAGCAGACTTTGGCCTCTTCAGGAACCTGCTCAGTAAGGTTCCATGGGATACAGACCTAGAGGGCAGGGGGGCCCAAGACTATTGGTTGATATTCAAGGATCACCTGCTGCAAGCTCGGGAGCGATGCATCCCAACTAGAAGGAAGTTCAGCAGGAGGGCCAGGAGACCTCCTTGGATGGATAAGGACCTGCTGAGCAAAATTCAAAGGAAAAAAGAGGCTTATAAAAGGTGGAAGCAAGGTCAGGCGGCCTGGGGAGAATACAGGGATGTTGTCTGGGAAGCTAGGGACCAGGTTAGGAAAGCTAAGGCCCACTTAGAATTAACCTTGGCTAAGGATGTTAAGGATAACAGGAAGGGATTTTATAGGTACATTGCCAATAAAAGACAGGTTAGGGACACCGTGGGCCCTCTCCAGAAGCTATTGGGAGAACTGGCTACCCTGGATTTGGAGAAGGCTGAGGTTCTTAATGACTTCTTTACCTCAGTCTTTACGGGCAAATGCTCTGACCACACCACCCAAGTCTTGGAAGGCAGATGCAGGGACGGTGAGGGTGGGGACCCTGGACCCACTGTGGGGGAGGATCTTGTTCGGGACCACCTTAGGAACCTGAATGTATACAAGTCCATGGGACCAGATGAAATCCATCCGCAGGTCCTGAAGGAGCTGGCAAATGAAGTTGCTAAGCCACTGTCCATCATATTTGAAAAATCATGGTAGTCAGGTGAAGTTCCCGATGACTGGAAAAAGGGAAATATAACCCCATTTTCAAGAAGGGAAAAATGGATAATCCAGGGAATTACAGACCAGTCAGTCTCACCTCTGTGCCTGGTAAAATCTTGGAGCGGATTTTCCTGGAAGGCATGCTGAGGCACATGAAAACCAACAAGGTGCTTGGTGACACCCAGCATGGCTTCGCTTAGGGGAAATCCTGCCTGACCAATCTGGTGACCTTCTACGAAGGGGCTACGGAGCTGATGGACAGGGATAGAGCAGTTGATGTCATCTACCTGGACTTGTGTAAAGCCTTTGACACTGTCTCCGATGACATCCTTCTCTCTAAGTTGGAGAGACATCAATTGATAGGTGGACCACTTGGTGGATAAAGAACTGGCTGGATGGCTGCACGCAAAGAGTAGTGCTCAGTGGCTCAATGTCCCGCTGGAGACCAGTAACGAGTGGTGTCCCCCAGGGATCGGTGTTGTGACCGGTCTTGTTCAACATCTTTGTGGGTGACATGGACAGTGGGATTGAGTGCGCCCTCAGCAAGTTTGCCGATGACACCAAGCTGTGTGGTTCGGTCGATATTTTGGAGGGAAGGAATGCCATCCAGAGGGACCTTGACACGCTTGTGAGGTGGGCTGATGCCAACCTAATGAAGTTTAACCATGCCAAGTGCAAGGTCCTACACCCGGGTCGGAGCAATGCCAGGCACAGCTCCAGGTTGGGCGGGGAGGAGATTCAGAGCAGCCCTGCGGAGAAGGACTTGGGGGTGTGGGTTGATGAAAAAATGAACATGAGCCGGCAGTGTGCGCTTGCAGCCCAGAAAGCCAACCGTATCCTGGGCTGCATCAACAGGAGCGTGACCAGCAGGTCGAGGGAGGTGCTCCTGCCCCTCTACTCTGCTCTCGTGAGACCTCACTTGGAGTATTGTGTGCACTTCTGGTGTCCTCAACATAAAAAGGACATGGAACTGTTGGAAGAAGTGCAGAGGAGGGCCACGAGGATGTTCAGGGGACTGGAGCACCTCTTGTATGAAGACAGGCTGAGAAAACGGGCTGTTCAGCCTGGAGAAGAGAAGGCTGCGTGGAGACCTCATAGCAGCCTTCCAATACCTGAAGGGGGCCTATAGGGATGCTGGGGAGGGACTCTTCATTAGGGACTGTGGTGAGAGGACAAGGGGTAATGGGTTTAAACTTAAACAGGTGAAGTTTAGATTGGATATGAGGAAGAAATTCTTTCCTGTAAGGGTGGTGAGGCCCTGGAATGGGTTGCCCAGGGAAGTTGTGAATGCTCCATCGCTGGAAGTGTTCAAGGTTGGGTTGGACAGAGCCTTGTATGGCATGGTTTAGTGGGAGGTGTCCCTGCCCATGGCAGGGGGGTTGGAACTAGATTATCTTAAGGTCCTTTCCAACCCTAACTATTCTATGATTCTATGGCTGCATAGCTGATTTGCTGACTGGGTTTAAACCATGCAACCAGTCACACAGTGCCCTCATGCATATTCTGAGCTTGCTTTTTGAAATACTTCAAGTTAAGGTGGTAGGGAAAAAATATAGAATCATAGAATAGTTAATGTTGTAAAAGACCTTAAGATCATCTAGTTCCAACAACCCTGCCATGGGCAGGGACACCTCACACTAAACCATGCCATGCAAGGCTGTGTTCAACCCAGCCTTGAACACCGCCAGCGGTGGAGCATTCACAACTTCCCTGGGCAACCCATTCCAGTGCCTCACCACCCTTACAGTAAAGAATTTTTTCCTCATATACCTACAATTTAGCAAACACTGGAAACACAGTATATGAGATTAAGCAGAGCAGATGAGTCAAGTAGTGTTCTGCATCCTTTTTGTTTATGATCTGTGACTGTGGATCAGCATGTCTCAAGATAAACCAAATGAAAATGAAACAACCCCCCCAAAAAAACCTTACAACAATCCCTTTTCCCTTTCCCCCAGTATGAAAAAAACCTGACCACCCCATCACTGAAAGCAAAACAAGTCTCCTGGAAATATCATCAAACTACTGGCAGACAGACACATATACAGCAGTGGCGGACGGGGATGATGTAGGATGTTTCACAGCTTGTGCCTGAACACACCAGTGGGCAGGGTGAGTGAGCACAGGTAGGATTATCTATTTATGAGCAAGAAGATCTCTGCCATTTCAGCAGCAAAGTTGGAGCCACAGAATGGGCATAGCTGTCAATCAGAAAGAACTTGCCAGGTCCAAAAATGGCAGGACCAAATATCAGGTGCTGAAGCCATAATGAAGGGATGAGGTTTGACAGTTACCAGCACTAAAAGGGCCCCATTTTATTCTCCTCATTGTGGTCAGTGTCAGGTTCATTGCCTGAAGGACAAAGCATGGCTCCACAGTGTCGTGTGAAGGACTGTTCCTAATGCACACTTTACTTCTGTAGTACAGCTTACAAGAAAGTAGATTTATAGACACAGATGTGGGTGCAATCTCATCCAGGCAAGAAGATAACAAAATACATCTCCCCACTTTTTTTCTAGTCTAGGGATCATCTTCTTTTTCTCATTATCCATACTATTTATTTAAATATTCACATTTGCCATCTCATTCAGTTTCTAAATCCGTTAAAACCTGCACTCAAGTATTCTGAGTTTTGCAAACCTCTGGACATGGAGATATTTGACAGCATATGGGTAAGACAGATTTCAGGAGTCTGGTTTTAACTTCAATATAGAATGTGTGCATCTGATCAGACTATATAAAACCACTAAGAAAAATTGCGCATTACAATTTTGAAATAAATTTCTAGGTATATATTTAGCTTATGTATATTTTAAATAGTATTTAAAATATTTTGAAATAGTTTAAACAGAAAGAATAATTTTGGTGAGAATACAATAAAAAGTTGATGAATAAAATGAAGATGTAGATTATTAAGAGCCTAAAAATGGATGACAAACCTGTTCCAACATCATGTCTGTATCAAAGCACAGAAAAAGCCACTGAAGAGAAAAATATCACTTCCACTTCTCATCCATCTTAGGAAACTGTGAATTAGCAGAAACCCTAATAGCAGGTGCAAATTGCAATACAGCTTTCATTCCACACATAGATCTCATATTATCATCACTGGGAACTCAGCAAATGGATTGAAGGAATTGTGCAGCCACAATTCTGTTACACACTAGCACACTTGTTAAAATTATCTGGAACATAGCAAATGTTTGATAAGAATATCAGCCCACAGCACAAATACAATGTGGTCTTTATGCCAAATCTCTCACTATGAAAGAAATTGGCACAATCAAAGATTTTTGCTCTATAAAGGAAATAAGCAGCACAAAAAAAAAATGAAATGCTGTTTCTCATGTGACATTTTGTAACGAAGTGATACTGTCAGATTATCTGGACAGCAAAAGGCTTGTGTGTCTTAGTTACTATGTGCAGATAGCATTCACTTTAACTGTCAAAACCCTTTCATAGTATTTTAATTTGCAAAAGAACCTGACTTCACTGTGGAAATGTTATGATAAAACCTAAAAAGAATTTATCTGATCAAAGAAGAATGCATTACCACCATGTGGAGATTTGCTTGAAATCTTGCATAACAGCAATAATAAATACAACCTACTTTTGAACAAAAACCAGATAGTGGGAACATAAGGAAAAATCTTGACATTTTCTTTAATAAGATTGTATTTCAGAAGTGAAGCAAGGAAAGAATATTTACGTGTAAATAAGGTTTATTAAAAAACACCTAAGATGCTAATGTCTACCTAGTAACATCTGCTTGTCAAAGTACTATGCAATCAAGTCAGCAGCTGAAGACTGACGATCACCTACCATAATATATTTTGGATTGCAGATTCAGGACCATTTAGAGATGTTGATTCTTAATGATTGTGTATAAATTACAGTATGCATTAAGTTACTTAAAGAATACATTAATTTCAAAATTTAAATAGTGTCTCAGTGACAAGTGAAAACATGATCTGTAGCTTCATAATAATTTGTTAATTGAGTATAAAGTACATAGAATTAAAATCATTGCTGTCATCCCATACATTTTAAGGTGAGCTACTTAATGTAGTCATTCAATGAAGGTTCACAAACACCAATGTGTTACATAGTTAAACTATGAAAAACTGGCTATACCAGTAATTCTGCAATAAATAAAACTTAAAAATATGTTTTTCGTCAAACCGCAGAAACCTGATGATTTTGGAGGTTTTATATTTAAGACACTATAATCATCGTTCAATATACATTAGAAATGTGATATATGAAATCTAGGGTAACTGTGAAACGTAAGCCTGCACTAATCAGAGAAATCATAAAGTTTTGATGAAAACACAAAAAATAACTCTCATAGTCAAAGTAATGATAGATCAGGAATAATTTAATTTTCCTTGGCCAAATGCAGCACCAGCATAGGCTCAGCTTTAAATCTAAATTTTCTGGTTTTCCCCAGTGTGTGAGCACATATGTACAGAAAAAAGAAAAAAGTATGAAACTATGAGTTAGACTTGTCTCTGATAGGTGAGTACTTCAACTACTAGCCAACTAAGTAGCCTTCAGGATTAGGCTGCTTGCATTTAATATTCGTACTGCCTTTGCTGTGTGATAAATACTGTCACCACCCCTAGCAAGGCCTACAATCCTGATCAAGTCCACGACATCCAGGAAGCCCAACTCAAAATAGGTCCAGGAGTGAATTAAGAATGCAGGGAAACAAAAAACTGCAGAAAGATGCCAAAGTTCTATTGCAAATAATAAGGATGGGCAGAAGAAATGCCTAAGTTATTATATACTGCTACTCAGTAGTGTTGACTATAGGAGGCAGAACAGCAGAAATCTCAGCTAACTGCACTGTACCACAGCCTGTACTCTGGGTCATCTGCCCCTGGCAAAAATGTAGGTAAAGCTGTAACAAGAAGCAGACAAATTTAGGATATTTAAGTGGTCCTAGTTGAAAAGAGAGTTAAGGAAAACATCTATGAACACTGAAGAAGGAGAAGGAGAAAGAGAGCATAATATGAAGAGTGCGTAAGCCTTCTTGTAAGTGATCTGCTAACAAAGACATTTTTTAAAAGGCTGTCATCATTTCTCAGATGTAGTACACTGAAACAGCAAAATCCTAATATACTGTCTATTGCTACTAAGGTAGTAATTATGAACATAGTTGGAATCTAAATAACAGCAAAGGTACAAAAAGATTTGTTATCAGAAGAAAACAGGGAATTATCCACAATTCCCCTTCATGGAGAAGTTTTCAGAAATCGGTACCTTTTTCTCCCATTTTCATAGACATTTTCATGTGGCTTGCTTTAATCATGGAGTTTCTAGAGCTCTTAGGCACTCCCCAGTAGCTTCATTAGCTGTACTGGATTCAGTTCAGGCAATCTTATTTCCCGACGCTCGTCTACAACAGGAGCTTTAACTGAGGCACTTAAAACAGCTTCAGTTTATATGCTTGCTTCTTCACTAAAAAATAAATTTCAAAAGAAAGTCCTCTGTTTAAGAAACAGTTCCCTCACATATGCAAGTTTTGGTGGAACTGACCCTAACTGAATAGCAGACTGCTAGGATTTTCACCTTTTTTCACTACCACATGTGTTACAATGAATTCTAAAGTGTGGCATACATCCTGAATGAAAAATTCTCCTGATTCTATTTCTTATAAATATCTTTTATAATTTCATCTGTAACTAACTGCTGCTCTTTTAGGAAACAAATTCAGGCACATTTCACATTTGAAAGAAGTAAAATTAAATGTCTTAACACAAAAAAATATTTTCATCCTATCAAAAGAGTTGCTGCCAATGAATAACTTCAATGTCTGCATAGATTCTGATTTTTTATTAACTTCAAAAACTTCTACTGTCTTCCAAAGTCTCAAAAGTAGCCACTTACAATAAATTCTTCTGTATGTGATTTCATAATGAAAGCATTAATTCTAGTGTTTGGAAAAAATATAAATTCCCCACTTTAAATTTGCATCGGACATTGAGTTTATAGAGCCCTTCAGATGAGCTGAATAATCACACACATGTATGAAATCTCCCACTATTACAGCCCGAAGGAATCTACACGTCAGGCAAGAATCTTGATTTAAGCAAGAAATGACTAAAAGTCTAATATCGTCCTGCAAATTGACCAGAAAGAACATCACATTAAGTAGAGAAAGAAAAACAAACAAACAAACAAAAAAAAACCACACAACATAAAACAAATGCTAACAGGTAACTTTTATGGCTTACTCATTTTGTATCTCATTTTATTGGAGCTCCCTTGGTTGTCTGAGCCACGTGATACATTAGCAAACACAAATCAAGCCTAATTATAAACTGCTGTGTTAAAGAAAGCGAAGGCTTGGGCTGGTATAACAAGATATGTTTGAGGTATATAAAATTAATGTTGTCTCAGAGTTAAATTCTTCAAACTGCAACACTAAACTTAGTCTTTACTCCTATCCGTAGTACATCTGTTTGCAGAAAGTTTACTGAGGGCTCCATAAGAGCAGAATAAAGACATGCTCCTACATTTCATTTGGTTACTGAACGCCATCACTCAGTACCACAGATATTGAATGTAATGGTTGCTAAACAAAAGGCATCTCATCCCACGTTATTTCTACTTCAAAAGAATACTATGATCTACCATGAAAGAATCTCTGAGCAGAGGGCAACTGTAAATACTATGATAAGGGCTTTAAGAGTCCTGTCTCTAGTGGTCTGATAATGACTACATGTATAGCTGTAAGTTCTGAGCAGCAGACAGACACTGGAACATGAATTTTCTTTCCTTACTTCACAGGAAGCAACAGTTTTCATGACCGCTGTACAATAGTTGTATCAAAATCTTCTGCATATGTGTATGTGATAAACAGCCTAGCTCTTAATGGACTGAGTATTTTATATGAGCTTTTAACATAAAATTGTGCCAAAACAAAGGAGAATTGACTCCAAACCCTTTCCCCCATAGAGATATTAACAAAAAAAGGAGCTCCAAGAACATACTAGCATTAAACTAAGCAGATTCCTGAAACTCTAGCTCCTTCTGAGCCTTTTATCCCCATTTGAAAAATGTCTCTGACAACTGATGCTTGCCCCAATATTGTCAGTTTTTCTCTTTGTACTGTTATGAACATTTCAGCAATAATTCTAAGTATTTTTCTAAACTGCTACTGAAGATCAGTAGGCCTAGCCAAGAATATCTGGTTTAAATACACTGCAAATTTCTTGCTCCAGGTAACATGTTTTGGTATTGATCACAGACACAGTACATCTGAAACTGTGAGAAATCTATATACTGTGCTGCCTATCACCTCCATAAACTTGCAGAATTACAATGAACTTTCCTTTACATCTCTTATGTGTGAGCAGAAGAAGGCTAGTAAGCAACGAGGCAGTTTTTCCTCACTTGATGTAAGAAAAACCACCAACAAATTTTAATAGCAAAAAGAAAATAGGATAGCAGTACATCAAATATATTTATCAACAGCATAGGACATTATCAAATACATAGTGTCCCAGCAGGAAAAAGTTGAGATAAAGGAAAGATACATACCATGTAGATCTGATGGGAAATTATTAAGCTACTTGAGTATCCTTTAGTGGTTAAAAACATTTACTAGTCATTGCAAGCACAGCATTTATATTCTTTGCTGTATTACCTGGCTATGAACTGCCTCACCAGCAGCTACATCTGAGCCTACTTACCCTCATCAGGCCTGATCCTGACCCCTCACTCATGAGCTGATATCCTGGCCTGGCCTTATCCCATCCCCAGGGGATTGCCTAATGTCTGGGCTGGCTGTGACTCCCCAGCCTGCTCCATTCCTTTGCTGAGGTAGCAGGACAGGTCGCCCAGCCCAAGCATCTTTGACAGCTCTTAGCGCCCAGTGGGAACTGGTCCTCTCTGCACCCCCACAGACTCAAAAGTGTGATTTTTTTTCCTTTTTTTTAACCAAAATATCAGAATGTAATTTGAACATTTCAGCAGTTCTTCCCCTAAATGATTTTTCATAAGATTAATTAGTGACCCCTTTTCCACTAGTTTCAATAAATTAGGTCCTGAGCATCTGTAATTGCCATGTTGCAAGCATTACCTATGAGCATAACCTCTCACATCACCAGAAGAATTTCCTTCTTAGGTCAAAGGAATGTCCTTTATTGAATATTACTTATGTTTTATAGGAACTCTGAAAAAATTATTTCTCTCCTCTTTGCCCATGTGATATGACATGATCTCAGGAGATAATTGAGACAGATGCGTTTCATGCTAATTGCTTTGGTGTTCTATGACACTGGAGGTCTGTAGTTATCTGTCAGTTCTCCAAACCCACTAAATAAGTGCTCAACATATGGACTTTGCTCTATAAAAACCCAGCATGGAATTACTAAGAATTATCACTCAATCTCTTATCCATCTTCTCACCTATGTGGTGTTTTAAAGGTCATTGCCCTTCATGCAGTGTTCTTTCTAATACCCGGGTGAGGCTTTGGCCTGTTTTAAGAATGAGGTCATGTCCACTCTCACTATACCTTTCAGATGGCCACGTCACAGGGATCCTACTGGAGCTCAGATGCTACACTACCAAAGGAGATTGATGGAGTGCATACATAGCAGCACCTCTCCATGGTGGGAACTGACCTGGGGCTAACAGAAGGCATAAAAGGTGGTAGGGGGAACCACCAGAAGATTTTTGTCTTGCCTGGAACTTGTTATAGTATATGTCTTGTTGTAGTTTCTTTTTCTGTGACAGAGAATGTATTTTGAGAGTAAGCGAATCAAATAGAAGACGCAGAGAGAGACAGTGTCTTTGATTTGATATAGATGAAAAAAAGCGAGCAGACATTTGGGTGCACAGTTCGTTAATCAGATTAGACCCCAAAAAAAGTTCAAATTTAGAAGTAAAACTAGTATTGCAATCAATAGCTGTTCAATAACCTAGAATCAAACACAGATTTTAATAAAAGAAAAAAAAACTATCAAAAGTTTAAAATTATATCTAGGCTTGCTGCATGTTAAACATTCACATGCCTTATCTATTTCAAGGAAATTATCACATTCTATTTTGTAAACTGTCAGAGTACCTCTCAAGAACAGCAGACTTAATATTGCTTTCAGCTTTTACTAGATATAATATTCTTTGTTATATATTTCCACAATTAGACATCTTCATTTTTACCTTCATGTGCTTTCAGTTCATAGCCTTGGGCTCTGGCTTCTTTCATGTAGGTCAGCTGGTGGAAAAGCAACATGCTTCTCTCCACAGCTAAATGTTTTTGGACAGAAGAATCAATCTACTTCTCTCTCTTTTCATATATGTTTATATGGACACACACAACAATTCCTGTTTCTTGCTCTGTATTAACAAGCAGAAACACAGTGCTCCATGTATACAAATATATATCCCTGTAATAGAAATCAGTTTTTCTCCATAATAGCCAGTAAGATAATTATCTCACTATGTCCTGCAGCCAGCAACTAAATGCAACATCTTGCCAGAAAAAAAAATATAGCATATCCTATAATCTGAAAAGTATTACCTTCAGTGCTTTAATCAATGTTAACATTAACAGAATTCATTTCTGCAAAGCATGAAACTATTGACCTTCTGAAGAATTGTGTTAAGCCATGATGGTATTTTATCCTCAAATTTAGTTTGTGTTTGCTACTAATTAAAACACATGTGACATGTCTCTAGCATTAACCCCAGTTGTAACCAAGCTGTGGATTGTGCCTTTCTCTCGCAAAATTTCAAGAAAAAACCTAGGGACAATCCTAGCACAGGAGCAAATCAGCTAGAAATCCCAAGTAATTCACTAAGGGAGCAAATCAGTGTCTCACAGCTTGAGAGAGACATGAGGTGATTCTGCATTGTCTCTGAAAGGAATTAAAAAAAAAAATCTTTGAAATAAAAACATCAGGAAAGTGCAAAGATGCAAATTATTCCCACTGGACTTTACAGGACTCTATGTCTGATTTGAAGTTCAGAGAGCATTATGAAATAAAATCTGCATTTTTTTTTCTCTCTTAGGTACAACCTTTCCAGTCTCTGTGACCTATTTACTCTTAAATCTTCTACAAGTCAAAACACTTCCTGCTTTGTTAATTATATTTTATGGCAACTGTCTCATTATAATTACTGCTGTAACACCAACAAGGTTCACACTCTGGGATTATCCTATAGGGTCTGCTAAGATTTCAGCCATCTCAGCAAAGTCTGGATGGAGTAGGTGTATGCTGCAGCTCTCTCATCTGCCCAGAAAGCAGCCCAGACCCTGTCCCAGTCTATGCTCTTCCATTGGCAAATAAAACATTATTAGTGTAACAGATAACACTAGAACAAACCTATCCCCTCCAGAAAGGGCACCAAGTCCTATCTTCTTTTCTCCCATCCCACCATCTTTTCCCTGGCTTTTCTTAGCTAACAATAAGAGTAATATATCACAAATTAAAATTATTCTCAGGTACCAAATAAGCAGCCCTTAACCCTTTCCAGGACTTTACTGTAAGATCCATGAGTTACAGATCAATTGCTACAGGCAGTTGGAGCTTCTTTTAACTAGGATTCCTGAAACTCAGCTGGAAGACAATGTTCTTATCTTACAGAGTAGATGAAAGTATGAAACGGTCTTAAAGAAGTGAAACCCTGGATTTCATTATGAATATATAAATTGAGACGCTGAAAAATCAGAAACCATTGTGAAGGTCTTATTTTAGATAGAAATTTATTGTGGAAAGATTAAGCAAGTTTGAGGCTGGAGTGACAGAAAAAGAAAATGCTTATAAGCATCCTCACAGCCAATATTTTTTGTTTTGATTTTTCCCCTAGGAAACAAGGACAGTGGCTGAACAGAACCTTAAAATATTTGGGGGTGGTTGGTTTTGTTGTTAAGGGTCTTTTTTTCCCATTCTCCTCCCACTACAGAGTACAACAGAGCAATGAAATGCTAGTCTGAAGAAAGTCCAGAGCCACATGGACTAAGTCCATGGTGAAGCTTCCATGTTGTCAGCTTAGACACAGTCTCTAAAGAGCAAAGCTGACATGAAGCTCTAAATTCATGTGAACCTGGCTACTTTAGAGAGACCAGTAGTAGCCTCTGCACACCTTGTGCCTCCAGAAAACCTCTCTCTGAAAAACTATGAGACCTTACAGTCAAGCACCAGTAACTTTTCAGTTCCAATATTTTTTTGCCAAATTCTTTCTATTTTCTTCCTACATTTATCTTCCCTCTGACAAAGAAGTAATTTAAGAGAAAAACATACCAAAGGAATAACAACAGAGTTAAGATCATAGAATCATAGAATAGTTAGGGTTGGAAAGGACCTTAAGATCATATAATTCCAACAAGCCTGCCAGGGGCAGGAACAACTCACACTAAACCATGCCACCCAAGGCTTTGTCCAACCCGACCTGGAACACTGCCAGGGATGGAGCATTTACAACTTCCCTTGGCAACACATTCCAGTGCCTCACCACCCTCACAGTAAAGAATATCTTTCTCACATCCAATCTAAACTTCCCCTGTTTAAGTTTGAACCTGTTACTCCTTGTCCTATCACCACAGTCCTTAATGAATAGTCCATTCCCCAGCATCCCTATAGGCTCCCTTCAGATATTGGAAGGCTCCTCTGAGGTCTCCAAGCAGCTTTCTCTTCTCCAGGCTGAACAGACCCAACTTTCTTAGCCTACCTTCATAAGGGAGGTGCTCCATCCCCCTGATTGTCCTCGTGGCCCTCCTCTGCACTTGTTCCAGCAGTTCCATGACCTTTTTATGTTGAGAACACCAGAACTACACACAATACTCCAAGTGAGGTCTCACGAGAGCACAGTAGAGGGGCAGGATCACCTCCCTTAACCTGCTGGTCACACTCCTTTTGATGCTGTCCAGGATATGGTTGGCTTTCTGGGCTGTGAGTGCACACTGAAGCCGGCTCATGTTCATTTTCTCATCGACCCACACCCCCAAGTCCTTCTCCACAGAGCTGCTCTGAATCTCTTCTCTGTCCAACCTGTATGAGTGCCTGGGATTGCTCCAAGCCAGCTGTAGGACCTTGCACTTGACATGGTTAAACTTCATCAGGTTGGCATCAGCCCACCTCACAAGCATGTCAAGGTCCCCCTGGATGGCATTCCTTCCCTCCAATGTATCAAGCGAACCACACAGCTTGGTGTCATTGGCAAGCTTGCTGAGGGCACACTCAATCCCACTGTCCATGTCACCGGCAAAGACGTTGAACAAGACCGGTCCCAACACCGATCCCTGGGGGACACCACTCGTTCCTGGTCTCCAGCGGGACATTGAGCCACTGAGCACTACTCTTTGCGTGCAGCCATCCAGCCAGTGTTTTATCCACCAAGTGGTCCACCTATCAAATTGATGTCTCTCCAACTTAGAAACAAGGATGTCGTGTGAGACAGTGCCAAACACTTTGCACAAGTCCAGGTAGATGACATCAACTGCTCTACCCCTGTCCATCAGTTCCGTGCCCCCATCATAGAAGGCCACCAGACTGGTCAGGCAGGATTTCCCCTTAGTGAAGTCATGCTGGCTTTCACCAAGCACCTTGTTGTTTTTCATGTGCCTCAGCATGCCTTCCAGGAGAATCCGCTCCAAGATTTTACCAGGCACAGGGGTGAGGCTGGCTGGTCTGTAATTCCCTGGATTATCCATTTTCCCTTTCTTGAAAATGGGGGTTATATTTCCCTTTTTCCAGTCATCGGGAACTTCACCTGACTGCCATGATTTTTCAAATATGATGGACAGTGGCTTAGCAATTTCATTTGCCAGCTCCTTCAGGACCCGCGGATGGATTTCATCAGGCCCCATGGACTTGTATATGTTCAGGTTCCTAAGGTGGTCTCGAACAAGATCCTCTCCTACAGTGGGCCCAAGGTCTTCATTCTCACTGTCCCTGCGTCTGCCTTCCAAGATTTCGATGGTATGGTCAGAGCATTTGCCGGTGAAGGCTGAGGCAAAGAAGTCATTAAGAACCTCATCCTTCTCCAAATCCAGAGTAGCCAGTTCTCCCGATAGCTTCTGGAGAGGGCCCACGGTGTCCCTAGCTTGTCTTTTATTTGCAACATGCCTACAGAATCCCTTTCTGTTATCCTTAACATCCCTAGCCAAGTTTAATTCTAAGTGGGCCTTAGCTTTCCTAACCTGGTCCCTAGTTTCCCGGACAACATCCCTGTATTCTTTCCAGGCCTCCTGTCCTTGCTTACACCTTTTATAAGCCTCTTTTTTCCTTTGAATTTTCCTCAGCAGGTTCTTATCCATCCAAGGAGGTCTCCTGGCCCTCCTGCAGCACTTCCTTCTAGTAGTGATGTATCGCTCCTGAGCTTGCAGCAGGTGAGCCTTGAATATCAACCAACTGTCTTGGGCTCCCCTGCCCTCTAGGGCTATATCCCATGGAATCTTACTGAGCAGTTTCCTGAAGAGGACAAAGTCTGCTCTCTTGATAGAATGCAGTTATGATTTTCAGGTGAGGTTTAGCTGCTATCAGTGGCACTGTGATGGTACTGTTGGTGTTTTACGATGCCACCTGCAGCTTGTGTGATAAATGTGATTGTGTATTTTGTTTTGATACACTTGAGAAACACCCTAGAAATGTGTGTTTCCTGGCCATAAAACATGACTGCCACAGCTCTCAAACTCCCTGGAATCAAATCAAAACAAGAGACAGGGACCTGTTTACTGGGGAGAAAGAGAGTATGAATAGGAAGAAATAAAGAACAGTATATAGTGACTCTCATGAAATGCAGATTTTTTTTTTTCCCCATGAGTAGTTACCATTTCCCACTGAGAAAGATTCTGGTGCAGTCTTTTACACCATCATACTTAACTACCAAGTGATCTTTACTGAAATCAGAGGAGTTATAAAAGGAATAAGAAAAAAGGAACTTTAAAAAATGATTGCAGAACACAGTCTGTCATTGCGAAATCACTTGATTTAGCAACATCTATAAGTATCTTTCTTCCTTTACTTTCCTCCATTCGGTATATTTTTATAAAAGAGTACTTTATTTATATTTTAAAATAACATAATCCCACCATTCTGTCTTTCCAACACTGATATTTAATTAGCCAAGCATGATTAAGTTTTTATGCTTTATATATAATGTGAAAAAAATCAGTAGTGTAATACTGCTATAAATTTGCCAATACTAAAAACTCAATATTTGAATTTGGGAATTCTAAACAATATCCAGAGGTCTTGAGAAGTAACATCATAATGAAGCATATTCATACGGGGTATGAGTCTATTAAAAGTCCACGATAAGAATTCTAGGATATGTAATCCTGCCAGGTCACACCAGTTAACACTGAGAAGTACTACCTGACAATCCCCTGGTCACTACTGAAATGTCACTGACGCACATAGGGTCTGATTCTAATCTTGATACGGCAATGACAATATTGTAAATCAAAACCTATTTCAAGACAAAGACAATCAAGATGTGTGCATATTTAAAATGCAATTACCATTAAGTATGGATTGTATTAGGCTGAACAAAAGCTACCAAAGAATTAACAAGCCAAAGCAATAGTGGACTTGTGCTTAAATCAGCTGAAGGAAAACTCTTGCCCTTTCTACCACATCAAGTGACAAAGGGGTCTGGAATACAAGGTATAATTTTAAAATATCAAATTATTCTGCTGATAGTGTTCCATTGATTTCAGTAGAATTTGGCTGGCTGGAAACTTGTTCTGTGTTGCAGAAGGACCCTGTTTAACTGTATGGGAAATTCTTTTTGAGAACTTCAGGTGTGGAACTGGAGTTACTGCCTGGTTATGAACCACTTTCTGGTTTCAGCTTCTCTCAGGCAATTTCAGTTAGTGCTTATATAAGACTGTACACATGTATGCTGTAGGGCCAACAGCAATAGCTTAACAGATTAATGTAGACATTGAAATGCAAATGTCAACTTTTTCCAACTCTCTTTCAATTATTTACCAGCCCAACTTAGCAAGAATGTAAGGGATAAGAGTCTATTAGCTAGAAAGCTAAAATAGTTCCTTGACTTCAGTGGCTTAGAGTAACACCAACTCTCTCCTAGACTAAGATTTTTCAGAAAGCAAACAAAGTAAACAACATACGCTTTCCGAGTCACAACTCTAAAACATATCTTGTAAATTCATTTTTTTTTTTATTCTGCCTCAGAAACTGGAACTTTGAGAATATAAAAATGTCAGCTTTTAACAAATATTAACCTTTTAATTCCAGTCTGTCTTTCTAGAGGGTGGCTGCTGGGGTGATATGATGGACTGATGGACTATCCATCACACAGCTTCTGCTTATGGGTCATTGCACAGCCTTAAACAACCACAGAAACCAAAAGATAAATCTTTTGATGAAATACTTGCAATTCTTTGGAGACATTTTGAGCTAATGCCTGTGCTTATCCCAGAGTGGTTTCTCTGCTGTCAGCAGAAGCAAAGAGTGTTTATAATGCAGTTTACATCGAGACTGAAACACGGCTCCATAGACTACATCTGAGCAACAGCCAGGCAGGGCACCTGGAGACTATTTTGTTTGCATTATTCACAGTACAGAATGCAAAATCAAAAGGCAGAGTTCAGCAATGAGTGTCCACAGAGGACAAGTCTGTCTTTGAGATACTGAAATTTGGAGTGATGCATTTATCTCAAGTATTAGAAGCATCTATATTCCTGCATGACCAAACAAGATAGCCCTAAGCAGCAGCCTTCAGGCTTACAATTACATACACACACAGGTCTGGAAAGGCATGTGGTCATACAGGGTAGCAAGGAAGATATTCTCTACACAGAAACGTTTTGCAGCATACCCAGCCTCTCTTTTAGAGAAAAGATACATAGTAGTATGACGTCTGTTTGTTTGTTTGTTCCATGATATTTTATCTGCCAAATTCCAGTCTCGTAGTGCCTGGGGATTTTGTGATGATGCAGTGTGGGGATCCTTACTCCTTTTGCCTTGCATCCATTTTCAACGACTACAATATTTCAGCTGGTGATACCCAGACTTCTGTGGGATCTTACCATTTTTTCAAAGAAATATTTCATATTGCTCAGCTCTTGGAATGGGTTTTTCTATTCTTGGGTTTCAGAAATTGAGGAAAAATAAAACCAAAAAGCAACACACAAATTAAATATAAATAATCTAATACTCAAACAAATTTAAAGAAAATGTAGTTTGGAGGCTCTGACAGTACCTCCTGCTGTGGATGCATCTCTTACAGCACTCTCACTATGAGAATTCTTTAAAACTTCAGTTCTCTTATTTGAGAGCTTGCACATTACTCACAAGAAAATGTACTTTACAGTTAAATATATTACATACAGGGTCTTTGTACTATGAATCCAAGTCCTCTTTTTTTAACTCCTCTTTTTTTTCTTCTCCTTCCCCTTTATCAAACACCACTATTGACTGGGGAGCAAAAGCCCCTAAGATACTAAATCTTCAGACCACGAAGGGAAATGGAATGGTTTTCTGATGGAGTATATCTGAGTGCCTCTGGCTTTCAGAACCTGTCTTTAAAGTCTGCTTATTGAGGCATAGATGGCCACTCAGACACAGATAGATTTGTCACTTTGGTTTTCAGGACACCCATCCTGCAAAGATCTCAAAGTAATTGCAAGGACTTTAGTGGACAGACCTTCTCTTGCTATTCATGAGGTTCTTGAATTGGATTTAATTTCATGCCAGATTTGATTCTATCAATGGAAGACCAGCTCAAAAGATTTCTTAAGAAATGCCTAAATAACACCAGCCATTGTCACAAATCTCTTTATGCTCCATAATGCTGAGCAAGAAGAGATGTTTTGACTGTAAAAATCACAGTGTAGCAACCACTGTCTCAAGGGCTACTGTAAATATTCAACAGTGTGCCATTACTAAGGGCATATCTTTAAATTATATTTCAGCCAATTTATAATCCAGGTCTTCTAAAACCTCTAATATTCTGTGGTATCGGTTTTTTTCTCTCTTTGTCACAGCCTTTCTGTTCAAGATCTAATCCTTGTGATGCTTTGAGTGCTTACATCTTCACAAGCTCTTGCACACTTGTTTCCATGCTATTGTGAGTAGCAGACTGATTGTGATCTCAGGACCAAACTTCTATTGTGTAAGTGGCTGGCCTAGAATGAACTAATCTGCAGATGCCCTGAGGATATAGAGCCCTTAACTCAGGAACTAGGATGATGGAACTGAATTCATGAATTCATGTAGATGTTATCTTTAATAGCAGTTACATATCATAAAGAATTTTCACCAGTAAATTTTGGATCACTTGGCCAACAAAAGCATTTCAGCACCACGGTCAAAACGAAGCAGGAAATAGACAAAGACCCCACAGAAATGCAATAGCACAGTTAAGAATAAAGCCAAATCTCTTTGTGGCAAATGTTATGACCTGCCAGCTGTACCCACAGTCCCCCTACAGAGACAGTGATGGGAACTGAAAACTACAGTATGTCTGCCTCGCTGCAGTCCTTTTATAACCCCCTTTACTAGCTGTGAGAATTCCAAATTCAAACACAAATCGACATTACCAAAACCATAGGAAGCAAGTGAATTTCATCTTTCAGTTCTTTTTCTTATCCAACCGCCAAAGACTTGGTCAAGCCCTTTGGAAGAAAACAAACAAAAAAAACCCAACCCAACACCCACCGACACACTACCAAAATTCATACCCAGGCAGCTAAATGTTAGACTTCACTAGAAAGCCACCCCTTCTTAACAACCACATTTAGATTGTCATCTGGCTTGATAAGTTTTCTTACAATACATTCCTCTTTTTAGCTCTGCTGCCATAAAAATGATGCAAATTGGTTCCATGGAACCAGCTGCAGAGTCATACTGATTTGCACCTCCTCCTCCACAGTAGGAATGTTAATAACCATGTTATTTTTGGTTCCTTTCCTAAGACTGGTTAAAACTTGGACAAACAAGCCAGTTTTATGCTAGTTGAGTACTTCACCTCTTGCACTCAATAAAGTGCCAAATCAAACAACATCACACCCACTTTTTCTGTGTTCTCTGAAAAACCAGCATACGTTAACATAGACAATGCCAGATTTTTTTTTTTTTTTTTTTTTTTTAACTGCCTGAACTCATAGCTCCCAAGGTATTTGAAACTACTTTTTACTTCATAAAGCCACTTGGAGAGTAGGCATGAAACAAATGAGGTGGCTGGACTGCTGTCTGTGTCTTAGTTTCACTTAGCTGCTGCCAGGAACCAGTGTCAGTGGCTTCTATGTTTTGAAGCAGTCAAAGCAGCTTTTGTGTTTGACACAGTGTTTGGATATGTTCCTGAATTCACATACAATGCACTAGAGATGAGTGACTTCAAGCCCATTCAAACTGTAGATTTGGTAGCTGTTCTTGAATTCAAAGATTTTTAAAGAAGACCAGAAAGACATGAGAAAAGATAAACTGAAAGGAGGGAACAGGAGGTAAAACACATTTGAGAGCAAGCAGAATGGAAACCAGAGAGAATAGCTGAAGAAGAAATCAATGGGAGAATCTAATTTCTTCTCCTTCATACCAATCCAGCTTTTATACTGAGATGATGCTTACGCATCCTTCCATAACAACAAAATCAGAGAAAAAATGAACTCACTGTACAAGTAATACAACATAATAAATATGCAAAGAAAAAAGGGTTCATGAACTTCACCTGGTTTCAAAACTTGAGAATAGCTCAGAAAGTTCAATAAGATTGAAATAAATTGCAATAATGTAGGGGAAGAAATTTCATTCAATACAAAAGACAGAACAAATCATGTTTAGATTTATATTTAAATTTACCAGTATTGTAATACAGAGACACATTTACTCATACACAGTCTTTATTTCAGCCCATGTAAGTGTGTAATGAAAAACATCGAGGTTTCATCAGTGATGAAACAAACATAGTTACATTTTAAACACATTTCACACCCATACTGCAGACTTTGAGCCTCCAGAAAAATAAAATCCCACTGGATATCTTCAAAAAATCGACCTGGTTGTTTTCCACAATGATTTTTACAAGTAATTTTGAGCTACTATGTAACTGAGGAGGGTTTTTTTGTTTGTTGGGGGGGAGTGGGTGTTGTTTGGGTGGTGTTTGTTTTTTTTTTTTGGGTGGGGGGCGTTTGATTGTTGGAGTCTTTTTGTTGTTTTGTTTTGTTCTGGGTTGTCTTGTGCTTTTTTTTTTAATTAATTAACAGAACAGAATGCTATCAGTAGTTCTTCTAGTAGGCGACAATACCACATCAGCAAAAAAAATTGAATGAAATCATGCTTCCTTGCCTGCTTCAGGCTTATTGGAAAATTAGGGAGAAAAATGAAAACCAAACATTCACAAACAAAAAGGTGTACCTTCCCTCCAAAATAAATGTACATTATCAGAAGAAAAAGTTGAAATAGGTTCCCTATATTGTTTCCACAAAGAGCTGAAGCTACTGCCAAAAACAGTAAATGCAATTCAAGACAGCTGCATCAAAGAATCTATTATTGGCCTGGGCACACTAGTATACAAAAGCAGAGAGATTACTATTCTATAACCATCAAGAAATAGAAAAATTATTATTTTGGTCAGAAACAAGTTAAATTCTAATTTATTTAGAGAATATTGGCTGAGATTTTCAAAGAATAAAAAGAATTTAAATGCCCACATTCCCCTAATTTTAATAACATTTAGGTTCCTTTGAGAAGCCAAGACAACACTTTCAATTAAACTATTTTGCATACTAATTTCATGGCTTCAACCTGATATGCATGAAGACAATTCCCACTGCATTCAGTGAAAGCTTATGGTAATCAAGGATCTCTGAGCACCTGACTGAGAAAACCCAAACCATAAAATGTCTCAGCTACCTACATGGTTTTAAAACAAAACCCAAAAGCCTACCAAAATAAAAATAAATTATTAAAAAAAAAAAAAAAAGCAAACAAAAATCCCACCAAACAACACACACTTAAGGGGAATGGAATGGCCCTTTTTCTCCTTCAATAGAAATACTTCCCTAGGTGAACTTTTTGAGTATTAGCTACCAAGAATGATCCTTCCCCAGGCACTCAAAAGCAGTAGCTATCTGACTAAGACACTCACAGAGACAGAAGTGAGACACAGCTCTTGTTTCAATACAAAAGGTCTGTACTACTTCCCGTCACACACCATTAAGTAAATACATTGTGACATCTACAATTATACATTGTCGAATTATCAAATAACAGACATGTAAAAAATTAACGTATTGTCATCAACTGCTCATCTAATACATTGACCAATGTACTTTATCAGGTATTGATGGCAGGAAGCATGTGAACTTTGATGTCTACAATAAAATGTTTCAAACATACTTTTGATTCCTTCAACCCTCTATCTTTTCAAAGATGAGCAGATAATGGTCAGCCATTTAGCAGAAAAACTTACAGGCTGGAAACTCTCTTGAAGGGCTTATGAGCTGGTTGGGTCTTTAGCAATGAGGAGATGCTTGACTTTATGCTTTGTGAGCATTCATTTCAGTCCTAAGAACATGTTATGGTTTTAAGCAAGTGTTAAAACTATCCTGCATCTGAGCCAGTGATATATACATATATTTTGTATTCTGGTATGAAAGTGGTGGGATAATAACCTTGCCTATAGTATGGTAGGATTCTATATCCAAACTATGCAAAGCAGCATGTTTATTTACCATCCAAGAATAAAATAAAAATTGTGTATGGAGTTATTTTATTTTCACATGAACTAGCACTCTATAGTATGTAACTGTCATTTCCCTTTAAATCCTAGAAGATACAATCAAGGGATGTAAAAATACCACCTGCCAGTCAGTTTAGTTGTTAACTCAACCACGGCGACATTATGGTTATGACACAATAATCCTGCAAAAACTGTATCACTGCTAGGCTGCCTAACATGGGCAGCATCTGAACTTGAACGTTTTAAAGCACCTGGCTATAGATACTGGCAGTATGTTTTAAAGAGCTTCCTTAATTATTTACTGCATCCAAAGCAGTTCAAGCTCAAATGAAACTCTCTGTAATGCCATCCCACCCCGTTGGAATCTGGGTCATCCCAAAATTCTAATAAGATCAGCAAAAATTGTTTGCAAGGCATGACACTGGAAGCTCTTTATCATTAACAGGTTCATTTGCAGCCATTTTTGCAGTACTAGAATAATTTCATTAAGGCACATCTCAGAAAAGGTTTAAACAGCTACAGCAGAAAGTCTTCACAATCTTCTGGATTTCTAAATTCAGTGAAATAGTAACTGTTCTCCTTAGTCATTAGTCATTTCCATTTAGCATAACTCCTCTTATATAGAAAACCTGGATTTCCAGAGGGAATACCAAGATAATGGCCAATCCAGACACCAGAACACGGTAGTTGAAATAAAAATCAATACTGAGCCATACAGATCCTAGAGTACACTGAAAATAAAACTGTTTTCCACTGTAAATGCAATCTAAAAAATGTAACATGTTCAATATATTTAATATTTATTATTTTAGGAGTATTTCTGAAGGCTGATAGATACAGTGTGCACTAGCTTCAATGTATTGGAGTACAAAACCGGCTTTTGTTGTCGTAGCAACAGCCAGGAGAAAAGGATATCGCAAATCAAATTCAGTGGAAATGCAGTGCTTCACTGAAATCGACAACTAAACAATTTTAAAACATGGCAACTTAAAAATATACTTTATGAACTTGAATTTGGCCTTTCCAAACTGAGATCATTCTAAGGAGCAGATAAGGTGGGAAGCATGAACTCACTTTTTAATGAAGAATAAGGAGTAGGAAATTAAATTGCCAGACTAGAATATTTTACATATGTGTCTGCTCAGTTTCCTTTGGCTAGCATTGTCTATGGTGTAGAGAATTGCCAAGTCCTCCTGTGACTAGGGAATAATATAGGAGGCTATTTCTACAAAGAGCTGTGAAACAAATCTAAGGAGGTACTTTACTTTTACTGGCACTGCAGCCTCAAGAAACCACCATCAGGGACAGAGAGGAGCACTGGATCTGTATGCCATTTAATAGAACAAGGTACAATCAAGTGTGGTGTGTTTCTCGGAAACAGCCTCACTTTCTCTGATGTTTCCCTTTCTAGAAAGGGAACTAGAGAATGTTACTGTACACTCCCTCCCTGACATTATCTCATGATGATCTATGGTCTCAACATCTCACTGACTTCCATCACTTCACACCTAACTGAAGAATCAGATTTGTTGCCTTGATTCAGCTTCTACTGCAATTAACGAATTGAGTAAGGGTGTTTCTGTTTACATTAATGGGTCTCATACAGTATTTTTTTAGTAAGCATCTTCAACAAGAATTTTCTAGGGAACAGAGAAAGCAAAGTGCTAAATATATTTCAAGATCCACATGAAATAGAATGAACCAGGAAACAAAAATAAATTCTGATAGGTCCTGAAAAAAATGGGAGGAAAACGTTTACCAGATATTATAGTAAACCGTACTTTCATGCAAACTCATAAACATATCTGAATGACCAGATCAAGTGTCTATAATCTGAAAGTAGTGGCATACAATTAATACTTCTGAAAAAGATTTTCTGTTCATTGGTTAGCCAAACTAGAAAAAAGTTCATAGGAAATAACAGCTGAATATCCAGTATGCTCAGAGTGAACTCAGATACGAAAAAAAAAAAAAAAAAAGTGTTTTTGCAGTTCTTTTAAAGCTGACAACTATTTACCATTTTATCAATATAATGGCTGTATGCACAATTGCAAGAAGGAAATTCACAAAGGGGATTAAAATATATTTTAAATGAAGTTTTGTTAACTACTTCCATATAATTGTAAAACACAAAACCAAAATCAATCAAACAAACAAACAAACAAAAAAAAAAAGAAAAAAAAAAAAAAAACACACCACAAAATGCCCAGGATGGGTTTTTTTAGCTTCTTAGGGATTAAACACTATTTAGAAAATCATAAAAATTAGGAGAGTCTGAAAGAGATTAATTCCCAGTAGAATTTCATGCAATTATTAAAGAAGATAGCCAGGTATCTGGTTAAAGAAAATATACTGTATACACATTTTTATACATCATTACAATGGAATACTGACAACCTGGGGGCATGAGGTGATCAGGAAATGAAAAGAAAAAAGTCTTTCTAGAATACCAGAGCAGCTAATTAGCACCAATAGCACATATTCTACTTCCTGAAGAAGATACCAGTCAGATGTAGTTATCCTTTAGATAGACTTCCTTAGACCTTATTGAAGTATTTAGTTTTGCCTTGTCTTTGTCACACAGAAATGAATATGTTTGTATTTTGTTGTTTTTTTGGGGTTTGTTATTTCATTGACCAATAGTGGATTTTTTCTAATGTTGAGTGAATGTATTTATTGCTTATATTGTTCATTATTGCCATTTGCATTATCATAGCCATATATGGTACATACATTTATAGTAGTAGCCCCCATTTATGATTTGCTTGTGTTTTATATGCTTTTTATTATGAACTCTTTTGGGTTGCTGATTCCTTTGTTCTACTGTATATAGCCCAATAGATCTTTGGTCTTATTTGTGGTGTTGCCTTTGACCAAAGCACCAACATATTTATTTGGGTATTACATAATTCTATCAGTTGAGAGACATCACTCTGGAGAAACTAGAAGAGGATGACTTAATCCAGAGCTCACTCAAATTGGGGAATTTCCTCTAACCTGTATCAGCTGACATAAGGTCTCCTTTTCTCAAAAGCCAAATCTGTATCTGACCTGAAAACCTGAAGTCTTCTGAAGAGCATGCTTATTCCTTAACTATGCTTCTCTTAAAGTGTTTGTGAAATCTAATGTGATAAATGTGTTTTGAACTTCCATGAAAATGCTATTTAGGCTGAGGCTATGTGTCAGAAGCTAAGGTGGCCAAATAGCATGTAGTTTTATTTTGTGGAAAATGCCATTAATATTTTTAACATATTTGACTGTTTCACTTCTATTTGTTTTTGAAGAAATTCAGCATTAACTATTTTAGTCCTCAAGTGCAAGACTGGGGATGGTGAAATAATGATGATGCAAAAAAATTCTTTTTTTCTATTTTTTATGAAAAAGCAGCAGTAACTTAGTGCAACCTACACCTCTGCAGACAAACATCCTTGTGTAACAAACTAATTTCATCAAGCCAAATGTGACTCTGTTTCAGCCTCCAAGTCATGTCACTTCTGGGAAACCATCTGAGCAAAGCTATATTTTGTTTTTCAGTTCCAGATTCAGCTTCATGTTAACACAGTGAGTAAAGACTGACAAAAGGCAATGAAATACTTAACTATAAAATACATACACTATTCTTTCATTAAGCAGCATGTATTTTCGATAGGATTGTGGCTACAGCCTATGGATGTCACTTTGGAAATAAAACTGGAATAAAATAGAGTTTGATAACGGCTTGTTTGCAAAGGAAAGTTGTATGAAAGTTGAAGTATACAATATAAAAGTATTCAGTAAAGAAATTAAACTGACCTTTCGTTTGTGAGCATCCCTATGCAATACAAAGGGGTCTCATTCTCACTTAGCTAGTGATGGGTTAGAAGTGATTTAAGCTTAAACATAAATATGCACAAGAGACATATACTGTTATAATACAGCTAATTAGCAGTGACAATATTACTATATGAGTGCAGTGGAAAAGTATAATTTAAAAAACCCACTGAACAAGCAGTAGTACTAGACATAAGAAATTACTGTGGTGTATTCGCTGGACAATAGTGGCTAGTCATCTTCAGTGGAAGCATGCCTTATTGGAGTTGTTGTAGACAACACCAGGTCTGTGTGCATAGAGAGAAGGGAAGCTGCAGGAATTAGGGTTGTACTGACTCTCTGGAAAGTCAGGCTTCCTAAAAAGTAATTTCTGACACCAAAACTTTACTGGCATGTACTTAACAGCAGCTCTGCAATATTTCTGTAGAATTCCTCACTCACACACAGTCTCTGCTTTTCAGTAGTGGCAATTAGGTATTAGACATGAAGACAGGAGACTGCAGTAAGAAACTCTCTATTTAAGCACGTTTACCCAGAAGTGAATGTGGGGGGGAGGGGGAAAGGAGGGAGAGGCTTCTCTGCGCTCTATTGCATCATGTATCACTTCTGCACAGGCAGACAAAGAGAGGTAAAGACTTAGAGGGAGCAACACAAATCTCATTTTCTCAGTTCCATTCTGTGGGACACTTCTCACCCTCAAATTCTGGAGATCCTCATCTAGTTCTTCTCTAAGTTACTGGAAATACCTTCACTGATTTCAACTGCCTATGCATTAAGCTTCTACATCAACAGACAGGCTCCCTGCTCAATATTAGGAGACACTTAAATGGTTGATGAATTAGCACTAGGAAGTCTGTATTTGTTGGAAGTCAATATGTATTTTTATAGCAGCTTTTATGACAGACATCTTAAGACACTGAATACTAAAATCAGACACCTAAAATAATTATGGAGCTCATGTAAATCAATTTGAATACTCCAGTGAGTAAAAAGGTCATCAGTGTCTCTTTAAATATACCAAAGGAGAGCCTAATGTTGGAAGTAGAAAATCCAGGATGTATGAGATAACTTTCCTCTCTGTTTCAAGCACACATAATAGAAAAACCTAAACCAGACATGGGCCAATGATGTTGTAGAAATGCAGAAACACAGCATTTCACAACCTCCAGAGTGATAAGGGGAATATAGGGAAAGGTGCATGCTTTTCCCATGTTCATTTAAATCTGGTTATTTCCTTAATTTAGGTACAGTATTACATCAACTGAGCAAAATGTTTCATGGTTCACTTCAGTAGGAATCTGGCCTCACTCAATATAATTGGCTTCATCCTCTCTACAGGTCAGAGAAAATCCAATTTGCCCACTGACAGGTGCCACTTTCAAGTCTCAGTTATTTATTATCTCTCAAAGATTTTCTTGGTTAGGAAGGAAAAATATCAGGAAAGATATGAAGACGTTGACACTGAATCCATGTCAAACCTAGGAAGAAGAGAAACAGCTGCTCTTGGTTTGGTCTAGCATGTTCTCTGCCACTGGCAGCTGCTAGACCTGCTGTGTTGCTTTGCTCAGCAAAAAGAGGATACTAACATAATAGAACAGAAATAAGTTCACAGAAGTGAAACAAATCAACCTCACTGCAACGTTCAGATATGCTCCAAGCTCACACAATACAAAGCCAGCACAAAAAAAAAAAAAAAAAAAAAAAAAAAAAAAAAAAAAACTGGGGAGAAAGGAAGCAAAGCAGTAGATTTTGGAAACATGCATAGGTTCCTATGAGGCAATGTCTAATACAGCTTCATAACCCTTCAAATGCCTTTTATTCATTTTGTTTTGAGAAATCTGGAACAGCCTGGCAGTATCAGGGGAGGGAATCTTCATGAGGGACTGTAGTGAGAGGACAAGAGGTAACGGGTTCAGACTTAAACAGGGGAAGTTTAGATTGGATATGAGGAAGAAATTCTTTACTGTAAGGGTGGTGAGGCACTGGAATGGGTTGCCCAGGGAAATTGTGAATGCTCCATCGCTGATGGTGTTCAAGGCCAGGTTGGACAGAGCCTTGGGTGGCATGGTTTAGTGGGAGGTGTCCCTGCCCATGGCAGGGGGTTTGGAACTAGATGATCTTAAGGTCCCTTCCAACCCTAACTGTTCTATGGTTCTACAATTCTCTCAGCAAGACAGAGAATTGAATTCATGTCTTTCATAGTTCTTACACTGTAAAACAAATTTCTGATGCAGCTGTGATTTGAAAGAGAACTGTTTCTTGCTTTAGCAATGAAGTCCACTCTAGATGAAGGACAGCTCTTCCTAAACCATTATTTATTCTCAGGAACAAGCTGAAAATGAGAAATGTTGAAATGCCAAGGTTTATATGTTGCAAAATATGCAAATAAAGTAACTTAGTATTTCAGCCTTGTACTGTGCAATACCCGATTTGTATTTTTTTTTCATGCAAATACTCCATGGTTGCCTGGAATGCAGACAGCAAGTTGCTAATTCCCCTAGTAGAGCACTCCACATGACCACAAATAAAAACGTAAGAGATATTTAAATAAACCTATTTACAGCACATTTCACAATGATTTCAACCACCAGGTCCTGCTTTGTCCGGTTAGCTGCCTATATTTTGAGCTTAAGTCCAAATACTGTCCTTTTTTACGCAATTGGTTCCAATGGCACAGACAACAGTTTTCACCCAATATTTAACTGAGAATCCCTAGAATACCATCTCTGTCTCTGTAAAATAAAGCAATATGCATGCTATGAAAAAGGATGAATAAAAATTTCTTCTTGGAAGTATGTTTGCACATATGCTGTATGTTGGAGAGACAGACTGAGTACAGAAAACAGTCACAACAAGCAAAACGAGACTTAAACATCAAAGCGAAAATAAAAGTTACAGCACAAAATGCAATGGGCCAGTACAAGTTAGGACAGGCTAATGAATGTGGACAGATATAGAGTTATTTCCAAATAATCAGTTAATTTCCATTGACACTGTTTCATTCCCACATCAGAATGAAAGGAAATAGACCAAGTTTCCCAGATCAGCTCCACAGGAATCAAATAAACTATATGAATATGCATGAAAGATGAGAAAATAACGTATTCAACAATGAAATTCTGACAGCACCCAATGCTTAGCTAGCTCTTTGCAGAGATTAATATTTGCTATAATGAAGTAATAATTATGTCAAATAACCACGTTCAAATTGTTTGGAGACAATCCATTGATGATTTTTATGGGTCCCTTCCAACTAGAGATGCTATGTGACTCTGATCAGAGTACACCTGTCCAAAAATGCAACATATTGCTGAACTGTTGACATAAAAAAAAATAACAGAATTCAAGAACCAAAGTAAATCCTGCTTTTACCTGCATTAGAATTCAATATTATTGAGAAAGAGAAAAACTAGGGGTTTCAGGAAATTACCCCAAGTTAAATTTTTCAGACAGATACTAACACACTCCATTGTATTCTGTAACATAGCTTGCCTCAGTCAAACAAGACTAGAGTAGGAACCAAGCATTTTTTCCTACCTTCACCTTTTCTACACAGCATAGCTGGCATTCCTTCAATAGAGGTGCCTTGATTTTACATGAGCTGACACAAGATGGGAGGGTAGCTGGGTCCAGTTGAGTGAATTCTGGAACAGATGGATTTAAAAATGCTTTAGCTCACCCCCACTCATCCTATATCATCAACTACTATCAAATACGATCTCATCAGCACTTGACACCACTAATATATCATGAAGGACAAAATGATGTGTGTATTCACAGGTACTGCAGACTGTATTTTCTACCTGGCTTAATGGCAGGCTGGTTTTAGGGAATCATGAGAATTGTTGTAGCCAGTTATTCTCTCAGAGGATTTAACTGTTTAAGTGAAATCAGGGTCATTGCAGGGATCAATGGCAAATGTTACAAATGTACATTCTGGTGCTTCATCCCACAGTTAGTGCTGTAGCAAAAAGGTAAATGCTTCAGAAACAAACACATAATTTACAATGAATAGTGAGCACAAATGATGCACAGCCTTCTGCAGCTGTAGTATAGCTGAACTGAACCAGAAGGACAATGAAAATTAACATATTTAGAATACAAAATGTAGCTCTCCCTGTCTACATAAGAAAGGAAAAGAAATATAAACTTAAAACAAGTTTTCCATTGTGATTTAACTCTTGTATCTAGTAGTTTCTTTCACAATGTATTATTCCATTATATTATAAGTATTCCAGCTGTTCACGAGGGATGACAAATATCCTTATTTTATATTATTACAGACAAGGAAACAAAATAAGAACAATTATTTTCCCAACCAAAATGGCAAAGCTGGAAGCAGAATTCAGATCTCCAGTGCCTAATCCTCACCACCATGTTCCTGATATTGTGCCATGATGACAATGTGTGTTCCATCGAAAAGGCACCTTTCTGCAAGTAGTAAAATTTTATAATTGCAGCCTGGCTGATATGGTTGCATCAAGGAATGTATGGCTATTTGCCTGGCTATTTCTTTTTCTTTTTTTTTTTCTCTTTCTTTTTCTTTTTCTTTTTCTTCTTTTTCTTTTTCTTTTTTTTCTTTTTCTTTCTTTTTCTTTTTCTTTTTTTCTTTTTCTTTTTCTTCTTCTTTTTCTTTTTTTTTTTTTTTTAAGAAATTGCAGTATTTATTTCATTCTTCCTACCTAGGCAAAGTGAATTGGAGGAATACCAGCCATATCTCGCAACATTTTTTTTTATTCTATATTGTGAGAACAGGAGAGGCCAGTAATTTACTATTAATAAAGACAATCTGCAAACTACATCTCCAAGGAGAAAACTAATTGTCGTGGTTTAAGCCCCTCATGCAGTTTGTTCACTCAGTCCCCCCTCTTTCTTTCTCCAGTCCCTGGGGGATGGGGAGGAGAATCAAAAGAATGCAACTCCCACAGGTTGAGATAAGAACAGTTTAGTAACTAGGGTATAATATAAACCACTACTGCTACCACCAATAATCATAATGACAAGAGAAATACAAGGAAAGAGAATCCAACTGCTCACCACCCGATACCAAGCCTGACCCAGCAGCGAGCCCCCACCCTTCTGGGTCTCTGTCCTCCGTTTTTACATCCTGGGCATGACGTGCTGTGGTATGGAACACCTCTTTGATCAGTTTGGGTCAGGTGTTCTGTTTCTCCTTCCTTCCGGCTTCCCCTCCTCCCTGGCAGATCATGAGACTCAGAAAGTCCTTGGTCAGACCAAAACATTACCAAGCAGTAACTGAAAACACTGGTGTTATCAGCACTGTTCCCAGGCCCAAAATCAAAAACACAGCGCTGCACCAGCTACCAAGAAGGAGAAAAATGACTGCTGCTGCTGAGCCCATGACACTAATATATGTCACCAAAAGACTCACTAAAAACTGTTCCTGGAGCATATTCTAGCTTCAAGTCATTTTTTTTTTTCCCTCCCATAGGAACAGTGAATGAATCCTGCCAACCACAGTGAGAGGCTTGGGCATCAACAAAGTAATGAGATGTGCTACAGAATGGCTTTTCTCCTTCAGCAACACACTCATTGTGCACCCTCTTCACATTTGCCTCTCTCATTTTACGACAACGGAATAAAAGGGGGAATGGGAGGGAAGAGAGACTTTAAAGGCTGTGGAGAATATGGGTGATTATTGCCTTGGTTAAGCAAAATAGTAAAATATTGTTGACCTTTGGAGAAAGCAGAAAAATACCAAATTTGCTCTTTCTATGCAAAAAGATGTTTTCCACAGATCATTGTCTTATCTTTGTAGTAATGCACTAAATTGTAATCAGCCTCCAGTACATATACCCTCAACTGAAAAATCTGCAGAACAGATACATTCTTTTAATTCCTCTTTATTAACTTAGTGCCCATCAGGAAAAAACTAAATGCTCCTCTGTAATTTTCTTCTGACATTACTTGCATGCTCAAAGTTAGGCAGATGCCTGTACAACCATAATTCCTGCCACTTTCCCTTCTCTTCGTGCACATAGACCTGGTGTTGTCTAGAAGAACTTCGACAAAGCGTGTTTCCACTGAAGGCAGCTACACTCCCTGGAGCAAAATGTGTTTTTCCAGAACTGAGTTTTCTATTCAGGGAACCACACTTTTCCCTTACTGCCTAATTTTTCTTCACAGCTTCCTCCGTCATTAGGGCCGCTGTGATCTATACAGGTTTTCTGGCATAAGAGAAAAAAATTCCTTTAGTACTATACAAGTCAAGAATCCATACAGTTTACATAGTGCTCAAAAATATCTTTGTCTTGAAGCTATAGTTGTCAGACGTACAGTTTTCTTCAGCATCAAACTCTAAATTACAACAACTTTCTCTTTCAATTAGTCCTAAAGAGAAAAGTGGCTATGTAGGAGTATTCCCCTTACTTTTACTTTACAATATTATCCAAACAATTGTCGTGGTTTAAGTCTATAAACTCACACAGCTGCTCTTTCACTCACTCCCCACTCTTTCTTCCCTCCGCTCCTGGAGGGATGGGAAGGAGAATCAAAAGAATGCAACTCCCACAGGTTGAGGTAAGAACAGTTTAGTAACTAAGGTATAACACAAATGACTACTGCTACCACGAATAATAATAATGACGAGAGAAGATACAAGGGAAAAGAATACAATTTCTCACCATCCAATATCAAGCCCGACCACACAGTGCACCCCCACCAGTAACAATAATGACAAGGCAAATACAAGGAAAAGAAACAATAGCTCACCACCAACCTCAACAAGCAGTGCACACACACACACACCCCCCCCCCCAGTGCACCCTCACCACCCTTCCGGGTCTCTGCCCTCCGTTTCTACATCCTGGACATGACGTGCTATGGCATGGAATAATCTCTTTGGTTAGTCTGGGTCAGGTGTCCTGTCTCTCCTTCCTCCTGGCTTCCCCTCCTCCCTAGCAGAGCATGAGACTCACAAAGTCCTTGGCCAGCCTAAACATCACCAAGCAGTAACTGAAAACACTGGTGTTATCAGCACTGTTCCCAGGCCCAAAATCGAAAACACAGTGCTGCACCAGCTACCGAGAAGGAGAAAAAATGACTGCTACTGCTGAACCCAGGACAACAATAATAACTTTTTATTACATCCCTGCATTGGGTTTCTCTGACTTGTTATACAGGAGAGAAATAATTGTCATTTTATTTTTAGCTTTCATATTATGACAAGGACTAACATTTCTGGAAGTAAAATTCAACTTTAACAAGTCTTATTCGTCAAGAATTTAGGATCATCTAGCAGAAATTGCATTGAGCAAAATATTCCCTTGATTGGCTATTCCATATTTCTCTAGGAATTACTGACATTACACGCAACTCATTATTCTTAGTAGTTGGTGCAATAGTGGATGAAGAAACAAATTTTGATCCATGTCAATCAATCAAACACACATTATTTCTGATAGAATGACATGCCAAATTCCTAACATTCTAATGAAAGATGCTAATAAATTCTGACCTGCCAACTGGATTGCATACTGCAGCCTTTATAGAATCATAGAATCATAGAATAGCTAGGGTTGGAAAGAACCTAAAGATCATCTAGTTCCAACCCCCCTGCCATGGGCAGGGACACCTCCCACTAAACCATGCTATCCAAGGCTGTGTCCAACCTGGCCTTGAACACCGCCAGGGATAGATAGAAGGCAACTGCTTTGTAGGCCCTCTGTAGAGAAAGGGAAAAAATTCCGGAAGTGAAATTGACATTAAAATGTGAAATTAAATCCATGAAAAGAGGATCCTGACTGCGGGAAGTACACAGCAAGTGGAAAAAAACAAAACAAAACAAAACAAAGCAAACAAACAAACAAACAAACAAAAAAACTAAAAAAAAAAAAAAAAGAACAAACAAACAAAACAAACTATAGTAAGACTTAAAGTCCTTACAAAACTGCACAACTGTGGAAAATATTTGAGTCAGCAGAAATAATACTGAACACAGACTACTCCTTGTCAAAAAGTCTTGAGTTAAGACTGGAAGGAGCCTCCCCACAGTAATACTTAATTTCAAAAGAAATGAGGATTGATCCATTTTGGAAGATTTTTCAATTTCCATTTTTGAAAATTAAATGAGGAATAAAAAATTAATTCCTGCTTTAGGGCATGTGTGATTTTGGACCGGTCAGCTGGCCTACGCAGTGACTGATCTTATCAGGAAAAGTCTATCTCAGATATTGTGGAATTCCCTTGTTTAAAACTGTAGTCTGCATTCATCTTTCAAGAATACTCTGCTGCACAACACCAAAAAATGTTGCAGAAACTCAGAAATTACCCAATGTTTGACAAAAAAATCAGCTTGATTTTGGTGCACGTTTTTTAAATATAGGTTTCGAAGAGAAAGATGATCACTCTAAGTCCCACCAAAATCCACAGCTAAACAATAGTATCTCAAAGACCTTACTTTCAAAATTTCAGAAGGCACATGTAAAGGCATTGTGGACAATCAGCAACAACTTACTTTAGACTTATTAAACTGTTGGTTCAGGAAATACTTCAATGCAAGTACAGAGGTTTATCTCAGCCTAGAATATCTCTAGCCTATCTTAATATTTGTACTAATCTTTCGTTGCCATTTTTTTGTAGTTCTGTGCATGTCCCTTTTTTGGGTAAGGGAGTGACAGCCTCATCACAGTATACTGGAGAAGCCAGAGCTATGTGACTTCTCCTTACACATAAGAGGGGAAATTCAAACATAATCAGGAAGGGCTGGTATCACTCTGGTGTTTCTGGCAGTGATTTCTTTCTCTTACAGTTTCAATTTCCAGTGTACTAACCATTGGCAGAGAAAAAATTATATCCTTAGTCACATACTCACTACTCACAAGGCATACTTTTTTTCAGCCACATATGCCAAGTGCCCACCAATTCTTGGAATATTTTAGTGTGCCAGACTATACAGTGGCACAGTCCAGAATTTTTAATGGAAGGAATTGGCCAGGTGTGAGGTGGTCTTTTATAGACAGCAGAGGCTGAATTAAAACTATGATTCGAACCCGCTATGACTCAAGGTTACTGCTTAATTCTTCCCATATCTCAGACAAGTTAACCAATACAGCAAAAAATTTGTAAGGCTACTTTGACACCTGATTATTCCTATTTTGTTGAAAGGAAACTCCAATTTTGAAGGGTTTCTTCAGGATAGTATGTAGAGACTTTCAATATGATCTTAAGGTCCTTTCCAACCCTAACTATTCCCTGATTCTGTAATACTAATAGATCAATTCTATTTTACAATCTGGTTCACCACGTGGTAGTTATGGCCTTATAAACTGTACACCAAAAATTTCCCAGTAGTTAGGTTGCTTATACCTTCCCTTATAATCTCAAACATATTTATTATATTTGATCTGGAAGCTAAAGAAAATCCGGACAAACAAATACCTGAGAATGATCAAAATCAGACAAGGCAAAACTATATCCAATATAGAAGAGGATGCACAGGAAATAAGTCACTTATCTTTTATCTTGTCCTACATATGGATCACAAACTCTAGTGACTCTTTCTTTTCCATTTATACAAGGAGGAGTTATAAGACTAATATTATTTTTTTATGTATATTATTGGTATTTTACATTCGAAACTTTTACTTATCCTTTTCTTACCATGCAATTCTTCTTTTAAACAGATATATGTTTGTTTAAGGAATGAACTTGCCAGCGACTCATTTTTATACAATACTGGTTATTGCTAAATTAGCATGAAATGCATTAGCATTGATGCAATATTTTTTTCTGTGTCAGTAGTTCATTATAAGCAGTGAGGTTACAATAAACCTCCAGTATATCAGCATTCAGAAACAAGTTAAGGCACAGCTTGTCAGAGATCATTTTTGCATCGTGAGCCTTAAAGCTATGATTAGCAGACAGATACTGCAAAGAAAACATTGAGAAGTGTGATTTTATTGCACCTACATCTTCCTTACTTCAACTTTTGCATTATTCTGCAGAAACTTTAATTCAACTGGATATGTTTAAAATAAGCCAAGTCAGTGGATAGATTCAGTAGATTAGTAGTTGAATTAGACACTACTTTTGCTTTTAAATTTCCCTTCCTAAAAAATTAAGGTGGAGACTGACTTATGCATTCTTTCCACAGAATCAAGCGGAGTATTACAGAATGCATTTGTCAAAAGAATAAATCATGATGGACAAAAAGAAATTTATTAATACAATGGTTTGAGGCAGTTGACAGAAAATTTTGTCAACAGAACAGATTACAGGATTCAAGAAATGAAATTTGCAGATGAAACAGCTTGGATGTTTCTGATGAAAAGTATTTTGTTGACAGAATAGATCAGAGGCAAAAAAAGCATTTTCTCAACACAAGGGCTTTAACTCCTTGACAAAATTTATTTCATCCCCAGATGTTTTGGCTGAGTTGTCAATTATTCTCCATGTGTGCCATTAACCAATCATTTTGCTGTCGACTGAAAGTTTTCTTTAGTAGCAGCTCTGTGGAAGCAACTGGAGGTATTACAAATACTCTACAATTCATCACATTGAATCTCTAGTTCCAATGCTGTAGCTAGACCAATACTCATGAAGTGCCAAATGAGCTAAAGATAAGAGTTGGGTTTGGGATAGTGTTTTTTTCCCCATCTTATCTTTTATTTATGCACAGTATTTATTGCAATATTGGTTCTTTTTTCCTTGGAAGAAAATTTTGTGGGAGCTGTCTTTCATTTAAAGCTTCAGTTATCTAAAGACACCCATATATAATAAGGAAAAGGGCTAGTGTTTGCTCCTGGCATATCTGAAGGAAGTGCTAATGTGAATATTAGATTAGGCTACATGATAATCTTCCTGAAGTTGACTTATATGTGTGTTTGGTTCTTACATGAGTTTGCAAGATGCTGTGACCACATTCAGATGTGCATTCTGCAGCCAGGTCCAAGCCTGGCTTGCCTGAGTTCACCAGCAAACACCCACACAGATTTACATCCCATAAAATATTGGCATACATATTACAAGGTCATACAGGACAAAGAATTTTGTCTTGAGTCCTAAAACCTGCACGAGTGAGTATTCCAGTAAGAAGGAATATGGATTATATTCTTCCCCATGGGCTGCCTTTTTTTAGAAATATGAAGGTGTCTGGTGACAACAGCAAAATGCCAACTATTTGTCTTACTATGAAACTACTGTTCAGAGGAACAGTGGAAAGATGAAAATAAATACATCTGGCTCAGAAGAAACAGTCACACCACTGTCAAAAAGTATAGGGCATGACTCCAGCTGGATGTCACATAAGCCAAAATTTCTGAGTGCAAAGTTTTAAGACTGAGATCAGAGAATGAGGGAAAGCACAGTCGGTGGGAAAATACTGACCAGACCACAACAGACTTGGTGGAATCTGCAAGATCATTAGAAGAAGGAAGAGGCAGAGATCCTTTAGACTCCCTACCCCACCAAACTTTACAATACACTTACATCAAACTCAACCTAGCCAGACCCCCATCACTCAGTTGACTTAGGGTTTTTTGCATGAATAGGTAACCAGGAGTTTTGGCAAGGAAAAACAAATAACCTCCACCCCTCCCAAAAACTAAACCAAAACCACAGAAAGGATGAGCTTCAAACTGCTTCTAAGAAATAATGCTTTTGTGTTTCCCATTGTCAGAATAGTAATAGAAGACCTTCTTTTAAGATGCTGTATCTTATCTCAAAGCTTTGTGCAAGGGTGAATCATGGCTTACTTTGGGGAAACTGCATCTGACAGACAAACCTTAAAAGATCTTTATTCAAACATGAATGAGGGAAAGTAATGAGCAAGGTAAGGAGAAAAGATGGTAAAGCTTTCAGAAGTCCTGCTGGAAACAGGCAAAATTGTGCACTTGCTGAGTGCTGTGTAGTATGACTGCAGCAAAGCAAAACCTAACCCTAGTCATTGTCGGTAATGACATATACTGTCAACCTAGTTAATACAGGTTCCTGGAGCCCTTCTGATTCTGGGTTTAGCCTCACTGTTTTTGATAGGTGTGTTCCCTGTGTGTTCCTAGGAAAAGTTTTATCAAATCTGGGGGGCATTATAGATTTCATTCCAAATACTTTGCACAGTTTATTACGTTTCATTTTCTAAATAAAACTGGCTGCTTTATTGTCACTGTCATTACAGTGCTTCATTGTATTCCCACTGGCTACAGCATAAAGAACTATTGTTCTGTGCAAAGGATAGCCAGGCTACGGAAGCAAAGTTCCTCCCTACAAAATAACCACATAAATCTAATTATCTACAAGGATAGTCCTCTTTTGTAATCCTGTTTCCTCTTCATCCAGAGTGACTCTTTCCCTGGTCACTGAAATAGTGGGGGCTAATTCACATCAACACAGCCAGTCAATACTGAAAGCAGTACTCTTAAGTTCCATTTCTAGCATCAAGTAGTAAGAACGTTTTTTCTAATGGGTTCATTTACCAAAGCTATTTCAAAGTATTTCTTGGTATAAAACTTTCCAGATAAACACCAAAGTTGTTGATAGCAAAGTTATTGCATCTGCACATTTTAATAGGCTAGGGAGGCATAACTTCGTAATTGGTGTTTGCTAGCTCTCAAACAGAGGACTTTTCAGTGCAATGAATTTGGGAATTAATTTACACTAAAAATGCAAACATTCTATGAAGTGAAATGTAGACAGAAGTGATTATCCAGTTGGGCTCAGCTCATGTAGATGTAGAGGAGTATATTTGTAACAGGGTTAAAGTAGTCCTCATTGCTTCCGTCTCTTCCCCAACATACACACCAGCACAAGTCAGAAAAAATACAGATGATTAACTAGCCATGAAAAAACACGGTCTGTACAAGAAAACTGGTTTTCACTGTCTATAAATTTGCAATTTGGGAGGCAAATATTGCATTCACAGAATGGCAGGGATACCCTGACTGCAGATTTTGAAGTGTGGTGTATAAAGACTGATCATGAAGACAGCCCAGGTCAGAGATGTGAGTGGGATATTTCTAGATCTCTTCACTTTAAGAAAGGTTCCTGAAAAAGGCCAAAAGGGTTTTAAACTGAAAAAACATATTTTATTAGCGTGGAAGCTCTTTTGAAAATCTACCCAAGGGCTTGATACTTCTTAAAAATAAATGAATTCTAAACTTCCAGATGACAGTGGGATTGAGTGCGCCCTCAGCAAGTTTGCCGATGACACCAAGCTGTGTGGTTTGGTTGATACATTGGAGGGAAGGAATGCCATCCAGAGGGACCTTGACACGCTTGTGAGGTGGGCTGATGCCAACCTGGTGAAGTTTAACCATGCTAAGTGCAAGGTCCTACACCTGGGTCGGAGCAATGACAGGCACACATACAGGTTGGGCGGGGAGGAGATTCAGAGCAGCCCTGCGGAGAAGGACTTGGGGGTGTGGGTTGATGAAAAAATGAACATGAGCCGGCAGTGTGCGCTTGCAACCCAGAAAGCCAACCGTATCCTGGGCTGCATCAAAAGGAGTGTGACCAGCAGGTCAAGGGAGGTGATCCTGCCCCTTTACTCTGCTCTTGTGAGACCTCACTTGGAGTATTGTGTGCAGTTCTGGTGTCCTCAACTTAAAAAGGACATGGAACTGTTAGAACAAGTCCAGAGGAGGGCCACGAGGATGATCAGGGGACTGGAGCACCTCCCGTATGAAGACAGGCTGAGAAAGTTGGGTCTCTTCAGCCTGGAGAAGAGAAGGCTGCGTGGAGACCTCATAGCAGCCTTCCAATACCTGAAGGGGACCTATAGGGATGCTGGGGAGGGACTCTTCATTAGGGACTGTGCTGAGAGGACAAGGGGTAATGGGTTTAAACTCAAACAGGGGAAGTTTAGATTGGATATGAGGAAGAAATTCTTTCCTGTAAGGGTGGTGAGACCCTGGAATGGGTTGCCCAGGGAGGCTGCGAATGCTTCATCCCTGGTGGCGTTCAAGGTGGGGTTGGACATAGCCTTGGATGGCATGGTTTAGTGGGAGGTGTCCCTGCCCATGGCGGGGGGGTTGGAACTCGATGATCTTGAGGTCCTTTCCAACCCTAACTATTCTATGATTCTATGATTCTATGATCTATCCAGTATTCATGGAATACCGAACATCATGCTATCAAGACATCTTGCACTGACCTTGCTTTGCTCCTGCTGAATTCAAAGCAGACTAATTTTACTACTTTAGGATTCTAACAATGACTCCTTTTGAAAACATAAATAACACCTTTAAATAATTTGTTTCAAATATAATTGCTTCATAATCTGATTCTTGTTTTCCCATTTTCTCTAATAGTGCACAACCAAAATGAAGTCATTTATGAAACTACCAGGCAGATCTTAAGAACTCCAGTTGTAAGTATGCAATATACAACAATAATTCTGAAATTAGAAATAAATAGCCACCTGTTTCTTAATGATTTAGTGGAGGAAAATACCCAGAAGTTTCAGATTATGTTCACTTATAGTTTAACAGCATCAGATATAGCTTCACTTTTCACTAAAGCAAAATATTTGATGAACAAGGCACATAATAAAGATGACAAAAATATAACAAGGCATTAGCTATCCCTCATGTTATCTGTGCACTGCCTTGGCCACCTTACCACATGACTACAAATCCCCTCCACAAAATACCTCTGCATTATATCTTGTGCACTGGTGGGGTTTTAGTAGCTTTTGCCTAGTGCTTTAACGGACTATTTATTCCGAAGAAATGATATCTGAAATTCAGTTACATAAGAGATATGTTAATACCTAATTAGTTGACACCTTGTATGTCATGTAATGTAGCTACACTACTCAACATCAAGATAAAGCAAACTTATCTCAGTTGACACATTTGCTTTTATAGTATGACACATTACTTTGTCATATAAACAAACGGGATAACACAGGAGAGTTTATTATTACAAAGCAGCTGATGATAGATACGTGTACGTAAAGAAAACACTCTACCAATCAGTAGCCATTAAGCAATGTCATTTTTTTTAAGTAGGTCACATCTTCCACTGCAGGCAATCTGGAATCTATACAATAATAGACAGATATATATCACAAATTCCCCCTCTAAAATTGTTTTCTTTTACCTGTGGTCTATTGACTAATTGCAAAACTTTCCAAACCAAATCCATGTCACTACACAAGAAAACCTAATAAAAAAATAGGATAAAGTAGGTAGTAAATTACTAGTAAATGTTAGTCCCCTATTTCTATGACTGTAAAGGAAAATCAGAGTGGTGATACTCCACAAGTTAGCCCATGAATTTACTTTTTTTTGTTTCTTCCAAGAGTTTGGGGGAGAGGGGGATGATGTAATGGAAGGAAAAAAAAAATAAAACAAAAAGGGGAAAAGAAAAAAAAAAGACTGATCAGAAAGAATGAAAGAATGCAGAAGACATGATCCAGAATCAGGAGAATCAAGACACTTGACTTCGTTAATAAGGTTGTATTACCTTGTGATTTTAATGGAAAAAAGCCTGGTCTCCTGGTCTTACTTGACATCTGTGCTGTCAGAGTTACAGAGCTTCCTTAAATAACTTCTAACATTCCCTTGGTAATACACAGAACTTCCCAGAGGAAAGAAATGCCACCATTCTCATTTTATGGATAGGTGTAGATGGGCAAAATGTTATTTTTATTTCTTTTTTTAAATTTTTAAAAGATCATTAGGAAGCTCAGGAATTCAGTTGCGTGAGAAATCCACATTTCCAAATTGACTGAGGTCCATGTTGCCCCATGTCCTCTCTGCACTTGTCAAATTCTCACTCTGCAGTGCACTTTTCATGCATTTGGTCTTTCCCAGTTGTATCACATGGGCTGTGAAATTTTCAACCAATGTTAAGACCGCATCAGATTACAGAACTGAACAGTGCTTTTGATGGTGTAGACAACATACACAGGTGAACCTACCAGACAGCCTCTCTCCAAGAATCCCTGTGCCTTATAAAAGGCAAGGATTTATATTCATGCTCAAAGCATTTTTTTGTGAGAATCATAAATATCTGCAGCTCATATTATAATTTCAGCTTTTCTTTCCTAAAACACACATTTTGCAGGTTAGACTTGTGTAACATAAGGATAACAAAATATTTAAGCCCCTAGCCACAAAGTCTGTGCTAAATAGCCTAGAAGTACTGAAATGTCTAAGGTGGATTTTTTGAGGAACAAAAGTAATCTTTCTGAGAGTCAGAAGTGCCCCAAACTGCTATTGTGCTAACCTAAATTTGGACATGGAACTGTCTTGATTTTCATTAAAGAGTGTGAAATTTACATTAAAAATAAGAAAGGATGATGTCTTTGTTACAATTAACTTCTGCTCAGAGTCTTCCAAGGAGAGTCTTTATCAAGTTGACCCTGGTACCAAATCCAGCTTGTGGGACTCGCTTTCTCAGGGACCACAGAGAAGAACCAACATATGAAGGACAGCAAGCCAAGGTGAAGGTAATTCAAATGGGAACAACTTACATTTGGTACATCTTTTCAAAGTATCATAGCCTTAATGTGCCCAGATAAGAATGTTAGTTCCTCAAACAACTTGTTAGGTGAGGTCTTGAGCAGCACATAGCCGTGATATCAGGATTCATTTTAAGAAGGATAGAAAGGGACAGCATGAAAGAACGCATAATGTGGAAGAAGCAGCAAAAAGTCTGCTATTTTAGACAAAAATGAGGAATCAGAACATATGTGAGTAGGGCAAAAAAATCTTTAGTAAGGACCTTTGAAGAAACAAATTCAAAGAGCACTGTCAGGAAGATGACAGCTTTGAATTTCTGATGGAAAGAATGAATCAGTAGGGACTCAAAGAAGCATGGCCCAAAGCAATGACAAACTTACCTCTGTGATTGTGATTTGCACAGGTATATAGTCACCTGAACCTCAGGAGACATCAGAGGAAACAGTTTTCTTTGATAAAGAAAACCAGTGAGAAGCCACAAGGATAATTCTGTTGTGGGTTCTCGGATAATTCTTCCATTTCACAAAATGCAAGAAATATACCCTGGTCTGGCAGGAACATTGTGGTAGGTAAGTATTTGCAACCTGGTAAAACCCAGATAAGGAGCAAAACTGAGGAGGAACCAAGGAATTGGTAATATCTAAAGGCTATTGTGGGACACTAGTAAGGGTTGCTGTGTACAAAACAGGACCAGTGAGTCATAATGAAACAAAAAACAGATCTGGGAGAAATTCTGAGAGCCTGAATTAAGGCTACTCTGAATGTTATTAGAACTAAAGAGCTTTAAAATGAATAAACTAGTAACTTTCAAAATGCTCTTGACATATACAAAGGAATTGAATTTTAAAAACTTAGGTTAATGAAAAATGTCTTTTTAGGTTTTATACATTTTAAATTACCCAAACATAAAAATTCTACAAACAGAGATAGAAGGCTTACAGTACTGAAAATTTACATGAAAATACAAGACTTCTGCCTACACCCAGCAAAATTATGAACAAATTTATTCAGATATACCATTTTCAATCAAAATGACATTCCACTAAGTATACAGGGAGATGACCTTTGCATGCCATTCAGAATAGATTCTATTCAAATAACTATTTAATCTGAATATAAAAGTTCCTATGTATAACCAGCTGCAAACTGGATATTAACTTAGTGCTTAATACAGCACACATCTTTAAAAAAGGTACTGCTTGTTCCTATGGTTGCACGCTCTATCTCCTTGTAAATATAATGCCAAAGACGAGTCTGATTGTGATTTCATAAGAGCTGAAGTATGAACCCTTTTCACACATATAGCCCATTTAAGTCAGAATCTGTCCTCTTCAAATATTCATAGTTATACACAATCACAGCAAATTCTAGTCCTAGGGTTTGCAACCTCTTCTCCCCAACCAATCAACCAGGCCACTTGCAGCATTTTTGACTGATTTCTTTCACCTTTCTGAAGCCAAATTGTATTTCTCTGTTCAAAGAGAATATTTCTAAATACAAACAGCCCAAGCTAGCATTTTCTTCTCAAGTATTTGACTCCAAACCTTTCAGTTACAAAGAAATATAAATAAATATGAAAGATGTTCTTCTCATTTAAAGAGCACTAGAAAACATTCTTTCAGTCAAAGAGAACTATCCTTTTCCCAAAAAATACATGGAGAAAGAATTACAAAGATTTCCCCATGTCTGAAACATGCAAAACTGGAAACAGATTCTGTTTAAAATCATGAACTACTTTATACTGATCAAAAATTCCTCTCTACATTTCACCCAAACCCCAAAGGATGTCCAGACACCACGCCGCTGACTGAAAGAGAAATCTTAATTTTCATTGTGACACAAAATAAAGTTTTTCCTTCTGCTAGTTGTCATGGTTTAAGCTTCTATAAACCCATACAGTCGCTCTCTCACTCACTCCCCACTCTTTCTTCCCTCCGCTCCTGGAGGGATGGGAAGGAGAATCGAAAGAACGCAACTCCCACAGGTTGAGATAAGAACAGTTTAGTAACTAAGGTATAACACAAACCACTACTGCTACCACCAATAATAATAATGACAAGAGAAAATACAAGGGAAAAGGATACAGTTTCTCACCATCCAATATCAAGCCCGACCACGCAGTGCACCCCCACCAGTGCCCCCCACCATGCACCCTCACCACCCTTCCGGGTCTCTGCTCTGCGTCTTTACATCCTGGACAGGACCTGCTGTGGCATGGAATAACCTCTTTGGTCAGTTTGGATCAGGTGTCCTGTCTCTGCTTCCCCCCGGCTTCCCCCTTTCCCTGGCAGAGCATGAGACTCAGCAAGTCGTTGGCCAGCCTAAACATCACCAAGCAGTAACTGAAAACACTGGTGTTATCAGCACTGTTCCCAGGCCCAAAATCAAAAACACAGCACTGCACTAGCTACCAAGAAGGAGAAAAATGACTGCTGCTGCTGAGCCCAGGACACTAGTAAATAAGTAATCTTGCATCTACTCTTTCGAAGCTTTTTTTTTTTTTCCTCCTAAAGAAATGGAGTTGGGCAAGATTTTTAGAGATTCACAGTTCTGCAGTTTCATTAATCATTAATCTTTCATACATCAAAACCTAAAAGCAACTCTTGTTCCAAATGTGTTCCTCAAAACTCTCCAACTCTTATTTCCACCAAACATTTTGTAACAAAGACTTTAACAAATATTTGTCTTATCAGGACAGAAACTACATTTTATCAGATGAACTACATAGTTCATCTACACATTAAAAAAAAAAAAAAAAAAAACAAAAAAAACTGCAAGCAATGTGCAAGTTTTAACACTTCCATCATGCTGTTTACTGCATGAACATGACCAAGTTTTATGCTTATCTACCTTTTAGTGATATTGAAAAGAACAATTAGTTGGTGAAGAAAGCAGACTGCAGATGAAAATCATACAAACATTTTATTATTTCAAAAGAAAACTTCCTTAGCAAGTAAGAATAAATTCTAGGACTGGTGTTTACCCTAGAGAAAAATTTAGACTTTATTACTAAAAAGTTAGAGATGAGCACGAGCCAATACACCACTTTTCAATTTGGTAAAGAGATATTTTAAAGAGCAAAAATCAAGTTACCCTTTCAGTGCTATATGACATCCCAGAGCAAAAATGTAACAACGGAATATAAGAATCTAACACCAGTGGCATCCTTACTCAGGTCTAAGCTTTATGTTATTCAAGCACAAACCCGTAAAGGGGTTTAAGCTGTATAGAACATGGCATTTTGGCACCAAAATACCATATAAAATAAATAATCTATTTTTAGAACTTGACAGAGCTATAATTAATCAACAGGCCATAAATCTTCAAAGAGTCAGTTGAAGATTTTTAAAGCATGATAATGCATCATGAAAAGTATAAAATGAATACTTTTACAGTCAACAGAGATTGCTTTCATTGGGCAATAGAGATGACTTGGAGCACAAATTGCCACTACTCAAATATAATCATTGGCAATGGAAAAGTACTGGCTTCTAATGTATACTATGAGTTGGTAACTGCTATTTCAGGTAACAATCATTAAACAAGCAAAATAACTGGCCTATACTATAGAGATAAGTATCTATCTATATACAGAACACAAACACATTTTATGATACACTGCATAACTACATCAGTTATATGCCCTTCAGCAGGGCCAAACATCCCAGAAGTTTCTGTTTCAACATGGTCTTAAAGAAATCATCTCTGTAGTCCTAAATATGATCACATTATATCCTACGAGTGTCAGTTTTACTTGGCAATATTACATTTCCCAACATTTAGTTTTCCAGCATTTTTCCATGACTATCTGTGTAGATTAGAAAGGTTCTTAACTGTTATCTGTAACAGATTTTGCCTGCAGCAAAATTCATGCAGGCATAATAGAAGAACAAAGTGTACTCTGATGAAATTGCAACCATAATTTCCAGATGCCTGACATTTATTGCTTATTGCTATTAGAATTCAAGTGCCTTTTTGTTTTGTACTTTGCTTTTATTCTTGCAACACAAATGTATAATGGAAAAAAGACATTTTAAATGCTGGGTTAAGTATCACAGATCAACACAAGGCACCAGAATGATCAATATTACTTAAGCACATCCCTAGGCAATTAATTTTTACAGAATCAAATTGTTGTATCACATCAAAATTTACAACAATGCAATAAAGGTTGTTATGTTCTTTATTGTTTAATTAAAAGCAACATTATCATGCATGTAGCTAACTGTTCAGGCATTATGACATAAAATGTCCTGTTTAACAGTGAAAGATAAACAGCATTTACCGTACATTTTATTACACAGTGTTAATTAGACTGTATTAAATTTCAACTGCTTATCAAATTATCAACCTAAGACTTCAGAACCTCAGAGAAATGTGCTACAATGCACATAGCGGTACCCTAAGTAGCTGCTATACTTCAGCTTTTCTCTGTAGTACAAAACTTCTACGTAGAGTACTTCAGCTGACTCAGTGTAGAACCCATCAGATCTGAAGAGAGTGCCAGTACAGAAGAATGTCACTTACATGTTTACCTTAAAAACTTAGGGACAAATGCACTAGTTATATAAGAAACAGTTCTTATTAGGCTCTGATTTTCACACGTGAATTCAAGTGAGAAGACAGCAGGTTAATGCAATAGAAAGCCCCATATCCCATATCTGCATCAAGCAGCAGCTGTAATAATTAATTAATTAATTAATTAATTAATTAATTAATTGCAGACTCCTCTTGTCCATACACCCAAAGTTCAGCCTTCAGCCACTCTTCCACTTTTCATGCACTCCTTCTGAAGCACATCAGGGAGAACATTGGTTTGGGGCTTCTTTTTAATTAACAGAAAGAGATCTGCACACTCTTCCTGGCTCTGCCTTGAATCTCAAAGAACCTGTGAGCATGTTTTTACTCAGTTGTCTGAAGCAAGCCCTGGCCTTTTAGGAAACAATTAGATAGCAGGTGTCCTTCAGGCTTCAAGACATCAGTTAAAATGTTCTCAATCTGAGTATTCTGAATGGGTATTGCTTTAAACAGAATTTCTTAGCCCACTGAGTAGAATTTTCTATCCCTTCTGTCAAGATTATCTAGGAATGTTTGATGAAATTAACTCATACAACAAATCAGCAAACAAACCTTCCTACTCAAGTCTTCATCCATTGCAACAGAGCAAACATAAGAAAAGGAGACAAAAGTTTCCCCTGCTGTTTTTTTATTTTTTACATCCTACTTTTTAGAAAACGTTAAGCCCCCTTGATCATCAGGGTGAACAAAATGCAAGCATGCTGGTGAAGTAGTACTGGCATCTTTGATAACTAAGAATTAAAATAGGCATTGATAACTTCCTTTTAGTACGGTTTTAAGCAAGTAGAATACTTCATTATATTTATTTTATTACATTGTGAAGAAAGTACATATTTCAACTACAGTGAGTGGCATTCTCAGCTACAGTAATCATGATCACTCAAATAGGATAAGAGCTATATTAACATGCACTTCTTGAATACTTGCATCTCTCTCACTATGTTGTCTTCTCTCCTTTTGTAAAAAGAAATCAGAAACAACCCTGTGCTTCTTGCCTCTTGCCAAGCTGTGCAGGTGTAATATGGGAGCACATCCCTAAATAAGAGCTGGATTGGATTCCATGGGTTTGATCTCTGCTTGGCATTTTGGCCTGTCACAAATTCCAGGAGGGGCTTAGCCCCGCACCTTGTACAGAAATCGTGTTGGTTTTATGGGAATAAAACGTTTCCACTTCTGTTTTACTTTCCAAGTACCTCCCAAAATCATTGTATAATATGTACTTGAGTCACTTCTCACTGAGGTAAACAAGAGTTCTGACTTGAGTCCAGAAGAAACATCCTATAGCTCACAAGAAAAGTACCACAGTCCTCCAAATAGTCATGATAAAGTAAGCTGTGAAAGCACAGACAGTCCGCAACATCTACTTTTAGTCTTAGCAATAGTTTGCAATACAACTGATTTTTTTTTTATTTCTACATAAAGTAAATTTTATTCCATTTTTAAGATTCTATTTATATGCAAGGGGAAATATTGTTCCCTTTCTAAAAGAAACAGCACAGAAACAAAGCTTGGGAGCATGGGGAAGAGCAAGTAGCTTATCACATGAGCAAATAGTGGTCCCAGGTTTCTAAAGGGTCTGGGTTTAAACACAGAGCTGAAGTAAGTACTGTTTCGTGAAAAACAGAGATAACCCTGATGAGGGGTAGGGAAAGGTTGCTTGCTTTTCACGCACTTTTACTGGGTCACTTGTTAGTATACAGCTATTTTATCCAGCGATAATGTTTCAAAAGAGAGATATGATGCACAGAGTTAGCTCTGTCACACAGTGACTGGTTCCTCCAGTGTACACTCTAATATTGACTTAATCTTCACCAAAAAGTGAAGATTCCATAATATCTCTAGGCAATCTACGTACTTGTCTATTTCCGCTGTTACAAAGATTTTCCTAATGTCTAGCCTAAATCTCCCTACCTTCAGTTTAAACTCACTATTATTCCTGTCAGTGGAAATGGAGATAAGTGGCAGTCTTCCTGGTTACACAGCATCATAAATAAATCCACAGTCTCTTACCCAAGCCATGGTTGCTGTCAGGAGAGGGCCCTCCACTAGGCAAACTCTCTCATGACTCAGATCTCATTTTACCATTCTTGAATGCAGAGTCTGTTCCAGCAAAAAAGAGCTATCTGAGCCAATGCAGTAAAAAAACCCAAATGTCTACAGTTTTTACTCATTCTTTTATATTGATGTGTTTTGGGGTTTGTGGATTTTTTTTGTGTGGTGTTTGTTTCTTTTAAAAATTCCTTTACAACTAGGTCGGGGGCCATAGATAAAACAGGAGAAATGGGTGACAGAACTTTGCAATCCCTGGAGAGCAATAGCAGACAACTGCAGTATTGCAAGTTTTGCAGAGCCCAGACACTGTCTCTATCATGTATGTTGTCAAACCACAAAACAGATGGACAGAGCAAAGACTGGATAAGAACATTATATGAGCAAGCCATGCATTATGATTTGACTACTTCTATGTGGAAATTCAGAAAGCACTGACAATTTGGAAACCTTAATCTGTAATCTATGCTCCTGCAATCTAAATCAGAAATATGCCTTTATATACTTTAAACACCTGTCTGTCATATTGCCACATTATAGACATTCCAACTCAAAGTCACATGCATGTGTATGTTCCTACCTTACAAATAGAGCGTGGAAATTTAGCGTTTCATAAAAGGAATAGTTATAACCTTACATACCTTGATATAAATGCTTTGGTAGGTCTACTGCCCTGAATAGGCTAGTCATACCATAGACTGGAGAAGGAAAACTGCTTCTGGCACAGATAGAAAATGTGTTTATATTTCAACCTTGATATTCTGCTCCAACAAAACATTGCTCATTTGCTTAATCTTTGTTCTCTTTTCTTCTAGTTTCCAGAGAACTTCAGTGAAATAACAAAATGAGTGGTTTGGGGTGCTTTTAAGATAAAACAAAGGCTTTTAACTTTCAAGCACATAAAACTCTATGAAATATAAACCTGAATGGCTGAAATAAGATGCCAAATTAAAAGAAATACAATAATCTCTATACATGGAATTATTTGTTGTATATCTTTCGTCCATGTGAGGCTATGTTTGTGGATATATACTTATAACCTTTTGTGATTTGAAAGTTAATATCATGACTTTCGAGTCCTGACTCATGAATTCTTAGATTTTATGGTGATAGAACTTGCCAGGCAGCACAGGTGATCCAGCAGAGAGACAGAGATAAACTGTGAAAAGGTCTGGCATAGTTTAGCTCCCTGCAGGACTGTGGGATTAGGGAATGAGTCACAGTTTGGCAGTGGTGTGATCTTGGAGAAGTTGCGTTGTGTTGCCTATAATCATCAAACCTATAGGCAATTCATAGTTCCAAAACACCAAAGTAGATAAATTACTGTGGGTTTTAATATTAAGGTGGGGTGGTTTTGTCTGTTTTGTTGTTAGTAGATTTTTATCTTTTTTTTTTTTCTTCTTTTTTAAAGTAGGCTTACCAGACAGTTCATGGCTCTGAGCAGAAAACTTTATAATAGTAAAAAGAAACAAGGGTCTAAACCACCTAATTCATGTTCATCACATTCAGGTGTAGTCAAAATACCAACATAACACAAGGAGAAAAAGGAAGAATCATTCCTTCCTCTGTGAGCCAGAACAGGGCTTATGTTCACCTTTCAGATGCACCTTTTTTCCAACCATATCTAATCCCTCTGTCCCAGAATCAATTTACCTTGTAGATAGAGCTCTACACACACTCGTAGGAAGAAATATTCTCTAGGATTGCCTCTGCTCTGTTGACTCACCTTATTTTTCCTCCAAGTATGAAATCATCACAGTTTAGGCTGGCATAGTTTGCTGACAGCGCTAGATTTAGTCCACATGGGCTTCCAGCTCATCAAAAGAAACAGAGTAAAGAGGAAGCAAAAGCAGACAGCAGAGAAAATTCAGAAGCCGTAACTGCCGCTGACAGCAGTAGGTTTAAAGAACATCTGTAGAAAGAAGTACAAACCCTCCTCCATGTTAATTGTGGAGGTGGGAGAGGAAATGAAGCAATCTTTGAGATCTTTCTTCTCGTTGACTATCTTAGAGAATTTTTATCATATTCACAAGCCCTTAGATCTGTTGGTTTTAAAGTTACAGCTCTTGGAGTCAACTGAATCTCCTGCAACATTTCAGAACTTTAAGGACACTGCTAGAAAAGGAAGGGTTTAAGCTTGTGTTTAAGATTAAATTTCAACATGTGATGAAGCTCCACTTATTTTAGAGATATTACAGTAGCCTGATTTGCAATGTACATAGTTAAAGGCCTGCCTTCACAAGAAAATTAACAGCCACGGGAGATTTTTTTATTGCTGCTTTATTCCTCTGGGCATCTATATGAATTGATCTTGAAACCCACAAGTTTTATGTGTGTGTCCTGGGTTCCACAGTAGCAGTAATTTTTCTCCTTCTTGGTAGCTGATGCAGCGCTGTGTTTTGATTTTGGGTCTGGGAACAGTGCTGATAACAGCAGTGTTTTCAGTTACTGCTTGGTAATGTTTTGGTCTGACCAAGGACTTTCTGAGTCTCATGCTCTGCCAGGGAGGAGGGGAAGCTGGGAGGAAGCAGAGATGGGACACCTGACCCAAACTGACCAAAGAGGTTATTCCATACCACAGCACACCATGTCCAGGATGTAAAAACGGAGGCTAGAGACCCGGAAGGGTGGGGGGTGCACTGCTTGGTCGGGCTGGGGTTTGGTGGTGAGCACTTGTATTCTTTCCATATATTTGCCTTGTCATTATTATTATTGGTGGTAGCAGTAGTGATTTGTGTTATACCTTAGTTACTAAACTGTTCTTATCTCAACCTCTGGGAGTTGCATTCTTTTGATTCTCCTCTCCATTCCCCCAGGACTGGGGGAAGAAAGAGGGGGGAGTGAGTGAGAGAGCAACTGCATGAGTTACAGAGGCTTAAACCATGACAGTGTGAAAAGGACATAATAATAAGTTGACTTTCAGGCTAAACTTCAAGCTCTATTTCTTTTAGGGAAATTTAAGACAGAAATGCATAAAGTGTAACTCAGAACATTCTCTGCTGTTGTTTTTCCGCAGCACATGTAGTATGTATAGAGACACAATGCCCAAAAGCAATTCAGAGACCAAAGCTTGACTGCATGTTCTGGACATCTTAACTCAACTACGTATATCCTTTAAGTGCCATGGCTTTTCTAAAAAAAAGGCAGCAACATTAGTGATAAGTGCAGCTTTACAACCAAAGAAACTTGATGGACAGAAAAAGGATAAAACAAAAACAAAAAACAACCACAAAACCCATAAAATAATTACTTTATCAGTCCAACATATCAGTCCAGATATTCTTTTTTTCTTACAAATTCCTGCAGATATATAAGAATTGAAGTTTCAGTATTTCCCTATTTCCCCATTATAACATCAGTAGGAATTGTGCCAGAGATTGTGTATTCACTTGACTGCTTTTTACACACTGAAATCTTAAACCACAACACACAACTGTTACTTAAATAAGCTCTGGAAAGTGCCCTGAACAGAAATATAACCATGAACAGTAGCAGAATTTTTCATCTTACAGAAAGCTTTCTTCACACATTAGTGTGTTTAGTTCAGGTATTACTTTTAGTTCTTTGCAGGTTTTGCACATGCTTATCATGCAGGACTAATGTCTGAAGTTTCATGTGACTTCCTTTTGTCATCAGCTTATAGAAAGAATGAAATTCATCTACAAATGCCCAGCAGAGAATTTTAAGAGGGTCCCTCTTAAAATTTGAAGAGAATTTGAAAGGGCAGGTTAGACTAAGTCATGGGTGACATGGTTTAGTGAGAGGTGTCCCTGCCCATGGCAGGGAGGATGGAACTAGATGATCTTAAGGTCCTTTCCAACCCTATTCTATGATTCTATGTAATTGTGCATCTGTGTCATAGCTAATACCCATGCGTCCCACACTTCTTCAAGAAGGAATGAGTCTGAGCTATATTTCACTATATTAAATTCTGTGAAAGACCTTGCATTAGTAGTGTAAGTGTGCCTGGTCAAACACAACAAGGTTCTTTTGGAGCTGTGATTTGGACAGGGAAAATCCACACATCCATAGTTTATGCCAGGAACCAAGCAAACAGAAAGTTTTTGCTACTTTGAAGAAAACTATTTATAGAAGAGGAATTAGCAACACTATGGTAACATATTTCAACTCTAATCTCACTAAGAGACAAGAGGGCAGAAAATAAACCTTTCCAATTTCTATTAAAAGGCTAAAGACAGATGCAATAATTTTTCCTCCAATGGACTGAAGGGAAACCTTCCTAATTTTCCAAATAGGAAACATTCATATGTTTAATGAAAAATGCTCAGGTTTCCAGGTAAGCAGCGTGGACTAGTCTAATTTGGGGTTAGCTTTGAAGGGAAAGCCTCACATTCTAAACAAACGTTTCATTCCTGCTTCTACATCATGTGACTGTAAGCTGACCCCTCCTCTTTTCCACCAAAATGCTCCCATACAACAGCTCTGCTAAGCTGGCAGGGCACAGGTCAGGCCATTTGGCTTTGGTATCACATACACATACTTGTCACCTGAGGCTGTTCAGGAATGTCCACTCCTCAGCAGGAGAAACTTTAGCCCCTAAGAATGTTATTGAAAAAATAAAGTCTTGCAGATTCAGGGAAAAGTGCATGGTGAAAATCAGTGAAAGAATATGATTCAGTAACATATTCAATAGGCTAGCTATTTCTCATCCATCCAGTTACCAACATTCAAAATCATTAGTATTTTTTTCTCCCCACTTTCAAAAACACCAAAACCAAACCCCTGATTAAACATTTTCTTCTGTGACTGGTAAAGCATAGTTATGAAGCTATGATGTCTTTCTTTAAAATCAATTTTAAATCAAGAATCATGTACCACTGCCACTTACACAAGGTTGCTCATAATTGCTCCGTGCAATGCTTTGATTAATTAAATCACACTAGAGATTGTTTCTTAGTAACACACCTGGTACATTCTTTGTTGTTGGTGTTCATTAAAACATCGTGTTTCATGCTGCAAAGCACAAAAAAAGCATGCAAAGCAGCATGAAAGGATATTAATCAGCTAAATTGCTATTAAGAGTCATATCAATATTTACTGCACATAGATTGTTTTTCTAAATCTTCAACAAAGAACGTTTCCTGAGATCTCAGGTTGGTAACTAACCATATGACAGCCAAGTCAAATTAAAATGTTTTATTCTCTTTTCCAGAAAGAAAATAAAGCAAGCACATAAACTAAAGAGCAATGAGGTTGTTGGGGGTTGTTGAATTTCTGGGTTGGTATTTTTTTTTTTGTAACTGCTACTTTAAGGAGTTGCACGTTGAATAAATAAACTTGATGTGCAGAAAATCTTAAAAAAATAAAAAAATAGAAGCTCTCATTGATCTCTGTTCTGTTCCCTAAGCAGAAAAGACTCCACTTTGTAATGCAAAATTGGTAATTAGGTTCAGTTTCAGAGTATGAGCTGAAAAAGTGCCCAGGGAATCAAATGTTACTTGTCATTACTAATGTGAATGTGAAAATGTTTCCAAATATTTCTCCTTCCTAGCAACGGTTTGTTTGCATATGATCAGCAAACACCTCAATAAGTTGAAGGTGAGCCAGTAGAAGGGAAGTGGCTGTAATGCTAATTTTGGTTTCTCTATGATTTGTTCTTAGATTACTGCTTTATTCAAGTCCTACATACCAGAAAAAATTTATTCTGCAGGGCATATAGTTTTTCTGTGTTATGTATTTTTGTCAAAAGGCACAGTATGCATCATCTAAGCTTTCTCATAGTCTTCACGTTATCAGGACATAGACTGGGCTGCTTCTGGAGCTGTCTTTTGGCTGGGAGACATGCCTGCAGCTGTGAGGAGAAATACAATACTATGCTTTCTGCACTAAACTGGCACACACCACTGGTAATCAGGAGTATACTAATAGAAACAACAGTTCTTCCAAACCATTTTCTTCCACTAATCATAACACTTAAAGGAAGAGGGAACATCCACTGGCCAATCTATGTTCTGAAACGCGAATTATCCAATAGTTAAGTGCCTTTGTGATCCAGAGGTCTTTCTCTTATAACATGTTAAAATATGTTTCATCACATCAGAATAATGTATGCATGTATAACTAAGTGCACAAGATATAAAAAATTGATTCCATAATTTCCTTATTTGTGGTTCTCATGGACTCAATTAGGTTAATTTCTCTGTGATGTATTTTCTCCTCCTTAGCTCCGTCTTGAGCACTATCAAGACCCACGTGCCAATCAGAATTGCTCTGAGATCAATTTAATTATTCCACAAAGAAAAACAATTGCCTCTCTCCACAATCAGCTCATGGTTGCTCTCTGGGCTGGGCATCTGCCTTAATACAGGGAAAGTCTTCTGTCTCCTTCTGCTTTATTTAAACAAAAATTACACATATAACTTAGTCAAAAGGCTGAGAAGAAGCCTCATGTCTCGCCTCTGGATTCTTCTTCCACAACAGTATCTAAAATCCAAATAATCCAAAACAATAATCCAAACCTGCTCATGGCCTTCAGGAATTACCTTTTCTTTCAGAATTATACTTTCTCACAGATTTGTATCTTTTTAGAGAAGACCGCTGTGTGTCTTTAGGTGTCCTACATGGCAGTGAGAAAGCCTGTGTTCCGTACAGATTTTCATTACATATTAATTGTAATTTTTTAGAGCTGCTTAACCTTAAAGTTTTAGGGCTACAACTGTGTGAAACCACAGCACAAGAAGTTGCAAGAAATATTAGAATTAAGCACTGTCCTGGGTTCAGCAGTAGCAGTAATTTTTCTCCTTTTTAGTAGCTGGTGCAGCGCTGTGTTTTTGACTTTTGGCCTGGGAACAGCGCTGATAACACAATGTTTATAGTTACGGCTTAGAATGTTTGGTTAGACAAAGGACTTTCTGAGTCTCATGCTCTGCCAGGGAGGAGGGGAAGCCGAGAGGAAGCAGAAACAAGACACCTGACCCAAACTGACCAAAGAGGTATTCCATACCACAGTACATCATGGCCAGGATGGAAAAACTGGGGGCAGGAACCCGGAAGAGTTCAGTTCACGGCTCGGTCATCGGGTAGTGGACAGTTGTATCCTCTTCTCTTATATTTCCCTGGTCATTATTATTATTGGTGGTAACAGCAGTGGTTTCTGTTATACCTCAGTTACTGGGCTGTTCTTATCTCAACTCGTGGGAGTTACATTCTTTTGATTCTCCTCCCCATTCCCCCCTCCCCCCCCCCGGAGTGGGGGGGAAGAAAGAGGAGGGAGTGAGTGAGCAAACTGCGTGATTTGCGGCTTAAACCACGACAAGCACAAATGTAAAAAACAAAGGGATGATAATTTTGTCCTGCAAATGGTGTCAAAGCTCTACATTTCCCCGGGCAGAAGCCCTGATTACTGCCCTTCACAGAGCATTGCAACACTTATCTGTTTTCTCCATCTTTTCTTGAGCATGTAAGTCAAGAGAAATAGTTTAGCTTGCAAAATTGGGTTATTATTTTGCTGTATGATTTCTATTTCGGTTGATTTAGTTGTAAATCACCGATGTCTTGGAAAATGTATTCATTTTGTGATATTTAAAAAACATGCATCAGCAACTAAAGCATATTGATATTATAAATAGAAAAAAAAAAGTCTAGATACCATAGGAGTTTTAGATAAACGAAGCAGAAAATATGTAACTTGCTAGCCCTTTCTGCTTTCTCTTTTTTTGCACATGCTAGTTTGTTCTGCCTAGTTGTTTGCAAAAGAAGCATAGCTAGTAAGTGACGAGGCATGCTTGAATTAAGGCTTGTAATTTCTCCTGCTGAAAAACATGACTGCATTATTGACAGTTATGAACCACAGTAAACATTGAAAATTTGCCCTGAAATGCAAACTCATTCTAAGAGCTCCACAATACCATTCCTAGAAAAATATTTTTAAATATCTAGAAACTCTCGCCTTTGCAAGTTTTTATTCTAGCTGAGAAAATCGAAATAAACCCCCCAAAGCAACAAAACAACTCTTTTATCTTACATATATATACACAGAAAGTTAGAAATGTTTGAGTAATCATTCGTTGTCTGAAACATGAGCGTGCCCAGTTGCAGCTAAGCAGATCTTTTTCATCAGGTAAAAGATTCAGATTTTAGTCATTAATTCTGATCTTCTCATTGCACGCAGAAACAGATGTCATTTATATTTGTCTTGAAGTTAGGGATGTGCAAGTCCTGTCTGTGTATACCTGCTCCATAATACACCTATAATACAACAGTGCAAATCTCCAGGTTATTCTTTCCTGGGAAAAAGATATTTCCAGCCATATGGTTACTGTAAATCCCAATAGCCACACTGTAGAACAGAGCAACAGATTACACTTCTCATTTCATGCTTTCCGGCATCTTATTTTCAGTTTTTCTCAAGGAGACTACCAGTAATGGATTTTAATCTATCTCCTTCATGAGACCTAGCAGCAGCAGACATGCAAGAAGGAAAACTCTGGTCCACCCACAGTGCCTTATGAGGAGATCCTGGCACCTCTACAACTGCTTATCCAGGGAGCATGAGACCACACCACAAGCAGTGTAAGGGACAAGCTCAGGTGGGCAGGAGGGGCTGCTTCGGTCTTGCATCATCAGCACTGCTATTCTGTGTTTTCAGTAAGAACCAACAGTTAGAGTATTTAATGGATAAATGCTTAATATTTGTGACTTGCATTCACACGATTAATCATAGCTTCAGAAAAGAACTTCTAAGATGCATCCAAGTATCCCAATTATCAACCACTACTACTTATTCAGTAAAAGGATACAATATGGCTACACATTAATTAAAAGAGTTGTCAGAAGTATCTAATTTGCAAACACATCAGAAGCACAGATATGCAGCTGCCAGTCATGGAAAGTTCCCAGGAATGAAAGAAACATCCTCAGATGCTCTTGCTGAGCTCACCTTAGCTCATTTTATAACATCATTTACAAAGCTCAGCCTTTTTGAGCTCTTGCAATTGTTCTTTATTTCCATAATGGTTTATGTCCAGTTTGTTACTGGTTAAAATATGCCACTAGTGATCTCTTAGATGATCTTCAGGTTCTGGACAAAATATATTTTTAAAAAATCTGAACTAATACAAGGGAAATAGAAAACAGCTTTGACATTCTTTAACCTTAATTTATTTACAGCTCTGTACTGTTCAGGGTTGTTAATGGCTATTATTAAGCAACAATGCCTTGCATTTATTGATTGGAAGATTATTACTTCTAGATTATTATTAAGCAACAATGCCTTGCATTTATTGATTGGAAGATTATTACTTCTAGATTTTCTTATTATCCCCTCTATCGCAAATGAGTAAATAATAGCCAGCCAATCCAAGGCTTAAAATCAGAAAATGCATTTTAACCAGATCCGAAAAAATTTAAAAATAAACTTCCATAGATGGAAAAGAGTTGTTCATCAAATTTTGTGGATCCCATGAACTGATAAGCTCTACAGCTCAGGCAACTCTGAAATTAAATTAGGTTTCAGAAATGAATATTTCGTCATTAAGATACTGTTGCTTAGAGACCTGGAAAAGGAAGGTGATTTAACATAAAGACATGGGAGTTAGCTACAAGAGGCATCGTTTTCCATTCCAACAAGCTATGGAACATACTATAAAATACCCAGAACAAAACACCATGTCACAAATGTAAAAGAATGTATGTTGTACATATTTTATATGAACCCCAGCTTCTTTTTAGCCTACCTACTTTCAACTCAGGCAGTTCATTTTAACACCATGTGTCATGGGTTCAGCAGCAGCAGTCATTTTTTTTCTCCTTCATAGTCGCTGGTGCAGTGCTGTGTTTTCGACTTTTGGTCTGGGAACAGCACTGATAACACCGATGTTTATAGTTACGGCTTAGAATGTTTTGGTCTGACCAAGGACTTTCTGAGTCTCATGCTCTGCCAGGGAGGAGGGGAAGCCAAGAGGAAGCAGAAGCAGGATACCTGACCCAGACTGACCCAAGAGGTTATTCCATGCCACAGAACGTCATGTGCAGTATGTAAAAAAAAAAAAAAAACTGGGGCCAGAAACCAGAAGAGTGGGAGTTCACAGCTCGGTCATCGGGTGGTGAGCAGTTGTATCGTCTTCCCTTGTATTTCTCTTGTTATTATTATTACTGGTGGTAGCAGCAGTGGTTTGTGTTATACCTTAGTTACTCGACTGTTGTTATCTCAACCCGTGGGAGTTACATTCTTTTGATTATTCTCCCCTCCCCCCCCCCCTTTTTTGGAGTGGGGGGGAAGAAAGACTCTTCCCTTGTATTTTCTCTTGTCATTATTATTATTGGTGGTAGCAATAGTGGTTTGTGTTATACCTCAGTTACTAAACTGTTCTTATCTCAACCTGTGGGAGTTGCATTCTTTCGATTCTCCTTCGCATCCCTCCAGGAGCGGAGGGAAGAAAGAGTGGGGAGTGAGTGAGAGAGTGACTGTGTGAGTTTATAAAGACTTAAACCACAACACCACGTAAATAAAAATAAAAAAGCATAAAGGCACAGTTACACAAGCTCTTCAAGTAAAAGTTCTATCAAACCTCCAATGAAATCTCTCTCCAAATAGAAAAAATGTCCTAACCTTTCCTGCTCTAACTTTTACTTTTTGTTCTGATTTTTAGACTTCTCTCATTGTTTTCAGAGCTCTTCATAAAGCATGCTGGCATTCATATGTGTTCACTACACACAGATCACTATATTTCAACCTCCATTTCCCCAAACTGCATTGCAATTAAAGAACCAAGGTGCAAGTGCCTCCGGGTTTATATCATGAACAAAAGAAAGAAGTATCTTCTGATGAACCAGATTTAAAAAAAAAAAAAAAAAAAAAGAAAAAAAAAGAAAAAAAAACAGAAAACAACAACAGAAAACAACAGAAAACAACAATAGAAAACAACAACAGAAAACAACAACAGAAAACAACAGAAAACGAAAGAAAAGAAAGAAAGAAAGAAAGAAAGAAAGAAAGAAAGAAAGAAAGAAAGAAAGAAAGAAAGAAAGAAAAGTAAAGAAAAGAAGTAAAGAAAAGAAGTAAAGAAAAGTAAAGAAAAGTAAAGAAAAGTAAAGAAAAGTAAAGAAAAGTAAAGAAAAGTAAAGTAAAGAAAAGTAAAGAAAAGTAAGGGAAAGGGAAAGGGAAAGGGAAAGGGAAAGGGAAAGGGAAAGGGAAAGGGAAAGGAAAAGGAAAAGGAAAAGGAAAAGGAAAAGGAAAAGGAAAAGGAAAAGGAAAAGGAAGAAAGGAAAAGGAAAGGAAAGGAAAGGAAAGGAAGGAAAAGGAAAAGGAAAAGGAAAAGGAAAAGGAAAAGGAAAAGGAAAAGGAAAAGGAAAAGGAAAAGGAAAAGGAAAAGGAAAAGGAAAAGGAAAAGGAAAAGGAAAAGGAAAAGGAAAAAGGAAAAGGAAAAGGAAAAGGAAAAGGAAAAGGAAAAGGAAAAGGAAAGAAAGGAAAGAAAGGGAAAGGGAAAGGAAAGGGAAAGGGAAAGGGAAAGGGAAAGGGAAAGGGAAAGGGAAAGGGAAAGGGAAAGGGAAAGGGAAAGGAAAGGGAAAGGAAAGGAAAGGAAGGAAAGGAAAGGAAAGGAAAGGAAAGGAAAGGAAAGGAAAGGAAAGGAAAGGAAAGGAAAGGAAAGGAAAGGAAAGGAAAGGAAAGAAAGGAAAGGAAAGGAAAGGAAAGAAAGAAAAGGAAAGGAAAGGAAAGGAAAGGAAAGGAAAGGAAAGGAAAGGAAAAGGAAAGGAAAGGAAAGGAAAGGAAAGGAAAGGAAAGGAAGGAAAGGAAAGGAAAGGAAAGGAAAGGAAAGGAAAGGAAAGGAAAGGAAAGGAAAGGAAAGAAAAGAAAAGAAAAAAGAAAAGAAAAGAAAGGAAGGAAAGAAAGGAAAGGAAAGGAAAGGAAAGGAAAGGAAAGGAAAGGAAGGAAAGGAAAGGAAAAGAAAGGAAAAGGAAAGGAAAGGAAAGGATAAGGAAAGGAAAGGAAAGAAAGGAAAGGAAAGGAAAGGAAATGGAAAGGAAAGGAAAGGGAAAGGAAAGGGAAAGGGAAAGGAAAGGGTAAGGGGAAAAGGAAAGGAAAAAAAGAAAAGAGAAAGAAAAGAAGAAAGAGAAAAGAAAAGAAAGAAAAGAAAAGAACAAGAAAAGAAAAAGAAAAGAAAAGAAGAAAGAAAAGAAAAGAAAGAAAAGAAAAAGAAAAGAAAAGAAAAGAAAAGAAAAGAAAAGAAAAAGAAAAGAAAAGAAAAGAAAAGAAAAGAAAAGAAAAGAAAAGAAAAAGAAAGAAAAGGAGAAAGAAAAAAAGAAGAAAGGAGAAAAGAAGAAAGAAAAGAAGAAAGAAAAGAAGAAAGAAAAGAGAGAAAAGAAGAAGAAAAGAAAGAGAAGAAAGAAAGAAAGAAAAAAAAAGAAGAGAAAAAGAAAAAAGAAAGAGAGAAAGAGAAAAAAGTGAAAAGAGAAAAAAGAGAAAAGAAAAAAAGAGAAAAGAGAACAAAAGAGAAAAGAGAAAAGAAAAAATCAGAGGAAAGGAAAGGAAAAGAGAAAGAAAGGAAGGAAGGGGAGGGAAGGAAGGGGGAGGGAAGGGGAAGGGGAAGGGGAAGGGGAAGGGGAAGGGGAAGGGCAAGGGGAAGGGGAAGGGCAAGGGGAAGGGCAAGGGCAAGGGGAAGGGGAAGGGGAAGGGCAAGGGGAAGGGCAAGGGGAAGGGACGATTTTATTGGCATCATACAATATCCAGGAAAACAAACACGTGGGGTATCTTGCAGCTATTGAAAGTGTTATACATGGGTCTTCCAGCTAGTGAACCTTACAATACAGTTGTAATTTCGTTTCTGGTTTGTGGGACAAAATAGCTCACTTTAAGCAGAAACGGGCAGTAAGAGACATAATTTCCTGTGAATAATCTGTGCTTATTGTACAGCACTGAGGGTAACCACCTTTTCAGAACTAAAACAGGGAAGTAAGGAGACTAAAAGAAATACTGTTCTCTGCTGTACATCTGAACATTAGGATAGGACTTGGATAAGCTCTCTATTCACAAAGTGAGCGTCATCTTGCAGGCTGGTTTTGATTATAGAATCAATCTTAGCTATCTATGTCATTTAAAAAAGAAATTGAAGAAGGGGGGCTAGGAAGGAATGGCATGCACTTCTAATTTTAGAGTAGTGTGCTTCAGGAGCCTTATGGAGATTGAAGTGAATGTTTGCATTAATGGAAATATGCTGTTTCTGTATTGCAAATGCAGTGAAGAGATCACACAAAACGAGGCAGTCTCTTGGAATAAATGACAAACAGTAAATTTTCCTGTCAGAAGGCAACTTAATTTTTGCACAGTAAGATTTGAGCTGAAGATTCAGGAACCAATACTGATGTGTGTATTTGCATGTACATCAGAAATCTCATATGACTTGCTGCATTGAACTTCCTGAGAGAATATAGCCATTTTCCCAATCTGCTATTTTCTCCCCACAGTAGACTCCAATTCCAGTCCTCCCAAAATGAGTCTTAACCTGTGTGCAGTTGCTGTTGCTTGCTAGGGTGTTTTATTCACATTCTGTGCTCTATAGATTCAGCACTATCGCTCCTTTACCTACCAGACAGCAGAAATTTTAAATTTAAACAAAATAGCATAATAGTAAAATAATAAAGATAATATTATTTATGATCAATGCCACTTCATAGAAGACCAACAGACAAATTAAAAGTAAAGATGTGATTTCTAGGAAAAAAGTCGCAGCAAAAATGTTTCACCAGATAGCAATATCTTTGTCCAGGTATTTCTGCTGCCCTTTCGACACTCAAGGATATCAAAATCGGTATTTAAATAAGGGTGTGTCCCACACAGCATGTTTATAAGCCAAACTGAACTAAGTACCAATACATAATACTTAAATGCTAAAATGAAAAAATATACAGTGTCCATTAGATCTCCTGCTGCTAGCCACAGGCATAGATGAACCCAAAGGAAACCTTAAAATCAGTCCTAGTTTCATCTTAATTTGTATTTTCATAGAACTCATTATGGCTATTTTATACATATAAATATACACACACACCCCATTACTCTGTAGAGCTGAATCAGTGAGCAGATATCCGATACTTCTCTAATTCATGAGAAATGTTGCTACTAACACACTATGGACTCAGTCCATTCTGTAGGTGTTATCTCAAAACATTACACTATTGTGATATGCCAACAAAAGCAACTGAAGGCACAATTCTAGCATTAGACAGACGGTATTGAAACCAGCTGTCTCTGGGAGCCCAGATGGGATCTGTCAGTGCTTCATTCTCATTCTTTTCTTCTACTGAAAACTGATAGGCAACCCCAGGCAAAAAGTGACCCCACATAACTCTACCCAACCTGAGCTCTAATAAAGCTATTAAATCAAAGAAGTAGTTTACACTTTTATCAGCTTCAAGTATCAGGCCAAATTGCAAATCAATACGCATTTTTAATCATCACAAGTTAAAGCAAAAATAAATCCTGTGGCAATTCTATTTAGTTTTCACTCCTTTTCTTCTTTGGTTGTACTTTTTTTCCACTAATCTGAACAGAATTTCATTATAAATAGAAACCTAGGCAAGACAGTCTATTGTTTGGGCTTCTGATATTCATCTTTTTGCCATGAACCATTGAAGCCACTAGAAATTACTGTTAGTATTCAGCCTTACTGAGATATCACCCTTGGGGATGTGCAGTAGTGTAATGGGTTACAACTCTCTTCCCTTTGATACATCTTTATAATTGGAGATTTGACAGTGTAACTATTTCATAGTATATTTTTACTGCCATACTGTTCTTACTTCTAGCAGTTTATGAATGATGTACTGTTCATGCTATTATGTCTGTACTTACTTCAGCTGATAGACAGTGGTTACACAGCTATTTCTGATTTGGAAAATAATCTAGAAAGTTATTCACTTTTTTTTAATTCAGATTTTTAATTCAAAATACATTTTTCAAAATTTCACCTTGGAACTTCTTGGAATACATATTCCAACTCAAACCAACCAGACCCAACAGCATGGATCATAGCCTAGTAAAAATCCATCACAAAACTCAACAATTTCAGGCAGACAGGTTCAGGCGTATGGTATCTAGCATGACTGTTGTACATAAAATATGTATTTCATACTGCTAACTGAAATGTTAGTTAGGATTCAGGTCTGCCTGGTAGTCCTTCACCTACACAACAATGACATTGCATCCATGCAATGGAAAGTAGTATCCAATTTACTCTGCCAAACCACAGATGGAAACATGAAGATGTTCTTCCACTAACATCCTAATGTTACAACTGCTAATGCAGTTACACTTATAGGACACAGGCAAACCTGCAACTAGAGCTGACTATTGGAGATAAAGGACTACTCCCTAGAGCCTTGATGCAGCTTCAGGGATTTATCTCCAGAATTGCATCTACTTAGACTAGCAAAAATGTTCTGGATTTATGAAATGGTCTTTCCATCCACACAATTTTCTGTTCATCCTAACAACTCTAATTTGCCTTAAATCTACATTATAGATTCACTTATACAATCTGAAGGAACCTTTGCTGAGGTGTAAATGACTTACTTTGAACTTCCAGCTTTTCCTCACTTATTTCTCTGGGATTTGAAGCTGAGTCTCCCAGTAACCTAAAGCCAAATCACGCCTGTCCTACAGTAAGGTGTTACTCTGCCTGTTGTTTTGACTGGACATTGCAGATAAGCCTTGGAACATCCCTCCAAAGCCTCCAAAACTCCTGAAAAATCATTACATATGATGTAAGTGCAACAGCCTCTTTAATGCTATTTTCTTGTTGTTCTAAGGTCACGGGTTGGTTTGAATTTTCTTCACGAAATATTTGCAGTGGATCTTGGCCTCCTCCAGAAGCTGATACTGAGACATTTTCACAAAACACACATCCCATTTTCTGTCAAAACCGCAATTTGTGCTGTTGTAACCATGGATGCATCAAAAGATATACTGAAAGAGGGAGAGCAGAGATAAAGATTATTTCTTAAAAGAGATTATTTATTTTTAGAACAAAGAAAAGCAGCGTTGTTTGAATCAATACTAATGACCTGTAAAGAGAGAATGAGGGGTTTAAGTCGTATTTTAATGTGTTCTCGATTAGAAGAAAGAAGAATACGAATATTTTAATTTTTAAGTGTAAAGTATTGCAGACCAATTCCTGAAAACAACAGAGCTTTCATTCACTTTTGCTTACAGGATTACGGTTTCATATTGCCTAGAAATTCCTCCCTCAATGACACTGGAATGAATTTTGCTATTGAAAAGCATCGCATATTGAGAAACAAAATCAGCTCAGATCCACTTAATTCTTTGATAAGGATGATTTGGCAACAGCTAATATTTTTATTTTAGACCAGGACTCTTCATTAGGGATTGTGGTGAGAGGACAAGGGGTAATGGGTTTAAACTTAAATAGGGGAAGTTTAGATTGGATCTGAGGAAGAAATTCTTTACTGTGAGGGTGGTGGGGCCCTGGAATGGGTTGCCCAGGGAAGTTGTGGATGCTTCATCCCTGGCGGCGTTCAAGGTGGGGTTGGACATAGCCTTGGATGGCATGGTTTAGTGGGAGGTGTCCCTGCCCATGGCAGGGGGGTTGGAACTCGATGACCTTGAGGTCCTTTCCAACCCTGACTATTCTATGATTCTATGATTCTATGACTTCCTTGGCTCAGTTCAGAAGTTAGGTGTGCTGCCACCTGAATATAAAATTTCAGAATGCACCACCTAGGGAATAAAACTACAAGAGAGTGGTTTCTCATCCCAGTATTTCTTTTTCATAACTACCCACAGGGATTTAAATTAAATTTAAATTTTAAAAACTTAAAATTAAATTAAAATTAAAGCAGGGAAAGAGGTGAGTAATTTTTAACATCCCTGCATGCCATCCTGAAATGTTTTCCTTAACTGCACCAGTTCCTTAAAGTACAACTTGTCCTTTTTATTTACCATTATCAGTGAAACTTATCAAATAGCAATACTTCATGTTTGTGAAACATAATAGAAATCTAGAGTGTTTTCACCAAAAAAAGGCACTTCAGGAGGTTGTTCAGCATTTTCATAAAAATTATTCCACCAGGCCAAACTATTGAACAATATCCCCTTTGTATGATATGCTGAAATTCTGGAGACATCCCCATGAATGACACAAGTCAAAGGACACATAAAACCAAAGAATTTTTTTTTTTTAGTGAACACTAATGCATGTTTTACTAATGCATTTCTATTCCTGCACATCACTTTTGAGAAAGATGATCGACAGCTGGTTATTTAAAGACATAGCCACACAGGTACACACTCACCTCCTCCTTCCAGGGAAGGCTGCTATATGGTCTTTGGTTCACACTAGCCTACCATCTGGTATTATACATGCTCCTGCACCACCTGGCATAGCTGAACCACACAACTCCTGTCCCTGCCTTGCCACACATATATTAGATCAGTGATGCTGGGGGAGCTGAACTGACCACAAGGATGGGAAACCTGCCATATCTAGGAACTCTGCAGCATCATGCATATTTTTTCTGAACAAGATTTAAATATCATGTCCTAATTTGTTAGGACTGCTTCATCATTTTATCTCTGCATTTCCTCCTGAACCCTCTCAATCTTAAATGAAAAGGGTCCTCCCTATTTGGTGGCAGAGGATTGCCCACCAGTGGCATTGTCCAGATACTCACGGAATGACTGGCTCTCTCATGCCTCAATAAATCTCAGAAACTAAAATTAATTTCTAGAAGCACCTAATATGACATAATGCAGCATGACTAATGAAACACTGTATGCTGCAGTACAACCCAGTATCTAGTCTTCTGAAAATAGCCCTGAAATGAATCTCTTCTTTGAAAAGAGAGAGAAAAAATAAATAACAAAACACACTTGTTTCTCCTTACTTGTCTCTTTTCAGCTTCTTAGTAAACTGGATTAATAAATCCAGTTTATAACAAATCAGGGCCCCAAAACGGTGAACTGCCATCTAGAAACAAAGTAGAATACACTGCCAATATGAGCAAGAACCCTGTGGGGCTTTTGCCGTTGTTTTGTTAGGGGTGGGGACTGTAGTGGGCAGTGGGGATGGAAACACAGGTGCTGAGGTGCACTTTCTGCTGCTTTTGGTTCTTCTTGTGTTTTAATCTCAGTTGGGACAAACCTGCAGCACATGGATTATGCCTAATGTTTTGGAAGCATTCAGATTTTTGAGTGAGGCCCAGGGGAAATTTAATTTTTAAAGAGATGAGAAACATTCCCAAATGAAAAATATTTACCCTGAACAAGTCAGGCAAAGAAAAAGCACTTTCAAAGAGTGAACTGATTGCACTTCACGTATTTGTCAGCATGTGTATATTTTTCCAATATTTAAGACTAGGACAATAGAAAGCAATCAACACAGCTTCACTTCTAGGTACTTCCCTCGTTTTCACATTTAGACTTTCAGTAAAGCAATATACGGCCTGCTGTTCTGGGTTCAGCAGTAGCAGTAATTTTTCTCCTTCTTAGTAGCTGGTGCAGTGCTGTGTTTTTTGACTTTCAGCCTGGGAACAGCGCTGATAACACCAATGTTTTTAGTTGCTGCTCAGTAACCTTTAGTCTGACCAAGCACTTTCTGAGTCGCATGCTCTGCCAGGGAGGAGGGGAAGCCAGGAGGAAGCTGAGACAGGACACCTAACCTAAACTAACCAAAGAGGTATTCCACACCACAGCACGTCATGCCCAGTATATAAACTGGGGGCAGTTACCCAGAAGGGTTAGTTCACTGCTCAGTAGGGCTGGGTATCAGTCAGTGGGTGGTGAGCGGTTGTATTCACTTCCCTTGTGATTTCCCTTATCATTATTATTATTGGTGGTAGCAGCAGTGGTTTGTGTTATACCTTATTTCCCGGACTGTTCTTATCTGAATCCATGGGAGTTGCACTCTTTCCATTCTCCTCCCCATCCCTCTAGGAGCACGGGGAGGAAGGGGGAGGAGCAAGCAAAGGCTGCGTGGCTGAGTTGCTGGCAGGGCTTAAACCACAACACCTGCAAATAATACAAAGTAATCTAATCCTTCCTAAAAATAGTCTCCTTAAGAATATATTTTGAAATATCAAGGAAATAATTCTGCTGATCATGAGATGAGCGTATACTGTCTTCTAATCTCTAGATTATATATAAATTTGAAGCATTCATTCCAAGAGGTTTTCTAATTTTTTACAGTATGATTTAGTTAACATTAAATGACAGAGAAAAAGCAACTTATCATTGTCTTTTTCATACATCAGTGGAGGGGAAGGGAGGTGACAAAAGAACAATCACTGCTACAAAAAAAAAAAAAAAAAAAAGAAAAAGAAAAAGAAAAATGAAAGAAATTAAAACCTCCAAGTAGAATCATAGAATCATAGAATAGTTAGGGCTGGAAAGGACCTTAAGATCATTGAGTTCCAACCCCATTGCCATGGGCACGGACACCTCCCACTAAACCATGCCATCCAAGGCTATGTCCAACCCCACCTTGAACGCCAGCAGGGATGAAGCATTCACAACTTCCCTGGGCAACCCATTCCAGTGCCTCACCACCCTTACAGTAAAGAACTTCTTCCTCATATCCAGTCTAAACTTCCCCTATTTAAGTTTGAAACCGTTACCCCTTGTCCTCTCACTACAGTCCCTAATGAAGAAGTATTAATATTATGACGTTATTGAAGGAGGAAAAAAAAAAAAGTTACCAAAATTCATGCATATTCCTGTACTAATTAAATACATGACTAAGTAGCTATTAGGGTTGATTTGACATGGTCAATTTAGGGTTTAAAAGGCAGTGGACACCTTGTGACACTAGCAAAAGTGCTCCATCGCAGCTGAAGAGCAAGAATATGTGAAGGGATTTAATCCTCTTACAAGATTTGCCTTAGAACTAACAGGCAAACAGGTTCTTCTGTTTGCAAGTTAACAGACTTTACTCAGTGTCTGTGAGGAACAATTGGGAACATCACACTAAACTTGTTTCTGTGCCTTAAGACATTTTGATACATCTTTCCAAGTGACTAAGCTATATTCTTATCTTCTATCCCTTCTTTTCCCCAACCCTGCCCCTTCCTTCAGGGCCTATCCTGATAATGAAGCAAGCCCAGCAGATCATTTTACTTGCTTTGAGGGATGTTTACATTTTTCAGGTCCAAGCTTTCCTTTTGCTTCAGCTGAAGTCAATGTACTTTGGATCAGGGCTGTGTGGTGCCTCAGAAAATTAAAGCCCATGATTTGCTCAATGTAATGGGATGCAATGGTAAAGCTTACACATACCTGCAAAACAATCAACAGAACTAATCACCTTCAGCATAGAGATTCAACACCCTGTTTGTGTATCAAAGAGAAACTTGGTACCTGTTTCTGGGGAGCAATATTTGGTGCCGGGAAGAAAATTTGCTTCCTCCCAAATGTAACTGGGTGAAGAAGGATGCACAAGGAAACATGGACTTTTTTCTAACAGAACATTTTCACAGGCTTGGTGTTTCCAGGTTTCAGGATAAACCTCTCGACTTTGCTTTGACATTAATTTCTGATAAATGTCTCAGGTTTACCTTGGCATTTAACAAGCAGCAGGAGACCATTATCCTGTGACAACGCTCTATTCCACTGATACTATCTCTTAATTGGAGAAAATTTCTCTTCATCTGAAAATGTTTGGCAAGGCTCCCCATAAAAAACTATGGTATATCGAAGTTGTAAGCTTTAATAAGATAGGGAATAAAATACTCAGAGCAGATGTAAATCAAATCTTTCCTATCAAGTTGCAGAAAACTAGCCCATTGTTGCAGACACCACTGTGAACCCCAGCTTTTAATTATTTATACAAACGACTTACATGATAGGATACTTGGAAGGATGGTCAGTGCTATAGATAATAATGCAGCTCATTTGTAAAACAAAACAAACAGGAGCTAACATCAGTAGTCAGAACAGCAGAAATTATTTTAATTGCCTTTTCACATAAGTGACAGCAGTAACCCAGCTGTCATAAACATAAGACAACACACCACTTGGAAAAAAAATAGAACTAAAACATCTGATTTGATTTGCAAGCAATTTATACTTTAGCTCCCAGGTTCTGTCATTAATGTACTTTGCTTCTACTTGGTTCTTAGTGAAGAACTTAATAACATTCTTGCCTCCACACATACACTAGGCCCAGGAAAGCCAATTGCCCTGTTGCTGTGGTTAAGTTCAGAGCCAGTGGAGATACCTCTAACATACAGTGCTGCTGTACTATGTAAGTATACTTTAAGCCTTTATTTAGAGAACAGAAATTCACTGCTACAGCTACCCTACTGCTCAAATGGCTAAGCGATGTGTAAATTCAGTAACCAACATAATACCTTGTACAATAGTAACATTTTGCTTAGTCTAGCCTAATATTTCATTGCTTCAGTATTTTGGAATCACCTTCTGGTCAGCTAATATACACAGTTTTTCCCACTACTGTCATCTGTGGAACCAAAGCTCCTTATATACCACAGCTTCAAAGGCACTTGCGCTATCTGCTTCTCAGTCTTTCTACTCCAGTTACAGTCATCTTACTTTACCTGTTTAAAATTATGATCCCTTTTAATGCTAATGATGCTTTCTTAGCCTCATCTACAAATCTCATTATCAACACCTCATTTTTTTTTTCCCCCATCAAAAAAAATCACTAAGAAAGAAACCTAGATTAGTTTTTTAACATCAAACACCTTGGCATACTCCAGTAGAGACTCCCTTACACAAAAATTACATGTTGTTATCCCTTTCTTACTCACTTTCCATTTCTTCTACTAATCGCAACCTTCCACAGGTTAACTGACCATTTCCCAAGTGGTAGCTTATCAAATGCTTTACTGGAGTCCAGAAAATTAGATCGATAGCCTTTCTATTGTCTAGATTATAATTTATCTACAAGAGCAGCCGCTCTCTCATTCCATTCAGGAAATCTGATTTTGTCATTGCTCATAAGGAAAGCAGGGCTTTATATCTATGTTATCCCCTTGCGCAATGAAAAACAACATACTTCAAGAAGAACTGGTTATAATTACTGATCAAGAATTGAATCAGTAGCCACACCACAGTCTAGGCTGGGTTTTGGTTAAATAAAATTTTACTCTTCATTTCCTGAAGTCCAGGCCAAATTTCAGGCTGGGGAAATTAAAAAAACAAACAAACAAACTAACAAAAAACACAAGAAAAGCAATACATGTCACAGTAACAGATGCAATTATTAATACAATTATTAATAAAATTGATCCTTTTCAAATCTTACTTTGATTTTTTATTAACTTCCTTTTTTCTCCAAACTTTACTTGGAGATGGAAGAATTTTTAATATAAAACATGGGAAGGATAGTTGATAGCACATGCAAAACTCCCAAGGACAACTGACCTTGACCCAAGGACAATATTCTGATGTGAACTGATGATACTTTTCACTCCTGCTGCACACCAAGTTGCACAAACTATCTACACAGAACCAGCTTCTGGTTCCCAAAACTGGCCCCATTTGTCAGGCTTGAATGAATCAGCAGGAAAATGCTCTGCCATTCTTTTCTATTGCAGCAACAAGCCCCCTGCCCATTCCATTCTATCATCAACTACACCTCCCACTGAGAATGATAAGGAGGAATGCGAGGCACTACAAAAGCTACACAGCTGTGTGTGCACACGGCAGCTCCCCTTTTACTTTATAAGGGAAAGCAATTCGATACATGGCCTCACATGCAAAAGCAGTGACACTGATAATGTCATAGGTTACTCTGTTTCTTCTGATGTCAGGGACAAGTAATATATACATGGAAGTGAATATAGGAAAGCGAATACGGAAGTCTCCTAAAACGACTAGTTGCAGGGAATACAGGCCTTAAGGTAAGAGATCTGCCTGAATTAATGGTATACTTATTTAGGCATATCTAAAAATACTAATACTAAAAAAAACTAATGGTATTTTTAAATAGCATGGTAGGTTCACATAGCCACACCAATGTCTATCCATACATACACTGCTCTTCCTTACCATCTCTCCTTGGTTAGTAACTGCCTTCATTAAAAAAGTGGTCGGTCTTCCATCCTTACAACAAGAGTTCCTCCTTACGAACATCATTAAGAAAGCTTTGAGACAGTTGCTCATCTGGTATCTTGATGGATTAGACTGTAAAACAGAGGAGGGATGATGAATATCCTGCTTCCATTTGCTGCTAAATTCAGTTAGTACTACTCTCTGTTGGCCATGTTATAAAATATAACATTAATAATATCCATACCACTTTAGAGTGTACAATACTCTTAGCCTAAGAGTGCCACAGACATGGTATTTTATAACAAAAGAATTTTATTCATAGCCAGAGTCTCAGAGATATACTTTTTCTGTTACAGCTACATTTAACAATCTGGTTTAGTTAATATTCATATTTCAATAATGCTAAAAATGAAAAGTATGCCTTGTTTACAGATTTTTTTCTTTTTGGTAAGATTTTTTTGAAACTTCTAACCCACAAAATACTTCATTCTCTGTCAATTTATAAGCCTTTCAGTTTGTGATATTACCAATGCTGAAGAGCATAAACAGTATAAATCCTGTTGCCACTGTGGATATATGCAGCACAAACATCTTATCCAGACCAAAGTTTGTCGACTTAGCACATTGTACTTGATGCTGTGTGTCACCTGTCTCTTGTTTGTCTATAGATTAGCACAAAAATGTCATTGCAAACTAAGTGAATAGGGCACAGACTAAGCACCTGCCACTTTTAAAACTCTTTATAAGACTCTCTTGTTTATTTTGTAAGCACCCAGGGGTGCAGTTAAATAACTGCATTGAAACAAACAATACTGGTGATTATTAAGGAGGCTTTTCACATGAAAATTCACTTCAGAAAAAAATGTTTTGCAGATGTAGAGAAGAAAACTGTATCACTAAGAACCACTCAAAATACTTTGGTGGACCAAAACACCTTTATTTTTTACTTGGCAATGTGCCAAGTTCACTGTCGGTTTGAAAAGAATTCTATAGCTGGAGGCTAAAGCAGAAACTGCAATGATTTAAAAGAGAATTGGCTACAGTAAGAATGATAAAGCACCATATCGTTAAAATGCAACTGGCATCTTAGCCTCCCTACAGCTCTTGAAAATGTGCTTACTCCTCAACTATTTACCAAGAAAGGAGCAGAAACAATTGAAATCACACAATATAGAAAAATGCTTAAAGAACTTGGAAACGAAGTACATGCAGAATAATTTGCTTGTAGGGCTGTTAAAATAATGATGCATTATACACAGTGAGATTACAAAGAAAAGCATATGGAAATATACAGCTGAATTTAGTGCTATATTAATTTATCTCAATTAAACATATAGCAGATGAATTAATAATGAAGGTCCACTTACATTTAGGAAATTCAAGTTTTATTTACAGCTTGTGAATTAAGTATTTAAACATTCTAGGCCTGATAATATTCACATTTTAATGTTTGGAGGATCATCAACTATTTTCTAAACTGCTTGGGAAATTAGATTTAGAAAGTCTTCGCATCAAAGCCTTGTATAGTGGCCTTCTCTTCTCTGGAAGGCTGTTTTGCAATGCTAAGACTATGACAGAAAATAGCTATAGTTTCACAGTGAAGGAAGAGTTCAGAAAGGCCTTCAGCAGTTTCAGATAACAGAATTTGTTATTCAGATGTTGCTTACTCTAACAAGATAATAATATGCAGGCTTGAGTCAGAAAACTGTGCAACTGTTTTTCAGGTTCACAGAGAAGAATTTGTTTACAACTACATGCTTAACTTGCGAACTCTGTTAGTAAGATTTCCCTCACAAAATTCAGTTTGACAGATTTCATTTGTTCAGTAGTTGTGTCCAGTTTTACAATTAAACAGAGCTGCTTCACTCAGCATTTATAAATGACATCAGGTGCCATAGCAACATGATTACAAGTTTCCATCAATTTGTAGAGCTGAGTAAATAATTATCAGTGAATAATTAACTGAACAAAATTAGCCTCTTTTTCTGCTTCTAGCATGTCCACAAGCAGATTGTATTTTCTCAAATGTATTCCCTATTTAAACCACATGGAAACACTCCAGACCCCACAGAACCAGATCTTCAATATGCTGTAACTCCATATGAGGAAGATGACTAGTGAAAAGAGATACACAGGACTTCCCAAGGGAAATGCAAAACAAACAATGTCAGGAGAGTGGAATGAGGCAGAGGAAAATGGTAGAGAGGGAATTGTGGTTCAAATATTAAGCACTCCAACACTTTCTTTAGTCCAGGTCTAAAAATACAGGTCTCCTTTACTAAAAAAAAAAAAAAAAAAAAAAGAAGAAGAGAGAGAGAGAGAAACAAATCTGTGCAGAGTGCAGAGCCCTTTAATCAGAAGTCACAAAACAAGGATTTTCAGAGAAGACTCATGACTAGAGCTCTCATTTCCAACAGGGTAATACTGGCACCTGGATGATTAACTCATTTTAAAACCCCCATCCCAATAGAAAGCATGCAACATAGTTTTTATCAGATCTTGCAAGAACAGTCCCCCAAATCAGACCATATTTCTAATACTACACCCCCAGAAATATAGCACTTTCTTTGTCTTAGGATCACTAGCAAGAAGCCTGGCTGGTAGTAAAATATTTGGCACATCACAAATCTGAGACCAGACGAGCATCCTGAACTTCTCACAATAGCTATAAGCCTGGAACCATTGATTTGTATCCTTCTTGCAGGAAGTCAAGTACCCCTAAATTAGGAACGCAACATTACTTTCCAGAAGCAGTCCTGCAAGACAGGAAGGGGCTGAATATTTTAGACCTGTCAACTACATTGGCCAGTTCTTGTTTCTTATAAGCATTTTACTTAGGCAACAGATTGCAGTGACACTGCACAGGACAAGAGAACTCCCACCCTTCTTTATAAGAAATATATTAGTCACAGAATGAACGGAAGGCAAATCAGTAGGATGCTTTCCTTCCCTGTCCTGATTAGAAGAGGAAGATGCAAGTTTTAAAATTAGGAATTTCTTTTGGCAGAACAAAGTAAAATTACACAAAAAGGGCTTACAAATTCTTCAGTCCAAGTAAACAGTTATTCTCCTAGGATGTAATAGTAGTCATGTGTCTAATTTAGCATAAAATGTAGCAAACACTGCAGTTCAGAAAAATTTCATTGTTAAGACTGGGAAAACCAAGAACACGCTTGGCTTTCCCTGTTGTTTTTTGTGTTGTCCACAGAAGCTGAGTGACTGCTGGGGAACCTTCCTCAGCTGAAGCCGCAGGGGCGCACTTTGAAATTCAAAGAAAATAGTTCATAATCTTCCAGGTTACACTCCTTACAACCTTGGCCAAGATCTCCTACTTATGTCTTCTAGGCTGGTTGGAAAGCAAAAACCCCTGAAACTCTTGTGTACCCAGGTTGCAAGTTAGTTGGCACCATGTGAAGTTGTTCTTTGGAAGTAGTAGTTTTGTGGGGTTTTTAATGAATAAAAATAATATTAGAAACAGAAGTGGCCCCAGTCAGTAATAAACAGCACAATGTGTGAAGCCTAGGACAAGTTTGCTAAAGCTATGGAAGGTACATTCCAGCAGTAACCTGTCAGCCCCACCTAAATAAATATTTGTTAGCCATTTCTTGAGATGCATGCAGTAATTCCCACTCCACCAAAGGGATTCCAGCGCAGTTTCCATTGCCAAAACATTGTCTCAAACTCTTTGGTAGATACATTCTACCACAGTCAGATAATACAGATTCCCACTTACTGAGGGATAACCGAGGCACAGAGGCCGATCAACTTCTACAAGGGCAGAAGCAGCTTTTGGCAAAATTAAGGTATTCTACCTGCATTTCCGAAGACTTGTTTTCCAAGGAGCATATTTTTCTTTTTAAATCCCCCAATTTCTTCCTTAATGGAAAAATACCAATATCAAACTGTAAACCCACTTGGTTTCACAGATTTCTTCTATCTCTCCCTGCAATCCAACACCAAACTGAGTGTACATTGATATATAAGAAAATATGAAGATGAGGTGAAAAAAATATCCACTCTGATTTAATTAGGTTTTAGCCATTTCAGGGTGCGAGTGGGGTTGCAGGGGTGTGGGGAGAGAGGAAAACTTAAACCTTGAGTCAGCTGCTACTGTTACTAAAATGATTCACCTTTCAGCAGACTTTTACACCTCTAATGGCGCTAAATTCACTGCTCTGACATCTGACAGGAAAAAACAGAAAAGCCAACTTTCTCCTGCTCTCAGTATTACCCCAAAAGGTAACACTGGGTTTGATTTTCCTGTCTAAAGACACCTCCACATTGATAACTACATAGGTATGTCTATCCACTGCCTTTCAGCATCTTTAAGCAGGCAGAGGAGGCTGCAAAATGTTTTGCTGATGATACACCATCTTCTCTATATTATGCCTGGTTTCTACCATCTGATTGCTTTCATGTTGCCTGGCAGATAAACCCAAATGAATATTAGCTCTTGCTTACTCATTCAGGATAAGATGGCAGCTGTTTGCCAGATAAAGCATATAAAGCATGTACAGGCAACAACAGCCCTTTCACTGCCTCTTAACAAGGTCTTCTGCAACCCACTGCAGTTCCTGCAGCACACTGTGATACTCCTCCTTTCCGGTTTTACCTGGATCAGAGACTCCAGCCTGGCTTCCTTAAAGGTAAACCCCATGATGACTTTTTTTTTTCTTATTTAAAACAAAACCAACCTGTATGTCACCTGGAGACTTTCTCCATAGGCCTGCAACCTGGAGCTAGCCCCAGGGCGCATGTACACAGCTTGGGAGTGGATCAAGGCAGTACTAACCTGCCTTCTAAAGCATCTGCTCTTTTCCAGGCTTTTTTTTTTTTTTCCACAGACGAATGAAAACATTTTCCATGCGTCCCAGCAACCTAGGAACCAGGTATCTGAGAGATCTAAGTCTTTGCAACAAGCCGAGAGACATACTGAAATGTTTGCTTGCTGCTGCTCTAGAAATACAGGCACTGTCCTATTTACAGTGCAAAACTGCATCTGGCAGTCATTTGTGTCAAAGCAGTGCTCTCTGTTCAGCAACACAGCAAAATACTACAACTGAAGATCTCCAGGGAAAGATCCATTTAGTCAGATTAACATATTATTTACTAATCCTTGGGTTTTTTTCTCCCTCCCCCAACAAAAAACTACAGTTGCATGAATGCCTCTTCATGCTTTTATGATTTAATGGATTGTTACTACAGCAATTAGATACCAAACAGAAAATAGTAAGCAAATACAAGTGTAACAGTCAAATACATTAAAAGTATTAATGGCATTTTCCACAAAATAAAACTACATGCTATTTGGCCACCTTAACTTCTGACACATAGCCTCAGCCTAAATAGCATTTTCATGGAAGTTCAAAACACATTTATCGCACTAGATTTCACAAACACTTTTTCTTTAATAGAGAAGCATAGTTAAGGAATAAGCATGCTATTCAGAAGACTTCAAGTGTTCAGGTCAGATACAGATTTGGCTTTTGAGAGAAGGAGACCTTATGTCAGCTGATACAGGTCAGAGGAAATTCCCCAATTTGAGTGAGCTCTGGATTAAGTCATCCTCTTCTAGTTTCTCCAGAGTGATGTCTCTCAACTGACAGAATTATGTAATACCCAAATAAATATATTGGTACTTTGGTCAAAAGCAACACCACAAATAAGACCAAAGATCTACTGGGTTATATGGAGTAGAACAAAGGAATCAGCAACCCAAAAGAGTTCATAGTAAAAAGCATATAAAATAAAAGCCTAGTTTCTTTTAGTCAGCAAATGGGAAGCTAAGACAGAGATTTTTTGGGGCAGCCCTCTTCATAAATTCTGAACCTTGACACCTTTAACACGTGCTCTGAACTCAATTGCTTTCATCATTATGTGCTTCTCTGCAAATTCTGTGCACAAAAGTATCCTCAAGGAAAATATACAGTTATTTTTATTGATTATCCATGTTACTGATATTTAATAATTTTACATTTCATTGTCATAGAGGATCACCAGAGCATGATAGTGACAGATATACCTAATGGCATCAGAAATGACCATTCTGATATAATGTGGCCTGTTTAAAGTAGAAATCATTTAGACCATTATTCTGAAAAGTCAGCTGACCACAGTTCCTTGTAAAAAAATTACAGTGATGTAAAGTTACAGATGTGATAAGTTAAACTGTGATATTTTCATTCAGTGTGCCCTACAACAAATACTAAGTATCATTTCAAAACATGAAATAACTTCTGGGATACCATATCTGTTTAGATGTCCATAGGGAATACAGCTATGACAAATCTAACTGGATTTTACCACAGCTCCTCATAGCAAGCCTGAAACCACTTTCACCTGTAACAAAAAAGTGCACTTTACAAAGACACCTTAACTATGAGCATATTGGCCAGTATAAGATCTGAAATCTGTCATTATAGATTGGGTCATTCTATATCTCCACTTTAGCTGCTAAAGAACAGCACAGAGAAACATAAAACTGTAGGAACTGAAGGGGGGTGGGTGTGGGCTGAGAGAAGCAGCAATAGGCTCAGAATAAGCCACGATGATTCAGAAACAGAACCCAACCTCCCCATTTACCTCTCCCTGGCATCATAAAAAAAGGTAGATTGGCTCAGGTTAAGCAGAGGACTTTTTAATCTTTAGATATCTGAAAATATTTGAAAAACCTATTATCTGGAAGCATTATAAAAACACATATAGAGAAATAAACAGATAATAGCAGGGGATCTCTGTTATCCACTAAGCATATATTTCCATTATGGTTTTTAATTAAATGTCAGAGAAATGAAGCTGCTAGCTAGAAAGTATAGTCAGAAATTCATGGCTTTGATGCAGACTTTCTGAACAAAATCTGACAAGTCCCTTAACCTTTCTCAGTCTCAATTTACCCATTCATGAAGTGGGGCCAGTGACATTTAGCTGTGTAACAGGGGTGGCTTGTTTGATATTCATTAAAGACTCCGAGTCCTGTGAATGGTAGATATTACAGTGTTATAACATTCTGTTATTCCCACGAAGTGCTCCTCTTACTGAAAAAGGTGGACAAAAATATTTATCAAGCAGATACTGCTGTATCTCCTAAGTGCAAGGAGAAGCATAGTTCTTAGGATGATGTAAAATCTACAGGACACCAGTACAAAGACAAGGATGAAATCCTCTTCCATTTCCACAACCCCTTTCAGGGCACATTAAGGTTTCTTAAAATATTTCCACAAGGCATTTTCCTTACTCACTAGACCAACATGGTTAAGTAGACAAATCTAGTTTGTCATTTCTGCAGGACTCTTGCTTATATCCTTTGGAAAAAAATGTTTCAGTCATCTTTAGTGCAAGTTATTTTTCACTGTACCTTTATAACTTTCAACCAGTAGGATGAACTACTAGACTTGTAGGAATGAAGATTAAAGGAATTCAAAGCAACGACTGGTTCACATACCCATATACCCCTTAACACTTTAAGGGCCTCACAATGACAACTACATTTGCCTCATAATAAAGAAATGCCAGTACCAAATTCTAAAACTAGCCCTTAGCTCCATATGCAGGAGCTGCACTTGGGACACAGGAAAAAAAATTATATAGAGGTGAAAACTGAGAACTGCGTAGTCTGAAGTGGCTGGATCTCCACCAGAAAGCACCACACCTCTCAATGTCCTGTCTGGATCTGATTATATTATACTTTTAATCATTCTGATCTCTAGCTGCTCCTGCTTCAGATACTTATAAAGCCTGTCTTTTTGAGAGGATTGTATAGTCAGTTGTTTTTTCTTGGTTTGCTGAGACACTATGTGTTGTGCAGTGGAGGACTCCCATATAAACAGGGTCTGGGCACACTCGAGAGAAGAGCACACACTTCCTCAGAGATCCCAAGGGATTTTCCACCTGGAGCATTATACACCTAAGATTGAAAAAATGCCTTCCTATTTGGCTTATCTAGCTCTTTTCCCATAATCAGTTCCAAATACTTTGGTTTTTAAAAAACGAATCACTACGCCAAATTATATAAGTCATTTTCAGTTTTTGCAGTCCTTTCTGGGGGACTTCTGCAATTCTTCCCACGATTTCTGCATGTGGTGGTTTAAGGACACTAGGACATGAAGGCTGGAAGGAAAGCTTAGGTATCTCAGTGTACCTTTTAAGGATAATGGTGTCACCACTAAAGAATCCATCATCAGGTTAATTTTCTACTCACTTATGTTGGGACAAAGCAAGGGTAGCACCACTAAATTCACTTAGTACCAGTGTTTGCTCAACTATTGTCACCTAATTGTTGTTTTGGCTTGGGTTGGTTTGTTGTTTTTTTCCTAGAAGAAGTAAAGCTCTTCATTCAGCAAAAATTCACTGGAGAAAAGGAATACAATCTTATTCTACTGAGTCAGATGGAGATCAAAATGTAAAGCAACATAGTTCTATTTAGTTCAGATGTTACAGCTATTTATACCACAATTCTTAATTTACTTTTTAATAACCACAGTCTGGACCTCAGTTCTGCCACTGGAATTTGATTCCCCATGATATTCATACAGTATTCCAAGAACCAGCACAAGATCTGCCCAGACATCGCTGTAGCTCTTGGGAAACTCTTTACCAGTGTACCCAAGAATCATAAGCATTTTTTATGTCATGCATGTCTTCATAGAAGAGATCAACATGCAGCCCAAAGTGTTAAAAAGAATCAGGGAATAATAGTTGAGCAGTTGAAGTTGCATTACAATTTTTCTTTCTCTCTTTCAACCTTCTTTACCCCAAGACAATTATTCCATATATATATATGTAATGCAGAGCAGTTAATACAGACTGAAAGAGATTGACATGGCATGGCACTTACCTAAACAGATACAGAAATTCCAGGATACCTATTGCACTCTAGCTGATAGGAACTTCAGAAGCATCAAGTCAAAACTGACTTCACAAAACCACAACAGCACATTTCACCTTTGCAACAGACATTGTGTAAGCTAGTCTATAGCACCGCGCAAAGGGCATATCACCCAGACTTTTCTATTTCAGCTGAAAGAAAGCCCACTGTCCTGGGTTCAGCAGTAGCAGTCATTTTTTCTTTTTTCCCTTCTTGGTAGCTGCGGCAGCGCTGTGTTTTTGATTTTGAGCCAGGGAACAGTGCTGATAACACCAGTGTTTTCAGTTACTGCTTGGTGATGTTTAGGCTGGCCAAGGACTTGCTGAGTCTCATGCTCTGCCAGGGAAGGGTGGAAGCTGGGGGGAAGCAGAAACAGAACACCTGATCCAAACTGACCAAAGAGGTTATTCCATACCACAGCACGTCATGTCCAGGAGGAAAAAGAACTGGGGGGCCGGAACCCGGAAGAGGGGGGGGTTTAGTTCACAGCTCGGTCGTCGAGTGGTGAGCAGTTCTGTCCTCTTCCCTTGTATTTCTCTCGTTATTGTTATTATTGGTGGTGGTAGTGGTGGTTTGTGTTGTACCTTGATTGCTGGGCTGTTCTTGTCCCGACCTATGGGAGTTGCATTCTTTCGGTTCTCCTTCCCATCCCTCCAGGAACGGAGGGAAGAAAGAGGGGGAAGTGAGTGAGTGAGCAAAACTGTTTGTGGCTGAGAAGCTTAAACCACTATCTGATAAGCTAACATGATGAATGTTCCAAGGACTGCACAAATAAGTATAAACCCCAAGAGCTGCTGAACTAAACTTCCCTGTGTTTTTTAAATACTCCAAGTTAAAATACATTTTTCAAGTCTTACTAATGTATGTATCCACTCACATTATCCTGCGTATTAAGAACACCCTGAAAATACTGAATATTCAAGCATTCTATTTCAGTCAATGTCAAATGCCACCAAGAAAAAAATGCCATCACTGAGCAAAAAAAAAAAAAAAAAAAAACAAAAAACAAACCAGTATTGCACAAATTCATTTGTAAGACATGATCTTGAAAAATGCTATCATAAAGACGCCTTTTCAAATATTCGTTATCTTTCATTTAAAAGTATTGTAAATTTAGAAACCACACAATATGGGAATAAGGCCTCTTAACTCATAATTTTTCCAGCAATAAAAGAACATAAGAATCTACTGTCATAAATACCACAGAGATGCACTAACACTACAAGGCACACAAGTTAGGAGTCCTGTGTGTTTTGTTCACAGAAGGAGAACAGAACCCAGTATCATTCACCTGAAGAACAATGAAGAGTACAAATTCATATAATTAATTTTTTTTGATACAGAACTATTTTAAGATCTGCTGAGCACCTTGCCTTCTGCCTTCCTTTGGAAGGCTGTATGAAGCACATACAATTAAAATATCATTATTTCTACAGTCGCATTCTTTTGACAAAACAAAAAGTCTCTGTGCCAAAAAAGACGTCACTGGCTGGTAAAACACAAATGATATGTTAAACAGATTGAGAATGAACTGGGCAAAATTTTAATCTCCCTTTCATGCATTTAAGACAATGCTTTAAAACCAAGTTCAGTTTCTCTACACATGGCCTTCTTGAACCTTAGTAATTACAGTACCTTTAACAGCAATGAGGGGTGAACCACAAAAGACGTGCAGCTACAGCTCTGTTCAGATAAACATTAAAATTTGACATTTCTAGTCAGCAATTCTCAATTCCTAGAGAATTTCTAGTTGGCTAGAAGTACTGTGATACATAGCCTTTCTGTCAGCATTTTAAGTGTTTTATGAGGGACTGTAGTGAGAAGACAAGGGGTAATGGGCTCAAACTTAAGCAGGGGAAGTTTAGATTGGATATGAGGAAGAAATTCTTTACTGTAAGGGTGGCGAGGCACTGGAATGGGTTGCCCAGGGAAGTTGTGAATGCTCCATCACTGGCGGTGTTCAAGGTGGGGTTGGACACAGCCTTGGATGGCATGGTTTAGTGCGAGGTGTCCGTGCCCATGGCAGGGGGGTTGGAACTAGATGATCTTAAGGTCCTTTCCAACCCTAACTATCCTATGATTCTATGTCGTGTTGAGAAGTGGATCATGCCTTTTACCTAAAATTAGAAAAGGACTGAACTAGGGTTTATAAATTAAAAGAAAAAACAAACAGAAGGTGAAAAAAAACAACACAACAAAGCAAAAACTCAACAACAAACAAATAACCAAACCCCAAACAAACCACACTTGGCAAAATATGATCTTATTGCAAAAAAAAAAAAAAAAAAAAAAGAAATGGAAAAGGCCACTTCACTGGATTTCCATCTATTTGATCTCTAGCTCACTGAGGTCTACTTTTTGAGGTACATCATGTCCCTTCATAGGCCTCAATTGACAGGGAAAACTAAGCACAGATTCTTAGAACTGATCCTGTCTGTAAGACTGCCACAGAGGGAAGGAATAAACCACAGCTTACAGATTTAGAGGAACATACACACAGAAAAATATGAAACTAACAATGACTAAGAAAAATATTTAGCGTGTACTCATAAGAACACATGCAATTTTATAAACCATATTAGTGTAGCTCTCAAAACTCAAAGACTACTCTGCAGGGGAAATTATTACGGTTATAGACTGATGAGAAAGTAAGACTTGTAAACTGGTAAGACTATTTCTTTCTAAACAAGAAAGATAAGTGCAAACCAAGAACACAGTCTCCAATAAAATAAGGTCCAGGGTTCAGCAGTAGCAGTAATTTTTCTCCTTCTTAGTAGCTGGTGCAGTGCTCTGTTCTTGACTTTCAGCCTGGGAACAGCGCTGATAACACCAATGCTTTTAGTTGCTGCTCAGTAATGTTTAATCTGACCAAGCACTTTCTGGGTCTCATGTTATACCTCGGAGGAGGGGAAGCCAGGAGGAAGCTGAGACAGGACACCTGACCCAAACTAGCCAAGGAGGTATTCCATACCACAGCACGTCATGCCCAGTATATAAATTGGGGGCAGTTACCTGGAAGGGTCAGATCACTGCTCAGCCAGGCTGGGTATTGGTCGGCGGGTGGTGAGCGGTTGTATTCTCTTCCCTTGTGATTTCCCTTATCATTATTATTACTGGTGGTAGCAGCAGTGGTTTGTGTTATACCTTAGTTCCTGGACTGTCCTTATCTCAACCCATGGGAGTTACATTCTTTTGATTCTCCTCCCCATCCCTCCAGGAGCAGGGGGGAGGAAGGGGAAGAGTGATAGAGCAGCTGCGTGCTTCTGAGTTACGGCTGGGCTTAAGCCACGACAATGAAGTATTAAGCATACAAAGCTTCCTGAAAGCAGACAGAATATCTGCCAAGTTTTTTCTTATGCTTATTGAATTGAAAGCCAACATAATCTAGCCTAGACAGAAAATCATTATGAGGACCAACATAACTATTGTGAAAGCCTTGGGTTCACAGTGAAATGTGACATTTTTAGATCAAATGTCACCTATCTCCAAAATGTGCTTAGTGAACATTTCAGGCCTTTCCATTTTACTCTTTTTCTAGAATTCACTACTGCCTAGAGACTTCAGTTTGTCTTACTTTTTCAAGTGCCTTTTCTAATCAGTCTTAACAAGGTAAAAAGGGTGCATGCAAAATGCTTTCTAACTTTATAGCAATTGATATCTAGTTTGCACTAGTGCAAGAACTTAATGTGATTCAGAAACAATAGTGATTCATATTTGTGACTTTCTGGTAGTCACTTAGAAAACCTTAAGTTTGTGCTTTCAAACAAGAAGCTTATTTTGTCTCAAGTGGACCAAATTCTGATTTCCTTAGAAGTTGTCAGGATTTTTCTTTATTTCCCAGATGAAATAAAAAAATCATTCTTGCATCTTTTAACTACGTAAAAAGAAATCACTGAATGGAAAAGACTTAAGCTGTCATTCCTCTAGGTCCTGCAGACCTCCATGACTGTAAAGGCAAATTCTGTCCTCCATCACACCCTTTACTGAGTTGTTCTTTGGAAGGCTTAGTGGATTAGCTCATCTGAGAGGAAGAATCCAATCCTCTCTTTCGCAGATTTTTTCAAAAGAAGCACCAATATGAGAAACACTATGCAATGAAAGATTGTATATTACCCTGGACTGATTTGGTTTGAGTTTTATGAACCATAATACAATATGGTTGATTTTCTGACTAGTGTGAGCTCAAATTATGCAAAATTTGCAGAGTACTAGAACAACTTCCAATATTGCACCAGCCAGTCTTTTCTGTGTTAATTATCAGCAGGTGCAAAACCACTTGTTAACATTCATTAAAACAACAGAATTGAAGAAATTACTTGTTCTACTTCATTAACTAAGCTATAAGATAAAACAAATACACAAGTCACGTGTTTTTAACTCAAAATGAAATACTCTGAGAGATTAGGAGTTATGTCCTCTCTTGCATGTCAAAAATACACTACAGGTTATCCTGGCATCTTCACAATCTCGTTAGCATACACCTAGAACCTGATACACATTATAATATTCCCAACATAGCAATTAATATTTGACATATTCTGATATGCAATGTACAAAAGATGCTGCCACGGCAGAGTCTGTCTGTCAGCATCCCCTGCTGTTGTCAAACTCATGTAATCTAAGTTAATGGAAGTGACTCTTTTCCCTATGTTGAACCAGGTTCTCAGAAATACCTGCTGAAGTACCCTTATACTTTATTCATAAGCATAGCTCAAAAAAACCCAACCCAAATAAAAAAAATAAAAAAAAAACACAGAAAAAACACCCACAAAACAAACAAGACCCAAAAACCAAAACAATTTAACTTCTAAATGCTCAACCAATTAAAGGTCTATTTCAAAATACCATGTGTCACAGAAACCATATCATCAGAAAGAAAATGTCTTCTGAACTACAAACACCATCATGTTATCTTAATAGAGAAATTTCAGAGGACAGGTTGATCACACACCAGCTTTTTCACACATTCTAAAAACACTCAATTCAACAATGCGCTGCTGGAACTTCTGCCAAATTTGGAAAGCCATTGAAAAATTATTTATCTAAAGTCATGCACAAATAGACAAACCTGAAAGTTCTTTTGAAAAATACAGCAGTAATGGTGTTAGTCACATCAGTGAACAGTGTTGACATTTATACCATAATAGCAAGAAATAAAAAAAGCTTAAAACTCAAAGATAGAGAATTCAACAAAAGCTCAAACATCAGGAACACAGCTGAAATAGGTGAAATAGAAGGGGAAGAGTTCAGTGGTGTACAATAACTGTTCCATATCTATACTCTCTGCAAGGTCTCCACCACCACAAGTAGTGCAGGCTCATAATTTTTTTCTTTTTTCTTTTTTTTTTTTTTTTTTTGGTCACAGGATGGACGCTCTGCTCCCATGGCTACAAAGAAACTGTGAATAATCTTAGGTCATTAAGGATTCTTTGTGCAGATGATGACATTTGGAATAGAAGGAGGCCTGACTGAGATTTTTTTAATGGGGAAGTGGCTTTGCTAAAGGAATACCTCTGCACGGAGACCATGAGGTAAACTATCAAAATAAAGGAGTCATATCACAGCATTAATGAGCTCATCAGTAACATTCTCTCACAAATTATTTCAGGTGAAGTATAATGTCCCACAAAGCAAGAATTATTGCAGAGAATATCTAGTTTCACAAAAAAGTATGAAAGCAGAGTCACTGGGGTTGATTTTGTTGGCTTTTGGGTTGGGGGGTGGGTTGTGTTCCCTCCCAATGCATTTTTACAGCAAATTAATCTTGGGAATTTTAGTAGCCTATATTAATTCTTAGGCAGGGAAAGACTGAGGGTATGAATGTCAAGTTGCCAATTTGTTACAAATTTCTGAAACAAAAATCCACAGACCTATTGAATGTCTGCATCAACATTTACAACAACTTTGAGAAATTCACCAGTTTTCTGCATCAAAGACTTTGGAAGATGACAATGGATATAATCCTCATGTTAACAATTAGGAATCTTTTTGTAACTTCAAGACAATAGAAACTAACCATTTGACACACAACTGGTAGAAACACAAGCAAGAAAGATCATCCTCCCTGTACCTCTACACCTCTGTCTAAAGAGAAAATGAAAAGTGAACTGGAAACCAAAGCAGTTCTTATAGTCATGAGGATAAAAAAAGTCATGGTAGGTGCCAATTCATTCCTAGATGCAGCTTACATCATCACAGCAAACAGCATATTTGCTAGAGATTTCCTGGGTAATGATAAAACTATCCACAAACACTTGAGAAGATCGGAAGATCAAGGCTCCAAGCACACCTTAAAAAACTGCAAATTTGCGAAGAAGAAAAAACAAACAAACAAACAAACAACAACAAAAAAAAAAAACAACCTACAACAAAAACACAACCTACAAAACAAAACCCCAAACAACAACAAAAAAAATCCCCCAAAACTTTCCTGACATTAAACATTTCAGACCTCTATTAGTTTTGTTACATTTAATTATTAAACTCCTATGCTGTTGATATTTTTTTTCCTTCAAAGAGTAAAAAAATAACTACTATATTCAGAGGTACATCACCCCAGGCAAAACACATAAAAGTCCACAAATTTTACTGCATATCAAGCCACGGTTATTTTTTGGTAACATGCTACAGAACATCATACTGCAAATGTTACTGTACATAAAAAAAATCCAGAAACTAAAAACGAAATATTCAAAAGAAGAAATGCTTTTATAACCATTCTTTAAAAAGCTCCTAATTAACTTTTTTTTCTAATACTGCATACATAGGTTTATACAATATAGAAATTCAAAGACTTTAAACAGTTTCCAGTATCTTCCTTCTACACCTGTGTTGATGCACTGGCAAACTGGAAGAGCAGAAACCTCAGTTCTGACGAGGTACTGCAATAACTCGTAGGGCAGACACTTGTACATAGCCCAACTCTTCAGCTAATACAAATGCATTGATGCTAGGCTTATGAGGTCCTGATAGGGCTCTGCCAGGAAGATCACACTAATGATTCTACAGGAAATTGTAGCATGGGAGGAAATCACTACTTCTTTGATCAAGTCGGAAAAAATCCCCCAAAATGATCACCAAACTGCACATGTCTCGCATCATCTGCACGATTGCAACAGCCAGCACTAACCACCTGGCTGTCTCAGTCGTCATTACAGATTCTGCCCTTCATAACACACACACCCGCAAGGGAAAAGGAACGCTGGTTGCAAAGATCTGATGCAGCTGTGGTCAACCCTTCAGCTGGTGGCTCCATGCAGTAATCACCTCAGGTGTAGTGTTTGATCATAAATGCCACATGACTCATACTCCTAAAACTGGCAAAGTTCTCACAGTCAATTTCTTTTTTTTTCTTAAAGGGCCTTATGCCAAGAGCTCTTTATTCCAGGACCAGCTGATCAAACGGCTCTCGTGTGAATCAGCTCTAGTCTGCAGCATAAAACCCCAGAGCTGCCTCGGGCACCTCACTGTGGGGCTTCAAGCAAGCGAGACTGAGCTTACAGGAGATGAAAGGTGAGCTGCAAGATGAGCCAACAGCAAAGTCACTAGCAACTAATACGGATCCGTACTGCTCATTTCCTTCTAGGACTAAATGTCACCATCAAACCCTCATTAGTTGGGAAACAAAGTTACATTGTGGTAGATGCTTCTCACAGGTGTAACAACTTTTTCTTTACCTCCTGGAAAATGAGCCTGGTTTCCAAACCCACACTAAGCTGAACCTTTAGAGCTGCAGTAAAGAAATGGTGTCTTAAGACAATTTAAAAGCCTTTTAACCTTTTATTGCTTGGGTTTTGTCCAAGTCCATGTCAATTAAGCAGAACTATCGAAGGCTAGAAGAAAGATTTAATGAAACATGGTCAATCACTTTCTTATGTTCGATGCACAAAATGTGGAAAATCACTCTGAAATTAACCTAATTCCCCGCAATCAAACGTTAGGTCACGCTTAACAAATGACCCTGCTCTCCTGAAAGGGCAATCAATATTCACCGGTTTGTCCCCTCCGTGACTGCTGCCAGGAATCCCTTTTATATAAACCCAAAGAAACAGGAATATCCAAATCCACGCTCTTTATGTCCCCTTCGGCTGAGGTGAATGTCCCCGTGTTCCCTGAGGTAAACCGGGCGCACGCACGCCTTCCTCCAACAGCGGGGCGTTTGTGCGGGGCGGGTTGGTGACACACAGAGAGCTCCTTTGCACAGGGCGAATGGACCGGCTCTTGGGCTCTCTCGTTCCAGGCCACTTTGCACCGACACAGCACGAACGGACGCGGTACCGCGGATGAGCCATGGCCAGCTGCCGGTGGACGGTGGCTACAGGTGCGGCGCAGTCCGGTATCGCGGCCCCGCACGGGCCCTCACACCCGGCCACGGCCCAGGCTTCAGGCACAAACCCCTCCCCGAGCCCTACAAGGGCAAGGCCTGGGCCAGGGCTTCTTCCGGCGTGCACTGAAGCATTCTTCTCCCGCAGTGCCTCGCCAAGGGGAGGTCGGGAGGGCGCAGGGGCAGCCCGAAGTGGCTGCGGCTTAAGCGCGCTCCCACTCGGAAGTACACACCCCTTTGGTGGGCTCGCCCTGCAGCCAGAGCTCCCTACTTCACCGGCCGCGGCCCGACCCACCTTGCGGTGGATGGTATCCATCAGCTGGTTAGATACTCCACGTTGGGGTACTGCACAGCCTCTGAGTCCAGCCATCTTTGAGCCTGCCCTGCTACAAAACACCACAGAATAACACAAAATTAGAGCATCACAGCCTTTAAAAGCAAATCACTCTTTTATGTCAAGGTAGGGTGTGCATAGCCTGTCATGGACAGGCAAATGCAAACGTGCCAGGGCCTTTGGAAAACCTGATTCTTCCTAGTCACTGCATTTAACGACAGGATGAAGAGAAATAGCCATAAAATTTCACCTCAACGTGAGGAAGAACTTTTATGTTGAGGGTGGCAGAGCACTGGAACAGGCTGCCCAGGAAGGTTGTGGACTCTTCCTCTCTGGAGACATCCTGTACCCACCACGGACATGTTCCTGTAAAACCTGCTCTATGTGGCCCTTTTTTGCAGGCGTTTGGACTACATGATCTCCAGAGGTCCCTTCCAACTCTAAAGATTCTGTGATTCTTTTGGGTTAGCCAGGCTGAACAGCACACTGAGCACGCTATTGTTTAAAAGGTTGGCTATTGTAGCTGGGCACTTTCCATTCTCTCCATTAAGTCCATTTACATAAGAGTGCATTACATATTTCCAGGCATGACTAGCACAATTACCCAGCTCTTTTGCTGATTTCCATCCACTGCTTTTATACAGTATGCCTGCAAGCCCCAGTTGGAGAGGCCTGTCTGGTTTTGTTGAAATTTGGATGTACCTCAGTGGAAATGACTGCACAGACACCTCTGAGGGTCTCTGACAAACCACCAAGCACACAGGCAGGCTTTTTCTCCTCCTGCCATTTAAAACTTGTTGCAATAAGTTTCTATTTAGAGACAACATCTCTAATTTGAAAGTTTTAGTTTTTGTAGTTGCTCCAGACTGCTTAGCCCACAACAAAAACATAAATACATGCCTAGTAGTTTACTATAGCACTAGCACGTTTTGCCATAACTGATACATCTTTGACTACAGGAAGTGAAATTGCCACAAAAAAGTGAATAGCAATACCATGCGATTTTTGTTTAACATCTATACAAAATATCAGCAACAATAATATGCAATGAAATCAGGGTGATTTTTTCTTTGGCTCACATGTTGTTTATAGCAAAACATAACAGATACGATCTATCAGTAAAAAAGTAACAGTAAACAAGAAATCTGGTCCATGAGAAAGCCTGGAATTCATGGGATATATACCTGGGTAAAAGATATAACACTACCAATACAAAAATAAGAAACCACCTACATGTACTGTATGTGCTTTATAAATTACAAATATACAGCTATTAGCATGGTTTACAGGTTCTGCAACACGCTATTCTTTATCAAAAAATGCTAATTTAGTGCCTCAGCTAGTCCACAGATGCTTTATTGTATCATGACCATTTAGATTCCATTTTTCTCATGCCACAGGCAGATATTGTGAAAAATCAAGTTCCATTTACAGCATCCATTGTTATCTCACAAAGTAGCACTTCATGCTACTACTGATGTGTTACAGACTATTAACAGTAATTTAGTTTTAAATGCCAGTGAATGCTAAGTATTCTGGTTATGAATACTAACAGGATGAAGTTATGCAGGTGTAAAAATAAAAATAAAAATAATAAAAAAAATCACACACACCACAGCCCGCACAGGAAATGACTGCGGATGGGACTTGTCTATTTGCATTTTGCTGCATAAAGTTAGTTATTCCATCTCCCTCCCCCCTCCACCACCCTCCGCCAGTGGAAATTCATCCCAGTACAGGGATGTCTTGATGATAGAAGCTAACAACCCAGAGGTATTTATACCACTGCACTGATTATAGAGGGACATTAAATAATAATTTGTGGTAGCTGCTTATTTTACAGATGGACAAGAATACAGCAATGGCATGATGGTGATCCCCACAGCTACACAAGATGCTTTACAGGCTGATACATCTTACAAGCAGTAGGATGAGCTCTGCAGCATGATGAGATCTCTACCTACCAAACTGGGAATTTTTTCATTCCCAAAACAGCTTCTTTTGTCTGTGTCTAAATGCTGCCTCCCATCTTCCACTTAGATTGTACCTTTTTGTTAAAGCTGCTTTTTGTACTCTGTTGACATTCTAGCTGGAGAAGTTCAATTATTCACATATGTAAGCAGATGATAACAATTAATGAACAACAACAAAAACAAAAATCAAACAAGTAGACTGCCATAGCTCTTTTTAGGATGAGTGATCCATTTAATGTCTGTTTTTTTTTTTCCTAAGCAGCCAACTGACTAAGAAATGCCAAGTTCAGACTCCGATGGATGCTTGGCTACCTACAAAACTTGCTCTTCCCAGTCATTTCCTGTATGCTTGAAACTTAGATGGGTTGAGAATTGCTGTAGCTAAAGTAGACCAGTCCCAAGAATTGGACAAAAACCTGTTTATAAATATCTATTAAACCAAATTAATTGATTCAGCTGGATAACAAAGAATAGAAAATGCCAAAAAAAAAAAAAAAAAATTGTCCCTTTAGCATACACATCTGTAGTTCTCTTTCTGTAAAAGCTGCCTCAAAGTGGGGTTTCAGATGGGTAAGATTTCCATAGTGGAACTGCAAGGAAAAGATTTGATATTTGGCCTGTGTAAACCACTTCTTTTGCTTATAGCACTAGAAAAAAATGGTGGGAGGTTATTTTTATTAAGATGGGAACGTCTTTTTAGAGCCTTTGCCAGCACTTAAATGGTTACTGTGCATTGAAGTAGTTCTTCACCTTTTTGTTCAGTGTGAAAAGCAAAAAAATGATGCAAATATGAAGCAATGTGTCAGTTCTGCTAAATAAAAATGTGCACAGTAAACCTAAATCACATACATTGAAGTGTTATTTTGGTTTTATGGAAATGTAATCTGTGTTATGACATTTGCATTTCATATAACTGCTATGGATAACTAATCTTCCAATGCATTGCATACCATTTTGTCACCAAAAAAAATAATACTATATCATCTGTTTCCACCTGTACACCAGAATATTCCATGACAAATGTATCAACATCAATTGTATAAATTCATTCAAAAACCTATGAAAAGTATGGATACATTTCATAGAGAGATTTCTCTTTCCATTAAATGCTACACAGCTATTAGAAGATATTATAGCTTGGTAGCAAATAAAAAATTACAACTTCAAACACCACAATATATGGATGTTTGTATGCATTCTAAGACTTTTCAATTTTGAGTGAAAATTAAATACATCAATACAGACTGCCAATATGCAACCTTAACCGGAACCTTATGAAATTGCATGTTTCCCATTCCATGACCAAAATTTGTAGTTTCCAGCTCTAAGATAGTTTGTATTCTACTACATATTACAAAAAGAAGTGATACTTGGATTCAAGTGAAAATACTAAGTAGATTTGGGATTCATATCCTTTCACATTTCCTTCTGTGTCCCTTGCTTTTGTTTTTGTTTGCCTTTTGCTTACCCAAGTCATTATCCAACATCCCCAAAGTTTCAATTCTCTGCAAATGCCTTTGTGGGAAGTTTTAACACAGGAGTCATACATCCTTTAGCCCAATTTTACACTAGTATAAACCAAAAGCACCTAACTCACCCCTTTTGGAAACCAGTCTAAACTAAGGGGACTTTACAGGAGTAAAGAGTACAAGAATAAGCCTTGGGATTTATCTCCCAGCCCTTGAAATCACTTGGGTAGAAGAAGCAGGACTCCTTGCAGTAAAAAAACTATATGCTCTGGTAAAGTGCAGTGTCATACACCAATAGATGAGGCATGGTGCTTCAAGTAACTCATTGACTTTGCCACAGACTTTTCATTGACTTCCAATGCGATTCATACTCTTTAGTTATCAAGGGACATTTCAAAAAAGTAAATCTATGCCTAATACGCAGAATGGCCTCACTAACTGAAAATTGCATGACTTACTGAAAATCAAACTAGCAAATGTATGGTCATTTGTTTATTTCTTAGTGTAATTAAGGAAGGTCAGCTTTAAATGAGTTTGTTTCCTCTCTTCAGAAAATTCTGTTTTCCTGTCTATTGTGAAAGCCAATACAAAAAAAGGTGTCCGTTCACTCAACAGTAGCTTTCTGCAGTGACATAGCTATATTTGGCATTCTTTTGTGTGCTAGGCTAGAAGGAGTAGCAGCTTTTTAAGCTCCAAGGTGTAAATGTCCCCATTTACACCCTAGCTCTGCAAAAATAGGTTTTCGTGCGTATTGCAGTCAATATACACATACAAAAGAGAAAAGCAAAATAAAAAAAAATATAATTCTCATATTAGATAACCAAGTACTTACCTAGTGATAGCAGCTGGAATGAAAATAGCTGAAAGCAATGAAAATCCATTTTGCCATTTAGTACAGTTTGTCAGACTGGAGAAATGAGATTGAATTTCAAAGCCACAGGCAAGCTGACAGAAGTCTGTGGTTGTGCAGTTGATGGGGGGGGGGGGTCCTCCCTTTTTTTTTTTTTTTTTTTTTTTCTTATTTACAACTCTTTTGATAAGCCTTCAGCAAGTTACATAGGTTGTTCTAGTTGTATCTCCTTTGACTGGATTAGAATACTTGATGACAGTTTGGAAGAGTTTGAGGCAGATGGTTCTTGACATTTTTCATGCCATCAGTTACAGACCATGCAACAAAACTCTTTCATCCTTTGTTTATCCTTCACTTAGAAGCCACTATGGTAGATCATTAAACTTTCATTTTTCACAGTGCTGATTAAGGCATACTACAAGGCAGATGTTATGCAGCGCCATTTTTAACAATTTACATTTAGCACCAAAGCTGGCTTTGTACTTGTTCCAGTGGGTCAGTTCACATTTCAAAAACTTCAAGGTCAACCTCTAAGCATTGCTACTCTGTTGAACAGCTAAATGTTTCATAAAGTTTTCCCTGTGACTGTAGCACTTGAAAATATGTGCTGGACACTCTTTTTACTTGTTTATATCTGCCAAAATGAATACAAGTATCTGTTGTTCCTCTCTGCAACAACTAAGTGACAAATATAGTTGTATAAAATCCAGAGACTTAAGCTAAATGGAACAAAATATTACTATTTCAACACATACTATGTAAAGTCCTCATTTATTTTCAGTATCACCATTTCAAAATAACAAATAATTGCTATTCAAATGGCAGTTGGTATTAATTTACATCAGGTCAAGCAATAACATTTCATGGATAAATATGTTTACTGGTGTACTTCACATCTTTATGTGCATTTTTTATTTTATGATTATGTAAATTATATACTTCCCAGCACAAACTCTGATAATAGCTATATGTGAACAAAATGAGTAAAGGCACCTTTAAAGAACAGCAGAATAATGACAATAATGACAAAACACAATAAAAGTAATTCATGGCAACTTCATTTTTAGAGGACTTTGTGTTCTGTAGAAAACTGAGTAGTTACAAATGTTTGAGCTCATCTGCAAGTGATGTAAGTCACAATTTTTTACTGAAACTTATGAAATTATCTGTCCATTTTAAGTGGAGTTTATCCCTTACCAGTCATAGCAGTGAGGTGGAATGTTTTGTGCATGTGACAGTTTCGCTAATGGACAATACAGGGAAAATGAACTTTTGGTAACAGAAGACTCCTTTTAATTCAGACTCTTTAAATAATCAATAGAAAATTGAGGGGGAAAATGTATATGTAACATTTAAAAGCATATTTTCTTGAATGGTGTGGCAGCTGACCAGCATGAATTTATGAGATTTTTTTTTTTTAAAGTGTGGGAATTTTCTATGCATTCGTATATTTTTTAAATTAAGATGTAGCAATATGTCTTATTAATTATTATCATTAAGTTCTGCAGCAAAGATTAGCAGATTGAATTATAATTTCATCCTCCGATACCTTCTGATCATCATCACACCCTTTTCTTATGCTCAATTTATTCTGATGGTTTGTTGTTTTTTGGTTTTATTTTTTTTTTTCCCCAGCATCTGTGCCGTAAGGACTTTTCTGTCCTAGTCCTAAATCCCTCAAGACTTTCCATCTGTTACAGCTACTTCACCCTTTTACATCTAAAACTATTTCATAACTGTATTTCTACCTAATATTCTATCAAAATAACGTCCTGGCTCTTCTCAAATTAAAAATGGGTTTCATCTCAGTAGTCAGCTTGAGTAATGACTAAAAGGCAATGAAATCTTATTCTTGGGATAAATATATGTGCTATGGGAAAAAAAAAAAAAAAACACCACCACAAACCTAGATACAAATCTATCAGGAAAAATATTTTCTGCTCTGATCCTGTGAAATGTGAATTTCAGTAGTATCTGGGAATGACTTCATTTCACTTAAAGAATTACAGACACTGTAATTGTCAGTCATGCTAACAAAAACATGGGGAATACACAGATAACACAGGGTTGCAACTCTGCTGCAGAAGCCATCCTGGAAACTGTACAAAGAAAAGCCTACTGAATCTCAAAAAAGGTTTGAAATGATGCTGACTTCAATTTGTATCTGTCTTAGATTTGGTATTTTTTCCCCACCTTACCCAGTACACTAATCTATATTTATAAAAAATTGAGCAAATAAGATTCAGAGTAATGACATCTGTGTTGCTCAAGAATCTGTAACGGCCTTGCAAAAGCACTGCCACAGATAGTGTCTTGCTTTTCAATAGCTGTATCAGCAAAAATAAATATAGGAGATGGATATAAGTGGGAAAGGGTGAATTTCATCTTATTTTTTGTTATATTATTATCCTGGCTTACAACAATATTTATCATCCTAGTTTGATTTGATATAATTTATGTTCGCCTTTTGTCTCCTCAGAAGAAAAGATTATCAACCCCCCAAGGATAATGGAGAAGCGATGTTACCTAATTATTCCAAACTATCTTGCGCTTTGGTACACAAAAGATAATAGTCAACATACTGCTACAAGTTTGCTGATACGCAAGCTGTGGTCAAGATAAAATATTTAACAGCAGAAAAACACACTTTATAGTGCAGCTGTTATAATGGGAATTTAAATAAGGAAAAACAATTCTGTTTGCTCTCAGTTTTGAAAATATGCATGAAGCTAACTACATTCATCCATAAATTAACTTGATAACAACTGAAGATTGGTGGATAATGGGATTTGACCATTTAACTTACTCACACAAAACAGGTGCAGGAGAGAGAGAAAGCACATGCGAGTAGCTGTGAGCAGCAACACTATCAACACATATAAAGAAGAACTGATGTTATCATGGAAACTGTGAAAGTAAAGCTTAGAGAGATTGCACTATCATAGTGCCCCAAGGTTCATCTCCAGACTCAGCATAGCTTCTTGTGTAGAGTTACATTATTTGACTAGGAACAGAAAAAGAATAAGGAAAAAAAGAAACAAGCAAAAAAAAGAGAAAGTAATAACATGGGCCAGATCCTTGTAAACTGGCATCACTCCATGGAAACAAATGCAGAAATACAGCAATTCCAGCTTGTGCCAGCTGAAGATCTGACATTACATGGAAAAATCCAGAGGCACTTGCAGTTCTGTGGGGTTGAATAACTTATGAATACATGAAATGTTCTGAATAACACATTTCTGAATATTTTTCCATTCACTCCAACCTAATTCTTTCACAGACCATGTTCTTTAAACCCATTTATTACAAGCTCACAGTAGAACTGTGGCAGTGACATTTATTTGGCCAATCCCCACAAGTTTCAGTTTGTTTGCCTACTGCACTTTTACTGGGAAGTGAAGAGATGTGACTATTTTAGTGTATTCTTCTGACAGTTCTTAGCAAGTGATACACAAAGGACAGACAGGTAATTCTTGATTAAGAGGACAGATACAGTCTCTGCTGGCATCTCTAATTGCTTCGGATGCAGTATAAATGTTAGTTCAGACTTTTTGCAAATCTACATTGCATTTTAGACCTAGTACCCATGAAACATTAGATCAGGTTCTCAACTCTACTGAAAGTCAGATGTGGTGAAGGTAAAAGTCTTGGTGAAACTTGTCTCCGAGCACCTCACTAAAATCCTCTTAGGATCCCATAAGCAAACCCAAAGACCAATCAAAAAGTTAGTACCCAGCACTACTCCAAAATTGATGGGGTTTTTTTTTCAGAGGGAAGGTCTGCCTCCTGTCCATGCTAAGGAGCAGGCTCACTGTCTATCAGTGACACTGTCACAGATCCGGTCTGGTCTTCACCAGATGAGGCGTTCACATCTCAAGTTCACAGCTCATCAGCTACAGAATTTCTCAGCAATGGCTGAAATTCTGATAAAGCCTGGGCAATCATCCCCTCCAGGTACAAATCTTCTGCAAGAATGCTGCTGAAAAAAAATCTGAAAAACATCCAAAAGACTCACTGTAGAACAGAAATAGCTTATTACATTTCCTGATGCACAGAGGTAAAATGCAGTGTGCTTTCAACCATGAATGCATGTATGCAAAACTCTACTGCAGCAAAAGCATTCTGGTAGCAACATTTTCATACATTTCCTATATGTAAAGGTCTTTGTGGATGTCTGCAATAGGATGAAATGTGATGTGAAGCTTCTTTAGACAGCCAGCATCCAAACTCATGCCGCCTGAAATGGATTTACTATGTTCAGTCCAAGCCTGAGCAGATTCCTAGACTCCCTCAGTCCTGCTCTCACCCAGAGCAGGAGGTCCCCTGCTGAGGTTAGCGTGAACAGAGTTTGTGTGATACCTGCACCCCTACTATAAACATCCTGTGTGATTTCCATGTTGGAGACATATGCAAACAAGTAGCAGAACCAAAAGTTTACATGGACCTTATGAATCCTAATCCAGTCCCTTAATCAGAAACCTTTATTCCTATTGCCTACTTTTTATCAAGAAATCCTGTGTCACATGTACACCTGTACCGAGAATACTAGAGGAGTTGTGCTGTTCTTGCATGGGCACAATTCCCCATTAGCCTTCCTGAGATTTATGTATGCACCCAAAGAGAATAGCCCTCTATGAATGTTTTAACAATCAGAACAATGAAGCATTGTGCATCAGACTGTTAAAAATGTTTCTAAACACTGTGTTCAATTCAGTCCACTTGATTTCCAGAGCTACTCTGGACAGAAATGATTTAGAAAACAACTCACAAGTAAACTACAGCTCTTCTAATAAAACAAATATTTCGCACTTCATTTAATCTAGGATATTGAAAAGAACTGCCAGTACTCAGGTACGTGACCTGAAGCACAGAACTTTATTGCTTTCTCCACCAGGGCTTAGAAATGTTTGGAATAAAACAGACGTTGCTAGACAGGGCTTCCTTTAACCTAACAGTCATATCCCAGGATAACTGATCCTTTCACAAGAAGTAGTAAAAAAAAAATCAGGGGAACTGAGGTCAGGAATATTCCACATTTTGGGGGGCTTTCACCTATCACATTACAGAACAAATTCAAAGTTCACAACTAAATGACTGAAATAATTTGAAGGATCTCCATTTGGTAACATGCATTAAGAGCTCTACATTTTCGTTGTTACATTACAGTGTTTTATTACACAATGTGCCCTGTTGATGCATGATGCTCTCTCCTCTTTCATAAAAAAATTCCCTCTCACTGCTTGTCCTCACATATCTCTTTATATCCCCTTTTCTTCCATTCCATAAATGCTTGTTCACAAACTGCAAAAGAGCATCATTACAGTGGTCAACATGCAGATGAAGTTCACATCGCACAGATAACACAGAGTCTCTGTCCAAAACATTTTGCTCTTTGTAGCCAGTTATGACTAAATAGAGGTTACAAACTTCAGATTAACCAGACGTGTAAATTTGCTTTTAACAAACAGATTTTTCAGGGCATAATGTAGTTAGGTGCTCTCAGTGCATGCTGTAGTCTATTTCACATTCTAGCATGCTAATAAAAAACAACTTATATTAAAGGAACTTCCATATTAATCTTAACAAGCCAATGATTTATCAAAGTTTTCCAACTTTGATCTCAAGATAAACTGACACTTGTGCAGTCTGAAATAACTAATGCATTGCCAAGGAAAAAGTTAGTTGAATTAAGTATCACTCAATGAAAAAGTTTAAACTGATTCTGATTACCTGCGTCAACACTCTCTGTTGTTTAAGTACATAAACTGCGCAAGGTCAACCTCAGCCAAACGCAATATTCATGTTTTCACTTAAAGAAGGAGCAGATCAACAGTGGTACCTTTTTATTGTATTAATCTCCACAGACTGCTTGGAAAGGCTGGCAGAGGGGTGTTCTCATGAAAAATGCAGCATTTCATTGCAAAAATTCTTGTAATAATAATGAAACGTCTGAGGATTTCACTATCTCCAAATAAAAGATAAAGACCAAAAACCTGCCTCTCCCACTGCTCTTGAAAAGCACTGAGCCTAGCTACATATGCCTGCTCCACTTAAAAGTATATGTCTATGGGGCTGTATGGGTTACATGCAAGACTGCTGAAAGAGCTGGCAGAGGAAGTTGCTAAGCCACTGTCCATCATCTATCAGCAGTCCTGGTCCAGTGGGCAGGTACCAGACAGTTGGAGGTTGGCCGGTGTGATGCCTCTTTACAGAAAGAGGAGGAAGGAAGACCCCAGAAAGCACAAGCCTGTCAGCCTGACCTCAGTGCTGGGGAAGGTCATGGAACAGATGATTCTGAGTGAGGTCATAAAGGATGTGCAGGAAAATGGAGGGATCAGGCACAGTCAGTACAGGTTCACGAAGGGCAGGTCCTGCTTGACCAACTGGAATGGGTTGCCCAGGGAAGTTGTGAATGCTCTATCGCTGGCAGTGTTCAAGGCCAGGCTGGACAGAGCCTTGGGTGGCATGGTTTAGTGTGAGGTGTCTGTGCCCATGACAGGGGGGTTGGAACTAAAGACCCTGCCCGTGGCAGGGGGGTTGGAACTCGATGATCTTGAGGTCCTTTCCAACCCTTACTATTCTATGATTCTATGATTCAATGATCTTAAGATCCTTTCCAACCCTAACTATTCTATGATTCTATGATCTCTTTCTACGATAAGGTGACCTGCCTGGTTGATGGGGGAAAGGCTGTGGGCATTGTGTATTTGTACTTAAGTAAAGCGCTTGACACTGTCTGCCACAGTGTTCTGCTGGAGAAATTGGCTGCTTGTAGCCTGGGTAGGTGTACTGTTTGCCGGGTTGGATACTGGCTGGATGACTGAGACCAAAGAGTGGTGGTAAATGGTGTCACATCTAGTTGGCAACCAGTCATTGGTGGTGTCCCTCAGGGCTTGGTGTTAGGGCCAGTGTTATTTAGTATCTTTACTGATGATCTGGATGAGGGGATTAAATGCACCCTCAGTGTTTTTGCGGACGACAACAAGTTTGCTGTGAGTGTTGATCTGCTGGAGGGCAGGGAGGCTCTGCAGAGGGACCTGGGCAGGTTAGATCAATGAGCTGTGGCCAGTAATATGAGGTTCAACAAGTGCCAGTTCCTGCACTTGAGTCACAACCACCCCATGGAATGCTGCAGACTTGGGGAAGAGTGGCTAGAAAGCTGCTCAGCCAAAAAGGATCTGAGGGTGCTGATTGACAGCTGGGCATGAGCCAGCTTGTGGCCAGGCAGCCAAGAAAGCCAGCAGCATACTGGCCTGTATTAGCAGTAGTATAGCCGGCAGGGCCAGGGCAGTGATCATTGCCCTGAACTCAGCACTTGTGAGGCCGCATCTTGAATACTGTGTTCAGTTCTGGGCCCCTTGGAACAAGAAGGACATTGAGGTGCTAGAATGGGTCCAGAAAAGGGCAACAAAGCTGGTGAAGGGCCCGGGGGATAAGTCTTATGAGGAACAGCTGAGGGAACTGAAGTTGTTTAGTCTGGAGAAGAAAAGGTTCAGGGAGCACCTTACTGCTCCTTACACCTACCTGAAAGGAGGTTGTAGTGAGGTAGGGTTTGGTCTCATCTCCCAAGTCACAAGCAATAGGACAAGAAGTAACAGCCTCAAGCTGCCCTAAGGGAGGTTTAGACTGGATATTAGGAAAAATTTCTTCACAAAGAGGCTGATCAGGCATTGGAACAGGCTGCCCAGGGAAGTGATGAAATCACCATCCCTGGAAGTGTTCAAAAACTGTGTAGATGAGGCCCTCAGTGACATGGTTTAGTGGTGATCTTGGCAGTCCTGGGATAATAGTTGGAGTTGGTGATCTTAAAGGTCTTCTCTAAGCTTGTTGCCTCTATGGTTCTATGATTGACTCCATCCAAAAGAGACTCAAAGGCTGTTGCTGTTACTTGTTCATTGTCTTCAAATTAAAGATAATTTGGCAAGTGAAATTATATCTCTGAACTCATAGAGAAATTAATTCCAATTGAAATCAATGGGATTTATGGGCCTGATTGCCTTTGAAACTCTAAATCATAGTATATGTTTTACTACCATGTAATAATCTACAGTTCTCAAAGCCTGAGGACCAATAATGCTCGAAATCCCTTATGAAGATGAAGGTACTTTTAAACTAATGTCTCTAAGGAGCCAGAAAATTATTATTTGCTTTCTTATATATCATCAGGAAAACATTAAAAGTCAAATCAGTTGAACTTTTAATAAATATATATGAACAAGTACCATCAAAGTGACATCTGCTGATTTATTCATCTGTTTATCAGATATAGTGATTGAGCAAATCTGTCTTGCTAGAAGATTCAGAGATAAAAAGACATCCATTGATAGCATATATTGTCATGAGATAGGCTATGCTAGCGCTTGTATTGAGAAAATGCAGTGAAATTCTACAAGACATAATAACGCATGCTCTTAAGAAAAGAATCAACTAAAAATGATACTATTTTCAGGTTATCTGAATAAATACTTCTAGTGATAAAAACGGGGGAAAAAGGATTTTAAAAATCTATTAGATACAAGTATAAAGTTTTTCTTTCCTTAGACTGTGCATGTAATTTTCTAGCTTTTATTATTTGGCATAATTGCATGATTAGATATATAGGATGGTAGGATATTTCAGTAATTAATACGGTGTAAACTAAGAATAATCGAAGGGCTTGGAGTTGTTAGTTCATTAGCTTGCCTTTTGCAGACCTTTTCATGTTCTTGAATTGTCTGAGTTAAAAAAAGATAAAACATTTTTCCATGGAGAAAAATACTTTATTTTTCTATACCCATATTATGTTACTGTTTCCACTGAACTCTAAGCACTGGAAAGCTTGGGGCTAGATTATCAAGTACTCGGTATCAAGAGTTCTTTTTCTGACAAACACAACAGCTTTATATGAAGAGTAGAATGCTCTGACCACACCACCCAAGTCTTGGAAGGCAGACGCGGGGACGGTGAGGGTGGGGACCCCGGGCCCACTGTGGGGGAGGATATTGTTCGGGACCACCTTAGGAACCTGAATGTATACAAGTCCATGGGACCGGATGAAATCCATCCACGGGTCCTGAAGGAGCTGGCAAATGAAGTTGCTAAGCCACTGTCCATCATATTTGAAAAATCATGGCAGTCAGGTGAAGTTCCCGATGACTGGAAAAAGGGAAATATAACCCCCATTTTTAAGAAGGGAAAAATGGATGAGCCAGGGAAATACTGACCAGTCAGTCTCACCTCTGTGCCTGGCAAAATCTTGGAGCGGATTTTCCTGGAAGGCATGCTGAGGCACATGAAAACCAACAAGGTGCTTGGTGACAGCCAGCATGGCTTCACTAAGGGGAAATCCTGCCTGACCAATCTGGTGACCTTCTATGAAGGGGCTACGGAACTGATGGACAGGGGTAGAGCGGTTGATGTCATCTACCTGGACTTGTGTAAAGCCTTTGACACTGTCTCCCATGACATCCTTCTCTCTAAGTTGGAGAGACATCAATTTGATAGGTGGACCACTCAGTGGATAAAGAACTGGCTGGATGGCCACACACAAAGCTCAGTGGCTCAGTGTCCAGCTGGAGACCAGGAACGAGTGGTGTCCCCCAGGGATCGGTGTTGGGACCGGTCTTGTTCAACATCTTTGTGGGTGACATGGACAGTGGGATTGAGTGCGCCCTCAGCAAGTTTGCCGATGACACCAAGCTGTGTGGTTCGGTTGATACATTGGAGGGAAGGAATGCCATCCAGAGGCACCTTGACACGCTTGTGAGGTGGGCTGATGCCAACCTGATGAAGTTTAACCATGCTAAATGCAAAGTCCTCCACCTGGGTCGGAGCAATACCAGGCACAGCTACAGATTGGGCAGGGAGGAGATTGAGAGCAGCCCTGCAGAGAAGGACTTGGGGGTGTGGGTTGATGAAAAAATGAACATGAGCCGGCAGTGTGCGCTTGCAGCCCAGAAGGCCAACCGTATTCTGGGCTGCATCAAAAGGAGTGCAACCAGCAGGTCGAGGGAGGTGCTCCTGCCCCTCTACTCTGCTCTCGTGAGACCTCACTTGGAGTATTGCGTGCAGTTCTGGTGTCCTCAACATAAAAAGGACATGGAAGTGTTAGAACAAGTACAGAGGAGGGCCACAAAGATGATCAGGGGACTGGAGCACCTCTCGTATGAAGATAGGCTGAGAAAATTGGGGCTGTTGAGCCTGGAGAAGAGAAGGCTGCGTGGAGACCTCCTAGCAGCCTTCCAATACCTGAAGGGGGCCTATAGGGATGCTGGGGAGGGACTCTTCATTAGGGACTGTGGTGAGAGGACAAGGGGTAATGGGTTTAAACTTAAACAGGGGAGGTTTAGATTGGATCTGAGGAAGAAATTCTTTACGGTGAGGGTGGTGGGGCCCTGGAATGGGTTGCCCAGGGAAGTTGTGAATGCTTCATCCCTGGCGGTGTTCAAGGTGGGGTTGGACATAGCCTTGGATGGCATGGTTTAGTGGGAGGTGTCCCTGCCCATGGCGGGGGGGTTGGAACTCGATGATCTTGAGGTCCTTTCCAACCCTTACTATTCTATGATTCTATGATTCTGAAAATCAGGCCTTCAGCTACGTAAACTTTGGAGTTTTTATTTTGCTGGATTTTCCACTAAGTTTTTTCAGCTTGAGTACCAGCTCCATACATTATTTTGAAAGCAGTGAGTTGGCAAATTTCTCTTTCATACACATACACTCAAACACTACATTGCCTTTGGAGATGGTCAGTAATTAATCAGAAATTGCATACATCTGTTAACAGCAGAACATTTGAACAAAAAGCAATAAAAAAAAAATAGCAGACTTTTTAGGAAAAACTTAGGAATGTAACAGTGGCATTTGTCTGCCCCAGCTGACAGGAGGGGTCTAGGTCAGATATGTTCATATTAAGCTAAATCTGTTTTTCCTGCAGTAAAATTAATATGCAGAAAAGGCCTATCTCAAAATAGTCTCATCTTGGGTTTTTACTTTGCAAAAGCTTTGGAAAGGAGGAATTTATTGTATTGAGCTAGAAGCAAAAGCAGCTACCACACCATAAGATCAACTTCTGATAAAGCAGCATGCTTACAGATAACCTGCAAATACAGTATGTAAGCAGGTAATAATATTCACAAGTTTGTAAATAGATTGGTTAGACTAAGTTAAAGCAAACTTGGTGAAAGAAAACGAGTAGACTTTATTTAATTATGTCCACCTAACATGAATAATTTACTCCAATTTGCTCTGCTGGTAAGGTGATGAGAAGGAAGTGGCAGACACCAACATGACAGGAGTTCTTTTACAGTGTCCATTTCCAAAGAAATCAAACTGAAATTCCATCTTCAGTTAAAAAGGAAAAGGCAGAGTTCAGACTTCAAAGTGTACAGCTTTTTCTGGAAAAGTGACAGAAGAAAGTCATCATTTTTATGCTAACAAAAGTAGAAATAATGCCTTTTTTTCTCTCATCTTTACATAGACACAGCCATTGTTGGTCCTATTGTGAATTTAACCTACATTTTGAGAGCTGCACTAGTTCCATACTGACAAATAACCACTGCTCTTGTCCTAAAAAATCTGCACCACAGTTTTCTCTTTGCACAGCTCTTGGTGTGAAATGGCCATGGAAAGAAAGAGCATTACCTTACTTCTTCCCATAGCAGCCCTTACCAAAGCTATTCAGTATTTCTAAGTTGCCTACCTTTTCTTCCTCCTATGCTGTGAGAGCCATGGTTACAATAGGGAACATTATTTTTACACAGCTTGCCTGATTTTCTCTTTTATTTGCTTGCAAAGAATAAAACAGAGCAATGACAAGGAAAATCTTTTTCAAATACCTGCCTCTTACACTTCCCATGCTTTTGGCTTTGCAGTATTCTTAGCGCTCAGTTTTGAGCTCGACAGTGATGGCGCAAGTGTGATCATAAATTTTCTTGTTACAATATAAATGTCTTTCTACATGTTTGCTATTCCTTAGCAATTATCTTTGCCAATCAATATTTTGCAGTCTTTAAATGCAAGGCCCACATAAAGTTCAAGTTGTCATTCTGTAGACCTATGATGCTGTCATTGGTAGTTCTCAAGACCCAGCAATATGTCTTAAAGGAAAACAGAGACAGGTCAGGGATTCTTAGTATGCTCTGATGTGACCCGAGTTCAATGTGTGGAGATGGCAGCTGATTTACATTGACTTCCCACACACTGAGTATTGCTGCAATTCACAGTTAAACCAAGCACTGTTCCTTAAAAAGCTGTCATCCGAATTGTGATCAAGTTATGTGAACAAAATTAAGTATCTGCAGAGTGCCAAATTCTAGCTATGTACAGACTGTGATTTCCAAATAACTTCCTGTTTTACTACAGTTTCTAAAATGCTCTGTTTGATGATCAAGCACAGTGATCTTCCACAGATCTCAAGAATATAGACCATTTTTTAACAATACTAATGCAAATGCCTCCATTCTGTCTTGATCTGTGCCAGAAGCTGCATTAAAAGCAGGACTGCATGGCATGTCTCCTGAGGAGGTGCCTATTTTAAGAGAAGATAAGAAAACAAAAACAGGGCAGTCATGGTACTCTATTTTCCAAAGTTCTGTGGTTACAAAGGCTTTTAGAAATTTGCAGGAATAGCAGCCTTTTTGGTCAGCCAGGTGAAGTATGAACACAGTTGAGGATTACGCCCATTGACATTTCTCAAACGTTGCAAAAAGAGAAGGACACTAGGTAGATATATCCTTACACAATGAGGAAGACATTTCTAAGCCCTTCTCCTCTGAACTTCCTCTTTCCCCAGCATTTGTAATTTGGAGTAGCCTGTCAGTGCAACAGCACTACATTATACCATCTGTTACTTAAGAACTCCAGCATTAGGTAGTGATAAATCCACGGTAAATAGCTAGCTTGCCTGTGGATCTTACTTCTGTCCACGGATGAATGGCATGAAATATTCAAGATGGAAACAGCTATTTGTAAATTGTTGGGACAAAATAAAAGCTTAGATTTTGAAACTTTTAGTGTTAGATACCTGATGTTAGATATCTTTCAAATCAGTTATACACGTCTCGTGTACGTATTGTCGAGGGAGGTGATCCTGCCCATCTACTCTGCTCTCCTGAAACCTCACCTGGAGTATTGTGCGCAGTTCTGGTGTCCTCAACATAAAAAGAACATGGAACTGTTGGAACAAGTCCAGAGGAGGGCCACGAGGATGTTCAGGGGACTGGAGCACCTCCCGTATGAAGAAAGGCTGAGAAAGTTGGGTCTGTTCAGCCTGGAGAAGAGAAGGCTGCGTGGAGACCTCACGGCAGCCTTCCAATACCTGAAGGGGGCCTATAGGGATGCTGGGGAGGGACTCTTCATTAGGGACTGTAGTGAGAGGACAAGGGTAATGGGTTCAAACTTAAGCAGGGGAAGTTTACATTGGATCTGAGGAAGAAATTCTTTCCTGCAAGGGTGGTGGGGCCCTGGAATGGGTTGCCCAGGGAAGTTGTGAATGCTCCATCGCTGGCGGTGTTCAAGGCCAGGCTGGACAGAGCCTTGAATGACATGACTTAGTGGTAGGTGCCCCTGCCCCTGGCAGGGGGGTTGGAACTCGATGATCTTAAGGTCCTTTCCAACCCTAACTATTCTATGATTCTATATTCCATTAATCATGTTTAAGTACCATCTCTGACCGTTTCTTACCGTTAGGATAAAATGCTCCAAATTGCTTGTCAGTTTGTGAAATATTTAAAATATTCAGTAAACAAATAACAAATTGTTACTAATGCTGTATGTCAAATAAAATTGCGCTATGAAACAGGAAAATATGTTGTACTTAGCTGCCAAGTGTTTCAAATGTAGATGTGAACTTTTTTTTATTTTACCAGAAAGAATTGTCTATCTCATACAGAAAATTTTGAGCTTTGCTTTATTTTGTTATAGCATAGCAGCTTTTACCAGTAATTGTACTAGATTCTGTAAATGGTAGGGCCAATAATAGATCAAATTAAGTTCTCAGATTACTAGACAGGTTAAGGTTAATATTTTCTATAATTGTACCAAGGGGTATGACTAAGACATAGCACATTTAATTTAAATTTCTAATTTTCTTTCTGTGGATATTTAAATATGTTTTTCTCCTGCTAAGAATATTTGCATTAGGAGTTCCTTCAAATTACTCATGAAACTCTGATATAAATTTTTATAAAAAAATTAAAAGCTGCGGAGTTTTCAGTAGAGTTACTGGACCAAATCTGTCTCTGATATAAATCTGGATAAATGGATTTGCTTCAATAACAAAGGCCCACTGTGATGTTTTACTTAGCCTTATATGTGGTTGTAGTGATTTAAGCCCCTCAAGCAGTTCGCTCACTCACTCCCCCCTCTTTCTTCCCCCAGTCCTGGGGGGATGGGGAGGAGAATTGAAAGAATGCAACTCCCATGGGTTCAGATAAGAACAGTTTAGTAACTAAGGTATAACACAAACCACTACTGCTACCAACAATAACAATAATGATAAGGGAAATAACAAGGGAAGAGAATACAACTGCTCACCACCCGGTACCAAGCCCGACCCAGCAGCGAAACCCCAGCCCTTCCGGATCTCTGCCCTCCGTTTTTACATCCTGGGCATGACAGACATGCTGTGGTATGAAATATCTCTTTGGCTAGTTTGGGTCAGGTGTCCTGTCTCTGCTCCCTACCGGCTTCTCTTCCTCCCTGGCAGAGCATGAGACTCAGAAAGTCCTTGGCCAGACCAAAACGTTCTAAGCAGTGACTGAAAACATCGGTGTTATCAGCGCTGTTCACAGGCTGAAAGTCAAAAACACAGCGCTGTACCAGCTACTAAGGAGGAGAAAAATGACTGCTACTGCTGAACCCAAGGCAGTGGTTTACCTCTCAATTGTATTCAACTTTCTATGGAGCACTGTGAATAAAGATACCACTTTTTTATGTTTTACAGGTATTTGAAAGCCTTCTGGAAAGAAGGGACAGTTTTAATAAGTATTAATCTTCTATTACTACTAGTGACTATATTTAGAGATACATAATTTTATGAACACACCCACTGCGTGTGTACAAAGACAGAAAATATCACAGGACTAAGTAACCTTGCAAAATACATAAATCAGCATAATTATGCAGAGCTGCAATATGGACAAATTTAAGACATGGCCAATACTGGGGCTTCAATAAGCAAGACTTCATTTTTTTTTTTTTTAAAAGTCAGGAAATAAATATGATTATGCAATTATTATTCAAACAGAAGTAATAAAAGCTTTATTTTGAAGGATGCCTTAACATAAACATTTTGGGATTTCTCTTAAAAGAGTTCTTGCCTTCTCCTTTAATGATATTTGTGATAGAGACAGCATTCATTCAGCATCTGTGGTCAGCTTTACATGTTGTTGTGGTCTCATATATTCTTTGATGAATGTCTGCAGACAGTACTACGTATTCCTTGAGTTTTGACTTGACTTAGCCTACTCCGTCAGTACCACTGAAGGCAGTGGCATCAGTCCTAACACAGTCTGTGTAAGCTCATTGCACAGAGCATTTACTGATGTACAAACACATTACAACAGATTTTGTCTAGTAATTTTAGTGTAAAGTTCTTGTACTGTTTGGAGGAAGAAACAAAAAAGAAACTGGAATTTCATCACACTATGACCTATGCTTAGGATATTGCACAGGGATACACCAGTTCTCTTGCTTTCAAGTGATTTTAGTAGCATGAACAACTCCCCCACACTTCATTCTCCGCATGTAAAGAGAGAGATGTGTCTGATTTCATTCTTTTTTTGACTTAACTATTGATTTCAGAGCAGTAAAAAAGATGCATCAAAAAATAGATTGCAAGCAACTTTAATCTGTCAGGTGTATAGGAAAGATTATTCTTAATCAAAATATCTATAGACAGTCTCATATGTCAGTACATTAGAAAGGCTTCTCATTTCTATTGTGATTTAAAAAAAGGTTAAATCCCACCCATAAAATTCTAATTAGAGAATAGCTATGAGAGAGATATTCAGAGGAGGCTAGAGAACATAACACCTTTAAGAGATTGTTAAAAAAAAACACAAACAAAACAAAAAAAAACAAATAATCCCCACCCCCCCTATCCCTCCCCCCCAAAAAAACACTAGCGTGAAGATGAAACCAGCCTGTCCCCCACTTCCAAATAATTCTCATTTATTTGTGCAACCTACTGGCTAGTGCCATCTTGCCTTATTTAGACTGTGTACTGAATATTAGACAACCATACAAAAAATTTACGTTCCAATTTCAGCCAACAGTAATTGAAAGCGTAACCTAAATTGTCTTCCAAACCTTTCTTGTATCCATAGGTAAATTCAGCTAAACTTCTGAGAAATCTGTCTCCTGAATGCTTTTGTTCAGAGTATGAAGTAGATCTGGGGCAGGAGCAGGGATGTGGTATATCACATTTGCATAAGGAAGATAGCTCCTTTGTAAACACTGATAAAGAATGGCAAATCTAGCAATGACTTTTTCTCCTTAAACTCTCTCCCCTCTGACTTACACATCTAATATATACTGCTGTTTTGACTTGAGCTATGCACCCAAATAGACTATTTGTGGAGTGTTTGTGATGCACAGGTCTATTATGCACAGCTATCGGAGGTCAAACGCAGAGCAATTCTATACCTCTGATGTCAGCCTGAACAGAAGCATTGTTCTTGGCAGTGACAGGAAAAAGGCACCACATCCAAATTACTGAAAGCTTTCTCATGGCAGAAGAAAAAGCTGTCAGTTTAACAGCTGAACACAGAAGGTTCAACCAGTGTGTATCCTTCTCATTCAAGTAACATGACACACTGGAAAAATAAGAAGGAAAAAAAAAAAGGGGGGGGGGGAAGCAACAAAACCAGAACTGTGTTAGATTTTTTAAGTTGGAAAAGCTCTTGTGCATGCTGAACAAAGAAAACAGCCGTTTGTGTTGCCAAGACAGTGCTACCAGATTACCAAATAAAAGAGAGAAAGCCTTGATATGAATATAGCATGCATGTCTGTAGATGTATGCAGTGAAAAAGAAAATATTCTAAATTTGCTATCGTTTCTTATTTACACTCTGTAGTAGGATGCAAACTGTGTGAATATATATTAACATGCCCACTCGTACATAGGTATATGCAGATCTATAGTAAATCTGTAAAATTTGTCCCCTATGTATATTTCCCTCTTCTGTGTTTCCTTACTCAAAATTGTAATAGTTCTATCTAATTACCAGACTCATATCTTATTTACGCATAGTGTATGTTCCTTGGATACCATCTCAAACTCCACACACTGTACCTGGGAAAGAGGAGGATATCTTCCCTGCTTGGGGTGAATGACCCTTTCATGCATGTTTGACAAAACCAACCTTAGCATGTAAGCAGCTATCTAATGCTTCTAATTATGCATCTAGAAAGCATCTAATAATGACACCAGAAAAGAATCTTATAACTCTGGGCTATACTAAATAAAGGTGTAGACTGTGTTGAGCCCTGCGGCCACAATCTCTGTACTTTTCCTTTAGAACAAATTATTGCTTGGTGTAGGGGAAAGATGTTTGGAACTACAACAATGATAAGTACCAAAATCTGCCTTTTGCATTTGTAGTCTTAAAAATGTATCCTGAAATCAACAGCAAACATTTGTAAAACCTAAAGTATGTCATCCAGTTTGCAGGCTATATTCCATTTTCTAATGCATAAATAAGAGAGATTTAAAATGCCAGTAAATACTTCTAACCCAGCTAATCACAAAATAAAGCATTAAATGGGGAATATGCATGCATCTGTCACCTGATCTGCCATGTGGTACTTGAAGAAATAGCAGTCCTGGTATGTGCTGTAGTAGTTGTGGTTTCCACTACCACAGGATAAGTGGTTTGAAAAGTGATGCTAATTTTTACAGGAAGAACCACAAGAAGTAATATAAGACAGGTGTACACAGTCACAGGATGTATTCAGAATATTAATACATTACTCTGACAGCATTAAAGAAAGCATTGACTCTAATTTCATTCCTGTGGCTTGCGATTGCTTTCTTGTTATCACAAAGCAGAAACAGATCAGTTTTGCTCTTCTTATTTACCCATGCTCTTCTTATTTACCCATGCTCTTCTTATTTATCTCACACTTGAAATCATAGTACTTAGCTTGTGACAACATAATTGTCTCCATAGAAACTAATTCACTTCTCATGAGGGACTCTTCATTAGGGATTGTAGTGATAGGACAAGGGGTAATGGGTTCTATCTTAAACAGGGGAAGTTTGGATTGGATATGGGGAAAAAATTCTTTACTGTAAGGGTGGTGAGGCACTGGAATGGGTTACCCAAGGAAGTTGTGAATGCTCCATTGCCGGTGGTGTTCAAGGCCGGGTTGGACAGAGCCTTAGGTGGCACAATTTAGTGTGAGGTGTCCCTGCCCATGGCAGGAAGGTTGGAACTAGATGATCTTAAAGTCCTTTCCAACCCTGACTATTCTATGATTCTATGAAATAGAACATTTGCACAATATTTGTACCCTGTTTACTGAAAACCTAGTAAACTTGTGTATCGCACAAACTGTCACCACTGGCAGATTCCCTAGAAACTTGTGAACCATTTTAGCAGGAATTTATTAAAATAATACCGGTTTCCACGTCTAAGCAGCCAAAAATAAATCAATCATTACATTAGGACCAGGTAAACTTTTCAGCTGTTCATCACAATATGCCTCAGTTTTCTTTTATGCTCAGGGTTTAGCTATGTTCAACCTAAACTGTGCATTATGTCTCTGATTACTATGAATTGTTGATACACAGCACAACTCACAAACCAAAGAAAACACTTTGAATGCTGTTTGCTGTATAAAATGGATTCTGGGGTTAAGCTCCTATTACCTTTGGTTTTCTTCTGTTTCCAAGTTGGCATCTTTAATTGCTGTTGAGGATCTCTTTAGGCTCAACTTTGACATCAAAATAGATTCCCAGAACCTCTTCAAATAAACAATTTCTATTGAAGTCTTTAGGAAAGGGTGATTTTAATATTTTTTTTTTATTTGACTGCAACAAATATTAAAATGAGGCTATATTTCTCTCATATCAATAGCTGAAATTGCTTTTGTATGTAACAGTAAGTGGGATACATCTTGCTTAACTTCATCCTTCAGACTATCAACAGAAATCAATAGGTACTGCCAGATAATGTCAACCCACATAAACAAAACAAATATCTAAGAATAACGTGGTGTCTGGAAATGAAGTCAATGACAAAATTCTAATTAGCCTCAAAATTGCAGCACATCTCGTTACTTTGCATGGGTTGAAGAGGGGAGAGCATTGCTCACTGATATTTCCAGTGTTTTAGAAAGGTGAATGTGAGAAGAATCTCATGATACTTTTTCTCAACACATTATCTTCATTTTTCATTCTCTCTAAGGAGTAATTGTTTGCTATATCTCTCAATAGAAAATATATCTCATAGTTTTTGGAGGTGGGGGTGGGGTGTCTTTTGTTTTGTCAGACTGTGTAAAAGAAGGACGAATAAGGAAAGAGAGAATTCTTGAGCATCTGATGATCAGTACAACCTAAATACCTCAGGACCAGCCTACTTGTATGTGCAATATTACCATATGATGCTGTCTTAGATACTTGCCAGGAAAGAAACAGATGGTGTCAATAAAAGGCAAAAATGAACTTCATTCTACCATAACAAGGCAATAAGAACCAGCATAATATAATTATTTTCCATAAGTCAAATCTTAACACATAGGGTGCAAAAGATTAAAAAAAAAAAAAAAAAAAACACACAAACAAACCAAAAAACAACCACAAAGCTTTTTCTCTTGTTCCCACGCTTTGGTGTCATCTTAGCTTGTTTTGAAAGGAGATTGCAAAACTTTATATATCCTTTTTCACCTTTAAGTTGCTCTGTTGAGGAATTTAAAAAGGATATCAGTGGAGGGTTACAGACCAGATTAAAATTCTCTTTGCTGGCAGGTATATGTGGCTGGAGGAATAAATAAGATGCATGGAGATGAAGTTTGTAGTTTTCTCTTTCCCATATATTGACAGAATACATTTCACAATGCACTGACTGTTGGGATTTTTCTTTCTTTCTTTGTCTCACATCCCTAGGATCCCTTGGGTATGTGAATATTTTGATTCTCTCTCCTGGCTTGCAAATTTGTCCAGCACACCTGCAAGAGCAGGAGCTTTCAGTCAGAAAGGGCTGCCAAAGCTCTCATGTCAAGGAGGAGACATAATTTGGAGGATCTTTTTCAGCTTCATTAATAACAAAACACCTGCGAGCCAGGGAGTTTAAGAGATTGTGTCTTCAGCATTTATGAATCTTCCTCCCTGCTGTGGCACTTATCTCTTTGCCAGCTCAACCTGGCAGAATTCCTCAGCATCCAAAATTAAAAATTAAAAAAAAAAAAAAAAAGTCCTTTTTATCTCCAATAAAAGCAGTGTGGATGGAGAAGGCAGGGTGCTGGGAGAAAACAACACCAGGAGCAGAAAGCCTAAACACCCCATGAGCTGATAAGAGTGGCAAGCCTTGACATTCCTGCATATTTATTCTCAGTTTGTCACTGTTTTGTTGTTGTTGTTGTTGTTGTTTGCTTTAAGAAAAATAATGACCAATGGAAAGCATAAATCTAATGATTCGAGGACTGACATTAAAGCTGCTCCTCTCATCCACACTCCTGTTGCAAAATTACCACAGTCCACTGGGTTTTCATTTTTATTGATAAATAAAATAGCTGTGGCAGAGAAGAGCTTCTAAGCCTATTTTTCCATAATAAATTGTTGAAGAGAAGAACTGTCATTAACACATTCTTGCCCTGGAAGATTAAACCCTATCAAAAATATTTTTTTAAATCATTGTCTTTACTGGAAAGCTTCCAGGAATACTCTCACAAAATTCTTCATTCTGAAGCTCTACCAAAGGTAGGGCGTCTGATTTGCAACCAAACTAACAGCAGCTATACAACATGCTGTGGTTAATTTGACCTCTGAGGACACTGAAGCACTTTGCTAACTATGCCAGACTGAGGAACAGAAATTTTCTTTTCATATAATTCTAGTTATTGCCATCCCCTATGAGACTTTTGAAGTTCTCTCAGTACAGTTGTTAGGACATACGAATCCTGTGGTAGACAGTATAAATGCAAGGCAGAGATCATTGAATAAATCAATTATTACATCTCACACTGACATTCAATAGCTTTAAATAACCTGAAGGTCAGATAGATAAACCTCTATCTAACTGTAGCAGACAGAATTCTGAGTGCCATTGGAGAATTTTAACTGATGCTGTAGTATTAGCAGCAAAGCTTTGAAGAGAAACCCCAACTTTAAATTCCAAAGAGTCACTACAGTACAGATGTGAATGGCCAAATCTGCATTTCTAGCCTTTTAAAGAACAAAATAAGGCTCCTACAATAGTTTCTGCTTTTAGGTTCGGGGCAGAAGTGGGATGCATCTCTGTCCAACTTCATGATATTGATGCTTAGCATCTTCTGAGCTCTTGTCTTTTGCAATAAGTGTGAATAAAAATCTCAGTTTCTGACAATCTGAGAAATATGTTGATTTTGGGATATACAGATTCTGTATGCAATATCTGATTTATGTACCACATAAATGTAATGAACTACATTGCAGAAGCAATGTAAAAATAACAGTCTGAAATACAAAGCCTGGGCAGGAGTTGACATACCACAGGTTTCCCCTCAGGTCTGCTAGTGGACTTCAGTGCAACTCATAGAAAGAACACTTTTCTTCTTTAACAAGGCACTGCTGCCTGTTCTTGAGTTGTGCTACTCTAATATGATCACATGTTCTTCAAGCATAAAACAAGTGCATCTGCCATTCATGGTCTTGTGCTTCATCACATAAACAATGACTTGAACCTGCCCCTTCAGAGCTGCCATCCTAGGTCATTAATAGATCACATAATGCATGTAACCCTAAAGTGAACAAGGGTCTCTGTGGAATTTGCCTGACTTCAAGTTCAAATTCAAAGACAAAGAAATCCAGCTAAGACCTTTGTTCTTTTCTCACATGGCAAGCACTGAAAACCCCACTGGAAATTCAGAAGGGTGGATACATTTTGTGGGTTTCCACAGAGGTAAGTGCTTAATGCTTAGTGCCTACAGTTTGTGGAAGACCGGGTTTCAATAACCCCACACGCAGATTAGCTGGTAAATTTGGAATTGCATATATTCAAATCTCATGACAGTAAGAGAACAGTATTTTTAGAAACATACTCTTCAAAAAATTCACACAGTTCTTACATTCTTGAACATGCCCAGGTTTGGTTTTACAGCGTAACTAACTTCTGGGCAGAAAACCCGAATTGGTTTAAGTGGTATGACATTTCACTGCTGTACTACTTGACAAATAGAATTCAGACAGTTCAGTGCTCGGTTCTGAGTCACTGTTTGAGTGTATTTTCTAACAGAAACCAAAAGTTTCTTACATGTATATTCTTTAGGAAAAAAACATAAAAATTACTGGAACAGGAAGATCCCGGACAAAGGCTAAAATCAAGACATAATATGGAAGAAGCAAAAAGGAGGAGACATCCACAGTGAGAAGAGGGTATAAGAAAAAGAACTATGAGGTGAAAAAAAGGCAATGTGAAGGTATTTTCTGCTTATTGCTATGTCACTATTCTCTCATTCTAATTACCATATACTTTAGAAGATAAAAAGGCAAAATAAGCAGATGAGAGATCAACAAGAGCAATAAGTCTCCCTCACAGATTAAAAGCAGGTGGCAGAATGAGAGAATAATATGGATGGGGAGGACTTCTGATCTGAAGGAGACCGGAAACATGGACAGCCCTCCCTGAGGCTGGGCTCCCAGCATGGCTGGGGAGCGTGGCAGTCCGCCATGCTGGGGCTCCTGCAGAGAGCTTGAGCTTGCAGAGCAGCACTGTGTAGGCCATGGTTCTCACTCAAATAACATGAAACCACAGAAGGAAAACTAGAACTCTCTCAGATGTTTTAAGTTACAAAAGCTTTTGTCGGTGCTGAGCAAAGAACACAACTGAGGCAGTGCCACTGAATTAATAAATAAAAGGCAGAGTTTCAACATATATTCATAATCTAAGTATATAAAATATGTTATATATGTGAAGCATATATCTCTCCTTATGGAAAGAGACAGGCTTTCAGATAACTACATAAGTAACGTATTTAATGCCTACATAAGCATTGTAAAAAAAATATTATGAGTACAATATAGACCATATATGTACATTAATGTACCCATCTTTACAGTACGGTCTTCTACACTATCCTTCCTGCACACCCAGCATATGAAGGTCTTCCTAAAACCATCATTAGCTCTGACTGCCTGAGGCTGGCTGGCACTGAATGCTTATGTTAGGCAACTGAATTCTACTATCAGTGTTTAGAATCACAACCAACAACACAGAGCAAATATTTTGCTTACAGTAGTGTTCAGAAGCTTCTTAATTTAAAAAGCTGAGTCTATTAACCACTCAAAGGGTATATTTCTTGTTATTTTGATGTTAGGTGTGATTTACAAGGCCAAAAAATAAACAGCACAACCAATAGCTAACAAATCTGTAACGTATGGATGTGGCTCTCCTGATGACAAACATGCTTCAACTCACCTGTATTTTATCTTCCAGCATACATAGATGCCTACACTCAGACTTAATCAAGACTCTTTTCTGGTACTGCCATAGTCCAACAGTTGCAAAATTGAAAACACTTTCAACCCAGAGTTTCACAGACCAGTAGTGCAATTAGTCTTAGGAAACGTGATAGGCCCATTTCTTTAATAAAGATTTTTCATTAGCTTACAGAGCTATGGTTAGAAAGGTGGGGAGGGGATAAAAAACAATAAGTATTGAGAGAAACTAAAACCAAAGTGGAAATCCTGCCTGACCAATCTGGTGGCCTTCTATGATGGGGCTACGGAACTGATGGACAGGGGTGAAGCAGTTGACGTCATCTACCTGGACTTCTGCAAAGCGTTTGACATGGTCCCACACGACATCCTTGTGTCTAAGTTGGAGAGACATCAATTTGATAGGTGGACCACTCAGTGGATAAAGAACTGGCTGGATGGCCACACACAAAGAGTAGTGCTCAATGGCTCAATGTCCAGCTGGAGACCAGGAACGAGTGATGTCCCTCAGGGATTGGTGTTGGGATTGGTCTTGTTCAACATCTTTGTGGGTGACATGAACAGTGGGATTGAGTACTCCCGCAGCAAATTTGCCGATGACACCAAGCTGTGTGGTTCGGTTGATACGTTGGAGGGAAGGAATGCCATCCAGAGGGACCTTGACACGCTTGTGAGGTGGGCTGATGCCAACCTAATGAAGTTTAGCCATGCCAAGTGCAAGGTCCTCCACCTGGGTCGGAGCAATGACAGGCACAGCTCCAGGCTGGGCAGAGAAGAGATTCAGAGCAGCCCTGTGGAGAAGGACTTGGGGGTGTGGGTCGATGAAAAAATGAACATGGGCCAGCAGTGTGCGCTTGCAGCCCAGAAAGCCAACCGTATGCTGGGCTGCATCAAAAGGAGCATGACCAGCAGGTCGAGGGAGGTGATCCTGCCCTCTACTCTGCTCTCGTGAGATGTCACTTGGAGTATTGTGTGCAGTTCTGGTGTCCTCAACATAAAAAGAACATGGAACCGTTGGAACAAGCCCAGAGGAGGGCTACGAGGATGTTCAGGGGACTGGAGCACCTCCCGTATGAAGAAAGGCTGAGAAAGTTGAGTCTGTTCAGCCTGGAGAAGAGAAGGCTGCATGGAGACCTCATAGCAGCTTTCCATTCTCGGAAGAGGGCCTATAGGGATGCTGGGGAGGGACTGTGGTGATAGGACAAGGGGTAATGGGTTCAAACTTAAGCAGGGGAAGTTTAGATTGGATATGAGGGAGAAATTCTTTCCTGTAAGGGTGGTGAGGCACTGGAATGGGTTGCCCAGGGAAGTTTGGATGCTCTATCGCTGGCGGTGTTCAAGGCCGGGCTGGACATAGCCTTGGATGGCATGTTTTAGTGGGAGGTGTCCGTGCCCATGGCAGGGGTGTTGGAACTCAATGATCTTAAGGTCCTTTCCAACCCTAACTATTCTATGATTCTATGATTCTATTCTAAATAGTCTTAGGAAACCTGATAGGCCCATTTCTTTAATGAGCATTTTTCATTAACTTACAGAACTATGACTGGAAAGGTGGGGAGGGGAAAAAAAAAAAAAAAACAACAAAAAGTATTAAGAGAAACTAAAAACAAAGTGCTGCCTTATTAGTTAGCCAGAATGGTGATCAGGGTCAGTTCCCTGAGCAATGATCAGTTTGACAACTGGAAAACCAGAAGCTTGACCAAATTATTGTCTTGAATAACTCAGAAGATTGAAGGGAACATTTATGTATGGGGGGGTTGGGGGTGGGGGTGGGGAAATATAAATCCATCAGGTATCTATCTTCTGTTTATATTATTGACCTAATCACTTGGTATGGTAGGTGAACAATGTGAAGTCAAATCCTCAAATGGTTTAATTCAACACAGTTTAATTCAGCTTTAATTTAGCACAGTTACATTAACTGCAGTCCAGCTGGGCTTATTTACTCTAGCTAAAGAGTTGGCCCCATACTAGTGTAACTGGTGAAAACTGAAATCCACTGAAAGCACGATCATAAAGAAAAAGATATTGAGAGGCATAGCATGAAATACAGCATATTGATACACTGAATGCTAACAACGTTTATAGCTAAGACAGCTCACTCTTTCACTCCCGTGATTACAGTTGCATTTTGTTACTGCAGTGAAAAAGAACGTCTTTATTGCTTGGAAGTCCATTGCTCCTCCTATTTATCTTGAACTTGAAATCTTTACTCTTAGTTTGTGACAAAGTAATTATCTCCATGGAAACTAACTAAATTGTCATGAAATAGCACACTTGCATAAAATTTGGGCCCTGCTACTTTCCTAGTAAGAACACATATTGTACAAAGTGCCACTGCAGACAGATTTTGTATGGGCCCAGTTTCTGTAAGGAAACTAGAACACAACGCTTTTCTTATTCATCCAGATTATACCACTTAGTACAGTAAAGCTTCATAAACACCTTAATTGATCAATGTAATGAAGAATTACTCTGGTTTCATATTCATATATATGTATGTCTAGCTAAATTAAGCCTATGATGATTTATAGAACAGTACATCATACAGAAGCTATCATGAAAAATATGAACACTTTACAAAACTGAATTTCCAATTTCATAATCTGAAAACACAAGTTGAACAAGGAGAATATTTCCTAATGTGAGTTAGAAGTTCCCATCACGGAAGCTTAGCAACAATGGGAAGATAAAGTATGTGAGTTCTATTAAAGGATTTTTTAATGCTTTTGAAAATCCCACTGCACACTACTAGTTGCAAATGTACTGGGACAATTCCATTAGCTATCTCAGTTAAGTGTTCACGACTTCCACTGAAAGATGTGTTCTCCCATTTCAGGAGCTATTTTATAAATTAATTGCAGTCTTTTTGCAGTTAAGTTGCATTTATCTTATTTTAAGTTTAACATGCACTGATGCTTTGGATAACATTAAATAGAGACCCCTGAATACTTCACCATTTTTAATAAATTAATGTATAGGCACATCTTTCTGAGGGTAGAAGAGAGAAAAGGTTATTATGCAGCAACATACCATGTATTTGTAACATATAGCAGATATCTAAAGGCCAAATTATTTTTAGCTTGCTCTTCTAAAGAAATGAGTCATTTGTGCTTATGTGTCTGTTTATTCCTTTGAACCTGCTGGCCAGTTACCTTTGACAGATAGGCAATGTTATCAGAGGGATTGTTGCTAAAAATTTCATGAAAGCCAGAGGCCAGTTAGAAGCCAGAGCCAAATACTATCCCCATTAAGTGATGCTCAGAGTACGATGTCCCTGTACATTCTCACAGTATTACTGCCGGCTGCTTGTGCAGAGGACATTCTTGCACCCGGACTAGCAGAGATCTGTGCTGTCTTTTGTGCTCCTAACTATGGAAGAACTTATGAGCTGTTGTGGAAAGCTTATAAAATACTAAATTAACTTCAGTAGAAGACAGGGCTGGAACATGGAAAAGATATTGAGGTACTGCCATGGTGAAGCTGTAATGAGGGGAAATAAAGTTGCTGATATGACAGAACACTTATGAGAAAATTGGAAAGAAATCTGCAAGACTCCATTAAGGAAGGTTCGTACAGGAGTTGTTCCTGGAAAAACAAGTACTCTCTTATGGTGAAGCAATTAACTGGAATTCACTGTCAGAGGTATTGCAATTTTGTAAATTATTTCAAGAGAATAATCATCTAAATATACTAATGCTTTTTGTTCCAGGTGAATACACAAAGCTTTTTCCCCCTCTAAGCTACTCATTACAAGATGTCCTGTGTTCCAACAACAGCAATTTCATCTCACATTGTATTTAGTAAATTGCACTGACGCACATGAAGCCTTCCCATAATCTCTGTAAACATGGCTGTATATCTAAAGGCAACTGTTACATGTGGGTCATTATCTATTCTATTGCTCAATATCTCCTGTCCCTGATCATGTCATCTCAGTAAAAATGAAGTTGTTTTGCATTTAGATGCCAAGTATGACATTCTAAAATGTACAAAATACAAATATTTCCATAAACATAATTTTCTACTCATATAGTAGATTATATCATTCATATAATGTCTTTAAGCCAAACGAAATACACATCTGGAGATTTAAACAGCTCCACAAGCCCTACGTTTTTTGCTCTGAATGCATTATTACCTGTGTACATAGTATCTTCTCCTGGGAAGCTGTGATGGGTGAATCTGAAATGTTTTCAAGGTATTCTCATCCATCTGAAATTTAGAATAAACTGAGTCAGGAAAACAAGAGGCCAGTCACAATTTTCCTGAAGCTCAGGATAGTGAGTAACATAGCTTACACATATGGCCTGGTACCTGGTGCTTGTTATGTACAAATCAAAGAAGCTCATCATTCTTGTAAAGCATTTCTCCAACATGAGCCTATTAAACCACTTTCTGTTCTATTTCTCCCTAATATTTAGACATCCTAGTCAAAAAGGTGACAACCACTAACAGGAACATACCAGTTTACCGTCAGAGAATAGACTGCAGATGAGCTCCCCATTCTAAAGACTCCCATTTTGTGGTTCTTAAAGATTAGGGCACGCTACCAACGCACCCCAGCTGAGATCACTTTGCAGTATACACCCTCCCTCATTTCATCCCATGAGGATGTATTTAAGACTGGACAGACCTCAAAAGTATCTAACAGGAGCAACAGAAAGCCTGCAAAATTAATGAAAAAAAAAAAAAAAAAAAAAAAAAAAAACAAAGCCACCCCCCCCCCAAAAAAAAAAAAAGGAGAAAAAAGCCCACATTAAATAAAGTTTTTAACAACCTGCATTTGGCTCAACTTGATACAAATCACTCTGAAATATCTGGACAGTTGAAATGGTTACCCCAGTGAAACATAACAAATGCACAATATTCTCCAATGGTGTTAGTAAAATATAGCCTGGTAGTATTTGCTTAAGAGTAGATATGTACAGAGCAAACTCTAAAAGACTTCTCATGAGGTTCTCAAAATTGCCTTCTACAATGCTTCCCATAGACTTTTCCATAGCTTTGCAAATGCAAAACGCATTTAGTGTCCTAACATTTAGCAAAGAAAAGCTTCAATTATACAATAATTTGATGGCTAGGTTAGAGACGACTTGCATTATGAAACTAGATGTGTGGTAGGAGCACCTCAGTGAAGCACATATTTCAAAATGAATCCATTTTTATATGTGCTTTTTGTCTAGATTATCTACAGATCCCTGCAAAAATTTCCTGCTGATTCTATGTCAGCCCCATGATTATACCAATTGTATAAGTACAAGAGACCATCCTGCTACTCTAGGCAGCTGCATAAACCAGGTAGCTCTGTAGTGCATCATATCAATTAGCTATTCAGAAAGTACACCCTCAGATCCCACTTACTTAAAAAAAAAAAAAAAAAATAAAAAAATCCATCTAGTTTTCATGCAGAAAAGATGACGCTGGAGGAAGAGGACAGTGTTTTCCGGTGGGTTTTTCTGTCTTTCATAATGTTAAAATGCCAGATTATGTTATTTTTAACTTATTGTACAAGAGTTTGTATTCATTAAAGCTTCTGGAACAGGTCAAAATAAAATGTGTAGAGTCAGGCACAGAATAGTGGAAAAATAACTATGATTCAACCCTTACTATTCTATGATTCTATGATTCAGAATGAAGAAAATCAGAGATGTATATCTCTGTAAGAAGCCACTGTCTGGCATTTTAATTAAAAAGTTCGTCTAGGTGTTGTTTTGTGATATTTTCAAAACCTAATTCTTTTCCTCAAAGAAGAAATATAACATTTTTTGCATAGTACACAGCTTATTGTATTTAGCTGTGACGTGAGGGAAAGCAGTCATTCATGAGTAATTCTTCATCAATAAGACATGAAAAGTCTGCTGGTAGCAACTAGCTTTATAAAAAGATTTTGTGGGTAAGCAAACATCTATTTAATCTCTGTTAACTTTTTTCCCTACAATTTAGACTAGGAGCTTCTCTGTCATTGCAACTCTAAAGCATCATCCATCATAAGAGGAACAAAAGACCAAAGCACCATTCAAAGACGATAACATGAAAGGCTTTTGGTTCCTTTAATGCTTTCAATCACATAGCTCTGAATTCTCCCTTTCTCAAATATTTCTGTATATTACTATACAAAACCGTGTGTCTGTCCAATGGAAGATCTAATGTGAAGGTCAGGATTTAAAATAATTCTCATCTAAACTACAAATTTTTTGGGTGCTTTCTCAACTTCAAGCCCTTTTTTCTAGTTTTCATAGCAGTTATGCTAAACATGAGGGTATCCATCATAAAATTATCCTGTCAGTGAATTTAGGCCCCATCACTATTTATTCATTAGATCTTTATTAAATAATACTATTTTTCATGGCTTTAATGCTTTTCTCAAGGACCTAAAAGCGCTTCTCAAATTATAATTAACAACATCCTAATCAGGCTTGTATTTTTACTCTCATTTTACCAATAGAGAATGAGAAATATGATTAGGTTTTTTTCCAAGATATTTTTTAAAACTTAAAATAAACCCATGACAGAGTTAAAAACAGAACCCATAAGCATAGATGTCCAAACACTGTGCTTTTAACACAAAAACATTATTTCAGGATGTATCTTGTTTAGAACAATTTTCTATGCTAGATAAAATGCATCAGAGCATTCAGTGGTTTTTGTCTAGCTGTAGGTACATGGAGTATTTATTCACATGTTGACATGAATTGTGTCTATGTAGCCTATGAGAATTCTTTCTTACTCTGTTTCCTTTCTACTACGTTTTCAATTTTTTCACCTCTCATCAATCCTCCAGAAGTACAGCACATGCATTTTAATGGAGAATACATCAAAGGTCCACAATGATGCCCAGCAACTCAACAGAATGCCAAACCTGTGAATCACAGCTCACAGACAAAACAAAGACCAACCTAAACACTTTACATGTGCTCAGTTTCTAATCTCTGAATGGAGGAATATACTCAATGTACTTTCCTGGGCTCAACAAGATTCAGCTGTGCTTCTACTGTTCACACAGTTTTTGCATTTTTTCAGCCTTCTAGAAATAGCAGCATAATCTCTAAAACCTAGATCTGTTAGAACCTTGTCTTTGCCAGCTCTCCTGAAAATAACTTTAAGCAACATATTAAAATTCTAGTTGGAGAATTGAAGCAAAAAATGAGGTGGAAAGATTTTTGCAGAGCAGTGTGAGACAGATTTAGATTCTTGTACTTGCAAAACAGTATGTAATGGGAATATCATTTATCAGGAGGAAATAAGCTATATCTTAGTAAAGGTCAGCTTAATAAAACATTGTTTCTTTGCTGAAATTAGAAGCACGTATGAAAGAATGAGACAGCATGTAAGACAGTTAAAGAATTTCATCTAAGAATATCCAAAATTTTCCATCCATTCAGTAATAGTGCTCTTATTGCACTTATTGTGTACATTAGTGCTCTTATTCCCCTCCATAGAATCATTTCATTTTTAATTGAATAAATACATAAATTTAATATCTGAAACCTTGCCTGGAGCTATTAGTTGACTATTGACAATGTCTATACATTTTCCATTAAAAGACCCTTCCTTACATCCTTCAACATTAGCAAGTCAGAGGGAAGAATAAAATGGGTAAAATGATCCAAAAGTTGAAAATAAAATTTCTACTCCATTAAAACATTGGGTTACCTTTACTTTGTGTGTTGATTATTGCCCCTTTTCACATGATGTTTTCTAGCAGAGCCCTACAGTACTGAAGACAACAGTCAGCAAAAAATAAGAAACCCCATGTCTCCACAATGCAGCACCAGTTCTACTCTGTGGCAGCAGCAAAACAGCGCTGTTAACAGCAAAACCGTTAGCAGCAGCAAAGCTGTTGTGATGGACTCATGCTTCAAGGACAAAAATCTACCCTTACGGCTAAGCAGAAGCACCAGAAATCTAATAGCTGAAGCCACGCTACAGCTGTTTTACTTACACCCAGGTGTGTTTGACCTGGGATTAACATACTAACGCAGAAACAACAATCCTGTGCCAATGGTGACTGTAATCCCAATCCTTCTCAGTACTGCTGAAGGTATGGAAGAAGGACACATCTGTGCCCAGGACAAATCGTAGACACAAGATTTCCCATGCTGGGGCACAAACTCCTTCCTTCCTCATGTCTCCTGGGTGCCACTGTTGACCAGATCATCGGAGGAGGCTGCCAAGACCTGACAGTGAACAAACAGGGCATCTTTCCTGGGCAAGCCTTCAAGACGTTGCTCATGGGATGTCAAGAGACCACATCAGAGAAGATCTAATATATTTTAACAATCTGACTTCTAGAAGCTTTTGTTTTATTTATCCAGAGGCACAACATTATGTGCAAACCTAGCAGAGCTCTGATGTTACTTGTGTGTCACATGCTGCAGATACTGTTTTGCATCGAAAGCAAAAAGATTTATTTTTTCTAAGGCACAAAGCTTGTTAGGAGGTATTTGGACTCAGAATCATGTGGTATCTATAGAAATACTAAAACATTCACATATTTTAAAGTGTTTAGAGTCCAGGTAGTCACATATCCACCCTTGCTGTTAGCAGAGAGCAAAGCAGGCTCACGCTCATTCTCATTTTTACCCCAATACACGCCTAAATGAACTGAGAAGAGAGAAGTGTAACTACAGCTGAATGGAGGCCACAAAGCCAAAGCTTGCAAATAGAGAAGCTTTTAAGCTCTCCTCCTCCTGTAAAGACATATCTAAGTGTGCTGTTGTCACAGAGACAACATCCAAGCAAGCTGACGATAAATAATGCATTAGAAATAAAACAGCAGGAAAAAAATGGTGGTTTGTGCAGTTTTTTTATTTTTTTTTTAATTAAATACTCTTGCCTAGTTTTCCTTAGCTAATTAGCATCCCTTCTTAGCGGTTTAAGTAACTGCTCATTTAGATCAGTGAATGATTGCTCTGAGATTAGGGCGTGGGAAAAATCTTTCTGTTGGGAATAATCTACTTATGCTAGTTTATTGGAAGCAATGAGAAACATAGAGATTTTCCTTCCATATGTGCCAAGTATAAGAGAAAGCAGAATGATTAATGAACCCGTGAATTTTACCAATAAATTACTCACTTCAAACACAAATTTATAGTTTTCATTAGTACAAGTTTCATTAGTTTCATTGCAAGCTATTCTTGGTTTTTTAAGAATGTTTATATTATTTCTGTTTGATCTAGGAATGGCATTTTGCACACCATTATTTATAATCTGCAAAAATTAATTATGCTTCTAATTAAGGTATACACATAAATTATTTCTCAAGGAGTTATTTATTCTATTGTGAAGTAGGAGCATTAAAACTGTATATATACACGTTTCAGTTGTGCTTCCAGGGTTTTCTATTTTTTCCTTTTCATTTTTACTAATTAATTTCTTCCCAGGTTTCTGAGGGCCATTAAAGTTTGGCTTTCGTGAAAGCTTTCAGATGCTCATATTTATTTGTTCTTCAGTAAACAAAAACTGGATATACAACCTCATATGCATTTCCTTTCCTATACAAAGAATAAGAATTCTAAGAAAAATAAAGAAAGAAAATTGAGACTATATTGACTCATTAATGTACACCCTTCTCATGGCCATTTAATGAAAATAGCTCCAGAGACTGATGTCATTACCTAGAGAGCGCATAAACCAGACAACCCGTATGCAAGCTACTTTCTTTCGCCCTACTATTTCGTTCAGGTATGATTAGGAGTCATTGTGATGAAGGTAGGACACCCTGACCCACTCAGTTCTCACCTCCTTTTGTCAGGTTCTCAAAAAGCTGCAATTTAGTGTGAGGTCTTGCTGCAGGTTTGCAGTGGACCTCACTCAGCAGCTTGTTTCTGAGAACTGAGCCTGACACCATCTCTTTTCAAAGTCACCCAATAGCTGTTAGATGATAGAAACTCTGTTTCGAAAGTGGCTGAGTGAATGCAGCCATGCAATTGCTCTGTGCCTGCTTTCCATACATTTACAAGTTAATGGTAGATACAGTCATAACAAATATTTTGAACTGATGATGCAGAATGTTCAGAGAAAACGCTCTTTGCACCATAAATATTCATTTGCCCAAATTAAAAAAGAAATTACTCCACATAGGGTGTCAGGGAAACTGTAAGTGGTGTTATGTCCAGGCAGAACACCTCCAGCTTTGAAATACCAACAGCCAGAAAATAATTTGCAAACATTTTGTAGACTGCAATATGATCACAGAAATCCTTTCAAACAAGCAAACCCACCCTGTCTGTTAATGGGCAAACACAGGATAGAGAAAGTGAACTATCAAATTCTTAAGTCAGAAATAGCCTAAACATATATTTGTTTAAACTGAAATAATTAAGTACTGAAATAATTTATCTGGAGCTCAGTGAATCATTCATAGCCTTTAAAAATAAAGATTAAACAACCTAGGACAGTAATATTCCCAGAGTACTTTCTAGGCTATGGTATGCACACACATGTGAAATATGAATGGTTCTTCACAATGGGCTGTCTGTATCTCTCTCCTTTTTCCCAAGCTCCTAACATCAGCTGAGATTTAGTACTTCAGCAAAGGTGAGCAAGCCTCTTATGTCCTGTAGGTACTGTCACATATGCTTCTGCAGACCTTACGTTGTGCTTTTCCAGTAGATGTTCACAACCAGAGCTACTGTACAGGGTGGCTCCTCTGCTCTCCTTGGAGTCAGACAGAGCTGAAGTGACCAGCTCCATATCCCTGGTAGCCAGTTTGCATTCATCTGCTATCTATTTTCTAAAGAGTTGCTCTGGCACGGTCCACTTTAAAGGAAGCTGCAGAACCAGCTGGAGGTTTTTGGATGCAGCCACTGACTAAATGAATAAAATTATTAAAAAGAAACAGATTTTTAAAAGACACAGCCTTGTATTTATAGATACGGGTGACAGCTGTTGGAAAGAGTCAATCACTATTAGCAGTGAGGGTTTTGTGCACAGCAAACGCAGCAATGGCTGATGGTGATAATCTGTTCTACCAAGAGATCCATCAGTTCCTCCTCTTGTTGCTACCAGTGAAGCTGGAGAAGGCTGTTTTCTTTCTAGGGAAGGAACTTCAATTCAAATATAAAGTTTTTATTAGCTGCCAGTGAGAGTCTTCCTTCAGCCACTCATTAGCTACGTAGCATCTGCTGCAGTGACATGCTGGGGCCCTTAGCAAGAAGCGGAGTGCAGGTCTCTGAAGCATCAAAAAGAAAGCAGAGCATCATGACAGCTGTTTGAGGAGAATCTGGTGACAGCAAGAGGGAAAGGAGACTCAGAGTTTTCTGAGGGAAATACTTCATGAACCTGTTGCATATAAATGTACTCCTGTAGGTCAAAATTATTTAAAGCTTCATGCACTTACCACAGACTAGATTTATTTGCAGGAATGCTCCTGCTTCATAAGAGGTTTCCCACTGTAAAGGAGAACATATGAAAACTCATACAAAGAAGGAAAGGTCTTCATCCAGGCTGTACCACAGCTAGAGGACTACCTGGATGAGACACAGAGCACCTGTTTTAACAGGGGGGCAATACATGGAATAACTGAATATAAAGCACTACCAGAGACCAAATGCATAAAAGAAAGATCTTGTTGAATCACTGAACACTATGGCAGTAAGACAATATTGATCTGAAAATTTACAATAATGGACAGCAATTTTGTTTAAATATGCTGCACATGCAGAAGGGGAAGTCTTCCTTTTTAATACTGGTCCTGCTCCAATACATATCATCTGGTTTTCTTCCTAGTTGCCATGTGGGTCATGTTGAAAATATAATGAGACTAGCAAAAGGTATGTTGGACAGTTTAATAGAGACGTCTAATAAACAGATGTTAGTAATGAAGAGCTACCAGATATATTAACATATTTTCTTTCTGATAAGATGTAATATAAATTAGATGGATTATGATATTCAACAACCTCAGTAGTGGAGTTAAAGTTAAATTATATGGAAGAAAAAACAGCTGTGTTCTGATTTCAAAATTATTATGATTTACTGTTATGATCCATCACTAGCAGAGTAGTACGTGAATCAATAATAAATCATACTTATTTATAATGTAGAAAATCATAAGAAGCATCAAGAGGAGTTATAATTCATTTTCACTTCAGGTCATATTTAGATGTCTACTGCATTGTATTTTTGCATAGGTATGTAAATAACATGGTAATTCATAATCCATCACACAGAATCAAAACAAATGCAAACTGAGTAAAAAACTATTTTTCTCCCCAGTGTATTTAATATTACATATTAAGTAACTGCAATAAGTACAGATATGCAGAACACTCAAGTGATTTGCTGTATATTTTTTCTGTTATGCTAATATATTTCAATAATATGTGCAAAAATCCCTAATGTCTTTTGTATGTAAGGACTTATGAAAAAAACTACATTCTTCTAAACATATATTTACTAGGTTTTTGCCAGGCTTTCTGGGTTATAGAGGTGATGATTTGCCAGCCAGATAACGGCTATTGGTTTCCTTCCTGGTTTCTGAGTGCACAGACACTCAAGGGAGCTTATGAGCAAACTGGTATGGATTTGCATTTGAGGCAAGAATTCAGTTATTTTACCTTCTCCCTTTTCTTGTTTTTCTCCAGTGTGAGAATTTTTGCTGCATTGATCATGCAGGAAGCACTGTGCTGTGAAAAGCCACAACTGTGATATACACCAGATCAGCAGAGTTTATTATAACAAGGATTAGAGAGTCTTAGTTGTATTTACAAATAATTTCTCTCCAAAGCAGAGTGAAGCCTATGCAGCTTATTCTTCATAAATAAATACTTTTAAAAAAAAAAAAAAAAAAAAAAAAAAAAAAAAAAGAAACACACACACACAAAAAAAGGCAGCACGAGATTAGTTTGGGCATAGAGACATTGAATTTCCTGCTTAAATTTCCTGTGGGTTATGGCGTTACCAATGCCTTGTGATACTCAACTTGTCACATCTCCATCCTCTCCTGCTACAACCTTTGACTCAAGCTCTGCCCCTTCACGCAGGCTCCTGACCCCCTGACCTACTCCCAGCCGCAATGAGCAGCACTTTTCAGTTACAATTTACAGCTGGCCTAGATCAGACTTTTAACACCTCTAAGCAGCATTCTACAATGCTGTTGATTATAGAATTATTTCATGACAACATGTGTCTTCCACTTAAAATGAATCCTCACGTTATTTTTGCGCACCTAAGGACACAGCTGGGGAAAGAAGACACCCAATATCAAAACTAGGAAAATTTTGAAGAACACTGTTGGAAATGTGAAGGTGAGCTGTACATCAGAACAGCTACTTGTGCTTCAAAAGCCTCCTTTTTTCAAGACAATGTTATTAGTGTTATATCTCCTGTGGTGGACAGGGCATTCTTCAGGAGAGCTACTTCAACCCACGTAGCTTTGGGAGCCAGGGGTGTTAAATAGATCCCCTCCCTGGCAAGTTGTCATAAATGAAGCGCCATTACCCTGCAGCAAGAGGAGCTCTGCCCCTTCATAGCTATGTACTCCAGGTTTGGTAGAGACATCTGTCTGATAAATAGCTCATTTTGCAATCACTATCATATAATTGAGTATTTTGACAGGTGCATAAACTTAAGAAGAACTTTATATAAATATTAAACAGTCTTTCTAAAAATGAAAGGTCTGAAATGAACCCAGTTCCCTAGGCCTGCCTTAATAATTATTCTGTAGAAAGGTTTTTCTGAAGAAGTAAGGGGAAGAGATTTCTCTAGTGAAATAGTACTGAAGTAATTTGGTTATATTGTATCTGAGTTTTGTGACTATCAGTTTCAGGTGCTATCAGACAGTACCAGCCATGACAGCTTTGAACCAAGCTTTCCTTTCTTCCCTTTTTTTCTGGGGAGGGGTTTTTGTTTTTTGGGTTGTGGTTTGTATTTTTTTTTTTTTTGTTGGTTGTTATTTTCTTTCATAGTCAGGTTTCTCTCTTTATTCACTATCCTGAAGGGACATGTTTATTCTAAATTTTTAAGAATATCACAGAATGGGATCAAGTTGAGTGAACACACAAGAAGATTTAGGGAAGTAAATACATTATAAAATTAATGAAGATATTCTCTCCTGACGCTGTTCCTGTTGTGTTACCACTTATAACCTGCGATAGCCTTTCTATTGTCCACCTCCTTCCTCCTGGCCTCTGCTCCTGCCCTTACTGGGCATGTCTTCAGAGGCACTAGAAGGGTAAATCCCAAAGACTTTGTGCTGATGCTTCCCCCCCCCCCCCCCCCCTTCACAGACATTAATTTTACACAGAATGTTCAGTAATTTCAGTACTTGCTGCAATCAACATGAAAATGGCGTGGTACCACTTCCGAGGGTACCTTTCTTGTTCTGTGTCCTATTACAAAAGATCATTTAAAGAGAATGACACAGCTGAAACCTGCTGTTTAACGTCTTGTAAAAATGTTCTCTTTCTTTCGTCCTTAAGTACTGTATTTAAAGTAACCTTTTAGGAGGCCTTTCTTTTGTCATAGCGCAGCATCTAAAAAATAGTAGTCTGAATATTCTCTTGCTCTGTCCTAATAATGGCAATTTAAAGTTACCTGAAATGCTTGCCTTTTTTCTTTTTTTTTTTTTTTTTTCAAGGTCTTCAGTGGTCATCAAGTAAACCATGCCATATCTCTTTAAAGATAATCAAATAACCAGCTACTGACTTCACACTTACAGCAAGGAAAATGACTCTGAACAGTTATAAGTTGTCCAATACAACTGAAGGAGCCAGTCTTGGGACTGAAAATTAATACCCAGGAGCTCCCAGCTCCCAGTTGTCTTCCGTGGTTAAATATAATGGCTGTTCTTGGCCAAACATTGTGTGCATGCCTCAAAACCCTGACAGCGACACCATATCCAAGACACCAAAATCTCAGTGGGAGCCACAATGTAAATCAGATCAGACTCTCTGACACTTCTGCCTCTGTTGTTTTCTTGTATAACAATTTTTAAAACACCATCTTCTTTACCTGTTTAGAACCTGTTTGCTTGTTTATTCCAGCTTTGTGTTCTATACATTCCATGCTTCACTAGACTTTTTGCTCCTGTTATTTTTGCACAATAAGGTAACACTTCTGGAGTAAATTTGGGTTTGTGGTGAGGATTTCTCCACCCCTATCCCTCCCCAACATCAGCTGTATTTCAGCCTTTTATGTCTCTGTGTTAATATGCAGATATGAAGATGTCCTGGGTTCAGAAGTAGCAGTCATTTTTCTCCTTCTTAGTAGCTGGTGCAGTGCTGTGTTTTTTGACTTTCAGTCTGGGAACAGCACTGATAACACCAATGTTTTCAGTTGTTGCTAGGTAATGTTTACTCCGACCAAAGACTTTCTGAGTCTCATGCTCTGCCAGGGAAGACAGGAAGCCAGGAGGAAGCAGAGACAGGACACCTGACCCAAACTAGCCAAAGGGGTATTCCATATCGTAGCACATCATGCCCAGTATATAAACAGGGAGCGGTTACCTGGAAGGGCAAGATTGCTGCTTGGGTCAGGCTGGGTATCAGTCAGTGGGTGGTGAGTGATTGTATTCTCTTCCCTTGTTATTTCGCTTACCATTATTATTATTGGTGGTAGCAGCAGTGGTTTGTGTTATACCTTAGTTACTGGACCGTTCTTATCTCAGCCTGTGGGAGTTACATTCTTTCAATTCTCCTCCCCATCCCTTCGGGAGCAGGAGGAGGAAGAAGAGGGGGAGTGAGCGAGTGGCTGCGTGGTTCTGAGTTACCAGCTGGGCTTAAACCACCACAGAAGAGTAAATAAATATTCATGCATCAGTTCTATTAAGGACTGACTTCTGCCTATGACATTGAAGGTGAAGTTTCCAAAAGATACTTTCCCACAGGAATGTATGACATAATTCTAAATGTGCTTTCTTAAAATGGCAATTTATTAATAATGGCCTTACGAATACACAATTACTGTGAAGCTTATTTTGTGACAGAAGTAAAGCAAACCCACAAAATCTAGAATGTTCTCTTAATTTATTCTTCAGCACTCAGATACTTAATATATTTTGCTGTCTTTCTTTTTTTTTTTTTTTTTTTTTTAAATTTAGACCAGTATGTTGATCAAATAAGTTCCAGTTCATGAAGGACATGGAACTGTTGGAACAAGTCCAGAGAAGGGCCATGAGGATGATCAGGGGACTGGAGCACCTCCCGTATGAAGACAGGATGAGAAAGTTGGGGCTGTTCAGCCTGGAGAAGAGAAGGCTGCGTGGAGACCTCATAGCAGCCTTCCAGTACCTAAAGGGAGCTTATAAGGATGCTGGGGAGGGACTCTTCATGAGGGACTGTAGTGACAGGATAAGGGGTAATGGGTTCAAACTTAAACAGGGGATGTTTAGATTGGATATAAGGAGGAAGTTCATTGTAAGTGTGGTGAGGCATTGGAATGGGCTGCCCAGGAAAGTTGTGAATGCTCCATCGCCGGTGGCGCTCAAGGTGGGGTTGGACATAGCCTTGGGTGGCATGGTTTAGTGGGAGGTGTTCCTGCCCATGGCAGGGGTGTTGCAACTAGATGATCTTAAAGTCCTTTCCAACCCTAACTGTTCTATGATTCTATTCTATGATATCGAGCTGTAGCAGTCATCTCCCTTTAACATGCAGGGCCCTACTTTGTGCCTGAACTGGCTAAATGATTCTGCAACTATGTGGTATCATGATGCTAACAAAGTAGATGAGGAAAGCCACCCTGAACAGTGTCTTCAAAGTCTAGCCAGATAAACCTGGTATTAATTGATCTATCTAGTTTATTATTTAAAGGAAGGTGCTAGTAGCTGCTCACCTCAGCTTTATGCCTTGTGTGTACTATTTTCATGCACATGAGTAATGTCATCTGTGGAAAAGGGTGAATTAACTAGAAAAAAATTTCACTGAATGAGGTAATGTGTTTAACTGTCCCTAGCATCACATGTAATATTCTAACACCAGAAAATACATCCATAGGCACATGAATTGATAATCTAGACCACTTATAAATATAAAATACTCTGAATTCAAAATCAAGTTGATTAAATGCAAATTCCCAGAACATTTACCAGAAGTTTTCAAGAAAACTAAATCCAATTCTTGTGACTACTATATCGAATCAATACTAATTCCTACAAACCTCTATTTGAATATTTCTATACATTTTACCTTGCCTGGTCCTTACATGAATAAATCCCCTGAAGTCCCTCATTATTATTTTACCAGAATGACTCCAACTAAATAGAATATTTTTGTGTGTTGAAGAACTGACTTTTAAAGGCAGATTTTTCCAGTAAAATAATAGGGGCCTCAGTAAAGTCAGAGAGCTCCCAAAATATTGAAAAGTAGTTACATTTAAGACCCATCTGAATTTCATGGACAGGTTTTATCATGTGTGATTTCCATTCAATTTTCTTCATCTCTGTTATAGCATAAAATTTCATCAAGTGTAAATGTCAGATCTTTTCTTTATTGTTTGCTAATGTCATAAAAATCTGAATTGTTTGCTTTGTTAAAGGGCTTACTGAGCATTGACTTTTCTCTATTTGTATTTTACTGCCAAAAATGTTTTAAAAAATAAAATAATAAAAAAATCCCATCTGAAATAGGATTTAAATAACAGAGCAAGGTTTGTCATTATCATAAATGTATAAAGTGCTTTGCAAGTAATAAAATGGATCATGGATTCTGGATAATTCAAACTGAAATGTTATGTTCAGTATCAAGATTAGATTACATTAATGTAGTTCATTTTAAATAGTTTAAAGGCCATCAGATGCATGTGAAAAGAATCTGTAACATAACTTAGAATAAATAGACTGAGACATTTGTTTATAATGTCAGTGTTAAACAAATCTATTACTCCATTTCTGCATGTAACATTATGATACCACTGTTATTAAACAAGCAGAGCATGAAGATAAATTATAGATTTAATTATAAACATTACCTTTGCATATTTATTAATTTAAAATGAAACAGTGTTCACTAACCTTGGATTATTTATATTTGCTAACATTTTAATTAACTTTGGTTTATTTATGTGGATTCTTTGCTGCTGCTGGTCATACATAGCCACTTAACTTCTGTAATCTGATTTATCATACTACATATTATCCAGGACATAATACAACACTGTTATGGCTAGTTTTGCTATGAGATATATATTAAAAAACCCTGAATTAATGTCTGATGGGAACACCCTTTAAGCTCACTCTTAAACTCCAGCTTTGCTTTTTTTTTTTTTTTAAGTTACACTCATCTATCCAAGATGCCAACTATAATTCAAAGGAAACTCTGCTCATCCTGAAATTATTCCACTTGACAATATACCCTTGATTCAATATTGTTAGCATTCATTCTTAAGGTGATCTGGGGAGAAAAAATCCTTGACGGACTCCATGTTTATTATAGCTCAATAATGAGCAGATAATAGCTTGTATGGAGAAATTAAGGTCATAATACAGCTTGAAAATATTCTTTGCCTGGCTGAAGTATATCAGACGAGAAGAAACTGCTGAAGTTTCAAATCCCTGGATGAGTTTCAAATCCTTCTATCATTCAGCTAGAAAATAAGAAAAAATAGTGACATTCTTGCTGCTACTTTACAATAAGCCTCTTTATAACTCCCCATCATCCAAACTTAGCTAAAGTCAAAATAAGACTCAGCTGACTTCAACAGCACTTTACTGAGCCCACCTGTGAAAATGTGATTGAGCATAGTGGCAACCTCTCACAGCAGATAGCATGGGCTCTGTCTATCTCTAATCCTGATGACATGATAAAAGGCAGCTCTACCAGTATTTGTCTTAGGACAGAGATTTACATATGGCTGTTGAAGTGGATAAGAGGCAAAAGCATTCCCACACTTTTAAAATCTGTGTTCAGTTCTGCTATCAGATTTTGGCTTATACTTGTATGGATTCTCTTTTTCCCAGATATCTTGGAGGAAATTGCTTAATGATGTCGCTAGTACAAATATATATTAAAAAGATCTTTAGAATTTGTCAATTTTGTATAATTAAAGTTTTATAGAATAAATTTTAAAATAATGCAGATTAAGTATCTCATCCCTTTTAATATTAGAGTAGTGAAACAAAAGATAGATGGGCTAATTTTTGAAGTCTAAGTGGCACAAAGAAGTTTGACTTTGGTGAACAGTTCCCCAGTCATAATATAGCTAACTGACCATGTGACCACATGTCCAAGATTTTCCTCTCATTTGTTTTAGGAAATGAACTTTTTTTTTTTTTCACTGTGAACATCAAAAAAGTGTTATGCTTCTTTAATGGGTGTCTTAATTATGCATTAATTAGCCAAAATGTTGTCATTTTCCTACTTTCTGCTTCCTAAGCTAAGAAACTACCTCTGTCTTTATTTAGGACACCTAAACTTCTGTGTCTTTAAATAAAAATATACTATAGTAAGTTGCACTCCTAGCAATGACAAAAATATACCCTTACTAATTATAAGCTGCTCCTTTTTCAAAACTTTATGAGTAATCCCATTTAGAAGCAGTTGAAACTCTTCAGTGAGATCACATATTAATTTCTGATAATCATCACTAAAACTGTCTAATTATTCCAACTCATTATTCATTGTGATGACTGAAACCTCCTTTACCAACTCTTTTGACCTCTATAGTTTTATTATTCTTTAAATCATTTACAGAATGTCTCTTACCATACCTGAAATTGTAATTAACCTTAGCGAGATCATAAAATATTTTGTCAAGTTTTTCATCCAAAACTTTGGAAAAGTTTGAGAATAGTAGGCAGAACTAAAATTGTAATGTCCTCAGTGGTGGACTTTGTTAATTCAAAACTTTGAAATAGTGATGTAAAATTAACGTTATATACAAATCATAAGCTAAGAATCATCGTGCTTACTTTAGGAGAATATTGCCTGAGTTCCTGCATTGAGTTGACAGTATTTTTAATGATATCAAATTAAACTCATAAACCAATTATCATTAACTCTCGGAGTAATTACATCTCTGGGCCTGACAAAGATCATACTTCAGCCAACATGCTAACAGAGCTTAGAGACTGAATAAATGTGTGGTTTATCTCACAGGGTCACATCCTTGATGTTATTGTCTCTGACAAAGGAGTCAGCACTGCAAGAGCAGAGCAAGATGGCAAATGTGCACACTTGTCTGATTATGCTTTTGCCCAATTTCCTCGATAGGCAAGAAATATCTCCTGGCAAAGCTTAGCAAAATTCTGCACAATTCCAGCCTTTCTTAGCAAAAATGGAGGAGAAAAGCAATCTAGTCATGCAGAAATTAAAGTAGGAAATGCCAAGATAATGCAACTTGCTTTGCATTTGCTGGAAAGGCTGGCAGAGCAGAAACAAAACCATCCATGTGTGGTGTACTTGGGAAGACACTACAACTGTGAGACGGTAAGTTATGCAATTCTTGGGCTGTATTTCCCAACAATTCTCTTCCTGTGAAACTATCTTAGAGAAGACCAAAAGCCCAAATCAAAATCTTCTGCTTTCATTCTGTAATGGTTTAAGCCGAACCCAGGACACACTCAATAACAAATTCTGCGAAGTTTAAAATACCATCTTAAAACACCTCAGAAAATGTTTGAAGATGGAACAACTATTGATTTCCTATTGAGCCTAGTTACAAGTTCAAACACAAGCATTTTCTTCAGATTTTATTTAGTTTAGATTTTGCAGAATCCGTCTCCTACTAATCCAAATATCAACATTTTATTAGGAAAAAGCAAGAAAAAAGAATGATCCATTTTTTTTGGACAGATGGAAACCCTGGAAAAACTGTTTACTACACAGCATTACAACCCTTCCTGAAGATGTTAATATCAGCATAATATGGATATCTCAAAATGCAAAACTGAAAGAGTTGGTAGATATTCCTTATTATAGAATCATAGAATAGTTAAATTTACTTCTGATTTGTTTTTAAATAGATCCCCAATTTAGTTACGTTTTCTTAACCTGTTCACATTTGCCTAATACCTTCACTTGTTCACATCAGGAGACCTTGGGAAGAGAATTTGTAAAGCGATAATACTAGTTCTGCTGTGACACATTTGATACTGTGCCAGCTTTGACAGTTGAAAAAAATCCTATTTTTAAGTATGAATCTTTCCATTGAATCTTAACTACAGGATTTGATTACAGATTTTAAAAGTTACATTTGAACTTCAGTGGTAAGCGCTTCCTATTTGGGAAAATACAAAAGAGGTGAAGTTGTGCCCGTGCTTGTGAAAGACAATGTCCAGGGCTAAATCCTACTCTGAAATGCAGCAAGCACTTGTTTCAAAAGATGTTCCTTTTTCCTTGACTCCAGTGAGATTCTCCCCAGGGGCACAATGTTTTGATGAGGAAAAGAGGATAACTGCATCTATGCACCTTCCACTAAGCTCTCTTGGTGTTTCCCACCTGCTACAAATAAATACAGGAAGGTGCAGATTTTAACTTCATAGGTAAATGGGATGACTTGCAGGACTCAGACCAGACAATCTGAAGGTTCAGGGTTTGTATCCAGCATATGGGAGACATATCTGAGTGGCTGGAACTCCAGCAAACTTCTTTTTCAATTTCACAGCACATATCCAAGATGTTGTTCCACAGATGTTGTGTATACAATCTTAGTAACATACCAATTTAATCAGGTCTGACACAGTACTTTAGCTATCATTTGACTGAGGTTTATAGCTTACATATTTGTTATATGATTTATCCACCTAACCAAAAAAAGACGAATATTAACAAATGTTACAATGTGAACTCAAATTAAATGTGATGGTTTTATTTCTCTGGAATTTTTATTGTACTAAATAAAGTTCCCAGGCTGAGTCTGTAGAGGGGGGGAAAAAAAAGGTTCCTAATTATACCTTTCCAGTCTCTCACAAGAAAATCGAACCGTCATCGCTGGTTCAGCTAAAAAAGATCTCATTATGTTGCACTCATCCTTAGCACCAGGTCTTTTTCTAGTAGCAGGTGATCTTTTAACCGCCTTTTTTTCGTCCAGGTTAACTGTATTCAGCATTTGTCCAAAAGGCTGCAACATGTCTCATGACATTTCGTAAGCTTTACAAATTCAATATTTCCCTTTATTTGTTTCTTCTGGTAATTTTAAATCAGTTTATCTCTCCCACAGAACAGAGGTCCTGACCTGACATGGACCTTTGACCGTCACAGTGCTAACACAAGAGCTCACTTATCGGATGTGAGTGCCTTGGAAACCCGAAGACAGCTGGTACTTACTGAGAATGGGAGGTTAGCAAAATTAATGATGTTGTACTGATATGTAAAAGGTAAATATTATGGTATGTTAGAAGAGCATATATACCCATAAACCGCATCCATATGGATGCTGCGTATGAGTGGGGGCTGAGCCAGAAAGGGAGAAGCAATACTGAGTGCTAAAAAGTGGCTGCTTCCTCTCCAAAAAAAGTTTGTCTTTTTTTTTCCTCACATATTTCTATTTTCTATAGTTGAGTTTAAAAATAAAAGGGAGGTCATTCTATTCATCCTTGGGCTTCCTGGAAAATTACTGAAAGTCAGAGATATGTGGAAGATATCCCCATGAAGTGGCAGTCAGGTAAAATTCTTAACTCAATTTCTCACCTAACTTATGGCAAACACTTGAATTACACAGAATATTTTGGCAATGATACATCCAAAATGAAATGCTGATATCAAATGCTAAGAAGAGGTAGGTGTTATTTTACCTAATGTACCTATTTGCTCATTGTCAAGAAAATTAGGAAGCAGCTGCATTTTTTGCATAAGGGAAAAGCAAACCCAAAAACAACCTTCAGGACCTTTAGAGTTTACTTAAGGTCTTATAAAATCAAGGAGTACATATCATGAGAAATGTTTTCCTCTGAAAGTCACTCAATTTTTACCACTAGAGAAAAAGAACTGGAGTATCTGTGGAATAATTACTATTTAAATTATAACAATACTGGTTCAAGTTTCTCTTGCTACCATAATGTTCATGTTTGCTAAAAGGTTTTCTGGGTATCTGAAGGAAATTCCTGGATAATTATGTAATCTTGAGAAATTTAAGAGGGAGTATTCATTGCATCCAAAATTAGATGACTCTCAGGAAATATATCTGGAATAACAAAAGTTAATTAATTTGTAGTTTGATGGAGCAAATGTCAAGCTCTGAGTGAGGTAATCAGTCTTACTGCATTAGCTTGATTTGAAATTTCATGTTCCTGCCTTCCTCTGCCATCTCCAGGTCTGTGTGGTGACCAAGGCAAGGAAGAACCCTCTCCGGTTTGGATTTAAAGCTGGGAAAGTGTGGCTTTTGTCAGACATTCTGCAGCCCCATCCCAGCAGGGGTGCACTGAAAACTGGAATATCCATTATTCAGCAGGGAAAACAGACCTTCGATGTAAAGGTCACATTTCTTTTCATGCTCCTTGTGCTTCCTCACATCCACGTTAGTGACATCCATGAAGAGTGACACAATTACCTGGACAGCAAGTAAGCTGCTTCCTAAAAGCTGTGAAATATCTGTAGCTAATATTTCCAAACAAGTTTTGCAATTGTGAGCAGAGCAGAGGCCACCAAATCTCACCCAATAATTCATCCAAGTAGTTTGCATTTGTATCAGCAGATATACTATGATTAAAGGATGTTAAAGAATGGACAGATTGCTGTACTCCTTGTTAAACACTTCTAATGTTTAATTATCCTCATAATATCCTGCAGAGAAGTGGCACCTCAGGTGGTTTGGGTACCGCTGACTTCAAGAAGAAAAATTAATCTAAACTCACACTGTTTAGCAGAAAGAAAGAGAGAGAGATCAGCAGTAGTCCTCAAAAGTTTGTGGCAGACATTGGCACAGAGGAATCATGTGTGATGTTTACAGTGGGGAGCACTGGGCAGCCCGTTGAGGAGTGGAAGATACAACTGCTCCCTGCAGAGCTTTTTGAGGACAGATTCAAAACATCTGTCAAAAATCCCACCTTGGCATAGAGAGTCTGCCCTCAGGTACTGGAGCAGGTGACCGCTTGAGTCCTTCCAAGACAAACCGACGCCATTCTTTATTTTGAATCTTGATGTTCATTTTCCGCTTACTGCAGTGTGACATGGGTTTATTTGCTGGATTCATGAGCATCAGGTCAGGTGTCAGGTCTCTGTTTCTAATATATACTCATACCCACATTTTATTTTAAGATGTGCACTCATCATATAGATCAACATGTCTTACCTTAGGCAAGTCTTACCAAAAATGCAATCTTCACTTTCATGAACACTGCTGCAATGTCAACAGGAAAATGTATGAGTAGGAACATGCAAATGGGCTCTTTGTTATTATATCTTTATTATTTCAGTGAAAACTAGCTTAGCATATAATAAAAGTGCTGCTATTACCACGTTAGCAGGAATATTAATATTACTGGTGAAGTTTAGATCCCAAAGGTAATGCTAGTTTTTTAAAAACAGATTTTCTTTTTTTCTACCAAAAGAGTATAATTCAACACAATCACTTGCCATTTACAAACAAGTTGTGCATGTGGCTTAGTAAGAATTTTCCTTTTCCCTAAGAACAGAAAAACATCAGCCCCTGATGTTGACAGGTAACCCTCTGTTGTTATTAAATTTAATGTCAGCTTTGCCATGGGCTTCAGTAAAAATAAATAAGTTATCAGGATTTCAGTTAAGTCCTTACATGTTCATTCTGCTTTTCTTTCTTGCTTTTATAATCAAGCATGCTCTAGCTTGCTCAATGAAGTTTGTATTATTTTCCAAATAAATCATCAACACTATTCTACAGAAATGGACAAATCAAAATTTTGAATAAAAATTTATGGGAGCACAAATAACAGAAGGTCTCTTTTTCCCCCACTCATTCTGTCTTCGAGTTTGACTTTGATTAGAGTGGGATTGCCAGTAGTGTTGGACAGTTTACAAGCTGTCCTGCAAATCCTGAATGATGTGTTTCATGCTGAGTCTATGCCCCACAGGATCTGCCAAGCAGGCATCTTACTAATCCAGTATTGAACTATTCAAGCATGTGGGAGTTCGAACTGTCAGGAACTGTAAGAATCATATGCAAGAAAGTCAGCTTTTCTCTCATTTTTTCTTGCCCATTTTATATAAGTGACTACATTTATCAATATGCTACGTGCTCATCTCAACATTAGCCTATTTTGATTTCTTGCTTTGAAGAAGCATCTATAATCAATCTAAACAATTCAAGGAGATTAATATATTCACGTCAGAAAGAGCTTATGTGAAGAAAAGACTTTTACAATTCATGTAAAATATGAATGCAGTGGTGGGCAGCTGAAATGAGACAAACCTCAAAGTGGTCACAGACTTCCATGAACCCTGAACAACTATTTGAGCCTCCTTTTCCCCTTATCTGCAAACATGGACTCAGAAATCAGTGGATCAAGACCTTATTGAAACCACTAACACACACAATTTCCCCTGTTTCCCAAGTTTAAAGACAGAAAGGAAGAAATGTTCTCACCCGATGATGTGGGGTTGCTTGGCTGCATGGTGCTCCTGCTCAGGCTCCATCACTCAACAGTTTGCAAATGAAAAAGTACAATTTGGTTTAAATACATAGTTTGGATTGGCTCTAAGGATATTGTACACATAATTCTGAGCCACTTTCCTGAAATGTCTTGACACAGATTTACTTATAGATTACACAGTGTAATTAACCCTGCATTTCTGAGAAAAGTCTTCAATAATAAACAAAAAAGCCCTAAATTTTTGGTCATGTTCTGTGTGGAGACCCATTGTTGTGTAGAACCCAAAAGTGATTAAGAAAAGCAGACCAAGGCAGCAGAAATTCCTCGGAATTGTTATGTGACCCCATTAATGGAAAAGAACTCAGAGCTCTCTGTAGCAAAGTGGGCAATATCATAGAATCATAGAATAGTTAGGGTTAGAAAAGACCTTAAGATCATCTAGTTGCAGCACCCATGCCATGGGCAGGGACACTTCACACTAAAACATGCCATCCAAGGCTATGTCCAGCCCGGCCTTGAACACCACCAGCGATGGAGCATTCACAATTTTCTTGGACAACCCATTCCTGTGCCTCACCACCCTTACAGGAAAGAATTTCTTCCTCAGATCCAATCTAAACTTCCCCTGTTTAAGTTTGAACTCATTACCCCTTGTCCTCTCGCTGCAGTCCCTAATGAAAAGTCCCTCCCCAGCATCCCTATAGGCCCCCTTCAGATATTGGAAGGCTGCTATGAGGTCTCCATGCAGCCTTCTCTTCTCCAGGCTGAACAGCCCCAACTTTCTCAGCCTATCTTCATACAGGAGGTGCTCCAGTCCCCTGATCATCCTCATGGCCCTCCTCTGTATTTGTTCCAACGGTTCCATGTCTTTTTTATGTTACGGACACCAGAACTGCACACAATACTCCAAGTGAGGTCTCACAAGAGCAGAGTAGAGGGGCAGGATCACCTCCTTTGACCTGCTGGTCACTCTTCTCTTGATGCAGCCCAACATACGGTTGGCTTTCTGGCCTGCAAGTGCACACTGCTGGCTCATGTTCATTTTCTCATCGACCAGCACCCCCGAGTCCTTCTCCACAGGGCTGCTCTGAATCTCTTCTCTGCCCAACCTGTAGCTGTGCCTGGAATTGCTCTGACCCAGGTGCAGGACCTTGCACTTGGCATGGTTAAACTTCATCAGGTTGGCATCAGCCCACCTCACAAGCATGTCAAGGTGCCTCTGGATGGCATTCCTTCCCTCCAACGTATCAACCGAACCACACAGCTTGGTGTCATCGGCAAACTTGCTGAAGGCGCATTCAATCCCACTGTCCATGTCACCGACAAAGGTGTTGAGCAAGACCGGTCGCAACACCGATCCCTGAGGGACACCACTTATTACTGCTCTCCAGCTGGACACTGAGCCATTGCACACAACTCCTTGAGTGCGGCCATCCAGCCTATTTCAAGGAAACGTTTTTATCATTTATTATGTCATAAGCATAAGAGTAAAATAAACTGTTTATTTTCATGTATAAAATGCTGTTGATCAGCCAACTGAAAAACTAATCTCATTTTCTCATTACAATGCCTCGGGTGTCCTTTTATGTCAATTTTTATTACAGGCAAAGAAGAGAAATTAAAATGATTGGTTACAGTGGAAGAAAAAAACATTTGTTTCAGAATTTTAAAAAGACTAATAAGCACTGAAGCTGCTAATCATTCTTGGTAATTACCATTAATTTCACAAGAAATGGAAGAGGGGTCCTAGGGATCTGAATTTTAATGCCCCAGAAGGAACTCTCCTGTGTGGAAGCATTAAGGTTTCCAAAAAAACTTGAAACAGGAAAACCAGGAGTCTCTGCAAGGGCTGCTAGGTCTCATTGCACTGGAATAGGAAAGTTAGTTATATAGATGCTCCCTAAAGAAGAATTAGAGGAATTTTTCTTGCTCCTAGGTGGAATTTATTGTTCTCCTTTGGGTACGATTAAACCAGCTTCACCAGCAGTTGTATGCCTTAGCATCTCTTACACTTCTGTGCTGCATCACATTGCAACAGTTCTATGGGTTTACCAAAAAGGACAAGAAAATGGCCACAGGGTAGGTCATTGAGATCCCTCCCAACTCCCTCAAGGGGTCATCTCAACCCCTTTCCTTCACAAAGGAGCCATATTAGGGCAATCCCAGACTGAAAGTAGGCCCCATATTAGGGCAATCCCAGACTGAAAGTAGGCCCCATGGTGATCCCTCAAAGAGACACAGAAAAAGGTAAAAAATACACTTGCCAGTGGCCCAATAACTTGTTCTGCAATGTGGCTTTTCAGCAGGTGAGACGGCCTTTCAGAGATAAGTGGCCAGGAAATCAATAAGCAGCAAGACTGAAACAGTTGATGTCATATGTATTTATCATTTTTTGGTTTGTTTGTTCCTTTAATATTACTTTCCTTGAAAGATTCAGAGGGCTATTGAGGTCTTCACCTTACAGTGCCTGCCAGAGCTTATAGCAAAATATTTAATCATCTGGTTCTTGCAAGACCTTCCATGTGCTTCAGCTACTGGAGGACTGGCAGCAGGGAGGACCTTCATGGATGTAATATCAAATGCACAATGATGCCAAAAGTGATGTGTGCTCACAAGGTGCTTCTGCCACAAACTCTACAAAAGCAGCATGTTATAACAAGACAACAAGGCAGTAAAACATTTCATAAGAAAAGAAAACGTCACATCTTTTTATGTAACAATTCCAATCCAATTCCCAAGCTAACTCACAGATGTAGGAATTCAAGCTATTCATTTTCCTGAGACATATTTAGCAACCATCCTGTTTTCTTTCCTTTTTCTTTTTTTTCCTTTCTTCCCTTTCCTCTTCCAACATTTTCTTTCTTTCCACAGAACACCTTGGACTTCAATGAGGATAGTGAGTATCATCTAAAGATGATAGAATACTACCTTAAATGACTATCACTATCTTCCCTGGAAAAGACTCGAGGGAAATATATGTGTAAATATATGAATTTGGCGACGGATGGAGGAACCAAAGCATAAGTGTGCACTATGAATGTGATCAGCTCAGTTTTTTTCTGGAGTCAAACTATAGGGAATCAATCTTGACACATCTGCAAAAATCGAATTAGAAACCTCTTAGACTCTGTTAAGATGCTAATTCTTAGGGAGCATTTACTTTCAAAGCATCCTCCAGGTCAGTCCTTCCTGGAATTCAAGTGAGAAGGATTGCTTTTCCAGTTCAGGCTTGATCCTCAGCTGATGTGTACTGGTAAAATGACTTCAATTTAGTCAGTAATTATTCCAGTTGATATCAGTTCAGAATATAGTCTGTACATGCCTGTTTGCAATGATACATGTGGTGTCAAACACGAGACAATAAATTTCCTTATTTAGATATAAGCCCTAGACAGGTGTTTTTCTCTTTTTTTATTTCCAGAAACTTGTTTAAACATTTCAGGCAGGTGTTTGAATGATCAGCATTAAAAGCTAACTTAAGATCTATCTCCTTTCTAAATGACACATTGATTCAAGACTATACAGTATATAGTTATTACTGAGCCTATCTAATTATTCTTTTATGCAAGTCTCTGCATTATCTAGGTGTTTCTCTGACAGGCTAACACTGAGACTGTAGCAAATACCCTTCACTTTAAAGCTCTTCTGGCATGTATCAAGAAAAATAATATTATTATGTTGTTGAATCCTAATGTAATTCATCTTAAAACAGGCAGCAGAAACAGTTAATGCACAAGGATGATGAGCAAAGCTTGCTTTTAATGCACCCACAAGAACCTACCACTAGCTAATGGTACGCAATATAGCTTACTTGGATCTGTAAAACAATCTGGTCTTCCAGGACATAGAATTAATATAACACTGGATTAAGGGTAAAAGAGGTGCTAGAATAATATTTCCAGAAAGCAGGAATAAACCCGTATGCACTCACTATACAGAACTAAACACAGTATTTTGAGAATTCCTTCTGTTATTCTTGTGAATATTCTCAGAGGGATAAGGAGGCTTTATATCACAGATAATTAAATGCAGGCTCTTTACTATTACATCTGTTGTATTCCAGAGAGCAGTAGGTTATAGGGCAATAGACTGAAATTAGATTTTAGCAGAACATGTGTCCTGACCTTTCTTTAAAGCAGATCTATTTACTTTATAATGCAGTTCATCTTGTAAGAACTGATGTACTCATAGGCAGTGTAAAGGTTAAGACATACGTGACTCAAACCTTCTGGCTTCTAACTCTGACATAATTCTCTGTGTTTATATTGTGCAAAGAGGTATTTTAAATAGCCAGTGTTGAAAATAATCTTTTTTGTGATGATGTTAATATCAGCTATTGTAACGTTTAGACATGCAGTGGAGCAAATGCATTTCTAAATTGCAAATCTAATGGGCCTGATCTTCTCAGCGTAAATCAGAGTAGTTCTACTGAGTCAAATACTGCAGCCAATGAAATTTCACTGATTTATATCTAGGTACCTAAGTTGGAGCTTAAATGGATTACTGCCAGATTTACAGGATTGTAAGTGATAAGATCTTTCCTCATGTCTTTTGATACATTATGGGCCAGATTGTGAAACCCTCATGTCGGTGGCACGACTTGCATGAGTAAGTGCTCACTGATGTGACTGTGGGCTGCACAATCTGGCTCTGTATTACACAGATGTAAACAAGTAACCAAGAGAAAGTTATTAAGTGGCTTTGATGATCTCATAAATAAACAAGTCATGACACTTAAGTAGCTTTAATAGTACCAGAACCACAAGAAATATGTACAATACTCTATTACAGATGCCCTGTGTTGTGGTCTTTAAGCATAATGGATGAGAGGTGATTCAACTATATCATGCCATGATTCTGGATACCATTTGATTTGCAGAGAAAAAAATAGCATGAAATAGGACAATGTTGCACTACACAATGCAAATAAGACGGTTTGCACATTCCTCACTACTCTACTGTTGTTGTCTATTGATCATCCCAAATCTTTTTCCTTTGGCTTGTGATCTTGGTTGTTTCCTCTTTTTCTTATTTTCTCCTCCTTCATGTAATTTATTTTCTTAGCAAGACTTTCACATTTTGAGTACTGCTTTTTTTTTTTTTTTTCAGTTGGCAAATTTATCTAATAATACCGATAGTAATTGAAAACCCATGAATATAATAGACATTATACATGTGTTTGCGCACATTTCACAGACATACAATATTAACAAATTTTGATTTGGTGTACATCATATAGGCTTATTCACAAGAAACAGTCATAACTTTCAGTGGTCGTCCATGCTCTTGAGGCAGTTATCTCACAACAGATCTCTGAAAATGCGTGCCCACCCCAGAGCCACTGCGATGTCCTCGTAGAGCAATGCTTCTTCATGCAGCATTCTGCAGCCGTTTAAGACCTGTACAAACATGTTCCCATAAGATAACACTTAGCAGAAGGTGAGAGAATTAGCTCATTGACCATGTCTGTAGCTCTTAACCACTAACCACTACATAAATTATCACAACCAAACACATGGGTTCTTCTGTAGTAACAGCACCGTGAGCAATAAATACAAAAGAAATGGGAGAAAATAGCATTTTACTTTCAGACAAATGGTGGCTCATTTTAGGGAAGTTTCCTTTAAACCTAGTCTGTGTGACCACCTGGATTATGATCACAGTTTGAGACATACAGGGATAATACTTAAAACTTCAATTGAGTTGGGAAGGGGAAGTCAAGAGCACCTCAGCAACTTCTCAAATGTTGCAGGAAGCAGAACAACAGAAGACTTTTACAAAAGAAACATCTAGAAACAAAAAAGTAACAAAGAAACTAGCTAACAGAGACTTCTGGAGATATTGTGGGCTTCAAACTTGTCCCACCCCAAAGATACTTCTTCCAGTGTGTTTTTTGTCATGGACCAGGAATCATTCACTTCCCGAGGTGCAGTACTCAGCACATTCACCAGCAGTGGCACATCGTGGAGCTGAAAATAAGCTCCCAAGGAGCACCCTGTCTATCTCAACATTTATTCCATTTGGGTCAAAGTGCATTTCCAACAAGGTTAAGGTAATCTGAACCATCAAAAGAGAGAGATGGAAGTATAAAATGTGTTGTGCACCTACACAGCAACACAAAATTCTACCTTAATCTTCTTGAGAAATATAAAAGAATTATATGCTCTAGAGATTATTTTTTTTTTAATAATTTTCACATCTTAGTTTATATACTCCTTACTGTTGCCATTCCTCTCATTCATTATATGGAATTCATATGAATTACAAATTCAGTTTTATAAACCATAGTAAAAAGAGCAATAAGTAGTAAAACTAGGATGTTCCAAAGGGAGTGTCTGGACCACTAGCTCTGTTCTGACATTATATGATAAATATCGATTCACTTGGCTGTTAGGCTTTTCTACTGGATTATCCCAAGTCTGTTTTTATTACTGTGCAATAAAGACACATAGAGCTGTACCACAGGTGCTAGCAGAGTTAGCAAATGGTAGCAATGTGGAGTTCCAGGCCTTGCAGCTTTGCTGAGATTTGCTAATAGAAGGCTAACACAAGACCAGAAAACTTTACTAGAAAATGCAAGCCCAAATACTTAGCACCTAACTATTCTATGATTCTATGATAGAGGGTAGGAGTTGCATTATTGCCTGCTCAGCTGTGTGGGAAACTAGGTTGTTAGCCAGCACCCCAGTTCCTTTGATACTCCTGGCCTTCATCACACTTTCCTCTGCTTTATGGCCACCCAAGTGAAGAAGTGTGTCTTACTAATTGCATTCAGGGAAGAAGGAAAACACTTCCAGGTTTCTATGTGAGAATCAGACTTCAGAGAAGCCCTTATATATTTTGATGGAGCAGCACTTGTTACCAACAACAATACCCAGAAAAAAAATATTGATGACTAATAAATACAGCTGCAACCTAACCACTGTCATGTCCACATGTTGAGGGAATGTTGAAAGCTGTAATCACTAATGCTGCTGTTGGTACTAAAAATAGCTTAATAGAGGGGCCTTTACACTGACGCAGCAGCACAGAGGGTTTCCTTGCAGCATCCTCTGTGGATACCCAGAGACTCTAAGGTCTCTCGCAGACAATAAACTCTGCCGCTGTCAAAAGCAAGGGGAGGCAAAACAGAAGAGAAAGCTGTTCCCCACGAAGCAAATCTTTCCTGTGAGAGGGATAATCTGTCCTGAAGTGGAAAAAGAGCTTTGAAAGGGGGCAGTCTTTATGATGGCTGCTACACTCGGTCTGTGTGCAGGAGTGAGAAGTAGCTGAGAGGCTGTAACAGAACATATGGCACACTGCAGTCTGTGCTTCCTAGCACTGTTTCTGAGGAAGTCATGAGAATTTCCCTGTGAACACTAACATATACACAAACTGGTTGCAAGGAAGTTCGTGCAGCCCCTGGCATGGGCAACTCTCCCCTCTGTTACCCATTTCTCTCCTGACATTTCTCTTAAGTTTCTAAACTCTCACTCATTTTCCCTCCTTGCACAAAGGCTACATTATGCGCGGGGACGTAAGGGAAATGTTGAATCATGAAAAACAGTAATTAATGCTGAAATGCCATGTGTGGTGTTTTTTGGACTACATTGCAGGAGATTACTGTTTTATATGGATTTTTTTTTTCCCAATAAAAGACTAAGATTTCTCTTCTAACTAAAATAAAATCAAATTAGGAAACAGCACCAAACCCACAAGCTTGGCAACCATCCTCAGTAATGCAGTTTCAAATCAAACAAAAATTTACTTATTCTGGCAATCTCAAAATCTGTGGAGCAACTTCCACCAGAATAATAAGGGAAATCATCACAGATTTTAATGTGAGTGAAATGGCTACTGCAGTGTTCTTAGAGGACAAGTAGATATATTATAGAAGAGGCCTTACATCACAACCTTTTTGTAAAGCTTGGATGGCAAAATGATTCTTTAAGACACTGAAGTCACATATCATTAATCAGAAATTACAGTCTTTATTCATGTATATTTGACTGAAACTGCATAATTTTAGCCTCCAATAGCCTTGGATAAATGACCCTAAGTATAGCACTTTTTCAATTTGACAGAGATAGATGATGGACCAAAAAATTATGAAAACAGAAATAAACACGAAAAATAGACAAACCTTTTAGTATCACATGGATTTCTTGTTTTCACTTTTCCAACTCTTTCTTTCTGTTTTTATCTCTATAACCTTGCTCATCATGTTTTAATCATTTTATGCTACTGAATGTGTTACATTTTGCCTGCAGTGCCCCCACATTAAACCCTGAGCTTGCTGAAAGATTCATTCAGATAAATGGAATTGATTTCATATTTTCCCATTCATGAAAAGCGTCTTTAAAGTTAGAAACTCTTTATGTAGTATGAAACTAAAGAAACTGATTACTTCTAGGAAGCATTTATCTACATCTCTTGACAAAACTGCACAACACTCACATGAGTAGCATTCTTTTTACAATTAACCAACCTCACTGGGGCTGCAGCAGCAGCAGCTACCCTATAAGTCCCTTTTATAAACACAAACTACCTGACTGACCATGGGATAAGTGATGTAAATAATGTTCTCTAAGTAATTAAAACCCCACACTACTGATCTTTTTACGAACCAGTATGTGCTCACACTTATTGATGAAACAGTAAAGAGAAACCAGCACCTAATTAAATTCATTGTGCATAAACCAGTCCTCATCTGTAACCGTAACCACTGCTGGAATTAATTACTGACCCCACCTTGGGCGCAGCACAGCTCTGCACTGTACCTTGATACCAGCTGGTGCTCCGTACATGGAGAGGATGTAGGTCTGAGCCTGAAATTAAATGCAGTTGATTTTACACCTTCTTCAAAGTACCTACTTGTGTATGAGGTTGAGTTTATGGCAAGAAATTTGTACTGGGCACAACATGAGCAAGCATGCTGTGGCAGAGAGGGTTCACTTTTTGCTGACAGGGTTGGTTCATCTTGCTGTGACCCACCAGGCTGGCACCAGCTGGGAGATGGAAGAAGTGCAAGTGTTGCCCTGTACCTATTCCCTCTGCCCCCTGCAATCAGTCATACGGTGAGACAGGTTTCTGATTTCAGATGAGCTTTAGATGGTGTAGTCTACAAAACAGATTTCATGCCATGAGCAAAATGACCAAGCAAGAGGAAAGCCAGTAGCTTGTATCAGCGTTTGGATATATTTTGTAATTTATGTCCTCACAAAAACAGCTCTAAGATCTGAAGATGAAATTAGAAACAGATGGTGGCCCTGTTATTTTTCTCTTCAGATCAAGTATTGGCCATGTATGAGCATTGTCCAGAAATCACCATAGCTTTGCTATTTTGTTTTGCTACCAAAACTGATGGTTGAGCTGATCCATCACACACAGTTTGATTTCCCCATTGCAGTCAGCAGCAGTTAGTTGTCCTGGCAACTGAAATGCAGCTCTAGATGCTGCTTTTATCTGGAACTACACAACAAAAATCTTTTCTGCCTCTTAGGCTTAAATGAAAAGTTTTGGAGGTGGTTTTAGTTATTTGTGGGTTTTTTAAAGCCAGACAATTCTTGATTTAAGCAAGTACTGGCAGTTTTTATGGAGGTAAAAACGAAGCTTTAAAACTGTTTCCGTTGGTATTAATTCACTGTACTCCAAAGCTTTAAACTGATTCTGAGAGATTAAAATTCTATATCGTTTCATTAAGAACACACTGGTGCATGTGCTATTAGCCTGCACAAAATGAAAGGTTTTTATTGGCACTTTTCTCTATCGTGAGAGTGACTTTCATATAGGATTAATAAGGCTAATATTGCCACTGCATTATCACTTCATGAAAATTTGCTAATGAGATTTGAAATTGCTTAATAAGAATACCCCAGTTCTTCCAAACACCTACCCTGCTGATAACCTGCTGAAGGCTGGACTGCACAATGGCTGCAGCAGTAGGAAGTGAGTACTCGATGCCAGAAGAAACAAATTTTGATTTTCTCACTGCATTATGCAATGTCATCCCACATCAAAGTCCCCCAAGTTACACTCTGTCTGCCCAGCTTAGGGCTTCATGCAGCGTAACAGAAGGTGACATGGTGTAATCCAAAGCAATACGCTCTAAGGAGCCTGTTGCCTCGTTAAAGAACTTGTGCCACAGGGCTGGGTGCTGCCATGATTGATACTGCTGGTCTGCTGAGCCCTGCACTGCTTTAAGCAGGGTCAGCGCAGGACTCCACATTAGATCCCAAGCTGGGGTGGCCCGACCATGCTTCAACCACCTGCCCCAAAGAGCTGTGGGCAGAGGGAGCATCTGGAATACATGAGGATATGCCCTAGCACAGGTATGCTGACAGTTGCTATATTCCAAAATAAAAATTGAAAAAACAACCCTAACCGAAGAGCAACAAAAGTTATTCTGTGCTGTTTGCTTTGAAAATCTTCCACTTTGGGGTTGAAAACGAATGGCACTATTTTTTTATTTTTTTTTTTAGTGTTCAATCTGATCTTGTTCTCCTTTGCTATTCCTTGCACTGGGCGGTAGTTTGGATATTTGCAGGAAGTAACCACAGTTGTGGCTTTGCAAGTGAGATCTTGGAGGTGTTTACCACCAGAGACACCTGCGAGCACTTTGGGATTAGGAGATCAATCATGATAGATATGCAGACCAAGTCCACAGATTTGCAACAGATCCACTGAGAGGAGCAGTTCTTGCTTCTTACTATAATTGCTAAAGGCCATCCGACTAGTCTGGAAAGAAATAAAACTCCATTTTTTTCTTACTTCCAGCTGTCTCAATTTTCTACTGGGCCATGAAGACAGCAAGAAGGAAAGCTGGAAAAGCCTCAGTCATAATTCTGCATTCCTTGGCACATTTCTCAGCCGTGGAATTTTGCAACAGCAGAATCTGTTCTCGGGTGTCTGCTTTTCTCCTGCCATAAGTCATGGCTTGTAACACTGCATTTATTACTCAATGAAACAAAAAAAGCCCCTCTCTGTAGGAGGCATTTGGGTTGACGTTAGCTGCATGAAGGGCTCAGAACAGGGCACAGTGTGCTGTGCTCCAGGGATCACTGAATGCCAGCGTTTATCCAGCAGGAATCCGGCGTATCTGAATTTCTTTTGTTTGGGTTTGGTAGGGTTTTTTTTCTTCTTTACTATCTTTTCACCCAAGTGAAAAGCTTACTGCGAAGAGCCACTGTGCAGTTTAAAAACAGATTAGTGAGCAGGTGTTCATCTAATCCAAGCACCCATCATGAATTTGTGTCTATTATTACATCATGTTTAGACTACAAGAAAGATTAGGCTGCCACTAGAGTGTGCATATCTATGTTGCTCATCAGGGCCATGCTACTGAAGGTTTTACTGCAGAAAAAAAAAAAAAAAAACACAATCTTGGAAGCACAGCCACAACAACGTGAATAGGTAGCCATTAGGTCAAGATCTACTTTCACACTTTGCACCGCCTGAGATTCACCAACACTACAGAGACATCTGATGTCCGTATGTGGGCCATTAGGACTCATTTGCAAGCTTATAGCCCAGCCCATTTTATTTTTTTTGTTCGATTTTTTGTCACTCCTCCACAGGTTGATATTGCTTCACATCACATCTATGCCATCTACCGCTTATGTCACTAATTAGTCAATCCTTAGCACAAAAAGGATAAGCAAGGTCATATGAATCAATGTTGATGAAATATTAAAACAGGTACTCCCAAACATTCCACATGTATTGATCAGAGAAGGGAAACCACAGAAATGAGCAAAACCGGACCCCCCGAGCCAACTTCCAACATGGCAATTGAGGGACTTGGAGCTCCTCATTCTCATTCACAAGAAGGTTACTGAGGCATCACTCTGACAAGAAGACACCTCAAAGGGGATATGAATATTCAAACCTTAAGGTCCATTTATATTGCTCTGTGTGTGTGTGTGTGAAATAGCCTTAGGGTAAATGAGTATTAAGATAATAGATTTTAAGGCCAGAGGGGAATCACTGTAATTACTTAGTCAGACCATAGAGTTTTACTCAATAATTCATTTATTGAGCCGATGTCCTCTGCTAGCAGGAGTGCATCTCAGTACCACAGGTAGTTACTGTACAGTGAGCAATAAGCATATTTACAATGAATACACCAAGGCTACAAAGCACAGTGAAGCGCTCTCTGGTAATCTCTATGACATTACAATTGTAAGAGCTGGGTCCCTTGTGTTTGGGCTAGATCCCAGCAGGCTGAGAGTGCTCAAGCTAACAGTACTGCTTGAGATCTTTGGCTAGGGCACAGCAGCAGAAAAAGCAGTCAGGACAGCCATGCAGGGAGGGTACTGAAGAGGAAACCTTCTTCAGTGGTTAAGACTTTACATGTGCACAGAATTCACAGCCTGAAATCAGGGACTGATATTGGTGATCATGGTCATTGATGGAAAGGAACATGGTGCTGATAAGCAAGCTGCTGAGAAAGTCAGCTCTGGCAGAAAGTGAGGAGGTGGGAAGACTTCAGCTCAGAAGTGGATGCAATAGTTCTCATCTGAAACCTAAGAAAAAGCAGATGACCTTGGGGTTTATCTTCCATCCTCCTGGGTACAGAAGTTTATATGCACGGTGCTGGATCAAGCTCTTTGTGGTCTATGTGACTTGTAAAAAAATTGGGTTCAAAAGTAGGCCCTTGCAGAAAAACAGATGCTGCAAGTGAGCTGAACAATCTTTGGTAATTAAATTGCAATAAAAAAAAAAATTGCTCCATTCATTAAGTATGATAATTGACCAAAAAGCAATAGGACACCTGCTACTTTCATTATAAATGCTCTGATATAATTCAGGGCGCAATCTTCATGTGGAACAGGTAATTTAGATTTAACATGGCTTCAGATTATTGTATTAAACAGATCATAAATATTCTTACCTTGTATTTCCAATCACTGCCTTCAACGGAGTTTGACCAAAGATGAATTCTTAGCCCAGAGCCTAGTATTTATACCAAACAGCATTTTACCAGATTTCTAAGTGTTCTCATCTTCTGTTGCCCATTCCTCTAGGCCTTATCTAGCATGAAATCTAGTCTTCATAGATCTCTCAAAGTTCAGAGGGCGTTGTCTCCTATTTTCTTTATTTGTTATTTAAATGTGATAATGTACCATTTTATTGTTATTTTTTTTCTTTATTTACAATGTGCCGATACATGGCAGTGTCTCCCCTGCAGTTACAGCCCGACAGACAGATGTACTGGAAATGGAACAGAGGACTTCTGTTTTTCAGCAGAGGGCTTTTTTTTTTTTTTTTTTTTACATCCTGCATGAGAAGGATTTATTGTCTAATTGTATGGATGTCAATGCTGAGCCAATTCCGTTTCCCAGTTGGACAGGGCTCTTACTGCAGTAATGTATTTACCCAAATAACAATCACTGTGGCAATTGGTTGCAAGGATCCAACCAAATACATTTCTACCAGTTTTAATTTAGGTAGTGATGGAGTAGTAGTAAGTAGCAAAAGAAAGAAAGAAGATGAATTCATATAAAGTAACAATTTCAGTGGGTTTTGTAGTGTCAAAATTACCCCAAAACTCCTAAGTTGTGTCTTGAGAATTTTAGCTGAGCTTCTTCTTGGCTGTGTTTTGTAAAGGCTCTGCTTATTTTCAGTTTCAGCTGTACAACTTGTACAGCACATCAAATGATTTAACCAAGCAGATTTAGAATTCAGTAGACAGTGTTCTTTGTTAGATGTTAGTCACATACCAAATTCAATAGGCTCTCTGCTGCAGGCGTAAGTCAAAATGCCAGGAAGGCATGAGACATTGTTGGATATGTTGGAGTTTATTGTTTAGAAAAAATTAAACTTGGTCTCTCATTCAATCTTTTTAATTAAATAGTCATACACTAATGCTTAAGGGACAAATGAAAAGAGAGAATAAAGACAGTTGTTCTGTAAAACACAACAGATATTTCTTTATTTCTCTGTTGAACAAGTCAGTATATGTCATCTTCTCTGAAAATAAATGCAAGTATTTTGGGTAAATGTGTTCCAAGCAATGAATTACCATTGCTACTTCTAGCTATTACCTACATAAGATCATTAACGAAAAGACAGCTTTTCTGCATAAATAGAGCTGTGTTTGTTTCCTAATAAGAACTGCCATTTTCTCTGCTGGTGAATTTTGGAAAACAAGTCTTAGATCTCTCTGTAAAGACCTCACAAAAAAACTGAACAGCTGTATGTGATAGCTAGTTAAAAACAAGTCATTTCTCTGCTCCCTGTCTGCAAATTTGTCCTTAACTATGAACACTGAGCAGACTGTATGCTAGATCCTAGGCATCAGGCATCAGCATTAAATTGCTTAAGCCCAGAGAGCTGCTAGGAGCCTGCCAAGCCTCCCATTTCAAGGAATACTTTCAAAAGCCACTCTTAGTGGTCTGACCACAAATCCGCCCAACTGGGTTTGAAGTGGGAACACTTGAAAAGTGCTCCAAGTGTGGGCAACCACACCACAGAAAACCAGAAGCCCTTAACTATATCACTGTTGCATGCTCTGGGTCACTGTGGGAAACACACTGCTCTCTAGCAGATTTATTGCTTCATTTTGTTAAACCATGGAAGCAAGATTTTAATTTTATGCCATGCTATGGGACATGATTTTTGCCACTCTATGCCATGTTTGCCAGACAGTGAAGCATGTCATCAACCTACATTAAAAATAACAATGGTTTTGGATGCTTGCTAGCATTGGTTGTATGATTGTCAAAATAACAACGTAAAGGAGAAATCTCTTTTACCCTAGTAACAGCTAAATTGTGTGACAGAAGTGTTTTATTCCTGCAAATGTAATGAGAATGGGAAATAGTACAAATTCTAACCCATTGAATTACAATCTTTAAATTGTAATGCTGTTTTCCTCACTGCAGACCTTATTCACAGTAACTTGCAGCAAATCAATCAGTAGGTCTCTAAACTGAGGTTGTTAATATTCATATTCTTAGTTATCTATTTAATGTGGATAGTGAAAGTTCATTATTCCTCTTCACTCCAAATATTTTTAAATGCAAAGTGAAGCTTTACAAGATTATGACCAAATATGCACTGTTTTCTTATACTGAATTGTGAAGGTCAGTAAAGTCATCTGACTAGCTGTGATCAAACAGCAGCCACAGTCATACAGGCATGACCTTCTCTGTTACCATTGAAACTGAGACTTATTTGGCCAATTTGGCAGAGCAAAAGCTGAGTGTACTCAACTTTAGTAATATTTGAAAAGTAAAATAAGAAAATACTCCCAATGTACTCACTGTTTGATAAAGAAAGAAAATAAGTAGTTACTGTTCAGTGCTCAGCAATTAAGCTTGAGTCTTGGAAAAGATTAACTTACCTCGATACAGTAAATTTTCCCACTTACTTGGTCTCCTACTTTCACAGATTTTGCCTATAAAGTTTGTCCACAAAATTCAGCTTTACCTTTCCCATTCTGAAACTTCCGAAACCCAGAGCAACTTTGCAGTAGTTTTAAAATTACTGTTTTAAACATAATACCTAAAAATAGGCATAGCAAAGGCTTACCCAGCCCATTCTTCAGTGTCCAAAGTCAGCTGCTCTGGGACAAGACTAAGCACAAGACATGCATAACATAGTATGCTATTTGCATACTATATATTTACATATTGCTTTCCAGTCTTCGGCAAATTTTATCTGGGGGGCTTCCCAAACACCCCATCTTGTCAAAGATGACAAGAAATGTCATCTTTGCATTGAGTAAACCTGAATGGTTTTTCCTTGATGAGTTTGACCAGTCCATCTTTTGAATCCATACAAACTTCCAGCATCCTGTCAAGAGGAGCCCAACAGTTTGAATATATGTCCTGCAAGAGCAATGAGATGGCTGATACAGGTGCTTTACAGACAAGGAGTGCATGATTTAACCTTTCTTTAGCTGAGAGTACAATAGCTATGTTGTAGGTTTTTGGTTTTGTTTTTTTTTTGTGGGGGTGGAGAGGGTTGGGGTTTTTTTGGTTTGGGGTTTTTTTGGTCTGGATTTTTTGTTTTGTTTTTTTTTTGTTTGTTTGTTTGTTTGTTTGTTTTTTTAAAGCAGAAGTTAACTTTTTTATTTACTTGAACAGGTTTGAAGTAAATTCTACCCACTTTCATTTTCCAACTACAATAGCCAATAATTACTTACAATCCAGGTGCTGTCAAGGGGAGCAAGAACTTTTTTAAATGTAAAATAACACGATTCTGTGACAAATAGGAAATCATTTTCAGCATAAGAGCAGTTGGAAAATTCTTGATGTGTACTCATTAGAAGTGTCTTCAAGATACCAAGACAGGTTTTCTCTATAAATGCCGGATGAATAAGAATGGTAAGTAGCTATGATGTACAAAACACTTTAATGAACACAGCTGGTTTTGGTTTATGCTGTGGGTTGGGGTTTCTTTAGGCAAACCTATATTGCTTCAAAGAGCTGTATATGGACCAAAAGTGGGAAACAGAGTAGGGAAAGGAATCTAATCCCACTGCTAGGTGAAGACAGAAGAAAACAGCAATTTCCTTCTGACCAAATATGGGATGGTGGAGGCAGTATCTTTTTTTGTGTTCACCAGCTGCTTAATTGCCAGGTGTGGAAAGTGAGACACTGTACTCACAATTACATGAATCAAACTGTACTTCAAGGAGAAACAATATCAGCTCTTTCAACACCAACCATCCCACAAGCTCTGTATTGCTCACAATTGTTCCTGCAGGGCTGCAAAGCTAAGCAGGACTGCATTGGGCTCTGATTCAAGATGTCCTTCACTTCACTTACAGCAGGCACTTAAGCATAATTCTTTTACTTTATAAAAGTACTGAAGCTGCTCTGTCAGGATTCGGTCCAGTGACACTGCAAGCTTTACAATTGATTTCAAGAGCTGATGGCTAAACCCCCACTGGCGCTAAACTGAAACCATAGGATAGAAATGCCATATATGATACTGTAATGGGTTAATGAATCTTTGTTCAAGTGCTCTTTAACTCCCAGAGGAATCATCTATCTACTTTGCTCCAAGGATTCAGTTTCTTTCAGTACCTGACCAGCAAATCTCAGTCACAGCAATATCTGCTTTCAGCCGTAGACAATCAACCACTCACCCTGTGCTTTTCCACACAGGAAACCCAGACGGATGTTTTAAAGAAACAGGTGCAGTTATCAGCATTTAAACATCCCAGACTTTAATTAATCACCAAGAATAATAGCACCCTGGTTCATCTTTTCATGAAGTCACCTATTTAATTTGTGGCTTCAGTTTTAACAAAAACCTCCATAACAAATTTTTCTTCTCACTTCCCTTTTATAAAGTGAAATCCTTAACAGGTCCAAAAACCAAAACAAAAGCATAATATAAATCCTTTGGGGATTTTTATTATTTCTATTTCCAAGGTCTGGAGAAAGAAGAGATAAATTATGAGCAAGCTTTTCTGCTGTTCCTAAATCTTAATTATGTTTCCTACTCAGGAACATACTTCATAAGGAGTTTAACTTTAAGCATGTGCTTAAGAGTCATTGAATCCAAAAAGAACAAAGTAGACTAAGGATGCTGGCAACTAGAAATGGTCTCTTGGCAGGCTACAGGTAGCATTCCTTTATTTCTGGGTCAAAAGGTGACAGAGTCCATTGGTGCCTGTAGGAGAATTGGGCTAGTTTGGTTTGATCTGGGATTTATAATTTTTCTGTAATTAAAATCTATGAAATTTAAGCAGATTTTTACATCTAAACATATGCTAAGTCAGTATCACCTGAATATGAATAAGCTTGAACAAATGCTTTTGCATTGCACAGTAAGGGCTGAAATACAATTATGCCAGCCCGCAGGGGCTGGTGCCCCATACTTGATCCTGATCTCAACATCAATCACCAAATCAGCTATCTGAATATTCATTTAGTGACACTGCTCCTTTCACTCACCAAACTGCACAGACAAGGAGAATGGCAGTGAACCTTTGGAACTGCATGCTTTGCACAGACATTTCCAATCAATGACACCAAGTCCCACCTTTCTCCTCATTGCCTCGTTGCCAATTGTTTTTCAGTAGCACACTGAGGCCACTGGACAGATCAGTTCCATGTTAGAATACCTACCATCCCAAAAGCAAGCTATCCTTGACCCCAAGACGTTGCAGCTAAACACTGATGTTAAACACTTGATGCTTTGCAACAGAAAGAGAAAGGCATCAAACAATTCAAAGTGCAGGATTACGGGCAGAGAATCATCTCTCTCGTCCCTCCTCTTCCGTAGGCTTTTAATCTTACAAGACAAGCACAACATTTTCTGCATGTGCATTGAGCTAGTCCTTTCTAATAAAGTCATATTGGTTGTAGCTCTGGATCCTCCAGTGAAGGTGTTTGAAGGCAATAAAAAGTCACCAGCTAGCACTTTCTGCTGCTTGGTTGACAACCTGCATGCATGATGGTGTTTCACAGCCTGCCTGTTGGGGTGCAGGCACTGCCTAGGGCTGAGCCAGTGCCGCAGGGTGGCTCCATGCACAGCCTGGTTCCACAGCCTATGGTGGTGACCCCAGAGTCCCTCCTTGCCAGCAGTTCTCTCCAGCACCCCCAAGCACCAGCGCAGCACACACGCTATCCCATGCAGATAAATTTTTCTTTCCTGTAAGCCCCTACTCAGGGTGCACCATAAAGCAGTAGAACAGAAAGCTCAACGTGACCCTGCAGGTGAGTGCTGAGAGGAAACTTGCAACTGGGTGCATTGCTAAGCACCTTCCTATTTCACCGAAACTGATGCAGCCAGCAGCCAAAATGCTCTTAACCCACGGCAGAGGACCATGCACTCTGTTTCGCAGGGAAGATTCCCTCATGTCTCTAGGACTACCCATGATGATCCTGAAAGCCACTTTACCATCAACGCTGATGACTAGGACCACCTGGCTGTTGAGAACAGGTGTCAGAGACTAATGACATGGCCTCAAGTCTCCATAAAAAGAGTACTGAACTAGTCATAACAAAAGTGAAATAGCATTTGCCTTCAAGAATATATTTTGGGTAGTGCCTACATGTGCTCTGCACCCTGCAGGGATTCTGCAAGCCTGTCATGCTGTTCCTATTTGAGTATTATGAGCAACAAATACAGGAAGAATTTTTGCTGCACATAAAAGCTTACACAGTCTGCAATTTCAAAATATTTTTTTTTTTCAATTTTTGGTATTCTCAAATAACCTGAAAGCTATTTTATTTCTTTGGATGGTTTCTTGACTTATTCAGCTTTTATTGGCCTGTGTTCTGTGCTCAGACTGTACCATGTGAAATGCTTCTGGTTTGCTGAACCAGATGATGCTGATACAAGTGCTCTTGTGCATTTCCTTGGCTCCCAGATGTTGGCTAGGGTCTTGTGTGATTAAAACCATGCTTCCCCATATGAACGCCTATTTGGAGTCTCTGCTTGTCCTAGTTTTGGCTGAGATAGAGTTTGGGTGGGATAGAGCTATATTCAGCCCCGCATAGGGCAGCAATTGCTCCTTGTTAGTGTTTCTTAAGGATGCAAATTTTCCAGAACAATAGTGTATGTATTCTATACCAAGAGATGTAGATGAGAAAATATCTAGTCATGTCCTTTACCTAAGATTATTTTGGTTTCATGCCTTTCCCAGCAGAAAGAAGGGCTCATGCAATCACCATACATCTATCTGCCGTCACCCGAAATTACCCCACGAGAGCTATGGCCCTTCCACAGGCAGGCTCCCATAAGAACTGCGTAACTCTCCAAAGAGGTGACCTTCCTCTGATACTCAGGTTCATGGTACCTCAGCCCATCTGTTTGCTTGGTCCTCTTGTGCTCCTACCTCCCCTGGAATGCCCAGGAGAGCTGTGAGTTACTAGAGATAAAAAAGTCAAGGCCAGCAGTCTTGCTGGGACAGAAAGGACTTGAAATTCCCTTTTACTACATTTGCGTTAGCCAAAAATCATGTCCAGTTAGGAATACTACAAGTATTTTGCATTTTTTACAGATAAGGCACCTTATACTGTTAACAGCTATCACCAGGTATAACTGCACTGTAGTTCTATAAAATAAAATGTATTATAACGCTTATGCTTTCCAATTACACAATAGTAATTGTGAATAATTATATAAAATCTCAGGCTTTTTTATGGTTATTTCCAACACTGAGTTTGCATACACTATAATAAACACCATCTGTAGAGAATGTAAGACACAACTTCTGCTTGAGCATAGATATACAAAACTCTAGCATCAACTTTCCAGTGAGCATCCACTTAAACAGCTATTGTCTCTGTCTTCCTTTAAACCTCATTAATTCAGCAACTTAGCCATTTGGATTCAAAGACTCGCTTCATTACATCCATGCTTACATACCTCCAGTATTTGATTATTGCAAGAACATTTATGCATATGCCCTGAATCCCCGACTCCTTCTCCATCCTCTACCACCACATCCAACCCCTCTGTGCGCAGGGCTGATTATGCACCAGCGGTTGACACAGAGCAGTGGCTTCTAAATTCTTGCTGTGAAAAGCTTTTGAGGTGTTTCAGTAGAAGGTTGCTAGCTGTGAATACCAAAGCAGGGGCTTTCCCCTCTGCAGAGGCCCCTTAAGTATAAAGTACAAACAATGAAAAAGAAAAGCAATAAAAAAAGAGAGATCTGGGCTTTGAATCCTTCTTAGGGTCAAGCACTAAACCCTCTTTTGACAGCTACACAACCAACACTTGTTCTCCCCAAGAGAATTTGACCTCCAGTAAGGAACTGAACAAAGTATGTATTTTATCTACAGTGGACAAATACGCTGCTCTAAAGCAACAAACAAACTTCAGATAAAATATACAGATAGCAACAGGGGAAAAAAAAACCCAACAAACCACAAGCTCCCAGAAAAGAAACCCCACTAAAATTCATGCAAACTTAAAAAAAAAGAACAAAGTATTTCTGATTTCATTGACTTTGTGTGGTATGGCAGAAGGTTAATCAATCTAAAGTGCTACATTTCTCCTCTGTTATTAACCAAAGTCAAATAACATTATCATTTTGCTTAATGCATTTAAATCAGAAATATTTTCCTAGATGCTCTGCACAGGCACTTTGCAGATTTCAGTGGAAGTTGTTTACATGCATTGAGCCTGGAAACACTTTGCTATAATAGCAACACATACCAAAGAGTTTTCATTTTCTCAATTCAGGAAGAAAATTGCTGCTCCTCCCCTTCCTTAGAATTAGCTCTCTTTCTGCAAGAATTATTCCTGCATTATTTGAAAAAATTACAAGCATGCTCATAATGGCTGCATTTTTGTGTCTGTCTTTAGCTAAGCCCTGCCTCAAAGGCCCCTGAAATTGCTGCAATTATTTCTATTGGCTTCGCAATCTCTTATTTAGTTCTGCAACTGATTGTGACATGGCCAAGAATATGCAGTGATCCATTGCTGCCTGGAAATTACATTATATCTTGCATAGACTTTTAACACTGAAGTGATGTGAAATAAGATGAGAACAGAGCCCGCGCAGAGGGACCTACACCCACGTCCCATCCCTCAGCCATGCTGTGGGCACTGGGCGTGGTGCACATTCCCAATCAGGAACTGCCTCCTGCTCAGCTGAACTGGCAGAGGTGCAGGGTCAGGTATCAATTAATTTTTGCTGAGCTGCAGCTTTGAAAACTGAAAGAAATGATCAGAACAAACTCAGCCTTGGGTTTAAAGCCAAGTGCAGCTTCAGCTGACTTCAACAGAAGTGAACATGAGAATATTATGTTTTTATTAATACTTTTGTTCAAAGATGCTTAATTTGCCCAAGCTTGCCAGCAGGCTCTGGCCACCTTCTGAAGTGAAGGATAAGGATTTAATTTGCATTGGGATTAAAAAAAAAAAAAAAAAAAAAAAAAAAAAAAAAAAAAAAAACGAAAAAAGAAAAAAAAAAAGGAAAGTGATAAAAAACAAGAAAGGCTGCTTATTCCTTACAGAAACACAAGTATCCCTATACTGACACTTGGATTTATGTGTATTCCACCAAGAGCTCAAGATCTGCTGTAATACGCTATCTGCTGCCAATGACCAAAATACAGATTTATCTGCAACAATATTTTAAGGGAGAAAGTCTGTTTATGCAAGGATGATAATTATCACTAGCTTCATCTATATTCTGCCAATGCCACAGTACACTGAGGAGTAACCAAACCCCATGCTTCAAAGCATCTAACATATTACCCCAAATATCCTCTAATGTACACCTCGTATTTACATATATTTTTTTTCCACATAAAATTAAATGCACACATCTGGACATCTTTTTATTTAAACAAATACCTATTATGTATGTGGACTATCTATTCATTGCCTTGCAATTTCTAGGAATAGGAGGAACAAGAAGGGAGTCTGGAAGAGGACAAGCTATTCAGGAGGAGCTTCCCATAGGTGATGAGCAGGTAGAAACAGGGTGCAACACCTGGCATGGGGCAAGTAAGCCCTGGCTGCTGTTGTGTTTATCCAAGTAAAGAGAAATGTGGATAGGGACAATAAGAAAAATGAGAAGATGCTGAGAGGAACAGGGAATATGATCTGGATTACTTCACAGTGCAGAGCACATAGAGAGGCTGCTATATGAGGCTGGAACACATACTCACTGCAACACTGCTCTCTACTATCAGTTCACACTTACATATACACACATACCTCCACGCAGCAGTGAGAAACCCCTGACCAACAGTTGATACAGCAGAATTTTTGAAAGTGAGCTCTGATTTTCAGACACTGAATATTCAGCACTTTCAAAATTAGGAAGACGAAAGAAATTAAGCAATGGTACAGCTACTTATTATTTTTTAAATATCCATGCTGTACAGTCAATTCTCATGAATAACAAACTCAAAAAACAATTACAAAATTAAGCACCTATAACCACCAGCATAACACATGGGATTTATTATATATATATGTTAAAGTAATGCAATGGATATGATTGTTATCAGAGCACTATGGGATATAGCATTAAAAATAAAAGCCTGCAGTAATTATATCCTTCAGGTTTCACAAATATTGCCAGTAGGCAGAATGGTGCTTTGTTTGCCTGCAGTTACTTCTCTGTCTTGTAAATACAAATATGTGGTCAAGGCATCTGCTCAGTCAGGAGCTGTGACTGCCTGATTCAGGTACAGGTTTCCAGAGCTGTGCATAGTAAAAACCCGTCTGAGTGAGTATACAAATCACCAGTCAAATATGTAAATTCTTTACACATTATGATGATCAACAGTCACTGAATCAGCACAAAGGTTGCACACCTCTACATGAAAATCAGACCTGCGACTTGTTTAGAATAGAATCTAACAACAGAAAATGCAGAAAATGTAAGGCAGGCTATGTTGCTTTTAGGTTCTGATTATTCTTGTTATCACTACTTAGAACTGTTTGGAAAAGAAATACAACATTTTACAATTAGACCCCTGATCTATGAAAGCACTTGAGCAACTGTAGAATGGAGCATGTGAATAGTCACTTTAATGAAATTACTACTTATATACATGAATTATCCACTCATTTTAAGTGATTTGCTGGATCAAAGTCTTTGTTTCAATTAGAGCAGCAGAGTTAAGGTAATGTAGCAACACTAGTTTGGAGAAAATAGCAGACCAAAGGTGCCTGTATCAATAAATATATTCCCAGTAGAGAAAAAAAAATACTTGATATATTTAGAAAGTGCCCATGTAACTACACTACATCGACCTGAAAGATTAAAATAAATTTCATTTCAAATCCTGTAAGAAAACCCCACACTATTTTGGTTTGTGTAGGGGCTGAAGATATTAATGCTCCAAGAACATGGACAAAAGCCTCAGTATTTAAAATACTTCTGCTTTTTAACTAACGTAAACATTATAACCTCCAATGTAGCCTATTCAAGCGCCAGAACAGTTCACTAAAAGCAATACATTCTCTTCTGAAATATTTTAGTATTATAATTGAAAATTGTCTCCCTCAGATGCACCTGAGAAGAATTAACTTCTTGGTGACTTTAAGAACCAAATCCTTTAATATAAATGTAGCTTTTCCCACAGGCACTTGAAAATATTTAGGATTTTTTCAGTTGAATGCAATTTTCATAATAAAGTAACTCACTCAGATACCTGACACCACAAAGACACCAAGTGAGCAGCTCCTGCCAACATAGGCAGAGCATGATCGCAACCCCAAGTTACATATGTAAGTAGGCTTTTAACCATCCAACTGCTTTAACGATTCAAGTAATGTATGCTACTGTTACACATTATAATCACTGTTTGTAACACATGCATTTTATTCCACAACATCCAGACATTAGGCATTGCACTGTCTCTCAGTCAACCTTAACGGAGGATATAACAGATCTTAAATTTCTGTAACATTAAATTCTACCCCTATGACCAGTTTGAGGACATCAAAGCTGCCCTTTTCTACTCTAAATACAATCTGGATGCCTAATTTTAATTTTAGGGGCTAGTAATCAGAACTTGTTTGATATAATATCCCTTCTGCTATTTCCTCCATGCAAAAACATGCCCCTTTCTGAATGACACCAGTCCATCAGTACTGATCGCTACTGACGCTGCCCAAAGACCTTTAGTTAACTCTTCAGTTAAATTTCATTGGTAAACCTCTCAAAAAAAGTATAGGAATGAGGTATATTTAGTTTTGTGCCCAAACACTCAGTCCAGTCTATCAAATCCAAAATGTTCCTATTTAACTTCTGGCAGTTTCAAGGGTATCAAAACTACAGTGTATTTTGTTAAACCAAGCCCTACAATGATCTTGTTTTACTTCCATCCACTTAGCCTGTTAATACAGGCTAATACTGCATGTTCTTGTGGCAGCAAAACTTAAAGTGTACCGGGAAGCTACAGTGATAGATTACATGTACATGCTGTGTCATATCCAATTAACTCAAATTGACTGTGTACTGCATTATGCTGTTAGTGCATGGAAGATCAATAAATATGGAGAAAATCCAACGAGGCTCTCTCCACTCCAATCCAATTCTAGTAGATCTGAGACAGATCATGCTCCTATGATGTGTATGCTACTGCTGAAGAGGGCAGGTGGTGCATAGACACCATTCAAACTTGGCCTATTCAATCTAAACTCCTCTAACTAGCCATTCATGCATAGCAAAACACCATCTGGTCCTATTTTGCCTCCAGCAATCACAGCTGACCAAAAACGATAATAACAGCTGTTGCAAAACAAAAGCCAAACAAAGGGGGGAGGGAAAGGTTAGAATGAAGTCCAGTGCTGCAAAATACTCCATGAAGTGAGAAATGGAAAAGGAACCATTCAAATAGTCAATGCCCATTGAAAAGAGCCAGTGCAAGACTTCTTAAACTTGAGATTTTTAATCCATCTGTCCTGCAAATTACAATGGTCAGGTGATAATATAAAATTGAGAGTATGTTGCACAGAGGTATTTAAAGGCTGTGTTCTGCAAGTTAGAAACTAATGACCCCATGTCAGCTAAAAATTAAACCTCCTTATGTTCTTTCACCATGTGTCAACCTGGGTTAATGTGAAAGTAGAATGTGGTTAACCAGGGTGATAAAGCATCTGAAACCTTGGAAAAAGAAGGGAGCCGTTAAATGCTTGTAAATGATACGATGGAAAACATTCTTTAAACCATGCATAACACTGAAATCATATGGATACTGCATTTTTCCTGTACAAATTGCATATTAAACTATTCAAATTAACAGTTTTATTTATGACATGATAGCGAAGTTACTCACTTAGACTTGGGGAATATGAACACCAACTTGCACAGTTTGAAACACAAGATGTTCTGCAATATGCTATTGTGGGTAATGTAAAATATAATTTTGTAGCAAGCAGGGAGATGCTCCAGTTTTTCAAGATTCAAATTTTGATATTTAAAATGTATGGTCCTGCTTGACGATTAATTTTTACTTTTTTTTTTTTTTTCTGCTGTAATTAGAACTATTTTTCCTGGAATTGAACATCAGTAGTTCAGCAGCTCTTAATCAAATGTGATAAAACCCAGGATTTATGAAACCATTTAATGAGTGTAATAACACCTGCTTCTCACTGCAAATAGTTGAAAACAGACTTCAGTTGTAATTAACTCTTATCACTAGTGACCTTTTTCGAACGATACTTCATAAGTCTTCAAAATGACAATTATAAAACTAATACACAATTACTGTCACATACAGTTTAGCAATTACTTCTGAAGACATTTGTCTAAAGGTTTCAAAACAACTATAAAATGGTTCCCTTTGTTATGTAACATTGGTAAAAACTGACACACACAAAAATCTCTACCAATCAGCCATTTCTAATGCAGGCAGACTTCCTCATGCCTGGAATAAACGTCCTCTGTCCCAGACATTAGTAGATATTCTAAGGCTATAAGGAGCAGGGGTAGCTGTCAGCTAACACCTATTATAAAAAGCTTCAATTTATACATGTTTTTTTTCTGCTTCAAGAAATCTATAAATTTATAATTAGACTCTCTTGCTGTTCAATATTTGTACATAATAAACTGACTATCCAAGAATGATGAAATATTGAAAGCTGAGTTTGTTATTAATAAACTCACACAGTGTAGTACCTCTTCTCTCAAGTCTGGCTGCAACTTTTTGGGGATCTGTATTCTACTATTTTTCTGTTGTAATCCGAGCATGGTAGCCATAGACAGCTTCTCGAACAGGATTAGGATTCTGCTCAGGTTTGACACTTGCTGTTTTTAATTTTCATTTTATCATAAGCAGTTTAAGATTGTTGCCAGTAGTAATTTGCAATTTTTATCAAGACCTCTTCATTATAGCTTCTGACAGGACAGATGCTGTAATTAATCATGCCAGACAACTGGGGATAGTGGTCAGACTGCATTTGCTGCACAGCTACTTCAGTCAAGGAAGGGAAAGAAGAAAATAAAGAATTTATCCTCTCTTTCCAGAGCAAAACAGCACTAATAACCTGACACCACATAGGATGTGAATGTTTCCAAACCCTTCATATGCAATACCCGCCCTCTGCATCTCTCCTCTACCATGTCCTACTTTTATGATAAAAGTCAGACAACTCAGGATCAGCCGAACTCTGAGCTGGGGGCTTATAGAGGGGAAGCCCATGGCAGGAGCTGTGTTTACATCTGAAATGAAAAGATACAAAGAGAACTACAATTTATGCTTATCTCCAAACACCACTGCTGAGAGACAGGTTCTCTATGGTGCTCCTGCAGAAAAATGCAACACAGGGTACCATGAACGCTTTGTAACTCTACCATCTGCCTTCTCTCAGAGCCGTACACAACTCTTCAGCAGATACAAGAGCTGATCACACTCTTGGATCCCATCGGTACCTGCTTACCCAGTATGTGCACGAAAAATCCAAAACATGAACTAGATTTTCCAAGGAAGTGTTTGCATAAGGCAATGTTTCTGGGTTTTCCATCAAAGACTCATGGCTCATTGGTTTTACTGAAATGTGTTTATTCTATAGCAAGATAAAAGCATTTATTTTAGATAAGCAAAATACAAACAACTGAATTGCTGCTATCATAACTCATAAAAAAGTATAAAACAGCATAAAAACACGATAAGCAATGTAGCAATTAATAATTCATGTTACCAGTGTTTACATTAAAGCCTCATTTATGAAAAGTTTACAACACATGATATGAAAACTTACAACTTTTAAAGAAAATATTTACATTGATTATTCAGTGGAGTTTCATTTAAATATTTTACTGGTTTTACAGAGTATTAAAAACTCTTGCTTTCATCTCAGCTTTCTGTAATAACAGTTTAAGTGCATTCCCCTTTTAAAAATACAGTGTATTAAATCTGAAACTCATCACTTCAACACAGAATATAATATTCACATTTGTTCTGTAACTGGAATTAATGTAAGAATGTTAATGTCATATATTTTCTTACAAACTATGATAGTTTCATTTGAAGAAATGAAGTGAAATGTTGTTTCAAACATTTAAGTTCAGCTACTTGCATTCTGAAGACATTTAGGAGGGAAAAAACTTAAGAGCTTTGGCAAAAATCTGTGATTTACTCTTTTTTTCTCATGACAAAAATGCCATCAACTAACTCATGTTATATAAGTATGATTGTATGAAATCCAATCATCATTTTACAGGTAGTTACAACTGTGCTTTAAGGGCTTCATGAGTTCATACTGCCTCGAAGTGCACTACTCACTTTTAGAGAAAGAAAGATTATATCTTATAACTCTGCAAGGCCATTTTGCAGTCATAAGGTTCAGGTATTTATTAGGCCATTTGATTCACATATTGTAGGTAAAGCTTAAATAAATTAAAAAGGCATCACATGAAAAAGAGCACAGCTGCTTTTTTTTTAAAAACAAAATGATTTATAGTCAGCTAAAAGATGATACACAGCTACATTGTAGTTCTTTATTGCCTATCTAATAGACACCTTAGAGCATCATTTGATCTGTTATGCATCCCTGCATAACTACCATCAACAATTTATAGTTTTAGCTAAATATGGTTTATTCTTATCCCCTTCACCACTCAAAAGCCATGTTACAGGATCGTTTCTCTTCAGAAAATACTGACCTGCGGTAACACTTGAGTCTGTGTCTGAGAGTGTATTTGTGACTGGTGCTGCTGAGGTGCTGGCTGAGGGCTCCCAATGGCAGGGATGGGAGAAGTAATCTGAGAAGCTACCGGAGAGTGCTGCTGAGGAGAAGGCTGTGACTGGTGTTGCATATGCTGCATTTGCTGCTGCTGCATTTGCTGAAGCTGCATATGCTGCAGCTGCTGTTGCATTTGCTGTTGATTAATATGCTGCTGAAGATGCTGCTGCTGCTGCAAATGTTGTTGCATGTGATGCTGAAAATGCTGTTGTTGCATTTGCTGTTGTATTTGCTGATGCATTTGATGCTGATGTAGTTGCTGCTGTTGCATCTGCTGCATCTGTTGCTGCTGGAGCTGCTGTATCTGGTGCTGCTGGCTTTGCATTGATGGACTGACTTGAGATGGAGACGGCATTGCCACCATATTTGTTCCCATAGAGCTTATCAACGGTGCAGCAATGTTTGTTGGCATGTTTGGAGCAATTGTAACAGAAGCTACAATCTGATTCATTGGCAGTCTCATGGTTAAAGGTTTTGGAGCAATTGCTCTTGGAAGGGGCTGTTGAAGAGTTTGCGGAGAGGCGGACACTGTTGCATGTTGAGAAAGAGAAGTATTCAGAATAAGGGAGGAAGACAGATTTGTGGATGCCAACGTTTGCTGAACAGAACGAATTGTCTGGGCCTCAGCAGATTCAGCAGCGGCCTGTGTTTAGAAAAGAAATTAATCTTATTTTTAACAAAAAAGACATTGCTACTGTTTACATGAAATAAAAGTCACAGCTACTCAGGGAGACTCTTTCATCTTTTTTTCCCATCAGAAAAGATCACTGATCCACTGAACCATTGTATAACCTCTTCATCTGTCTCTGTATGATACATCCAGTTCTTTCTTGGACAAAAAGTTAATTCATGCCCTTGTTCAACACCAGAAAGACACAGATGTCACATACATTTTGTGGCTAAAAGAGCTAAAAAAGGCCAAACACTTTCAGTATTTTTACGTTTTCAATAACTCCCTGTTCTTTGGAAGACAAATCTGAGCAGAAGCATATGCCCCCACACCAGTTACAGCATAAGAGTTTACAAACTACAAAACTTCTCACACAACTTTTAAAATTTGCTTGTTGTAGACTTTCACTTCTAAGGAATCAAGACTGCGGTATCTACAAGAAACAAAAGCCTAAGGGAACACTATCAGGACATCCAACTGAATACCCTGGAAGGGATACAGCTACATCAGGGGGTGCCCTGCTTAGGGAATGCTGCCTTTTTTCAGTGTCCTGGAGGTTTCTGATAAGACACATCTGAGGGAAAACTACAGTCCAAAAAGGTCTACTGCAATAAATTGCATCCCTACTCTCAGCAACCACCTTGGATAAAAAAGCTACAGCAATTATGTCTTAAGTTGGAGGAGATGAGATGAAAACTGGACTTGACTTAGAGTACAATTTCCACTCAGTCTTCCCACAAGTTACTTGGCAGCTCAGCTCGCATGGATATTGGGGGAAAATTATTTCTGATGTTTTTGAAAAAGGAACTTAGGACTGAAAAACTAAATTCTCTCAAAGGTATTTACAATTCCAGCTGCCATTGAAGTTAGCATTGTGATACTAAACACTTTGAGAATATTATCTAAGTCCTAGAGACAACAGAAAAACACAGCTTCTCAACACAAACAGAAGAAATTTTCCAGCTTTCAGGAACATGTGTATAATGTCTGCTGTTGTATTTTTAATCATTAATTAAAACATACAGCAACTTTCTGTGATTTACTAGTGCTCTGCAGTTGTACATTCAAATAAACAACGTCAGGAGTTAGATAGCATCACTTCCTTCTGTTGCTTTCTTGAGATCAAAGATATTTTTGTAATTGATCTTTATGAAATATTGGTAGAGAAATAATTAGTTTGATTAACTTTCAATCATGTTTTAGATATCCATAAGCATATTCCCTTTACAGTATTCAGATGCAACAGATGTATAACCATTGTAGTGCTGATGGTTAGAAAGGTAAGTTCTCAAATGAGACAGCAGAGCTTTGTTTTCTTCGTAAGCTTTATTTTAATTCTGCATCCACTAAAATACTCCATATGGCTTTGTGCCAGCTAGTCCATTTGTAGGTACACTCCAATTTCAGAGCCACTACACCTTTCTTCCCCTCACCTGCAAGAATTACTTAAGCTTTGTCATGCAATAACTGCTCTCCAGCCCCACACAAAGCAAGTCCGTGTTTTGAGAAGGAGCACTTGAGGAAAAAACAAAACTCTGCAAATAGCTTGCAAATGTTAATGTCAGAAATCCAGTGTATTTTTCATGACTGAATTTTACTTTTGAAGTGAAGTGCATTATTTTGCCACCATAGATATGAAGGATGATGTACATTTGCAAAGTTATTGTTTGGGAATCATTACTGTGCCATTGGAGAGATGACTTTTTTTTGCAGAGACTAAGCAGGGTTCAAGCAGCAGCACAACATCTGGTAGAGCTGTATTAACGCAATCCTAGGATTCTACTTCTATTTTGCATAACACCACACTCCCCACCACCAATGTTTAAACACCACTGCCAAAAGCTAACCTCCATTGCATGGAAGGCATTATTAGGCTTACCTTAGAAACAAGGCTTGCTCTATAGGCTGCAAGTGCCTTTAGGTATTCTTTTTTGGCAGCTTCAGTTTTTCTTTTATACACCTATTAAAAGAGATCACAATTTCACCAACTTCAATTATTCAGGTGTTTTTGCCAGAATGCAAAGGAACAAAAAACAGAGGCCAAAACCACCAGAAAATACTCTACTGTTAATGGGCTTTTTCTTCCCTGGCTACAGACTTTCAGGTCTACTGGCTGGAGCAGAACTTATGTTGATTTACTGTGAATAAAAAAAGTGGTAGAATAGCCAACTGTTTGACAAGACTACCTATGCACACTCTACTTCCCCAAAAAATACTATCTTAATGACCCAAAGTAAATACAATATTGGAACATGGAGTATTTCAGATGCTAAGTATCTGCAGTAGTATAAAATAGCAAAAGATGCCTATGCAATATTTTTTTAAACAAACATTCAAAATACATATAAAAAAAAATACATCATTAGAAAAGTTGTTTCATAAAGCTTGGACATTTCACTTTCCCCAAAGCCAGTATGAGGGAATAAAGTTTGCCTTTAAATCATGTTTACCATCATGCTAGATTACACTGAAAGTTTCCAAATGTATTTGACAAACAAGATCATTCACATCTTGCCAAAAGGCGTCCTATGCAAAATCTACTCTTCCATCACAGCTTCCATTACCAGTTACTAGAAGCTGCGTGGAGTATCAACTAGCAAAGTCTCAAAGGATTTCCCCCCCTCCACTTCCATTCATGTGTAGGAGTTGCATGTGTGTTGAAAGAAGAATAACCCTCAAGGAAGTATAAAACTCATCATTCTGTACCAAGTCTGAGCTGGAGATAACACTTTACACACAACATTGTAATGAGGCAGAGAATTGCTTTCAAAGGTTGGAAATCAACACGCTTTGTAACAAATTCATAAGGCAGATCAAAGAGAAATACTAAATGTGCTGTACCTTCCCCTTTTCTAACTTATGATTAATAGGAAACAAGAGCTTTGAAATAGGAATCGTCAAAAAACAGTCTTAACAGAATTCTAGGGCAGTATCACCTGAGATTTTTACAAACTGCCCTTTAAAATTTGAAGGAAAACACAGCCATTTTCTACTACCTACTGCCTCTTATAACAAAATGCTTTTAGGTACTGGGTCTTCAGCAAGTTCAAAAATCAGTATAGCTCTAAAGAGTAAGAGGTCAATACCAGCAAGTAGTATGGTCCACTCAGAATAAAGGTAAGAGGACATTTTTTTACAAGGATTACTATTTTACTTCTTGTGAGACAGCCCTGCATCAATTTTTTACCTGTTTTTGTTCTTCTCCTAAACTGTCCCACATAGAAGCCACTATTTTTGAGACCTCTCCAAATGTAGCATTCGGATTCTGCCCTTTAATTGCAGCTTGTGTATCCCTGAAAAAAAGGGCATAGGCCGACACTGGCTTTTGTGGCTCATTGGGATCTTTCTTTTTCTTCTTCTTAGGAGTCTTGGGCTTCTTGCCAGAATCTGGGGCAGCTCTTTTCTCTCCAGTAGCCTAAAAAATAGTAACAGCAAGAACAGTCAATATATGCATGAAAAAAGTCAGGTTAATTATGAAAAAATCAGTCTGGTTTAATAATATATGGATAAAACTACTATGTAGGCAACAATTTTGGAGAGTCCCATTGCGCAAGCCTTTCTCCTCCCAAACAGTTCTTAATCTCATCAGATCTACTGGAACTAAATGTATGAATAGTTACTACTCATCGTAAGCATGGCTGAGAGTCAAATCTTAGAAGCTTCACCTGAAAATACACCCCAATGCTAATTTGTATTAAAAAAATAACAAAAAAAAAAACCAAACTACAGTATATTTTGAATTGGTAGTCTATGTTTTTCTATTAAGATGTCATTTCAGCAGCAAAGACTCAAAAGAGAAGAGCTTAGAGGCATTTCCTGATTCCCACACTTAGGCTGTCAAGACATGGGTCAGAGGTTAAAAAGCCCACCCTTCCAGCAAAAACCAGTGGCAACTCTGCTGCTTCTATTCCCCTGCAGCAAACACCCACTGTGTCCAGCACACACCTCCACTGCCCCAGTGCACGGTCAAGTGCCTGTGCAATAGCATTGGAGGCTCAGGTCACTGCCAGGCACTGGCACTGATCCTACATCTCCCTCTTGCCTCGGGGATGGGTAACCCCCACAGCAGCACACCAGCATGCAGGTAATTCTGGTCCCTGCATGCACCTCACGTCCTGTACCATCTTTCATTGAACTATGCACAGATTATCGCAACAAGGGAATAATGTGGCTCTAAATATATCTCTGTGATATACATTTTACTTTGATATTTTGAGGATACTGTGTAATGATCTTTCCATATGCACAATTTCGATTGACTTGATGAGAACACCTGCCATGGAACAGTCTAAATGATGCCCTTTAAATATACTGCTATGATAACGTTTGTGCTTTGTTTTATTGATAAAATTTTCCTTTTATAACAGATTTATTTAAAGCAAAGTGTAAAATGACTAAACTTTCAGTTAAAAGAAAGCTTGTTTTATTTCTGTCTAAATGCATCTATGTTTTATATGACTCTAAAGAATACTAAAATGACAAAGCTGTCCAAAGATTCACCAAATCTATAAAATCTGAAATAAATTATGAAAGTATTAAACCATATATATATATACACACAACTGGGGTATTTGCAATACATAAAGGAGCTGTGGAAACTGTTCTGGATGCTAAAACTTTACATGGTATTAGAAGGCAACAAGAGAAGTTCATGAAAGAAAATTTCTCTGCAAATTATTAACTATGAAGACATCGCTTCTGGCTCAGCAAGCACCTGACTGCAAAACATGTTCTGGAGAAATACCATTACTGAAGGGGCCTACACGGATGCTGAAGAGGGACAATTCATCAAGGACTGTAGTGATAGGACAAGGGGTAATGGGTACAAACTTAAACAGCAGAAGTTCAGGTTAGATATAAGGAGGAAGTTCTTTACTGTGAGGGTGGTGAGGCACTGGAATGGGTTGCCCAAGAAGTTGTGAATGCTCCATCTCTGGCAGTGTTCAAGGCCAGGCTGTACGGCATCTTGGGTAATGTGGTTTAGTGTGAGGTGTCCCTGCCCGTAGCAGGGAGGTTAGGACTTGATGATCTTAAGCTGCTTTTCAACCCTAACTATTCTATGATTCTACGTGTATTTTCACATTTATCATTATGGAGGTATAATGGAAATGTCTGAAGTGGCTGAACAGGAAATGAGTCATATTTCACTATACTGTAACATCTGTATTTTATATGACCAAACTGCAGCTGAGATGATCCTGCCACCTGCTACATTCATGAAAATATAACATATAGACATGTAAAGCTTACTCACTACAGTGCCAGGAACAACTTACTCTATTTGATTCATCTGCATCTTCTTCATTTACAGAGCTGGATGGGGAAGGAGTGGCTGATTTACTGGCAGGTGGGGAGGGAGAAGTGTGTGGCAAATTAGTGCCTCCTAAATTTAGCCCCAGCTGTGCACTTAGTTGAGACTGGTTAATGGTGGTTAGCTGAGAAGGAGGCATAATTCCCGAATGAGTAGCATCAGTCATGTGGATAATAGATCTCATAATCAGAGAGTGATCCTGGCGATACTGGGAAACTTGTGTGTGACTCTGATCCTAAAAGAGATTGAAACAGTATTTAGTCATTAGCAGTTACCATATAGAATGATCAGGTAAAGTTACTTTCACAGGCTTACAGAACTGACTTGCAGAACTCTCAATTTGCAGTTTGGTTTGTTTCTTTTTTGATGAATTAGATGCATTTTTAATAAATTAAATTCAGAATCAGTTTCTACACTTGCTCCAGACTTCACTTCTCCCCCCCAGATATGAATGAGGGCTTTCTTGTGGAATAAAAATCCCCATTTTTAAACATTTCTTCTCTAGATGCAGTGAAATACCCGGATAAACAACATGGAAACAGTCTTACCGATGACGTGGGGAAAACACTGTAACTGAGAAGACATAAACTGCCATCAAATACAGAAAGCAAACAAAACTAGGGTGAGGGACATATACAGAAAGAAAAGCATTTTTTCTTTACTGACACTCAATTATTCTTAGCTGTTACTAATAACAGGAGCAGGTATAAACCAATCCTGAGTGGGATTTTAAAGTTGTTTTAAACAAAGAATACTGCCTGGAACAGGTCTCAAGTGCAGACACTGCAGCACGCAGGAGAACGTAGTCATCCTAACCACTGCTAAAAATCCTTGTTTCACCACACAAAACTTCACATTTTTATCTTTAATCTAGCAGACAAACACATGCGGAAGTAGCAAGCTATGTACCAATCTCCGACTTCATTTTTCTTGTACTTCATGTCTCAGAAACTCAAGGACTTGCATGGCTGTGTTTCTACTGTGTCCTGAGGACACAAACTATGTCTTCTTCTACATCTGCAAAACACTTACCACATTTGTAAATTAAAAGCAAAACCCTGAAGGAAAAGCCAACTGGAATCTGCCTATGAACAACACAGTTTTCTTATTTTCAACCACACACTGATCAATACACAATGAATAAACATTTAAACAGAAAAGATTTTTTTCAACAGTTAATAAGTGAAGACAATAAATAGCTCACAAATTGATTCAGCAACCTGATTAATCTATACCCATTGTTTGAACTGACAGCAACATGAGAAATAAATTAGATTTTGAAAACTCTTTCATTATTAATAACCTGCATTGCAATTAGTAGCAGGTGCAATGACCCTTAATGAAATGACACAGAACAAAGCAGCAGTGCTGGGCCCCTGATGTTCAGTCCACTGGACTTCCACAACGGAGTCTGACCTTTCCAGTGCTCTCTTCTTAAGATAAGCCCAAACCAGTTTTCAAATATCTGTGTCTTCACTGAGGTAAGTTTAGCCCAAGAGACTTTCCTTGTGCGTTCGTACAACTCTTCCTGAACAGAGATAGTGGTTCTGTGCTCCTGAAAGCCTTTTTTTTTGGATGGGACAAGTGCAGCCGTACAAAAAAGCAATACATGTGTTAAGAAAGATGCGCAACCAGCCTCATCCATCTTATGTACAAGTGCTACAGCACTCTGCTTCCCTGTAGCAATAAATCATATTATTTGGTATTCACGTGTTTTTCTGCTGATGCCTATACAGTAAAAAGAAATCCTTCTTAGCATTAAAGTACATGTGATGTTGCACCTGGATCCAGTACAGATGAAGGTAACCCCACGAGCTCATAATCCAGATCCTATGCTCTCTTATCCTCATTCTCCCTGTGCTTCCCAAGTCATTACCAGTTTGGCTTATCATCCATACTGCACCATGCTCTTTCTTCTACTTCTTAAATTCTTTTAATATTTTCAGTAAAGGACTTTGCTTCCTTAGAGAAGAATGCATGCGCCAAAAGTGGAGCACTTGATGCAGAAAGACCAAAACATGAGACTACTGGTTGAAATACCCATTTGCTTCAGGGCACCCTTCTGTGAAAATTTACTACCACTAACTACAGGGTCATTTTGACTGTGACTTGTATTGGCAGTGGCATCTGGAAGTCATTCAAAGTCTTTTCTAAAAGGATACCACTTCCTGCATATTACTCCATTCATTTTAGCTTACAGACCTTACATTATTGCATGAAGAAAACTTCTCTGCTGTTAAAGCAAAGGTGAAGATCATCAGAATGACCATTTCTCTTTGAAATAAACTTTCTTTATTATTTTTCAGGCAGTACTTTCTTGGAGGTGTTCTAACACCTAATAGTCTAGCTTTTATTCTGTCTTCATTGTTACACAACACAGGCTTTTCTGTCTTTTACACTGAGGCAACAAAATGTGGTGACGTGGGTTACAAACCATTTACTCCAAGTCTTGTCATTTTGGTTGCATCTCTGATTTTACTGAGACTAAATTCTCTTGACTTGCACTGACCCAGAATCTAATTTTATACAAAAGCCCATGAATTCTTAACTGTCCCTTTTTCTGACACTATTCGATACTTGTACAGTTTTTTACATCCACTTATTCCAGGTTTTCTTTTCTGGATCTCTGCCTAATTTTTTAAGCTTTTTTTTTGTTCGCTTGTTTGCTTGGTTTTTGTTTATCTTAAAATCTTTATTAAAAGCTAAAAGAGGAAACAACAGTATTTTGTAGCTGGCTATCTGGAACCAAACAGACAAGACATGAAAATTATATTTCATGACATATCATATGAAATAAAATATTTTGTATTATTTCCAATCTCTTATCATTCACATGCACTTACGCTTATGTGCATTTGATACTGACAAACAATGTATTTTCTGCACTTTTAATTTAAATTACATGGCTAATCAGAACTTAGAAAATGGCAAAGGAATGGGGATTTAATTTTTTACTCTGTGGCACAACGTTGTGGACCTCAACCTAATGTATCTATAGAATAGCTTTCAGACAAGTAAGTATAACCCATTTTTTATGTTTGACAGTGGTTTGACAAGTAGCAAGAAGGTAAGGGAGCTAGTCAATAGCAACATTAAAGTCCACAGCATTTATATATGGCTCCTGAGCAAACAAAATCTTCTAAGAAGAAATCAAGAAAACAAAATTTCCACCAATTATCTTAACTCTTATCTTTTTCACTTATGCTACAAAGACCAATACTGAACCAAAAGGATCTGCAACATTTCATTACGCACAAAATGCTTATCAAAGAAGTGATTAACAATGAAAATCATAACAGGAGACACATGGAAATACAAGTGCACTAAAATATCCATACGACATCCTAATTACATTACTACATGAAAATTGAAAAGCTCATGAATTCAAAATAATCCACTGAGAATACCATGAAAATTTTAAAGACTATCACAAGCTCTTTTACATAAACTTAACCAGATGTAAAAGTGATACATAAGCATTATAAGCATTTAAGGTTTTTGTAACATTATGCAAAAAATGATAGATTAGTTCTGACAAAAAATCATGAACTTCTCAAGCAGACAGAATCAAGTTTTGATTGAGCGTGATCTGCTTTACAGTCTTGGACTGAAGCTAGGCAAAACTTGGTGATTTTAAACACAAGTCAGGCAAAAAACTCAATCACTGATTCACTCAGCACGACAATCAGGCAAAGACATAACGTGTGAAAGAGAAAACCAAAGAGAAATAACTTGTGTGATTCCTCCACAGACTAAAATGGCTTTGTCTTGGATCTCTCTTTTGTTATCCTATATGAGTGATACAAAAAACTGTGAGGTACAGATACATTTACTGGGGGAAATGTCAGCCATCTCTATGATCTCTTCAATTATACACATGGACAAAAGAGGCAAAGTACGGTCCAAAATCTTTCCCCCTTCTCAAAACAACTTTATGGCAACTCTATCTAGGCACATTGGATTTCTGCCACCACTCTCTTACACAGCTCCAAAAGTACAAGTTAAAAAGACATTCAGCATTTGATGCATAGTAGGCCTCATCAAAGGAGCCATAAGGATATCCATCAAACTATCCTACTCTCAACTATTCCAATCTATTTAGACAGTTATGCCAAAGAAGTCATACTTAGTCATATTGCCAAAGAACACGTCTCACAGCATATGCAATATCTATGGCTTACTTTAATTTGTTAAAGTAAAAAATTGACAAAATATTAATTCCTCAACAGCCACTGGAAAGCAAACAACAGACTAACAAGACTTAAAAAAAAGTAATGTGTGAACTCCCATGCTTAATTTATACAGTATGATCCAAGGTGTTTTTCAATAATTACTGTACCTGAGCCAGAAGAAGTGAAACGCACCATTGAGTACTAAGGGAAAAATTAAGGTAATAAAATAAAGGTCATTCTTCTGTTATCAACTGATTAGGCATCCAGTAGTTAATACAGCTAGTAATACTGCTCATATCTATTTTGACAGGTAAGTGCATGCAGCCATTACGTTGTGATATGCCCCAATTTCCACTCAACCTGCATTTTGAGAATCATTTATATGCAGTAGTTTTTCCTGTTTTATCCCTGTTACAATTTTAGTCTCTATGAGTAGTCAACATTATATTTAAAAATATAACTAGGAAATTACATTTTGAGTATCATTGAAGTCTTGATTAAAATCAATGTCTACAGCCTTCAATCATTTAAATAGGCAACAGCTCCCTAGTAAGACTGTAGCCATGCCAGGACTGAGCCCATGGAAGTGCCTACAGGAATATGTAGGGCTAGGATCTGCTCCTACACCACATGAGCTAGTTTAAGGAAAATGAAAAATCTGCCAACAAAAATATCTATGCAAAACCCAGCATTTATGGTTATGCTCACTGTGTCCTGGTTTCAGAAGCTGACTTAAAACATTATATATTCTATTGCCTCAGGAATTTGTCACTGTCAGTGTAACATAAGATGATGTAATATTTTAAATGATACATTTAAGTTGAATGAAATGCACTGAAATGTAGAGTGAAATCCTCACTTGTCCCTGTCTGTGAATTACTCCCTTTACTTTGGGGCAAATAAGCATATAGCTAGCAGAAACCCTAAATACGCTTTTTCTCCACAAGTAAAGTATAGATAAAAGAATCCAATTATCTAAATTTTTACAAGATTGGAATTCGATGCCAATCAAAACAAATCAAACTAACAGGATGCTTTTCTCTGTCAGAGATTAAATCCTTACTTAATAGAATACCAAAGAGTTGCACTTGGTACTGCCATTACTGAGGAATTGTCCTTCCTCTCCCTTCCACAGATACTGCCATCACTAATAGATCTGTCAAACTGCAGCTCTCAGAAGATTCACTACAAGCAGCAGTTTCTTTTTTCTGGCAATGAGAAAACTCTCACGGTTTGCTTCATGCCTCTGTTGAAAAGTAAACCTCACCTAATTTAATTCCCAAATAAAGACTTCAACAAACAGTACATGTCCATTCGGAAAAAAAGCAAAAAATTATGCCTGCAGCTGGATCTAAAAAACCAGTTGATGAGAAGAGGCTTACACACATTCTGCTCCCTGAAGTACATGAAGAATACTCCATTTATAGAGTCATAGAATCATAGAATAGTTAGGGTTGGAAAGGACCTCAAGATCATTTAGTTCCAACCCCCCTGCCAGGGGCAGGGACACCTCCCACTAAACCATGCCATCCAAGGCTATGTCCAGCCCCACCTTGAACGCCACCAGGGATGAAGCATCCACAACCTCCCTGGCAACCCATTCCAGGGCCTCACCACCCTCACAGGAAAGAATTGCTTCCTCAGATCCAATCTAAACTTCCCCTGTTTAAGTTTAAACCCATTACCCCTTGTCCTCTCACCACAGTCCCTAATGAAGAGTCCCTCCCCAGCATCCCTATAGGCCCCCTTCAGGTATTGGAAGGCTGCTAGGAGGTCTCCACGCAGCCTTCTCTTCTCCAGGCTGAACAGCCCCAATTTTCTCAGCCTATCTTCATACGGGAGGTGCTCCAGTCCCCTGATCTGTATGCTCCCCAAGTCCCATTATACCAGAAATTACTCTTTTCTGTTCACACAGAGCACATACACCACAGCAGAGACATGAAGAGAAGAAAAAAACCCCAACAAAACAAAACACAAAAACAACAAACATGAGGGCCCACTGATGCAGTCCTCAAAACTGAGCAACTATCTCCTTTTGTCTGGCAATCACAGATGTCTCTAGAAATTCACCTCCTGCTATATGAGTTTCCTTACGTGGCTGTAACCTCCAAGTTAAATATGTCTTATTGGAATCTTTCTAATTTATTGTGCCTTGCTTTTTCTTGGGGTCTGACCTGCAACCATGTTTGCAGTGACCCCTTGTGTGGCTGATGTTCCTCACACTCCCCTCTGCAGCACAGACCTTCCTTCAGAGCAGGCCTGACCTGTTCCAGGACATGGTAAGAGTGCTGTGAGACACCAAATCACAAGTTAAAATCATTTCTTCCATGGAACCACATTTGGGGATTAGGCGGTAGAGCACAGAACCACCTCAGAGGTGTAATGCCAAGCAAGAAGGTGCCAAGAGATGGATGGGGCCAAGCAGCCTCAGCACCTGCTGACCAGCACTGCTCCAGTCCCAGGTCTGGGCACCTCTGCAACACCTCTGTGGCCTATACTAGTATCTGCCCATTTGCAGCATGCTCAGCTATCTCTAACAAAATGCTGCATTACATGGTGAAGTAATACTAAAGCTCACAGCTAGGCCAAAATCACACAACTACTGCAGTAAGAGACAAAGACTTTTCTCTGAAATGCTTATAATTCCTACCCAAGATGACTCACCACCCTCGAATGGAGGGGTTGCTGTTTGGGAACTTTGTTTTTACCCATTTACTTTCCTATGACTCCGTCATTCCCTCATGCATTCCTCAAAGCAGGCTGAAAGATCAATACTTCTTGGCTGCCTCAGCTGCTATTAAGTCCTTCTGCTCTGGAAAGGGTTGTGCTCTTGCAGATGGACAGCATCACAGGCTTGCTACAGCCCTCCACCCACCAACAGCAGCAGCTATGGATGTTTTAGCATCACTTAATTCTTTATAACCTAATTTTTACACCATTTTGCAAAAGCATTTAGAAACATATTCCTCACTCTCATCTCCCCAAACATCCACCATACTTTAAAGCATATTGAATCACACTCCTTTTGGACAAGGTACCCAACAGCATGATCACAATACATGTGTGACTCAGATCACAGATCTGGGCTCTCATCTGATGAGTCTGCTGGCATAATGATGAGCTTTTCTTCAAATTAGCAGTACAAGCTTAGGTCTGCTGTATGCAAACAGAAAAGGCACATTGCAAACAAACCCTGGATACTTAAAATTAAGTCCCAGAATGTCAGATAAATGCTGTTAGCAGTTTTGTTACAACCTCTACAACATCAGGTGCTTCAGCTACCAAATCAAAGGCAGACTTCAAAGGTTCTTGTTTATGCAGTAAGCAACACGGGAAGAGACTGCAAGAAAGCATGACAACTAACAAATATTACCAAAGGTAACAAGAACTGTGCTAGAAACTGGGGGGGGGGGGGGGGGGGACGACAGACATGGGGGTTACATAGCACTTGTTAAAAAATTGCTATGAATGTTGGTAGCTATGTTCTGAGGGGTATTTTTTTTGGGGAGGGGGGGGATTGGGGGCAACTTGGGGTTTTTTGCTTGGGTTTTATTTGTTTGCTTGTTGTTGGCTTATAAAGCAAATCAGAAAAGTAGGTCTCGCTATCGTTTGTATTACCAGAGCCATGTATATTCTTTCTAGCAACCTGACAACATAGAATAATTTAAAACTCTACAGACACTTAGCACTTCTTCACAGCTTGAGAACTTGAAGTGGAAGCTGAGTATTACGTAAGCTGTCCAAGGGGAAACACAGGTGTTAACAGCAGGGAATAGCAGGAATTGCAAAGGAAGTTTTCAAATGACACGACAACAAGGGTGGCTGGGACCAATGAAGTCCTTGGCCAGGTACAACATATCCAGACCAAGCTGCATCATCTGCCTCATTTGGCTGGCTTAAGAAAGTAACACCTGATTTACAGAGGCAGAATAGTTTAAAGCCATGGCAGAGGCTTAAGACTCAGCCAGTGTCTACAGTCATATATGTCTGTGTTCCTTCTGACCTCAGGTCTCAAGAGTATCAGAGATCCTCCCTAATTCCTGACAGCTTTCCAACAGGGTTATGTAATTTTCCAATATTCATGTGGCACATCACAATTTTTTCCAAAGCTGATGGCTCTCAATTTAGGCATTATTAATACAAACCAGTCACAGTCTTTCTTCCAGACTGTTCAGCCAATGTTAGTGCGTTTCTTTTTTTTCATGTCCAAGTCCCTCATGTATCTCAATATGTAATAACCTACTGGCATCACTCTTTAATTTTTTTTTACCACCACCAGAAACTGCTATTCAGATAGGTGTCTTTGGCAACTGTTGCCACTTTGTTTCCTGTGGACAGGGCCTTCCCCACGGTTACTATGAGTCGCTATTTTTGAAAACACCAGAATACGTTTCCTTCTCCAACCATAACGGCTTATTAACAGGTGGCCCATTGCGCTGTATCGATGCGAAAGGAGGGAAGAGCATGTCTCTCAGAAAAGTGACTACATTATCCACACTGATTACTACAATGTCACTGAGGACATGAAAACCTACACACTATTATTTAGTACATCATCAGGCTAGCACTGTCTACATGTCATGTTAGAGTTGCATGAAGCCAGTGCTGCCTGTTGCCTCCAGGGTTTCCAGCCCATTGTCCACCTCCCCCCGAGGTCCCATGAGCTGGGCGCATACACTCCCTGAGAAGTAACTAAAAACGCACAGCCACACCATTAGACCTAAAGTAACATCTTTAACCTTACACCAATAAAAGCAAAAAGACTCTGAAAAGACCAGAAAGTTCATCAGCAAAGCGCACAGCTCAGATCTGTGATAGAAACCAAACTTCCCGAACCTGACAGTGGACACTAAAGCTGCAAAATCCCCACATAGTCTTAACTGTCTAATTTTACAAATCATCCACCACCATTTAAAAGGTTCTGTATATGGCCACACGTTACTGGCCTGAGCCACCAGAGCATCATTTAATTTGGTATTACCTAATTTTGAGATTAATTTTCTTGGTACCAAAAAGTATTAAAACCAATGATGATAACAGCTACCATTTGGGCTGGGAAAGTCCAAAACAAACTGGAATGACACTCTTGATTTTAGAACCTGACTTTGTTTAATCCACCAAAGTAACTAAAGGAAAAATAGAAATAAGAAAACTCTGAAGATAACCTCTCTAGTCAGAATAGCTGCCACTCTTATAAATGGATAATTATAAACTTATGGAATTAGTTTCATGTTTTATATTAAAGATGATGGTAAACATGTTCATAACAATAACAAGGGCTTGTTTTAATAGACCACTCCAGGCGTTAAACACATTAATGACCCATGAAATAACTGTTTCATCTGCAACATGTTAAACAATGTTGTAATAATATTGTATTAATTGAAAACCTACTCCATTCTTTCTAGATAGGAGATTACAGACTGGGTATTAAAAGAGAAATTTGCAAATAAGTTTCATTGTAAAGGAAAATTAAACATACAAATTAGAGGCACACAGTCTGGTGAGTAGTGAAATAACTGTCTTTTGCCAATTTTAAATTAACATTTTTAGCTTTGATTCTTGCAATCTTTTGTTAATATATTTTATTTAAAGCTAATTAATAATTTGGGAATTTGATTTATTAAAAAAAATTTAGACCTTTAAATAAAAGGCACCACTATTTTGAAACTTTAATAATATTACTGTTGTCTGCAGCCTTTAATAAGGGCAAATTTGCAACTCAGCTTACAGCCACATCATTGAGCTGTTTATTAAAAAGTCTCTTCCTGAAATAAAAGCAATAGTCACCATTGTGTCTTTGACTTGAACACAGTGCCACTCCTAAGTATCAATGTAATTAAAGATGAGTGTATTCCACTATGAATTAACCTTATCTGTGCAGAATCCTGAATGCACTGACGGCACGGCACGGTAACAATTATTGAATATAAACAGGCTTAAATCTTCATCAAACAGGAAACACATTTTCTCCAGCAGCACAAGTAATACAAGAAGCAATATATGTAAAATTATCTGTCTGGGTTTGTAACATCTGTACTTTTTTGAATGAAAGAAAAAAAAACAGACTGAAAAGAGACAATTATTTTACTGTCTGTTTCTTAGATATCAGAGAATTTTGAAATCCATCAAAGCTAACCTTCTGTTATGTACAACAGGCTAAGCTGAAAAGAATGTTAACAAGTTCAATTTTCATTTAATCAGCACTACTGCTCTCTGAAATGTTTCATTGCAGGAAAGAAATAAAAATAATCTATATGGTAATTATGAGGATGAATCCCCCAGTAACTTTCAGCTACATGAAAGGTCAGTTCTATTCAAGATATTTTATCAGTCCCCTGCACATACTCCTGTCCTGTCATTTTAAATCTGAACAGCATTTTATTTTCCCATTTACAGCTACCTGCAGAATTAAGTACTTAAGCCAAATAAGAAAAAAAAAGAAAAAAAAAAAAAAAAAAGAAAAAAGCAAAAAAATGTTGAATGCTGGCAAAGGCTATAATAGCATGGAGACAAATCGTTCAGCTGCTCTCTCTCAAGCCTCTGGGGCTGCAGATTTTTCTTCTCCTGGTGCACTGTGGGTATTCAAAACTTGTTCAACATGATTTCATTTCATTTCAGGCACTGCCTGAGAAAACTAAATTACAGAATCAATCATACAGAAGGTCAGAGTGAGACTTCATTACAAGTATTGCATGCTTGCATGAATATCTTTCATTTATGACTGACCCAATATGTCACAATAGCTGTCTAGTAAAAATAATCCACTTTCTGAAATTGATGTACTACTGATGTCAATGCTACTCAGCAGGCTGGGCAGATTAGAGAAGTGTTAAAAAAAGGAACCCTCAGGAGCACAAGTTCTAGTTTTACAGAATTGCCACAGTTTGCAGATTAAAATAATTTTTCTATGGGCAGCCCAGCACAAAACAGAGCATTAATATAAAATATTGGGTGCTGATTTTTAATGAGGGTATTGCTGCTGATTTCTACTTATATAAATTCAAGTATTTATAGGGATAATAGTTGCATCATATAAATTCGTGTTCTTTCAAGTCAAATGTACATCAACACACCATTTTTCAGTGACTCATTTCTGAGCATCAGAATTACATTTGCATATTATTAAAATATTAAAATTAATCAAACTGCCTCCATTTTATCTCCTTTTTTTGTTGCAGTTGTGCCTTCTTAAATGTAGAAAAATGCTGTTAACTAAGATAAATATGTTGTGTTTGTTGCAAATGAGAATAAAGCTAATTAGCATTGTGACAAATTGTCACTCTTTCCACAGAATGTGTATCTTAACAGTATGAACAATACTTAACTCATCAATACAAACTTTCAAAAATTGCTAGGCCACATTTATGCTGAGAATGAATATCCTTCTGGCACCATTAATGTTTTTTTCAATGCAATAATAGACAAAGAATATGTTAAAACCAGAATCTTATATTTTTGGTCTTCCTGTGGGAAACGTGAGATACTTGCAGAAGTATTACAAGATGGCTAGCTAACTCCATAACCTGAGGGAGACACAGGAAAACCTTGACATAAACTATGTTTAACCATGCCTCTGGCGATTCTGAATTCAAGTTTATAGGTGAACATGTCAGGCAGTACTTAGAAAAAAGCCAAAGACACACAGTATTAATCATAATTCTGTCCAAGCCCATTTTAGTTTTTCAACATTTGTGATTTAAAATCTCATGACATTTCTTCAAGGTGAAATTCTTCTACTGGACTTTTCAACAGGGTAGGACTACATTTATCTAAATTAAATATTGCTTACAGGAAAGCTCTTTAATGCTTCATAAGATAACAAACTCAGTGCAGTTCATATTAAAATAATTTAACTTTATATTCAGCTAAAGAGGCTTTAGTGGTTAGCAATACACTACTAGTACAGCCTTTAAACAAAACTATCCTAGTATTGCTGGGTAAGAACATTGTTCTGTAAGTGTATACGAACATCATAATTATTTTACAACCCCATCTTTAGTTCTTGCAGATACAGTAAATTTAATTGACCATGAAATGAAATTTCATAGTTAAAATGCCTCCTTTACATTTTTTTATTGCTGCAATAAAGTTTTTATAGCTCCAAGGCAAGGTAATTCATGAAATGTCTAATTTAAAGATTAATTCTAATAGTATTAATAAATATTTACCAGTTTAATAAAAAGTCACATTTTTCACTTTAAAGATTATATGTTTTCATTTTCTATTTTTGAAATACAGAATAACTGCCAGAAATTTTGAGTACTAAAGGGAACTATGTGAGCTCAGTGGGAACCCATGCAAGGCCCTTCTGTTAATGTTTTTAAATGTCCTGAAACTACCCAGCATTTACGAGCAAGGGAAGATGACTACTGACTAAAACACAGTGGAAGGGGACACTCCAGCTCACAGTATAAAACCAATCAAGCAGTTGTGAGGAAGCGTCTGACACACAAACTATGTGGCTCCTCCATGTGAAATAACTCAATCCATCAATTCTCTGCAGCGAAACTACACACAAGATACCAAACTGCAGCTGCTGCAATCATCCTAGAAAAATGCCACTGGACTATAAGGGATGAGAAGGCATGAGCTTATCTAGATCTTCTCTTTGGCCGTATGGGAACAAATTCTTACTACTGAAGTTAACATACACTATGCCATTAATTTCTACATTGTACAGTCTACAAAAGAAGCAAAATATGAAAAGCTTTTCCCCCAGTTCAAGAAGAGGTGCTAGGAGGCCTCTTCTGGCTGGAATTGTTTAGGTGACAGTATTTACCATGGAATAATCACATTCAGTGAAAGGATGCAAAATTAAAAGGCAAAACTGGGTCAGGTTGCAAACCACTTGATAACATTGAGGGGATACTCATACATGGAATACAACATCAATCCAGCCCATGATATTTATTACATATTTTTGAGCAAGTTTCATGGTATCATAGAATCAACTAGGTTGGAAAAGACCTTTACCATCAAGTCCAACCTTTCCTTTACGAAGGACTGCCAAGTCCACAAAATTTTGTTGTATTCAGTGTATACATACTTCATTACTTCAGTTTTCCACACAACATTCATGACCCTCAGGTTATATTAATCTGATTTTTCTTTAGTAGTTGCCCAAAATGTCCAGTGCATACAAAATCCAATGCAAAATGGGATCTGAAAAGAAGCATTATAACCTGCAAGGCCTGTTTGAGACAGTTCCTGCTTTGTATCTATGGAGTTACTGAATTCTGTACCTCTAAAATAGTCAACAGTTTATGCTTAGCTCTGTGCTAGCTACTTTTCACGAATTTTCCTCTCCAAGGAATCATTCAAATTTGAAACAAAGTCAGAAGTCTGCAGAATTCCACAGAAATGTTTTGCTGCATGTTGATTTGTAAATCTTTAATCAATTTTCACTTGCCAGAATAATAAAAAAGAAAAATAATGTACATGAAATCATAAACATGACAACACAATCTTTATTATAGTCCAGCAGTAAATCTGCATTTTCACTACACAAAGTTTAGCAAAAGGTCCTGGATAAAATAGCTAATCAGAAGTTGATGTAAAATATCTGTTCAAGCTAAATACTCGCTCTGCCTTCAATATGCAATATAGAAACTAACTCTAATTCTAACCACTGGGTTTAAAATGCTAAGTATGATAAACTGACTCACAGCTGTGTCTCATCACTGCGAGTATGAATGCTACTGCACAACTCCTAGAGAAATCCAAGCATGGAGTTCCATCAATAAAAGGGAAATATAAGCGGAAACTGCCTATATGCCCTCACACTGAGATCAGAGCCATACGGTATGTATCAATTCTGAAGAAGACTCCATTCAGCCTTGGTTTTGATTGTTGTAATTAACAGGAATGATCACAGGAATTAGCCTAAGCGTACCCTTCAGTCAGCCCTTCCTCACACCCGGATCATCACTTCCCATTCCTGGGTGCTAGAAACACCATAGAACAGGAGAACAGGCTCAAACTGCCTGTTTGAGCAACAAGGGTCTTATTGACCTTTATGGTCAACAAGAGCACTAGACAGAACATAGTCTTCTTATGGTCCTGTATTTCTCAGTATAGTCAAGATAATACACCCGTATCATTCTAGTTAAAACTTAGTTTAACTTCAAGTTAAAAAAGAAAAAAAAATAATCTATTTCAACTTAAACAGATTTAGCCTGTGGAATATACAGAAAAACAGGGAAATAAAAGGGGTTTTACTGCTGGCATACTGTGTGTCTGGCTTCCTTTCTGAGCTGCATTCAATAGTGCACTTTCAAAATATCCTGATAGCTGTCACATGTGGGTCCTGTACTTGAAATACAGACAAGCAACTCCTTCTGAATGCTGTAGCTCACCCTGACCAACACAATGGTCTTTCAACTCCTGATGCCAGTATCAACTGCATAACGCAATTTTGAAATTTAGCAGCACGTGGGATGCACATGATGCCAATGGATATGGGCTTCCAAGTCCATTCCCCAAATTTGAACACAATGTTTATAAAACCTGACTCCTTCTTCACAAGAGATCTGTTCATACACAGTATATCACTGCACTGTACTTTAACAACCATGTTTATCTTCCTGAATCCACCAATATTAAACCCTTAACCATTTGCCAAATGCCTAAGGGAACTGAATAATAGCATGTCATTGTTTGCTCTCTAACACAACACATGTCAGCGTTCATACAGAACACGCCCGCACTTGATGCAGAACATTTGCAAATGCTTGTTTGGACAAAAACACTGGAAAATCATCAGATCTTCTGAGAGGTCAATTAAAACTGATAGATGACACAAATCTGTATTACTGTGTTTTGACAGATGATATTAGGCAACAGAAACATACAAGGAAGCAGACCTACCATATGCAATCCATTGCTGTGGATGACGCCGTCTTGCTCCACAAGATTGCGGGATATTGTAATAGAGGGAAGATCCAAGCTCTGGGGGGGAAACTGAGGTGTAAATTCATTTCCTTGTGCAGGCAGCTGGTCACCAAGGCTCTGAAAGGGCATCAGTATATCCGCCATCCCCAGGGTAGGGTCTGACTCGGGCGGAGGGGTAATGGGTGGGATTTCGAACTCTTCATCACCAAGGCTGGGTGTATGGAATGTTTGCTAAAAAAGGACAGGACAAGGAAAACCACGTAAGGGCACATGGCTCTCAACAACCACCTCCAGACCTGCAGTCCAAATCTTGTTCTGATTTCAAATGCAAACTCTATTTGCAACAGAATTTTTAAGTTTTGTATGCTGAGGGGGTTTGTGGATCATTCTGATTAAAGATTTAAGTCTCATTATCATATGGCTTTAATGGAGTATCAATATTAACAGTTTTTTAATGCCTACTTAATTAGCAACATCTGTCTGCTGCTAGTCAGAATATCAGCTACATTGGATTTGGCTGTACAACAAATTGCCACTTTACTGATATGCTAGTAAAATAGCACAAACAGCTTACATTACTCTCATGCTTCATAAAATACTGACAATTTTGTAGTGCACACACACACATGTACAACATTAATTCAGCACTGACCATTTCACACCTTTTGTTTTCTTTTTATGCACTAATAAACATGAAATATTATAATTCTGGTCTTTATTTCTTTTTTTTTTTCCATCTCAAAAGCATAATGCACCCTTTAAAGCAAGGGCTGTAATCTGGAGGAAAGACACATATAAAAGAGGGAGGGTGATTGCAGCAGCTTCCAGTACTTTCTGAAGCAAGCCAGTTTTGTTCGAACAGCAGGTTTGTTAAGAACTAAACACCTGTTAAGATGCCTTGAGCAAAACATTTACTGCCAGTTATCTTCAGGGTTTGTGCATGTTTGTACGTGTGCATGTGTCTGTCAAAGATAATCTTTATTCAAGTGGAGTCTGTATCTGGCTTCAACACTGCTGACTTTTATTTGGGAAACAAATGAGCTATGCTTATTCAAATTTCTTGCAAGTTAAATGAACTTTCATATATTATTTCAGGTCCACTGCTACTTAATAATAGAAATTCAGTGCTTGAAATTAGGCCATTTTAAATGTACCCAAATCAGGACTGTCTTGATCAAACTGGGCAGTTGGCAATCCTAAAATAGGCACTCTTGTCTTGTTCTGGACATGCAAAGCTGCTCTGGGATTTGTTTGTTTGCATTAGTTCAGGATTCGAGTTGTGGGGTTTGTTTTATGTATTATTTACTTTGTTTGAAAGAATGATTTAATGCCAGTTAATTTAAAAATTATAAGTTCAGTGAAAGAGCTCATTAAATACTGCAAATTGTCATCCTTCAAACTGTTAATGATGATATAAATTAATAACCATTTGAGAGAAGATGGAAACTGAAACACAAGAAAAACCTTTGCTTGCATATAGAACCTGTCAGCTGTCATTATTGGTCTCACACCAGAAATGATGAGGTCCCAGATTGCTCCAGTCTGCAGTACTGTCAGAGTCTGCTGAGACTCTACCATCTTGCTCAAACTGCAAGACAGCAACTTAATTCTGGATGTGAAAGCTGGGCCTGGATTAGGGAGACGTTTGACTTCTCTGCTGCTGTATTACAAAAGGTGTGAATTTTCCTTCCTGTGGATCCTGCAGTTCACAAACACAAAGGATGGATTGGCCAGGAAAAGTGGTTGGCTAATGAACCCTATGGCTGCATTTGCAGTTATTTTGGCACTAATGTGGTCTAGTAACAGATGCAACTGTAATTTGTGACTCATTTGCTACCCCATTACTGCTTAATGAAATCTAACATATCACATTAACAATACGGATAAACACTCATTCTTGATATGTGGCATTTGGCTGTTTTCATTACCACTGTAATTAACACTTGAAATATTATTTCAATAAATATTTAAGGTGCTTTAAAATGGGTCGTAGTAATCATGACATGGAGACAGAAAACATAAAGCAAATGTGCGGCTTCTGAGCCTGAATGTGCTCTAAGATTACACTCTTAAGGCATTATTTACAGGAATAAAATGGGCTTCTAGCTCAGCAGTGCTCAGGCCCAAAATCATAGTGAGAAAGCTACATTCATGTTAATGTAAAAACACTATAATTAAATACACTGTAAATGCAGTGATTGCAAAGTTAGGGTCATGTTTTAATGCGAACACTAGCACTCATATTTTTATTCCTTGTTCAAGCAAAAGAGTTCAGTGAAATCAGTATTATTATAGTACATTTGAACCTCTTTTTACTTGGCATATTTATGAGATAGTAATTATAAGAGCTGGATCTTTTCTTCCCATCTAACAGAATAACTCCAGGGCAGCTGTATAAATATATAACACAGCTAGACAATAATACAGTATTTCACTTAGAAAAGTAGCATTCATCTTAATATGATAGCTTACTACAAATGTAAGCGCAAATTGATGAATACCTGAACATTTTTCAAATGTGAATTCAATTCTCACTATATAACTCATCCAAATATGTATGTGTTCTTTTTTAGACACATATAATGGACCTAAGATTGAGGACAAAATAGATGTTATCTGAGAAGAAAGCAAGCCCCTTAGTGAAGCAGTCTTAAATCCAAATCACTGCAGCATTCAGTCTGTAAAAAGAGCCTAAATAGTATGCAATTTAGGACTGCAGGAAGGTACTGTTATGACCAAAAGATAGGATAACATTTGTGGGATTTATCTTACCAATCACATTTTTTAAAGTTATTAACTTTTCAAATAGTTATATCTTATACTTCTTTTTTTTTTTTTTTTTTTTTTTTTTTTTTTTAACTGTGTGCATGGTTAAATGCCATCTGTACTGAAATGTTCAAAACATTTGTTCCTTTTGATAAAAATGCAAATCTGGAGAACTGTTGTATCAACATATAACAGCCAATGTCTGACACGGTGAATTATCACAGCTGGAATTAAATTGTCTCTGAACAGCTGCTGGCAGCAGAGCTTTCATCAATGTTTGATTCAAACGTAGGAAAGAAATTCTACAGAAAGAAACATCATGTTGTCATTACAGATGGGGTTTGTGTTCATTATCACAAATAACACTGGAGCTAGTGCCAAACAATATCCCCTTATCTAAGCAGTCTTGCTGGGTAAAAAGAGATGGTGACCATTGTGAAATGATTCTTAAAATACAACTCTTAATTTTAACCTTCATATTTATTGTTTCACCTTTCTGCTTATTTTCTCTGAGTTCGCTTTTTAAAAAGTGCACAAGAATACCTGTGACTTAATCTCCATTTACAACATGTAAAATCAAGGCTGCCCAGTCTTCTAACATTTTTTCACGTTGGAAAGATAATTTATGGCATGCATACTACATAAATACTTAATTCTTGTTCTCCATATTGCTGTGCACATTACTAGACAATGCATCTTGCACTTTCCATCCTTCCCTTTGGAACAAGAGCTACTGGATTTTAGTGATGAGCAAAAGGTCTGGAGCTGGGGTTGGCATTAGCACGTTGACAGTCTATTCACTGGCTGTAAGGTAGCACTGCTCTAACACAATATGTGACGGTAGTGGTCATCCTTCCTCCAGTTCTCATTCTCAAAGGCAGTGAACAAATACATCACCACCATAACCCAGCCAGGCTCCACCAGCCTGGCACTGCGGTTTGTTCTTGATCCTGGACAGAAGTTCCTTCATGCAGCACATGCACTCCAGGCTACAAAGTTGGGTTTGGTTTTCTAACTTATATGTATATTAAGAACCCAAATTAAAATGTTTGCATCTATAACAGAAATTAGCCCATTAGTTAGTAATGACTATTACTAAGCTTGCTTCCAAAGTGTACACCTACTGTGCTTTTTGTTTCCTTCTGCTTATAATTTTTTTTCCTACAGGAAGCAGATTTGTTTCTATTGACATTCTATGTAAGTAACAGCCTTATGGACAGCTAAATTGACTAGTGATGGAGAGCTGTCAGGTTATTTTCTTTCTCATTAAAGTCTTTATTTTGTGCTCCATAAAACACACAGAAATTCAGCACTTCACTTTTCATCCATTCAAAGTCTGTTAAATTATCAGAGCAAACAGCGGAATATAAGTATAGATAAAAAAGATAAACATCTACCTCATTTGCAGCAAGAAATGCATTATTCGCTTCTGCCATGTTCATGTAGTTGTTATTGTTTCCAAACTGAAAGAAAAATAAATATCTGGATTTTAATGAATGCCACCATAAACTTTTCTTTACCCCATCACTGGCGTAGGGAAAGTTGAATAAAATCCTAACAAAACCAAAACAACAAACAGATGAGATGTAATTCTGCAGATGTTCTTTAAAGTCAGAACTAGATTGGATTCAACATTATTATTACTATTACATACTCCGTATCCCCAGTCCGTACCTGGAAGATATTGAAGTGTATCTCTTCAATTTTCTGTGTCCATGCAGCAAAAAGCCACCCCACAGACCTAGAGGTGACTCTGCAAATTAAGTGTCCATTAGAAAGAGACTACTCTCCAGAGAAGACATTTTGGCTCCAATACATCTTTTCTGATATGTATTATATAATATTTATGCAGATGATCGTGATCTGGAGGACTGTTGCAGCTAGACATAGCTGGCATATTACTATTCCAAGTAGACCTGGTTTTAAAGAGATGAAGGTCAATAAGGGGAAGCATGAGAATCTGCAGCATTGTTCTTAAAGTCCCATTCTTCGCACAAAATTTAAAAGCCAAACAATTCCCCTTTGTGTATCCTTCATTCCAGTTGCAAGCCCAGGCTCACAGAGAACATTAACACCAGAAGATTTTGCAAATTAGAGAAACTGTATCACATTAAGACCTTGAGATGTACCCAGGGTGGAATGGGCCGAGTGTTTACTTGCTCCCACCGAGGTACAACTCCTCTCACAAACGGGATCTGGAAGGATCCTCTAGGATGCCATAATTTCCTCCAAATTCTCAACTATGAACATTTGTTGCAGAAGATAAGTACTTTTTCTTTTACAAACTGAACATTGAAGAGATTATCAGCATTTGGTTAATTGGCACTTAGTGTGCCTTATTCCCTTAAACAGCACTTCCAAAGAGCAAGTAGTCTGGTAACTATTCCTGCATGTGCTGCCGGAGCAGGCAGTGGTCTAGCCTTTGCTTCAAGGAACAGATACCACACACGTCACACAGCTACCACTACAGCACTAAATCACAGGCTTTAACATCTTCATATTTCTGCTATCAAGCACAGCGAACACTGTGAAGATTATCAAATAAGAAAAGTCCCTGCGCTGTCCCTAAAATGCCCTGCCATGTTATTGCTGCTAAATCCACACTAAGCATTCTTCCCTTAACTCCCACTTTTGATGTCCGTAAAGCAAATTTTTTCAGGCAGGCTTTGTTTCATCTTGACAGATCTTGGTGGGCCTGCCCAACCCAACCCAACAACAGCAAATACCACCACCACCAGCATAAGTTCTGCAGCAAGCGCATGAGGATGGGTAACCATGAACTTGCGCAAGTTGTTCTTTGCAATCAGAAAACTGTTGTGCTTTCAGAGCAGCCAAAAATGTCCTGAAAGGAAAACCATTTTGCTCCAGCTCCATTCACTGCTGCAGTGCTTTGCCTGACTGTTATTAGCAGGGAAGTGTTTCAGTCCCTGACTCTCTCTGGTTCCCCCAGCATCCTAGAGCAGAGTTTCAGAGTGATCCTGAAGAATGGCTCCTTCCCTGAAAATTCCAAAACCCATTTCTTAAAATAAGGGCAAAAGTTAAAAGAGAATTTAAAAAAAAAAAAAAAAAAACAAAAAACAAACAAAAAAAAACACCCAACACTCCAAAAATCCAAACAAAACAAAAATCATCAATAGTGATAGAGTATGAAAAAAGGAAGATGGACACAAAGAACTGGAGCCTCATTTACGTGATAAATTGTCTGATTGATAAAACAGGACACCAACAAAATCAGAATACAGTCATGGAGGAAAAGGAATACTAGATGAGACTCCTCATTCTGAAGTATGAAATTCCATTTGTGTACTTAACATGCTGAATCTTTCAACCTCTAACACATGTTAAGCAACAAAGGCCTTAACACAATATGTAGGCTGCCTCATAGCTATTAAAACTCTGTTATCCCCAGCTATGCAGATACTCAAGTAATGTCATCCATTTTTAAAAAGCCCAGATGTCATCCACTTTTGGAGATTAAAAAATTCAAGTAAAATTTCACATTCAAATTACTGTTTGGCACATAATGATGTGGAAGGGGGGGATCTGTCACACAAAGACATAGTACTTCAGCTCACCAGTGAGATCAACAGGCTAGATTTTTCTCATGTCAGTTAGTGCCAAACTAAGATTTATATGAAAAAGCTCAAATGGCTTCAATAAAGCTGTTCTTCCTACAGCGACAAAAAAAATGAAATAAAGTTTTCAAATTATCCCTAACTGCAAATGTACAATACGTGTAGCTCTAACAATGGATAAATAAGTGAGAACAAACTCTCTCCTATTTTAATGAGTTTAGCATTTTAGGGGCTCCAGTGCCTCAAAATGGCCCTGCAACTGATTTTTACTTCGAAGAGTAAAATTCTGCATTGTTTTGCTCTACATGTATTCCTCACACCACCAGTACTACAGTCTGATTGCCAAGTGGTTTTATTCCTTTTTGTCTTATTTAAGTAAAACAAAGGGGAAAGTGACAACATAATTTTTCACTTTATTAAGACTATAGAAGCAAATGATGCAAGGAGGAATGTCAAAGCTAAAAGTTACAAGTACATATCCTTTGATTCATTCTGCTCTTGGGCTGCAATATTTAATATCCTATTGGGCATGACTCAAGCACTGATGTCAGAACCTGGCATATTTAAGGCTTTTGTTATTATGGATCATAACTAATATTATTTAAATTCATTTTTTGTTTCTGAAGTAGAAATCCATTGAAGGCATACAATTATCTGTGAGTATTTCTAAGATTAAACTTCCTTATTATCTAATGGTACCTATAACAACAAAAGAAAATAAAATGGTTATTATCTTAAGGACCTAAACAATTCAGAAAAAACAAATTAAGCTTAGAGTGAAATAAGAACTGGGTTAGAAATCCTCTTCTGAACAGTTAGTCTTCGAATGTAATTACTGAAGAAACTACAGCTAATCAGCTGTGAATTGTATCCATTAATTAGTATATGCCCTGGAGAAATGAGAAAAATCAGTAACAATGTTAACACTGCAATGCACTGATGAGTACTGAAACACAGGGCCCTCAGCATTTAGTCAAGCAGGTGGCTCCAATGGTCCAAGTAATTTAAAAAGCTCTCACCTAAAGTGCAGAGCTGGAATTGCAAAGCACTTCTTGCATATCTTTGTATCTATATAAGGCTATAATTAATGGCTTTTAATTTAGAAACACTTTGTGATCAGCTGGGAACAGTTATAAATCATTCTAAATAGAACAAGGGTTTCTTGTCTATTTTAGTAAGATAATTTGGGAAAGATGTTTTTTGTGGAATGATTCTTGTTGCAGTCAACATTCTTCTTCATTTATTTTCTAAAGGATCTCTTACTCAGGCCCCTCATAAACATCCCAGAGCATTTCTATAGTTGACAGCAGGAGTTCAAATCAAAGGTGAGATCCAGCAATTGGGTCTGCCCAGATATACCACTGCAGGGTCCCACCTGTTGGATTTCCCTGGGACAGAAAGAAAGAAAGAAAGATGCAGCACCTAGTCCAGCTATCTTTTTGTTTCATGCTGGCATTAGGATGTTTTGCCAATCACACAGCCATTGTAATTAGCACAGTTTTGCATAACCTTTTGCATATAAGGAACTCAGAGCATGCTTGCTCTGTCACAACAAAAAGCATAAACTCTTCCCAGCTTCCTTTAGCAGCACATACCAATCCCTTATAAACTGCTGTTTGTTTCCTTTGGTTTCAAGAGTTTGAACTCCATCTTAAGTTTTGATGACTACTTTAAGCATGAGTACCACAACAGCAAACCAACGGAAACCACAGGCATATCCTGATTTCATGAAATGAACTGCAAACAGACAAAACCAGTTCTGAACCTGTTGTGAGACGCAGCTTTCATTCTCCATGTAAATCATTGCATTAATACTACAACAACTCAGACCTCTAGTCTTTCATGCTGCAAATACACCTGAATCTTGGACTTACTGATACCCATGTCCAAGAAATGAAGACTGTAATGAGAGACTGGATGTTTGCTTACCAATACCTGGTATAAAGTATGTCAGGAAAATTGGTTATTTCTGCAACGGCTTATTGAAGCTCTTCTCTTGGTTTTGACTGCTAAACCTGAAGCCCAACATCTAGCTTTATACATCTCTTCTAGGAAGAGTGTATATTTTCAAAGCTAATAGAAATTTTTGTCCTCTATTCCTTCACCAATGCATGCCCTCACAAATACCCAATCAACTCCTGCCCAGGACCAGAGATATAAAAACTGTAGCACTGCCCCGCTTCTAGAGACTGCATGTTTTCATAGATCAAACCTCCCTGGCTGGACGCTATGATTCCTGTTTGCAAATCAAGGGATTAGCCACCTTGAATCAGCATAGCAACGTGCTACTTGAGTCTTCAAGCCACCCTCTGCACTCAAAAGAACCTACTAACTAACTGGTTGGTTACGAAAGCTGAGGCTGATGAACAGGTTATTTGAAGAAAAGTGGTTCGGTTGATATGTTGGAGGGAAGGAATGACATCCAGAGGGACCCTGACACGCTTGAGAGGTGGGCTGATGCCAACCTGACGAAGTTTAACTATGACAAGTGCAAAGTCCTACACCTGGGTCAGAGCAATCCCAGGCACACATACAGATTGGGCAGAGAAGAGATTCAGAGCAGCCCTGCGCAGAAGGACTTGGGGGTGTGGGTCGATGAAAAAATGAACAAGAGCCAGCAGTGTGCGCTTGCAGCCCACAAAGCCAACCGTATCCTGGGCTGCATCAAAAGGAGCATGACCAGCAGGTCGAGGGAGGTGATCCTGCCCCTCTACTCTGTTCTTGTGAGACCTCACTTGGAGTATTGTGTACAGTTCTGGTGTCCTCAACATAAAACGGACATTGGACTTTTGGAACAAGTCCAGAGGAGGGCCACGAGGATGATCAGAGGACTGGAGCACCTCCCGTACAAAGACAGGCTGAGAAAATTGGGGCTGTTCAGCCTGGAGAAGAGAAGGCTGCGTGGAGACCTCATAGCAGCCTTCCAGTATCTGAAGGAGGGCTATAAGGATGCTGGGGAGGGACTCTTCATTGGGGATTGTAGTGATAGGACAAGGGGTAACGGGTTCAAACTTCAACAGGGGAAGTTTAGATTGGATATGAGGAAGAAATTCTTTCCTGTAAGGGTGGTGAGGCACTGGAATGGGTTGCCCAGGGCAGTCATGAATGCTCCATCCCTGGCGGTGTTCAAGGCCGGACTGTACAGAGCCTTGGGTAGCATGGTTTAGTAGGAAGTGTCCCTGCCCCTGGCAGGGGGGTTGGAACTAGATGATCTTAAGGTCCTTTCCAACCCTAACTATTCTATGATTCTACAATTCTGTGATGAATGCCACAGAAAACCTTCGCAGTTTGGGCTTGGGTAAAAAACAGTGATGAAATGTCCATATTCTGAATTCCTACTGAGAAAGAAAATTTCAGAACATCTCAAAAGCTTAAGCAGTGGTTACTCTCTGGGCTCTTCTTTTCCAACTGTGATGAGTGAAAAGCCACAGCAAGAAATAAAACAAGCAAATGAAAACTTTACATCACAAAACCATAATATTAAAAACAGTATAAAAAGTAAACCAAATAACTAATTTTAAAGGTGTTATGGACACACAGAGTAATATTTAAAACCTATAAAAGTCAATGGGAATTTGCTACTTATTTTAATGGCGAAATTATTTTACTTGCAACATTGAATCATTAGTATTTATTTAAAAATCCTATATTTCTGTCCTTAAACCAACCCAATTGTGATGTAACTCTAATGTGAAAAACATTAGCAGTCACATCCACTATTCATTTCCTAAAAAGTGCATATACCAAATACATTAGTAACTTATAACCAGACACAGAGGAGGAGCACAGACTTTTATTTGAGAAACTCCATGAAACAAAAATGATTTTTAAAGTACTGACATTTTTATGCTTAACAGTAAATTTCAATTTACCAGGCAAATACATTATATTTTCTAAATAATTATTTTATAATATTGCTACTTAATTTAATAGTACAAGCACAAGGAAAAAAAAAAAACATTGGAAGGGTTATTGTTCCAGCGTGGACCACCACCAAAACTATGGAATGTGAATGCCCCAAATGAAAAAGTCAAACCAAATATATATCCAGAACAGGAATGAAACACATTTTATAATCTTCTCTTAACTAATCCAGAGACTTACATTTTGCTTGAAAGGAATGATTGCAATCCTGTATCCAAACATTACATACCTTATATCTGAGAATAAATTAAATAAAATTTAATAGAGTTATTACTGAACCCACTCCCTACACCTTTGTTTTTTAAAGAAAGCCCTACCCCAATCCTTACTGCAAAACACAATCAAGGCTTTGTTATCATGACACTAACAGTCCTTTCATAATTACTACTTAATGTTTAGGCCAAATACACATTTGAAGTTTCCCAGTATAGTATCTCCAGACAAAATTCTCACTGGCTTCATGCTGAACTGCTGCCTGCAGAACTAGCTCCAAACTAGTTCTGTCACAAAACTATGTATTCATTTGCATATGTACTTTAGGCAGTTGCACACCCAAATTCTATCCTTTCTGATGCCAAGTTATTGCTTATAGTTTATGGCAGCCTCAATTGATCACACTTCCAGTTCTGCAATAAAATCAGAAGCCATATTTTTTAAAATACAGTCATTAATAAAATCATTCTTTTATGGTGTGAGCTGGCTCATTATTTTTATATAGAATAATATCTACTTGCACAAATATATATCATGGCAAAGATCTCAGTTCTATCTTCATATTTGGCAAATTAATTCCTCTGAGGTTACACTACCCTTACAAGTAAAAAGAAAGATAATGATCCCCAAAGATGTAATTACAGACCAAAACTAAATTACTTCCCAGGTCTAAGTACTGTATCTTAATAATTTCATCAGAGAACATCTTCACTGCATTTGGGCAGATTTGATTTTGCTGCCTGACCAATAATTACAGCTCTGGCAAATACAATGTCTGATAAGGACATCAATTAAGAATGAGCATTGTGTTATTAAAAAAAATTCATCATGTTCACAGCCTGATTGAATGAAATGCCAAATTAAATTAATGGAGATTGCTAAGTCTAGCTGGTTGGTGGGGAACCATGCAGAAAGTGGGACAGTACAGACAATAAACTGTCTGTAATTAAAAGATGAGAAGCTGGACTAATGCTACTTCAGCCTGATTACTCCAAACAAAACAATATACACTAAAATTATTCTGGCAGCAGAAGTAGATGGACTGGGAGGAGGGCTGGCAGAGGGGGGTTTTCTTTTTTTCGAATAGTGTCAACTATCTCCACCTATGAACACCGGGGTCCTCACAAGATGTATTCAATTAAATATTGGGCATTTCCTCATCAGTAAACACAATTTATTTTATCAATGAACATAAAAATAACAGAAGAAAATTCTCCAATCATTTCTGTGCTAGATGGATATCCAGCTAATCTCTGTAGAAGATTTAAAGTATGACGTGTTCATAGCAGGAGTAGAGTGTTATTTTTTGGAAAAGCAAGTCCTTCATGACAGTTTCAATATTTCTGATTTGATATTATTTTATAAAATGTTAGTACTCTATTTTATTTTTTGCTACTAGAAACAAAGAGGCAGATTTTAGTAGCTGGTCGACGGAGGGAAAACCACTAAAGTTGTTAGGGACTTATACAGGCGAATGAAGCATCTTTTAAAACCTGAATTTTAATACCTTGTAAATAAAGAAGTAATTTTAGCCCGGAATGAATGCAAAATGGTATCCTTGATTTTGACACTACATAGCTACCCACAGAAATTTCTGCACCCCTCCAGCACGACGCTAACATTGTAGCAGAAATAGCACCCACTGCCAGGAAGAGTATTATTTACTATAGACAACATGCAGCTACACGAGGTTAAGAATTGCATCACTGAAAATAAAGGAGGTGAAGAGTCGGACTAGACGCAGTTAAAAGGCCATCTGGGTCAGTCTTTGACCAAATGTCAGCATGCAGATTATCCCAGTTACACCAAAGATTAAACAGCTATGTGTGTGTGTGCACAAGGGTATGGATACATACACAGAGGTAATGATTTTGTCAGCAAATGATAAACTTTTTGAAGAATTTCATGAAGTACTGGACCACTAGGTAACATGTATTATATATGCCAAGTTTATATTTGAGCCTTTCCTTTCATATTCTTAGAGCAAATTTTCAATTAGTGATTATTAGAGCATAGTACAATAGAAATCAGCTTTCTGAGACAGATTACAACAGTATTATTCTTCTTTTCAATAGATAATATCTCGTGGAAGGGGGTTCATTTCCTGCCAAGTTTTGCCTACTAATTTTCTAGGAAAGACCTTCATGTACGCATGAAAAGCTACCCAGAAAGTGTTAGCCTTGGTGACTTTACACACCAAAACTTACCACACAACAGTTATTTCTCTCTATTTCTTCCACATCTAACACACCATATCAGCATCCTGCAATAGTCAGGAGGAAATTCTGGCCCCGCTGAAAACAAAAGGAGTTCCTATATGGGATTTCTCACCAGAAAGCTTAATTTGCTTAAGAATACATTACTGATGAGCAACAGGCCAACAGCAGACAGAAGCACATAATGTTAAATAAACATGTAAGTACCCAGATCTGCAGTCACATCACCAATGCTTCTAGGCAAATTAATAATCTCATTAGTGGTTTATTAATTATTGAATCTGTATGTAAGACCTGTACAATCGCATACTTGTTAGTCTTTTGACATTTAAAATCTTAAAAGCCTTTAATTCAGGGGACCGTTTAGATTGCAGTGTTTGAGTCTTAAACACCTGCCACACTAATTGTTGTACCTATGTTTATATATGTGTGTCTATGCATGTACATACATATACACTCCTATTCTCTTTACTGAGAGCCAAAAAAAATCTGTGGAATAAAATACTTCAGCAAGATGCTAAAGAAAAGCAGACATTGATATTTTATTCATATATCCCCAGATCTCCATCAGACACACTGCTTTCAGACAGTACAGACTTAAAAGTTTTAGGAAAGCATTAGAATGAAACATTTGAAGTTACTTTGAAAGCTTTCAGGCAGCAAATAAAAACTTAGACAATAACAATAAAAAGCACTGACTTAATCTCTCTGATTCCAGCCAAATTCTTTATTATGAACTCCTTCAGTGAATTCCATGGCCAAATCTATAACTGAATGATATTTTGCAAAGTGTGATTCTGTGTGAGTCTTAGAACAGCAATGAAATGAATATTTAATGGTCTCATGTTAGACATTTTCAGATCTTTTAAGAAGGGTACAGTCTACAAAAGCTTTTACAAGCAAGAAGTAACTTTGTAGGAATATGCAGAGTATTACTCCATTGACTGACAGTCGAGTCAATTCAATGTATGTCAGATTTTTAATGCTACTTTTTCCATATTTAAATGCTTAAATACTAAAAGGTGTTCCAAAGTGCAGCCCTGGTCATAATATTTATACAAGTTTAAGGTGTTATAAAATTAGCCTGATTATTGAAAGTTCTCTCCAAAATAAACATACGAAGTATCTTCCTGTCACTTGCTCAAAGAGTTTCAATTTACCATTTTGGCTGTTTGTAGACAAGAATGATTTTCTATTCTGCCTACATTACCTTCAAAGGCAGCAAAATGGAGAACCAAACATGGATTCTGGGTATATTCTGCACCCACCTACATATACTAAGGCTGCTTTTCCTCTGTACATATATAAAACTTAGAACAACCCACTAAATTTCACATAAAAAAAAGACTCCACAAGATCTGCAGATGTTACTTCAAAAAGTTCTAAAGTGAATCTGCTATCATCACACCCTGTTGTTGCCTGAAACTTAAAACAGATGAAAGTACCAAATGTTAGAGATAAACACATTCAGTAACAAAGCCAAGGAGAGGCCACTATAGTTCAAGTATTTGTTTAAAAATACATGAATATTTAAAGAACATGTTTTCTTTCTTTTCTTTCTAACCTAGAGAAATTTGCAGTGATGAACTACGAAATTATTTTTGTGATAGCTCTCATGAGCATGTACTTGTTCCTGGAATAAACCAGACTAGACATAAACGTCATAGAAGAAATGTATTGCTAAAACACAGAAAGAACATACTTGTATGTAAGCTTATGTATTTTTTTCTACAACTTTGTAGCAGTTTGGATTCCGCAGGAGAAAGGTCTTCTTAAATACGCAGTTTCACAGCATCCATTCAATGTATGTACTTTACAAGGCAGATGTCTCTAGATAGCTCAAATTCTGCGTAAGACCTTATTTCCTATGGCATCAGAGTACAGATGCCAGTTAAACTATGCTTTTTTTCCATAACTGCTTTAAAGGGTAAAGCACAATTGCTCCCTTTCTATAGCCCTGTGAGAGGGTGGAAATGTCTCTATTCTCCATGACATTTAGCAAATGGAATATGATCAACAGCGTTTCAGAATAGACTGGACACATACAAATGGTACTGCAAAATAACTTGCAAGAAATATCCGAAACAAATCTGTGGACCTCATTCTGGGGCTGCCACTCTACCTTCTCACAGCAACCCCCAGGCTGATAAAAGCACCAATGCCAGCCCCTTGTGCCACAACTGGAGTCCACCAGCTTGTGCTCTGCTCGGGGACAGGAGTCTTCTAGCACACATGGGACCTGAAAGCCAGCAAGGTCCTGAGCGAGAGCAGCACCATGACCCCTCCTGTCCTAATACACCAAGGTCAGTATTAAGGGCTCTTCTTCAATTCCCCTCAGCATGGGTATAAGAGAACTATACACCTCTATTCAAGCATTCTTTTACCTCCAACAGTTAATTTTTAACAGCCGTATGGGATATTTTTATAGTTTTCAAGGGGAAAAAATGCATAAATATAGAACTGTTTTCACCATATAAACATTTCTGATTCACTTTCCTCTTCGAGGCATTAAGTTCATACAACCAAGGTGTTAATCATGTCTACTCCCCCTTTCATTTTATGTAAACTGTCTAACCATTGAATCTAAGTATTTCTTAACATAATGACAGCATTTTCTTCTTAGAATCCCAAGATACAGTTTTATATCACTATAGTCAAGATTACTGTAATATTTTCTCACACAAATTTAAAGTGATGTGATTACACTGCAATTGGGCTGTAAGTAGCTTTTCTCAAAATCTTATATCAAATTTCACTCACTCCAGCAAAAACTGTAAATTCCATTCTAGACTGTGATTCCGCTCTACTACACCAGCAAATTATATTGAGTTTTAAATATAAAATTGATAGAGAAAGGGTGAAGCAGATGTTGACATTTTATAATAATCATAATGGAGGATGAGTCAAGACACTTTCAGGCTAAAATCAGCACATACATAAAATCTTAAATAACCCAACTCTCAGTCATGTGTCCTTGATTTTTTCTGAAGTCAAATACTTTTCACTTTAGAAATACTAATCATAATTGAATAAAAAAAATGCCTTATTTAAAAGCCTGTATTAACTCTGTTTCATTATAAGCAAGGCTATACAAAGCAAGCTGTCTACTGCAGACAGTCTGTAGGATGTAATTCTGCTTCTATTACATACACATCTGACTGAGAAACAGAGAAAAGCCACACCAAAATACACCAGCTCCAGAGCTGGAGTCAGGGATGGTTACCCTCAAGCAAAGCTCTAAGCTGCAGCGTGTAAGAAGCAATGTCCTTCTATGTAGGGAGGTCAGAAAAGCACAGATGAGGCTCAGGGATTTCATATGCCATCCTAGTAAGAACAGGGGTTGTATAAGAAAGTGACTGACAGGCACAAGATTTGGGAATTTTCCTCAGATTAAGACATTCTCCAATTTGGGAAAACCACCCTGTCAATTTAATATACATTTATAGATGCGTTTTGGAAACAGGCACATCACTTCCTCCAGTTTCTTTATCTTACACCAATCTTAAACACGGAGGATTTATCCAGTATTTTTCATTGGGGCTGGATTACAAATCCCATAGCAGGGAGGTCTCTGAGGAGTCTTCAGCAACAACTAACTTTATTTAAACATGCAAGATTGAATTGGATGCAATGCCCTGCAATAACAGTGGAAGAGAATTAAATTTGAGAGTGGAATAATCCCTCATGCTAGCTTGTATTTCTAATTTTTACCACTGAGACTAATTAGGCTTAATTTATCTATAACTTCCCACTGTTTTATTCCAACCTAAAGGCAACACCTTGGACAGTAGAAACTTTATTTTGTAGGTGAGTAACCTACTTTCATTGCATTACTACAGTCTAGCATTTTCTTCACTTAATTGGGTCACTGTCTTTTTGTAAGTGGGCACAAAAATTACTTCTGCTATTGATTGCAGCCTCTGAGGTTCTGCTGAGAGTTGAGGACACACAAATGGTACACAGCAAATTCCATTTGTGACAAGTGAAACGAACAGCTTCACTCAAAACCTTCACTCAATGAAAAATTAAAAAGCTCTATGAAATTCCTGATGCTAGAATTATGACATCTTCTATTGAGCTAACCAACACCAGTTAGTTAAGAAAAAACAAGGTGCTCTGTTTATAATCTTATTTTAAATTCAACCCGACCCATAGCCTCACACATGCAGGGCTAGAGATATGTAGCAAATTACTAAGGCACATGAAAACCAACAAGGTGCTTGGTGACACCCAGCATGGCTTCACTAAGGGGAAATCCTGCCTGACCAATCTGGTGACCTTCTATGAAGGGGCTACGGAACTGATGGACAGGGGCAGAGCGGTTGATGTCATCTACCTGGACTTGTGTAAAGCCTTTGACACTGTCTCACATGACATCCTTCTCTCTAAGTTGGAGAGACATCAATTTGATAGGTGGACCACTCGGTGGATAAAGAACTGGCTGGATGGCCGCACGCAAAGAGTAGTGCTCAGTGGCTCAATGTCCAGCTGGAGACCGGTAACGAGTGGTGTCCCCCAGGGATCGGTGTTGGGACCGGTCTTGTTCAACATCTTTGTGGGTGACATGGACAGTGGGATTGAGTGCGCCCTCAGCAAGTTTGCCGATGACACCAAGCTGTGTGGTTCGATTGATACATTGGAGGGAAGGAATGCCATCCAGAGGGACATAGACACGCTTGTGAGGTGGGCTGATGCCAACCTGATGAAGTTTAACCATGCTAAGTGCAAAGTCCTCCACCTGGGTTGGAGCAATGCCAGGCACAGCTACAGATTGGGCAGGGAGGAGATTGAGAGCAGCCCTGCAGAGAAGGACTTGGGGGTGTGGGTTGATGAAAAAATGAACATGAGCCGGCAGTGTGTGCTTGCAGCCCAGAAGGCCAACCGTATCCTGGGCTGCATCAAAAGGAGTGTGACCAGCAGGTCGAGAGAGGTGCCCCTGCCCCTTTACTCTGCTCTCGTGAGACCTCACTTGGAGTATTGCGTGCAGTTCTGGTGTCCTCAACATAAAAAGGACATGGAAGTGTTAGAACAAGTGCAGAGGAGGGCCACGAAGATGATCAGGGGACTGGAGCACCTCCCATATGAAGATAGGCTGAGAAAATTGGGGCTGTTCAGCCTGGAGAAGAGAAGGCTGCGTGGAGACCTCATAGCAGCCTTCCAATACCTGAAGGGGGCCTATAGGGATGCTGGGGAGGGACTCTTCATTAGGGACTGTGGTGAGAGGACAAGGGGTAATGGGTTTAAACTTAAACAGGGGAGGTTTAGATTGGATCTGAGGAAGAAATTCTTTACTGTGAGGGTGGTGGGGCCCTGGAATGGGTTGCCTAGGGAAGTTGTGAATGCTTCATCCCTGGTGGTGTTCAAGGTGGGGTTGGACATAGCCTTGGATGGCATGGTTTAGTGGGAGGTGTCCGTTCCCATGGCGGGGGGGTTGGAACTCGATGATCTTGAGGTCCTTTCCAACCCTTACTATTCTATGATTCTATTCTATGATTCTATGAAAGCCAAGCCCCTTAAGTCTTCAGGTGATCTTCAGCACTGATGCTTCGAAATACTAATGACTAATTAGTGTAAGAATGAAGTGCATATCAAAAAGCACACCATACATCTCAATAATGTAACTTCTCATAATTTTCAGATGCCATAAAAACACTATTTTTAAATGTAAAATAAAAAATGGCAATACAAGCTCTCTTGAACAGTCAAGTACTACCCTTCATGTATTGATGTAAGCAAGCCTGAACCTTGATGCATGCAAATTCTTAAGTTTCTTTTCCTGAACTATAACAGACACCAGATCCTAGTGGCATTTCTGCTGCCAAGCTATTCCACAGCTCACAACTCACACTCTGAAAATACTCTCCTAATTCACTGGTCTGAGACTATTCAATATTATGTTCTTCGCACCAAAGATGTGCAAGTAGTGAGTACTTCTTAGTTGAACTTAAAATAATCATATTTAGCTTTAGTATGAATTCAAATTACATGTATGAACTAGCTGTAACTTCTTCATGAGCTTCCTTTGTCTGAATATTCAGAAACTATGGAAGACATTCCCAGGAATATTTGTTAATTACAAACCAGGTTAATAATTTGAGGTCAAACAGGGAAAGCCTAAAGCTTCTATTCATGTAGAACTCTCAAGTTCTTATTACCTGCTGATGGCATGATGGTGATCCAAGCACTACAGAAACATTTCTCTGGGTGTCTCTGAGACAGTATTTTTGATTCAGAAACCATACTGATGAAATCAAATCATACTCTGTACCATAACTGTGTGCCTCTGGCAGGCAGATGGCTGCTACAACTAGCTGCAAGCTACTGGGAGTTCTTTCATTTTTATTTTATATCTTGAAACTTACCATTCCATCCCACTTTTAGAATAGAAAATATCCCAGAAATCAGAAGTCTCTGTGTAGAAGAAGTGACACCTGGGCTCAGTGCACTCTCAGAAAACCCTATGTATTCAGGGGTTTTTATTTCCGAATACCCAGGGCTAAAGCTGTTTCATTCCTGTGTTATATTTTGAATCTCAAAATAACTTCAGCCAAGTTTTACAACACGGACAAATTATATTTCTGTGGCATCAAAGTTGTGTAAGAGTTGAGAAGTACTAATCCCACGTCCAGTTCTGGTGAGCAAATGAAATGATGTATAACCACGCGAAGGAGCATGAAACATGAGAAACACTTCACATGTTCTCAGTAAGAGCAAATCACAGGAAATCCACAGGGTTGGTGGCTTCATTCTCTGCAAACTTTGGGAGATTTTGCTCTACCACAGAATTCCTCTGTCCCTTTATCTACCTGAACTGGGAGATGCTGCATACTCTTAATGTGACTACAAAGAAGGCTGAATGAGAATAGCATGTTATGTTCTAGCCACCAAAAGAGGAATATATCAACCAAGAGTGGGTAAATAACTAATTGGTCACAGTAAAAAAACAAATTATATGATAAATCATTACTTTCTCTTCATTTGTATAAGCATCTAGAATCATTTCTGATAATATTTTGTTGTACAGTGATTTTTAAACTTATAAAACCCCCAACTAAACCACCAAGATAATGGGTTTTGTGTGTAATTGCCTGATCTGCCCTGGAATTACTGCAACCGTTCTCCAGTGAGATTTCACTTGCTGATCTAAACAAGGTTACTCAATGGTATTTTGAAAACTTGTTAAGATTAAAAAAAAAAAAAACAAAACAAAACAAAACCAAACTTGTTAAGAAAAAAAAAACAAACAACAAAGTATGTGTTTTTTGATGGGAGAACTGACTTGTCAAATAAGATATACATAGTCTGGTTTTGATAGGAAAAAAATTATATTCAAGTGCTATAAAATGCTGTACTGGGTGGGTACTAGTAGGCAGAGAAAGAGTGGAAGAAAGGCCCATAGAAAGGTATAGTAACACAATGATTATTAGAACAGGATAATAAAAACTATCTTATCAGATAGATAAGGAAAACAAACTGAAAACTGGTAAAAGAAAAGAAATTAAATATTGAGGGAAGATTAACACACAGCAAAGGACTTAAAAAATAGACTTAGAAGTTTCTGGTATATTGTAAAATATGAGTTTGAAAGCATCTAGAAGCAATTCAAAGCATATATATTTATATACACTTTCATATGTTATTTCTGCGTATTTTGAAAAAAATGGACAACTTGTAACAGTGAAAATGACATTTAAGATAATCTCTTAATTCCAGCCTGCTAGTAGTTCTAGTGAAAAGGTCTTTTTCCTTTGTCTCCCATACAATCTTATGGTTTTTCCTCCCCTACAATCTCATGGTTTTTCCTCCCCTACAATCTCATGGTTCTGCCTCCCCAACAGCATGGCACAGCTGTCCATGTCCTAGCTCATAAACATCCCTTGGAAATCCTGGGTAATATGCTATGATGGTCCCTCATAGACCTCCCTTACCATCCCTGAAAGTAGCAATGATAGTTTACAAGTGACACAGGAATCTCTTCCAGTGGTATAATCTCACCTTCATCCAAGTGCATATGCAAACCACTTGTTATAAGAAACACCTCCACTTCTGTATATATACATACACCAAACCCCCCACATCTCTCAGAATCAAAATGCAAACAATAATTTGTGTAAGGGCCATCTAGGAAAAGCAGAAATCTGCAGTGGTACTTACAAGGGAGAAAAATGGTGAAGGGTTCTCTGCAACACAAATCAGGATGTACCATTTGATTCAGACAGTGGTGGTTGTGTGTTATATTCCAGTAACAGGGATATCATCTGTAGCTAAACTAGCTACCATAAAAAAATAAAAGTGCAATCAATTTTCATGTCATCTGAAGGTTGAGGTGGTTTCTGTCATGTAATACTTGACCATGTGTGAAAAGGGGATGAGGACTGAGCAAGGGTACACTTACTGATTACATTCCCTAAAGAGATGTATACACTAAATGCTTCATAAACAGAACACTAAATTGAGACTACCCAATCTCTGTAAACATGGTGTCTATAAATGCTTCACCATTCTCAAACGCAAATTCTCTTTTACTGTGTTCACTTGTTCATTCCTCCTAAGTTTCACTCTTTGCACACAAATTTGGTGAAAGTCAGGTGCTGTTCCAGTCTCTTCATCCCTCAGAAGCACAACCCATGCTGCTGTCAGTAACCTCTGTCTTCTTCAGAGAATGGTGTTCAGCATGTGAATACCACAGCACTTCAACCTTGTGAACAGATTTTTTTAATTATCAGAATCTGATACAACAATTTCACATACTGCCCTTGCACCAGAAGTTTCTTGGCCATCTGAACATTTGGAATGATCATCAACAACAATGAAGGAGATCTACAGCACTTCCAGCACCCATAAAATAGTCATATAAAGGATTCCACTTCAGCTCTCAGCAGTAACAAGAATCAAACAGACATTCCAATGACTCAAAGTCATGATGTCAGCACTACCACATGGTTAAGTGACCTCAAGTTCCAAAGAAGATCTTGTCATGCACCAAGCCTCAAACCTCAACTTATTTGTTTAGTTATTTGCTCTACAACTCAGTATCCCTTTGATTATGCTGATAAAACTGTTTTCACGTCCCACTGCAAAAAGGAAACACTGAACTCATTAGGATTTGGGAAGGTAAATGTTATTAAAGTTTCTTTTTCACCTGAGGCAGGGCTGAAGCATGGAGGAAGGAGCTCCTTAAGCAAGCTATAATGACAAACATGGCACATTATGAATCCACACATTTATTTACAGACAGAAATGGTCAAATTTCCAGTTATCATCTTGCTGGCTACAGGTCGTTTTGTTGAAAAAGTCAGCTTTTATACAGAAGCTGAATTATTAGAAAACTGGCCTGGAAGGGACATGCTAGATATTTACAAAATCTTATTTACTCGTTGAAGTACATCAGATATTCTGTGAACAATTCTCTCCTGACTAGGGAATAAAATGCACATGTCCTAATGGAAGCAGCAATGATTAAGATTTATATAAGCAGCAGATAAATTATGCTTTGCTACCATGCACTACCGAGAAGCTTATGAATACAGAAGCAGGATTAGTTAAGGACAAGGGAAATTATACAAGTAAGTGCTAAAGCTTAAGAAAAGAGATCTGGCTTGTATCAAGTTGATGCTTCAGATAAGAGACTGCATTATAACAGGTTATAGTTGCAAAAATAATTTTGATTGGCGTCTCATTTATACTAACTACCGCTTGGAACCCACACAGAATATGCTGCGTCCTATAAACTGTTAGAAAATATATCTGTGTATTGTTCAATATTTACAATGTGCTTTATTTTGTAAATATAAGACCTGGCAGAAAAATGAGGAGCATTAAAAATAGTTCTGCTTAAAAAGAAACACCTTTTCCCTAAAAAAATAACTATTTCATTAAGAGTTTATAATTTTATTCAAGAACGTTCACAGTAAAGCTAAATAAACTTTCAATGGGAGAAATTTGATTGCTTTGTTCAGCTGCTCAAACAGATTTCTATCTCTACTAATTTGCATATTTCTGAATATTCTCTTTCAGGCCCACACCATTTTTGTTAGCAAAATCAATTTTCTGTGGGACAAAAAGTGAGATTTGGTCTAATGACTTTAAGCTTTTAAATAAACATGAACCGAATGGTGTAAAGAGCTCTCCTTCTAAGAAAAGATCCTTGCTGTTCAGAAAGAAAAGAATTCTTTGCATTCATGGATATCAACTGAGAGCAACAGATTTTAAGAGAGAAAAAAAATATATAAGAGCAAAATAAAAATAGCTGCAACCTCATCATGTGGCTACAACATAGACTGATGTGAAGTTTAACTTGTAAGGAACATTGTATACACACGTACATATACAAATGGGAAGAGACAATGAACTATAATATGAAGGCTCTCTTGATTTTCCAGAGCTCAAAAAATATCCATATTTATGAAACTGTTTCCTCTGCACCTAAAGAGAAAGACTGTTCTAAAATCCAACAGTTCTGCAGAATCCTTAGCAAACACCAAGCAAATGCACTTTTTCCTAGGTCTGTTCATCTTTGCTAATAGTTATTGTTTGCACAACTGTAACTAAATACATTACCAACTAGTTGTTCAATCTATATAAATTTAAGAAACACACATTGCCAAGGAGTGACTCATATATCAGTCTATTATATGCTGCAGAGCTGACTGTATTAAACAAATCACTTTCCCTACAGCTGAAGAATAGAAGTTATATACAGAGCAGAGGTTATTGTCTAATTTAAATCTTGGCTCACTTCCCAGAGCTGTACAAGATTCCAATTTGTGGAAATGTTACTCTCTCCTACTGCCAGAAAGGCTACAGAAAATGGTATTGGGTGCCTTCCAGAAATATGTCTGCAAAATGCCAATCAACAAGTCACTAAAGATTAACAGTATGACTGTACCAAATTAATTTAAATTATAGAAACATATGGCCAGGATGTTTGCACTGCACTTAACACAACACCTGCTTCACAAACAGCTTAGTTTCCTTCCATGGTATAAAATAATATATGTCAAATATGTTGAACCTGATTCCTATAAATGGGAAAAAATCAGTTAATAAACAGAAACCAGGGCTTACCACTACAAGCTACCATTTTGTAATGGTTAGATCCTTATTTATTTGAAATTTTACATCAACTCAGATTAACTGGTCTTTTCCCATCATTGAAAAAGTAACCAGCAATGACAGAAACAAAGAAAAAAAAGGATGATAGAAACCAACGTCTTCATATTCCATTTTAGAGATCCAAAATTTTAAGTTAATTTTGCTAAAATACTTGCAGTCTTATAATAACCCTTTAAATACAGTATTATTGTGTCTTCTCTCTCTCTATATATATATACATACAAACTTGACATTCTTTAGCAAAACCTACTCCTGAAAGCACAATGAGCTTATGAAAAGTTAAAAGATTAAAAATCATACACCACAAGTCAAATATTTTTTATTTCCTTGATATGGTTTTTCCATTACTTTTATAAAACTCCTTAATATACATGATCATGTCATCAAAATTAAAAAGAAATTAAAAAAAAAAGACAAACAGTGACAGTCTTAAAAATATTTACATATTGGTGTATGCCGTATTTCAGATGAAAAGGAAGGGAGCTGCTTTATGTTTCTCTCCACTGCTTTTCTATTATTGCCTAGCTAATGGAAATACATCAAACAAATGTTCTACAAGAGCAATAAATATTAAAGTTGACCTATCCATCTGGAAGAAATGAGAACAATACTGCTCACTTTTAGCCCAAATATGACACTGATAAATGAAGCCATGAGATTCCATCACACTTTCAACAACCTGGGCTAAGCGCCCACCACGTGATTCTTGTACCAGCAATTTTCTCCATTCATCTTCATTAGGCAGTCACTTGACCTGCCTTCTAACACCGCTTTCAAATCTGAACCTTCAGGGGGCTTGTACTTTCTAACGATGTACTTTACAAGCTCTATCCCCTTTTGGAAAAAAACTCAGATGAACATAAAAGAATATATATGAGCCATTTTTTCTGGAGAGAGAACCATCAAGATACTAGTCATTATTAAAAAAGCAGATCAGAGCACCTTATATGTGACAGTAGAAACAGTAGTGTTCTTACAGCCCAGAACCAACAACACAGCCTGGCACAAAGCACAAGTGGGCAGAGCAATAACCCTTTCGGCCATCAGAAGACAACTACACATTCAAATGACAATATAAGTTGCCACAAATGAAATACTCTCCATTTCCTCCTTCAATCACTGCTTGAAGAAAGCTGGAATAAGCAGCCATAGCATTCTTAACCTAATATAATAGAAGTGCTTCATCACATTAGCAGTTTTACATTACATCCCTGTTATTTTCAACAATATGATAATATCAGCACTGATGTGATTATTCTGTAATAGTGAAAATGAATACCAATCCAGTGAAAATGAATACTAATTCAATACGAATTTGCCAGTATAATAACAGACTCCTAACGGGATACTTGGAGACTTCCTATAAAGACTTTTTATAACTTCGGGATCAATTAGGGAAAGCAGAAAGCCTAAAAGCACCAAAAGGCTTCAAACTTTTGCCATTAAAACTATCTCCGTCATTCATGCAGTTGCAACACCTTTGTTAGGGTAGATCTACAATGTTTATCTGACAAACATCCGATGTATTCACTCTGTTTTTCTATTGCACACAAGCTGCTTATATTTCTTTTTCAAATAAGTCTTTAGAATTATAAATATTGTAGGCTGTCACAGTAATGTAGCAATTAAAATACGCCCACATAGATTTCTTTTAAGCAGTAAGTTCTTCAACCCTTTTTTATGTTGATCATGTCTTACATGAGTGGTTCCATACAGCTGCAAAGTACACCAGGGACTTACTCATCCAGGAAAACATTGCTGAATGCAAGTAAAGACTGCAGAATCAAATAGAAAATAGGTACGCATGACACAGAGGTAAGATGTATTTCACTGTGATCACCAGAAAATTACCAGAGACTCCTTTTACACAAACCAAATAGAGCCCTTTCATGAACAGATACTTCAGTCACGCCAAGTTGGATTTATAACACTAAAATTTTTACTTTTCTTTTAAAAACATTCAAACTGTATCTGACTTCAAGGGAAAACACAGAATATCTTAATTTTTATCATTATTTTACAGGCTTCTACCAGGATCAGAAGCCATGCTGAAATACTGATAACACTTCCAAAAGCTGGGACGAGAATTTTTATCATCATCTGCAATTTGAAGTCAAGACCTGGCATAAGTGTATTTATGGTAGGGACATTAATTTCTTGACTATAGAACACATAACAGGTAATAAATAAATAATCACTGATGAGGTGGTGCACTTCCCGCACAACATAAGGAATGTCTGTCTACGAGCCAGAATGCTGATCTGAATTTCTTTTTAAGCATAATTATATGTTTTTACATCAGCATTAGAGTAATTGTACAATAATCCCAGCAATGTTTTCTTTAGGCTTTTACAACATAACAGACAATTCACAAGAAAGCTATCAATGGCCATAGGTTGCACCTAAGCCAACCCAATATTATGCTGCCTTTAGTATTACCTATATTGGTATCTGTGTATCTGCATTAGTATCTGAGACTGCAAATGCCTTTACCAATACACTGATCCTCTCTGGAACAGAAAAATGGGTTCTCTATTACTTGCATGTCTGAGATGCTGAAGACTTCAGGCCCTTTGCACTGATTCTAAGTTCAAAGTTTGTCATGTCTCCTTCACTGATGACATGGGCCTCAGCCATTTTCTTTGCATGAACAGATTCAAGAATGAACAAATGTCTCTGTGATGACAGAAAGATTAAAAAGTTTCACAAGTGCTTTTCAGGTGTCATTCAGTCTATAGCTGTTGCAGACAGCTGACTCTCAACAAAGCCACTTAGAAAGATCAACTTGTAGATCGAGTGGGTCTCAAAATCAGCCACATGTCCATGATCTATCAATTCTCTTTGTCTGAGGTGAGATTGATACCAAGCTAATAATGAAACAAACTGCTCTAAATACAATCTCTGGTTACAAGATGACTTCTTAATTTTACTGAATTCAGCTCCTGATTCCAATAAGATTAAATCAATTGTTTTCTCAAAGGTTGTGAACTAGAAAAATCAAAACATTAAACAATGGAAAGAGAGGCCTGAACAGTTTTCAAGGAACTTCTTGGGGGAAAAAAAAAAAAGTGAGAGATTTCAGCCGCAGCCCCAAAGACGATACTATGTATAGCAAGAGACAAAATGTTACAGAAAAATCTAAGGTGTGTCAGAGAAACTACCTTTAGGTCTCAGAAGACCTAATTAAAGAAAAAAAGCAATGATCTGCCTCCAAGAAGCCACACATATATACAGGCAGAATCACTGTATGCTAGAGGTAGGAGGAAAAAAACCCAAGCAAGCAATACATGTTTCAAGAAATGAAGTAGAACAAGAAGTGAAGCAGATTTTCACCTCAGCTAGCTGATGTTTGGCTGTGGAAAGTTTCACCAAGAGTGAGGCCCATGTGTCATAATAATGTCAGCTTTACCATCACTATCATTTGTCATGCCAGAATTATTCCATGGCTCTTGATGATGAAGTATCTCTTCAGTTCTCCAAGACTGATACTGAAGCAACCTGCAAAACTTTTTTCTAAACACTTTCAGAAAGAAAGCAAAAGTATTCTCAATCGCTCAGAGTTTATGCATACATTAGTGCAATATTCCAGTTGGAATTAATTTTTCCTTGAGTAGAAACTTTTTCCTTGAGTAGTAAGCAGTTGTACCTTGACAGCAGGCACCTCATCTTAAATTTCATTAATTTTTCTTCTACATTACTTTCTTAACTTTATTCAGAATGCCCTTTCAAATGCTGTTCAGCCATGAACTCATTTATAACACAGCATTGTTTCTGTTGAGTCTTTGCAGCAGGGTTATCACTATAGGTTAATGGATTTGTGTTCTGAGAAGCCATGATTAGAATAGCTGACCTGCATTCTGCATACAGTGAAAAACATATCTAGCAGTGTGATTGTTATCAACTGTCAAAAGAGATAGTGAGAGCTGGGTGTATAGACAGCACTAAACTCAGATGTTATTACTCCATATAGGTATTGCGCAGTGGTTCAATTTGACATGTATAAATTACTGAAGATGTGAAAAATAACAGTATCTATCAATGCTAAAGGCTTTGTTTAGAAAATGATTGGCAGGATTTTAAGCACAGCATGAATATGTATTTAAAATATTCATGGTGCATTAATGGACATTTCCATTACCAGAGGTTATAACAATGGCAAAAATCTGAAGATTTTATTACAATAATTCCCTAAAATTCAAAGAGATATATTCCTACTGTTGGAGAAGACATTAAAAACAAAGACCCTTGAAGTCCCTCACTGATACAATTATTTCAGTAGAAAAATCCAGCGCAAATAAAGGAGTAAGTTTTCATAGAAGCTTTTTAAGTTTTTTTGTCCCTCCTGTAAAACTTTTTAAGCACTGTTCAGTACAAAGTAGTAGAAAAATTAAGCTATCCACGCTTTTCTCATCCTCTTTTTCATTATGATACATGAACTGACGTCAAAGAGAAAAAGTATAGATGACTTTAAGTGGACTACATTGCTGCTTGCTATACTATCAGAGAATCAGAAATAGTGATTAGGAGAACGTTTAATAGTAGCTATTACATTTAAATAATAAGTAGTGCATTCAAGGTAGAAGCCAAACTAATCACCTGGCAAACAACAACGCTGACTATCAGAACAGACGGACATACGATGCAGGCTTGGACTGTCAAACCATTACTTATGCACAGCTACAGCTTTCCTTTGCTCAAAATTGGACTTCTACACATTGATTCTTTTAACAAATGCAGTGATACTGCATTGTGATACTGAACCCATTGAGTTATGAAATGTGCATCAATAAAAAAAGCTTCCAAAGAAAGACCTGAATTGCACAGGTTCAAAATTTAAGCACTTTATAGCATCGTGCCTATAAAGTCATTGACTTTCACGAGTTTTATCTAGTCTGTTTCCAGTTCCTGCAGAGGAAAGAATTCTTTCCAAGTTCAGATATGCTTGGAACAATTTGGGTTATGGGTTATTTCAGATGGTCTGCATCAGTCTTTCACAGGTATAGCTCAGAGAAGCTTAGATTTCAAAAACTGTCTGTCCACTTTCACAACTATTTGCTTTGCTGCACTCCCCAAGAGTAGCAACAACTGTATTCCATGTACACAGCTTCTGTGGTCTACGCAGCTGAGTTCTAACTATGATACTTCAAAATTCAAGTTTGGCTTTTTTTTTTTTTTTTTTTTTTTTCATCCTCCCCAGTAACTAGCTCCAAATTCCCAAGTCAGTCAGTTACACCAATTGTCTGTTACACTTACCTGCTTTCCTTTAGAGGCAGGAATATATTTGCATCTGACACATGCCCTCAGAGTACAATGTCATTGATTACCTCTTCCTCATTTAGTACAGCAGCTTAATCTACCTTAGTTCTTGTTACAGCTTGTTTAAACAGTTTTCAGACTTTTTTTTTCTACCTAACTCCTATTACACTGGCTACAACACTTTGAACATAGCACACTGTGCTGGAAGCTGATGATGACCACTGCTAAGACAGTGTCACTGAAATAGTGTTTCCAGCAACACTCATAACAGCACTTCTCTTTAGCAGGAAATTATCAAAAGGTGGTAGAAAAGGCCCTTTATCCCTTGAATATCCTGTTAATATGGAATTTGACTGGTGTCTCCATACAGTACACTTCCCAGGTTTGAACCAAAACAGCTGTTTAAGACTTGCCAAGACAATAACTCCTTGAAGGGCTGCCTTCCAGATTTTCTGATACAAACTTCTGTCACAATGAAGTAATGACCTCTGGGATAATGACTCCAAAATAATAAACTCTGTGAAATACTCAAAGACTGAGCTTTTAAATAACTGTCCTAACATCTGCTGTTACCACACTTAGATCAACTGCCCTAAAGGCTGCATTTTCAAAGCCTGAAAGTTGGCAAGCCACTGGGCAGTGTACTAACCAGCACTTGCCCAATGCAATCAGACAATTCAGCCCATTCTACTCAAATAAGTGCTTTCAGAATTCTGTTTCAAAGAACATTAAACTCATTTCTGCAGTGAAGATGATAAGCACTGTCTATACAAGAGCATCATTTTATATGGAGCCACACTATGTTAAAAAAAAATAAATCATGAGTAGTGTAGAATTCTGGCACTCACTGAACTGAAGCACCAGCCATAGCAAGTTTTTGTTACCCAGACATCTACAGGCTGAAAAGGCCTGAGATGTTATTGACTATGAAACATGGATTCTTTATTTTCAAAAATCCAGATGCTACAAATTAGCTGCCTTGAAAAAAATAAGAACCAAACCATATTTTGAATGCCAAGAAAAGAATTTTAATGTAATGTGATGCAGAACACATGTTTCAGTATATTTCAGGAAAACATTCATGAATGATACTTTTTTTACAGGGGTTAGTGTGTTTTGAAATCTATATAAGAAAAATGTAAGCATAAGATTTGATTATCAAAGGGTAACGTCTTTAACGGCTTAAGCAAATAACTGGTAGTTCAGATATCTAATTATTTTGAAAGAAATTAATTTGGACCGTATTGGATGGTAAGGTCTGTTCTTGAAAGCAGAAGAGAAAAAGAAAATTAAGAGCAGCTAAACAATGTCCAGTCCAAGTAAAAGAACTTTTCTAAAATTACAAATACCTTTCAAAAAACACCATGTAACTTTGCTAACTTGACTCTCTATGTCTATGTATGCTCATTCTGAGCTTTTTTTAAACAATGGTATGTGTCATTTAAGTTAGAATCGAATCTGAAAGTGTCTCTATCCCTGAGCAATAACCAACAGGAACATATTCCTGTGAATTTTTTATTTTTCTGGCACAAGAAGTTATTCTCACATCTGTTAGGGCTGATTTGGAATCACTACTCTTGGAAGACAGATACTGTTATTTATTTCTTGAACATGATTCCTTGAAGAGTTAAAGAGGCCTCAGACACACAAATGGGGTAACATAGGAAAACCAAACCTGTGCCAAGGGCAGGGGGAAATAGTTTTAATGCTCCAGTTCAATCACCTGAGCCCAGGGAAACGTAACCAGCCCAAGGACTTTTACTGATTACAGTCTAATGCAGCTTTTTAACTTCTTCCCTGGAAGCCACTGATTCACATGTAACAGTCTCAGAGGAGTTACCTATAGGTTTCTGCATCTTATTACAAGAGACTTGCTAGGAAAGGAAGGATGGAATTACAGCTAAGAAAAGATGTGCAGAATTCCCAATTCTGCCACCTGAGTCTGCATGACCTTGACCAAGTTGCTTAAATTCTCTGTACCTCCTGGCCCCGAGTGTCTAACAAAAATAAGAAAACTTCTATCAACACAGGGTATTGATTTTAGGTAACTAAAATGTAAGTAGGAAAACTGAAAGGACAAAGAGAATAAACCGAAAGCACAAAAATCTATAAAGATAAAAGCCTCAAACTTTAATCACCAGGTGTATGTTAATACCCAGTAGGGTACCAAACTAAGGAGGCAAAAAAAAGCTGTAATATTCATACAGCATTACAGAAAATGGCTGATTAGAAACTAAGCCTCTACATTTGCTTCTACTTCTTTCATGTAACATATGTTAGACAACCAAAACCCACAGAAAGCCACATGCTTAACTCATGCTGTACAAGTTCAGAGGTAGCAGTCTTTCTCTGGAGATGCCCTGATATTTTTTGCTCCTCATGTGTAACAGTGCCACATTTTAAAAACAAAGACCCCTTCGGTTGGCTCAGGGCTAGATCTGCAAAACACTGCCCTTTGATTTTTGCCTGCAAAACACTTGTAGGCATCCAAGTTCCAAAGCAGAGGCTACAGCCCCAAATGAAAGCAGGATTCACAATCACAAAATTTCTCTATAATCTAGTTCTTACAAAGCTGTGGTCTCCTATTTACAAGGCTGCCTGCAAAATGGTGTCACTACTGGCTACCTGTAGCAAGACAAGAACTTTTTCTAGGTATAAACACTTTTGAGAAAAACAGCAGGTTTCTATAGTCTTTAAGGACTGCAACACTGAAGCAGAGATTTTCAAAGCACATATTTTTGGATCTAGAGACTTTCTGTCTAAAGCTCAGTCCTGCACACTAGGGAATAAACTTCTGAAACTTTTAGGTTTCTAAATGACAGAAATAGTATTTGGTGAATTAGTCCTTGGTACTACAAAATAGCGAAATGAATCAAACACTCATAAGTGACTGACGGCTTTTACTCTGGCAACTCATCTGGCTGACTCAAATAATTTAAGACTTCTTTATTTCCCTAGTACAAGGATGACTGTACAATGCAGACTATTAGTGATACGAAGCTATTTCAGCTGTACATGCAGTATTCATGTGCAACTCAATATCTCCCCCTACACATGTATAAAACTGCACAGAGCAGCAACAGCTGCTGCTGCCTATGGTAGCACTGGAGAAAGCCTTAAATGTTCCTTAAATATTTGTTTAATTCTTTTGCACAGAGGCTTTTTTCCATTATTCACCTTGATGATTTAAAATATAACTAACACTACGTCTACACTTTGTATTAGTGAATTTTATAACTGGTTTATAGATTTTAAGAATGGCTGCTCCTTCTGAGCCAACAAATTAACGCATGCTATCACTGGTGTGAGATCACAGTCAGTGTCCAGAGTAATTCCTTCATTCAAATGAGAATTCAAAACCCACTTCACTACCATTTAATCTAGTTTTGTTCTGGTTTGAAGTTATTGGTTTCATTTTAATCTAGGAAGAACGTGGAGGTGTACTTCCACTACACAGCCCTGCACTGAGAATGCATCAAAAGCCATGAATTTTCAATGTGAGATAATTTTTGTATTTTAAACTGTGACACTTGCATTACATATGCTATTTATTTATATTACACATGGCACAAGTGGCAGATGGATCTCACTGAGCCTAAAGCCAGCACTAACATGCAGCTTTCCTGTAGATGAAAGCCAATGCTTTCCAGAGAGAGAAGCTTTTGCTTCATTCCTGTGAGCTAGACAAGGTGACACTGAAATTTCTGAAAGGTTGCTGAGGACAGAGGAAGGAATGGTAGAAACTGCTGTGCTGGAAAATTGCACTGCAATAGAATAAATCATAGAAGAGCCACAGGAGTTGCATTTTTCTCCTTTCCATTTTTGCTAAGAAAATGAGACAGGCATTGGCCCAGAAGACAGACTCCAGATCACGACATAAACTGTAAGCACTAATAGTTAAGACTTTCATCAATTACCTTGCTTACACATCATTCCTTTATCTAAAAATGAAGCACCTAACAGGTAAAACCAACTTCCTTGTTTTAAACATGCAATAGGTTTACATTGTGTTTCTCTGCTAAACTGTGACTTTAAATACATTTGTTTGGTCACACTCGCTGCAACTGCATTTGGAACTAATACTCAATACAGAACTGTTTATACTTCTGTAAATCACTGGCTTACAATGCCTGTTTTCTTATCAAACTACCTTCCCTGTAAAAGGAACAATGAGCAAAGAATTCTTCCCCAGAAAATAAGGAAGTACAAAAGATGCTATCTTTGCAAAAACACAGCACTCGGATACTAGATTATAATTAAGTTTCTATTCCAAGTATCTCAATGCCCACTGTTAATCTCAGACAACTGTGCATGAACTTTTTAATTAGCATGTTATCTTCGGCGCAATTAATATCTTGTACTTCATATGTTATCTTCAAATTAAAACTTTTACTATCTGAGCATTATTAATTAATCAATGTAATTCTAAGAGGAAATAGACATCATTCAAGAGAAACTGTGCATGAGCATTTTTAGCCACTGACATTCTAGAACTATTTTTTAAGCTATCTTCAAATACTACAAGACTACTAACTTTAGCTTACACTGTCTTTGTAGACCATACACAAAACTAATGACGTAATTATTACATAAATTGTTTTATTCCTGCCAACAAATATTATTTTTGCATTATACAAAACATCCAACTATTTCAGTCAAGAGAAAATTTTAGTAAAAAAGAAAGAAAAATAGATTTTTAAAAATCCTTAATGATAGAACAAGTGCAGAGGAGGGCCATGAGGATGATCAGGGGACTGGAGCACCTCCCGTATGAAGATAGGCTGAGAAAATTGGGGCTGTTCAGCCTGGAGAAGAGAAGGCTGCGTGGAGACCTCATAGCAGCCTTCCAATACCTGAAGGGGGCCTATAGGGATGCTGGGGAGGGACTCTTCATTAGGGACTGTGGTGAGAGGACAAGGGGTAATGGGTTTAAACTTAAACAGGGGAAGTTTAGATTGGATATGAGGAAGCAATTCTTTACTGTGAGGGTGGTGAGGCCCTGGAATGGGTTGCCCAGGGAGGTTGTGGATGCTTCATCCCTGGCAGTGTTCAAGGTGGGGTTGGACATAGCCTTGGATGGCATGGTTTAGTGGGAGGTGTCCCTGCCCATGGCAGGGGGGTTGGAACTCGATGACCTTGAGGTCCTTTCCAACCCTAACTATTCTATGATTCTATGATTGCCTCAATGCAGACAAGAATCTTCCTTTCTATTAAGGCCTGTAGTAAAGCCTATAGACAGTAGCACCAATTCAAAGTGAGAAGAGATGTGATTGTTTGACCCTGAATATACCAATATGGATTATGATCTTTTATAAGTCACTGTGCTAACTTGATTTACTGTGATGAATGAACAAATTCAGACCCTCATAGCTTCTCACAATGCATTTGATTTGAGACATTAAAAGAGGAAATCATTTGAAGATTTTCTTTATAAAATACTCAAAACCCCTGGAAGATTTACAATTTGTCTATTACAGATTTAATAAAAGTAACCATAAATCAGCATAATGTAGCTAGTCTCCACCAACAAATAAAGATATTTTTTCAACAATAAATTTCCTGTGCTTAAACTAGAAACTGTCTTATGTCTGTTTATAAGCAAAGGACTCCTTAACTGTATTGCTCCAAAGGAAGTGAGTATATTCCCAAGAAAACACAACAGGAATTAGATGCAAAACATTGTGTTCTCCTTAACTGGCTTAGAAAATTAAAAGCATGACTTATAAATATTTAACAGATGAGATGAAAATTTTCTTAGAACTACAGAGGAATAGATTCCCAGTTTTATTCCACAATTACTTGATTCCATACAGCCTTAAACAGGAAAATTTAGGATAACTGGGCAGCTATCTAGCATACAGTATTGCTATCTGCATAATTATGTAAACTATTTTAGTGATTTGACTTTGCAATTCCCCTTTTTAGCATAATCAGTTTTGATTAATCCCACAGAAATTAAAATCCATTACAGCATATCTGCTTAAAAAAATAACAGTCCTGACACTCACGGAAACACCTAAGTCGAAACACCTGTGGATTTAAGAAAAAGAATTTGCTCATACTTCCTACATCCGTATAATACTATAAACATAAATGGAAACAACAATGTCATAATCATACAGGATTGTAGTCAAATATGCTGATTCACATTATATATCCATATATACTTCATGCAGAAAAAGGTATACTACAGACAGTAATAATATGCATGAATGTATAGGAATGCCTGTAGTAGTGCCTAGGCAGAACACCCACAGCCCTCCACAGACAGCAATGAATTAAGCTTCAGAAGACTACCAGGAGGTCCCTATATATTATTATCTCTATTTTCATAGAAAAAGTCAGTGAAGGACAGGCACAATAAACTTGGGCTTGCCCCAGGTCATACAGCAATGTAATAACTGAAATGGGATTGGAATCCAAATGCTCCAATTTCCATTTTAACAAATACACAGTGTTTCTTCTCTTACAATAAAGAACAAAACCAGAACATAAGCTATTTTAATAGAATACACTTGCTAGCTTGAAGTAATCAGGTTTTACTAGTTGATACAGAAAAATCCTGAACTATGTTTGGAATAGTAATAAAAAAGAATAATAGGACAAAAGACTAATAAAAGAACCACTACTAATTTGATAAGGAATGAACTAGATTTCTATCACATCCACATCAGTAAGAATCAGTGATTTTTTAGAAAAGGATACAATTGTGCAAGCATAAAGATTCTTACCAAAATGAATCTTCTACATTTCTTACCAAGAAACCAGACAGATTTCACAATAGAAAGCAGAGCAATTCTGATTGTACTGGTTTTAAATCAAATAAAAACTCTATCTAAATGCATCTGCTCTAAAAAGTCACTTAATACAGTAAGCATGAGAAATACATTTCCTGCAGAAATTACTCCATTCCTTTCATGCCACATGGAGAAACACAAGTAGAATAGCCCAAATGAAGTCCTACTTGCTTAAACCATCTCTAGCAAAGCCTAGATCCCAAAGGAAACATCAGTACTGAAACACACTCATGCTCACTGTTACTGACAATGGAACACACTCATGCTCATTGTTACTGACAACATATTTGGATACTGCTAACTTTAAGCATCCCTAACCCATTAAAAAAAACATGATCATGGCTTATTACTACGTCACAAAAATTACATATCTTTAACTACTGCTTCAAAATCAAAACTACTTTAGATTGAAGTAATAGCAGACAAGACAGATGGAAAATAAGATAGTGAACTCCACATGCAACTGAAGGAACCAGTGTGGTGCCCGAAGAGGCCTCTTTTCTGGACTTCCAAGCAAAATTTGGTTGGAAGACCCAAAGCACAAAAGACATAGAGACACCCATCTGTCTCTGCTATGCTCCCTGAGAGCACCGGACTACCTTCCCAAAGTTATCACTTTTACACATCTCAAACTTTGAGATGCCAAAGAAATGTATCAGAAGATCACAGAATCATGAGAATAGTTTAGGGTTGGAAAGGACCTCAAGATCATCTAGTTCCAACCCCCCTGCCAGGGGCAGGGACACCTTCCACTAAACCATGCCACCCAAGGCTCTATCCAGCCTGGCCTTGAACACCGCCAGTGATGGAGCATTCACAACTTCCCTGGGCAACCCATTCCAGGGCCTCACCACCCTTACAATAAAGAATTTCTTCCTTAGATCCAATCTAAACTTCCCCTGTTTCAGTTTCAACCTGTTACCCCTTGTCCTCTCACCACAGTCCCTAATGAAAAGTCCATTCCCAGCATCCCTATAGGCCCCCTTCAGATACTGGAAGGCTGCTATGAGGTCTCCATGCAGACTTCTCTTCTCGATGCTGAACAGACCCAACTTTCTCAGCCTACCTTCATACAGGAGGTGCTCCAGTCCCCTGAACATCCTCGTGGCCCTCCTCTGCACTTGTTCCAACAGTTCCATGTCCTTTTTATGTAAAGGACACCAGAACTGCACACAATACTCCACGTGAGGTCTCAGGAGAGCAGAGTAGAGGGGCAGGATCACCTCCTTTGACCTGCTGTTCACTCTCCTCTTGATGCAGCCCAGGAAACGGTTGGCTTTCTGGGCTGCGAGCACACACTGAAGCCAGCTCATGTTCATTTTCTCATTGACCAAACCCCAAGTCCTTCTCCGCAGGGCTGCTCCAAATCTCTTCCCTGCCTAACCTGTATGTGTGCCTGGGATTGCTCTGACCCAGGCGCAGGACCTTGCACTTGTCATAGTTAAACTTCATAAGGTTGGCATCAGCCCACCTCACAAGCATGTCAAGGTCCCTCTGGATGGCATTCTTTCCTCCAACGTATCAACCGAACCACACAGCTTGGTGCCATCAGCAAACTTGCTGAGGGCGCATTCAATCCCACTGTCCATGTCACCGACAAAGGTGTTGAGCAAGATCAGTTCCTACACTGATTCCTGAGGGACAGCACTCGTTACTTGTCTCCAGCTGGACATTGAGCCATTGAGCATAACTCTTTGTGTGTGGACATCCAGCCAGTTCTTTATCCACCGAGTGGTCCACCTATCAAATTTATTTCTCTCCAAGATACAGAAGCTCCATACAAACCACAACTATGCCGAAAGTTAGTGCTTTTACTGACTCACGTATCGATGCTTCAGTTCTTAGAATAGTGAAATTGCCTCACATAGTAATTTAAAAGGCTAACTATCTAATGTTAAACAGACCATTGCTCAACTTTGGATGAGTGCTGGACATTATATATTTTTACATTAAAAAAAATTACTTCTTTGGTTAATCCACAACCATAATTTTGGATCTTTCTGGCCGAGGTCATGATTCTGATGAGGAAAAGAAATTTACAAAACTTGGTAACACATATAGTGCATTTAATAAATCTTTGTTATAATTGTGAATAGCTTCTTATGCAGATGAAGAGAACTAAATAATTAATTTAATGCTATTGAGCAAATGTCATTAACATTTTTTGAAGACTGGATGAATATTAGCTTTGTCGGTAAGTGACATTTTGAGTATTTAGGGGTTTATAAGGGTGGTTCATTTCTTTATGTAGCAATAAATCTTCACACAGTACTTCTGTCTGGTTGTAGAAAACTACAATTGATATCTTTTCCACATATACTTAACCTCCTACAGATTTATTTGATTCTCAATAATTACTATTTTCTGGTAAGAGGCATATGCTATTACAGCACACTGCACTCCCACAAGCTGTCCACTCAGTGTATTTTAATAAATCTCTGCCAAAGCTGTATAAATTTGATCCTGTTTAAATTTAATAAGGATCAGAATATATCAAAGCACAGATCCCCATGGGAGAAATAGATATTTTGCATAGTTATTGAGTGCCCTATTCATAAATACAATGTGTAAGACCTAGACCATCAACCTTGAATTAAAAAGAGAGAGACTAATGTGTGCAAAGCCAGCTACTTCTTAAATAACTAGTGAAATTAGTGTTTAATAAAACATTTTTCCCTATACTACTGCTAAACACAGCAGCACTGCTACAGTTTCAATATTAGCATTTTAGTATGTAACTACTGAATATCTGCAGCACAGAAATACCTTTTCAGGTACCTTTTGCAATTCTTTCTTTAAAGACTTACCTACATAAGGATACAGACTGCTAAACATATTGCCACATATTTCTCCTTGGGTTATATCTTATTCTCTTCTATTCAGCAGAAAACAGATAAGCGACTATGACAACTGTGGCAAAATACCAGGAGATATAACTACACAAATAGACGCAGACCTAGCATCTTATGAAGAATTTTGAGGATCTTTATCATGAACACAGATATTCCATGTCTTCCAAATACAAATACATTTATATACTTAGTTCTTCATATTCCAATGTTTTCTTTAAAAAAAAAAAAAAAAAACAACACACCAAACAAAAACCAAACAAAAAACAAATGCCTAAACCACATTTCCACGAACACATACAGAGACCATACCTGATAGATACTGGTTACTAGAAATAATTTGTTAGTCTTCCATAGGAAACCTGCATTTCTCATCATTGGTTTCTATTAGTAATTGTATATATAACTATACCCCACTTTTAAAATAGCTCAGATTTCTTCCATCGTCTTTGTGCTTACGTAATAGGTATGAGAAAGAAATGAGACTATGCTTATCCTGAATTAAAATTTATATTTTCAAAGTAAAAGCATGAAAGTCAAAAGACAAATAATTTTACATATAAATCTTTCCCAAGGTAAAAGAAAACAAACAAACAAACAAACAAACAAACAACAATGTACTAAATCAATTTGCCATTGTTTCACAAGTGAGCCACCGAGAATGAAATTGCAGACAGCTGAAATTAATAGGAGTTTTGCCATTGACTTCAACAGGCTGAAGATGTCATCCTCAGTATTTTACTAGACACAAAAGCCTGAGGTCAGAATTAGTACAGTACAACATAATTCAATCCATCAAAGTGAAGCAAATCATATCATCACTCAATCACTGTTCCCGTTTACGTCTATGATAAGATTCAGCCTTGTTTTATTTTCCCTTTACCATCATACAGGTGTTGGAGCTGGGAAAAACATCAGCTGTGTTTGTCAGCAATATTCCATTTTCAATCGCCAATATTATGTTACTATGGTGAAAGTGCAGATATAAAAATAAAGTCGAAAATTTAAATGATATCAGCATTTGGAAGGCACAACACAGGCAACATAGCTTTGCCAGAATATTGCCACTGAAATCATAGTATTTAAAGCACAGTTACTTTGAATTAAGATCAAGCAATATCATTAATGTAACTCTTCATCCTGGGTAAAAACATGGCTATGTCTTTTATGTACCACCTGTAGCATAAGGTTACAATCTATCTTCATTTTCAAGAATTTTAGAAAATATTGCACATTGAATGATGATAATGCTGGGTCCATTCGTTTAAGAGATTTAGTGCTTAAGCACAAAGTCACTGAGTTAAGAGTAGGGTGACTTAATTTCCCTGCTTTTACGGGTTTGTTTCAACTTTATTGTTATTTCAACAAAGTGCTTTGTGTTTATTATGGAGATATGCTGCTGTATTTCCCTTTTCTCAGCTCATGAAATTTTTAATATAATAAGAAAAAAAAACAGCTCAAATTCCTATTTTGAAAACCATATTGCCAGTTTTATTCAGCCTGTATTTTAATATAGCATCAATATTTAACTACTTCATTAAATGAAGTGTGACTTTTATAGCAAAAATGTCAGTCTTTGCAGTTCATTAAATTCATTTGAAGTATAGCTGCTTGATTTTTTTCTCCTGAAGGAATAAAGGGCTATTAACTGAAGGCATAAACTTAGCATTAGCATGTACTTTTGCCTTCAAATTAACATTCAAGATTTGTAACAGTCTTTACAAATTCAAGGGATTGTTTATATTCTTTTGCATTATCCTTATTTTTGTAATAGATGTCACTTTTATAGCATATACAACTGTTTATCACAGTTGGATATGACCAGTAGGATCTCCCAGAGGATATTAACATGCCACGTGCTATTACGAATTTGTAGAATTCTACAAGTAGTATTAAAAATATATTATTTTGAACTGTGGCATCTATAAAAATAAACTGTGTATTATGTAAAATATAATAACTCCTGGAATCCAACAGGGTTTAAAAGTACTGTTTTTCTGTTTCATAAAACATTCGCTGATGAGTATCCTTTTTCAGGGAGGATTTCTATTAACTAATACAAAAGAACACAGGGAAAGCTCCTGCTCCCCCTGTGGCAGCACGCTTTTGTCACATGTAATAAACACTGGTCCACGTTTTAGGACATCTACAACTTTACAGACTAATGTCTCTAAAGCTGGAAAAGCTGATTCGTTCTGATTAATAAATTGATGTGATTACACAATATTTTAATAAGAATAAAAAAGCTACTTTGAAATGTGCCAAGATACAAAAATGGTGATACGTTCTTTTCAACCTACCACTTCTTTCAGTATTTGGAGCAGGTCTCAATGACAGTGAAATCTTTGGGTTTTGAAGACAATCATGAGTTCTTTTCAATTTTACTGTTTGCCCTCCCCCACAAAAGCAAGTTGATTACGCTGCTCACTTAACAGGCAGTAATGACCTGAATCACTACCATGATGTGTCCCACACTTCCTATTCTCAGATTGCACTAAACAGTCAATGCTTAATTTATTGCAGTACTGATGATGATTAGGCGGAGCTATGTGGACATGTGACATTTTAAAGGGCTTCACTTTCAAACTATAATATCCATCCTCTGAAAATCAGATACTTTCCGGGTGTCTTCAACATGGAATCTAAAATAACCTAACCTACTACATGCAAACATTTCGGGTACAGTTACATACCATGATGGCTTAGGCTGTAACTAGGACTTTTAAAAATACCAAATAATTCAATCTATGATTCCAAAGTTCGCCACATTCCCCATTCCTCTCATGCATGGTTACAATAGTGTCCACATACCCTCCAAAAGTCAAACTAGAGAGGAAGAAGAAATTAAGAATGCAGTAATTAATGCCTACTTAATTTAAAAGTTTCATTTAAGAAACATTCTTCCATGAATATTTTCTAGGAAATTTTTCTAGGAAATTTTTCTATGAAAATTACTTTACACCTCCAAGCTTGTGCTGAGCTACTATGATTGGTTTTCCGTGTGTCAAAAATAACAGGACTTAAAGGAAATTCTGGTGCTTGAACTACCTTATTTTGGATAAATTTTTCTAAAGAATACTATGGAGAATAAAAATTGAGTTATCATGTGCCTAGAATTCTGAAGAGTTAACATGCAGCTACAAAGGGAGAGGTATCCAGCCACTGTATTAAACCCATGTGTTCTAGACAGGTCACAATGACCAGCTCAGTGACACCAGGATGCACATGCACACTCTGCAAAACTGAAATTCCCATCCTAGTTCTTCAACTTCAAAGCAAACTCTTCACCAGAGTTCAGATAGCTATACTGAATACAAGACAAGTGCCTCATTCTCCTGCTGCATGGACCTCCCAAGACAAAGGTGAAACTTCTACTTTTCCAGATCCATATTTTTCTAGAACAGTGCAGGGAGGCCCAAATTAATATTTGCTACCTATTCACTTTGTGCAATCACAGTATCATTCAGGCTGGCAGGGACACCAGGCAATCTCTAAGCTAACCTCTGCTCAAAGCACAGGCCACACTGAATTCAGGAACTGCTTGTTTGGGCTTTTCTTCAGCCAGGTCTTTAAAAAAACATAAAGGACAAAGATAACCCCTCTGGGCAGCCTGTTCAAACACCCTATTGTGATTTTTTTTTTCCCCTTATATGCAGCCTGAACCTTTCATTTCAACTTGTGTCTGTTACCACTTATCCTCCCACCTCGTATCCCTGTCAAGATCCTGGCACCATTTCCTCAGAGGTCTCGGGGCTGCTGTCAAGTCCCCTGTAATCTCCCCTTCTCCAGGCTGGACAAGACCCACCCCCTGAATCCCCTGCACAAAGGCCAAATGTGCAGCGACTGAGCATCCTGCTAACCCTCCACGATATTTTGATGCATTAGGCCGAAGATAAATACACTTACATTGAGCTTCAGGGTTCTGCAGTGCTAAAGAGGTCCTCCTCCCAGCCCCTTTTTTAAAACCTACTTTACAAGAAAAAAAAGAAAAATTTATTTCATTTTTTTCAACCAGATAAAATAGTTAATTTCCCATTTTGATAACATGAGCATAAACAAATAGAATACTATTGTTAGTGTAAAGTAGCTGAAGTAGGAAGAATCATTACTTTGGATAACTGAGGCTTTCAAGAAAACCTCATCAGGTATAGAAATGGAGAAAACCATCAGGTATAGCCACCAAGTTCAAAGTTTAACTCCCACAAAAAATGAATCCATACTTCAAAAAACAACAAAGCTAAAATCCCCCCCAGAAATTGTAACTGGCTTTCAATCACACCTTAATTGCACAAAATTATGTACCTGTACTGAAACATACTAAGAAATAGGAGAAAATAAACTTGATAATAAGAGTTTTGCACTTAAACTGTCTTATAAGCAAGCAGCAAATCTTCACAGTACCTTCCAGAGATCAATAATACCCAGGAAAGCATGCTACAAATGTAAATAATCAGACCTCTAGAAATAAGGCTACTGGTGTCCAGGAAGAGTCATCCAATTCTTAAATCCTCAGAAACAGCAGGTATTTACTACCTTCTAAATTTTTCTGGACACCCAGAATTAATCCACAGATTTCTTGAGGCCAAGACTCAAAACCAGTTCCAGAAACATAAGGCTACCATGTTCAGTGGTAGAAATGAGAAGCTTTCAAAAAAGACCTAGATTTACCACATCTTTGACTACTGTACCACACATTTGGGCCATTTCTTTTGTAAACAATAACTAAACTAATTCCACCAAAGTTGAAGAATTCTCAAGATAAAGACATGCCAACTCTCTGTTGACATACCAACTTCTGCTCACTTTTACCTTTATTTAATTCAACTTTTCAAAGTAAATTAGATTAAGGAAGTTTCAATTTTATATACTTGTCCTGGGTTCAGCAGCAGCAGTCATTTTTTCTCCTCCTTGGTAGCTGGTGCAGCGCTGTGTTTTTGATTTTGGGCCTGGGAACAGCGCTGATAACACCAGTGTTTTCAGTTACTGCTTGGTGATGTTTAGGCTGGCCAAGGACTTTGTGAGCCTCATGCTCTGCCAGGGAGGAGGGGAAGCCGGGGGGAAGCAGAGACAGGACACCTGACCCAGACTAACCAAAGAGATTATTCCATACCACAGCACGTCATGTCCAGGATGTAGAACGGAGAGCAGAGACCCGGAAGGGTGGTGAGGGTGCACGGTGGGGGGTGCAGCCGGTGGGGGGTGCACCGGTGGGGGTGCACAGCTTGGTCGAGCTGGGTGGTGAGCTATTGTATCCTTTCCTTGTATTTGCCTTGTCATTATTGTTACTGGTGGGGGTGCACTGGGTGGTCAGGCTTGATATTTGATGGTGAGCTATTGTATTCTCCTTTTCCTTGTATCTGCCTTGTCATTATTATTATTGGCGGTAGCAGTAGTGATTTGTGTTATACCTTAGTTACTGGACTGTTCTTATCTCAACCTGTGGGAGTTGCATTCTTTCGATTCTCCTTCCCATCCCTCCAGGAGTGAAGGGAGAAAGAGGGGGAAGTGAGTGAGAGAGCGACTGTATGGGTTTATAAGCTTAAACCACGACAATACTCCAACCAAAGGACTGTCTCAGGAAGTCACCAGATAATCTTTAAAATGAACAAACATGCCGCCTACATTTTTCTATCATAGAATCATAGAATAGTTAGGGTTGGAAAGGACCTTAAGATCATCTATTTCCAACCCCCCTGCCAGGGGCAGGGACACTTCACACTAAATCATGTCATTCAAGGCTCTGCCTAATGCAGCCTTGAACACCGCCAGCGATGGAGCATTCACAACTTCCCTGGGCAACCCATTCCAGTGCCTCACCACCCTTACACTAAAGAATTTCTTCCTCATATCCAATCTAAACTTCCCCTGTTTAAGTTTGAACCCGTTACCCCTTGTCCTCTCACTACAGTCTCTAAAGAAGAGTCCCTCCCCAGCATCCCTATAGCCCTCCTTCAGATATTGAAAGGCTGCTATGAGGTCTCCACGCAGCCTTCTCTTCTCCAGGCTGAACAGCCCCAACTTTCTCAGCCTATCTTCATATGGGAGGTGCTATCATATAATAGGAAAAGGAAAAATTGTAAGAGCAGTTAGAAGGATATAATAACTATTAATAAATAATAATAACAAATAATAACAGAGGACATGAGAAATTTCCCTGTATGAGTAGCTAAGAAATTACATTGTTATGTTTGCACACTGGACTAAAACCAGGTATCGAGAATATCACAAGATAAAGCATAAAGCATATTTCCCTGGAACACTGCATTCTCAAAAACTTCTCATTTGTTTACAAAAAAATTGATACAAGAGCTCTTTTAGAACTGAATTCCTTTTAAATGAATCCACTGATTTATTAAATTTAAGCTAAATACTTGCATCCTTACAACTTTAACCAAAAATATGTATTTCATTACTATGTCTACATGCACAAATACTCTATATAATGATAAAAGGAGCCTTATAAAATGCATATATTTCCTACCTAAATAGGATTATAAACTGGACTTTTCAAGTGAACATTGAAAGAATGAAATTATGCTGCATCTGTATTAGGGTAATCTATAATTTAACCCTTAATTCTGTAATTCCACTTTTATCATATATACACAAACAAAACTGCATAATCTGTCCTTGTGGATTAAAGGCAAAATAAAGATATCGACTACTATCACTTGCAATTGTTATGACCTCTAGAGAAGAGAAACATACTTGCATTCCTCAAGAATATGAATGGGCACTAAGATAGGCACTCTCAAGACATCCACATAAAGACAAAACATTTAATAATTTGATACCATGCATCCACAGTCTGCCAAACTTCTGGACGCAGGTTTTCCATTGCCTCCTTCAGACACTTCAAGGCCCTTCACACCTCCAAGGAAAAACACATCATTTCTAAAGGAAGAACTAAGTTATCACTCTGTGTTCACAAACATTAGATAACTCCCAGCACCTGTAAATCTCATTTATAAAAGTTTTCCACTATAAAATTACACTTCAGACATGAATTTTCATTACTAGCTGTATGCACATCTCCAAGATGGTTGCTGAGTCTGCATCGTATCTGTACTTACTTTGTTCATATCAGCCTCACTTGGGATCACAGTGCACATGGCAAAAATTCAACATCATAAGTTTAGCAATGTAAACATGAAGCCTAAAAGAACCACATTAAACAAAATTAAAAGTACAATTAACTCCTTGGTTTCTGTTTCAGCCAACCACAGTATACGATACTTAGCATAAGCTCCGACCCCTTTGTCCCCACCATTACAAGAAGAATGCTTCAGACCTTACTTCTCAGGAAGACAAAGGCTTCCTTCTCACTCCCAGTCTAAGCTCATAACCAGTGTTTATAAAGCCATGCTTGTGACAACACTGTCTTCACAGAGAAGGCTGCTTGGAGACCTCATAGCAGCCTTCCAGTATCTGAAGGGGGGCTATAGAGATGCTGGGGATGGACTATTCACTAGGGACTGTAGTGACAGGACAAGGAGTAACGGGTTCAAACTTAAACAGGGGAAGTTGAGACTGGATATAAGTAAGAAGCTCTTTAGTGCAAGGGTGGTGAGGCACTGGAATGGGCTGCCCAGGGAAGTTGTGAATGCTCCACCACTGGCAGTGTTCAAGGCCAGGCTGGACAGAGCCTTGGGTGACATGATTTAGTGTGAGGTGTCCCTGCCCATGGCAGGGGGGCTGGAAGGTGGGGTTGGACATAGCCTTGGATGGCATGGTTTAGTGGGAGGTGTCCCTGCCCATGGCAGGGGGGTTGGAACTAGATCATCTTAAGGTTCTTTCCAACCCTAACTATTCTATGATTCTATGATTCTATGACCTTAAGGCCCTTTGCGACCCTAACTATTCTAAGATTCTATGATTCTCTCTCACCCTGCTGTTTCCAGTATTACCATTAAAGCATAGACACTTCAGGATTTTTATGTCTTCTTAAGAAAACTAAATTCTCCAACTGTAAGATACTTATTTAAAAAAAAAAAAAAAAAGTCTTTGCTGCCAGACCTGCAATTTTATGTGTCAGTTCTTTCACACTTCAGAAATGAAGATTATCTAGAGCTTCCCAACTTGAATGTAGCATTTTGCTTCATTTTCATTTGGTATCTAAGCTGGGGAAAACATAATAATGATTCATCTATTTAGCAAAAGTGCAAACAAAATCAACAGGAGACCATTTTTAGAATTTCCAGTGAGGCAGATGTGTTGCTTCTGGTAAGTATGAGAGGGCAGGTAGAACCGGTGCTTTTCAGCAGCCAGAGAAACACTTCTAAACATTACAGACTGTCCTCACATAACATATTATCAGTACTGATTCCTTTGTTTTGTCAGCAGGTACACAGAATTGGCTTTATCCTTTTCGGAAATGAATGGTTCAGTGCCCAAGAAACTACTACTTCAAAATACATACTCTGAGTTGACTTTTTTGCAGCAAGTTTATGAAGCTCAACTCAAAACCAGAAATGTCTCTCTTCTTCAAAGAGGATACATGCTTCTGTGCAAGAGCAGGACTGCACCCATTTCTTTTGAATACATGGAATATCTTTTAAAGTAAGTATGAGAAAGAAAAAGCTGAATATGTTTTAAAGCAGTTCTTACACAAAACTCAGTTTGTCTCATTGATTGGTTGGTTGGGGTTTCTTTGAAAGATAATCATAAATCATTTTCACAAGGAAAACTTGTGAAGTAGTTGGGATCGATAAATCAACTGGCCTAGCTCTAACATACATACTCAGATTCATCATCTAAAATTGTGTTATTTCTTATTTCTACATTCAAAGATGCCTGGCAACTAGAATTTCAAAAAAAGACTGCAGATAGGAGCTCCTTTGCTTCGATGCCATCAGCCAACAGAGGAGCAAGGATGAACTTGTCTCTCCCTTGTGATCAAATGAGAACCAAAGATCAGTTCTCTAAAATGTACAGGAAATCTTTAAACGTAGTAACGTATTTTAATATGTATTTTCACCCTCTTCTCTGGAAATATTTGATCCTCAAACTGTAAATATTTAGCTGTGTTCCCTAGCCACTGTTCCCTCTTTCTCATCAAGGTGTTTCACTATTATTTCTCTAGTCTTTTTCTAAACAAATAGCCATTTCCTTTTGGCTGCAGAGAACACAATGACTGCTTCCTACCACAGCATCGATGAATATGAAATAAAATAGTAAGACCGAAGTATGAAAAAATGGAAAAACTGCAGTTAAAATGAGGTATGAGATGAAAGATTTCTGACAAAATTCTGTGCCAGATTTGTGGTGCACTGCTTGTACTCACTGTAGCTGCAAAGCATCAATCTCAGCTCATGATTCTGAAGGACCAGAATTGATTTTCCTCCATGGAAATCGCTCCTGTTTTACTTTCACATTTATTTTAAAAGAAAAACGTTACATCTGGGGGAAGAGAAAGCAAATGTATGCTTCATATCAGTTCTCACCCATGTAGAGGATAAATGAAACTCAGAAGATCGACAAATACTTTATATAGTCTAAAATCATACGGATAGCTATTATATTGTTATGATTTCTAGACTTTATCTTTTCATATGCATTTTAAATATTTTATTGATGTCATGGTACTTTAATGGAGTTTATTATCACTTTTGAGTCACAGAAACATTGAGAATGAGGCATAACAGCATAATGTTCACCTGCAATTAGTCATCATATGAATAAGCTCTTTATCATCACTGTTTCTCATTATGCCTCATGATGGAGTAACCTTAGAAACTTTTATTTAGAAATAATTCTGCATAAACACGTAAATTCATGGAATATGATGTAGAAAGAATTATAGTGGAATTAATTAGCAACCCAAAGTTACTAGCCATGACAAGGAGCCTCATGATCTCCAAAGAAATTGTACGTATCCTGATGTATGCATCCTGGCCAAGAGCAAATAGCCTTTCCCCACCTTTTCCAAGTGGTGGAAGACTGTTACAACTGATGCAGAGCAACACACATTGTTTATGCTTGAAAAATGTGTGACTGTACAAGAGTCATGTTTTTGATTTAATGTTCATTGGTTACATGTATTATAAGTAACAGCTGCCAATTTTCTTTCCAAAAAACACCATATAGCTCAAAAAAAAAAAAAAACCCGCACTGTTATCAAGTGAAGAATTGGGATTCTTCTCTGGTATGTAAACTCTCTGCTAGACTATTAACAAAAGGGCAAATTCTGAGACCTCCCTTGAAAAACTGCCACTTACTAGAGACAAAAATACAGGAACATAGGCAGCATGCTTGTACAACACGTTATCACCAGCAGTATATTTGTGCTGATAGACGTCAAAGCCAATCTTTGCCATCCTTACTCAAACACTTTCTACCCTAGAAGACAGAAAAAAGGCTGCTATCCTATCACAAGTTGTTTGCCGACTAAATTTAGAAAAATGGTTTGCTACTGAAAACTGATCAAACTACAGTTGCAGACTGCAGCAAAACGAACACCAAAGCTCACAATACAGTTTTACAGTTGGCTTTTGAGAATAATTTTACAGATAGAACAGCAAAACTGATCTTCAAGCTCCACACTATCACAAATCTATTTATGTGAAATACTCAAGTGCTACCGGTTTGCCTGCTTGAGTACATATTTAATGAACAGAACTATTATGTTTTCCTTTCATATGATCTTTGATTAATCTAAATTATACTTAGCCCTAGATTATACTGCCAGCCTTTCACCTTGTTCAGTCAGAGCTGCACATCAACTGAGGCTGTCCCAGTTGTGGGTGTCTCCAAGAGTTTCAGGTGTTTGCTGTGTGCCGTCAGCAAGGGGACAAGAGAAAGCCGCCCAAGGAATGTGTTGATGCAGAGCTCACACCAAAGGTCCTCTCAAGAATAAAGCACCCACAAAGCTAATTCCACAAAGGCAAAATGTCAGAAGCAAGTCATCATCCCCATAAGGGGTGATGACTGGGAGAAGATGGGGTCCTGAAACACTTCACTGAAGCCAAAGATCCACACGTCCAATTCAAACATTACTTTAAGAAGACTAAGGTAAAACAACCATCAGAACTGAGAATGCAGGTAATCACTGCTTGTAAAATCCTTGAAACAACAATTACATATTCTCAACAAGCCACTCAATACCCTACATGCCTTACATTCATCATCCAAGATCCCAGCACAAAGCTATTATGTTAAAAAAGGCTTAGACCAAGGTTCGAGAACAAAACAAAGGCAGCTTTCCTCACTAGCAGTTCTACTAGGCCATAAAAAACAGGTAGATCTCTATCGCGGAAGCAACAATCCAAGCCACCATTTAGGAAGCCAGGCTGCTTTGCATGACATGACATCTGATTTACCACACCACATGCACTCCTCAGGCCTCAGCTGCACCACCACAGGAGCATAAAGATAACTTTAAGTAGGTTTTAAAAACGTCAGAAGGAAAGGACAGCAGAAGCATCTGTTAAGTCCCTTTATTTAATAATATCTTGCATTTGTAAATTATTTGGCACGATAAAATAAACTGACACAAATTACTTCATTTTATTTGAAATACAGTTGTTGCACACTCTCAGAAAACCACAGACAGAAAGTCACGTAGGTATAAAATATATTTACCTTAATGATTACTTTGTAGTGCAAATCTAATTAAGCTCTCGTGTTTGCACCTAACAATGTATATATATTTGTGAACAGTGCTGAGATCAGTCTTGGTTTTCCTTAAAGTTCTTCTGTACAATTCTGTTTATTTTGCCACATACAGAATAGAGGGGTTTTAGGTGAGGTTAATGTATTTCAAACCATATCAAACAAAATAATACGCAAAAAGAGAACCATGTTGGGTTGTGGCAGGAAACCACAACTATCAAGTTTTTCACTACTAAGAAGTCAATACCATGATATCCCCTATTTACATGACCACCTATCATCATTATCATTCATCCACATGCTTACCAAGAACCCACAAAAGTAGAAGCATCAACCTACTAAAGCAAACACAATCACTGTTTTCCCATGCGTAATCAAATTCTTATTTAAGAAAGCAAATTGCTGAAAAACTAGAGGACTGACAATCCTCCATCAGTAAAAGTTTACTGATAAAAGCATAGTTTAACAAAAGCACCTTTATTAATAACAAACTAATACTGAAATACAGTATACTAAACCATTCAAAACTCATCTGCTCGTATAAGCCATATGACTATAAAGACAGTGGCATAAAAGAACAGCAGATAAATATGATCTGCTCTGAAAATACGCTACTCTTCTATGCAGCAATTGATTTTTGGATGGTTTTAACACAATTTTTCATACCAAAATTAGACAGCTAATCAATATTGAAGTGTTCAAATACGTCCTGAACCTACAAACCTCTATATGTGACTTTATATGTGTCTTTAAATATAAGAGCTGTCCCACTGGAATAGAAAGGATGATATATACAGCTCAGGTTGTTTTCATGCATGGATCCAACAAAAACCAAACCAAACCGAACAAGCAAAAAAACCCAAACCAAAACACACCAAAACTAAAAACCTAATAGTGTTTATACATCTCTATTTAATTTTTTCTCATTATTAGCTGTTCACAGATGTGCAATGCAAACTATATCCACTTTGAGTGGACATGAACAGAAAAGATTTTCTCTTGAAAAATTTTCTTAAGAAAAACAAATGAAGAAATGAAGAAAACTCACTTTAAGTGACCAAAACCATCTCTGTATATAGATTTCATTTTCCACAAATCCTACCACAGTGGTAATTTTACATGTCTGCAAGCTTTTCTTTAGGTTGCCTAGTTGATCAGAACTCTTCAAATATTAAATACTCAAGAGAACTGGCTACCCTGGATTTGGAGAAGGCTGAGGTTCTTAATGACTTCTTTGCCTCGGCCTTCACTGGCAAATGCTGTGACCACACCACCCAAATCTTGGAAGGCAGACGCAGGGACTGTGAGAATTAAGACCTTGGGCCCACTGTAGAGAGGATCTGGTTCGAGACCATCTTAGGAACCTGAATGTATACAAGTCCATGAGACCTGATAGACCTGAAGGAGCTGGCAAATGAAGTTGCTAAGCCACTGTCCATCATATTTGAAAAATCATGGCAGTCAGGTGAAGTTCCCGATGACTGAAAAAAGGGAAATATAACCCCCATTTTCAAGAAGGGGAAAATGGATGAGCTGGGGAACTACAGAGCAGTCAGCCTCACCTCTGTGCCTGGCAAAATCTTGGAGTGGATTCTCCTGGAAGGCATGCTGAGGCACATGAAAACCAACAAGGTGCTTGGTGACAGCCAGCATGGCTTCACTAAGGGGAAATCCTGCCTGACCAATCTGGTGGCCTTCTATGAAGAGGCTACGGAACTGATGGACAGGGGCAGAGCAGTTGTCATCTACCTGAACTTGTGCAAAGAGTTCGACACTGTCTCACATGACATCATTCTCTAAGCTGGAGAGACATCAATTTGATAGGTGGACCACTCGGTGGATAAAGAACTGGCTGGATGGCCACACACAAAGAAGTGTGCTCAATGGCTCAACGTCCAGCTGGAGACCAGGAACAAGTGGTGTCCCCCAGGGATCGGTGTTGTGACCGGTCTTGTTCAACATCTTTGTTGGTGACATGGACAGTGGGATTGAGTGCACCCTCAGCAAGTTTGCTGATGACACCAAGCTGTGTGGTTCGGTTGATACATTGGAGGGAAAGAATGCCATCCAGAGGGATACTGACATGCTTGTGAGGTGGGCTGATGCCAACCTTATGAAGTTTAACTATGACAAGTGCAAGGTCCTGCACCTGGGTCAGAGCAATCCCAGGCACACATACAGGTTAGGCAGAGAAGAGATTCAGAGCAGCCCTGCAGAGAAGGACTTGGGGGGTGTTGGTCGATGAGAAAATGAACATGAGCTGGCAGTGTGCGCCTGCAGGCCAAAAAGTCAACGGAATCCTCGGCTGCATCAAAAGCAGCATGACCAGCAGGTCGAGGGAGGTGATCCTCCCCTCTACTCTGCTCTCCTGAAACCTCACTTGGAGTATTGTGTACAGTTCTGGTGTCCTCAACATAAAAAGGACATGGAACTGTTGGAACAAGTCCAGAGGAGGGCCACGAGGATGTTCAGGCGACTGGAGCACCTCCCGTATGAAGGTAGGCTGAGAAAGTTGGGTCTGTTCAGCCTGGAGAGGAGAGGACTGTGTGGAGACCTCATAGCAGCCTTCCAGTATCTGAAGGGGGCCTATAGGGATGCTGGGGCGGGACTCTTCATTAGGGACTGTGGTGAGAGGACAAGGGGTGACGGGTTCAAACTTAACAGGGGAAGTTTAGATTGGATATAAGGACGAAGTTCCTTAGTGTAAGGGTGGTGAGGCACTGCAGTGAGTTGCCCAGGGAAATTGTGAATGCTCCATCACTGGTGGTGTTCAAGGCCAGGTTGAACAGAGCCTTGGGTGGCATCGTTTAGTGAGAGGTGTTCCTGCCCATGGCAAGGGGTTTGGAATTAGATGATCTTAAGGTCCTTTCCAACCCTATTCTATGATTCTATGATTATGTAAATACACAGAAAAGAAAATACAAAGGTAAATGTGCCTATTTGAGCAGTATTCTGCTTTAACATAATGATTTTACATAATCAATTACGTACTCTGCAAAGCAGATGGGGACAGTGAGAAAGTACCCATGCTATTGGCCCAGCAGCAATCACCTCAGCCAGTAGCAGATGAGGTCATGCCAACAATAACCCCAAAAAAATATTAAAAAAAAAGTAGAAGACAAACAGATCCCTTACTTCAGAGGTTGCCAGTCCAAACCCTGGCATTTTATGCCAATATACCCTCCATTTTTAACTTCAGCATGTCACAACCCACTCTTCCGTATGATTTAGTCTTAGCTCTTACAAGTCTTTGGCTAGGAATGATAAGATATATAGTCATAGCGAGCAAGACAATAAGTAAGGCTGCAATTACACAACAGAAAAAATAAAACATTACATTAATAACAATTTCTCCCTATGAAATTCCGAAGGCAGGCATGATCTAATGCCCATGTAAGTGAAAGGTGCCCACACTGATCAGCCTCCAAGGAACATAAACAAAGCTGAGATACAAGTGCTGTGAAGGTGGGGGAGGATTTCTTTCCTTTTTATTTTTTTTAATTAAGCTTAAAGGGGTATTAAGAGAAGCTTTCAATTTCCAGTTTTTGAGAATGGACTGCTTTTCTTTTCCCTCTTGATACCTATACCAGCCTATTAGGCAAAACATGAGCTGCTGGGCAAACTGGCTATGCAGGAGCAAACAGAGAACACTGTGCGAATAAGTGGCACATGAACTATATAAACTGAAAACTAGATGAACTGTTCGTTTAAAACACTTTTCATTTTCAATAATAAATATAGTCTAGTTTTGGTAGAACACCTTTTCCAACAGAACTGAGTCATATCTCCAGCACTCTGCTTATAAAACTCATGTTATTTTTAATGTGATGAAAACAGTATTTTCAGCCTGTCTGCCCATTATCATGAAGTGTCTGAGAATGTTCATGAAAACATCTGTTCAGATATCTGAGGTACCTGTGGCAGAAGTAGCTGTATTACAACAGTCTCCTGTTTCAGTTCTGCTAGTTCAGCAGCCCTGTAATGCCTGTAATTTTCAATATATCGTTTCAGGTACAAACAGGGAGAATACATTCAAAACAGATTTTGGACTGGTTTGACATGTGGTAACATACAGTAAAAAGATGTGAAACAGAAATCTTGTTATAAAAATAAATAATGAATAACATAGCAGCAAGCATGATCTCATCAAAGTCTTCATCTGAAGGGAGCACAGTGGCAAAGACCAGAAGGCTCTTCTTGTGTGACATTGTTATCTAAAGTCCTGATTAGATTTTCACCTCACAGTTCTCAATTTTGGTAGCAATCATAGCAAAGATACTATGGTGACTGGCACTCTATAAGCACATCACACAGACAGGTAACAGTATGGAAGGCTGGTATCAGGTAAAGTTTGAAGCATTTGAAAACTCAACCCTGCCATTAGGTGTGTATAACAGCACTCAATTTTATGGCAGTAGAAACGTGATTACAGATAAAAAGATAGGATTAGTGCTGTACAAATTCTTCTCTTAAACTAGATTATCATCATTCAATAGCATTAGTTAGGGTTTTAGGGAGTGACAGAATTCAACAAATATATAGGAACGTATTAACTGTAAATTCAATAAAAGCCTGCAGCACATATCAAAGGTCACAGTTTGACTGACCTCACTTTGCCACACGCCACATAAAACCACAATGACTTCCAGCTGACACCAGCCACCTTCATTTCAGGTATCTGCTGAAGAATATAAACTGTTATTTCCTGTGTTTCTGTTTTAGATTTCATTAAAAATTCGTAATAATTCATTATAGGCTTGGGCTGGTCTCAGTTGCTCTGGATGAATAACAATGCAGGCAATGCTATGGGAATGAGGCTCTTGTCATCCCAGTGAATTCACTCACTACTTCCTCACCCTAGAACAGAGGTGTGAATGGGTGTCCATGTCCACAGCATGCACACAGAGTTCTGATTGCTGCAAATTATCATTATTTTAAAACACGCCCACTGGTCACTTCCACACATGCTGTAAATACTCCAGATTATCTCTACACATTAAACTCAATCATCACGTATTACTGTACATTATTACATATATCTTACTAGTACAATTGTAACTCATTGTAATGAGAACATCTAAAAATATTTTTTAAAATTGACTAAGTATGCTTTGCATACTACCAACACCTTATGTCTTGATTACAAATGGTACACTGGATATAGAAGCTGTATTACTAGAACAATAAAAAAAACCTGTGCAGCACACAATCCAATTAGTACTGCCATTATACCTGCTCATTTTGAGCAGCATAGGTGCTTGCATAGTTGCTACCTTTGGCATACTGGGTCTTCCTTTCACAGTTAGCTCTTCAAGTACATCAGGAAACCTGTGGGATGATTGCTCCTGAAAAATAGCATTATACAAACCATGGTGATGATACAAATTATAATTTGTATTCTTGTGGACATACTTATGAATCATTGTACTGCTTGCATGTACTGGGAATCACATATTTGACATCTTTAGCACTGGACTGGACAGCCAAGTACTTTGGGAACTATTTTGCTACCCCACAGAAGTTGCCTGCACAGTCTTGAGATTTCAATACATCAGAGGCAGGGGAGGGCTGTTCTGTGAAAGCAGCAGTTCAGCAAGATCAATTGGAAATACTGGTTAAAATGGCATTTACTGAGTTGATACTGCAACAGACAGTTCCAAATCTCTGACTTAAATTGTCTCCAGCAAGGCTGGTATTTGTGTCTCTGCTTATGCATCTCTACTCTCTACCTTGTGGGACCTCTTTGGCGCTCTCTGGCATTGTCCCACCACCTGGGGCTACATCTGTCATGGCCAGACTATAGGTACATGCATGACCACAGCACCCATCAGCTTCCAGTCACGGCAGGCTACCCTGGCAGTAGCAGAGCAGAGCCCCAATGTAAACCAGCATATATGCACGGCACAATGAGTGAGCACAGCACTTTCTACCTTACCAGCATACATGCGCCCATTGTCTCTCACCATCTGCTATATGAAAGAGAAACCTATGAATATATATAACCACACCAAATTAGCAAGAAGAGAAATTTTCAATCATTTGCATAACTTTAATCCATTTTTTCCTAACAACATCATACTAAGAGAAATGACTTACAGCCCCAGTTTAGCATGCTACTAAACTACTGCTGTCTTTGTTTTACCTCTGGAAGAACAAGATAACCTTCCTGAGCTTCCTTTGTAAAATGCAAAATATTTCAGCCAAAAACATCAAGCTCTGACATTCACATATGTATGCTAGTGCCTAAATTAAGGCATGTACATTTGAAATTTGTATCCTTCAAGGACAATCTGTGTAGAAGAGATAAACATTATAAAATGCAGACAGATAAATAATGAAGTAAGGATTCTGGATTTAATATAATAGTAACTTGAGCACTGAGCTGTACATGTTTAGGCTTTGGAGTTTTCCCTTTTTCAAACTGCATTTTAAGAATTATGGTTCCAATAATAGTAATAATAATAATAATAATAATAATAATAATAATAATGTATTTATGATGAATAGCAGTTCCCCAAATATTTTTAGTACAAGACATGTAATTTACTCAGTAAGTGAAAATGTTTGCCTAGAAAAAAACTAAACCATAGAGAATGTCCAAAATCATTCTCCATCTGCAGAACCATAAAAGGGCTCAAAACAGAAGCAGAATGGTTTACAACAGCTGTCAACAGCAGTCTCTTTCAACTTTCAGAAATGTTTATAACTCTTTTTGGTGGGGTTTCTTCTTCTTTTTTCAGCACACCACAGCAGAAATTTTCTAGAAATAGGCATGATTTCCCCAGTGCAATTCCATGAAGCAGAGGTGCATCACTATTATCCCAAACCACCACCAGCCAGACACATGCAGGATCAAGTTATGTACTCTCACACCAGAACTGAAAACTTATCAAATATGGCCCTGATCCAGCAAAGCACTTAAGCACATGCTTTACTTTAAACATGTAAGTAATCCTATTAGAGTGAATGAGATTCAACACAAACCAGTGGACTGAATCTCAGAATACCTTGGTTGTGGCCCTGATTATGTCAGTGACTGACTGTGTAACCTCGAACAAATCACCGTATTTCTGTCCTTCCTTCTTTTGCCCTTTACATGTGTTTACCATGTTGCACACCCTCTCAACAGAAACAATCCCAACCTGGAATCTTCTAGAAACTGCTGTACTACAAACAATAGCAGGGATACTTACATACGTTAGTCTGTTTTCAAATGGCTATCATATACTCAACACTAATGCTCCCAAAAAAAAAAAAAAAAAAAAAAAGATGACATGCCTTACCCTTCAGTCTACTTACCCAGTATTCACAACCAACACCAAAAGCATGACATTGCTCTTAAAAGACAACTGTGGAGAAGGAATCCAAGTGAAGGGGACCTGAAGATATGGGCCAGGACAGCTCCCAAGCACATGTGGCTACAAGCCCAGGACTTATGCCGCAATTCCCCTCCTGCTACTGGTTCCTTGCTTGCAGGGCAACATGAGATCCCCAGTCCTGTCCAGGGCTGCATGTGTCAGTCTGCTACATTCCTGCCAGTGCTGTACCCACAAAAGGGATTCTACAGTCATGGGAAAATCTGTTTAAGGCATGCAGATGGAAGACAGCACTGTCACACAGGGTGCAATGTATTTACGCTAAAAGGCTTTATGTCCAGTGTTCTTAGACAGTGATACGAGATAGGTTTCCACAGGTAGGCCATATGCCATCAACTCTATGTCTAATAATCCTGAGAATATTTTGACATGAATAATTCTGCTTTTGCACATACATACAACCACACAGGTTGTTTACTCTTGCCATCACACTTCCTGCTTCCCAGCAGTTGTCACCGGCAATGTCACTGTCACAAGAAGAATATGGATTCAGCTCCTAACAATGAAGCAGGCACGGATGAGTGGGTAGGATACTCAAATGAGTTTCAGAAAGACTTGAAGTGAAATACTGTCCCCAGTGAAATCAATAACAGTTCTTCCATTTACTTCAGAGGAGTAAATATTTCAACTATTTTTTTTCTATGCCTTCTTGTCATCTCAGTGCCTAACAGAGTAATCATTTATTTCCTTTAGGAACACAGGCAAAAGGACAGAATGGATAGCAAGCGAGGGAGGGAGGGAAGATTTCAAAACAAATATACTCCTTTTTTGGATGAGAAAAAAATAACCAACAATTTATAATGATTCCTGTAGTTACACATTATAAACAATGCAGAAAATGAGATTAATTAATGCAGATAAGATCCTTCTTTCTAGGAACACATTCACAAATTCCTCTTCTGTCCTTGAAACACCTGTACACCACAATGCTGCTTTCCTGGCGGAGACAAGGAGGAGCTCCCAGCAGCAGCAATCCAACCTCGCTTGTGTCAGCCTGCTCCCAATCAGGCCTTTTGCATACAAAAATATCTATTATAAGACACATGCATCATGAGCTGTATTCTGTTAATTAAAATATTTTCTGCTGCAGATTGGAAACCTGGCCTACAAGTGACTTGCTAAAATTATGTTCACAAGCACAGCAACTGAAATGTGTTTTTGAACAGGTCAAAAGTTAGTTACTTTGGACTACTTCTGAATACGTGCTCTGTTCTCATTGTATGATGAAGGAAAATACAGTCAAAAGGTTATATATAACTGTGCATTTGCAGCAAGTTAAGGGACACAATAAACTACCAGTATCCAGAAGACATTCGAGATTTTGGACGTAAAAATGAATTTAAAAAAAGAACCCATACAGTAACCTGTAATGGAACCTGAAAAAATGCCTACCATGCATAACACAATAAAGTTACTGAATAAGTGAAATTTACAGTTAGCATGCTGCTTCCCAGTCAGTGCTGCATGTTTCCCAAATTAGTTGGCATTATCAGACAACAGTGAACATTTACTATGGATTTTAGAACTAAGTCCTTAGCAGCATTCCAAGTTAAGGTTGACACTTCATCTTTAATTCATGCTCCTGTGTCTTTCTATATTAACTACTAACAAAGCAGCATGCTAACAGCCTGCACACAGAGAGCATGCGCAAGGCAGGGCTGTGTGCGCAGCACTGCTGTGTCTCCAGTGGAAGGGGGTCTGTGCCTTCCAACACAGAGGCAGCCCCCAAACCTCACAAACTGACTCACTTGAACATCTCATCAACCACGGTGGACGTGGTCAGAAAGAGCTACAGAGGAGTATGCCCATGAAGTCCATTCAGGAGCAATTTCTCTAGGAGAAAGTTTTCTTCAGCTACTGAGTCTCTTCATTTTTTGAACATGTTATTTCTCTCTCAAAGTGATCGTGTTTCATCAAACTTAATCTACTCTTTCAGAAAGGATTCTTAGAAAGCAGGTTTTAAGAGAAGTTCAGACTTCATGCAGCACCCTTTTTTTCCCCAGCATCTCATACGAGTGCCTCATAAAAGGCCCCAGAGGTTGGACAAACACAGCACCAGGAAAAACACAGTGTGAAAGGGATCTTTATGTGCCTGTGTGAGGGCCCAGTGCTAATAGCTCAATGTGCCATTGACACATCCCAGTGCAAACAGCTAAGTCTTTTTCAAAATAGCGTGAGTCACAGTGTCATTCTGAACTTTGCCTTTCCCAGATTTGGATGATTTGTGGAACAAATCGTCTGCGTATTATTAAAACATATTTCTGTAAGTGAAGGTAGCCTCTAGGAAACGACTATCGCTTCTGACTAACGCTCACACCGTGAACTACTCCTGCCGCAGAGAAGGTGCGAATAGGTAGAAGTGGTACTGCAACTTCTCTGATAATCCTCTCACACCAAACCGTTTGTTATCTCCCCGCGCTGGCCGCTGATGTACTTCTCATTAACCCTCCTGGTTGGTATAACCCTTCAGTTAGAGGCTGGCTTTAACAGAGTCAGGATCACCTTAAAGAGCGGAGAGAGGGGTCCCCTCCCTTCTTCCCGCCCCAGCAGGGCCACCCTAGTACCCAGAGCTAGTCCCGACCAGCACCGGGGCCGCACCGGCTCTAAAGCGGGGAAAAGTTCTGCCGGTCCCCCCGGAGCCGCGCACGGCTGCCCGCCGCGGAGACCCACTGCCTTTTGTTCCCCGGCCGCGGGCCAGAGTCACTCGCGGGGCTGTTAGCGGTCCGGGCTTAGCCGAAGCGCCGGCCGAGCCAGCGGTCTGCGGGGCGTCTCCCCCGGGGCCGCGCCCGGCTGCTCCGGCCAGGCTGCTCCCGTCTCACGCTAGTCTCGCTGCCCCCAACTCTCCGGGACCGGTGGCCCCAGGGCGGACCCCGCTGCCCCGGCTTTGGGGCAACCCCAGCCCTGATTCTCCCCGCCCCGACGAAGCCCGAGGTGCGGCTCCCGGCAACCGGCCCGGCAGCAGCAGGAGGAATTAACACGCGCGGGAATAATCACCTTGTTGTAATTGTAGTAACCCAAACACTGGGCAAAGTCCAGGGTGGAGGGGTCTCCGGGAAGAGAGCTGCCCCCCGCAGCCGGGTAAAATCTTACATCCATGCCGGTGCTTTGGTCCAAGTGCACTTGAAGAGATGGCCGGGAGGCTCAATAGATCCACCTTCAGGTGCCTTCCCCGGGGCTCAGGCGCGGGCAAACCGCCGGGGGACCGGAGCTGCGTATCGCCGAGCCTTCCCGAGGAGTGGGATGAGAGAGGGTCGGGGGGCGACGGGGAAGAGGCGGCTGAAAAGTGCAGGTAAACAAGAAGAGGACAGGAGAGGTGAGACGGACGGCGGAGCGCAGATGGGTGCCCGTCCGCCTCGGCGGGAGGGGGAAGAAGGGAAGGCAAGAGAGGAGGGAAAGAGCGCTGTTGATTTTTAAAAAGCTCCGTGGCAAGCCACGGGCTTTGGCTCCGCATTCAGGCGCAGCTGCTGTACACAAAGGAACCACGCGCCCGGCGCGGACGGACGGACGGGCGCCCGCTGCCCGCGCCGCCGACAAAGGCGGGGACCGGGATGGGGAGAGCCGCGCACCGCAGCCGCAGAGCCCCCCGCGGCTGCCGGGGACGGGGCGGCCGCCCCGGGGCTGGTGCAACAGGGCACTGCCAGCCCGGGCAGAAGCGCAGCGCGCGGCTGAGTGCCGGAGCAGCCCGAGCCGCTCTGGCCCCGCTCCGCGGGAGGGGCGGCAGGGGCCCGCCCCGCCCCGCCTGCTGCTCCCCCCGCACACACCCCTCTCCGCACACCCTCCCACCAGGACCGGTGCTCTCCCGCCCGGGCCAGTCTTGGCGGGGCTGCCCAAATCTCTGGGAGGGTCGAGGTGAGCAACTTCCGCCTTTTGCACCAGTTTTCTGTCCCTGGCTTTTTGGCAGCGCACTTTATTGCTCAGCACCGCTGCCTTGGTGCGTCAGGTTGGTGGCCAAAAAATGAGATTTCTCTAAAATACTGTCCAGAACAGGACTTTAAAACACAGTGACCTGGTCCACAGAAACCTCTTTGAGCCCTCAAAGTCACTGGGTGGTGATTCCAAGACATCCACTAATGATCCAGACTTGGTTAGTCAGTCAGAGGTAGAGCCCAGCTCTACCCGCTACCGTGCATGAAGCTTTCCTGACCCAAAACCTTGATCCAGATCTTTTGGTCAGAACACTAAAGCAGTACAAAGGCAGTTTAACCTCATGACTTGTGCCCTGCAGACAAGGAGTGAGGAAGGATGAAAACTCGCCCGTGACTCAAGGCTTCTGTAGCAAGGAGAGAATGGCCTTCCAGACCTAGCGCAGATTCTTACACTGTTGTAACAGAGCTACAAGTATCCCCCAGAATGTCTGACTCCACTTGATTCCAGAAAAAAAGAAATAGAAATGACAACACAAGGATACAAGCTTTAACTGTAGAACAGCTGCAAGATCTTACCTGAAGGTCTGTGCATCATATCTATGGCTGCAAGGACAGAGACCCCAGGCCTATACTGCAGCCCCGTTCCTGATAGCAGCCTGCCTCAGGGGCGTAATGTTCCAAAGCATGATTGTGCCATGATAGAGAGTGAGTAAACCACAAACCAGTATTATAACTACAACATATTGAAAGAGAACATCTTCCCAGTCTGTTCCCAGGAATCTTATTTGTAGTACTTGCATATAGCAAGTAAATACAGGCACAGGTAGCTCCTGCTAGCACAGGAGACATCCTTATTCTGGGTATTGATCCTAAAGTGTCACAGTTTGAAGCAAGGAAAGATCTGTAAATTGACATTTTTCACTAAGAGCAGAGTTAAACATAACACAGATATACATCAATATTTACAATTAACTTTCTAGGAAAATGTATATGAACTGGTAAATGAAATGCCTCAGTAAAAAAGAAAACGGGCATATTCTGTCAAATACCTAATCTGATTTCATATTCATTATGTCAAAGCATTTGTAACCAAAGGGAGAAAAACTGCAAAATCTGCTTTGTTCCTAGAAGGGAAGTGGTTGAGGAACATAAAGCCCAGAGGGTTTGCACACTCACACACCATTCCTGTGGCAAAAATTTTCTTCTGCTTCTGGGAGAAACATTCAGAAATAAAGACACTGAATCTGTTTCAGGATGCAGATTTGCATTAGAGCATTCCTCCAAAGCAGGGATGGGAAAGTGGTGGTGTATGGGCACAGCAAACTCACTGCAGCCAAGGTTTATAAAATAATACCTGCTTTGTTTTCTTCATTGGGTGACAAACATTTCTGTAACCCCATGTGTACATGTCAAAACAACAGATTCTAAGGTGTAGGCACAGGTCATTGACACCAAGTTTGGAGGTGCTCTGCTACGTAAGTACAGGTATTTCCAGACTGCCTTCTTGGGTTCTCCACACTCCTAAATAAACCTGAGAGCATACCCTCATTGAATTCAGAGGGAAGTTGCTTAAATCAGGAACAAACAGCAAACGATTCCAAGCTTAAAGAGTTGGCCCTGTTGCCATTTTGAAGGAGCCCCGTCAAGGCTGTAGACCTGTACGGGACATGACTTCGAGGCAGTGTGTGGCCTATGGCACGCTTCAGCTGCCGCACAACTCCTCCTGTGCCCCAGGAGGGGCTGCCTTAAGAGGCACATCCCAGCCCATCCCACCTCTCCTGTGCCATGGCCTCAGCTCCAGAACCAGTAAGGAGCCTGCAGAGTAGGGGGTAATAGGCAGGAGGCACACAGTGTGCTGTGGTGGCAGCTTCTGGGTTAGAAGTCTTAAAATCAGAAGAGAAGCAAATATGGTGACGTAAATAATGACGGTTTTAAGTACTTTGATGGAACATGCTGTACCCAACACATTTTTTTTTTCTGAAAATAACAGGCACAATAGGAAAAACCTGGAGTGTTCCATCTTGACCTCACTGCTACAGAAAGTTAATGTAAAATTGGAATGGAATAAGTCAGAAATAAATAAATAAATTCCAGCCAGGCAAAACATTTATCCCCAAAATAGTATTTAGTGAAAAGTTTTGAAATACTGTCTATTCATACAATTATGAAACTAAAATATAGAAATTTGGTGATATTTCCAACAAAAACAAACAAAAAAATCCAGTTTCTGACTATAAACTAGGTTTGTGTCATGGTTTAAGCTGAACCCAGCACATTTTTGGCACCTCCACCCAGTGCCCAAATTAAGTCTTTCATAGAACTAGTAAGACTGCAGTGAAATTAACGAGCGATTTAAAGAAAAACATAAAATAAACTGATATACATATGCTTTGGTTTTCATTTTGAACAAAATGTTAGGCTTAATGTGATATTGTGGCTGAGAGAATTTTACCAAATAAAATATTAGGGAAGTGTGTGTTTTACTTTCTCAACACCTCTTCAATATAATTTATTAAATAAGTAAACTGGAGCAACGACTGTGCACTTTAAATCTATCTGCATAATGTCAAATCTGTTTGTTAGTAACAATGTATTTATCTCAGGAGTTCATAAAAGATGAGCCAAACAATTTACATCTCTCTGTGCGTATCACTTGGAAGGAATCCAAAACATTCTTCTCTCAAGCTATTCTCTTTCAGGTCCCTCAGCAGAACTCTGATTCTGGGATTCTTTTAATTATTTTTTCTTTCTTTGAGAGCAGTTGGAATTATGAAGTATTTGCAATTTTGAGTAAATATTCCCCTTCGTTTCTGCTTGTTTAATAAAAGTAAGCATCTATCTACAGTACTTTCCCTGATCCTGGGTAGCCTTGATTTTGAAGAAATTTTTTGAAAAGCATTGTTCCATGAAGATTTGACTGTATGCCTACAGATGTCAACAATTTTGATTCAGGCAGTAACACACAAACTGTGACTTTGTTCAGTCTTCAGCTATACTTTCTTCTGACTCATCATCACAATTCAATTTTAAAAGCCATTAGGAACACTCAAACTGCTTTTCTGATGTAAAGAACAGAAATCGTATTGGCGTAAATCAGTTACCTACAAACTTAAAAGTTCATACACAATTCTTACTGCTGCCCAGAAACTTTCCAACTTGAACAGGTAAATACTAATGTTCCAGGCCTCACTGATTCCTGCACAAGCCTGGTGAGTCCTTTTCTTTGAACTAGGTCATAGCACAAGAATATGTTTGATGGTTATGACTTACATGCTTTATCATTAACTGGTACCTTTACAGCCTCTGCAAACTCTTTTGCAAGCCCTGTGTTCATCTCCCTGACTGCAACATGGATACAGTACTAGTGACTCAATAAAGTTTTCTTTTTTCAATGCAGAAGTCAAAGGCACTGAGAGATTTACTCCAAAAAATAACAGTCAAGAAGAAACCTCAGAGATGAGAGCAGACACACTGACTCCCTAACATCCAAATGTCCGGATAGCCAGTCAAGCCATCCTGCAACTCACTGCAAGTCAACAGCCCCCATGTCCCTGGTCTAACAGTAACCTCCTGGCAAAGAGCAAACATGAGAGGGGCAGGAAAATTAGCAGAAGGGATGGAATGATCCAAGCTGGACCAAGGACTCTTTGCTGTAATTTCGCAATGCAGAATCATCATTAAAAAAAGACGTGCTATTCATTTTCATAGTGCAGGGCCCACATCTATTGGCTCCTCTTAAGAACTGGGAGGAACAAGAAGAGATGGAAGAATACAGCATCCCTGATGTCCCCTGTTAAGGAACAGTGTCTTAGCCCCTTTCCTCCAGAGCACATGTGGAGGATGAAAGGGCACAATATACAAAGAGGGAAATACAAGAGGAGAAAAGAAAGACAGAGTACCAACCAGGTATGGTTTAGAAAATAATCTAAAGCCTCCTAGAATCAATCAGAAGTCCCTTTAACTAGTTGCAAAGTGCTTTGAATTAGACTTATATTCTACTTATAAGTACACCTGCTGAGAATCAATAATATTTTGACTTACGTCTCAAAGCAACAACTACACTAGTAACTTTTGGCTAAGAAGAAGTGTTATTAACAGCATAATAATTCTTTAGAGTTTATCTGACTGCAGACCTTTCTCATCAGATAGTAGAGGCAGCTGGCATATTTAAGTGATCATGCAGGCATGAATATCCTATATAAATGAGGCAGTAAAGAAAAAACTTTTGTTCTTAGCATTAATTCAGATCAAATATTCATTGATATCTACATTTCTCAGCAAGTATCTCAAGCAGAGATCAATAAACACTTATTAGTCACTGACCATGTTTCCTGCCGTAAAGGAGGGAATGTCAGCCAGCAGATGGGAGCAGCCAAATAATCAGGGGAGCTGGAGTCTACTGGTTGTCTGCCAGATGATCATTTACCTTCTCTTTGTCTCAGTTGCCACATCTAGAAAACTATAGATCAAATGATTAAAAAACAGCGACACACAAAGTAGTTTCAGTAGTCATTTCTTAAAAAATACAAATCATTATTTCACAATATAAATATGGAGCGTTGCAGGGGGTGGGGAAATCACAACTGAAAGTTTTTTGGTTTGTGAAAATTCTGTTTCTTTCAGGCCCGAGTCAGGAAATACATTACCTTGGGAAACTGGGAAAAACAAAATAACGTGCCTGCGTTGATGTTTCTCTGGATTGCTGAAATCTTTTATCCTAACTGAAGTATTTCGTCACCTCAACTCACCTACGACAATTTAAACCATATTCTAACAGAAAAAGCAGGTGTTTGCTTACAGACTAGAGACAACCACTAATGCTGATGAACTATGTTACTGTGTTACAGCAAAAAAGCTTTCCGCCACTTTAAAGAAAGTATTCCACAACCCTTCAAAATAACCTGTGTGTAATAGACAATATGGGATTACTTTTTGTCAGTGAATATCCTGTTGCTATTGACTGCGGTGTTATAGTATCCTGACATACTAGAATACAGCCATTGTGAGATAAAGACCATATTGAAAAACAAACTGGTTGCAGTACCGAAAACAGAGAAGGAACTGTCCAGTAGTATAAAAATTGACTTCTTTCAGAGAAGAATGACCGGGAACAGTGTCATTTCTAGATTAGCATCAACGAATAAAAGCTTTAAGTGAAACCAAGAAATTGTTGCAATATATTCCTTTCTTCCAGGGATGCTATTTTAAAGCAAGACATGAAAACATGGTTAAAGATGGATCTCTGTGTCCGTGGTTAGGTATGTAGGTAGGTAGATAGGTAGGTACATAGGTAGATAGATAGATAGATACATACATCTATACATACATAAATTTAATTGATATAATCTGTTGGTATAAAGCTGTGGAAGCTGTGTAGTATGTTTCTGTTTGGTTTTCCTCTCCAGCCCTTTCCACGTTCATAACTTTGTTGAATTTAAACTAAAAGAATTATTAAAACAGGATGAAAACAAAAATCTGCCTGCATCTGCCTTTTAAAGGGGATTTACAAGGACAGTGTGTACAGAAAGAAAAACATGTTCATCATGAGCAATCCAAATTCTTTACATTTGTGTATTAGTCTAGAGGATCTTCTCAGGCAGAAATTTTCACTTTACAGTAGAACTAAATCATCTTATTACTGAAATAATTATTTTAATGAAACTTATCTGAAAAGTCTTAGATATGGTGAAGACTATTTCCAGGTGATCAAGGTTACATTTAATCTTTGTATCTGCAGGGGATTCACTCATACCTGGTTTTCAGTTTTAATTTCATCCAATGTTCTATTAGGTAGTTATTTGAAATATACAGCATGTAGCTATATAATCTCTGATATATTTCAGATGCACATTTCATTATGAAGTACCTAAACCAGGATGTGGTGATGTTCCTGGAGTGATAAAGGAAATATCTTTCCATGACTTGCTGTGTTTAATGCAATAATACTGTATTTTCTGAAGGAGAAGGCACACTTACCCTTGAATGCCTGTGTGGTATCCTGGGAAGACATAAGCAGCAGTGCCCTGGCTGTCCCTGGAAGCCATGGAAGGGGTTGCATAAACTCTCAGTGACCACAGTGCACATCTTTTTTTGGTGGGTGTGGAAGAGATGGGGTTCTGGTCATCACTTGGAAGCCACTGAAGGACTTCATGAGACACTGCCAAGGTTTAAGGTAAAAAGCCATATATAGTTTCACAGTCATGCCATAAAAATAGAAGTAATTATTTAAGAGTGCTGCTGTTCTCAAGAACCTTTCAAATGTTACCGTGACCTACTGTGATATTGTCACTTTCCACCAGCACAAGTTATAACATAAAATAATTAGTGACCAATTCTAGAGAATAACCAAAGAAACACAAAAAATTATCCACATTTGATAGGACTGTAGACATATGTCTTTATTTGGATAGAACACATCCATACCATAAGTCGGAGTAGTCTTCCAAAGGACTCATTAGTTATCCTTTAGGTCTCCTAATTAATGATGTAGTCTTCTGAGAGCATATTAATAACTCTGGTATTAATAGCATAATTTTAGCTGAGAATTAAAAAAAACCCAATATTTTATAAGTACTTGTACAATAGAGTTTGGAACTTAGTAATAGACACATGCGTATATTCATCAGATTAAAAATTAACAAACAGATTTCCAGAAGTGTGATCACAATAACATCTTCAAAATGAATTACTATACTTTCATTTGAGAGACTTATGTTCTGTTTATAGAGCTGAGTTCTCTTTTTTGATACTTCAATGAGTCGGGTTTTCAACACTGAAAAGCTGAAGACAGATTTCATCCAGTTCTCTATACTATTTCCCCAAGCTCATAAACAGTATGTGCCAAGCTGTTCTTAAAGAATCAACCCTCATTCCCATGAATGGCTAATATTTAATAAAACATCTGATCACAAAACCAGATCTAAAAAAAATCAGCATTAAAATAACACTCTGACTTGCTGGTAAATGCAATGTTCTTTGATATAAGTCTATTTCACCTCCATTTATTCCAGGGTTCTACAGCAGTCAAAATAATCAATGCAGAATTTTCCATGTGACTTACACATTGCTTTTTAAAATGAATTGACTGAAACAAAAAATGCTTATTTCTGCTGCCTGGCTTGTTTTCTAAAACATATTCCCTTTCTTTTAGAGTGAGAGAACGACCTCTGCTTCAGGAACAATTTTCTGAGACAGTATATTTATCAAATGGCTTCTCTGCTTTCATGAAAACAATTTATTTTCACTGAACTCTTCAAGATAAGCATTGAAGTCAGGAAGAATGTACAATGACATTTATAATTATATTCAAGAAACAAATATTTTGCTAAAGAAAGGTCTTGGATTTTTATCTTTTTTAGCGATGCAAAATATCTTCTTTCCTCCAACATACCATTTAAAGGTATTTTCTCCCTGAAATTACCAAGTATATTTTTATATGCATGGAAAGAGAAGCCTGGGACAGTAATCTTCTCATAGAAAGGCTACAATATGCATCCTAAATAATGAAAGCTGTAGGATAACCCTTACAACCAAATTGCCTTCCCTGCCCCACTCTTAGGAAACAATCTGCAGACACATGACAGGAAGAGCAGGAGTAAACATGACCTTGCAGAGCCTCCTCCAAATACCCCCTATATGCCCAATCTTAGAAAACAGACAAAACCGTTGTCCCTTAGAATGGCACGTCCATCTCTCCAGCTTTCATCCCACATTTTCCCCTTGTGGAGAGCTAGTTTCTTAAGCCTGAGAGCTTGCTGCAGAGCCTATGGACACAGAGCATGGTGACTCCTGTTCCTTGGGGAAACAGAAAATCCTGCTCAAAAAGCTCTCTCGTTTCTGTTATGGATTCAGCCCTGGACCCGTTCTCAGCTATCAACAAAAGCTCTGTCATGCCAGACAATTATTGCTTCCTGCTGTATTCTGTACTGCCCCTAAAATCAAGGTAGTCCATAAGATATCTCATCTTTCAGGACAAAGCAGCCACATATTTAGCCATATAGTGCCTGTATTTTGAAATGCAAATTCTATGACTGCCTATGCAAAAGCTGCCATGAATACATTTAGAAGTTCCGTTTAGGCTGTCTGGAAACATGGGTCTTACTGGATTAAAAAGACGTATTGCTATCACTCCAATGAATGCCCTTTAATTTGTGAGAATTCATTTTAGAATTAAAAATATGAGATCTAGTTTATTCATTGTCAGTCAAACATCCTAGCTTTTCATTATTCCATTTTTTTCAGTGCATGGAGGTAGTTCTCAGCATAAAGATTCTCTGATAAAGTTCTCCTCCGGAGACATACTCTTTTTGTACGCTCAGCTAGTGCAGAAATATCATTCATTTGTAATACTCGTCAAAAAGAAGGGGGGGGGGAATCAAAAGCAGCTGAAAGAGATTGTATTTCACACTAATATACACCAAAGCTTTATTTAAAATATACAATGTTAAATTTGATTAAATATCAACCCACCATTCAGAGCGAAATAATCTCTTTTAATTTGCATGTATCTGTTTGTGCCAGAGAGAAGCGTGTTTGCTTTCAAGCAGGTGCACATTCTGCTATGACTAAATCTCTAACTCATCAAACTGCTTTACCAGTGTGGGACATGCCCTTTTTTCTGGAACAGCTTCAAGCATTTTCCCCAGCATTTCAGCCACCTGTTTACTGAGTTCATACTCCAAAGGAGCTGCATGCAATTAGATACAAGGAAATGAAAATAAATGACCTTGTTTGTTATAAATAACAAAGAGACTCAGCAAAATTAATGCAGTGAAGCCTGACCTTCTGACCTGAAAGAAAGAATCACCTCATTCCTTTGTAGCAGGCTCACAATGCTCCGGCACCAAGCATTGTTATGCAGCTTTGCCTCTTTTGATGGATCTTAAAGGAGTATATTCAAAATATTAAATGTTTTACAAGTTAGATTAGGAAATTTGCATTAAAAAGCATGTTGAAACAAAGTCAAGAGAGCAGTGATAAGGATTATCATTGCTGCATTTAAAGAGCACAGGTAAGCTATGTATATGGTAGCTCACTATAATACAGTTTTTCAACTTAAAAAATGAATTGATATTCCAGGTACTAAAGAGCCATGGAATGTCTCTTTCAGTGTTTGCTGAATTGATCAGGGAGAAAGATTTTAATTACCCATATCTCGAGGGAAAGGAAACATTTTTCTTTTGTAAATTGTTTATGCTATGGTGATCTGACTTCTGAGAGAAAAGCAATGTACTTCTGCAACTACTGCCAAAAATACACATTTTTTTTTTCCTTATCCTTTAATTAGGTAAGCAGAAATTCCTTCTTCTGTACAAAGACTACTGAATAATGTTTATACAGGTTACATTTTCACTTTGAATGATTCATGTCATTCTGGAACAGTGTCATGATGTAATGGAGGTCAAGGTGCTAGAAATTTGTTTCACTGCTTGTCTTTGAAGGTAACGAGAAACAGTGGGTTTTATGGCAGTCCTCACAAAAAGAGCAGTGTGTAATTACAGTGCTGGTTCCCATCTTGTCACCCTCCAAAACAAGTCTGCTATTGATGCAGCAACTCAGAACTGTTGCAGAAATGAATGGAGAACATACTTGTATCTCCCTGAAAGCAGTTCCTACAACAGGTATTATTTGAAAAGGATTTATCCAAAACTTGTTTTATGGGGACTTTTTCCCTTCTCTCACTTTGAATGATACCCATCCAGCTGCTGAGATAACTGCAGGGCCCTTCATAGCAATTGAGGCATCAGCTCTGCAAATTTCTTTTCCACTCTTTGTGAATTGAGTGGTAGACTGGAGACCATGGGAGCAGCTCTACTTGCACTACCCATGGGTTGAGGGGCGTATCATCAGTGACACCAAGGGCCACCAATGTCATTGGGCAGTGGGGGGAAGAACTTCGAAGTACTGAAACAGCAATTAGAAGATGTGAGCATAGCCCCTGTGCTGTGCCATGACATGGAGGATCTGTGACCACCACAATGCTCTGGGGATTGGGAGCATGAGGGTGCAGCAACTCTTTTCTTCCCCACCATCTCACCCTTCCTTCCACGTTCCCTATGGGATGGAGCAGCTCCACCCCCTTAAGGACTCAGCATGACTTGCTCCTGCTCCCAGACTTTTACAGTGTAAGGGTGACCTGAATGAATCACTCCCAGCAGAAAAACAGTTGAACACAAGCCTTTCCATTTGTGAAGTGTCGTGAACAGCTTGTGTTTTTTCCAAAGGTATGTATCATTAAAAACTAAACAGCCCACATGGCTGAAGGTAGGCATATGCTTAAGTAAGTGTCTGATTGAATCAGAGCCCTTAAGAATATTTTCTTCTCAATAAATCTGCATTTGTTCTCATGGATTGAAACCAGAACACTCAGATATCTAAATTCAGATCTGTGAGGCGGGGTATGACAAGCCACATTTGAGAAAGACCTGAACAACAAACAGCCTTCTGAAAGCTGAGACCAACCAGAAGAAATTCTGCTTCTGTGGAGCACAAAGTTGTGATCTCTGTCCTGTTCCAGGGCTCCAGAACCAAATAGGCAGGCTGCAGAGAGGCTGCAATTCCGCTCATGATATGCAAGGGCTGGAACAGAGAAAGCAAAGATGAGGATCTATTAATATGTCTCATGCTCCAAGCACGAGACCTTACTGGCCTGTAAATTGTGAGTGTTTATGTGAATATCTATTGTGAAATGCCTAGACTGGGTTTCTTTGGTTGGCTTTTACTGGCTTCAGAAGTCAGCATGTATAGTTCCTCTTTTTTTGTGAGGGATAAGTGGAAATAATTGATCACCTTCTGCAAAATCTTTGATCAATTCAGAATAAATTCTGTATTAATATTCTCCAACAACTATCTGAAAATTCACGTTTAATATTTGTCCTGAAATTCTCTCACTGAAGGATTTGTGATAATTCAGCTTAACAAGTGTATCATTCCAGGCAGAGCAAATTTGAGGCTTTCAGGAAAAGTCTATTAGCTCCCCAGCACTGGCTCCATTACAACCTCAATGTCTTAAATTGGGAAAATAGTATTGCAAATATTCTATTGTTATGTATGTATTCAAGACAAAGCTCCCAGACACTTGCAAGCTAAACAAACAGTGAGTGAAAATATTAGAAAAATCAGAATGGACAATTCTCCCTCCTCCTTTTTCTTTTTTTTTTCCATTTGTATTTAAGTACTTACCAGAAAACTGACCCTGACGAAAGGCACTCAGTGCCCATCTTTAATAATGCACAAAGAACCCAGCAGCTCCAAAGTAGTTATGCTAGGTAGCTGGTGACTTCCATGAAATCTTTACTGTCACTTGAGGAATCCTCCTCTCAGGTCTTTCCAGATTTTTTGTATTTTTCCATCATACTCCAGCCGTTTCTTCCCATGGTGCCATGGCACCTTTGTGTCCTGCCAGCTGCACATTGCCAGTGCCTCCATAGTATACCGTGCATGTGACAAAAAAAAGTCAGGAACTCATAAAGTCTGGGCATCAGCCTGCACTGACGGCTGCACTCTAAGAGAAACTGCAGGGTGTTCTGGAATGGAACTCTGCCTCCAGCTACCTGCATTAGAAACCCAACAGTCACCTACCTATAGCAGGCTGCTTCTATAAAGCCAAAGTGCCCATACAGGGTTACCATGTGGCCAGCCATAGGCAGAGACACTGCCCCTGGAGCTCTGCCTGATTTGCCACATTGCTAAACACCAGTTTCACCTGCAATTCCAAGATGAGACACACTGCTTGCAACATCCACGGCTGTGCATAGTCCTAGCAAGCCTCAGTAGGCTTTGTTTAATACACTGTGGCTCAGGTTCTCAGAGTATTATGAAAACTATACTGCCTGTTGCAGACTAAGGGAAGGATTTGAGTGTCCCTGATGACAACAGCACAGGACAAAAGCAATTTCCATTGTTTTCAAGCCATAGAGTTCTCAAAGGTTAAAAGCTTTAATTTCAGCACCACTTTAGTATTATTTACAGACAGAAGAAGAATAATATTAGTCCAACTAAATAAATTTCCCCCACTAATGGAAAACTTGCATGAGCTATTTAGAGCTGGGAGGCAGATGAACAGAGCAAAAACATTTTCTATGTCTCATGAGCAGTGTGCTTTTCTGGCTCAGCAGTTCTAGCCGCTTTTGGACTAGTTCCTGCTCTAGCATGTGGTTTATAAGCAAGCTTCACCTAGGACGCCTGAATATGTGCATTTTTTCCCCTCTGCAAGCTTCCCAGACTTACAGTGCTTCCTTCAGCTGATCACACGTATTTTAGAGTGATTACTATCACCCTGCACTTCAAGGTACGTTTACTGCAAATTGTGCAAGCAACAAAACCATACTAATGTGCAGCTCAAACATGCAAGATGATTGTGCAAGGACAACCGTTTGCTCAGCATTACATGCTTGAATGTCCTTGCAGCACATGGGTGAGACACACCTCACTGCAGGGAAGAGCAGTCTTGCTTTTCCGTAATGATATTCTAAACCAAATACTGGGAAAGTCAAAGAACTCAGCACTGTTGCAATCCAAAAACCAGAGCTAGAGATATGCAAATAAAAACACTATTCCAAAAGGCTGGAAATGAGCAGCATCCAAAATGATTGATATTATAAACTGGATTTAAAAAGCAGCAATTTTCAGGGGCATTAGTTTACATGAATTAGATGCATAAATGGTTCTCAAATTCAGCTGAAGTCAAGTTGAACTGGAAAGCAAATGGTGTACTTTTACTCCTAGCCTGTTTCAACTATTCAGGAAGGGTAGCTACCCACGCTGGAGACCACATATTTTTTCACAAGAATACAAGAGGCACATGCTGACCAAGAAAAGAGTTGTGGGAATAGAATTCCTACACACAAACTAGGGCTCACCCAATTGCAGCCCTTGCAATCAACTGTTAAAGGTGCCACACAGTCAAAGTTATTGTCACTAGCATTGGGGAAATGCTAAGAACTAACAAAAGTTTCCTTCTTTCTGCCTCGGTTACCCATATGAGGAGAGGGTACGAAATGCCACAAACAGCTCAAGAGGACAAAGACAGTGTCAGGGCCAGTGTCCCGTCTCAGCATGACAACCCTTACTGGCCACAGCCCCGTGAGCTACTGCTGAGCACATAATGATTCTGCATTGAAACACTAAACCAGCCATGCTCTGGACTGAACAACCACAACTCTAACTCATTCCTTCATTAAATGCTTTGCCATTCCTTGAGAATGAGAGGTTGTATAGAAAATCACATTGTTCTATACTCCATTGGTAAACAATATCTTAAATATGTTAAACTGGTTTATAGTAGTCATCTGTTCTTTTCAAGCTGTGACAGGACTTTGAATTATTTGCTCTATCAGCAGCTGCTGTAGTAATTCTACAGTTATGCTGCGCATGGCAGGCTTGCGGAAACACCCGTGACAATGAAGTGAGCAGAGAACTCATACATGCTGGAATCCACTCAGCAGACTGGTTTTTGGGGTTGTTGGGCCTCAACAAACAATCCTTTCTTCTCGGTCTATAGAGGAGCTGCTCTGGGGCCTACTTCGGCCATTAGTCTAAGGAAAGCCTTTGTTGAGCATATAGCTGCTTCTCACATTGAAAGAATAAATCACATTCTCATTCTGAGTATGTCTCCACTGCATTCATTGACGTGAATGTTGTTCCATGGCTGAAAAACTGGGTAAACAGCTTGGTCCCTGTGCCGGCTCAGTGCTGCTACATTACTAACTGAGCAATCTCATTTAAAGCCAGCTTGGATGTGCCTACAAGAGCAGCAGCCCTGACACAGATCTGTACTGCAGAAAGTATATTTCCTCTTCCAGGAATATCTCATTCTTCAGGCTGGATTACCGGGATTTGAACCAACTTGCGACCCACTTTGTCTGAGAAGCAGGAGGCAGAATCCTATCTTTTCTATGATCTTATTGAAGCAAAACCCAATTTAGGCATGTTTCAGGAATGGTTCTGAGTCTTTAGAGGTTTTTGGGGTTATGCACATACATTTCAATTTCTCAAGCACCCATATCAAAAGCACATGGTCTGGATAGTGGATACACCCCCTTTAATATTTAAAATCCACAGCAATCCATGTTCTTCAATGTGCAGCAATTCAATATTCAATCAGCTTTACAATCATATGCCACTCTCCACACTTTAATTTGCTCCATCATTTACAGTTAACTTACTTTTTTGCCCATCCTCAAAGAAAAAGGGATGATCCAGGTTTCAGCAGCCCATAGAGACCTTTGCTGACAGCTTCCATACAGATGGCCATCCTTGGATGAATAGATGGGGTCTTGCATGATACCTGAGCTTCAGTTATTCAAGATTAAGATTTCTATATGATAGAGTGAATCTGATGATCCATCATCATCCTGGCGGAAAAGTTCCCATTTCCAGGCAGGATGCTACAGTCTCATCTGAGCTTTTGAGTGACAACTAAGTATAACAACAAATATAGTACATATTAGTCTGTGGCACCTACGGGCAGAATTCTCCATTTTGCAATTTAAACAGGGGCTTGTCACTGGAAAAAAATGACATGTCCCTTTTACTTCACATTTCAGTTAGCACTTATCCATCAAGGGCCGTGCTACAGCAGAGGACCATGGCTGAAGAGTCAGGGGAGCTGCCAGTTAAATAGGGAAGCTCTTGGGAAGCACCCGTCCCTGAAGTGTTCTCACAATTTTAGCTCAGAGCCACAACAGGCAAATTCCTGATTTGGGTTTTTAGCTGTTTTGTGCATTTGTGTACCCTGCACAGATGTAAAACTAAGCAAAAAAAAAAGACAACAAACAAAACCAAAAAGTTCCTCTGATCACACAATCCCTCCTGCTATACATGTTTTCAAACAGGGTTAATGGCAGACAGGGTAAATGGCAATTTTTACTCCCTCTGTCCACATGCACACTTGTGCTACTGGGGAGCCATTGGAAAAATTTCCAAAAACAAGAATTGTAACCACCTCCAAATTAAATTTCTATTTCAACATTTTTCTGCCTTCTTTTACTATTTATTAAACTAGAGCTGCTTTGCAGAGATTATGTGCAATTATTTGCAATGTAAACAGCTCACTGTAAATGCTAATGTTAAATGTCTGTATTTTTTAAACCTTAGATACACTAACCCTTTAAACTATAGTTTCAATTATTTCTTCCTCTTGCTGCTATTAGTGAAATATTTAATGCATTTTCTCCCTATTTGTATAAGAAATTCCAATTAAATTTTTTTGCCATTGATTTATTTTAGTTCTCGCTTCTTTGTTCCTGCTTCTCAGAAGAGTTCAACTTACGTGATAGCATTTATCCTGTCTATTCCCTTCAGAATTGTCTCTGACTCAATGAGATGACCTCTTATCCTCATCTACAGACCTGCTTTCTCTAACTTGAACATATTTCTAAGTTGACACAACTAAAGTCTCTTTGCCCTTGTACCTTACTGGTATCAGTTTTGAACCTTGTCTGTACAATAACATTTTTGTAAAAATAACTAAAACCAGAGTCTTTTGAGCATTACTAGAATACTGTCATCTCTCACCAATTTCAGACTATATGAAACCTCTGTACTTACATTTTACAGTTTGATGTGATTCTTTTTGTTCATTCTTTTTTTGTTGTTGAAAACTCATAAGCCTTCCTGCTGTCTGTTGGTTTGTTCTGTCTTTGAAAAACACATTTTTTATATTTTTTACTTGATTGTGAGATCATGGTCTTTTCTATTCTAATTACTGTTCATTGTGTTATCTCAGATTTTTAAATCTGCTTTTGAAAATTATCTGTACTTCGTCTAAAAATGTCATTCTATATCTTAGCATTTTCTCCTACTGGGGATTTACATTTGTGTTTGAAACTATATGGAATGATGATAATGAATAGGATATATATCACTTTAGAGTGTCTACAACCCAAAATTGGCTGTACAGAAGCTGTGTATGCTTAATTTTCTTTCCTGTATTTATTATAGAAGAATTTGGGTTAGATTATGTATGGTATGATGAACACAAGCACTAGCAAAGAACTGGGAGACCTTGCTTGGGCAGATTCTTTCTTCTCTTTGATTGCACTACTTGTTAAATTTACCATTAAATGCCCTACTCAAATAGAATTGAGGATGTAGCCTCTCATCACTGCTCCTCTGCATCAACCTCTACTTGGTCTCATTTTGGTGTCCTCTCTACAGCAAGCTAGAAAAAAAGCACGCAGTACACAAGGATAATAGAAACTGCTACATGCAAACCTCCTTTGTGCAAAACTATTTTCCTGTAACCACAGACTACTCAAAACGTGTGTCATAAAGTCTGCCAAGCATTAAGAGTTTTTAACTATACTTTAAGTCATCGGGCATTTTCAAACAGACACTATTTCTCAGACATGGTCAGCATCTTCATGTTTCCTCGTTACTCCTTTAACTTCACACAGAAATATGGGTTGATTATTTGAAGTCCCAGATTTTGTATTCAGTCTATAATAATTAATTTTTCTTTTTCTGTTTCTATTATATGTATTATCCTTATGTTTATTAAGAAAACTGAGTAAAAATATTTAATATTTTAAAAATACATTTTTCTCAACAGAAGGTAAGTTACCTTTGCGGTTTTTAAAACTCTACTGCTTTCTCCAGTGACCTCATGTTTTTGTATTCAGAAAATCCCTTATTTATCTTAGCCTTTTCACAAACTTCTTTTATTTTGCTCACATTCTTTCCTTTGTTCTGTAATCTTTCAGTCTTCCCCACCAGCTTTATCTCACAGATGAGAGTGATACATGCATTTCAGCAGTCTCAACTGCAATTTTATTTATCCCAAATAAATATCCATGCTGGATGGCAGATATAATTCTCTAGCTACGAAACTTTGCCTTTAAAAATCTCCTTTTTTTCCATACATACCTTTCCACTATCCTCATGTTTTCAGACCTTTTTTTTCTTCATATTCTTTTTGATTTAATTATAAATCTAACTTGGTTATAACACCTCATATCATGTTACTCTCCCATTCTTACATCTCCAGTCATGCTATATTTACTGTGCACAACTATGACTAGGATTGTTCCCTTTTTAGTGCAAACTTTTAAATTGTGTAAAGAAGCAGTATTAAAGTGTTCAGTCTGTGATGCAGACTACATACCCAGACTGAGTTAAAGCTAGATGGAGGGCAGTTCAGGTATGTTGTGTGTTTAAAGGTCTCTGTGTGAAATAAAAAGAAATCTATAGTGTTACCCTCAGGATTTCAGACATGATATTCCAAGTCTGAAAGAGAGGGAATAAAGAAACTGAAAAAGGATACACACCACTGACCAATCAATTGAAAAGTATAGTAAATGGAAAACAGAAACCTCCCTGGATTTGTCCTGTGGGCTGATAGCAGTGGCTTTGTATAAAAAGAGAAAGCACTTATGACCCACTTTCTACATGAGACATATTAATTACTTTTTCTGAAGGCATAATCCACTGTAACAAATTCAATGTTAGTGTGTAAAAAGCCCAGCACTCCTTGAGAGGCAGACTAAATGATGCCTTATCTTCCATGGTCCCATGTCTCCCTGCTCAGGTTTGCCTATCTCTGGGAAAACCCAAAGCTGCTGAAATGCACCAGCCATTACTGCAAAACTGAACCACAGTGAGGATGATTGTAACATTTGTTAAGAGTCCAGAGACTTTTAGGTTAGCTTCACAGCAGAAAATTTACAAAAGGCTCCTGTTCTTTGTGCTTTTACCTGTGGGAAATAAAACTGCCCACGGGCTTTCAAATTTTTTTGTAGGCGATCCCCCCTACATCATAGCTTTCACTAGGGACACTGGTTTTCAAGCTCCTTCCCAATACACAGGGCCTCACCACTGGCAGTCAGCTCTATGTCATTTACTGAAACAAAGTCCACCTCATTACTTCTGGAGTTTAAATGGATCTTGAGGACCAATATAACTGAACACTCAGTATGCAAGAGACAAACTCTCTATCTGAGGCAGGATTCCCCAGGTACCTATTACATGGCTGGAAAACTGCATAAGTCCCAAAAGGATCAAAGCGTGGCATGTAGTCTCAGACCATAGCAAGGAACAGAGAGAATCTCTCAGAGGATCAGTTGGTTTAGAGCTGGGTGGTGATGTCTCTGACACCTTTTCTAATAAATGTGACACTTTCCATTTCTCCTGTCCCAGTTCTAATTTTCTCTCAGCTCCAGAAGTAGTATAGTGGCATCTCTCCTAAAATATTAGACTTTATAATGATGCTAATAGAAAAAGAGAAAACAAATGATCCACTAGAACCAAGAAAAAATGAAGTCGAGCCTGTCAGTCAGGCCTCCAGTCTCCTTTTAAAACTCCCCTGGGAAGCATGGTACAAAACAAAAGAAGCCTATGCAGGCAACACAGACCACTCCACACTCACTAGCAGCACTCCCCAAGCAGACCAACAGGCATATTTAAACTCATCATGACTTCTCTAAAATATTAATTATGATTATTCTTCAACAGGATTCCTTGCATGAGGACGATCATAGGAGGCTTTTCAACCCCAGCCATGAAAGACAGTAAGTGAAATAATCTCCTCCACAAGACTTTTCTCAAACAAGTTGAACATATTTTGCAAACCCACAACTCACCTTTTTAGTACAGGGACACTTCAGGCCATAAATGTAAATAAGCAAATATTAAATGAGGTGACTCAAAAATTTACGCAAGCAAAGCCACTCTTATTTTCCAGAAAATAAATAAAGTCCAGTGTTGGCAGAGTTTTATAAGCCGTCACACTTCGCTTTGTTTTTCCACTTCTTGTTCACAGCCCAAACTTGAAAGGCAAGGTAACCTTGGTGACTGCTAAGGTCACACACAACTGCTCAGGATTGTCCCATTGTTCTCAGGACTTCATTTGATCAGGACATTGAGAGGCTAACTCCTTAGTAGGTACTGGGGGCAACAGGAAGTAACATATTATATTGGACATGTGACTGGGATAAAGAAAAGATCAGACAGAAGCCCGAGTTTTCTTTTTATTCCAGTAGAACATGCACAAATTGTAATCTATGCTTCTTAAATTCAGTATACATATAAATGTAAAAAAGAGAGCCTGAGGTAACTTTGTTTATATCACAGGCATTCTACCTTGATATCTGAGTCACATCATGTTTTTACTACTCAGGTCAATTGCTACCAGGTTACTCAGAAGCTGGGAAGGGACAATGGAAAGATAAATTGTAATGTACTATATAAACATCTGCCTTTGAAACAATGCAAGAATTGTACAGGGACTTTACAAAACTACTTAATTTTAATGACAGATTTACATCAGAACAAATCAGGTTTTACTGAAATGCTTAGTTTAGCTATTTTAGCTTTTGACTCTTGCTCTTTCTGTGTACAACTTAAGTGGTATAACTTGTTAAGGAAGACATTGAGTAGAAGCAGGTAGATAGCTTTGTTTCAAAATAAGGCATGTAAAGGTTGTATGAATGTTTGGTGGATAGTGCTGTAATTCATTACAGAATGGGATTCATATCCTTACACAGTAAAAACCTCGGATTAGGCACACAATATAATTTCCATTATGTTAATGTTGCTTTAAAATATATTGCACGGAGTGCTGCAACAATCAAATTATCAATTATAATGTCTACTCAGAGCAGAAAAGTGTTGCAAACAGAGGGCTGATTACTGCTTCAGTACTTCCAATCTGCATACTCATTGTTTAGTACAGGGAAAACAAATTATCTTGTGTTGGCCCTAGTTCAAATTTAATTAAATGAGTGCAAAGCAATTATAATAAAGTACAATAGTATAGTAATGAAAGGAAAATAACTCATTAACCTATTAATCTTTATTTATGTTCCTCTCAAATAAGTATGTAATTTCTTTATCACTGCATCCCATAAGAAATAACGGGCTCTCGCTGCTCATGGCCTGCTTTAGAGGGGGTTATTTTGCTAAAGATCATTGTATGACTTCACCATGACTATTTATATAGATTTTATTTAATGTGTCTGATTTTTCTCCTTTCCCTTACACAGTATATTTTAAAACCCTTTCCCACATATCTGTGATGTAGATTATAAACCTGTTCTCAGCCCCCTTTTCTTTTAACACTTGTCAGTTCTGATAGGTAAACCTCTCTAGGAGCATTGGTATGCTTCTGTCACTGCATAAGGGAGGGAGCACTCCCAGAACATCTGCTATAAAAGATGGTCTTACATTAAGACATAAGATGAAAGCATATTATTTTTAAGAGGACCTGACACAGCTACTGCTTTACAATCTTTATGGGTATAACAACATACCCCATATTTTCAAATGTGCTTTTTTGTTTTTTCATTCCAAGTTTTATCTAGGTTGTTGGGTTGTTTTGCTGTTCTGACAAATCTCAAGTTTAAGCAAAACCAATATTTTTAGATTATTAGTCAACTATTATACTGTGGTGTGCTTTAATTGTGCTTGCTGCATGCTACCTATCATTATTACCTTATCTCTTCAGAACTGCTTTTGTTTTTATTGACATCTTACATCCTAGTGTGTACATTTAATGTCACACACCAGTGCTTAGCTTATTGCAGCCAGTCCAGGTTAGCTCTGTCCTTTCACTAAGCTAAGCCACTCACAAAAAAACCCAAACCTCAACCAAATGAAAAACGCCAAACCACCGCCAAAACTAAGCTGTGATGAAGCAGCAAGATTATGAGAAAAAACATGTTCCAAAATTTGTACTAAACAGTATTTTATCTCAGGCTGAGGAAACTAATAACATTACTATTATTATTTTTTTTTGTTCTACTACATAAAATGAAATACTGCATCATAAGCAGTGACTGAAGATTATCCTGGAGAGTAGACAGAATTGGTAACTGCTATATAACCATAAGAAAATTAACGTAGAAGAACTACAATTTTAAAATATAGTCTCCACTTCTGCATGTACAAGTGTATTTACTGGCACTTGCAAGAATACCAGAGGCACAACATATAATCAACGGAAAGATAATCCTGAATACGAATAAAGGATGAATGAAGGCTGCTTTTGAAAACTGGGACATAAAACCTTCACAAAAGAGTGAAAAGTCAGATGTCCTTACACTTTTTCCTTTCCATGCACGGACCCTGTGCAGGATGGGTCCAATCTTGCTGCCTTGTAAGATTCAAGCAGACTAGCTTTCCAAAAGTTATTAACAGATTCTCTGAGAGGATTGTAGAGGTGCAAATTTACAGCTCAGATGGCTGAGAAACACACAAGTTCACCATATCTTTCCTCTTCACACATAGCAAAAAACTTCTGCCTCACAGAGTATATTTCTGGTTTCACAATCTGCTGTTGAGAACTCTGTTAGCAAGAAATGGAACTCTTTAATCATAATGACACTTAATGAGTCACTCTATTCTTTGCACATTTTTAACACTCAGTTCTTTATTTCACACTTATTGCTCAATTCTTGCTTTAATATTATCGCAGCACTAGCACTGCTTTAATACAACGACGCTCAGAGCTGCATGTGGCTCTGCTGCGTTGTGTGGGATAAATGATATTGTTCATTGTGACATTGCTACTGACCTGTTGGAGAGCAATCACAATATGCAAAGCCATCACCAATAGGTGGCATGTTCATATTTTGCAGAGTATAGTGCCATAATTCTTTTTTTGTTTGTGTTTGTTTGCTTTGACAATGAGTCATGTTTTAGTTGCAGTATTTCAACATGTGAAGTAACCAAATCATTAAAAGAGGAAGAAAGACAAAAAAATAATTTTTGCTATGTGCAGTCATCAGAATCTCACATGAACTGCCATCTTTCTCAGTCCAGAGTTAAATACTTGTCATCAAGCTAAAGAGATGTTTATTCTCTCCATAGAACAACCACTAGAGGGGAGTTTGACACTCATGTTGCAAGTTCACAACTATATGCTAAATTGCAAGGAAAGGTAGAAGATTGAAAATCCACAGTAATTAAAAAAGACCATCATGCCAAATCCACAAATTCTCACCATCTTTCCAGATTACTGAGTGAGACGATTTCTATCTGACTTAATAAAAATCTAAATTCTGCTGCAAGTTGAGTGACTTTGGCTTCCGGATACATAAAATGAAGAAATAAAACTGCAGTGAGCTGAGGAAGAGAATAAGAAGCATCCTCAGTAATGAAAATAAATATAAAATAGAATTTCCTGAGATGAGGCTAGACTTCACAGTCACTGAGCTTTCCAAGCCATAGGACAGTTACACAGGGAAAGACTCTTTTACTGTCCTTTTCCCACCTGCAAATCACTGGCCCAATTTGCATTTGCTGAAAATATATAACTTGAAAATATACAATAAAGTCTGCTAATGTCTGCACCTAAATGTATACCTAACTGTCCTTGATGTTTCCTCCTGTGCATATTTTGGGTTTATTGAAAGTGAATTCCTACTGTACTGTGCACCACAGGAGTGACAAAGTCAGATTTTCAAAAAGCATCAGTCTTCCTCTGCAATGGGTATAATGCACACAATTGGTAAAATTTTCCTTTAATGCAAAGAGACACAGTTTCAGTCAAGTCAATTTACACTTGCAAAAGATTTGCATATCCATATAAATCATAAATATACCTGCCACATCATCAGATGTCACAGAATCCTTGGATGTGGTGTGAATTAGGACACAACTCCCAAGTGCCTGGGCACAGGGAGGTCCAAGTAATGCATGGTGACCTCTCCAGTTCTGATCCTTTGTATATTTAACTCTTTAGGTGGAAGGAAACCTTAAAGCCTAATCGATTTATCCTATTAACTCCATGTAATCTCAGCATAATACAGGATCTTGTATCACAGCATAGTGTGGAACCTCTCCAGTAAATAAAAACATCAACAAAAAGTCTGCAACTTGCTTCAAATGGTAGCTTGCATGACTGGATATTTTCAGGTGCAAGCATATATCTGTCACAAGCAGAATATATGTATGTCTGTATATGTATGTATACACATACACAGACATAATTTTTTTGCATAACTGGGTCTCAGATGTACTTCTACTGATCTTCAGAATAATGGAGCAGTGCAGATTCAAAAGAATAAAAAGACAATATATCTTCTAGAAGAAGTGAATAGACTGCACACTGCTTGTCACAAAGAATGTATTTAATCCATGCTGTTATTTATAGCATAAAAATGTTTCTGGCAGTAGTAAGGAGAATAAAAAGTCAACAAACACAAGACAAAGACAAGAAACAAAACTGTACTTAATTAAACAGTATTTAAAGGGACATTGATAATGTAAAAATATATAAAGTATACATTTAAAAATTAAAGCAGTTGCCTGTTACAATGACACTTCTGTTGTGCATCACAACATACTATCCACCTAATTTACTCTAACACCTACCAGTGTAAATCAGTAGTTATTCCACTGACAATGATGAAATTTTCCTGCCATACAGTTGATACCAGTGGAGGATTTGACCCTATATCTGAAAACCTTCCATTAAAGAAATAATTAATGTACACAGGTGTTGTTTTTCCCTAGTAATTGCTGTGCAATTCTAACCACTTCTAAAGGCTGGCCATTTGCTTGACAGACAAGAATTCATTTTCCTCGGTAATCAGTACAATTTCATATGGATGGGCTGCTTTTTCCCCCACAAAACAGAAAGGTAATCTATATTTCAGCATTTAGTCTTTCTTATGCCAAAATTTCAAAAGGCTCCAAAAGATCTTCTGCAACTCCGCTGCGTTTACGCAATATACTGCAACTACCCTTACTGCAAGGCACCACCTTGGACACTGGAATGCGGCGATTCCTGAAGATTTGGAAATGTGCTGTGTTCACAGTGGAAAGTTTCCAGGAACCCACAAATAGTTCCAAGTTAGGTACCAGAAGCCAAAAGGCAAAATGACCAAAAGGCCTTTATTCATGTTTACAACTCAATTGTGACGATATTTTGCACACTAGCTCTTTCTACCCAAGTGTGGTGCAGTTTAGGACAGTGAGAGTAAGGATACAACACCTGGTGGTGGAACCACCTTACTGAAGTGATCATGCTTCGGCCTGAAGCTCTTACAGCAGAGAATCAGTACTTTTGTCCATCATAAGAATTATTTTCTTGAGATTAATTTCCAGCATGAAAATTAAGACTGTCTGCTTTAAAATGAGTTTTCATTATCACAGTTTATTAAGTGATCCTGAAATTACTGAGTCTGCAATGTAACACTGTTTCTCCTCCAAAAAAGGCGTAAAATTCTCCTAGAATATTTAATGAAAATAGCTAGAGTGCGATGTCAGTGTTTCCATAAATGTGCTGCAAACCCTGCATATGGAATATTCTACAGGATATATTCTGCTCAACATTCTACATATCAAAGAAAATCATACACATGGTAACAGGATGAACATGGACATCAAGATCTAATCTTACAAGGACTACCCAAGAATTTGCCAGCCTCAGAAAACAAGTAGCTCTAGCAAAAAAACTCTTAAAGTCATTATTTACAAAGTGTGATTCATGTGTTTAATGGTGACAGAGAATTCAGTATGTAGTCCAGATGGTCGCACAGATAACAAATCTAGCCCAGCTCTTTGGTGCTATGGACAGGCTGTCTGACTAGCTCACACTAAGATAGACAAATAGATGGATTGACAGACAGTCAGGCAACGACCTTCACTTCTTGAAGCAGTTTTGCTGTTAATATACATTTTAGAATTAAAAAAAATCCAGCTATGAATAGACCTCCATAACCAACAGAACTAGTACAGGAGAGACCTTAAAACATGAGCAGACTTAAGGTTGCAAGTTCAGATGTTTCTGTTTTCCCCTTAAGAAAGAAAAGGGCAAGGACTGAATTTGAAAACCTATTCAAAAATAGATCTTAAACTCCTAGCTAGAACAGGACAATTCTGGGCCAGCACAGTGATTTCCCAACAGCTGATATATATACTTTTGTAGTACTACAAGCTTTTGGCAAAGAAATTCAACTGACTTTGGATTGTATTCCCTGTGCTGCCTTTCCCCAACTTTTAACCCAGGGCAATTTAGCTAACTTCTGTCTGTTCCTGGTTAGCCATCTGGTAAATAGATAATATAATTGCATCTTTTATAGGCTCATTGTGGGGCTTAATTATTGGACATCTTTAAGATGTGTCAAGATATGTCAACTGTTGGTGAAGAGTTGAGCAATCCATTAATAAATAATAATGGGGGGAGGGCTATGAGGCAGGGGAGTGTAAAGCTAAATTGTTGCATAGGAGAAAAATCAGCCAAACAAGCAAGAGAAATATAGGCAAGTGATTATTTGACATGATGTGAAAAGGAAGGGAGCAAAATCACTAAATTAACTGCACTAGAAAACATAGAGGAGGAAAATGGGCTAAGTTGAAATGACAAAAAAGCAAACTTGGACAAATGGAAAAGGACAGACCTGGCAAAACAGAGTAAGTTATGTGTCACTGGAAAGGTGTTGAGGCTGGACTGAGCCAGGAAGCTTAAGTTAACTGGAAGGAGAACTTCTCCATGCTTTACAATTCATGTTTCATTCTGTTCCAGTTTGCTCATTTCTTCACAGTGTAGCTTACACAGATTGTTCTAATGGATGGCACTGCCACAGGGCATATGCTCTCTTCTGTCTCATCTGAAGTGGGTGGTACCACAGGGAGTTGACAGCTTCTCCTGAATGTGTGGCATTTCTGGGACAGACATCTGCACAGACATCGCCGTAACAGCCTAAGGGAAGCAGCACTGACTGCCTTCACCGGCCTGATCATCTGCAAATTACATCATAGGAACTACTTTCACTTCCTAAGCATAATTGCCTTAAGCGATCCATTGATTGCTATCTGACACTTAGCTTTTCTGCTTTCATATCACAGATGTTTCTGGTTTTGTCATCACTCGTAACTCCATTTTATCAGAGATACCCCAAAGTATATGGAAAGGGCATGGCCATGCTGCAAGGAAGGTATTATATCAGATAAGTACAGTAGAGAATCATAGTGTTTAAATAGTTATCTATTTAATAGTTTGCAAATGAAACACAATTAGCTTACTGTTTCTTCATCTCTCATCAGAAAAGTTGCTTTCTATACTAGACCTTCAGTGCAAAGGCTGTGCACTTTAGATAGCATGCAGCAAACAAAACCTTTTCCCTTAATTTTTTGAAGTGCCTTAATTTATTTTTTTTTTAAGAATAATAGATACTTATTTAAAGAGTGTTCTTTGGAGGTTGTTTTTTTGTTTTGGTTTGGTTTGGTTTGGTTTTTTGTGTTGTTTTTTTTTTTGTTTTTTTTTGTTTTGTTTTGTTTTGTTTTCCGCAAGTCCTTGTTTGAGTTGAAAAATCTTTGGATAAAATTAGGTTTATATGATAAATGACTTGTCTTCTGCTTGTTTCACATAGTTTCAAGTTTTTACCTCTTCCTGCCATAAATATAGTAAGTGCCCACTGGATACAGTTCTCCAACCTCTGTTTATATTTAGTATTATGAAAGAAATGCACTAAAGTGAACATGGAGATGACTTAGCCTGCACAGGAAGAACTCAAAAGACAAAGATTTCTTTTCAGCTTTTTCTGTAATCAAGCAAAGCAAGGACCTAGCTCTCAGATTTATTTTTTAGCTATTAACGTTGTTTTTACCTTTACATTTACAGAACAGTACATTATGTAGGCAGGGTGCTGGGTACTTTTTGTGTCAAGAAAATTGTGAGATTCGAAGACAACCAAAGTCCACAAAAGCTATCCTTATAATAACATTTTGCTACGGTATTCCTCCTGTACTTAGAAGGTAGAGTCTAATTGGGAGAAGATGTGTGGACCAAAAACCTTTTCTACCCATACGGATGGGTTCTTCTTCTCTACCATAGAAAGATAAATTTTGGTTTTCAAGAATATTTTAACCATACACATTTTGAGGAACATCCTTCAAAAAAACCATAGACTAATAAGGTATACCACAAAGAAAAATACCATCCAGGAAGAAGGAGACAAGATGGTAGGAGAAGGACCTCATAGTTGTTTTTCACATTGTGGACACTCTGATGTATACTGAGCAGTTAAATGATTTTGTTCCACGCAGTGATTTTGGAAAAGTCATTTAGCCTAATCACTTGGTACTGAACACTGAGTCTTGTGCAATCTTGCTCTTAGAAGTGTGAATAACTCAGAAGAATTCCATGCCTTTTAGCAATGTGACATTAAACACTGAGCCTACCTTTTGTCACTCATTTGCTTGCAATTGACAATGAAGTTGTATGACTTCCAATAAAACTCCATTTCAGCTTTCATGATTTTTTTGGAAAAGAAAGCACGTGATCTGTAAAAGAAATGCTATTTTGTTTTAGTCTGTCTGACCAGTCTATCAATGACAGTCATTCATCTGCTGGGGAAAAGTGAACAGTGCGCCACAAATTTGCTAACATTGCATCTGCTAGTACATTTTTCTTTGATAGTAAGTGAGGCATAATAAACTTTGATCTTTTCTATATGCTGTTTTTTTTTGGAGAGTATGATTCATTGGCTATTTGCTACTACACATTGTTCCTCTAAAGACTCACATTCTACAGTCACAACAAATTTCTTCCTTGGATTCAACAAACCCCACTATTTATTATTCTTAAAAAAAATAAATAATAATATATAACAGAACTCCATGTGAAAAATTTAGGCCTGCTTTTTCAGTGCTGACACCTTTTGAGTGATGCATCAAAGAGGGCCTATTATCACCATAAGAACTCAGGAAAATTCTTTCTGAATTCCAGTAAATATCTTCCTTTTCAACAGCTTATTCAATTTATATGAGTGTGATGAAATTCTGTGTTCTGTGCAAGTGAAAGCATTTTCATTTTCATTCAGCAAATAACAATCTGTAGTCCCCAATGGCATTAGAGAATGTGCCTCTGCAGTGCTCCACAGAAGCTGTTTGAACACCTCTGTCAAAACTTTTCAGTCTAAAAGCTACAGTGGTGTTCATTTACACACACACAATCATCATTCGGGGGCTTAGCACTGCCTATGCAATGGTATTTTCTTAACAGTACACATTTCAGTAAGTCTGTTTCACAAATAGATTGTACTACTGGGCTGCATTTTTCTTGTAGCATACTAATGACTCACCTCCTATTACAACATTATACTTCTTCCAGAAGAATAAATAAGGCAAGGAATGCACCAGTCAGTTCATGTCTTTCATCCAAAGTAGGTGAAAAAACTATTACCAACCATATCACAGATTTCTTCCTTTTCAGATAACTGCTTCTTTAAATAATATTTATTAACATTGCCCTAGTATTTGGGTCAGCTTCTTCACTTTTTTAAGATAAGGAAGAAAGAGAAAGAGGAAGGGGTCCAAATTTATGTAAATACAAATAAGTCTACACGTGGGTGTAATGTGATTCAAATAACAGGTTTCAGCTCGTGCATCTGCTGTGTCACACCTGAAGTTAATAGATTCACAACAGACACATTATGAGCCTAACCCAGCATGTCATCTGTACACAGATGAAATAACATTAATTAAATAAACTCACAACAGAAAATAGCAGTAATGCTCCCTGTTAGATATATTTTCCCTGCATATAAGAAAGCCAGTATAAAGATTACTTTGACTCCACCGTTCTTTCTAATGCTGAGGTATATGTGAAAAAGTTTTTAAAATAATGAGATAGGTTTCTCTCACTCCAACACAATTCTTTAAAAAAATGTGATTGGAAACATTCTTGTGTGAGTAAATACTACTTTTGATTTATATATATTATTATACTCCCCTTATTTTTTCATCTTGACCAGTAGAAAATGTCAATCTATTATATAGAAACATAACTTATCACAAGGAAATGAAGCAAGTAGGTACATGACATGCCAAGTAATGCAATGGATAATTACTGGATATGATACAAATTAGCACACTTTCCATTTTTCATGTAGGAAACACTTTTTCAACACTGTGCTAGTAATATCTTGCCCTGCAGTTCTATTTTGTCTAGTCCTTCAGGAAGATGTCTTTTCTAATGTATACATTCTCTAGATGGAGACTGCAAAGTATTTGTAAGTACACAAACAGTGATCTTCCCTGATGAACTATTGTTTTAATTGAGTCAGGAATTAGATTTGGAACAGCTTAACTCACACACTAGGTACATTGAGACAGCTTCCACAAACAACACTGAAATATAATGATCACTTAAATGGTATCAGAGGCTCATACCCATGAGCTTTGTTTGTTCAGTTAATATAAAAATTATTTCATGGATCTACCATAGATATTTCAGTTTTAACTTTTATATATCAAAAACTGGTAAACTCTTTTTCCCCAATGTGACTTTCCACAGTCAGAGTAGCAGAATAAGACAGAAAATCAGCTTCAGACACTGAAGCCATCACTATGATTTGTTTTTCCAAATTATTATGAATATGATTGTTGAGCTTTCATTTTACCACAGCCCCAAGGAAAACAAACTCTGAATCAGTATTCCCTTCCTCAAGGACAAGTGCAGAAAAGGAATTCTTGCTCCAAAGGCATTACATATAATCAAGTTACTAAAAATAATACTACTGATCATCATGGTTTGTCTATAAGACTGCATTTGAATTAATTAGCAGATGCCACATCGTGCACTACATAATCAGAAATTTTTACGTAGTTTACTCAAGGACACAAGACCAACACTTCTGACCCACGGCTGCAGGGGGTCATCAAACATGGAACAGTACTCGAGGGAAGTGAATTCACAAAATGCTCTGGTATGGGCCCAGCTCCAGCTCACTATCAATAAATTTCATTTCCTTAAACAACATTTCCTTAATTCACTAGGGTTTTCCCATACAAAGGTTCAGCCGTTAGCCATTCTCACTTCAATAACTACAAGATACACGCCATGGATTAATAAAACCTATGGTCTGTGCTGGGAAGATTACACTATGACACATTCAGCATCCATCAGGTTTGAAAATGCTAACATACAAATGGTTTGCTGTAGATTTAAAAGTTGATCTAGATTGAGAACCTTTTTTAAGATTAAGAGGAAATGTGATCACAAAACTGAGGAAGCTTTACGGCAGAAGGATGAATTGATGTCTATGCTTATGTCCTTATCAAGAACAGGTCAAATAGTCCTTTCCTGGAATTACATGACGGTGACTTCAGATAAATAAGCCAGGCCATGTAATTCATAATCCTAAACAGTAACAATTAATTTTCAGAATCTGTCTCCTGAGAAAGAAAGCACTGGTCTTTCAAAGCCATGATTACTCTAGCTCTGATTTTCTCATACCACAGTGTATTGGCCTACTTCTGAACAGATCAGGAAAGCTGAGTAACTAGGCCTATCAAACTATACTCCATGGACTTCATGTGAGTCTAAATGTAAACAACAGAACTTACAACAAATTGCCTTTTAGATAAAGCTGACTTAAGCAACTGAGATACAGAACCCTACAATACTCTGGATGAAACATACTAAATAAGTTAGCTGATATTGCTCTCCAGACGTTTCTTACTCCGGTAACATTCTTTAAGTGATGATAAGCAGATTTACATGCTTAACTAATATGTTCATTTAAAGAAAATTTCCAAATCCAGACTAACATCCAGATTTCTTATTTGGCCTCAGATCAAAAGACATACTATCTATAAGGATGGCATCCAGGAAAACCTTTTCAACATCTGCTTAGAACTAAACAGATATTTGAATTCCTGCAAATTTAATTTCAGGCAAAATTTTACTTTATCCAATGTTTTTTATATCCTCAAGACAGCCTTAGTCATTTTGCATATTCAAATCTCAGAATACAGCTTGTACAGCAGTTGCTAAGGAGAAACTCAGTTTGTAGTTCACATTTAAAATGCTAAGAGCAATTTCACTTAGAGTGAGAACAAAAGGGGTTTGGAAGCAAAGCTCCCCTCCCCCTCCCCCCCCCCCCCCAAACAGTATCAGTGATTTAAAGAAGCAGGTTCAAATATAGTTTACATGTTCCTTGTAATCTAAAGAAACTTAAGTAGTTAACAAAACTTGAAGCTCTACTGTTTTGTAAGGGTGAAGAAAGGAAAATAAAGTTAATATTCCTTTAATATTAGTCCTAGTTGGTATTCTTTGAATATGCCTCTTAGGAGAAGTGCTTATTATTACATTTCAGGCAAACTAAGAAAATACCAGCTAGGAGCAAAAACTTAAAAGAAAGTACTTGGAGGAATGGATACTGCTCCAAATTTCTTCACAGGTAACAGAAAGGAAAACACAAACATACTGTTCACTGCAAGGGAAAGTGTGCATTCCAGGGCAAGCAAAAATAACTTACCAGGAAATATAAAATGCTGACTTAATCTTCAAAATTAGTTATTTTAGAAGAGAAATGAAATGAAGAAAAATGTTTTCAAACAAGTTAAGCACATGCATAAACTTCTACTGAAAGCCAAGATAATGTATCTATTAAGAGGTAAATGTTAAGCAGTGCATTATACCACTATATAAACAGCTGTCTGAGAAATGATGCCAAGGATTAGGAGAGATGAGAGGACAAACTACCCTGTGTTTCTTGTGGTTCCTTGGTGTCCATGAGAAAACAGGAAATATGCCTGCCAGAATCTGGGACAGAGGAGTATCTTCTGGATCCAGTTAACCCTACAACGTGATTGATCTGGTCTGTAGTGCCTCCAACCCACAGCTTTCAACCTGCTTTGCAAAGTATGAAAGTACAGGAAAACTTCCAATCCAAATCAGTCTTCAGGGCCATGGCAGAATCAGAAATATAACACAGGAAAACAAAACGCCCTACCCACTTAACACACTGATTTACTTACACTGAAAGGAGTATAATTAGTTGTAGAAAAAAAAAAAAAAAAGAAAAAAGGCTGGAAAATGCAACCGGAATATTCCTAAATTGTACTCAGAAATCAAAAGGAAATAAAAGGAAGACAACATTTATTACTTCATTAGGAATAAGTGATTTTTATTTTTTTAACTAGCGTCAAGACTTTGGAATGTCTGGAGTTAACAACACTGTTATTAGACGTTCCCATTGATTTGTCTTTGTAGCTGAGTGATAACAGTCAGAAAACTACATAGTATTTGTTAGTGCCGACAGTGACAGTCTGAGATTTGGAGCTGGAATTCTCTACCATGTAAGCTAACTTATCTCAGGTGACAACAACCAAATATGTATGAAGGAAGTTGAAACATTTCACATTTATACATAAATTGTAAACAAACCCAAAATGGTGAGATTTTTAATAGCTAATGATTACTAAGAAATTTTTTTCCTATGTTAGCGTGTTCACATAGTTCACTCTGTAGTTCACACTTCCCAATTTTCCTAACATTCCCCATGGCCATCTAGGAAGATATGCTCATTTTCAAATGAGCTGAGATTGCAATTTAATGAGTTGTCTCCAAGATACAATGCTTTAGAGCAGCATAGCAAAGTATGTCCAAGCTACTTTTAGAGGCAAAAAGGCTCCTCTTGGATGCATTAAGGCTAAGCCTTGCTCACTTCTTGTTTCGACCGTGGAAAGAGCCTGAAAAAGCCCATGGACACAAAAAACCCAGAAAAACCAGCAACACCAGCCAGGTGTTAGAATGAGTGCTGGGGAGTAAGCCAGCTGCCCAGATCAGTTTTTCCAGCTTGAACTACATTAGGAAGCACTCATAGGTAATACATACAATACCATTAGCCTCAGCTAGCTGCTGATATATCAATCATGTCTCACAACACCTCTTTCTCAATATACTTTCTAACTCCTCTTCCATTTACTACACATCTTTTGGCATTGTCAGGTTCTTCTATCCTATTTATTCCTTTTTTATTATATTCCACATGTAAATACATTTGCCCACAATCCTTTCACAGTGACGTTTTTCCAGCAGTGACTCACGTCCCCAACTACCTGTATTTACCACAGGTACAAAGTGTCTTGTAATATCAATACTTTCTGCTCCTTGAGGATTTTAAATACACCAGTAGTTACATTTTATTGTCTTTATTCATGGATTTAGTTTTCCTGATTTCCTTTTCTCTAATTAATTAAATTCCTCAAAACCCTGTACCATTCCAGACTGCTCTTTTTAGGTCCTTCTCCAGGTCTGTAATATCATCTAAGCATGGAAAAAAGAACGGACCATGAAATACTTGTGTGGTTGTGTTAGCACAAGTCTGTTGGAGGAACTCTCTAAGACTCAATTTGGAGTTTTAGAAAGCAGACATTTTTTATTGCAGCTCTGGATAGTTCTGCAAAGGTGAGCACACCAATTACTTGCCAGCAGCAGCTTTATATTTTTAGCACATTCACAGCTTTTCCAGGAAATGAGTTACATATTCATGAGATTTCCAGGAACTGATTGCACTGTTTGCATTCTAATTACAAATGCACTTTCTTGCTGAGTGGGGGTCTCTGCTGGGCCCCGATTGTCTTTCTCACTGTTTACTAAATGATCTCAGTGCTTGTGCATGCTCACAAGGTCCAGGTGCTGAGTTGGCAGTTGGTATGTCCTTGCTTCTGGTCTTGTCCAGTCTCGCTCTATGTTATCTTGAAGGCCAGCATCCTTGGGCTTATTTACTGTCTCCTTAGTTGTTATCTGTCCCATGATGTTCCTTCCCTCGTCATCCAGACATTCCTTTCTTTCTGTGTTAGCAGGCTAGAACAGTTTGCTGTACTCTATTATGATAGATTAAAGCCATACACAGTATTGTTGGTTTAAACTTATGATTAAGCCTACAATTGTTTGTTGGGGGTTTTTTCTCATTTAAAATTTGTTTTGTCACTGAGTTATCTCATTCCACCCACTTCCACCTTAAAGATTTTTCCCTTCTTAGAAGCCATATTCTACAAAAGGCATTATGATTTAATGGTTTTGGCATCATGATTTCTTCTTTTATACTGCAGAAGAACCAAACATATGCAATTTTCATATTTGATTCATCGTAACTGCTAGTGCTTTTGCCTTCTTACTTTAATTCCTCTTTGCTCAATTGTAGAATTAATGATGCATTAAGGTGTCCATGGTATATCCAGTATACATAAAAGCAGCTTCTGCTAGGATAAGGTTTCCAAACGTGCTCCATGCGGTGTCACTGAGACGGCAACGGTATATAGTCTCAATCTGACCATTGGGCAAAGGCCTGTGCAGTGCTGCTGCAGGCAGAAATAGACGTGACATATTTGTGGCTCCTTTCTTCAAAGACCTGCTCTGCTCCAGGACCTGCTCTTGTGTCCAAGATCCCTGTGAAGTTTCACAGAAGGATGGACTAACTGGCTCCTGAGAATATCCTTCTCTAGTTCCTTCTCCATCCCTCAGCTATACTCTTCCATCCAATACAGCACCAGCCTTCAATTCCGTGGGCAAGCATGAGGCAAATGCTACTTGAGTGTTGTTATTTCCTGGGAGGCTATGCCTGCTTTAGTCTACCATTTGTACTGACCTCCTTGGAACTATGCCCTTGCAGGGCAAACAGGCAGTAATTCAATTTTGTATCTCAAAAACTTCATCAAACCACAAATAAAAAATAAGGTAGCACACCATTGAAAAAATGCCCCCTTGAGGAATATTAGCCAGTCCTCTAGCTCTTTTGCTGTATAAAACCCCCCAGTGCAGGTAAAGATGTATATTTCAAAAGGTTTGCTTATTTGAGTGCATCCCAGCACATGATGTTGCCCTTTCCATTTTGCAAATTCAGTCAGAATTCAAAGATGTGAAACACCACATCTAAAGAAGCTGGTAAAATGTGCTATGGTACCAAAGTAATTTCTCTTCTTGTACCCAGGCCTCACTCCAGAAAGCAAAGACAGCTCTGTTTGTTGTAAATCATAAAATATTTATAATTACCCTGACACCACTAGACACACTTGGTCTCTCATAAATTAATGTAAATCTTGTAAATATCATTCACCATAAAACATACATCTGCAAAGCACAGCAAAACCTTCTTTTCTCCCTTCTCAGGCAACAACATGCATTTCAGTTGGTCCAGTTTAACACTGGCCTAATAGTTTATGATCCAGCACTGTGCTAGTCTATTACAGACACCTGTGTATAAATCATTCAACATGAACACATAAAATAGAGTCAATGGAAGAAATGAGAACTGGCATTTAACGTTTTCAAAGCTATTTAAGTGACATAGGAGCTACAGTTCCACTTTCAAAAGTGACTTAGATACATAAAAGATTTTGAAAATTGTGATAATCTTACAATAATTAAGCATTTTTATGAATTATACTTTTTCTCTCCATTTAATTACTCACTTGTGCTCACTTCTGTGATTAATTAGATTTTGTTTTGAAGCAGTAGACCATTATTCCTAACAGCTTACTATAAATGATATACTAACTACTTGTAGTATAAGGAGGTTTATATAAATCCCTTGACAGGGCTCAGAAGGAAGCCAGCCTGTAACAATTGCCTGAGGAGTCACAGCAGGCAAAGGTGCTTTCAGGGCTGGCGGTCTACCCTGGAGGAAGGACAGCTGTGAATCAGGAATGAGAAACCCATAAAACCCCAGCAAGCAACAAGCAGTACTTTTTTCTCTTTTTTTGAGGTTTCTGTTAAAGAGGGCTGGGGGTGCTGTTGCTTTCTAAAGAAAAGCTATTCAAGAGCTACAAAATAAAAATTTTGTTGTCAATAAAACAAGTTTTGTTAGCTACCTGCTGTGGGAAATGGGCACTATGTAGGCACTTAAGCCATCTAATCAAAGAATCAAATCATCTAGAGAGGAATTCCTGGCATGAGCAGCAGAGAAACTGAAAAGAGAAAGGGTTGTTATCTTGTCCTAGAAGAATAAAAAGAAGTTTTTAAAGCAAAAGCTGGGGAGGGTGGGAAGTGGGCAAAGTGTTCTCCTTCAAGGTCAAAGCAGAGAAATATCCTAGAAGGTCATGGGCAGCTATAGCAAACGTAAAAATTGCCGCACGCTCAAGTGACTGTGCTGAACTTCAGAGAAGGCTGCAACAGAGATACAGGTGTGCTCTGTCTGCTTCCATTCTTGACTAAATTAATGACTTCCCAAAGCTGCAATGCAGTTATGGAACAACTTCAATCATAGCGTGGTACCCTGTCTGTGTGTCTTATAGTTGTATGGAGTGAACAACTTCCTGTTCCTACCCTACCTTGAATGTAATCCCTTTCTTTCCATTAGTTTATTGCTGTAAGTGCTTTATTGCTGACAAATTCCGAAAGTTTGAAGTTGATAAAATGGAAGCGACGATAAGAATGTAACAAACTGAAGTGGTTTCAATCTCAACCTGGTACTTTTCCCAGCCTGAAATTCTAATAAATGAGTGTTCCTTTACTATTATAAAAATCATCAAGCCATCATAATGGAGACAAAATCACTTCTAATCTCACCTGGGAACTTGCAGATAACAACATAATTACACATGATACTGTGCCAGAAAATACAAATGCAAATATTGGGAGGGTTTTTATTTATATGTACTCTGTCTAAGCAGCAGTGTCAGAGTTGACAGCTCAAAAGACTTCATTTTCCCAAACTCTTACTTTTAATAATCTGTAAACATGATTGAAGGAAGCAGTAAGAAATCTAATAAAAATGAATGCAAAAAAGATTAAGGAGACAGCTTCATGACAATTTACAGTTCTAAACAGCAGCCTCTTGCTACAAGTTGTGGTAAGATATATCTTGTTTACAGTATGTTGATCCTATGTCCCAATAACACTAGTATGCAGGGAGTTCAAGTCTTCAATAGAAAAATGGAGCTGCTTTTCCATTAAATAAACAGACACAGTTAGCAGCAGCCTGAAAAAGAGCATGTGTGTGGTTCAGGTCCAGCAGGTAACTCAGAACCATGTAGCCACTCTCTCACTCCCCCCTCTTTTTTAACACCCCCGCTCCCAGAGGGATGCGGAGGAGAATCTAAAGAATGTAACTCCCATGGGTTGAGATAAGAACAGTCCAGGAACTATGGTATAACACAAACCACTGCTGCTACCACCAATAATAATGATAAGGGAAATAACAAGGGAAGAGAATACAACCGCTCTCCACCCACCGACAGATACCCAGCCTAACCAAAGCAGCGATCTGGGCCTTCTGGGTAACTGCCCCCTGTTTATATACTGGCATGATGTGCTGTGGTATGGAATACCACTTCGTCTATTTTGGATCAGGTGTCCTGTCTCTGCTTCCTCATGGCTTCCCCTCCTCTCTGGCAGAGCATAAGACTCAGAAATCCTTGGTTGGAGTAAACAGTACTTAGCAACAGCTAAAAACATCAGTGTTATCAGTATAGTTCCCGGGCTGAAAGTCAAAACCACAGCACTGCACCGGCTACTAAGAAGAAGAAAAATGACTGCTACTGTGGAACCCAGGACAGTATCTACCCCTTATTCCATACCATTTGCATCATGCTCAGATCCCACATTTTTCAGTATACCATCACTCTTCTCTCATGTATATACATATATATATGCACACACACACACAAAGAGAGAGACATCATTCCTCAGTGCACGGACCAATCCCTACAAAGCTGCTGAGTTCATCAGGTCCATGATGTTGGGCTCCATCTCTTGTAACAGTCTTTCAGAGCAGGAGAGACGGTGTGCAGTGTTGGATTGTTGCCTGTTGATGACACTGTGGAACTCATCTGGTCGCTGCTGAGCTCATCTGGTTTCATCAAAGTTCATTCTTTGTTGGGATGACGGTCAGAGGGAAGTAAGGGCCAGTTGCTGGTGACCTGAAGACATCTAGTTGGTGGGCTATAAAAGTATTACATAGCAGGCAACAGCATACAATTGAGTTCATTGGCTATTTTCCCCTAAAATCAAATCCCCTTGAGGTACACATCGGACCTCCCCATCTTCCCGCATTACCCACCAAATACATCAGGGTTCCTGAGCAAAAGCAATCCCACGAGTGGGTTTGCCTTTACCTGAAGTAGGAATAACCCAGACTGTCTTCCCTAGCAAATTCTTTATGTGCACCACAGGAACTTTGTCCCCCTCCACAGTATGTAGAAGTTCTGACTGGGCTGGACCAGCCCTGTTGACAGATCCTCTGGTGTTGATCAACCAGGTGGCCTTAGGTAAATGTGTATCCCAGTGTTTGAAAGTCCCACCACCCATTGCTCTCAGTGTAGTTTTTAACAGCCCATTGTACTGTTTGATTGTTCCAGAGGCTGGTGCATGGTAGGGGATGTGATATATCCACTCAATGCCATGCTCTTTGGCCCAAGTGTCTATACAGTTGTTCCGGAAATGAGTCCCGTTTTCTGACTCAGTTCTCACTGGGAGACCATGTTGCCCAAAGATTCGTTTCTCAAGGCCCAGAATAGTGTTCTGGGCAGTGGCATGGGGCACAGTGTGTGTTTCCAGCCATCTGGTGGTTGTTTCCACCATGGTGAGCACATGGAGCTTGCCTTGGAGGGTTGGTGCGAGTGTGATATAATCAATCTGCCAGGCCTCCCCATATTTGAACTTCAGCCATCATCCTCCACACCAGAGAGGCTTTAACTTCTTGGCTTGCTTAACTGCAGCACGTTTCACAGTTGTAAATAACCTGGGCAATAGTGTCCATTGTTATGTCCACCCCTCGATCACAAGCCCATCCGTATGTTTCATCTCTGCCCTGATGGCCTGAAGTGTCATGGGCTCACCGGGCCAAAAATAATCCACCCTTATGTTGCCAATCAAAGTCCATCTGAGCCACTTCAATCTGAGCAGCTTTATCCACTTGTTGGTTGTTCTGGTGTTCCTCAGTGGCCCGACTCTTGGGTACATGAGCATCTACATGGTGTACCTTCACCACCAGATTCTGCACCCAGGCAGCAATACCTTGCCACAGTACAGCAGCCCAGATGAGTTTATTGCTCTGCTTCCATTGCTGCGACCACCCCCACAGGGCATTTGCCACCATCCATGAGTCAGTAGAGAGATAAAGTACTGGCCACTTTTCTTGTTCAGCAATGTCTAAGGCCACCTGGATGGCTTTCACCTCGGCAAACTGACTTGATTCACTCTCTCCTTCAGCAGTTTCTGCAACTTGTCATCAAGTACTCCATATAGTTGCCTTCCATCTCCAACGCTTCCAAAGCACTGGAGGGGCCCACTGGGTTGGATACTTGCCCATACTGTCCCCGTCCTGGGTTCAGAAGTAGCAGTCATTTTTCTCCTTCTTAGTAGCTGGTGCAGTGCTGTGGTTTTGACTTTCAGCCTGGGAACAATGCTGATAACACCAATGTTTTTAGTTGCTGCTCAGTAATGTTTACTCTGACCAAGGACTTTCTGAATCTCATGGTCTGCCAGGGAGGAGGGGAAGCCAGGAGGAAGCAGAGACAGGACACCTGGTCCAAAATAGCAAAAGAGGTATTCCATACCACAGCACGTCATACCTACTGTATAAACTGGAGGCAGTCACCCGGAAGAGCTAGATCACTGCTCGGGTTGGGCTGGGTGTTGGCCGGTGGCTGGTGATTGGTTGTATTCCCTTCCCTTGTTACTTCCCTTATCATTATTATTATTGGTGGTAGCAGCAGTGGTTTGTGTTATACCTTAGTTCCTGGACTGTTCTTATCTCAGCCCGTGGGAGTTACATTTTTTCCATTCCCCTCCCCATCCCTCAAGGAGCAGGGGTACTAAAAAAGTTGGGGGAGTGAGCGAGCAGCTGTGTGGTACTGAGTTACTGGCTGGGCTTAATCCATGACAGTACTTTGTGGTGCCCAACATGGGACACGAATGGTTGAGATAACGACAGATCTGACCAGAGAGTGTCTAATCGCATTTGTGATAAGCATTCATTGTTTTGGATTAATAGTCACTCGTCACAATGCTGATTTATTGGCTCTCAAAGTTGTTGCTCTTGATCTCAGAGTTTCAGCATGTCGTACCTTACTTACAGCTGGTATTTGCTGTTTTAGTGTTTATTGACTGGGGGGCCTGGACTACGGTTCTTGTTTCACAGTACTTTACGGTAATGACTTGTGATACAATAGACTCATTGACCATGAAACTTGGCTGGCTTGTATTCCCAGTGTGGTCATCATGTCTATACTTTGGGAGGTATGTAATGGAAATGTTTAGCAATAACACATCTTTTTTTTCCTCCTCAGGTGTTCAACCTAGGAAGGAGACATTCCCTTACATTCCCAGCTCCCCCACTAGACTGTTTACAGCTTCATTTGAGAGTTCTGAAGGTTTTGAATGGCCTTTGGATACCCTTGAGACCTGCCTGCTGATTGTGATGGAGATCACCATACTGGCACACATATACAATGTGTTTTACCCACAACCATTTTGTCTGATCTCAAAAGTTAAGCAGGGTCGGGTTTGGGCCTTGTCTGGGGTTAGATGATGAAAGAGATTTTCCCCAAGGCTGGACAGTCATGAGTGGCAGGGTGTGTGGGACAGTGTGGGCAAGAATCTAGGCCAGTGGGCCCCTCCCGTGCTTTGGAACTTCACCAGTGATAAATGCAAAATCCAGAAAAATTAGCAAAACACTTAAATGAGGTGTGTTGTCATCCTGGTCATACCAGAGAGGGACAAATCATGGCAATGTGCTGGGGCTTGGCCTATGCTTACAGAGCCCTGTTCAACAGTATCCAGCACCTTCAAGGGCAAAAAAATTTCTCTGGATCTGATGGCAAAGCAACAGAGAACGCATTTACTCGCAATTACTCTAACTCCAAATACCGCAGCTACACCAACCCCAGTGACAGGTGCAGCAGCTACTCAGGCTCTGACTGCAACAGACAACTCAGCTAATCCAATTCCAAGCACAGCAACTACACCAACTCCAGTGACAAGTACAGCAGCTACCCAAACCCCAACAGCAACAGACAGCACAGCTGCTGCTGCTACTCAACCCCCAAGCACAGTGGTTGCACCAACCCCAACAACAGATACTGCAGCCACTCCAACTACAGAATTACTGCAGCTAAACCAGAAGACCAATTTGTGCCAATATTGGTTGCCCCTGTGTGCAAGGGGGAAAGCAAACAAGAGGCACAAATAGCAACCTGTACAGTGAAGAAAGATGAAGAACCAATGCACTTACTACACAGGCTAGCATCTTAACGAGAATTATTATTACGTGAATCAGACAAAGAGCAAGAAAAAGAGGTGACCTCTCAACCCCAGACCTCAACTGAGCTATGGAATATGCAAAAAGATTTTACCTGGGTTCAGAAGTAGTAGTCATTTTTCTCCTTCTTAGTAGCCGGTGCAGTGCTGTAGTTTTAACTTTCAGCCTGGGAACAATGCTGATAACACCAATGTTTTTAGTTGCTGCTCAGTAATGTTTACTCTGACCAATGACTTTCTGAGCCTCATGCTCTGCCAGGGAAGAGAGGAAGCCAGGAGGAAGCAGAGACAGGACACCTGGCCCAAACTGACCAAAGTGGTATTCCATACCACAGCACGTTATGCCCACTATATAAACTGGGGGCATTTACCCAAAAGGGCTAGATCGCTGCTTGGGCCAGGCTGGGTGTCGGTCAGCGGGTGGAGAGCGGCTATATTCTCTTCCCTTTTTATTTCCCTTATCATTATTATTATTGGTGGTAGCAGCAGTGGTTTGTGCTATACCTTAGTTCCTGGACTGTTCTTATCTCAACCTGTGGGAATTACATTCTTTCCATTCCCCTCCCCATCTCTCCAGAAGCAGGGAATGGGGAGGGGACGTGGTGGAGGGCAGGGAGGAAGACGGGGGCTGGGAGTGATTCTGAGTTATCGGCTGGATTTAAACCACAACAGACTGCTAACCAATCTGAAAACTATGAAGCTGTATTCTTTTTAATCACATCTGTCACTACAGGAGATGGTCATTGTAGCAGAGAGATCGCTATAATGGGTTGCTAATGGGCTATTAAAGGGCTTTCAAGTATCAAGATGATCATCATAAGTAAGAACTGAGAGCCATTCTTTATTTCTGTGTAAGATTAATTTTTCCTCAGTAATTCCATGGATTAATAATGCAAGGCTTGTGCACCTCAGGAATTGCTTCACAGTTTTCTTACCATATGCTATGCAAATTCAATAATTAGATTTTGACTTCACAATTTAACATTAAGGTGCTACTAACTCCATTTAGGGATGGAGAAAATACAAAGTTGAGCAAGCATTTTGAAGGAAACAATTAGATGACATACTTGGAAAGGGTTTTCACTTGATCAGAGTTTTCAGAATTATCTAAACACATATTCAGTTATAGTCCATAAACATTTTAAAATAACGCAAATGCACTATATATTTGTAACCTCAAGTCTTACTTTAGCATTACTTTGTTCTTAGATGAGTTTCTGGGTATTCGCACCTTTTAGAGCTCTGCAGGCTATATAGACATGTTCTACATTTTGCCTCAACTTGTGCTGTCAGAGTTGATATCCTTTCAAAAAGAAAGCAGAAAACACAGAAAGTAGCAACTAGACATTCAGATGTGAAATACTGAACTCATTTTTGCTTATGTAACAAATAGAAACAAAGAAAGTGCGTTCTTTCCAGTACTAGCTGGTTACACATCTTATAACAAACTGTCAAACATATAAGGCAATCTGATTTACATGTCAGATTTTCCTTAGGCGTAGTTCTCAGTTTCTTCTGAGTTGAATGAGTACCTGTCACTCACAGGCAGTAAAGGTCCATGCACTTGGACCTTTCAGCTTTATAGGTTACTGTTCCAAAGTTCTAAACACAGGCACACACTCACACATATAAAATTTCTTTTGGCCAGCAATACAGTTATTCTCAGACAGTTCCTTCTAAATACTTCTTTTTGCCTTCTTTTGGATCTGCATCCTGATCAACATGGTCAGCATGCCTTATGTTTAAAAAGGTTTTCTGAAGTTGCTCCTGTGAGTCTGCCTATGTTTGCTGACAATCCAAAGTCACCTTGTATTGCATCTCTTCCTTTCCTTTACTATTTTAACACTATCTTGGAGGATAAGTGTCAGCAGGTGTAAACAGGAAAAAGGAGACAAGCAGCACCATTACAGCATTGCTTTCACTTGAGGGGGCTACTTTTAGAAAAGAAAGCACTTGCAGCAACTCATTTGATTGGCATCATTGTCTAGTAAAGCTGGAACACCATCTTGTGAGCAGGCACAATGCCATCATAACAGATGGGCATGTGGATAGGGAGCCAAAAGATAATGTACGAGGACCAAATGTATGTATTGGAGGGCAAGTTTCCCAGTCAGGAACATCAGAATGGCAGTTAATAAGCTTCTGCAGCTATGTTTAAGCGAGCATCCTGGGTTCAGCAGTAGGGAGAAAAAAGAAAGGGGTAAAGTTCCTCTGGTGCACATAAAGAATTTGCTGGGGAAGACAGTCTGGGTTATTCCTGCTTCAGGTAAAGGCAAACCCACTTGTGGGATTGCTTTTGCTCAGGAACCTGGATATGCTTGGTGGATAATGCAGGAAGATGGGGAAGTTCAATGTGTACCTCAAGGGGATTTGATTTTAGGGGAAAACAGCCAATGAACTCAATTGTATGCTGTTGCCTGCTATGTAGCACTTTTATAGCCCACCAACTAGATGTCTTCAGGTCACCAGCAACTGGCCCTTACTTCCCTCTGACCATCATCCCAACAATGAATGAACTTTGATGAAACCAGACAAGTTCTGCGGTATTATCAGCAGGCAACAATCCAACACTGCACACCGTCTCTCCTGCTCTGAAAGACTGTTACAAGAGATGGAGCCCAACATCGTGGACCGAATGGACTCAGCATCTTTATAGGGATTGGTCCATGCACTAAGGAATGATCAATCTCTCTCTCTCTCTCCGTGGATGTATATATATGTATATATATGAGAGAAGAGTGATGGTATATTGAAAATGTGGGATTTGAGTATGACGTGAATGGTATGGAATAAGGGGTGGATACTGTCCTGGGTTCCGCAGTAGCAGTCATTTTTCTCCTTCTTAGTAGCCGGTGCAGTGTTGTGTTTTTGACTTTCAGCATGGGAACAGCGATGATAACACTGATGTTTTCAGTTGTTGCTCAGTACTATTTACTCTGACCAAGGACTTTCTGAGCTTCATGCTCTGCCAGGGAAAAGAGGAAGCCATGAGGAAGCAGAGACAGGACACCTGGCCCAAAATAGCCAAAGTGGTATTCCATACCACAGCACATCATGCTCACTACATAAACTGCGGACAGTTACCTGGAGAGGTTAGATCACTGCTCGGGTTGGGCTGGATATCTGTTGGTGGGTGGTGAGCAATTGTATTTCCTTCCCTTGTTATTTCCTTTACCATTATTATTATTGGTGGTAGCAGCAGTGGTTTGTGTTATACCTTAGTTCCTGGACTGTTCTTATCTCAACCCGTGGGAGTTACATTCTTTCCATTCTCCTCCCCATCCCTCCAGGAGCAGGAGGGAGGAAGTGGGGGAAGAGAGCAAGCAGCTGTGTGGCTGAGTTGCCGACTGGGCTTAAACTACAACAGGGAAGTAACGTACACAATACATTTTCACAATGGAGGCATGGCTAAGACGCTGAAACAATAGAAAGGGACCTGTGACCATGGAATTCAATGACTGCAGAAGGAATGACCCAATTGTAACTTCATATAATCAAGAGAGCCATGTAAAACCCAAAGAAGGCATCTTTACATCTGCAAACTAGGATATTTTTCATAGCAATTACTTTGACCGAGAAGGAGTAACTGAAGAGCAGGAGACAGGGAGGGACCGTCTCCAAGGTATACCTCCTAAGCAAAACTCTCTGAGCTGAAGTTTTCATGTGGCCCAGCAGCTGGACTTAATTCCATTAATTTTTGTTATAACTTTATGAATCCATTTACACTTTTGTCTTCAATATCTTCTCTTAATGAGTTCTACAAGTGGATCAGTTAACTTAAAATGAGTGAGCACTTTCTTTCAAGTTTCCACTTGATCAGTGTTATGGGGTAGGAGCATAGTTTTTATGTTGCCAGAAATAACTGCTGCTTATTCTCATTCTGTGAATGCATGGACTTCTACAACAGTCACCTCCTGCACTGAGTCATGTTGTGTTCCATGGCTGTCTTTTCAGGCCTCCCAGATTTCCCCAAAATAGAAACAAGCACAGGCAATTTTTAAGATCTGGTCTGAAATTTTGTTTTGGCTACAATTTGGTCTTTATTTACTTTCCTCCTGCCAACACCACCACTACCATAAGTAGTGCACCAATATTATGTGGAGTACAATAGGAGAAACCTATCAGTGGCATGATAAATATTCGTAAGTGATAGCAGTCAATTCAAGCTTGGCAGTATTACACATCTTTAAATAGATTTGAATCACAAGAAAAACCAGATCACATCAAATATTGCCATGTTGTACTTCAGTATGAAACCACAGCCTTAGGTCCCTTATATCACATGTACTTCAGGAAGCTCTAAAGCAGAGTAGAAAAATATAAAAATAACAACAGACCAAGGAGATAGCACATAGGAGCTATACGAAGAAAACGTGTATTTCTCAGCAGACACACACACTGCATCCCAACAAAATCACATAAAAATACAGATTCTTTTTCATATTCAACTCGTTAATTATTCTCTTATCTGTAGCCTTTTTTTTTTTCCTTATTAGTAACCAAAGGATAAACAAGGACATAATTATGATCTATCTGTTTTCATACCACCATGGGGATTTTTAATACTTCTAACAGCTATCCCCCATGTCATCTTAGGTAGGACACACTAATGGTCTATATTTGTTCTTTGTCTGTAGAGCATCATTATAGGATATTGCAGCACAATAAATCCAAACAAAAATCTAAACTTTAGATTCTTAATCTTGCATGGTGTTTTCTCCAGCAGTGCCATTGGATTTAAAGACTCATAGTATACCATGTTATTGCTTTTGTACTGCTGAATACATGCATGTTAAAGTTCTTTGTTTTAATATCTCTGGCTTTTTTCAAACCCTCTTTTATTATACCTTAAGACATTTTAAGAGATATTATCAGGCTTCACCTCCTAAGCTTTTTTCCCCCGAGAATAAATCCAGCCTGATCCATTTCCTTTCTTTTATACATGTTTCCATACAAACACACTGAAGCACATTTTATTCCCAGTCACAAAATGTAAAAAGAAAATCTATGATCTTTTTTCTTATATGTTGGAGCATTTTGCTATCTTCTTTAGTACTCGCAGTAGAATAAGTGATAATCAATAGTGATATCTGCTTGAATCTAGATGGTTTGATGGAAGTGCTTTTGAAACACATCATGGTGCCTGATGTACTGTAACTTGGTCAGCTTTTCTTACCTCTGCAGCAGCACTGTATCTAAATTATACCATTGTTAGTTGAAATCTATCAAAGGTTATTATTAGCATTTCAGAGTGCAGTGGCATCTAACTGGTTTCTCTCTTGTTAAAATTCGCCAGCTAGTTTAGCTCTTTTCACTTCAAATCTGAAACAAACCATCCACAGTGGCCAGATGTAGGTGTCAATAGCACCACATGCAGCCACTGTCACGTCTTGTCTCTGGGTTTTCACTGTACGGAGGCTTTCCCTCTGCTTGCAAGAATCTTCCAAACAGTCATGCCAGTCAGAGAAGTAAATTACAATTCTGTTGTGTTAAATTATTCCAGAACACATTGAGTTTTCCTCCGACCCTGAAATAGGACCCAAAACCTATGTCCTTGCACCGACTTAGCTAGTTTGAGTAAGATGCCTCTGAGATCGTGGCTTTTCAGATATAGTTCATCAGTCCTGGGGCTCTATATTAGGAGGTGATTTTCACAAACTGGCTAGGACTGTATTTCACTCTCTGGCCTAATAGATGCAAACAACTTTCTGACCATTTTGTGTGGAGACTTTCTATTCTGCCACTAATTCCACAAACCAACCTCAAGAGTTTCACGAAAACAAGACAAAAAGTTATTGCAGCAGTGATTTTTCGTTATTTACGTATACAAATGCTAACATGATGCCCTTAGAAATATGCCAAATGTAAGCATATTTTAAAGCTCAGTGGATCTAATGTAGGTATTGAAAGCATGCTTACTGTGTGCTTATCTTCTGCAATAGGTTCACTTTTGCTGGAACACAGGAGTATTAATTAGAAATATATTCACCAATATTTTTTCTCCAGAAAAATGTTTATGTGAAATATAAACCCTGCTATTTTTGGAGTACTTATTTTGTTCCAGATTTACCACAAAGCAACTTTTTGTAATAATTCTACTGCTGATGCTTTCATAGGGAACCTGCTTGTACCTAACTCAATTTTAATGTGAAATTTGATCTAGGGAAAACGCTGTTTACAGAGTATATCTGTCGGAGTATAAATTACTCAGTACTAAATTGCCCATCCTTTAGAGAACAACTTCAGCAGGTACTTTATAAACAACTGCTGAGGTTACTCAACCTGTTGCTTACTGTTGAAAATTCACCCTGGTATCCAAATTATGCACATTACAGAGAATGCTTATGCCAGATTTGTCAGCAGCAAGCTACCTTTGATGTCCTATCCCCACTGCCACTCTGAAATGCCCTCGAAACTGAACAGATACAGTGTCAGTGAAGAATAAAATGAGGAATTCATGGGAACACTCACATACAGTAGGTACACACTCTGTAGTGACATACTTCTGCTCTGTAAGCAGTTCTTAGACATCAGATGTGCACAACCTAGGTTGCACACCTAAAAATAACTGATTGTGTCAGAAGGTTGTAAAGCAGGAGGAGCCAGTATTAGTTGCATCCAAGTCCCTGAAGCCAAATGGATAAATACTGTAACTTTAATAACCACAACAAGGACCATTTCAGAGCACAATTAAAATTGATCTACTGATGAGGCTGGCTTCAGAAAAGGCTAGTGACAAAAAATCCACTCCTCAGGAGAAAGTTAATGAGACTGTCAAGGGAGCAGCTGGACCAGATTTAGTGCCAAAAATGCACCAGCCACACTAGGGAGACAAGGAAGGTGAAGAAAAAGCAGTGCTAAGTGATAAGGAACAGTGCAGCTCAGTGGCAGATAGATTTAGAGCCCTTAAGTCCAATAAACAGATGACAAAGATTGTAAAATCAATTCATAAGAATTATGCTGAATCCTGACTCAGATGCACATCAGAAAAGTAACACAGCACTTAGAATTAGGAAATATAAGAAGTCAAGAAGGTATGTGTTCCACGAAATATGAATGAAGAAAGGGCTCTCTTGGACTCCCTGTAAGCAGTTCACTAATTTCTTGCTGAGTTATAGCAAATTTCTACCATGATGATGACACCCTGGCATCCTTTCCCTGGCATTTCAAAGGCAGAATGCACAGGCAATAGCAAAAAATCTTGAACTTAGAAAGAACCCTGGGCCAGGATATACTCAAAGCTCAACATGAAATTTCCCATTGTTTCTTAGGGTTTTTGAATAAAATATGTCAGCCATTTTTGGGGGTTGGAGAAATTAATAAATATAGCAGAATGTACAACAAATCACTACGTTATAATGGCTCATTATTGTTACACATAGTTCAGAGTTAAAGTCATTTTAATGAAATCCTGATACAAGATTTGGCAGTGGATGATTGCTTACAAACCTTGAGTCCACTCTAAGTTAGTCAAACCACACTGGAAAATCCATCCTGAGATCTTGTCAGTATAATGCCAGAGCGAGTTCTTTCATTTAGTCCAAAAATGCATACACCTGAATGCCACAAAATATTTCAGTCTGTGCTCAGTTAAACAGTTATGAAAGAATTGAATTTTTTTTCATAACTCTATCAAGCTTCAAATCTGTTTGGGTTCTTATTTTGACAAAACGCTAATATTGTACAAGAATGACAAAATCTGGTGTTTGGTATACTCGATGAACTAAAAATAAACAAAGCAGTAAAATTTACAGATAATAAAGTTATTCAGATTTCTCAAGTCCTGAGATAAGTCTAAGTATCTTTCAAACAGCTTAATAATCTAGACCAAAGCCACTGAAGAAAAAATTCAATATTGATAAATGAAAACTTATGTACATTGTGGAGATACTGGAAATTACTCATTCATCTTAGCAAGTTCTGAGCTGATATATTAGAGGAAATGGGCCTAACCAATATTGTGAAGACCTCCCACATGACACAGAATCATAGAGTCATAGAATAGTTAGGGTTGGAAAGGACCTTAAGATCACCTAGTTCCAACCCCCCTGCCATGGGAACGGACACCTCACACTAAGCCATGCCATCCAAGGCTCTGTCCAATGCAACCTTGAACACCGCCAGTGATGGAGAATTCACAGCTTCTCTGGGCAACACATTCCAGCGCCTTACCACCCTTACAGTAAAGAATTTCTTCTTCATATCCAATCTAAGCTTCCCCTGTTTAAGTTTGAAACCATTACCCTTTGTCCTCTCACTGCAGTCCCTAACGAAAAGTCCCTCCCCAGCATCCCTATAGGCCCCCTTCAGATACTGGAAGGCTGCTATGAGGTCTCCACGCAGCCTTCTCTTCTCCAGGTGGAACAGCCCCAGCTTGCTCAGCCTATTATCCTTGTCTCTATGTTGGAGAGACATCAATTTGATAGGTGGACCACTCGGTGGATAAAGAACTGGCTGGATGGCCGCATGCAAAAAGTTGTGCTCAATGGCTCAATGTCCAGCTGGAGAGCAGGAACAAGTGGTGTCCCCCAGGGATCGGTGTTGGCACCGGTCTTGTTCAACATCTTTGTGGGTGACATGAACAGTGGGATTGAGTGCGCCCTTAGCAAGTCTGCCAATGACACCAAGCTGTGTGGTTCACTTGATACATTGGAGGGAAGGAATGCCATCCAGAGGGACCTTGACACGCTTGTGAGGTGGGCTGATGCCAACCTGATGAAGTTTAACCATGACAAGTGCAAGGTCCTACACCTGGGTCGGAGCAATTCCAGGCACAGCTCCAGGTTGGGCGGGGAGAAGAGATTCAGAGCAGCCCTGCGGAGAAGGACTTGGGGGTGCTGGTCGATGAAAAAATGAACATGAGCCAGCAGTGTGCGCTCTCAGCCCACAAAGCCGACCGTATCCTGGGCTGCATCAAAAGGAGTGTGACCAGCAGGTTGAGGGAGGTGATCCTGCCCCTCTACTCTGCTCTCCTGAGACCTGACTTGGAGTATTGTGTGCAGTTCTGGTGTCCTCAACATAAAAAAGACATGGAACTGTTGGAACAAGTGCAGAGGAGGGCCACAAGGATGATCAGGGGACTGGAGCACCTCCTGTATGAAGATAGGCTGGGAAAGTTGGGGCTGTTCAGCCTGGAGAAGAGAAGGCTGCGCGGAGACCTCATAGCAACCTTCCAATACCTGAAGGGGGCCTATAGGGATGCTGGGGAGGGACTCTTCATTAGGGACTGTGGTGAGAGGACAAGGGGTAATGGGTTCAAACTTAAACAGGAGAAGTTTAGATTGGATCTGAGGAAGAAATTCTTTACTGTAAGGGTGGTGGGGCACTGGAATGGGTTGTCCAGGGAAGTTGTGAATGCTCCATCACTGGCAGTGTTCAAGGCTGCATTGGACAGAGCCTTGGATGGCATGGTTTAGTGTGAGGTGTCCCTGCCCATGGCAGGGTTGTTGGAACTAGATGATCTTAAGGTCCTTTCCAACCCTAACTATTCTATGATTCTATGATTCTGTGAAGGATGGCCTGTAGCAGGAACAAGAGCTGGTAAAAATGGAAAAAAAAAAAAAAAAAAAAAAGTTTTACTATAGAAGGAAAAGAATTAACTAATGTGGATTTACAAAGCCTATAGATTGTCTGCATCTCATAAGGGATATTGAAGAAATAAGGTTCAAAGAAGCAGACATACATGATGAAAGCAAAGCAAAAATCTTAGATAAGGCTAAATTGCTATTTAAACTCTTATTTTGTTTATTTTCTTGAAAAGAACTCAAATTGGAACAGGCATGACAAAAAGTGTATTAAGAAGTAATGAAAGCTATAAAGAAGGTCAACTGGGAGCTTTTGTTCTTCTCTTCCATAATAGAATAAAATGAGGTAGTTATTAAGTTGAAATGGGGCAAATTAGGAACTGATAGAAGGAAAATAATTTTTCTCACACAACACATAATTAGATTTTGTAACTCGTTGTCATGGCATTTTACTAATACCGCAAATTTAACAAGATTCAGAGAGGGATTAGATTTCACATAGATAAATTCTTGAGATACACAGTGGTTGAAACTAGGAATTTTGCTTAATGTTGACAAAAGAATTACTTGGAGTGATTTAAATCTCCATGTTTCAGATATTAAGACAAACTTTATGAGCACTTCACAGATGACCCTGATTAGTCAGAATGTTGGACAGACATACTTGGAGCCATATTCCTTCAGTATAGTACTTCCTAGGTACTTACATTTCAAACATTACTCTTCCTGGCTATAAAGCTGAAAGTATGAGTTTACACTGCCAGGTGGATAAAGACAAGTTTGTGGTCAGGGCATTGAAGGGAAGGGGATAACTCAAGGAGGAAGCTAAGGGGCTCCCCAGTTACTTCTGTTTGAGGTTTAGAACCACATATACGACAGTTGAGGAGAGATTCCATGTAGAAGAAACTCAGAGAGATTTTTTTGTTTCCTCCATCTTTACCAGCTACTTTTATCGTCCTCAGATAACTTTCTAAATGCTGATCATGAAACTTTCCAATACAGCAGTTGCCATACTAGAAATTACTAGAAAGGTAGTTGCTTAGTTAAAAACCTGGAAAAAGAGCAAAGGTCTGCTACATTTCTTTTCTAAATGTTAAAGTCACAGAGCCAAGGAATGTCATTGTATGTCTCTCTTTTTCAGTGGCAGTGGAGCCCAAGAATGATGTTGGCCATTCTAACCAAATAATATGGACAATTTACACTGGGTAACCTAAAGAACATGCTTTATTTCTGAGTAAAAATTTAAATTCTAATTCATGTAGAAAAGGCGGAATGTAGCTGCTTCATCAATTTATCACAAAATATAAAAATGTTTAAATCAGAGTATTTCAGGTAATGAGAAGAATTCAGCCCTTCTGCAATGGGAAGAGGATTATAGATGGAATGGAATCAGAAGAAGAAACAGGAAAAAGCTTGATAATTGCAAGAACAGATCCAAAACTGGAGAGGGGATCCTGCAATTTCCAGTTTTGCCTAGCAGGAATACAGAACTTTTAAAAAATAAAAGAAATTTCTCACCAGTGTACAGAAACTGTCTATTAAACAACCTTTGTGGCCTATGGTCTTAGCTAAGATATGTGTCAGGTGTTTAGGTCAACAGAATTTCATTTCTTCTTGCTCCTCTAACTTACAATTCTTTATTCAACTTCAGTATTGATTTAGCTCCACATCTTGCACTATTGCTTTTTAGGTAAACACTAACAACACTACAAGATGGAGCTGATCCAAAGTGCTTGCTAATTCCTCAGTAGTGGGAAACCTATGTCTTTTCAAGCAATGCAAATTGGTTTGGCTTCTGCACAGCTCCTACTATTTTCAAACACTGATGGCAAAGAACATTTCCCAGGATTCATATCAAGTATTCATTTTACCAGCATTAATTTATTATATGTGTTATTTCATTCTACCCTGTGCAACATAACTTATTCAAAAAGCAAGCAATTTTCCAAAATAAATACTCATTTTCCATTCAAACATTGCGGGTTTTTGTAGATGTTAGGAGAAAGGGCCATAGTCTGGAAAATACCTTTTCTACACTTTCTGCTTGGGGATCATTCACAGTACTATCAGGATATTTTAAAAATCTTGAGGCACTTGAAAATTATCTGTCATACTGTATCTGTTATAAAAGTGGAATTATGAAGTAAAACTATGACTTTCCAAAAGAAAGCTCTTAATTTATTTTTACTGCTATTATTTTTGTCTGCTCCTCTGGCCTTTAAACAGTAGATCATTATAGGATTATAGTATTTTTCAATGGAATGTTGAAGTAATTGTCAGCAAGTCACGTAAGCTTCCTAATCATTCAGGAAACACATCAATGTAAGTAAGCATGCCCTTTGTGCTGGAGTGAACTGTCTCTCCAGTAATCTTACTGTGATATTGGTTAACTATACCTACAGTGTTCATATGCTGCTGGAACCCTGGGTTTTGGTCTCTGTACTCCCTTTTCTTCATGGTGTTAATAGGGAAGGCTGTCAAAACCCAATACTGGTAGAATTGATAAATAAAGTAAAAGGAAAGCTTGAGCTGTTGAAAGTCACAATACAGATGCACGTTCACAGACCAGCATGCCTGGGCTAACATTAATGCTGCAAGCCAGCTTTCCATTGTTATTAAGATACATAATACAGGCCGTGGGATTTCTGGCCAAATTTGAAGTTCTAGATTTAGCTCTCTCACTTGAAAGGCCATTTAATTAAAATAAATGCAATATCATTTGAATAAATTTACTAACTCGAACAGATTGCTAAGTCACTGTGAATTTTGAATGCAAAACAGCAAGTTTGAGAATTGCCCAGATAATTACACCTGGACAACTAAAGATGCTGGGGTGGCAAAGTAGCGTCTGAGAACAAAAACTTTTGTGATTCACAACAAAACATGGCATATACCATGTTTATTTTGTCAGAATATAAATATGTAATATTTATATTCTGAAATGCCTCATGAAAAAACATTCATGCTTCATTCCTGAAAAATCCTTTCAAAAATACTTTTTATTCCTAAATTGACCTTTATCTCAAAAATTCATTAGCTGCCACAGGTAAAATGCAATAATTCTGTAGTCATGAATGCTCATGTTATACTCTTACCTGTTTTGATAACTCATCAGTTAATTAACTTCTTAAAATAAGTTGAAATTTGCATTAATTTTTTACTTCACTCAGTATGACTATCATGGTTGCTAATTAAGCAGTGTTCTCTAGTTTAGGTCTAAATGTGATTCTCAGAAACAGTCAAAATTATGCCCTTTATCAGGTAAAATTATGTGGGTGCATGTGTGTGTGCCTGTGTAAGGGGGAAGGAGATCAGGTGGTGGTGGTTATAAATTATCACCAAAACACATCTCAAAAATACAGCAAGAATTTAAATAAACTAGCAGGTTTTCTCTAGCTCTTTGATAACACAAGATAATGTGAGTATTTCTACTTGATATTTTACACTACAGAACTTAAAATATAAGGCAAGATAATTACATATACGAGCAGTGAAAATGTATTATCATGACATGATGAGAAGCAAATCATGCAGCTGTGAAAATGCAGATGCTAGGATATCTCTACACATGAAAGAAGCCAAGCAGGTGACAACATCAAGCTCTACTATCACACAGGCTATAGCATGTAATACTGTGATATCTGGCACTATATTATAATTCTTCTTATGAATGATGTCATAAAATGGAACACGTAAGCCCCCACTGCAGTTGGAACTGAAAAGAATTTCTGATTTACTAATTTAATAGAAATTGTATGTTAATAGAAATTGGTAAAGAAAAGCCTTGGTATGAGTCACATTCTGTGCCCTAATACACTGTGACAAAAGATATGCTCGGTATGAGAGGTGGAAAGGTACTATAGGCATGAAGAATGCATGTGGCGTTACAACCATTCCACAAAGCGTATGATGAACTGATCATCTATGATGTTTTTACAAATATTAAACCATTCACCATTTCTCTAAACACACCAGTGAAGACAGAGCCATTAATACCACTGTATTAGTAGTACTTGTTCATTAGGACGCTTGGAAATACTCAGAAACATTAATGCTGTCCTGCTACCACATACTCACTTAGCAATTCTGCAAGTTAACTACTGGCAAAAATCAGCAACATAATCTGCAAACCTGAAGCCCCAAACTATCAGCCTCTTTCTGAACTAATTAAATTGACAAAAATTACTAAGTAGAACTCTGTATTTTCTTTATGGCACACATAAGAAGAAAAGGTAACAAAAAAAAATAGTCTATGAGAGTCAGCAGATCAGAACATACTGCTGTGTCTCTTTTTCACAGTAACTACACCTTGTGTAAAGCTAACAATATTCAGCATAAACAACACTTGGAAAATTGCAGAAGACAAACTGCCTCCTGCAATGTGACGTCAAGGTGGTGTAAGGAATTTTATAGATAAATTTAATTTCCTCAAAAGAATGTATACAGGAGATTTGTACTCAAACACAAAATGAACCCGAGCTCATGCATGAAATCATATATACATAAGACAACATTTCTGAGAAATAGTAATTTCTTAGTGATTACAAAAATTCTACTGATAATTCAATTAGTATGGCATACATAATTATCATATGTAGGTTTAAATGATACTCCTTTGTCAAAAACCTAGTTTCTGGAAAATCCATACATAATAGCATTTTCAATATTAATGGCAGCACCTTTCAATAAGTGTTTAAAATTTCTACTTGGCAAGAAAAATTATCTCTATAAAAATTCTTTTTGACACAACCAGCACCTGTTTTCTTCAACCCTACTAAAAGAAAAAAAGACTAAGCAGCTTGCAAGTTTTTTGTTCTCTATACTGATTTTTCTGCTTTTAAAAATACTGCTTTAATTCTATAAAATAAGAGCAGATTTTGCTCAGCAGTGCTTATAAAAGTGCCCACTAAAGAAACTGTTTTGGGTCTCATCATCTCTTAGCTCTTTCGTCAAAAACTCCAAATATGAAAACAGCACAGTTGGCTTACTTGTTGAGCAACATCCAAACTATTTAATAAAAAGTGTTTTCAAAACACAGATAGTATTTCAAGCTACTTAGATTTTCCCAGGAAAGATCAGCTTTTGAAGTAATGCCTTAGAAAAATTTCACTCTCTGGACATTTTTTTCTTTAAATTTAATCCTGACCTTGAAATAAACTGAATAAATTCTATGTGGCTCAAATAGTTGCTAAAATAACCCATTTATAAAGAGGAAGCTACATAGCCATAGAAATATTTATAAATAGATGGTCTATATAGAAATACAAAACCTGATTTTGTAGAAAAAGCATGATTGTAAGAGATCTGCAGCTGTTCTCAACCTTTAGCATTGCTTATATGAGCCAAGAGATTTTTTTCTAGTACTGAAGCTAAATTAACTTCATGGTTTGTTTTTTTATCCCCTTAGGTAAACCCCTGATATACACAGCACTAAGCAAAAAGCTTATCCTCAATTTCATTTTCCCAAAATTGAATTGCTTTAAAAAATAAGCATAAATGTATTTCAAAATCCAATTGCTTTGGCCCTAAATCGAGCTTTTCTTGGCAGAGTGCACTTGTTTTAATCTGAATGCTAATATTTTGCAATGTGGTATCAGATATAAAATATCAATTTACCCTGTGCCAGAGATCTATAGTATTTCAGTACTAGTGAATCAATAAATGATTAGAGCAGTGGGTTTTTTTGTTTCAAGGGAACATTTATTTAAACTACAACATAATGCTGCAAATTATTCTGTAGATGATCTGTACCAAAATGTCTAGAGCAGAGCAATCATATTCATTACAACTGTCTCAAAGAGAGAGGAAGCAGAGTAGAACACAGAGTCGTGTGATTTTAAATCAATATCTGTTCAGTATGTGTAACATACATAGATACAAAGGCTATACTGGCTATTACATATGGACACTAATTTTAATACCAGAATATACATATTTTCTTATTTCAAGTATTGTCTTAAATCTTTCCATTCCTTTAGGCTTTTCATTTTGCTATGTAGGGACTGATTTACAGTATACTTTATAATATAGTTTCTATGATAGGACTAGCTTACTATATTTGTTTTATATGAAGTTTTACAGAGCACAAGCTTGTTTATTTCATGTGCTTTTACTCTGGATTTTTATTTCAATATTGGGCTTTGGTTTAAAATCAAATAAATTATTGATTTTGTAAAGCCCAAGTAGCTAACCAAGGATTACCAAGCACAGAAGGAATATTATCAGTTCAGTGCAGGATCACAACTGAACAGGAAAAATCTCTGGAAGTTTTAAAGGCTGTCTAACACTATAAACATAAATCCACAAGCAAATTCATCTCGCTGCACTCCATCTGTAGAATGCATACAGGGAAACAGTTTTTCCAGTGGCTGGTTCATAAAAAAGCCTCATCAGCTTTAGTAGTGCAAAAAGTAAGCTTGACTTTCTTTTTATTTCTATTTCTTACTGTGTTGTATACCCATATTCAGCAAGTTGGTTTAGTTTTCATTCACTTGTACGGTGAAACATGAGTAATATTTGGAGCCCCACTTACCTCCCTGTACCTTCTCTGCCTAGATTACTGTAATTCATATTTAGTTTGCTGATTACATGTTTAAAGACCTGATTAATTGAGTCTGAAAAACAGTAAAAAAAGATCTGGATTGGTGGCAGGCCAATGGTTGGCCTAGCTCCCCTCCCACCACATAAGAATAGGGGGTATCTTCTTGCTAGCTGGGGTCTTTTTCCCTTCAACATATCATAGACATAGAGAATATGGGACAAGATAACGTTCATCTCTTATAAGGTGTTTCTTAACGGAGTTGGAATTCCAACTATTGATGGAAAGATCAAATTCCAAATGAGGGGAAATTTAAACAGCAAAGGAATAACTTCTTATATTATTTTTAGCTCTTATACTCAAAGTGTTTCTTAGTTTGACACAAATCACCAGGCTGCCCCAAGCAACAACACCAACCACTGGGGCATAAAGGTGAGAAACACAGGAGTCCTTGGAAAACTTTAGCAGGAAATTTAAGGGCTATAAGGGAATTTCTACATAGAATCATAGAATCATAGAATAGTAAGGGTTGGAAAGGACATCAAGATCATCGAGTTCCAACCCACCTGCCATGGGCAGGGACTCCTCCCACTAAACCATGCCATCCAAGGCTATGTCCAACCCCACCTTGAACGCCACCAGGGATGAAGCATCCACAACCTCCCTGGGCAACCCATTCCAGGGCCTCACCACCCTCACAGTATAGAATTTCTTCCTCATATCCAATCTAAACTTCCCCTGTTATAAGTTTAAACCCATTACCCCTTGTCCTCTCACCACAGTCCCTAATGAAGAGTCCCTCCCCAGCATCCCTATAGGCCCCCTTCAGGTATTGGAAGGCTGCTATGAGGTCTCCACGCAGCCTTCTCTTCTCCAGGCTGAACAGACCCAATTTTCTCAGCCTATCTTCATACGAGAGGTGCTCCAGTCTGGCGCTTTTCTCCCTGAGTTGGTTTTGGTTCAGTTTTCTACTTGCTGATTGAAAATAAAAGTAGATATTAGGAAAACCAATTGCTTTATTCTATTTTTTTTTACTTATTTTTTATTATGTAGTCTCTCAGGATATGTATTATGTAACATGTAATACAAAATTCATTTCCATTTTTAATTACATGCTGCATATATCAGTGTACACTTATGTTTTCCATGTATATCTTAACAATAAGCTCAAAGTCACTGTGTATGTGGAAAATCAAGGACATGAAGCAAAAACATAAAACTAAAAAATGACAGAAGACAGATAAGGTACCAATATTGCAAAATGGAGTGGAGTATAAAAGCAATCTAGCAAAATAAAGGTGGAAAATAAAAGGAATGTTGCAACAGCAGTTGAGATAACCTTTGGTTTCTTTGTACTTAAAAATATAACTTATTACAGGAAACAGTATGACTTCTAATGGCATGGGTATTCTGGTGACAGAAGAAGTAAACACACACTAGACACTGCTTCTAGAAAATGACACGAATCATTCTGTGAAGAAAGAATAAAATGTGTAGGAAATCAGGAGCACTGCAAAAATTGAACATCTGAAGACTGACAAAAGTGACAACATCAGAAGGCTTCTAAAGAAAAATACTTCACAATCTTGGAATGATTTAATTTTAAGTGGCAAGACATAGAAGAAATATTAAGAAATATCTTTGAAAGCAAGACAACAGATGACAATTTCTGGCTGGTAATATCATCTCTCTATTACCACACTCCGCCATAAATTACTCTTATTTACTAATAAATCTGCATTTTAATAAAAATAAAAGCAAGACCGCTAATACAGTTGTTTATATATATGTGAAACACTGTACAATCCACAGTCAACATGAATTCATATTAGATTATCAAGGTGATATGCAAGTTCTCAGACCTACTGCTGAGTCAGTAGCAGGAGCTAAAAAATTCAAGAACTGATAATTCATTTCCTCCAGTCAGTGAATTTTAGCCTTCTCCATATGGTATCATCATCTTGCAGCAAAAAAATATAGTATCTTGATATAAAGTATTGGAAGAAATTACAAACCACAGTTGCAATCTCCAAGTTAATATCCTACACCGTAAAACTGATGAGCATTTTGGACTGGTATTCATAATAAGCAAGTTAAACTGGCAAGAAGTGTGGATAGGCTTGACTGCATATCCTGAAGCCTGAAGGCAGACCTATAGCTCACCTATGCTGAGATCCTCCTATAAACCGCATTGCCGGAACATAGGGGAAGCTAAACTGTAAAATAGGTGCATTTTTATATACATTTTGCCTTTACACTGCATTCTTATGCTCCAGCTGGTTTCTCTTTTGACTTACATCCTTAATGACAATTGACAGTCCAGGAATTTTATAATGGACTTCTTGAGAAAAAATGTTGCTTTGGGACAAATCTGACTTGCCAAGGTATGGCAGGCCCAATGGCTGAATCAAGCATTCCAACATGTGATTCATGTAAAGTTATTACCAGTCAAGAGAATACTTGCAGGCAAGACAGCAAGTAAAGACTGCCTTCTGTGTTCAGAAACAGAAATACCTTCTTTTGTGGCCATCATTTATTCTGTTGCATTAAGAACCTAACTCAATGTCTACCTCACAATTTGAATGCAGTGATTTCTAAATCACATATCAAGAAAACCCTCCTACATTCTTGCAAATTCATTGTAACCTATCTTACAGGAAAAATAAATCAGTTTCATTATTGTCAGCTTGCTTGGGATTTAGACATTAGTTCTTCCCAGACATCAGCAATAATATTTAATTATTAATTTTTACATCTGGATATTTCCTGAATCAGCTTTCACACTATGTACATATGATTTCAGACTTGGAAACCACCTTGTTGCAGAAAATACGCAGCTCCTTGCAGACCTAGTGCAAAAAAAAGGGACAAATACATCCGTCTTATTGCTTCCATTTTTTGAAGTTTCTTCACTTGAGACACCTAAAGCCATAGCAAATCAATTCCACTCTCTGAATCAGGCCCTTTCTTTGGCTCTAGAGTCCCCCCCCAGCATCCCAATATCTGAAGGGAGCCTATGGGGATGCTGGACAGGGACTTTTCATTAGGGACTGTAGTGAGAGGACAAGGGGTAACAGGTTCAAACTTAAACAGGGGAAGTTTAGATTGCATATGAGAAAGAAGTTCTTTACTGAAAGGGTGGTGAGACGCTGGACTGGGTTGCCCAGGGAGGTTGCGAATGCTCCATCGCTTGCAGTGTTCAAGGCGGGGTTGGACAGAGCCTTGGGTGGCATAGTTTAGTGGGAGGTGTCCCTGCCCATGGCAGGTGGGTTGGAACTAGGTGATCTTAAGGTCCTTTCCAACCCTAACTGTTCTATGATTCTATGATTCTATATTCGGCTTATTGCCATTAATTATACAAAAACTATGATCAGAAACTGACATATTTTGAGGCACTTCAATATTTATAAAGCTCTAGAGCGAAAGATACATATGGCACTTGCCTTACCTATAGGCAGTGGAAATGAGCACACAGAACAGTGAGCTCACTAGTCATCTGAAAAGTAATACATTTTGTTTGTTTGTATTTTCTAACAAAACTTATTGCATTATGTTAAATACCCTGAGGGCTTAGTGTAAAATGTGACTGGAATGACTATAAAGAAAAAACTTTCTGTCTCATTAGATGATCTGAGTTTCAAAATCTGTTCTGAAAGTGTTGTAAAGTGTATAGTGTTGCAGATTAATGCTCTGAATACATTTCCACAGTGCTTGATGTGTTTCATAAAAGGTCCATTTCAGAAGTGTGCAGCATTATATGTGAACAGTCGCAGTAAATAATCTTGTTACAGAAACCTAAGCAATTTTTACAAGGCGTATTTCTGGATGACTGAACAATTTATTCTCCAGATGTCACATTGTATTTTTCCAATATAAAACGAAACAGCTTTTTTTTTTTTTTTCTTTAAGGCATACTGTTTTGTTTGGTGAGTCTGGATCAAAGGTACTTCCTTAGAGAGAAAAATCTATTATTAAAACCTGTTGTGGTCCAAAATTTACAATATATATAATTATAATATGTAATTTAGCATTTAAGTTGATTTAGAGGGAGATAAGATTGCATCAAAGTGTGAACATTGCTGAAGATAGCTCTGTACATTTTAAAAACATGAATCATTAGCTGTTAAACTGATCATCCCTGTTGATCCTAAAGACTGCAAACATCTTCACTAGCTCTGTGTGGAGTTAAAACCATGTCACTTCACGTGTTAGCCACTAAGAAACCCATAAGCTGTATTATAGGTCCTGGAAGATTAAATGATAGTGTGATGTGATAAGGACTGCCTCTCTAGAAGGCAAGAGCAATCAAAAACATTTTTGCTAGGCAGACATCATCAGTAGACATAAACAGGGTAATTTTCCAGCATGTATTTTTATGGTTTTAGAAAGTAAGTACTTTCACAGGAAGATCTCACCCAGGCAAATTCACAGACTATCAGTGACCTATATTATTGATGAAAAAACCAGAAAAATAATTCCATGCGCTAGTGAGTATCACACATTTCTATTTTCTTGTCCTGTTTTCTTAATTATACACAGGGAAAATTACTGTCAAAAGATAGATTGCTAGATGTTTAACAGTATTCTGCATTCTTACTCTTCATTGCCTTTTATTCATATGTTGCTGTTTCTGTATCCACAAAGCTGCACATTCATACAGACCCATGTAAATGTTCCAAGCAGTTGACTATAGAGGCATTTGTCTATTAATGTCTACTTAGAGCAGATTGCATCAGAACCAATAGACATTGGCTTTAAAGGGTGATGAGCTGTAAAAGTTTCTTCATTATATTAATCTGGATTTTACAAGAAATGGATTTGAAGATCAAAAGCCTTTCTTTGGTTCAATCCTGTCTTTTGTTTTCATGTGTCGGTGTCTTTTTATGAACACTGCAGACATAGCTGGGTTCTGCTACATCCGGATTCATGGTGGAAAATACTGTTTGACTTGTCTCAGATGTTTTTCTGCCCTTCCCACCCCATCCAGCCTTTGCTGAACATGTTCTTATTTAAAGCCAGCTGGTAGGCAACAACCTAGGTGCATACAGCTATAATACTTAAGCAAGCCATTGCTTAAGCTGATGTATCTGAATATTTTACGTTGATCTAATGTCCTTCAGTCTGCATGTGCTTGAGTCACTAACAAAGCTCTTTCTGTAAAGACAGACATTTATAACTAATGCAAGTATAGATAGGAATTAATAAATTCTAGATACGCCAAACCTTTTCAATCCAAATTTTCCCTCTGGTATACTCCCATGGCTATCTCCTTAGCTAATACAGCATGCATTTCCATTTGAAACAAGCAGTGGGTTTTGTGCTCCCACCCTAATTTTCCACGTAATTAATATGCATGCACCTCCTAGGTGTGCTACACCACTTTCAGGAACTAATCTTAATTGAAGATTCTTGAATATTTTAAAAGTTAATATAATAATTTTAACAAGTAAATCATAGAATCATAGAATAGTTAGGGTTGGAAAGGACCTTAAGATCATCTAGTTCAAACCCCCTCCCATGGGCACAGACACCTCACACTAAACCATGTCACCCAAGGCCCTGTCCAACCTGGCCTTGAACACCACCAGCGATGGAGCATCCACAACTTCCCTGGGCAACCCATTCCAGTTACAGTAAAGAATTTCTTCCTCATATCCAATCTAAACTTCCCCTCTTTAAGTTTAAACCCATTACCCCTTGTCCTCTCACTACAGTCCCTGATAAAGAGTCCCTCCCCAGCATCCTTATAGGCCCCCCTGAGATATTGGAAGGCTGCTATGAGGTCTTCACTCAGCCTTCTTTTCTCCAGGCTGAACAGCCCCAACTTTCTCATCCTATCTTCATATGGTATGGATAGCTATAGCAATTTTTAGACATACTTACATGCATATCTATCTTTCAATTGCTTAAATTCCTCCAAAAAATCAGGTATTCCATGAAAAAAATGCAGGTGGATTACCTAAATCAAATTCCACCAAAAATTTAGGATATTAATTTTCCAGTGAGTGATTTAACTAAGACCAAACTCCCTGTTCTGTATTTAGGTTTTTGAGGAGCATGGATTTTGCAGGTCAGAACATAGAGCTTAAGCAATACCTTGAAATGCAGCCCAAATGATTTAAAGGGGAAAAGAACCAAGCTGCAACATAATAGGCAAGGACTGAAATGTGCTAATCAAGAAAATTCTTCTCTGTAGATTTTTCCATTCCTATATCAGAGGAACCTCCAGTAACACCTGAAAGCACAAACTTATTTCAGAAAATTATTTTTCACAAAGTCATTATTTTTTTATGCTCTGTGTTACTCAGTGAAATTGAGGCACTCTGAGTTTGTGATAGGAGATTTGGGCTAGTTCTTGGTTTGAGAGAGTTCACAGCATAGTCCATAGCAGCTACTGAGAAACTGCAGTCTTCTCCAACTGTCTACTTTAATCCTGATTGTGGATAGTTCATCTGTTAAGGAAACATAGCACTGAAGATTTCACCTGTATTCCAGAAATTCAGCTGAAATGTGACAGAGGTATTAAAAGACGAGGCAAGATTTTTATACTCCAGGATAGAGTGGCATTTTGGATAACCAGTGGTGACAGAAAATGTTTCTTGAGCTGCTACCTGCAGGGCAGAATCCAAGACCAAATTATGGACTGAGCTAGCTTACTGTTATGTGCAATTGTGAACTCTTCCAGATGTTCTTTTCTGCTAAGGATTGCTTTTTGGACACTTAAGATAATGCAGACACAGAATTTAGTATCAATTATCCAAAAGGACTAAATAGAGGATTGATCTTTGAGGGCTCCACAGTTAAGAAGCTGAGGGGGAAAAGCGATCAGCTGCATCAAACCTTGCAAGAAGGTATTTTCCCCACAGTTTGGATCCCTGTGCCCTATATGACAGGATCCTCCATGTACGATTTCATTTCCACAGCCCAGCCTAAAACATCATGCATATCCACGGCATTTGCTTTAGTTATGTCAGATTAAATAGCTTCTCTCAAAAACAGATTTAAAACTAAGTAATAGCAAGTTTGTAATGCAACATCAGTATTGCCTCTGAAGAAGGAATTCTTTGTTTATACTCTTTCTCATGTTTTTTCTCATTGCCATTTGAATTCCTGCCCCAACTTCTCATCTGGCAGCAGAGGTCAGACAAATTGAGCGAATCTATGCAACAAGGAGAGGATGTCATATTGCTATAGTGCTATTTGATATATCAAATACAGTTACTTCAGATGGAATCCTTTTTTTCCAGGGATGGTCCCCCTAATACTAAGACCAGCACTGCTGAAGGGCTCCTCAGACAGCAGAAGGGGATATAGCTATCATGCTACATGAAAGGAAAATCTGGACCCCGTGGGTCCTGAAAGCAGGCAGAGGTTTGAAAGTCATGAAAGGTGCCGGGTTACACAGTTAATGGACCAGACATCATAACAACACTCCCAAAGCACAAGCCAGTAAAATTAAACATTCTTATCCTTACAATAAGCTCTCTGGGTTGTCTTTGCACACCTTTTCTTCTTAATTGCTCAGGAAGAGGTGCGGAAAAAACAGCCAAAAGTTGTATCTGTAAAGTATACTGTCAGTAGCAGATGGCATATAGGCCAAAAAGAGCAGCATTCATACAGCTGAGGGATCCAGGGACCAATATGGTAGTCTCATTTTAATTTTCCCTCTGCTTCCAGGTTTTCAAGCACGAAAATCAACCTAAGGCTCCTTCACTGCTGCTTCAGAAGCCCAAGAAACTGGCTGGATGATGAGGAACATGTTCCACCACCACTACCATGTCCCACTGGGGAGACAAATGTGCCAGTGTCAGGGAGATGATGCCAGTAAGAGGCTGGGAGCAGGAGGATCAGGTGAAAACAGGTTTTTAAAACTTCAAAGTAATTAGTATCTTCTTGCCTTAAAAGTTTGCAATGAGCAATTGCTGAAGCACAAATCAAGAGACTGTAATGTAAGGTATAATGGAAAAGTATTGAAACATTACTTAGTATTTCTAAGAGTATTCTTAATGCACTGGTGAGGTTATAAAATCATAGGAAATGTCACACTGAGGCAAATTGAAAGGGAACCCTTTCACAAAAATACCTTTAATTTGGCATAATTTCCCATGCTCCTATTTTCTCCAACTAAAGAGACACTTGTGTCCCTACTAATTCTGCCTCTCACACAGTCCAGTCTTTCTTTTCCCGGATCCTGCAATGAGGCAATAATACTGCTCTCATCAACTATCCTATTACCATAGAAATGATAGCAGCGTCACAAATTCAGCAGTCTGATTTTGACAGGGTTGATTAAGAACAGATGATGAGCTAGAGAAAAAGCTGAACCCTTGATTAAACTCAAGTAACTCCCCTAATGAACAAATGTGGGAATAAAGTATATTTAAAATCATAAATGAGAGATTTTTTTCATTTCATTGACTGTTAGAATTGCTTGAATTTGGTTGCAAAGTTTCCTAATTTATTTTTAAATCCTACATATATATGTAATTAGTAGTGATACTGTGCTCCAGAATCCAGCGAAAAATCAGTGAGTACAGCTTTTAAAACACTAGTTAGGACTTTCCATTTCTTTCACAATAAATATATTTAGTATTACAAATGCACTCCATCTAAGTATACAATCACACAAAGACAGATAAACCATATGCTTTTATTATTTTCAACCAGATCTGCTTGAATTCTAAGCATGTGTTATTTGGGGCCTTTCTGGCAAGTTCTGACCATTCCTGTAACAAAACTACCTCCCACGAGGTGTCCTGCATCTTGCCCAAGTCCTGGAAAACCACTTTTCACTATGCTTAGTGAAGACCTTTGCTCAGTATGATACCAACACACTCCTCTCCCACTGCTTCAATGCCTTAATGAATGAACCAAAGCTAGATACTTTATTGTCTCCTGAAACAAGACCTATATTGAGCACACAGTCACTAAAGATGGAAAAGAATTATTTGTATCATTCAAACCATTCATCCCAAAAAGAAGAAATATCACACATGAAAATAGAAAAGTGTTCCAACACAGCTCATGTTCAGAGACTGTCTTTTCATTTTAAAATCTCACACTAAGTGTTAGCGCTAAATCCTCAATTCGTACTTGACTGGAAACTTAACAACTCAGATTTCAACCACAGTTTATGTCACCAGTAAAAGTGTGCAGTAGGGTGTGCATACCCATTCCAGGCCATCTCTATTCTTAGGCCTGCTGCAGTGTTTCTTCTGCTTCAGACTATTTAGTCAATGCCATTAATCAAAATCCTATAGCAGAAAATGCATGCATAAGTCCTACACATTTATTGCCATGGCAACAATTCAGGTTCTTGTTCATATGTCAAGCTACATCAGTGGAGATAAATTCTATTGTTTTCACACTGACAGTTCTCTCTGTGTTGGACTTAATCCGTGGAAAAATATAGCTTTGCCTCTTATTAAAATAAAACACAGACCACCCAACTCTTCAAATTCTCATTCTTCACATAGTCTAACTGAACAATCTGAACAGTTATAAAATTACAGTTTGATATTTAGGTTTATTATGGTAATTAAAGTGTAAAAAACAGCCCAGTCTTCATGATATTGTTTTAATTTGTGGGATTGTTAGGAATTTAATTCTTCATGAAAAGATGAGCTCCTGGTAAAAAGCTAAATAGCTATGATACCAGAGCACTGTGCTCTTCAATTAGATTGCAGTATTTTAAAATAAATGCCTTTAAGCTTTAAGTGAACGTGGTGTAATTCATTTTCCAACTTAGCTGCAGACACTCTATTTTTAATAACGTAAAAATTAATGATTAATGCATAATATCCAGAGAATGATTTTATATTTCATTTAGCTCATGACAAAATACACTCTCATGTGGGAGATTCACAAGTGCAAAAGAAAGATAAGCATCATTTTTTGTTCATATGCCTCTATGGATTTACTTGTATATGCTGTATTATGTGCAAGTCTTAATGCCTGACATAATTTTACATGATTTTACTGTGTACTAGACCACAGTTTTGATTCCTGTTATTATTTCCACAGCCACATCATCTTTCTCATTATCACAGACTAACAAGAAACCAATCTCTCATTAATGAAGTACTTTTAATGCTTCGTACTCTCGTTATTTCCTATGTACAATGCATCATGCTTCCTGGGAAGGCAGAAGCCTCATAGCATCACTAAAGACCCATCCTTTTCAATCTGACCCTTTTTTCACTTCCTCATGCAGATTTAAGTCCTTGCTTTTACAGCATGTTTCATATTGACAAAGCCTATTACCATGATATACTATACTGGAGTTCATTTCAGCTAATATCCAGCGCTACATCTGTTACTGTCAGTACCCAATCTGAGTTACTGTGTCAGTGAAGATGAAGACAACTATTATATTTACTTATTGTCACGCCATGTGATGCCAGTATCAGAAACTGCTTCAGATACACACTGTGTGTGACTTGCATCAAATATATATATTTTTAAATGGGGGCGTTTGTGTAATTTGTAAATATCCTGTGAACTTCATTCATATTAATGAAGCAGCGTTTGCACTTTACTGCCATTTTTATGCAAATCACAGTAACTCTTTGTGTGCCATGCTTCTATACGTGACACATGCCAGATTTTTAAAGCAAGACTGTTATTTCCCTGGATGAGAAGCACAGGCCAGGTACAAAGCATGCCTTTTGCAGTCATCTAAAAGTAAGACCTCGGGGTTCTGAGGAGGTTAAGGAATATGCCAAATGCCTCATCAAATAACTTATTGTTTAATCTTGCCATGTTCTTAAGGACAAACACTAACAAAATACCTTCAGGGTTTGAGAAATTGAGAGCAAAATATCTTTTCTGAACTCCAAAACTCATGTTTTCCAGTTCTCTTCCTTGCTCCAATTAAAAATATCGTGTTTCTTATTGCTTCTAAACCCAGCCATATACTAGTTTCAATAATGTATATGTATTTAAATAGTAATATTTGAAGCAGAACAAAAGCAGCTTTTTTCCATACACGCAAATTACACTTCAAAATAAAATTTTAGTTTCCAGTTTAGCAGTGCCCTCTGGTGATATATATCTTGGATATGTATGTGACCTATTTCAACATAGTGCACCTGGCCCAGATCTGGACAAGAGCTACAATTAAATTTAGGCATTTAAATCTATGACAGTCTAGAAAGCTTTTTTAACCCCTTTGGCTGCTGACATCTCAAAGATGTTATATTTCTGCCTACTAAGTTCCCCAGCCTGAAGCTTGTTTCATGCATGGGCAGAATTATTGCCATCCTGCCATCTTCTGGAGTCCCTAACACAGAATTGGGTTCTCAGCTTCCTAACATACATCTGCAGGAGTACTAAAATTGTCAGCCATGCTTTATCTTTGAAAAACTTCAACATCTACTATCAAACAAGTGGTTTAAGCCATAAATCTGTCTCTAGGCGATTGTATCTGAGTTGCAGGCAGTCATCTTAATCCCAGAAGGCTGAAATTTATGAACCCCCCTTTCAGCAGATGGTTTCCAGAAACATTTACTGGCTGTTTGTGTATCTCATTAGGAGGCATCAAACTACCACTACTACTATTATTGCACATTTTTCAACCTTTTAAAATCCATAAAGCTGTTAACTTTTTGAAAAAGAATTGTTGTACCATGACGGCTTTTACTTACAGTTGCATAAAATCTGGTTAATTTTCAAAACTCTTTTATTACTATTAGAGAATATAAATCTCCAATCCTTAACCTAGCACACTGAAAAACATTAGTCCACTGTTCATATCATGACAGTAACGAGCAATACTCCACTTAAAATAGATATTGAGTATATCTGGAAAAAAAGGTAGTATGGATAAAAGTTTGCTTCACATTTGTTATCTGTATTAAAAGCCTTTTCAAAGTTCATTTAGGGAAGTTATCAGGTGCCAAGATCATTTGAAAATCTGGCCTTTCATAAGGGTGGCTGCTGCTGTTGTTGAAGATGTACCAAAAAGAAATAACACACAGTAGTATTCTGAAAATACTATTGTTGCAAGAACTGACAAATGTAAGATTCTTAATAAGATATCATTTTAAATATAAAAAGATTCTGTAATGATTTTTCTTTTCTTTAACACCAACCAAAACAATTTGTGCATCCCAAGTCAGGGTCATAGTTGTAGCTTAATAGAGAATGACACAAATATATGAACCTGATTTGCCTCCTTAAATGATAATCAAAACAAAAAGAATGAGCTTTCCAAGTTCATTATGAAATACTTCACATGATTAATCAGAATTATGTAACTGGATTATTGCTTTGCTTAATAATGTGTTTAATGTAAATTTAATGTAAAAGATCCACAATAGAGGCGGTCAAAGCTCTATAAAAATCCTTTTGCAAAGTTCAGCCACTGCATTAGCTGCTTTAGGCTAATAGTCTAATGTTAATTTGGATTCTAATCTAATATTTTGCATCATATTTAATGTCGGTTTGTAATTAGATTTTTGTTTTTCTTATTTTAGGCAAAGTAACAAAAAAACATATGGGTCAGAGTGCATGACTGTCATTAACTACAGTGCATTTCTGAGACATGTATGATCATAACACAACTTCTGTAATAAAATAGTGAAGATTGTACTCCTGTCAACAACCTGTGTCTCATCCTGTAAATGGAAAAAAAATAGATTACAATCACGTGATAAATACCTGCAGCTGTTCACACATACTGTTCCAATTTAAAAGGTTCCTACCCTCTTAGCTGGTCCAGAATATTAATTCAGATTTTCATCCCTAACTCTGGTTCAGTCAAAAAATTAATTAGACTAATACATCTCTGATAAACTCACTTCACTCCAAATGAGAGTTTTAGAACAATTACATGATTAATTGTTCTGGGAGATCAATGATACTGTAACCTCCAGGAAAAAGGGCACAAGAATATCCAGGACAGGATTGGTGAATGCAGCATGCCTCAGAAATGACAGAAGAAAGAGTTGTAATAATACACAGATGCATCTCCTTTCCTCAACTTCCTTCTAAATTCCAACAGAATTATGTTAATCTTAGAAGAGTGATCTAGAACAATAAAGTATTCATTTTTCTCAAACTTTAAATTTCTTTTAAAAAAAGCTGTTAAAAAATTTCTCTTCAGCTTTAAATTAAAGAATGATAAATTACTATAAAGTAAAAAGAAAAGTTTATGATCTAAAAATCATTCTTCAGTTCAGTTGGAGACTTGGTATCCTTATATAAATGTTAAAAAAAAAAAAAAAAAAAAAAAAAAAAAACACACACACACACAAAAAAACCAAACCCAACCTTAGAAACATGAATTAAAGCAGCATTAGTTTGCTCTTCTTAAATAAATTGGGAATTACGTACACAATTCTTAATTTTTATCTTGCCTATTCTTACTCTTGCCAGCAAATTTTAACAAATTTTCTCTCTTTGGCGGAATGTCTTATAAAAATACTGAAGAATTATTTGTTAGGCACCCTGAGGTAAATCACAGCCTAATCTGATACACCTTGGAAATTTATAGCGATAACAGTACAGAAAATAAAAAATTTTCATTTTGGGGGAAGCTCCAAAAGTATGTTTTCCTTACAAAAAAAAAAAAAAAAAAAAAGAGAACAGGAAAATTTCTGAAGTCATAGACCTATGGCCCCAAAAGCTGTTTTCTTTTCATCAGGGACATAACCACACTCAAATATTTAAATGACTAATTCCACTGAAGAACCCAAAAAGAAATTTTGAGAAAAATATTTTAAAAGTTTTTGAATGAAATATATATGAAATCTAGAAAATAGCAGATACAAGGAGTAACAAATTTGTATTCTTCATTTTAAAGTACTGAATATTCACCCTTTTTTTTAGGGTTTTTGGTTTTCTTACTACTTGCTTAGAGCTCTGTATGCTTCTTGCCTTGAGGAAAAAAACTAGCCTCATCTAAACAACCTATAACAACATTACTCTGGCAGTCTGAATATATCTGGGAAAAGAACAATACTGTCACTATCATTCAGTAACAAAAAAAATTACCCGATGGTACAGAATTTTGTGTAATGCTTGAGCTCTGGAATATCATAAGCATATGCTACTTCAAACTGATGATATATTTGAGGAAGGTTTTCTATCAATGTATCATGAAGCACACAGCTGTTGATAAGAAGGCCGTATCACTTTCCAGTTCATTTCTCAAATAATTCTTCCCATGTGGGTGTCAGTGGAATAGATACAGTACATGTAACTATTTCTTCTCCTTCCCCTAAAATAGCCCTAGTGACAATGAAAATATCAGGCCTGGCTACAGCAGATAGAGCAGCACTGAGTTTCCTTCTGATAGGTCATTTTTACCATACCTAAATATCTAAGATCCTGTGTCTAAACACACAGTCTAGATGTCCTCTCATTCACCTGTGGTTTTTTTTTTTAAAGATGGTAAAAGATGGTCAATTTTATTTATATCATATTTTTGCTGACAATAAAAATTGAATAATGTCACTGAAACATTATTAGAAATTAGCATCCCAGTGCCAGGGGTACTGAATTCACAACTTGGTTTAACATAATTTACCTTAGTTTACCACTAATAAAAAGCAGTAGTAATGTTCCTGCCCTATGAAAATTCATTTGTATCTGTCAAGTGTTGTATTTTGGTAAAAAAGTTCCACGTAACTGCCTATAAAGATAATAAGTAATTTTTTTTCTTTCTTTCACCTCCTAAAAAAAAAAAAAACACCACCAAAAACACACGCACACACACACAAAAAAAAAAAAAAAAAAAAAAAAAAAAAAAAAAAAAAAAAAAAAACAAAAAAAAAACTTCCATTTTTTTCCCAGGGGTATAGAGACAACGCACCTTGAGTTAATTTTCATCACACTCCTGAGCTCTCTGCACACCATAAAACCCAAAAGAATGAGGTCTGTGCCAGGAAACTACCAAGAAAACAGGAAAAGAAACATCAAAGCCACAGGACCTACGATGTTACACCAAATCAAAGCAGAATCCCAGCGCTGCTGAAAGTGCAGCCAGACTGTCAAAGAACTGACACTATTGACAGTATAAAAAGATAATTCTAATGTGAGACTTGGAAAATTAAGTACTCCACTAGTCACACCAATAATAAAGAGGAATATATTTTATCATATGTTCTGTTGCCTAATGGCCACACTCCCCTTCATCTATCAATAGCTGGAAGAAGTAGCAAAGAGAAAAAACTTCTGCCATCCTCTGTCTCATTGCGCAAACGTCAAAAGTAATCAGCTAGGTCAGAAAGCCTTCAGAATTACCTTTGGGATGGAAAAACAGTCATGGATATCATGTCTTCAGTGCTTTTAAGTTCCATAATCATGGACCCACCAAGGTCTTTCCCTCCTCAGATTATCTTCCAGAGTTGCTGCTGCTTTGCTGGTTCCAGCAAAGGTATAGATCCCACCTTATTCTTGCTCTGTGTTCCACGCAACTGCAGCAGTCGTGGTGCACTGGGAATCATCTGAAGTACTAATAACTGCTGGCAGTACTTCACTCATTAGAAATATGTAAGTTATCCTTTTAAGAGAGCTCATAGGTTTTCTAATGTTGTTTATGACTTAGAATTAAAATTGCACATTATGTTTTGTATTGTACCTATTTAACCACATAACAAATCTGAAGGAATAAACATCATCCTGGAAATGATCTTTCAGATAAATTCGTATAGAAAGTCTAAAACTGAACAATGCCCAAAGGCTGGGAAGGGAAGAGGGGAGGATATATTCAAGAACTAACTGCAGTTTTTCATAAAACACAGTTAACATGGATATAATGTAACCAAGTCAAGCACAATATGATTGATTTATTATATTGGAATCCATTAAAAGTATTCCATTGCAGTTTTAAAACCATATAGTCATTAAATATCTTTGAAAACACACATTCTCTACCATCATTATAAGATATTCTTGACAGCACATCATTTTTAATGGCACCATTATAAACAGGATTCATAATGGCTCTGTTTAGTATGTAACAGAATTGGAAGTCTGCAATATACAGACTTGTATTCAACATAATCAGATAACAAAGGGCACTGAAGGAAAGATGAGTGCACAATTAATATATGAATAATTATTTTGTGTAAAACGAAATGCATTTCAAATAGGGTGTCAAATCAGCATTAAGAGGGGAAAATGGAACAGTGAAATAGACTTGATGTACATTACTTACAAGTACAATATGAACCACTGGTGCTGATATATGATCTAAATAGAAAGGAAAGATTATGCCCAAGGCTAATTGAAGCAATAATGAAGGTTTCTAATTGCAGAAAACTGTCACACACTTAAAACTCCCAGATCCAGTACATGTGCCTTAAAATATAGCTTGTTTTTGTGGTCCTTTCTAATATCAGGACATCTGAAGAACAATTATTCCCAGCTTTTGTCTTTTCAAGTGCGCTAGGGTAATTGGTCTTCAGTTGTTACTAGTTAACTTCACAGTAATGAAATCATGAAACCTAAAGGATCTTAGGAACACTAAAGTTCACCTTTAGCTAAGTTACAGTTAAAGGAGCCAGGAACTTGAAATTAAAACCAAGTCCTAAATTAGGTACACAGTAGCCAAGACAGATTTATATGAGGAGAAAAGGAAATGATAAATTTCCTAGTTCCGTGCAACCCTCACTAACAGTATTATCAAGAGAAGAGGTCTCCTGACTCACCATAAACAGTATGGGACTGTAGCAAAACTCATCAGCACAACCAGAGGCACAATACTCAGCCTAGGTACCTTCTTCCTACAAGGCCTGTCAGTTCAAGGGAAAAGATTAATAGCTGAAAACAAGGCAATTAAAGTCTCTAACTGACCTCTGTCACAGTGGAGACACATTAACATAAAGCCATAGGGTATTTGTAATTATTTCTTATGATGTATGAAGACATACATTGACATCCCAGAAGATCCTAAACAGCCATGTAAGTTGTCATAACTGAAAAAAAAAAAATCCTGTAAAGATAAATTATTCCTTCAATATAAGTTCTTGGATGTAACATCCTCTGGATAAAGACTGCTTTAAACTCTAGTTTGTATGAGGTGTTGTACAATCGAACTTCTCTCTAGCTGATAGTAGAACTTTACAGGAAAAAACCCTCTTAAGATAGGAAGGTCCCAATATTTTGTAGTGATGCTTAAATGGAACAAGCAAATGACGTTTCATGCCACAGTTTTATTTTTCCTTTTCTGGACTGGAGCTGATTCACACCCAAGTGCAACTTGAAGCAGCACCTTTGCTGTCCAAAACTGATTGTCCCAGTGAGGCTACTGCAGTCTTAAGTATGTATAAATACATATGTGCACGTGTGTATGAATATATACATGTGTATGCATACACAGATAACACTCCACAGAATCTCTAGTGCTTGGGAGGGACTTAAGTAGGGTTATTAAGCCAGTATCCACATGTTTCATTTCTTTATGTCATTTGTGGCAGTGTCACCCGAGGAATGGAGGAGGTGCCTACCTAAGGTAATAAACCACTCGAACTAACAAAATTTATTATATACCTTTGTATCTGTAAAAAGCTGACTTATAGCCATACTGAGATAATTAATTTAACAGTACATTTATCTACAGGTATTCATAGCTACATATATTCGCATATTTGTATGTTTTCTGTGATCTGTTCTTATACGATCCAAAATAAGTAACTACAGACTTACTCAAAGAGCATCACATTAACTAGTACTGATATTGTATTTTTCCGATTTTCCTAAAATAAAGAATGTTTAAATTCACTGCAGCATGTTGGAGCATTTTCTTTTTGGCATGTGGGTAGCATGTGATTGGGTATTTTTGCCTTTTCTACTATTAGAAAATTACATTTCTATGTAATTAGGAAAAATATCTTTTCCTCTTCTGCTTTTTATGCTAAATATGTAAAAAGACAACATATAGGAAAAGATGACAAATCAGACTGATGATATTGGTGATAAGTATGTGAAAATCCCTTTGAGTCAATACTTTTCCCCACAGTATAGTCATGCATAGCTCTGTAACTTGTGTTTGCCATTTTGGCCTTGCTCCCCGAACTTTTCTCCTCTGCAACATTAACCATAAGCATACCTCTTGCATATGTGGGGATCTCTGCATTCTCATTCTGTTAACACTCTCGACTATTATTAAATATTCTGTTCAAATGAAAAAGCACTTCTTTATCTGTAACACAGAAAGTATTTCTATTTATTTCTGCTTTTCTAAAAATAATGCAAAAATGTCTGTACAACACAAAATAGCACTTAAGAGTCTAATTCTGTTAGTACCACCAAAACTTTATTGCTAACTTAGCCAAAAGATAATAGTTAGTACATTCACTACCACAGCTGAAATCTGTCACACAGGTAAGAGGTATAGATCAGGTGTGCAAGTTTTAACAGTCACGTATGAGAAACAACAGGGATTTTGATAACCATGGAGACCAAGACGGAATGGTAGTGGGGATGCAAGAATTGAAGGGGTACGGAGATAACAGAGTAAGAACTATGCTGTCTTGCTTCTGTCAAAGAGGTCTGTATGTTGCTACCTTGACAGCAAGGTTCTTCTAAACCACATTTCCCAGAGGATATTGTTAACAGCACCCTCCTCAATGTCACAGGATCAGTTCCCAGCATGAGCTTACTCTCTGAGACAGGTCTGCAAAAAGAAGGCTCTGAACAGTTCAAATGCCATCAAGGCCAAGAACTAGGACAAATCATGTCATGGAGGGCTCTAGTTTTACAGTCCACAAAAGTATCAATATTGCAGTAATAATCTCACAATTTCAGATCTGTGGTGGTAAAATGGGAATATTACAATCCAGGGCTGTTGTGAGGAAACATTTAATCACATGTATCAAGGTTTCCACATTACAGAGATAATTTCTATAGAAAAGCAAATCAGAGTTATATTTTTTTTCAGAATTATTTCAGAAATATCATTTTTTTTGGGTCATGATAATTGCTTGTTAGAACAGTTGAAAATAACTAAGGCATAGAAAAACATACTTGTCTGACTGAAAACTTCGTAACATACATGAACAATATCCCCTGATTTTGGATAATCTGTAATTTTTCAATACCTGAATTTTTAACCTTAATAGTGCTGCTTTTATATATACTTTGGTTACACATGCAGTGTATAATAGTATGACCTTCATCCACAGCATCCTTGTAGTGGAACACATGCATTTATTATAGATTTTATTATAAATGCCTTAATGAAATTCTAATCAATAATACTTTAGAGAATGGCAAAGAAATTGAATTCACAGGTAAAAGGAGATGTTATTATCTCAGTTCAGTAACTATGAAATAGAAAGATGAAAAATCCTGGTTTTCATATTAGAACTGAGCACAGCTGTACAGTTATATAGTAAAGTATCACTTGTATCCATGGCGATCAGCAGTAATTGATGCACCACAGTTATTTTTATAAACCCAAACGAAAAAAAATCAACTAGAAAATTCGTTGCCAGTTTCTTGGCATTGTACGGTTTTTATCTGTACATAATGTACAAATTCATAGTCTGAATACACTGACTGATCTGACTCACTGAATAAAACATGTGGGGTTTTGTCGCATATTAAAGAGGGAGATCTCACACAAAATAACCATGTCTTTCATGAGGGATTTAATGGAAAATATTTATTGGAATAAGGTATAATGTTTACTTAAATTCAGATTGCTTTGCATTTAGGATCTATACATCATAGGAATTTATTCTTTTTTTTACTGATTAACATTTTTTTCAGATGTCTTACAGTGATAACTTTGGGACAATTTTAGAGCAAGTCAGTAGATCGCTATAATATGGAAAAACCCTAATGAAGACACAAAAGCTCAGTATATGTTGTGTCTTGGACATTCTCTGTTATGGTTAAAGCTCTTGGATTTCCTTGAACAAAAATATGTCAAAAAATATGCTGTTTTAAAGGAAGATACATGCTTTCCAATAGCTCCACTTACTCCTCGAAATTATACCAGGAAAGGATATTGCTAATGTTTTGCTTTTGGTGATGGTGTTTTTGTTTAAAATATAGCTATGCATCCACTAAAGAACTAAAAAGGTGAACAACCAAAAAAAGAATCAGGTGTCCCCCATCAGTCTATTAGTAACAATCTTGTTTAGAACAGCAGGAAAACAAAAGTAACTTTAATTTCCTTTTTTTTTTTGTTTTCCAAAATGCATTTCCATCTACTTGCAACAGGGTTTGCATTGGCAATCAGTGTTTATTTTACTTGTAAGAAAATACAGAGATTGTAATATTTTGCAGTAAAGACAAGTATTCTGTAAAATGCAAATCTCCTGCTCTTTTTCCTTGACATGATCAGTTTCAGACTAATTTTCCAGTGGCGGTCAGGTTGTCAGATGATAACAGCTGTCGTGGTGAACTTTCTTGATTTTGCGTTTTTTCTCTTTTCAAAAAACTTTCTTCAAGTCAATTTCAATTGTTGTTTCAAACTCCATATGAAGCATGCTATTTGGTTTCTGGCTTTATCCTTAACTGACTTCTGATGAGCATTAAATAAATTGTACCTTCAAGTCAGGGACAGGCAAGATCTCAGGACTTTGTTAAATGATAAAGCATTATAGAAAATCCTCCACAAATATTCCCCAAAGTGTACGGAACATTTAACGGTATATTCAGCGCTATATTTCCCTTCTTTATGCAGCACAGCATCATTCCCTTCTCTCATTTCTGCTTCTTTTCACTTTCCTCTTCCCAGGTATCTGTATGATTCCTTTGCCTGAATTATCAGATATACATAGAATCATAGAATCATAGAATAGTTAGGGTTGGAAAGGACCTAAAGATCATCGAGTTCCAACCTCCTTGCCATAGGCACAGACACCTCACACTAAACCATGTTGCCCAAGGCACTGTCCAACCCAGCCTTGAACACAGGGATGGAGTATTTACTAATTTTTTAGGCAATCTGTTTGGTGCCTCACCACCCTCACAGTAAAGAGCTTCTTCCTTATAGCTAACCTAAAATTCCCCTGTGTAAATTTAAACTCATCACCCTTTGTCCTATCACTACAGTCCCTGATGAAGAGTCCCTGTCCAGCATCCTGTAGGTTCCCTTCAAATACTGGAAGGCTGCTATTAGATCTCCACGCAGCCTTCTCTTCTCCAGGCTGAACAGCCCCAATTTTCTCAGCCTATCTTCATACGGGAGGTGCTCCAGTCCCCTGAGCATCCTTGTGGCCTCCTCTGGACTACTTCCAACAGCTCCATGTCCTTCTTATGTTGAGGACACCAGAACTGCACACAGTACCCCGAGTGGGGTCTCATGACAGCAGAGTGGCAGGATAACCTCCTTCAGCCTGCTGGTCAAGCTTCTTTTGATGCAGCCGAGGATACAGTTGGCTTTCTGGGCTGAGAGTGCATGCTGAAGCCAGCTCATGTTCAGTTTCTCATCAACTAAAACATTTGGAACGGAAGAATATAAAATCCACATATCCACTGGTTTAGTTTTTTCCCTCTATCCTGGAATTTATAAGTTTATATAGCAATTCATATTAAGTGGGCTTGACCTGGGTCCTTAATGTAGGACAGCATCAAGTATAAGCTATAAGCACATGCGTACAGGCACACATTTACCTAATGTAAACTAATTTTAGCTATAACTTTATGTGATTCAAAAATTACAGCCATTTTTAACATAATTCATCTCCTAATCAGCTAGTGACTATGCATAGTTTTTTTATATTTAATGAAAGCATCTAAAAATAGTTCTCCGTTATTTTCTCTTTTTAGGTTGTTTCTTCTTCCTTCTACTACTATATCACTATGCCTTTTTGTCTAGGGATACTGAACAGGGAATTAAAATGCATTAACAAAAGAAAGGTTATGGACTGTGAGTCAGCAAGAACAAAAGAACCAAATATATCATGTAAAAGCTAATAATATTTAGATACGGAGCCTAGAATTTAGCATTTTCATTATGTTTTTCAGTTAGCATGAAAGTTTAATCTTCCACTAATCATTTAAGATGCAAAACAAACAGGGCTCTCAGCATATCACCATCTATACTCGGGTCCCCATGAGAGTGAAAACCACAAAAGAAACCTAACAGTATGATGCTATATATTCTGAGATATTGCCAGTCAATCTGATTTGCCACATGCCCATACATTTTAATGCTGACTTCATTACGAAATCTCTTCTTGATTAATCATTGGTGAACAATGACTAAATTGCACTTCAACATCAGCTTGAACTGGGGCATTGTTAGCAGCAACATCCATTTGAAAAGCATACCAGATGGGTCAAGGAAAGGTCAGTATGGTACTACCACAGACACAATGGACAAGTTCAGAAACCGGTGGCAGAAATAGTTGAACTGAAGACTACAGTAGCTTTACAGAACCTGCTGTGAGACTGTTTAATCTTTTTTAAATCATGTTAATGTATTATCAAAATATTTTATAGCTGTCACTGCCTCGCTACTGTCAACAAAGACTAAAAGGCATATAAAGCTATTGAAACTTCTGACCTATAAGTAAGGGTGGATAGACTTTGGTATGGACTTAGAATCACAGAATCATAAAATAGTTAGGGTTGGAAAGGACCTTAATATCACCTACTTCCAACCCCCCTGCCATGGTCACTTTAAGAACAATTGGCACATTTAATTTTATCTTCTATGACTCTACAATTTTCCATGGTATTTGCATAGCTGTTTAGCATCTAAACCAGTCCCAGCTGGAAAGGTTCTTGGGTCCTGTGAGAAAGACTTCTCTTACCCACTTCTTCCCTCCAGCATGTGCTAGCTTATTGCATTCACAATCTCCAACAGAGATTTTCATTATCACCACATAACCCTTACTGCTATGAAAAAAAAGCTTTGCTATCATTTCCCCAATTTATAAATAGACAATCTATCTCTAAACATGGACAACCAGTAGATACTTCCAAAATCAAAAATCAAGGTCCTGGAGACTGAAACTGTCTTAAAAACTTCCACAATTGCCATTTCAACATTACAAGTGCTCCAGAGCATTCCTGATCCACCTAAAATTTTGACAGACCTCTCTTTTGTTTCAACTCTGTCTCACACTTGAGTTTGGTTATAATCCTCTGGGTCAGCTCTTCCAAGCTCTTTGTGAGTCTATTTGGTCAGCATACTCAGCGAGCACCTACTGTGCTTCTTCCTGTGCCCTGTTCAGCACACACCTTCAGGCACATTCAAAGAGGAGGGGAATGGAAAACCAGTACAAAATATATGGAACCCCACACAAAGTCTCCTCCAGCCGCCTTTAACTGCTCATTTAATATTGGCTTTTTTAACTGCAATGAAAATTTGCATAATCTTATGCATAGTCTATATACTTTACTATACTAGATATATTTTAAGGTTAGTAAGCTCTGGCAAATATATATTTTGAAATTACTAAAGAAAATGTCATAAAATAGCCTTATATTTGACATTTTAAGAGAAAAATTGTCAATCGCAAAATTGTAATCTATGGCTTCTAAGTGCCATCGTTGTCTTCTAACAAACAAATGTAAGTAAATATTTTCTCAACACTCAAGTTTCTCTTTTTACTGCACCTGCTTTTTTTCACATCAAATTCTGCTTCATATAACAAATATATGAAAAAGTGGCTGTCAGACTGAAAATTTTTTGGTTTAATGTTGATGTTGTATGCAGAGGTACAATCTATACATACGCAGAGGCACAGTCTGTGGACTTGTACAAAACCACGTGAAGTCAATTGGGAAGATGCATTTTTCTGCTAAGCTGTGAAGTCCCCACAGCTGAATCATGGCAATTACAGGACAGGAAAAATAAAGTTGCTCACCCCATACTTTGTAATTTAACCCAGTATATCTATTTTTTTTACATATATTTATGGGTCTTAAAACAATGCAGAAAACAGCATTGCTGAGATACTCCTTTCTTGCTTGCTCATGGGCTTTTACAGTAATAGCAGCACATAATATAAAACAATTGAGTTTGTTTTCAATAAGGTTAGTATCCTTTCCTAGAGGATCACAAAAAGCCTAAGTCAGATGTTGAATTCATAAGCAATATACAAGGGTCATCTGAAAGACTGCAATAATCAAAATCTTATAAAGAAAAGTCATAGCTGTATGAACTTCGTATGCAATTGACATTCAAATTTTGCATACAAGAGTTTTCCATAATAAGTAAAACCAGAAAGTTACTTTCACATTCTATTTTAGGTGTGGCAAGTACTGTAATATAAAATTATAAGAAAGTTTCTACAACCACTGTACTCACAGAATCACAGAATCACAGAATAGTAAGGGCTGGAAAGGACCTCAAGATCATCGAGTTCCAACCCCCCTGCCACGGGCACGGACACCTCCCACTAAACCATGCCATCCAAGGCTATGTCCAACCCCACCTTGAACGCCGCCAGGGATGAAGCATTCACAACTTCCCTGGGCAACCCATTCCAGGGCCCCACCACCCTCACAGTATAGAATTTCTTCCTCAGATCCAATCTAAACCTCCCCTGTTTAAGTTTAAACCCATTACCCCTTGTCCTCTCACCACAGTCCCTCATGAAGAGTCCCTCCCCAGCATCCCTAGAGGCCCCCTTCAGGTATTGGAAGGCTGCTATGAGGTCTCCACGCAGCCTTCTCTTCTCCAGGCTGAACAGACCCAACTTTCTCAGCCTATCTTCATACGAGAGGTGCTCCAGTCCCCTGATCATTTTCGTGGCCCTCCTCTGCACTTGTTCTAACAGTTCCATGTCCTTTTTATGTTGAGGACACCAGAACTGCACGCAATACTCCAAGTGAGGTCTCACGAGAGCAGAGTAGAGGGGCAGGATCACCTCCCTCAACCTGCTGGTCACACTCCTTTTGATGCAGCCCAGAATACGGTTGGCCTTCTGGGCTGCAAGCGCACACTGCCGGCTCATGTTCATTTTTTCATCAACCCACACCCCCAAGTCCTTCTCCGCAGGGCTGCTCTCAATCTCCTCCCCGCCCAACCTGGAGCTGTGCCTGGCATTGCTCCGACCCAGGTGGAGGACTTTGCACTTAGCATGGTTGAACTTCATCAGGTTGGCATCAGCCCACCTCACAAGCGTGTCAAGGTCCCTCTGGATGGCATTCCTTCCCTCCAATGTATCAACCGAACCACACAGCTTGGTGTCATCGGCAAACTTGCTGAGGGCGCACTCAATCCCACTGTCCATGTCACCAACAAAGATGTTGAACAAGACCGGTCCCAACACCGATCCCTGGGGGACACCACTCGTTCCTGGTCTCCAGCTGGACACTGAGCCACTGAGCACTACTCTTTGCGTGCGGCCATCCAGCCAGTTCGTTATCCACCGAGTGGTCCACCTATCAAATTGATGTCTCTCCAACTTAGAGAGAAGGATGTCATGGGAGACAGTGTCAAAGGCTTTACACAAGTCCAGGTAGATGACATCAACCGCTCTGCCCCTGTCCATCAGTTCCGTAGCCCCTTCATAGAAGGTCACCAGATTGGTTAGGCAGGATTTACCCTTAGTGAAGCCATGCTGGGTGTCACCAAGCACCTTGTTGGTTTTCATGTGCCTTAGCATGGCTTCCAGGATAATCCGCTCCAAGATTTTGCCAGGCACAGAGGTGAGACTGACTGGTCTGTAATTCCCCGGCTCATCCATTTTTCCCTTCTTAAAAATGGGGGTTATATTTCCCTTTTTCCAGTCATCGGGAACTTCACCTGACTGCCATGATTTTTCAAATATGATGGACAGTGGCTTAGCAACTTCATTTGCCAGCTCCTTCAGGACCCTTGGATGGATTTCATCCGGTCCCATGGACTTGTATACATTCAGGTTCCTAAGGTGGTCCCGAACAAGATCCTCCCCCACAGTGGGCCCAGGGTCCCCACCCTCACTGTCCCCGCGTCTGCCTTCCAAGACTTGGGTGGTGTGGTCAGAGCATTTGCCCGTAAAGACTGAGGCAAAGAAGCCATTAAGAACCTCAGCCTTCTCCAAATCCAGGGTAGCCAGTTCTCCCAATAGCTTCTGGAGAGGGCCCACGGTGTCCCTAACCTGTCTCTTATTGGCAATGTACCTATAAAATCCCTTCCTGTTATCCTTAACATCCCTAGCCAAGTTTAATTCTAAGTGGGCCTTAGCTTTCCTAACCTGGTCCCTAGCTTCCCGGACAACATCCCTGTATTCTCCCCAGGCCGCCTGACCTTGCTTCCACCTTTTATAAGACTCTTTTTTCTTTCAAATTTTGCTCAGCAGCTCCTTATCCATCCAAGGAGGTCTCCTGGCCCTCCTGCAGCACTTCCTTCTAGTCAGGATGCACCGCTCCTGAGCTTGCAGCAGGTGAGCCTTGAATATCAACCAACAGTCTTGGGCCCCCCTGCCCTCTAGGTCTGTATCCCATGGAACCTTACTGAGCAGGTTCCTGAAGAGGCCAAAGTCTGCTCTCTTGAAGTCCAGGGCAGTGAGCTTGCTGCACGCTCTTCTCACTGTCCTGAGGATCTCAAACTCAACCATCTCATGATCGCTGCAATCAAGGCTGCCCTGGAGCGTTACATTCCCAACCAGCCCTTCCCTGTTGGTGAGGACGAGGTCAAGCATGGCACCTCTCCTTGTCGGCTCCTCTATTACTTGCAGAAGGAAGTTGTCTCCCACACAATCGAGGAACCTTCTGGATTGCTTGTGCCGGCCCCTACCATCCCTCCAACAGATATCAGGGTGGTTGAAGTCTCCCATGAGAACAAGGGCCTGCAAGCGTGAGGCTGCTCCTATCTGCCTATGGAGCGCTTCGTCCAGCAAGTCCCCTTGGTCAGGTGGTCTGTAACAGATCCCCACAATAATGTCACCCATCGCTGTTCTCCCTTTAACCCTGACCCACAAACTCTCTGTCGACTGCTCACCTGTCCCCAGACAGAGTTCCATACTCTCTAGCCTATCCCTAATATAAATAGCAACTCCCCCTCCCCGTCTGCCGGGCCTGTCTTTCCTAAAGAGCCGGTAACCTTCCATTCCAACACACCAGTCATAGGTGCCATCCCACCATGTTTCTGTGATGCCTATGATATCATACCCCCGTAGATGTGCACACATCTCTAATTCCTCTTGTTTGTTCCCCATACTACGGGCATTTGCGTAGAGACATTTGAGCCGAGATCCAATTGAAGCCGGCTCATTGGCTGGAGCAGCTGGAATGCCCCTACATTGCTCCGAATGTTTACTATAGGTGCTACCAACCAACTGGGTGTGTTGGGATGGAATGATGCCCCCCTCCCCCAACACATCTAGTTTAAAGCATCCTTGACCAGCCTGGCAAGCCTCCTACCAAATCCACTCTTCCCCTTGTTTGTCAGACCAGCTCCACCAGCCCCCAGGAGACCTGGCCTACTATACTGAGTCCCATGGTCAAGGTACCCAAACCCCTGACTATAGCACCACCCTTCTAACCATTTATTAACCTGCCCAATCCTCCTAGCCTTTTCAAGGTCCTGCCCTGTATCCTGGAGAATTGACGAAAAGACAATCTGAGCTCCAGAGCCCCTAACCACCTCTCCCAGAGCCCTGTAGTCCTTCTTTATAGTCTCCAGGCTACTGCTATCTATATCAGTAGCACCCACATGTATTACCAGGAGTGGGTAATAGTCAGTGGGACCAACTAGAGCAGGCAGCTTCTCGGCCACATCCCTGATCCGAGCCCCTGGTAGGCAACACACCTCCCTTGAGGCTGGGTCAGGCCGGCAGATGGGTGCCTCTGTGCCTTTCAGATTAGAGTCCCCGACTACTACGACCCGCCGCTTTTTCCTGGCAGCACCAGTAGTGACCTTCTTTACCAGTGCACCAGCTGGTTGCGCCTGGTGGGAGCGCTGTTGCTCACCAGCCCCCTGCAGGATAGCAGAGCTCTGTTGCTCATCAGCCCCCTGCAGGACAGCAAAGCGGTTCTGGGTGGGGACAACAGACGTAGGAGGAAGCCCCTTGCTTTTAATTACCCCCTTCCTCCTTTTTTTGTTGTTTTTTTCTGTTACCTTTTCCCAGCTTCCTGGGTTAGCAGCCTCCTTTCCTGGGTTAGTAGTCTCCTTTCCTGCATGGGCAACAGTAGACACTCGAGGCCCCGGAACAGTTTGGTCCCGGAGCAAGCAGTGCTGCTCCCCCTCAGCTTCCCTGACACCTTTCATCCTGGTAACAGCTTCCTGCAGTTCAGCCACCTGCTGCAGGAGGGCCTCCACCAGGGAACGCAGAGTGCAGCCCTGCCCATTGCTCACCCTTCCCTTAGGATACCCCGAGCTCTGCACTACAGCCTCCCTTCCCATCGGCTCCGTCTGGGTGCCTACGCTGGCCACCACCGGCGCAGCCAGAGCAGACTCTCTAGTGCTTATCATAAAAGAGCCATACTGTACTCTCTTGAGATTATGACAATCTTGTGGCAGCAGTGCTAGCTGAATAAACCACCCTCACCCAGTACTTGTATCACTCAGACTCTTCTTACAAATGGGTAAACCCAGCACAGATAAAGAAATATTGCCCATCTCACATTGTGCTGAATCTACAAAACCAGAAAGAAAACCCTTCACTGCAAGCTCACAGATATGATGAAGACACCACTATAAAACCTTCCTATGCTTATTCAAAGTAGGGGAAGTTCTCAGAAGATCAACATATTTGTTGGGAATTTGTTATAGATCCTATATTGCTCATTATAATTTCTATTTTCACTAAATGATGATGGGGCCTCTGATGTGAGTTGCTGCAGGGTAAATGCTAAGAAAGTTTGCCATCAGGGTTGAATGGCTTTTACATTTGTTCTTCAGAGAAGGCTCAAATATGACATACTTCTCAGTGGAATCTAACACCAGGTCACATCCCTGCAGCTCCTTTGGTCACTTTAAGCTGCTGAATCAATACAGAACTGCTCTCTCCTTTCTGCACCAGTTATGCACTGTTGAATGGATTGTATTCCAGGGATCAACTTTCATTTACCCCTTAGCACAAAGCATTCAGTCTGGGACACTACCTCCCTTTCTACAGTCTGAATCTACCTTTCAGGATGGCATCCTCAAGTTGACAAGAGAACTCTGTATGACAGGAATGGCAGCACTATCTCCTTCCAGTGCTGCCAGTGGGGATAGAAAAGGACAGTCTGTCATGTTTCCACAGTGCTAGAGCCCATAAGGAAGAATATATTTTAGTTTACAGAAGAGTAAATACTTAGGATTTAATTATATACTTACTGATTAAAAAAAAAAAAAAGGTGTTAAATATAGAAAGTGCTTGTGGCATGGAAAGTATTTGGAAAGGGGGTTGCAGGACAGGACAGGTTATAAAGTGGTTTTCTCTAGGACAATGAGGAAGAAAAGTCATGTTCACTATCTGTGAAACATGATGCGATTACTTATTAAACCAGTATTTTTGAGTTTCTGGGGTTTGCTATTAACTCAGATTAAGATCTTTTCTCTTCAGCATCATCTTTAGGAAGTATTTTATTTGGTGACTACATGAAAACTTAAAGGTCAGAGGAAAAGTGCACAGTTTGCAAGGAATTTTTCCAGCAAAAAGTGGATATTCCACAGTTTAATCGACATCTGATTAACTGTGTACAATCATTTTGGTGTGTAGCGATTGCTTAATATCATTGGGGATTTTTACACAAAGAAAAAAGTATATAACGTTTCAGGGATTTTCATGGGTTTGTATTGGTAGAGGCTACTTACTGTGGGTATAGTAAAAAGCATCAACCATCTTTATGATTTTGTCAGTTCTGGGTTTAGAACCATTTAGTTGGTAAATTTTAGACTGCAGAAATTTATCTTTCATTATGACTTGACCAAGAGTGTACATGGTTCTAATGACTAAATGAGGATATTACAGAAAGTCTCTTTCAAGGTCAAGTCTGGTTAATATAATCTTTTACCAATTATAAATTTTATAATAATAAAAATAAAAATCATTAATTGTTCCTAAACTGGAAGTTACAATGAGATGCATATAATCAGTAGCATTTCTGCTTGGATTGAATCAACTCTTTTAGGAACATAGTAGGCCATTCACAAATATATTTTTTTTCCAAGGTGAATAGCCTTGCTGAATAAAAGTCTTAATAAGGAAGGTATAAGCACTCTGTTTGTGGCACTTGCAGTGATGTCTGATGACTTGGTTATTTATTAAAAACAGTTCGGTGCATTTGCATTGACTGCTGGTTTTACAAAGATTGCTTCTGTATACTGTAACTTGTAGGCTATTATTTTTTTTTGTTTTTTTTTTTAAGGTTTTACAGAGTGCTTAGGAGAGCACTGTAGGCATAGAGGCATTTCAGAGAGAATTTGATGTCAGGATGAACGTTACTGAACTTGTTAAAATCCTGTTAGTCTAGGTTTTCCGTTCCTGATAAGTATGTCATCTGCGTAACTGCATGGCCTTTGTGATAACATTATTTAAAAAACTGTTCTTTGCAGCAGCCTTGTAAAGGGTTGACTATGCAAGGCTATATATGCTTATGGTTTTGAAACATAGCCCTTTGGAAGTTACATTTTTTTGTGTAAAGATGAGAAGGGTAAATTCTAAAATATCTATGACAAATTCAAATGTGAGCTTATGGCAGTCACAGACAGGAAAGAAAAAGAAACAATGCAACTAAGTACTAGTGAGACATCCTGTGGAAAAGTGGAGTGGGAATAGTTTTCCACATTAGAAAAAAAAAAAACACTGAAGATTAATTAATTAAAACAATTATTTTTGGTTTTAATTACTGCTATTTCTTAAGCTCAACTCAGAGCCCAACAGAATCTGATGGAAGACTGTCTTCACATCATCTGCTATGTATTTTTAATGACTCTGTCAATAGCAAACAATAGTGTATTTTCCACTAGTACTTCACATCCTACCACAGAAATTTCAAGTAGAACCAGTATGTCCACAGATTTCTTCTTTTTTTACCCTAAAGTGATTTGGTTTAAATATAATCTTAGGGACAGGTGTCTACTTGGGTTATCGAATGCAAATATGTGTTTGGTTCATAACTACCATTAGTCAACAAGAATACCACAGTCAGAAGGCAATGTCCTGCCCAAACTTTGTGGCTGTCCTCAGGGGGAAAGAACGACTCACATATGTAAATCTTTTTCTAGATATCACAACAGAACAAATACACACACGTGTCACTACACGGTACCATTACACTCCTCTCACTTATAATTCCAGCCAGGAAATAGCAAGCTTCATCCTCGGAGGGACTCATAAATAGTTAAGTACCCTCTATCAACTGAAGATAAAAGGGAAAAATGACCAATAAAACTACATAATGAACAACTACTGAACAAACAGAGCTATTGCAGTCAAACTCAGCCAAGTTATTGCCTAGGCTATTACAAGGATTTTACAGTAATATAATTTAATTTTTTAGCTTTATATCAATTATGCCAAAGGTCTTTCACTCTTCTCATATGCGTATCATTGCTTTAAAATAAATTTCATTATGAAGTCCAAGGTAGGAAAGAAAAACAAGAAGCTGTTCAAGGTCACAAACAACCATGTTCAATAACCTATTTGTAATTCTTTGTCATCTTTGTTTAACTCCTGGAAGTCACTGATGATATATTCTGCTTCATACCCAGAGGACACAGTATAGGACATTTTTCCCCCACTATAGATAAGCGAAGCTCAACTTCTTGAATCTGGATGCAAATTGGAATTTGCATAGTTCAGGTTAAATTGACTTTGGCTTCATCTCACAACATCTGAAAATATACTGCCGTTCTCTGGTGTTTTTAGGACATAATTAGATAAATTCACAGATTAAGCAGCTCCTGGCAGTACTTACTCTTCTGCGAATAGTGAACCAATTCCACAGCACATTGAAATACAAACTGTAGTTGCAATACCAAGTTGGCAACCTATCTTTGCTGCCGATTGTTGTGTGCCATATGGACCCACTTAAGCCTCTTCCTCTTTTGGCACTTGAAGAGAAGGCAGCCATTGTGGCCAGTCATGAGGTCAGTTTGGAAACCAAACGGCCCAGGTGCAAAAACTTCAGCAGGGACATCTGCATCCATGACTGGTTTTTTGGCTAGATTTATCCCTGCCCATATTTAGACATGATATCTGCCTTCTTGCCTAATGTTACCATTTTCTGCCAAATAGAACCCAGTAAGTCTGTTCTAATTTGTATTGTAAGTGATCACAAAATACACCCCGGATACGGCAATTTTATTTTTTTTTATGTCATATGCTACTCTTATACTTCAAATATGAAAACAGCTAACATTCTTTTTCCAGACTATTTCTTCTATCAGATAATGCAGACAGAAGTTCAGGTGAAAGCTCTCAAACTCGAATGTGGATATTCATAATCTCTTCTTTAGAAGTTTGATGCCAGCCACCAAGGAAAGTTGAGATACTCAGAGGAAAGATTAGAAATGTAATTATAGTGATATTGATATGGCTACAGCCTAATACTTTGTACAAAATGTGAATGTTTCATCCTTTGATTCACAGTTCTTAAAAAGGCTAGATAGATGCACATTCATTAAGCTTATTTTATGCTCAGCAATATCACAGTTAACAAATATCTACAGGATATTTAAATTATACTTGTATTTCCTGCCACAGTTCTCTCTGAGGCCCAGATAATTATACTGGTCTGTTGTTCTTCACCTCAGAAAAACACTATATAAGTGAAATAATCAGGCACTTACCATTGTAGGGCTGTAATGGCATTTGAAGGTAAGCAAAACACATTTTAAAGTAACTCAGGCATTTCATGTATTAGTACCATTTTGTTGGTAAATTTACTGTTTGTCACGTAAAACAAGACACCAGCTTTAACCTCCAGTTAGGAGAAAGCACAGATAAAAGGTACCTGTGCAAAATCTCAGAGCCTGAATCACCACTGTCATTCAACTTCCATATTTTCCTAACAGCATGCAATGCCAGATCCAAGGAAAAATGAATCAAGGCCACAGTACTTGACAAAGACTTTACAAAAATACTATAAAAAAAGCACCTCGCATAACATATGTGAGACATATACATACAGATGTATTCACTATTGTCCTGGGTCAGCAGTAGCAATCGTTTCTCCTTCTTAGTAGCTGGTGCAGTGCTGTGGTTTTGACTTTCAGCCTGGGAACAGCACTGATAACACCGATGATTTTAGTTCCTGCTCAAATGTTTAGTCTGACAAAGGACTTTCTGAGTCTCATGGTCTGCCAGGCAGGAGGGGAAGCCGGGAGGAAGCTGAGACAGGACACCTGACCCAAACTGACAAAAGAGGTATTCCATAACATAGCACATCATGCCCAGGATGTAAAAAACTGGGGCCAGAGACCTGGAAGAGGGGGTTCACTGCTCAGTCGGGCTTGGTATCGGTCAGCAGGTAGTGAGTGGTTGTATTCTCTTCCCATGTTATTTCCCTTATCATTATTATTATTGGTGGTAGCAGCAGTGGTTTGTGTTATACCTTAGTTACTGGGCTGTTCTTATCTCAACCTGTGGGAGTTACATTCTTTCGATTCTCCTCCCCATCCCTCCAGGAGCAGGGCAAGGTGGGGGTGGGGGGGGGGAAGCTAATGAACTGTGTGGCTGATTTATGGCTGGGCTTAAACCACAACAACTATATAACATACCAGAATTTTTCTGTTTTTATTACGATAACATATAGAATACTTTCAAGTTTCATATCATGCTTTGCTACATCCTCCTTAGTTTTAAAATGGATAAAACCAATCTTTTTCTTATTCTGATCTGGGAAAAGCATCTTCAATGCAATTCATCTTTGACCTGCTTTCCTCTTTTCAGCCAAACTCTTGCACATAACAGTTTCGTCGCTTTGTTTTTCCTGAGGTACTACTGGACAGAGCATCTACAGAAAACTCCAGCTTGACTCAGAAGCACAAAACCTGTACAAATAAAAAGTATAGGACTTAAATTATACTAGACTTTGCATCAGACTCTTAGGCAGGTGTAAGCTGCGCCAAAATGAAGTTCTTTTAGCAAATAAAAAAGCCAATGGACAGCTGCATCATGGTCAAAGTAGCTTTCAATTTTTAATTTTCTTTCAAAAAAAGGAACTCTCTGCTTAGGGTTAGCTTTGAGTCTCAGCAGCAGTGGCCTTAACCCTGTCCACAGGCCTTCAAGAAATTAATGTGTGGCAGGAAAAAGATTTTGTAGTCTGCTGCCTTCAGAAAGGAAAAAAAAAAAAAAAAAAAAAAAAAAAACAACAAACCAAACAAACTTGCAAGAATGCTTTTCCTACCAGGAAAGAAGTAAAATGAAGTTGACAGTCTGGAATGCTACTGAACTAGAAGTTCTTTTACAGGGAGCCTTTGCCAAATGGCTGACAATAGATTTCAGAAACACATGAGCAGCAGAAAATACATACAAGCTTTTGGAGAGCCCTAAAGTTCATCTGTAGGTATTTTATACCAAGGATTTGGATAAACACAACCAGAAAATGACTTAGATGCAGCATCACATGCAGCACTCTGATTGGCATCTCAATAATGCTTTGGAAACACACAGGTTTCTTTGCTTGATTTTTATGTCTGGATTCTGTCTTGTGTTAGTAATAAGCTGCTCCATTCCAGGCAGCACATCTCAAGGTTGCATAGCATTCCTTCAATGATTACAGTACCACAACTTGAGCTTCATGCTTTAAACTGTCATCCAAAGTATGCAGCCATTACCGAGTTCAGTAACTTGCATGGACTATATATAAATATGTTTATGTACATTGTATGTGTGTGCACTGCTTAGATTCTTTTATCTTTTGTAGTAATAAATACATAGCAAATCCTAACTATTTGCAATTCCACAATTTTAAGGAACTGCTGAATGCTTCCCTCATCTAACATAATCATAATTTTTTAAGGTAACTACCTACAGGTAGCAACAGAGAAATATTGGAATTCTGATGCCACAATATGTTGAGATATAAAGAATACATTTAGCTTTGTTGAGCTAATATCAACTGTAGCAAGCAAATTCAGCACATTTTTTCCAATCTGGCATACAAATGTCAGGGCCCCTTCCTACCCTGTACGTAGATGTGTGTAACGGCTGTACCCTCTGTACGGTATCAGTCCTGCCAAAAGGTACTGGCTAGAAACCAAAGTCACAGCCTGTTCTCTAATGAAAGCAGAAGAGATATGATAAGAAAAACTACAATCAACACCAAACATACTGGTATAAATCTTTACAAATGCAATGAAAATGCCTTAGACTTGTTTGTTCTATTTACTGCTAAGGTTTTGCAGTAAGACTCCTTGAATCCATGAATTTCGCACTGGCTTCAGACACATCTGGAACTACTATATTGCATATAAATAAAAAGCAGAGCTTATCAAAGTACTACTGGTCCCTTTACGTTCCCTAGAAAAGTAAATAAAGAAAAGCCTTACAGAATATATGACATAATGTGCTTCAGCTGCAGCCACGAGGCTAATCCTTTTTCCCCTTGTTCTCTTGTTATCAAGTTATCAGCTGGGGCTTTTCACCTGCACAGAGTCAACCATTTGTAACTAGAAATTCTGCCTTCTCCTCCCTGCAGAATACAATCATTTAGCTGGCTTACCTGTATCAAGCTGTTTGGAAAAACAAGGTGTTTGTTGGCAGACACAAAGAAAAGATCAACTTATAACAAATTATTTATGTCATGTTTATTCTATTTTCAATTTGCATTTGTCAAATCACTACAATGCCCATTTCAATGTTTCAGGCTTACTTATAATTAAAAACATCAAGTTTTTCTAAGTCTTCATGATCTGATGCGATCATATTATGATGTATTTACAAATGTTTATAATAGAGGAATTCTTCCATCTGAATAAAAAACCTGGAAGAAATGGCAATGAAACAACCTGTAGGCGCTTACAGAGGCAGTACTGTGTTTATTTATACATATCAAAAGTGATTGTCATGTTCTTAATCAGACCAAATACATATTGTTATATTCCTAATATAATACATATATATATTCCTAAAGGAAATTTCTCTACATCAGACTCTACGAAAGACTACATCAGCACAAATAAAAAGCATTTGGCATTTTGAGATAAACCAGCCTTGAACAATAATCTCAATAAACCTCAAATTCCAGATGGTCTTTGTGGGTTTCAGACAACAGCTGTATTCATACAGCATCATGATGAGTTATCTGGCTTATTTTTAACAGTAAATATAGACAGTGGTGCTGCTTTGGTATTATTTAGAATAATGTTCAGCATAAATAGTAAGAGAATAACTTGAGATCTCCTGTGAGGATATGAAACATTATCCTCACATAGGCCTCAATCTTTTATAGGGGTATCTGTTGAGAAACACAATAATTTAAAAGGAACTTTGTAAGCTAGTCTTCCACAAATGAACAGAACACACTTCCACTTTACTGCCTCTGTGATAATGTTCATGGCTAAACAGTGTGTTTAATCCAAATGGAAGTCCACAAATATCCTTCCACTAGCACTAGTTTTTTTGTTTTTTTTTTTTTTTTTTGTTGCTTTTTTTTGTTTATTTTGACACAAGTTCTTAATTAATTGAGATTCTTGAAACTATAAGCCATAGAATATCAACTACATAGAAATGAGGTGCCAAATGTTTCCCATACATCAGACGCAATGTTATTTTTATTGTGTCTTTACAACACATCAGATAAGTTAATATTTATGGAGTATACACGGAGGAATTCTGTTAGAATTAATAAATAACAAAGCTAACATTTTTTGAAAAAACAAATCATCAGATATCTCATTATAAACTAGATGTCTTCAGCTGTAGATAATTTAGCATAGTAATAAATAACAGGAGAATACAGTGCTGATGGAATTATATTTCATTATTTAAAATATCATGTTACTCATATAAGAACATATTCTTTTCTGATCAAAATCATGGAAATAGAACTGGCATAGAATTGAGGGTACTTTTAAACAAACAAAGATGAGGTTGCCCCTATCATGCCAGCTAGACAGTATTGAATAGGTGCATATGAATAGGAGTACATTGAATAGGAAACATACCGTTTCTCAAATGTACATTGAAATCATTCTTGGATGTGTCTTTGGCAAGGTGCAGCTCAGAAAAGCTTAGCCCATTGTCACTATTGTCTCAACAATAACAGACTTCTTCCATTTTGAACAAGGAGTTATTTTACAGGCTTTAACGTTGCCACTTTGACTCTCACCTGCAGAAGAGAAATAAAGAATCAATAAGGGATTTTTTTTGTGCAACAATTAATTAACAGAAAATCTTGGGTAAGACTATAAAAACCTCACATAAAAGTTTTTTTGCACCTGATGGTACAACAAAACTATATCAAAGAATTTGGTGTATGCTGATTATTGCATTCAATACTTTTAATAAGTTTATCTCATTTCTGATGTATCTAGTCCTGTGGTTCAGTTTTGTAAAATCCCCACCAATTACATTGTCTAGGGTTCAGCAGTAGCAGTCATTGTTTCTCCTTCTTAGTAGCTGGTGCAGTGCTGTGGTTTTGACTTTCAGCCTGGGAACAGCACTGATAACACCGATGATTTTAGTTGCTGCCCAGTAATGTTTAGTCTGACCAAGGGCTTTCTGAGTCTCATGATATGCCAGGGAGGAGGTGAAGCCAGGAGGAAGCAGAGACAGGACACGTGACCCAAACTAACCAAAGAGGTATTCCATACCACAGCACACCATGCCCACTATATAAAGTGGGGGCAGTTACCCAGAAGGGCTAGATACTGCCTGGGTCTGGCTGTGTATCGGTTTGTTGGTGGTGATCAGTTGTATTCTCTTCCCTTGTTATTTCCCTTATCATTATTATTATTGGTGGCAGCAGCAGTGGTTTGTGTTATACCTCAGTTCCTGGACTGTTCTTATCTCAACCTGTGGGAGTTACATTCTTTCGATTCTCCTTCCCATCCCTCCAGGAGCGGGAGGAAAGGGGGGAAGTGAGAGAGAGGCTGTGTGGCTGACTGAGCTTAAACCACGACATATGTGCAGTGCAGTCTTTCAATCCAGGGAGACTAGATGTCATGTTCAGTACTCTGAGCAGTGCTGCAGGACTGGCCCCCTCATGCAGGTTTTCAAAGTGTGCTAGTAAAAGCAGGTATCGAGTTCTCATTGAAAGTCAAAGGGATCCAATGCTGAACTCCATTAGACCTCTTCATCTGTAAAATCCCAGCCTATTCTTGACATGGAACATGTCTTCATTCTCTTCTAATTTGTGCCTGGTATACATTGTACAAGTGTTAATTAACTGACAGTAACATAATTGAAAAAATATTGTTATGGATCACTGTAGTTCAGCTTCAGACACTGACAATGAAGTAGAAACACAATTTTAAAACAGCAACTGGCTGCCAAGCATTATGGAACTAGGAATATCAACATGAGGTTATGTTTAAAATTCCAGAACCTTCAAAAGTAACTCATGGCTCTATCATTTTATTTTCCGACTTCCTTTTTCTATGGAGTTCTTAATCTACTCACAGTAGATGACTGAGATTTACATATGATTTTAGCAAATCACTAAATCCATTCTGCTATTGAATTTCTCAGTATGTGACTGAGTGAACTAGTTTTATGCCAAAAGCACATTACACAACAAAATAAGCCTAGACAGCATTTTTAGCGTACAACATATAGTTAACACGGTATTGTTTAGATTTTTGTGTCTACACCTAAATGACGAGGTGATGATTTCTTTCAACATTAGGAGTTTTAAATTTATACTGAACTAATATCATCTAAGAAGTGCTTAAAGGTACATGAAATTGATATTAATTGATTCATTTACTTTTAAAAGGCAACGACTTAGGAGACTAGAAGCTAAGATAAAGTGGAAGGTATAAACTAAATTCTCCACTAGGTGGGTTCCAATACATTTCTATGTCTGCAAAATTAAAATCCTGATAACACAAACAATAATGTTGCAACAGACAATAAGACACTACCTCGCCAGTAGGAAAGCAACAGAATGCCATGTACTTCAATTGCCATTGTTTTCAGTAGCGCTGTGAGGATTTACACAGTGAGGATGTTGTCCTCTGAAGTCTACAAAATGCCTCCTTTTATTTTTTTGTCACCATTTGCGACATTTAGATTTGAGTATTTAGCCCAAAAGTTGTTTGAGGCTTTTGGGATCTCTAGTTTCTGTATCTTCCTACACTTGAACTTCCTACACTGTTGAGAGGAAAAATAAACAAATTTACGTGGAATTTTAATTAAATTATTATGCACAGGAGCCAAACTTCTATATCCAAGAAACAAACTTCTAAGCCAAGTTTGCGTTTAGCATGAAAGGAACAAATCCTGGTATGTTTTTAGTTCCAAGTGCCTAGAGATACCCAGTACTTCTATTAGTGTCCAATACAGCCCTCTTCTCAAGAAATCTCTTGGTGCAGTGGATATACGGTAAGTGGGACAATACACAAACAAGAACATCAGGGAAGCAGAAGAGAAATGAAGAGAGTAGAAATAAAATTAAGCATTTTGCTTGTTCTGCTGATGCTACAAGCTGCAAACAATGCTATTACAAGAAATTCCACAACTACATTCAGCACTCATTAAGCTAACAAAAGGGGTCCATAAGAACATAGCTCAAAGCCACTTTCTATTTTCATCCTTCTTTTTTTCTATTTTTTTTTTTTTTTTTTTTTTTTTTTTTTTTGCCTGTGGGCTCAACCCAGCAAGGAGTGATGATGCAAAATACTGGTTCCCACATTCAGAATCTGAATCTGGCTTTGGGGTCTCCAGTTTCTCTATCTTCCTACACTTGAAGCTCAGAGTTCTCTACACTGAAATACAAAGTCTATGGCAGAAACCATGATTCCTTATTTTGGGGGATACCTGCAAACAACTGTACATGTAACTATGCACATGAAGAACCCCACTGAAATTAATGGAGCGGGCAAAACACCAAGTTATATGAATAAGTGTTATGGGACTGGGACTTTGAGCATTATGGATCTGCTTCTTCCCAAAAGATAAGATGAACTAACTAATCTTTTCTACCTGTACATTGTGTGAAAATATTGCTCAGGGGAGCAAGTATCCTAAGAAGAAAGTGACAACATCAAGATGTCATTCCTAAGAAATGTATTCTAAAGTTATTCATAAGTTCACATACAATTTCATAGCTAACATCTACACATGACCAATACGGAACACAGAGAGAACTTGTACCTCAAAAAAATTTTTGTTATATATGCAATTTTCAAAGATATTACGGGAAAGATGCCAAATTTGTCTTGATTTTATTATTGGAAAGAGACTATCTTGTGCATCTTTTTTATCTTTTTTTCTTTAAATGTAGGAATTCTGTCTGTTTTTCCAAGGTAAATATGCAAGATGCAAGCATTAACAACATAACAGCATGGACACTGTTTGGAATTAAATTAAAACCATTTCCCTTATGCATGCTCATTTCCTTTTTTACTACTCAATTCCCCTATGATGCCATCTGATCACTTCTTGAATGTCCCCTGTGCTTTTGCCTTAACAACCTTGCCTGGTAGGCCATTCCACACGTTTGTGCTTCTTGGCATGAAAAAAATGCTTCCTGACATCTGTTCTGAATTTGTTTCTCTTTAATTTCCATTTATGCTTCCTTATCCTAACATCTGTGTCATTGTGGAAACGGTAATTCAGACTGACGTTATCTGTGCCATTTAAGATTTTACATTCCCTAGCTGAAAGCTACTCATAACAGTGTAGTGGTTTTGTAGTTCGTATTGATAGTTAGTTTAGAAACATTTCCTAGTTATAATTCATATGTTTTAGGTTATACTTTGGCTTTGTTGTTGTTGTTTCATTCTCCTTTTAGGCACATTTCTTTCAAATCAAGGGCCAGCACTGTACTCAGTGGGCCCATTTCAGTCCATAGGTCTTCCCACAGCTGTTCTATAGGAAGAAAAGAAGTCGAATTTGGCCCAATAAGCTTAGTGGGGGTATCAAGAGGACTGTATATTATGCTAATTCCTGCTGTGGGTTAATAGCGCTCCTTTGGTAGCTCTACAAATCCAGCACTTAGGAAATTTTTCAGTTGTTTCTCTCAATGGCTTAAATATAGAGGCTGGGAGACTGAATTGTACTCAGTAAATGTTATGTTTTGATAATTTCATCCCATTTTGTCCAGACAGCAGAAGTGCTAAAAAGATTCTGAAAATTACTCTTACAGTTCTCTCAAGTCTACAAAATAACCTGGGACTACTTTTTCTATTCCTTTAAATCCCTAAGACTAGGACTCAAGTATCTCCTTTTACCTGCCTTTAAGAAACAGATCATTTCAAGAGATGAACTGTCAGTCTAGACTCGCAACAAGCAAAGCAATTAACAGCATGCTTAACCGCAATTAGCAAGCAGTCCCATCTCACATGGTTGGTAACTATGATTCAGAGTTTAAAATGCACCCTTTGTAATATTAAATAAAAAAAAATACAAGTAAAGAAATATGGTAGCCGATTATAAAGTCTGGACTCAGGGTTCATGCTAGACAACCTATCAACTGATCCATTTTCATGGTAGTAAAAAGGTATGATTCATACAGAGCTGTATCTGAAAGCATAGCCAAGGTTTACTCTTCTGCTTCCAAAATACTTAAATCTGATTATTTGAAATTATCAGAGAATTAGCAGTACTTTAGGTATTCTTTGACCTTACTTATTTTTGACTGTTGAATTAGTGTCTCCAGCTAGTGAATCATGAAACCAGTAATTCCTAGAAAGGGTCATCAATAATTGCTAGCACTTAATTCCCCCACATAAATACCACCCATTGGAAAAACCTTTTACAGTGAATATTTCTGAAAAGATTGAAAAAATATTCTGTTTTATTCCACCATGCTAACAGAGTGCTTGGGAAAATACCCCTAGATTTCAAGATTTTGATAAGTTCCAGTTTTTCTCAAGATCATAATTTTCTTTGTGGATATGAGCAGATAATAAACTTTCAAGCATTATCATTCCATTTATTTCTTATAACAAAGGAAGAAAATGAGAACAGTCTGTTTCTCTATACTTGGAGTGCATGTTTAGTCTAACTAGGTTACCCAGGCTTTTATAATGGAAAACTCCATGCCCATCATTTAAAACTTGTCTATTCTACAAGGTAAGAAAGAAGCTGAAGGTGGCATCTGATTTTGTAAAGGATTACCTTTATTCGTTCATATAGACGAAGTAGTGGCTTTGAAATACCAAATATAATCCAGTTTATATCTCTAGAACATGTTCAGTGAGAGTAAAAAAACAAAATCACAAGATAATGTGCAAGTAAACATGGTGGAGGCATGTGTGAACGTGTAGGATGGGAGACTGATTTTAAAAATGAGGTATGCAGGAAGTAATGTGTCATCTAAAATGTGTTTCACATCAAAGTAAAAATCCTACTCTTTACAGCCAGCACAGAACTGCATATTGAGCGCATTAACAAGAGAAAGGTGGAAGAGGAAGGAACCCACATCAGTGTCTGGTTTAACTAAAGGTGAGGGAGAAAGAATTTTTACATATTATTTACAGTTAGTGCAAATTCCTTCAAACAGGATTGCAAACATTAATCATGGCATTCTAATTTCTTCTGCTGAAGGGTGTCAAGGTTTTTAACAGTAGTCAATATTTTCTCAAGTAAAATGAGACAATTATCTTACATCATGTATTTTAGGTTGCTCAATTTAGGCAAGGAAAAAAGGTATTTTCTCAAAATGTCTGATATTCTGGAACACAGGTACTTCCAAGTAATGCTTCCTATCATACAAAGCAGGCCTGGGTTACTGACCCTGTTCTAACTAAGCTTCTTCCCTGATTAAAGGGTAAGTTTCTTTCATGGTTATATCATTTTAAAACCTATTCAAATGTGATAACATTTTTGCTCCTGTATCTTGGCAACATGATTTATTCCGTTAACACTGTGCGTTACAGTCTGAAAAAACTGTACCATCTGGGTTGAATTAATAGCTTACCCAGAATAATAAATGAGAATGGTCTGCTATAATTAACATGTAGGTAAAGTATATTTAACAGATCATTATAATTAATATATCACTTACCAATTTCATGCTAAACAGAGCTGTGAACACAAGATATTAAGATTAGTTGCCCTCTTTTTATGCGCCTAGTAAAAACGCAATGGAAGAAAAGATCCAAAGAATCAATAAAATTGACTTTAACACTAAGAATATCCGATATGAAATTTCAAGCTAAGAGATGCAATGTAGGGCAATATGAAATAGAAGTATAAAATTAATAGTTTCATGAATTCAGAATTAACACTAGTAAACTCAAATATGACCTTACACAAAACAAACCCCCACCGAAAAGCACGCACAAGTAATGAATTTAAACACTGCTAAAGGCATCCATTTATCAAGATGCACAGGGTAGATATGTTTCATAAAGCTGTCTTAGTTTGTATTACATAAAACGTAAGATACAGTAGAAAGCAAACAAGCGATGCAGATTTGATCAAAATTCCACAGAGTGCTGTCATCAGAACAGGCTTTTCATAAGACACGTCTGTTGGTTCAGTTTTCACAGCTTACCAAAAGACCAGGGTTTTTTCAGTGACTTCCTTCTTCTTATCCTATGTCCCGAGAATATAAACTTCACTTACTTTAGCTACCCCACAGGATGTATTGGATACCTTTTCAGCTGAACTGATGTGACATTGTCAAGAGATATCAGAGAAACTATTACAACTTCGCAATTATCCTTTGTCTACCTTTATCTTTTTTATTCTTTACTAACAAATCCTGAAACTCACGAACAATTGAAGATTCTTATCTGAAACTAATGTCACCTTTGTTTTACACAGAAGTTTTCAACTGCCCACCATCCCCCCTTGCATAATTAAGGCTTTTGTGTCACCAGGTTATCTTTAAATTAATGTTACTATAAATCTCATTTATTACTGAAAAGACTAAGGGTCATTTGACAGCAGCGTAAGGCACATTGCAAAAAAAGTATGTAGGAGAATCCATTCCAAGAGGCTTGCAATTTAGATAGAGAAGACAAAGAGGATGTAAGGGGCAAATTAAATTCAAATGCAGTTGGAGAGCCATGGGAATTCCCTGCTTTTCTCTTGATTTTCACTTTATGCACAGACACAGAAGTTAAATGCAAAACAATAGTAATATTTTTTAACACATTTGGGATGACAAAAAACATGAAACACTTTCAAACAAGTATATAGATAACAACACAAAGAAATCTGAACAAGACATCACTATTCAGCACACAGGTCTTGCAGAACAACAAGGGAAAACATTGGAATTTGTGAGTTTCAAAATATTTTTCAAATTCAAAACATGTTTCTTGGGGAAAAAAACCCAAAACATTAATTGGCACAACTTTCTATTAGCGGAATTCCTTTTGGATATCAATAGGTTCTGGAAAACACAGGACTAGCACATTGATAGCAGGCAACATTTGGCGCTTACAGGGTTTCACAATTATATAGCTGAAGAAGAATGATACAGTATTCTACAGTAATTGTCACAATTTAAATAATTACTTCAGCTGATTACTGTAGAATAGGAAATAAAAATCAGCCAAAAAGATAATTACAGGCATGGCAGAAAAAGTTTCAGCAGCTTCCATGTAGAAATTAAGATAAAGGGCAACGCTTTTGCATTCCTTTCCATGTCCATGTCAACTACAATGCTGATGTTAACATTCTCCAAGACTTCGACTTCCAACTCCTAGAGATACTCCAAAGTAATTATATTCCCAGCTCAATCAAATTTACATTATAATGTAAAATGCTAACAGTCTTGTCATGTGTTATTACATCAATAGATCATCACATGTAAGTTTTGCAAAGAAATTTTATCTCAACATTACTGAAGCAGCTATTAGGATTTTGGAGAAAACAAACATTTTGTAGGATATATGTTTTACTCTGGAACATGAGCCAGCAGTGTGCGCTCGCAGCCCAGAAAGCCAAGCATATCCTGGGCTGCATCAAAAGCAGCGTGACCAGCAGGTCGAGGGAGGTGATCTTGTCCCACTACTCTGCTCTTATGAGACCTTACTTGGAGTATTGTGTGCAGTTCTGGTGTCCTCAACATAAAAAGGACATGGAACTGTTGGAACAAGTCCAGAGGAGGCCATGAGGATGATCAGGGGACTGGAGCACCTCCTGTATGAAGATAGGATGAGAAAGTCGGGGCTGCTCAGCCTGGAGAAGAGAAGGCCGCGTGGAGACCTCAGAGCAGCCTTCCAATACCTGAAGGGGGCCTATAGGGATGCTGGGGAGGGACTCTTCATTAGAGACTGTAGTGAGAGGACAAGGGGTAACGGGTTCAAACTTAAACAGGGGAAGTTTAGATTGGATATAAGGAAGAAATTCTTTACTGTAAGGGTGGTGAGGCACTGGAATGGGTTGCCCAGGGAAGTTGTGAATGCTCCATCATTGGTGGTGTTCCAGGCAGGGCTGGACAGAGCCTTGGGTGGCATGGTTTAGTGGAAGGTGTCCCTGTCCATGGCAGGGGGGTTGGAGTTAGATGATCTTAAGGTCCTTTCCAACCCTAACTATTCTATGATTCTATGATCTGGCATTAGTCTCTGACACTATTTGTTCCAAAGACCACATTTCTATAACCCATCCAGACGCTTCTGCATTTGTACAAGGTAATACAAGGTGACACCTAAGTGAAAAGCAGTCTGCACAATTAGCAATTGTTCCCTTACGTTCTACAAGTATATTAATGTTGCTAAGGACTAGCACTGGATTTCTCTCTTTCTGCACATTTATCCGCTATAGGTGAAGATTAAGAATATTTTATAAACTTCTTTTTTTTTAGCAAAAGTTTTCACAAGATCTTTCTTGCCGAGGCTGGAAGGTAGAAGAGGGCATAATTGCCATAAGCTATTTTAAATTGTCGTGATATATAAAAGCTACCAGAAAGGTTTTACAGGAATAGCACTTTGACACTGGTGTGGACTTCAACATATTGTGACTACTGTAACAAAGTTACCTTCATATGTAAGATTAGGGAAGCAAAGTCATACCTGACAGGAATAAGATTCAAGTTTTTAGGTGAACAGCTATTAGTAAAGAAAACAGGCAGGAAAGGACTGATACAAATGTCTACAGTGGCAAAGTGAAAGTTCAGAGGACAACAGAGCAAAAGCAAAGGCTCTTTTTTAAAAAACTTGAACCAAAATATCAGCAGTTTAAATAGCTACTGCAGCAGACAGCAAGATTTGTGAGACCCAGCTCTCAACTAACAAATCCCATCTTTCAAAGAGCATTTAAAACAAGATGGAAAAAAGGTTTATCATTTGACCAGTGAAAACAGACATATCAAATCAGGACAAAAGTCTACTAGAGCCTTACAATCAGTTTTGGTGATTGCCTTAAAACGAAGAACAAGACAATTAGATTATGATAATGTATGCATGTTTTTGTATGTTCCCAAAACTTCCAGCATTGTGCAACTCACCTGCTTCTTGTAGTAGACACATTAACGCATCTAGCCACTCTTAAATTAACTTTGATTATAATGTGTTGAACAAGGCATAGTGTTCCCAAATAGGTCACCTGTGATTCTTACTGTATTTAACACATTCACTATGATTTTACAAACTTAACACTAAAGCAAAAGCTTTTCTACCAGACTATTTATAAAGAGCAACGTGAATGTCTCACAATGAGCAAAATACGCTAAACAAAGAGTGCAATTGCTTTCCTGGAGATATTACATATGGAGAATGGCTGAAAGGCAAACAGCCACATAACAGTTCCCACCAGTAAAGGACTGTAGAGAAAGCTCTTTTTATTGAGCAATATTCTTATCAAGTGCCTGTGCTTTTTATAAGTCAAATAGTTTACCTAAAGGACAAAGATACAAGTGTCTTCTGTTTTGGTTTGAAATGACTTTCAGCAGCTATGTAGGAAAGGTAGAATTCCATACTGGCCACACACTAAAAACTTATTGATAACACAGACACCTTCTGGACATTTAAAGAGGCCATATTGTCTGCCTGCTGTGCACTTTCACTGCAGGAAGGGGTAAGAGAATGATAATTTCAGCATGGTCCACCATCTGAGCCAGCCATACTGTAAAGTCAAACATCAGTGGTGTCTTTTTCAATTTACCATACATTAGATACATGTACATAATTTTTCTCTAGCTAAAAAACTGTCATTACATGCTGCTATACAGGCAGTGATCCACAACTGAACAGGGTTGTCTGAGAGCTTCCATTGTGAGTGTTTGATTTTTGCAATACAAACCTTTCCAGAAATTTCAGGCATTTTTTTCTATCATCAGGTCTTATTCCCCATTAGTAATTTAAGTATATATTAACACATACATATATATTAATACATACATACATAATACTTTTAGCAGTATTTTCTTCTAGAAAAAACTGAAAGCCACACTTTTGGTCACAAATCATAGGCCAAAACTCAGATAACTTAACCTGACAACTTCCTACAGATAAGTTGTGTTCCACAAATAAAATCACCTTTTTCAGAAGTAGAGGAGTATTATTCTAATTTAAGACAGAAAAGCTAATATTACAGTACAATCCATGTAACATGTACTTCTGATATCACTAAAATGAGGTATGACACAACCATAGAATTCAAATTACAGAAGCAGCAAGAGTCCTGATACAGGAACTGCAGCCCTAATGCAGCAAGTACAATATAAACCCAATGAAAATAAGATTTATTCTATAAAAAGGCATCAAGCTAAGTAAAAGATGAGCAGGTGAACAAAAAATAAAAAAGAAAGCAAAGGATAAGAAGAAAAAGGAAGCAGTACTATAAACTTAGGTCACAGCACATAGCCTGCTGAAGTGCCACAAGCTTATCAAGAGCTTAGACAGGCTTTGGTTGAGCACCATCAAGTTTTATGGCATTATTTTGGCTACTGGAGGGCCCTTGCATTTTTTCCATAAATACCTTGGTAAAGATTCAACACTGTAGCTGTTCATGTTAATAGAGAGACCCCAGTTGCTACCATGACCAGCATGCCTGCGCCATTTCATGCAAATTGGATTCAACTTACAGTGCTTTTACTTCACCTGCAATTTAAAGTTGGAAAAGGCAAGGAAAAAAAAAGAAAAAAAACTCTCAAGTAAAAGCTATCAATTTCTTCATAAATAGGACACCTTTTCAGAGAATCTCTTTTGAATGCAGTGGTTGGGATGAGATCTGTACAAAACACAAAAGGAATAAAGTATCAGCGCTCGGTATTGTGAGGGCATTACCCAGATTCTCTGTCAAGTCTCAGTCCTCTATAGGCAATAATAACCATTACTGGGCTTTTTAGTTTGCAGTCACTGCTGGGACTCTCAATACAATGAATGCAACACAGAAAACATTTTAAAATAGCTGATAAAAATCCTTTATTTTTCCACCTTTGAAGAAGTGTTGGGAGAGTTTCTGACAAAAGATGGAAGTAATTTCAAGGAAAAGGATAATGGGAAGTATATTGAATGAGAGAGAGGATGGAGGGCAGGAAATGCAACAATAAAGTTTAATTAAATTAAGAACAAACTCCAGCAGTGAATTATATGCTAGATATTTTTTTCCTTAAGAAGCAACTGAAAAAGTTTAATATAGGTTGTTGAAGATAAAATGTAACCTTAGGATATAATATATTGATCTTTGACTCAAAAGCTGACGCTCCACTGAATACCTCCTTTCCTTCCCCCCCCCCTTTTTTTTTTAACAATTCAATTTCTATAACATTGTTGAGGAAGCTAAAAGGAGTGTGACACATGGAGTATCTAAATTAGCATCTTCAGAGATACTATTTATTTCAGGTCACAAAAGCCAATGGATGACAGAAAGAATAAGAAGGTACTCTTATGAGTAACACATGACACTGACACAGGTATTTGTAATGAGACACCCTGTGACATCAGAAGCCACTTCAAGCCATACCTTGTGTTTACCAGCCAGAGATCTTATTAATCTGATCACACTTTAGCTCCTCCAGACCTAAGGGAGGGTAGGAAGGAAGGAGTTAAAGACCCTGCATAACTGGAAGAAATCACTGACTGTTGTAGTTACTTTTCATATTAGAAATGCAAGTAAAAAAAAAAAAAAGAAATCACAAAATTTCAGACCTTGCAGTCAAGGCCCCTACGTTATCTACCCAAAAACGTTCCTGACGCTTCATCTTTACAAATCTCCTTCTTAAACCTCAAGACCAATATCCACATTACATAATAGTGCCACAACACGGTTATGTCCTTAATTCTCCCTTCATGCACTGGTTTGAAGTGAGGCTAGCAGTATGGATCCCTATGAAACTCATCAAGCTTCATACACTTCCACCCCTTCAGTTGCGGGATGTTGCCAACATGGTGTGAAAGAAAAGTTCTTTAAGTACTTGTGACCTTGCAATGACAACATGAATTTTGCATTAGCCATCATAATACCAATGCATAATTAGCTGCAAGCAGAATCACATAAAAGTGATAGAAGAGGAGCTGGTAGTATGCTCTCTGGACTTGCTGCAGAAGAAAAGAGGTAAACAAAACAACCAGAAAACCAAAACAAAATAAAACAGACATCAGTGCTCATATCTAAGCAATCCTGAGACTGAGACCCCCACTTAACATTGTCTAGAAGAGCAATAGGTACAAGTCAGACATGATATTCAGGAATCAGAGGCACAGAACAAATAGTAAATTCTACCAGGTTTGCCTGTCTGCCCTGGGGATTTACAGTGGGGGAGATGCATCGCCAGTTGCCTGGCAATAGCTAAAAGCTCAGAAAAACAAGCCACCTGAGCTACAATTTGATTTTGAAACTGAAGACAGTGTTTTTTCTATATATTTCAACTTTCATCTTTAAATTGATTTATATAACAAGACTATCGGTTATAAATGGGGATGGAAATCCAGACTGATTTTAAGACCTGGATGTGGTCATGCTTCATTTTCTTGACATTGCCCAAATTTTTATCATTGTCATTTCAGCAGCAGTTAACAATATGGTATTTTAACTGCCAGAGTTCTGGGGCCAGCACTTAACATTTTGAACTGTTGATCAAAACAAACAATTTAACATTATAATTGAGCTTCTTTCAACAAAGTGTATCACAGACTATGCTCAGAGTGCACCTGACAGAAAAAAATGAGCATTTTGTAGGACTATGGATTAATTCATAGGTATATATGTGATTTACTGTCATTGTTTCCTCTCATGCAACCAAAGCAGAGCTACTGACAGAGAGGTTACCATACTGTGGTTAAAAAAGTAAAGCAGTGGTTAAGAGAAAGTTCCATAAGGAATAATAATCCTTTTACACACCTAACTTTTTTGAAACTGCTTTCATTATTTCTTTTTAGAGTAGAAACATAAAATTAACAAAACCCTATGGACTGACCCTTTAGGAGCGTTATCACCTGCATTTACAATTTGCAAATAGTAGAAATGTTTCAGGTGTATTTTAGTGTATTTAGATTTGGGAAAATATTTATATATATTTTCAAGAGTACCTTGGCAGGCAATTTTGTAACAATACTAAATTGTACTAAACCTGAAAATAGTTTTATCTTTAATTGTCAACCTATAAAATTGTTTTATGCTAAGTATTTTTCCTTAAATGGAATAATGGAAAGTGAAAGATTAATAGGAGCCTAACATTTCATAAAGGACAACAGCCTATCAAAATTAAAACAACTTCAATACCATAGAATCTAGGAGCCATAAACAAGTGTATGGGGACAACACTGTGTAAGAAATAAACATACAGAACAGCAGCATCATGTGAAGCAGCATCATCTTGTGACCCAAAAGGGCTGCTGCCTTGGCATGCTCTGCACCTTCCCAGTTACCTTAAGCATTCCTATAGCATTCCTAGTTGCCAGTATGTTAGTTCTTTCTACTTGGCTGTGTGATGCTTATTTTAAACCTGATGTGATTTATTACTTTTTCCACAAAGAGGCTGCTCAATGTCCCCCACTATTAAGAAGTCTAAGCAATCAAGCCCCAAAAAATTCAGTTGTCACTGACAGCTTCACTTCACAACTCATGTTCACAGCAAGAATGTTAAGACTAACAAATAAAAGGTGAACTTAATAAAAGGTCTTAACACTGCTTAATATAATAATAGATATCCCAAATTAATAGCTGCTATTTAAAACTTTGGCTTTACTTTCCACAGTAGATGCATTCTGCTGCTTCTCAAGGGACAGGGAGCTAAATGCAGTCCTCCAAGTGAGTTCTTTTAGGACAAGGACAGGTATTTCAATCAGGACACAGGCTCCAAGATTCTGAAATCTAAAAGCAGAGGGTTTATTTGAAATACAGTGCAAGCACTGCATTTCATAAGAAATTAATGATTAAAAGTTATGAACAAAATTATGTTCATCATTCAGTTCACTTAGACCACTTCTAGCTAACAGCACCAATGTCATCTTGGAAAACTAAATGCTTGAGCTGCACTTTGAGTAAAGGCCTATGAAAATGTGACTTTTCAACTGGGACATAAAAGTCAGATCGAATATCCTGCGTACTCATGTTTTAGAAAGGTATGTTTAGTTTTGTGTGCGCAGACAGGTCCACCCCAGAGCATGCAGAACATGTGCTTCGCACTGTGAGAAAAGGACTTTGAAACTGATTAGCAATTTAATCAGCGATTCAGATGTTGCCTCCTGTTAAAGGAGCAGCACAATTGCACTTTAAACATATGTAGGAGTAACCGTCTTGCAGAGTTAGATCAAAATAAAGGTATGCGAGGCCTATGTTTATAATTTGCTTCTCTGATCAGAGAGTAGTGTATCTTTCTGGGCTTTAAATACCCTACTCCTAGAGTGAGATGTGGAATTCTAGTGTGAAAAGAAGTGTTTAAAGGCTTAAGTTAAGACTTAACTGACAGGACTGATTAATGTGGAAGATAATGAACCTGACTTCTAGCTCATTGGCTCAGTTTCTTAGAGTTTTAGATCACAGTGAGAAAGAACATAGTAATTCTGAAATGAACCCTTATGAAACCCAATAAACTGAGATATGATCTTCTATTGAAAACAAATAAAAACACCCCCCCCGAAAAAAATCTCACTCCCCAACCCCCCCCCCTTCCAAACAAGCCCAGAAAACCCAAACCCAGCTATCTTATCCTCTAAAATGTCAGATTTGCCTGTAAAGGTTTTTATTAGCATGATGGTATTAACCGAGATCTTTTCAGTACTTTGTACAGGCAAAACTGTAACTATTTCTTTAATTCTCTTGAAAGATCTTGATCATTCTGACAGATCTGTTGAAAATAATGAAATAAGTCTAGGGAAGAACTGTACCTTCATGCAGAACAGTGAGAAGTTGGGTGTGTGTTAGAGGTTGTCTTCTCACATCTTTTTCTTGTGCAAAAATTGAGAGTGAGCTCTTTATTAAGAAATAGGAGGCTTTCTGCCTTAAAGGTGGGGGGAAGGGAAATTATATTCTTCATATGTCAAATATTAACTGCCTCAACTTTCAGGTGAGTCAAACATTTTCTGTTATATACAAGGATATGTTTACTTTTTGCCTACAGTAACTGTGTAGGAAGAATTTTTAACCCAGTCTTAGTGCTGCTGCAGTGTAGTTGGTGAGTAGCTGCACCTCACGTCTGTCACGAAACTAAGCCTCAGAGCTGGTGTGTTTATTAAGGTCTTTCAAGCAGCCTGCTTAGGCTGCTGCAGCAGTGGTGTCATGCCCAGGGAAGTTGTGAATGCTCCATCCCTGGTGGTGTTCAAGGCCAGATTGGACAGAGCCTTGGATGGCATGGTTTAGTGGGAGGCGTCCCTGCCCATGACAGGGGGGTTGGAACTAGATGATCTTAAGGCCCTTTCCAACCCTAACTACTCTATGATTCTATGATTCTATGACTTACTCGATACACTGTTAAACATGCCAAACATATTAGCCTACGATTAAAGTATAACACCTCTTCCTTTTTCTTGATGTAATTACCATGATGCACTTCTAATCAGCATCCCTGATTCTTTGGAACAGATTAAGTGTAGATAAAATGGTGTGCCCTAGGAAAGCCTTTTTGACAGATGTGCTAGACAAGATCAAGTGGAATGCCTTCTGACTGTCAGTACAAACGTAACCATTTAAAGAACAATGTATTAGAGGGTCATGTAATAATAATAATCATCTTGATACCTGTTAAATTTCATCAGAGTTCAAGTACAAAAGGGTTTTGACTAAATAGAGTTGGAATTTTAATTTGCATGGATATGTAATATTTATATTTAATGGTCTATTGTTATAAATGATAAATGGAGTTTAAAAATGCATATCACTAGAAGACATTATTAACTATAACTGTTTTGTCAGGCAGTAATTTGCATTTAATAATTTCAGGCATTTTCTTATTCAGAATTTGTATTTTCCCTTTTGAGTTCTACTCCTCTTTCCTCTACACTTAGGTTACTTTTCCAATGCAGCAAACTGTTGGGCTATAATGGTTAAATAATGTGAAATTGCACTGCCAGTGAAATAAAAGCGAGTTTTACAAAACCAAGTTCTTTCTCTGAACATAATAACAGTAAATTTCTAGTGTCCTGTAGTGCAATATCCATTAGATTTATTATGTTGCAATTCCCAATCCCACTAGTTCTGCCTGAGGGTGAGTATATTACATTTCATCACAGTTTCATTTTCTCCTACAGATGAGAAATGGGAATGCTATTGCAGTTATATAGCATGCATGTGTTAAATCAGATCTCTAATAAAATCAAACACATCGCAACTCATAGCACTTTAGCACAGTGTCTGCAAAATGAAACACCATCTGTCATCATGTAGAGACTGCCTTATTGTAACACAAAATCAAACTGCTCAGTGTGAACATTGTTATTTAATAAATGGGTAAATGGAAGCTGATAATTATGATCTTATTTATTTTAAATGACTAGTAAAAGCTACCAAAGATACATTATAACTTATCAATTAGATGCATGGACATTACGCTAACATCAAGAGTAAACATCCATAAGCCAAAATAAAAATTTTAAGTGCATTTAGTGAAAGAGTGAGATAAATATGTAAGACATACACTTACAACAAAGACCTGCCAAAATGCAGGCTAAGGATAGGAACTGACAGAGCAAAAATTCATTGTCTGTACTAATGAGACAATTGTAGTTTCTGATTCAAAAACAGTGGAAGGCTATGTTGTTAAAGAATAGCTATTTGTTGCAAGCGGGAAGGTTTAAAGACAAAATGAACATCATGCTTTGGTCTGAATGGATTGTGATGCTAAAGGTTAGTCATCACCCCAGCTTTAGATGGACTTCTACAAGCTTCTAGTTTGGCCATTTTAACTCATATCAAAGTGAAGAATGTACTTGTTGTTAGTGTGAATTAATTGCCTTGAGGAAAAAAAAGCATTCGTCAGCTAAACAGTTCCTTTCAATCGGCACCAACAGATAAAACAAAATTTCAGTTTTATAATTCCAAGAATCTGGATGTGACAATTTAAATGTCAGTTTTTAGTTATATAGGTTTGTTTTGCTATTGTAACAAAAACATGAGTCATTTATCTTCAGAAAGGGATCTTCACATATAGAATACATGGTTTTATACTATCTACAAAGACAATAGCATATTCTGACAAAATCTTAATAGTCCCATTGCCCTCATATCATTTTTAAAGGCCCCATGAGCCTGGTAAGGTGTCAACAGAAGTGTCCAATGCAGTAGCAGTAACATTGTGTGATGGCTAAGGCAGCAAACAGAATGACAGTAAAATCTCATGTGTTTATGAACGCAGGAATTTTCTCCTTTCCACTGATTCTGTATCATGACTTGAACAGCCATTAGTACTTCAGCAGAAATGCCTCATACTGGGAATGCATCCATGATTATTTTTTGCTGATATTGGACTCAGAGTTTATTCAATAAAACTTAAATATATCATTAAATTTATTATATGCTATTTTCATATTTTACTTTTTCAAGGCTTCAGAAAAAAAAAAAAAAAAAAAAAAAAAAAAAAAAAAACCACAGTGTTTACCTTAACAAAAAAAAATTTAAAAAATGGCCGCTGTGCCCTGTTCTGAATATGTCATTTTTGGAGCTAGTAAGTAAAATGGGTGCAGGCCATGCACAGAAACTCATTATTTTCACAATAGAAATCTATATGCAGAATTTTGTTTTACATTCCATTGATTAGGATTACAGATCCAATCTAAAAAAGAAAAGAGAGATATCTATACAGAGAGTCTTAAATAATAGTCTTGGCACTTGGGACCTTAAGGATCATGGTAGTTATTTCTTCTTTGGCTTGCCCTGTTATTCTTAGCCTTCTAAACACACGCGTATGTCACACTGAAATACCTACCAGGCAAGATCCCAATAAAGCTTATGCACCAAGTGGTAAAATAAAAACAGTAAGTGTCCTTTATCCTGCATATTCTCAAGGCACTGTATGATATAGTCATTTACCTACCACTGAAATGCAGCCACTTGCAGTGAGAAACACAGCAGCTGTTTAACAGCCCACATTAACGCGACACAGCAGTATAGGACAGGCGGCAAGGAAGAATACCCTATTGAGATGGAAGTGGAAAGAGAAATTACAAAATCTAACTATAATTACCAGGGTTGGATTTGGGCCAGGAAGCAGTCACTATAGCATCTTGAAAAACCACAATAAGTCTGCAAGTCGCTTTTATGGCTCAGCCAGGAGATGGTATCTCAATCAGCACAAAGCTCCCTAAGACCATGTTGGGACCCCACCTTTCGTATAGAGCAAAAGGGAAATTCAGGCTGAAGTACCAGCTTTATTTGTATTTGTCACGGCTCTTGTTGGCTATAATTAGATCTTGAACATTAATTTAATGTTAAGTTTTCATGTTGATTATATCAGATTAGGAAATTATACAATCATATATGAGCCTTTTGAGAATACTGAAATATTCTGCGCACAGGGAACACTGATATACTTTCCATATGTGCTTCATTTATACAAGTGAGCCCTTGGAGAAGAAACATCTTTCCAGGGAGACTCTGGAGGTTTGGTTGCTAGGAAGTTACACATGCTTCTGTTTTTAATGAGATTTAAAGTATCATGCATTATATATTATTTTCTACATTTAGGATGTCCGCCATTATTTAGCTTATTTTGTACTCCATTTTGCATTTCTGACATGTAATCTCTCTGCATACAAAACATCTTTTATGAATAATTCCCTGAGAAATTTCAGAGAGATTACATTTCATATTTTTTCTTCAAAAATGAAAGCTCATATAGCTTTTTCTTTTAGTGACATCTGCTGCAGGCACTCATTCATCGATAATGTTTTACTAACTTAAAAGAGAATTAATCTTTGCCCGTACCACAACAACTATTAATGTGGATACTGTGAGCCTTCTACCCATTCTCTTCTGTTGTATGTGATAAGAATCTTGCTAGTCTTGTTTTCAGAAGAGATGTTTAAAGTCTGCAGGTTTTATTTCCCTGAAAATTACAGAGGTAATGTTTAAAAGAATTTTGTAAGAATAAAGCACTCAACTCCTCTTACCTTTGAATTAAATAAAAAGGTGGCCATAACAAATGAAATTGTAGAACTATTTAATTTTAACTGCCCATCTTAGGAAAGTAAATCTTTATGAGGTCCTTTCCAGCCCTTACTATTCTGTGATTCTGTGATTCTGTGTAAATGCAGAGCAGAGCCACCTTTTCACAGGGCCTTCTTCCATTTACATAATAAGAGATGCTAATCAAAGGTCAAAAAATGGTAGCAAACATTTCTGTTGAAATTAGAGTTTGATAAGGCAAATTATTACATTAGTTTTAGTTTAAGGAACTGTTTTGATCTGCAAATAGTTTTTAAAACTGCATATTTAATATTCATCAAAGGTGGTAGGATGTGACTTTTCACTACCTCCCTGTACTAGTATTGGATTTCTACTGTGCTTGGTTCACATGTGGAGAGAAGCACAGCTATTTCAGTATTCCAACTTAAAACGCAGTTTGAGAAGTATGAAAAAGATTGTTGATCGGCTGTAGTATAAGTCGTACAACTATTCAAAATGCAATAATATATATTCAAATCACTGTAGTATGGGCATATTATTCATCAATGAAAACCTATTATTTTTCTCCACAGTAGTTCCCATCCTTCTCCACACTTCCCAAAGAAATTGCAATTTCTCCTTTCTCTCCATTACCCACTGAGACTGCAAAGTATCTATGATGCTAAACTAAGCATCATTCATGTCTAGTCACCAAGCTCTAAAAGCCAAGTGAAATTCCTGCAACAGGGGTTCAGCAGGGCTACATTTCTATGTAATGTGCATGCCTGTACCACTACAAGTTGTCTATAGATTGGATACTTTTGCAAAGTGTTACAAAGTGTGTCAGCTTTGGGGCTTACAGCTTGACATGCATGAGGCTATATCTTGAAAGTATTAGGGATCTAGAGATGCATGTATGAATTATACTGTGATTTTTCCCAAATTCTTAAAGGAAGTCTCTAAGTAATTTGCCAGGTGACTAATGAAGCTTAACTGCTTTTTAGCTAATGGAAGAAGAGGAAGATAAATGGGAAAAGCCCACCCTAAAAAAATGATGTGCATTAATACTGCTTGCAGATTAACTGTAATGGTACATCTAAAGCAGCTGTAAATTCTGGACCAGTAAAAAATTCTCCAACTACTAGGTTTGGGGATGTTTATTGAGTTTTGATGATTTGAGGTTTTTTGTTTGCTTGGATTTGGGGGGGCACTGGGGGTTTGGAGTTTTTCTTGGTTGGTTAGGTTTTTGGTGGTGGTTTTGTTTTTTCTGCCTTGTTGTTTGGGTAGATTTGGTTTGGTGTTCTTAAAGAGAGAATACACATAGTTTCACAGAGATTATGGAAACGAGTGAAGCAAGAAACAAAGTCAGACACAAACATGCGGGGATTTCTGCTACTAGAGAGCAACTCAGATGAATAGAAACACTGAAAGCCAGGAGATAATATATAGCATTTTAAATGTACCTGTCTATTCAAAAAAAAAATGACACTAAGTGGGAAGCACAAGTCTCCTTTATGAATTTCAGGAGGAGTTTAGATATGAATCTGTCATCCAAACCTATTTCTACAGTTTTGTCCCAGTTCAGGAAAGAAACTAGTTTCCACTTAGCAAATATGTGGCTGAAATTTCCACAAAATACTATATTGTGATTTTGTATTCAAATGAAGAAAATAAATCCTATAAAATATTTGCATATTTCTACTGAAATGTAACCAGAATTCAATCACCTTGTTTTACTCCAATTCTTGAAAGAAAACAAAAATCAACCACTTTGATCTGACGGCTACCCAGATGTTTGACAAAATGGGTCCACTTCCTAGTCATAACCTGATAATAACAGATTTTAAATATCTACATCATTCCATTTACCCTTTTTTAAATTATTTGAAGAAAATAGTCTTTCTTGCACTCATATGAGATTTCTTCTGTTGCAAGACTTACTGAAAATCAAAACTGATGATTCAGAAAGCTTTAAACCTGATTTTAAAACTCTGAGTTGATTTTAAGATATCCAGGTGTAGTAGCTGTTCATTATCCCTTGTAGCTTTTCCTTACACCAAATCAAAAGGTATTCATTTCAAGAATACATTATTTTTTCTCCTCTAAGTAGAAAAATCCTGATCTACAGTAGTTCTATTACATCCATCTCATGGTGGCTCAATGCCTTTTGTTAGAATCTTGATTATTCTTAATTCATCCTTTCTTATGGTCTATAGCTTTGTTATCTTTGAATCATCTATCAATTTGCTTTCCTTACAGTTCTGCAGCATATTGTATTTCTCATGTTATTTGTTATATCTTTAGACTTCTTTTTACATCTTAAAGACAGGTTAATATTGTAGCTATAACTGCCATTTCTCTTGAATGTAGCTTTTGGACATTCTAGAAATATGTTTTAAACAACTCCTGATTACAGTTTCATGTTTTATTTAAAGTACACCACTCCCAGTAATTTACCTGACAATTGTTTTGGGAAGCCAATCATTTTGAACCATCAGACATGTGTTACCTGCTCAGATTTATGTTGTTTACGTTATTTACAGTATCTTACTTTTACCTAAATGACCATAGGCTTTTAGTTGTGCAACCAGACAGATTTTTATTTGTTTTAATCAACATGAGGCTAAGTATAGATTTATTTCTTTTTTTTTTTTTTTGAATAAACAGAGTCACTTCAGGCTTGCTACGACTTACAGGTTTTCCTATTTTTCATGCAGCTCATTTCCACTTTATTTACTTATCATTAAAAAGCACACTTGTTCTTCAAAACCTCACAAATCTCCCCTACAACTCACAAACTTTCAGCATTCACAGAACCCTTTTGCAAAGAATTCCACACCTCAACTATCATACAAAACCCCTCATCTGCTTTGAGCCTGTACCCACTGCATTTGAAACTCATCAGTTTTAGAAACAAGAGGATAGGACGGGGGAATGAAGGAAATAAATAGTCTTCCTTTACATAGTAAACTGGACTTTTGAGGAACATCCTCTTCCTCAACACAGCATATCCTTCTAGTAGACACTGACCAATGCTTTGACTTGCACTTTACCTGTTAAAGAAAATATTATGGATCAATTTTTTAAGTAAATCATTTGATTTTAAATTGGCAGTCACTTCCTGTTTTACATCCCATGTTCTCAAGTATTCCCTTCCCATCCCCCCAGTATACACATCAAACTAGGGCTAATTTTACTTGAAGCACTTTTCTTTCCAGGTACTCCAGGGCTCTGAAATCACAAGAGTCATGTATTTTCAGGGTACAATACGGCAGGATAACAATATACAGCATATATCATCATATACCACTGCAAATTCTCTCAGGCAAATGGAGGTGGTTATCCAAAAATGCAGGCAATTATCACACCATAGTTTTATTAAGAAAGCATGCTAGTGTGTTTAGGAAGAGGAAAACGTATTCATAGTGAAATTTCTTTTGGGAACAGGGAGAAAATGATAAAACCTGGAAAATTAAAGACATGACAAATTTCTATCTGTAACAGTGTACAATATCACTTCATCTTTTGGCTGCAGGGAATCAGAACTAGCCAAGGAATTGCTTCTTCGTCCTTCTCCTTGCTCTTCTTTGGTTAAGTGTGGGCTCCTTTTCTTTGAACCAATGTATGCAATGCTTAGCAAACCTGCTTATCTGGTCTTCTGTACTGGTACTGCTACACCTGCCCGCTTTCATTTTCCATTTAAAACCCTTAGTTTTTGGTAGATCACTTTTACAGCTTTTTCTTTTTATGTCTTCACAGTGAAACACACAACAAAACACTACAACATATTCAGTGAACACCCCAACACTGATTTATTGACAATTATCATGGGAATGGGTGCAAAGTTACATGGAAAAAAGATTCTGACACTTTTTAAATTCCAGGGTCTGCCCCTTGATAATCTGCCTCAAAAAGTATGCAAAACAATATGCAAATTTGAACTTTAAAAGTCAGTTTATACCTGGCTCAGAACATATTAAAATGCTAGGTCCTACCTTTCCTTTTATAGCAGGTAAGAGGGCACAGATTATAGTATCTATGCATTACAACAGCTGAGGTACTAAAATTTGCTGTTACAAACATCTCATGGCAATTTGCTATCTTAATTGCTTGATATGTGACAGGCACTCAGTATTTCTACTGCTTTATCATCACAGTGACACGACAAAAACTTTAAGGGGTTTTAAATTAGCATCTGGTCCTGCCTCTGCTAAAACACTGAAAAACCTGATAGACGTTAAGGAAAATATATGAAGTGGCTTTTGATGGTCAGATTTTTGTTTTGTTCTGAGAAACAGAAGCTTACTAAGTTTTCATACCAAAAAGCTGTCATTAATTTCAGTTAGTCTCAGTTACACAGTTATGCTATTCATTTGCACATGGGGTTTTTTTTAAGCCTTTGATAACAAAATGTTCATGGCTATTCCAACAGAGAGGCTGTCTATATAGCATCGAATCAAGAGCAATGTGAGTAATCTCTACAAACATATTTGTAGGTGAGGAACCCTTGTGCCCTATTCCCAGAGTTCCACTCCATTCCTTGGTAAGGCAATTTCTGTGAAATTACTAGATAAAATCTGGGAGGAAAGTGACACTATCACTACTAATATCTACTGAAGTATCAAAGAATGACTTTTACACATACATGCGCTACAATGAGGCATAGAAAAAGAAAAATAATCTAGTGAATAGAAAAACAGTCAGTTTGGGCCACAAAAGTGAAAATAACAACCCAGGAGTAAGAACTGCTGCAGTGTAAGCCTGCGCTTGCTAACGGTGCTTAAGTATATTACCTGAGGATTCTCTTCTCATTATCATTGCTTTTGCTGAAAAGCTCAAGTGTGTTTAATGCACTCTAAAAAACTTTGCATAATGCAGCAATTTTAAATCTATGACTATCCAGTGTTTTCCTCTTCAGTTCTAAAAACTCCCTTAAAATGTTTGATGTTTCAGTGGATAACTTTATTAAGCAGTTGGAGTTGCATCAAAATGATTTCTACTTTTGGTTGATTCAAATGAAGGAAATTACTATTTTAGTTTGTTTACAAAAAATACAGTGCATTTTCTTTCCAGGATAAAACAGAGGCAATAGCTGCATAGGCTTGGGAGTACATAAAACGGTTGAAAAATATAATATTGTAACTATATTTATAATGTTGGCTTATTTGCAAGTCTAGCTTTCAGAAACCTTTTGAAAATCAAGAGGATTGGGCAAAGCAAAGCTTAATTTAATAACTTTATACAGTTTGAATTGTCCCTAGAAGTTTTCACATTTAACTTTAAAAGTTTATCATTAATAGAAGAGGCATAAGACACCAGAGTCTTAACAAATTCTTCTGAAGTTATCTCTACCACAAACACGAATGTTACCGAGAGAGAAATCCTCAAGTTTCCCCAACAGCAGCCATTTCAGCTACTGAGAATTTCAGCATATTCAGGGATGAGACTGAGTCATCAACAGACACTTGAATTGTTTCTAAGTACTGTAAATTAAAGAGAAACAAAGTTGGCTCATGCGCAACTTGATTTTTGCACAACAAGATTTGATTGTCTGGAAGACAGGAATGTTAGCATTATCATTCCGTACATGAGGTTTCTCAAATAAACAGCCTTGAGGCAAAAGGAGATACACAGAATACTGTGACCATATTTTTGTCTTCTAAGGATAGATTCAGAATATATGAGCTCGATAACAAGTTGCAGTAGAAATACTCAGCAAAACTTAAGGAGAATGCAAACCCACTGTATTCTCCAGCCATTTAAACTGGGATTAGTTATAGCATTTATAAACTCATCCCTTCTGTACCCCTACAATCTCTCTTCCACGCTTTCCTGTCTCTACATCTTCTACCTGCTTGCGCAGACAGAAAGTCTTCCCTGATGAGGACAAAATACATCATGTTATGTTACGTTTTGAACTGTTACTAGAATAAGCTTTTGCAAAAATGATGGGCACTGGAACACTCACTTAACTGATGAGTCAATCTGATGACAAGAGCTTAAGCTTTCCAGAGGCATGTTCCAGCACTGATAAAGCTTGGCTGAGCAGTAGAAGTATCCTATCACTGGCATTATAAATGCAAGTTGCTCCCGCTAAGTTTTACTTGTCAGCTGTCCTCCACACAGGACAAACTAGACAAGTCATATAGAATACCTGAAGCACTGAGGATCAAGACTTCAACTAGGTCAGTACTCTGGGATCAAGAGAGAGTGAACAACAGCATTGAAGAACAGGTAATAAATCTGGCTGTGGCTGGGGAGATGGCTAGCTCCAAGTGCTGGCTTCAAGTCACTTGGCAAACCTGAACATCTCAGAGCTGCCTTCACTGGAAATCTGTAGAGCTTCATCAGCAGAATGAAATACTCTGGTAAAACAGTAAGAGATACAATTCACCTACAAGAGAAATCACACACAGCATTCTAACTGGGGCAGGGGGGGAGGGGGGGTGGAAGGGACACAGATGAACAACACACATTATTAGTAACTGTGAAGAGGTTTGGTTTGTTGTCGCTTGTTTTCCTACCCCGTAAACCCTCAACTTTCCTTTAAACTTGGAGGCACAATGTCCTTAGGTACAGCTGCTGCCTAAAAGAATAACAACCTTCCAGTAACAAACTAAATTATGAAACAGAATATGATCTGCACCGTACAAGCTCTAATGTATCTCACAGTATTAGAACCTTTACTTTAATGTTTAAAGAAAATCTGACACTCCAGTATTCAGCCTTGACATTTTAATATGTTGTTATTTTCTGATTACAATACAATCAGAAATAAATCTTATTTATAGCCACTGCCATCATGAACTGTTCCCCAATTTAGGACTTACCAGTGCTATTGGGAGACAATTCAAATTCTGCAAGCATTCACTGGAACATCAAACAGCCACTATATACATATATATATGTGTACAAATATACAATGTATACAAAATATGCTTTTTCTTTATGCATTCCAATTTTTTAAATTTTAAACTCCATTGTTAAAATAAAAATTAAATGACAATAGCAACTGCCACCATTGATTTTATCCTGTGTTTCCACAGCATGCTTTCAATAACTCTGAAATTTTCTCACTGTCACTTATTTCTCTTGTAACACCGACAAATATGAACTTCGCAGTCCTGACACCCTCTAACATATGGAAACATTCTCTAGATTTAAAACCTGGGAAACTGAAGCAGAAAGATTTTTAACTTACGGTTACCCTGAAAATCTACATTAACATCAGAGATTAAAACAAATGCTCAGAAAACGTAGTGTGGGGACAAAGAGATAATGCCCCAAACACAGTACCATCCTAGCTGCAGCTAGAATATTTACTATTTGACCTGCAACTCACATACTCCACTGTCATACATAAATCAGATTTGGTGATAGAGGGAGATTTCACTTGCAATTGCAGCAAAACCTCATTAAAATGAACTGGCAGACACAGAATATTTCCATCTTACAGAAAATTTTAGTAAAGCCAGTAAAAAAATTCCTAGCCTAGAACTTATATTTAAAAATTTTGAACCACTGTAGCTGTAACATTCATGCTGTATGTACAGAAAGATAGATATATCGAAGCTGTAGAGCACAATGTATCTTTCCCCTATACAAAATAAGCCATGTCTTCAGATGCCTTCACGCACTTTAGCCCACTGATTTACAGTTAAAATGCCATCACAGAAAACTGAAAAAATAACTCCTGAATCACAGCTTACATTTTTCCAACTAGTTCCTGAAAAGTGGCTATTAATTCGCCCCAGAATATATTTCACAGAAAGCAAACTGACTGTTTCTATAGATTAATAAACTCACAACAATCTTCTCTCAATTACCAGGAACAGTACATTTAATTTGTTTTATTGTTTGGAACTAAGTTAACAGCAACAACAACTACCTTCTCACATAAATTTATTACTAGGCAAAACTAGTCATTTTCCTCTAGTACCATAATCCCAGAATCTTTCACAAGCATTAAGTCAGTTTTAATTAAAACAAAGTTGATTATTCCAGCAAGGAATGCCTTCATAGCTAAAGTGTTCAGCTTCAGGGAGGTAGTGGTGGGGAAGTGCTTCCTTTCTCATTTCTCATATGAAAACAGTTTTGGGGGATGAAATTACAAATTTTTAACAACTGAAAAGTTGACATTGGTGCTCTGTTCTCATTATGTCTGCAAGCATGGTACTGCTGGGGTCTACGAACGCAGAAGGGAAATGGGGACAGCAGGATGTTGTGAGAAGATGCCATCAATCCATGGAAATCCCTTTCTTCTGTGAAGCAATCACTTTTTTCCCTCTCTGAATGTCCCCAGTTGGACAAAATCAACATCTGAAATACCACAGACTGCATGCTTACATTGTTAAAATATATCTTTAAATAAACACTTAGTACCCTTTACAGGATTGCTGTCAGAACAGCCCTCAGCCTGCAGCAGATGCGGGGATTTCAGCTCCCAAGTGCTCAGATAAGGATTTAACCACCACATCAAACCATGTGAATCATGAATTGATTAAAGACTTCCCTTGGTGGCCAGGTCACATTTTAGAGCATTTCAGCGGAAGTGTTGCAACTACATCTGCATAAATCATTCCATATTGTTAGTTATTCGCTAATCATCTAAATTGCTGTTTTCTAATTCAAAATCTGAAATTTATTGAAGCTTTTTGAAAAATGAAAGCAGGTTGAGGCTCTGATGACTATTTAGCCGGTTGAAACCTATAGGTCAGCTATGTTGCTGCTCAGTGAAGAAAACAGCACAAATATTTTATGTCTTTAAAGCTGCAAGTTGGACACATGTTACCCAGAGTATGCAGAGTTGAGCTTCTGAAGGTCCTTTTTAACAGCCAGCACCCTACTAAGAGCAGTTACCATCAGGCCTAACATTCTGTGAGAGCCAAAATGAGCAAGCTGCAAGAAAGCCTTCAACAGAGGATGGACTTGTGCCTGCAGCATGAAGGCTCCACAGAAGCCACATTTCAGTATCACACATCCTAAACAATTCAAGAGAAGTGCCCTTACCCTGAAGTTAGGAAAGCAGACTTCAGCTCTCTGCACACCCAAGCAAGAGTAGAGACAAGTTTCAAGCTGTACCAGCCAACTCCTGAGTGAACAGAAGGGTTCTGGGAAGGTTGCTGTGTTTCAGTCTCTGGTGAAGCCTGAAACTACCTCTGCACTGCACCTCACACACAGCTGCCTAGTTCAAGAACGTCCATGCGTAATGCAAGATACTCTTGTCAAAATCTGGGGGAAAAGAAGGTTTGCTTATTTAGTTTTGTGGGTTTTTTTTAAAGAACCCATTAAACCCTCCTAAGCCCTAATAAATATGCTACACTTTCCAAATCGTCATTCCTAAACCTAATGGGATTATCTCACGAGTGTCCAGTTTAAATCTGCATGCCTCTAGATCATTGTAGGCAAGTAAGTATATTGAGCATCTATCACACCGTAAAACCTGAACAGGGCTACAAAACTATGAGTAGGAAAAAATTTATCATCTCTATAACAAGGCGACTGATTGATTGTACAGAGGTTGAAGAATGACACAAAAAGCAAGAACTAAAATTACAGACTTGCCAATAGGCAATGAAATAAATGCTCAAAAAGACATGGTGAAACTTTATTGTCTATTATCTTAAGAAAATCAACCTTTATCTGGAATTAAAAAATCATCTGCAGCTGGATAAGTGCTCTGTTTCATTTAAGACTCTTAGGAATAAAGGATGAAAACTAGGCAAGTATCATCCTTATACTTAAGGCACTAGGAATTGACAGCTTCTACATATTTCATATTTACTTTTCAACATTTAATATTCCGCTAGTCAAGATACAGCTTTCTCAAGTGATACCTGCCTGAATTTGCAGAATCTGCAAAATCTGATATGTGCAAATTTAGCCTCCATTAAATAAACATGGAACTCTAAACTTCCAGAAAAGCAATCAGTAGCACTAAGAATTATGAGGATAGTGTCACCAACACGTACGGTCATACAGTATATTTGACTGTACATATATACATACAAAGCATATAGTCACAGCCAATTCTAAAACCAGCAAACAGGCTAAAAGAGGTCACATTTTCCTTCATTCAACTTAAAATTAAGGGAGACCAGATATAAATGGCCTTGGTTAATTTTTGTGCTGTGTCAGGAGAGAGTGAAGCTACATTTGTAAATCCCAGAGAGAAAGCTAAGCATGAGGATGTCCAAGGTAATAGGAATATTTGGATTCTATTGAAGGACATTAGAGAACAATTATGATAAGATTTTGGCCATGAATAGAACTGACTCTAAGTGGAATTTGAAAAGGAGCTGTATACAGTGGGACCTAAGCAGTATGAATTGAACCATGCTTACATGAGAGAAAAATAAAATCTAATAAAGAAAGTTTCAGGAGAACAAAGTCTCAAAGAATGCAAATAGGACTGGATAAAATATGACCAAATATAGTAAAGAATTAAGTCAATAATATGGAAAAAAGTTGTCAGATAAACACAGACTTTACAGTAATTAATGGGCTAGGAAACAAAATATCCAGAGAGAGTAAACAATAAAACAAAAACTATACAAGGAAAAGGCAGCATTTGTGTAACACAAAACCAGCATAAATCTTAAAAAATAGAAAATTTAAAAAAAGTGCACAGAATAGACTGAAATATTATAACTATGAAAAAAAAACAGAATTGAAGAATGAAAAAGCCAATAGTATAAATAGTTAAGACTAAGAACAAAGTACAATCCAGTTACTGCATATGAAAAGCAAAAGATCAACACAGGGGATGGAACTAACACCAACCCATCATAGGAAAAGAAATAATTTATTAAAATAATAATTACTAGCTACTAAAGACCTCAAATTAATTCTTTAATCACTGTCCATAAAGAAACTCCACAGAGGAACTTGCAGACACATACCACTTCTAGACAATAAGAAGGTAGTCCAGAGGTTTTGAGACAACCAGAAAAAAAGAGGAAGAAATCTGAAAGGAGAAAAAGACATCAAAAACAACAAATTAACCTAGATGGAGAGAAAGAGCTTTTATAACTACTTGATTCAAAACTTTTAATTGGCTAGATTAGAACCACTTGTAACATGAGAAACATTTACTGTGCACTGTCTCCTTTTCAACTTATATTCAAAAAAAATCTGACTTTTTTCTTTTCTTTCCTTACTAACCTGGGCTAATTTGTATGCTTTCAGGATAGATGGTTTTAAAAGTATGAAATAGTAACCAAAAATCATTGAATCAAAACAATGTCTAAAAAAATAACTAAATTGTAATCTTGAGGCAAGAAGCTGCAAGTTTACCTTCAAGAGTAAAAATGGACGTAGAAGAACCACTTGAAAAAACACTAAATTTTAATTGAGGAGACACAGCAGAAGGAATTTAAGTCACACAGATTTCAGAAAGGTCACTGAGTATCTGCTTCCTCCTCCATTCCATTTCTGCCCTTCTTTCAGTCTTTTATTTCCCTCTGCACCACACAACTCAAAAGAGCATTTGGCCCAAAGTCATTAAGTATGGTATTGGGATGAGCTACATATGTGGATAGGGAACTGGCTTAAATGTCACAGACAGAAGCTGTTTATGAGACAGAGCAGTTTGGGACAGAAGGATTAGTGGAACGCCACAAGAATCAGTATTAGGCCCATTTTTGTTCATTTTATATATCACTGACCTAGGACATGAAATATGTATGAAGGTGAAGAAATCTGCTGATGAAACAAAACCAGAGAACAGAGCTTGTAAAGACAGAAAGAGAACGGCAATAAAATTCTGAATGACAAATAGACTAGCATCACAGGCTGATACTATTAGTGGTTTCACTGGCATCTGCAATTCATTGTAAAGAAAGATAAGGTTATGAGATAAAAATAATAAAAGGTAGTATTCTCTCAGTGACCATATGCAACAAAATATTTAACAGGGATTGAATATGGCCTCGGCACTAGAAACAACTTTAAAACCATCTGCAGAAGAATTAACAGTATTTAAATTAATAAGGCAAGAGAGATTCTAGGATAGATACAGTAAACAAGAGTAAGACTTGAAATAAATCATTCTAATACTACAGAGGCACTTGAAGCCACATTTGGAATGCATCTATAGTTCTTGTCCCTTCAGTATAAGAACATTATGAGAGTGCAGATATTAGAAGAGCAATCAGAATGTTACAGAAACTCTAAAAAATTAGTTCACAAAAGAGCGAGCAGCTCGTATTCTTTGAAAAAAGATCCTAGGAGGATAAAATATTTTTTAAAATTTATAGAACATTGAGGAGCATATGAGGGAAGGAATATATCATACATCCAGAGAGGGTGAAGGAAGTATAGAGAGTTAGAGGGAACTTGAGCTATTTGCATCAATAAATCTGTTCACAGATTAAAGTGAGAGAGAAAACCTAAGTATCATGATGACCAGCACTATCAGAATGCTATATCAAGTGATGGTCACAAGTACTGGATGTGACGTAGCAGGACTGCTGTATCAAAAGGAATTTCACATCATGCTACATTGGTGACCTGGCAGATGATGGCCAGTACCACAGTTACCTGGAGGACAAAAAGAGACCTGGCAAATTAGAATAAATAACTCATCCACTCCTACTGCATGCTTGTCCAAGCCCATATTAATGGCACAGATACTCCATAAATAAGGCCCTATTAATGAGCTTTTGAAATTGCAAGGTATTGTTTATGACTCAGATAACATGCCTTGTCACAGGACATCCTTTGAAATCACACATTATTCCGCAATGACTATACAACATGCCACTGGTAACTCATTCCCTGAACTTGCTGGTTTTCTTTCCAAAACAGTCTTGGTTCTTTTCTCCAGACCTGATCAAACTCTTCTTGGAAATCAAAGAATCTTACCAGCTTCAGAACAAAACTGATTGACCCCCAGTTGGTTACATGTGTTCTCAATATATGCAATATCTTCAGAATTACTACATAGTGTTAAGTGACCAGACTTATAAAACATCATATGATTTTTGTTGCAAAGCTGTTGTTTAGGGTCTTTTTAAATCTACTGTTTTCTTAGCCTGAATAGTCCTTCCATACCAGCCTTAGTAACTACTAAAACCAGCTTAATATTCTTACAATATCATGAAATTTTATTATGCTAAATTTGAAAATCTGAAAAGAAAGATAATGTTAGATACAATTTCACCAGAATTAAAATCACATTGAAGCATCAGTTATAATGCAGTTTCAGTTTCCTTAAAGTGACTCGTTATTAATTACTACAGATGGGAGCAGTGAAGTAATTTAAATACCACACTAACTACCAACCAGCCAGATGAAGTGAATTTGGAGAGATCTGATAACCACCTGCAAATACACAGGTTGCGCTCCTGTCACCTGCATTAATTATCCAAACATGGCTGGCTCCCATTAGCTGTAATACAATCTCAGGAATTCAGCAGCAATGCCTTAGGTTGAGTGGGAAAGAAGTAAAATAAAAGAGAAAGAGTTATTACTTTGATGTATTGACAAATTTTATCTTAAACCCCTTACTGAGAGAGCATGAAGTGCTACAAAAAGCAGAGTTAGAGGTTCAGAGGATGCCACTCTGCCCTAAAAGGCCTTCCTAATCTTATTGGTTAAGTAGAATAACAGTAGAAAACATGTTTTGGGATGAAACCCCTTGTTATGAAGGCTCTCCAGTATTTGATCTCTCTCCTCTGCCAGGAATGGATCACTGGCAGAAACTTGAAACCAGGAGAGGAGCCAGTAATCAATCAGAGCTGGCAGTATTCTCTAGTTTATCACCTGACAAGTAAGGAAACTATTTGGACCATTTCTTTTTATTAATTTTATTCTTTGTTACATTTTCTAGTCAGATCAAGGAAAGCTTATGATATTAAACCCTATTGTACATCCTCTTGAGATGTTGGATGAGAGGCACATGTACTTGGATTTTTTGAGAGTGTGTGCGTACATGGATGGGTGTGGGATTATCATCATGCTGGGACAGAGGCAGAAACTTTTCAAAACCAGAAGCAATTGTCCAAACACAGTTTCTGGGAAACTGAAAAGGTACCATCAATGTATGGGACCTGCTCAGAGAGAACAATTCTTTCTGGAACAGGATAGTAACAATTTTAATAACATAGAAGAAAACCAAGCCAATGGCCTTACATAAGGCCTGGAAATATTTGCTCTGTAAAAACTGTACAGCAGTGGTGAGCTGAACTTACTAAATGGCATTAGCCACTTCAGAGGATAATTATAGTCCCCAAATAAACTTTTTAGTTGTACTCCAGAGAAACAAGAAATATGTCACCACCTTTAATTCTCATTGATATTGCAGTTCTGTTATGCACCCTCCACAACCAGAGTTATTTAAAAAGTTACTTACTGCAGTGCCTTCTTTTCTATATGAAGTTTGAAATTTCCAAGTCAGAGTTATAAATATTGTGTATCTGATAAACAGAATCATGTGATAATGCCTTGTATCATTACCAAAAAAAATTTTAACTGGTGGAGGATGGTCTCATGGCTCTAATTGGTAGAATAGATGAGGTCCTTCTAAAGAAGATAATTCCTGTGCATTTATGATCTTTAGCATGGCAATTACTGTATTACACATGCATCTAAAACAAGAATTAAGATAGCTTCCTTACAGCTAGAGCGATTTCCACTCACTTTGTATTGACATGAATGACTTCATAAGGTGCAAAGGTCTATAGTATACTGGGATTTGTCCCCACATAAACTTATAAAAATGCTGCCTACTGTGCCTGCAGCACATCACTTTTGATTGCAAATAGCTTTATATAGATGTTTGCTTATAGGCAAGGAGGTCTAAAAGACCAGAGCAGAGAATAGTGATACAGACCAGACTTGTCATAAGCTAATTCACCAGGTTTCGAATAGGAAGTAGGTAACAACTCTTCTGAAATCTTCATGAGATGCCAAATACAGTAGGAAAGGAGTATTTCTGAAAAACACAGTAAAAAACCTTTGCTATTTTAACACAGATATTATTTTAGCTATTTCAGCCTTCCTTACAGTTCCTGCGAGACAACAAAATTTTTTCATTCTGTTGCAACAGATCCTTAAGTCAATAATACATTTCTCTATCTCCCTACCTGTACATGTCATCACATAATTTAAATGCCTATCATTATTGATATCAAAGTATTCATTATCTAATTAATTTCTAAATGGACACTGACCTTCATATATGTCTTAAGTCTTTACAAAAAAACACCCTAGTATCTCTAAGCTCCTCTTTTTAACCACTGCTGCTGCTGCTCTCCTGTTTTAAATCTCCCTGTAAGGAACAGTAGCTTCTCAGTAACTCCCTCACCTTCTCACAGTACCACACCAGACGGGGGGGGTACAAGGGGTGTCACAGTGAAAGCCTGCAAAAGGAGATGCCCTCTTAAGGTACAGCATCAGGCTGCTGAGAGATATGTTTTCTTTATCCCACCTCATCACCCTCAAACCACCGGATTGGGTCTGGACAGAAGAAGAAGTTCCACTGCCTTATTGCTTTCTACAGAAGTCACAGTAGCACCTCCTTTTCTCCACCCCCATATTGTTGTTGTTTGATCCTACAGATTGTTTTCTTCCAATTTCTTTCAGAGAATTCTTTCTGAGTGTCAAACCAGCAACCCCCTGATGGCACAGCTGCTTTCTTTCCCTCCTTAAATCATCCACGAGTACTGCAAATAACTTATGCCACATGTCCTTGCAAAAAACTGCACATGACCAAGAAAAGTTTCATCATCTCACATTCGAAAATTCTTAGCTATAGCAAATGACTTTTTTTTTTCTTTTGCAGCAAAAATACATTTTGTCAGCTTCAGAATGGCTTTACAAGACACCGGTTAATCTTCTACAGTAGAGAGAACTAGCACAAATCTGTTCCATATTACAGCTACAAGACTCTATGGAACTTCAAGTTCTACCTAGAATTCACCAAATATTACAAGAACATTCTGCCAACTGGAAAGTGACTTGCCTTACAAATACAGCACACAGTGCTGCAGGACAATATTGACCCCAACACTAGAAGTGACATCACAAATGCAAGCAGCACTGGAAAGGTGAAAAAGACAAATGAAAAAAACACACTGAAACATGTTAATTTATTATTTTTTGCACCATTTCCAGAGATAATCCTGGTGTCAGAGCTAGCTAGTAAAGTAGCTATTAGAAAGCTGAAAGCAATTTTAGCTACTTTCAGTATCCTTGATAAACTAGTGATTAAAGATGCCAGTGAATGAGTGATGAATTTCAGTGGTTTCAGAATGAATCCTACAATATATTATACATGTCATAACAATCCCACACTCTCCAGAAGTTAGTAGTCATGGAATATATCACGGTTTGACAAGCAAATCTCTCAAAAAGATCTACGTTTATCTCCTATGACCTACAAAGCAACTCTTATCACAACAAATGGAGCTAGCCCAGCACATCTCAACATAAAGACAGATTGAGACAAATCTATCTACTTTAAGGAACAGCCTCGGAGAGCTATCAAAGTAAGCTAAAGATATATCTGCTTTTCCACAGCAAGATTTTTTAATCTATCTTAACTCAAACTAGCATGTTCACAGCTAGGGGAAAAAAAAAATAAAGTAAAATATCCTGAGAATTGCCAGAAACTAATAATGAAACAGAAAGATCCAAGGTCTTACGTTCCATATATTGTACTAAACAGCATCCTAATAGCAGGTTATGGTCAACCGTAATTTCTGCCAGAAGTAACCAAGGAAACCACTTAACCACTTAGATAAGTGCATACATGGAGGAGAGGTAGCTAAGGAAATGGACTCAAATCCAAACTCAGAAAACTTGGAGAGCTAGCTGCAACAAGCCTCCAAAATATGCAGCTGTTTGGAGAAACAGCTTATACATATTTATTGAAACATTTTTTTGGTCTAAAAATCGCAGTGAAGATAGAGCAGGCTCTCATACAGAACTACGAATAGGATAGATCAGGATATGGATCATGAGGCAGTGGTGCTGTGGTAATTTATAGCAAGTCAAGATTCATGTTTTGGTAACTTGTGGATCTTTGGTAAGTCTTGTTTACAGGGTCTGAAAGACTTAGCAACATGAGGCAAAAGTCTCAAGCACTTAGCAGCTATATCTACACCACTCTGAAAAATCAGCATTTTGAGAGCGTGAATAGAGAAGACACCTGGAAACAGAGCAGACATCTGCTTCTATAGCCACTTAGAGAACCCAAAACCAGCCCGCTCAACCCTGCCTGGTAGCACAGTAACCCACTGGATATGCACAATCTCATATACTGGTTGGCAGACTCCAGGTGCCCTCGTAAAAGACTTCTGCCTCAGACAATTGAGAGTGATAGTGATAGCAGCCTCATGAGATGTTTTGACACAGGGCTGAGGCTGGTCAGAAAACCTCTGAACAGCAGCAGTTGCAGGATGACTTTATTTGCAGCACTGCATTGCAAGCTTTCTTTGTGGATATGATTGGCAACATGTTTTTTAATAATCTCAAAAATTAATACTGTAGATGGATTTTTAGAGCTAACCTCCAAAATTTCCCATAAACTTTTATACAGAGCACATACGTCACTAAAACAGGATCCAAATTCTTTAGTCAAGAAGTGCATAGCTCCCTGTAGTATATTGTCTCCACATTTTACAGAGCTTTAACAGCTACCAGTTCATTTGCAAGACATAAATTACAGGTTTTACTAGCTTTAATTTACAGAATCACATACAGTACCTATCTCCATCCATGCTTCAACACCACTATAAGCAATGAAAAACATTCCCATGGAAAATCAAAAATAGTTTTCCATAGGAATTTGAGTATGTCTGGCTGAAAAGATCATCACGCATTTCTTGCTAAAATTGCATCTACCTGCCTTTCAAGAGACCAAGAATGTCTTGATTATCAGGAATTTCTTATTGCTCAAATATGAAGGCTACTAAAGAGTGGCTCAGGACAGAATCAAGTTGAGAGTTTTTGCTAATGTTAACTACAGTACTTTTTTTGGTCAGTTCTTCCTTAGATTACCATTGTCACTTTTATTAATTACTTACTCTATAAAATTATTTAAAACTTACAGAGTACTCTGAATTAATTCCTATGTGTATAAACAATAAATATACTAGCAGAATAAATACAGTGGCAGAATATAGACTGCAATACAATTTAGATGTTCTGATGCCTGTTTGGTAATGAGTAATTAAAATTAGTCTCTGTATGACTGGTTGCACCATAATTAGGCTTTGGCTGGGAGTATTTCGGTTAGGGGTTTTTTATTAAAAAAATTTGAAATAGATTACAGCACTGCAGCTGTATTGGAATAGAGAGAAGCAAGAGGGGTGCCTCCATGCAAATTCACAAGCAGAGAGAACACTTTTCAACAACTTAAAAACCAGCTGCACAGCTAATTTGCCAAAATATTGGGGATTTTCCTCTTAAAAAATAAATAATACTCCATTTTACAGCCATGTGTGACCATCTCCCAACTGCTGTCTGCCTGATAGTCTGGAATGGGATGCTACTCTCTCTGTGCACTTATCTATTTAGACGAAGTGGAAAAAAAGTCAAATTACAACAAAGACAGAGTGGAAATCTGTGTGGATCTATGTGTAATTCAAGAGGCAATGCCACAGATGAGAAGAGAAAAAGAGATACTGATGTAGCAGAAGAAAAATAAAGATGGTTGCAAATATATTTCTGGAGGGTAAGGAGAAAGACACAGAGATTGCTCATTTTTTGGCCTAATGAATAAATCATTTTAGTTTCCTCCCCCCTTATGCACCTGCTGCTTTGAAAAGCCCCTTCCACAACCAACAACTGAACAGCAAATGCTGCACAATGACTCAAATGCTGCTGGAGACATGCCAGCAAAAATTACCACTCTTCAACCAAGATAAACATCATATTACTTCATTACCCTTTTAAAACATATGCAAATTAAATCCATTATTCTTTTTTCTTACAGAAATGAAGTTCCTTTGGCTGGAATTCAACAGCTCCCTTTGTCATCGTTGACCATGAATGGATGAACTTCATGTAGATGATGCCCATTTCCCATCTTTGAATCAAACATTAATACCATTTGACAGTAATAAATAACATTTATCACAATAGGGATCTACTAATGATTTTCCCACTAAGCTGGCTCATCAGAACCTATCAGCTGACAACTGCATAAATGAGATTAGCATAACAGCTGCCTATGACAAATGTATCTAAATCATTTTAATGCCAGCTAGCTCTTTGATCTCCCTCTCACGTTGTTGCCAAAACTAAATCCATTTCTTCAAGATACACATTGTTTATTACAGATACATGTGTATATTCCACACCATTATGTACTCTACAGATTTCAGTAATTGAAAGAATTAAAAATACTGGTTGGATACGGCCACAATAATGTAAACTTGCAGCACTGCACTTTAGAGCAGCATTCCACTGCCTATTTAATCCCCCCACACACCGCATCCCGAATTGTAGGATTCAGTGTTTAATAGCTCTGTGTTTCTCTGGCACAAAATACATGTTTTAATGTAAATATATGTATTAACTTCTCTTTGTGAGCATTGCTTACAGAAACATCATTTTCATACAATTTAAACTAATTCCCAGTAATATGGGAATTGGTTCCATGCACATATCAAAGCAACAAATCACTGTGTTTGTATAAATGCAAAAGTGACAGGAAAAGACACTTGGTGGTAGAGCAATGTATTTGTGTTTTAATTATTATTACAAGCAAGGCGTATGAGACTGTCATTCAAACTCATGAAAACAGATTTCAGACTAACTCCAAAGCCAAGAATTCTTGTTGGACCTCTGTAACAGCATTTGAAAAGCACTCTGATTTCCAAACACTTCTTCAGTTGAAAGTCAATGCACTCCTCAACTCAAATTCAGATTGTCAGAGTCCTTTAGCTCCTTAAGGATACAGGTGGTTTCCATTATGTCTAAAACACTGGGGAAAAGATGCCCTCAGATGCTTCAGAAAATCCCAGTCAGATTCACAACACTTAGATTAAGCCCATTTGCTTTAGAAACAAACCAAATAAAACACAGCGCATGTATGCGGGGGGTAAAGAGGAAAATACTAAATATTATGTTTTCCCCTGACTTTCCGTAAGCTATTTTATTGATACTTAAGTTATAATTTCAAAAATATTTAATTTCTTAACTACATTAAAGATATTAAAAAAAAGAAAAAAGTCTACTTGGGTCTGCTAGCACCCAGACATTCCTAAAAGGAGTCCCTCTTTCCCAGTTTTCAATCATTTGAAGGCATCGATATGTTGAAATCTCCACTGATTTACTTAAACTTGGATTAAGCTTTTGATGACTTCACATATGAAATAACTTCAGGCGTGCCTACACTTGAGTGTCCTTGATTTAAAACCCAACTGTGTTTATACCTTTCCTGGACTGTATAGCTTTACATGCATTTATTCTGATGTTCTGTAGAGATTAGCATTTTTTTTCCAATCAGTGTTTTCAGGCGAGCTCTAGATAGAAATATTCCTACCTATTTATACTTCAACCATCTTAATGGCTATTCTGTGAATAAACCGAAGGCAAATAAGGTATCTCTGCTGCATTTAAAATTAAAATAGATATCCATTTACCCAACCAGCTAAGTAATTGCTGGAACATGAAGCTTTTGACTTCCACTGAGAACCAATATCAAGTGGCACCAGAGCTCAGTTCTCCTAAAAGTAGCACCAATTCGTGGTGGGAAAGTTTTCCAAATTAATGTTACTAAATGAAAAGTTTGAAGGGTTTTGCATAAGCACAGAAAATGTGCAAGCATGAGAACTAATGAGATTGCAGGTTCCAGTTATAGTGCTGTAGCAAATATCTTGTTTTCAGTGCTGTTACATTCACAAGCACTTTGTTCTTTCTTGCATTTCAATTAAAATTCATGGGATGTTTTCTCCACATATTTTTCAAGTCTGCCTGCATTTTCCATATCTTAGAAAAATTTCTGGCCATTACTTTCATGTAAAATGAACAGAATTTATGGTCTTTTGTCCAAGCCTTTTGTTTTGTGAAGCAGGCCATTTTTCATGGATGAAACTGAGGCAAACACTTTCAGTTTTGATAGCATTTCTTACCGCTCTCCCCAGTTAGCATAGTCACCCTTCATTATTTAATTATGAAGTACAAGGAAGGCTGATTTACACCCATGATGTATAATTACAGGCAGATGGAGGGATTGGAAAGTAGAAACACTGAAGCAGGACTGTAGCACATGCCTGTGAGCTTCCTGCGAAAAGTCTTCTCTGTGTCACCAGCTAAAAACAAAAAGCCAAACAATTAAAACCAAACGAGTCCATGCTGTTCTAAGCACCGAGTTAATGAAAGTGAATACAAAACTAATAAAGCACATTGGTCGTGGCTTCAAGTTACTTTAAAATGTTTACAAGTAGAAATGATTAAATGTGTTTGTTTTAATAAAAATTTTCTTTTAACGTGCCCATGGTCATAAAGGCTTTTTTCTTTTTTAGCCTCCACTTCACTTGACACCACTTTGACACAAGTCCATTCTGCATTTTGAAGAGAAAAGCGCTTTCTGCAGTTCTTTCATACTATAATGTACAGTATATTTTCAGTTGCCTTTTAAAAATTTAAACAAATGGAAGGCTTATTAAGATGATATCATAATTACATGCAGCTATTTTACTAGCTCTTATCTGAAGCAAAAGCAAGCAATCAGTTGAGAGCACAAATTCATTGAAGATACTTACTGAACATGAGGGAATAGACCAGCGGGAGAAAATAGGCCCATTTTACTATTTCGCCTTCCCTATAGAAAGACAGTAAACTTATTCTAGTAGGTTTAACACCACCTACAAAATAGCTCTTATCTTTGAAAAATGAACTAATATTTCAGAAGGCTTTGAGACCATTTAGCAAATGGCTAAACATACAAATAAAGTTACCCTCATAGTCTCAGATGGAGGACAGCTGCTTTGACAAAGAGTAAGGAATTACTGTTGTAATAGATACAGAAAAAACATTACCGGTCCCTGACTCAGTTCTCACCAGCAAAAACATAAGCCTTGAAATCCCATTTTACTTTCAAATTATGGATCACTGAAAATTATTCACTAATAAATCAAAATAATGAGATTTTTGTTTCATGCTAAATGTAGGCACCAAATAGAAAATATTAGGAGCACTGTTAGTGCTTATTCTATTTGATTTTTCTCTGCTTTTTAGGCATTTAATTCTCTAGAGTGCTAATCCCATATCCCCCACCCCCAATCATAAGAAACATTTCACATGTGTTTAACATTAATCTCATGAATAGTTGCATAGAAGACTATGGAAACATTAATGAGCTTTAAAGTTAAGCAACTCCTTAAAGGTGACAGCGTGGAAGAGAGGGCTTCAGGCCTAGATGTGCCACGTGAGTAGTCACGATGATGATGGTGACATGTAACAAAACATAAGTCCCAACCACAGCAATCACTCACAGCATATCAGAAACATCTACCAGATGAGAGACTAAGAGGACACAGCTGACCAGATTTAGGGTGCACAGGGGCTGGGGCAAATTGCTGACATTTGAGGAGAAGATGAAGAGAGCAGAAAGGAGAAGACTTGCACAGCAGCAAGGAAGCTGAATAGGAGATGAACGGTTCCTCATGGACACACTGTTCCCATTTCAAACTTGATGTTTAGGATATCAATGTTTTTGTCCTAACAAAAAGCTTTACAAAGGGAGGGAGCAAAGTCCAAGATTTTAAACAATTACTAAATTATAGTACACAGTTAGATTTCAGAATGCTTACAGTCCTTTCCTGAGCTTTCTCCCAGTGTTCCAGGCCAGGTTGGACAGAGCCTTGGGTGACATGGCTTACTGTGATGTGCCCCTGCCCATGGCAGGGAGGTTGGAACTAGATGATCTTGTGGTCCTTTCCAGCCCAAACTATTCTATGAGTCTATGATAATTCTTCAAGTTCAGAAAATTATTGCTCTGGTAATCTGGTGAATCCTAGTGTTCATTTTTTAAATCCTGGTAATCTTAAATGCAATTAATACATAACAGTTACTTTGCATGTTACTTTCATTTTTTATATTCCCATTTGATTAATAAAATCCAATTACAAACAATTTAAAGCATGCATATTTAAAGTATGCAATCTTTCCCTTTTTTTGGGGGTAACCAGGAAAAAAGAAGGGTATTGAAAATAAGATTTTTCCACTCTTCCTAGAAACACATGCATAGCGATTTCTCACATATTTAAGGTGCAAATCCTACTTGCAAATCCTCTTTCTCTAGAAAGTATGATAGAATATTTGAGCTGGAATTTGTTAATGTTTTCTCAACTAGTATAAAAAACAAGTGCTTTTCCAGCAGAAGCATTTGGGAGGCACATAGGCAGAGTATTAAATACTTCATCTTTCTGCTGTCTTCACTTACAGATCTCAGTAATATTAATTCATTTTGGAAAAATAGTCTAATGATATTTTTCCTCTTGTCGTCAACCAGGCTCTGGATGTTTCTCTTAATGAATGCGACATAATTCATGTATAGTCACTACTAAACCCAGCAAAATCATAATTACTAACAATTTTGCACCTGCTGTTATGGGTAGATGCTATTCACTTTAATTTGATATCTTGATTATTCACTGGAAACTCCAGGAGACTCCAATTATCTTACATGTTTCCTGAAAAGAGCATAACAGTCACAACTGGATAAATACAGAAAAAAGCATTTTCAAGAATTTCCTAGTAATCAGTCAAGACCCCAGGCAAGAAATGCACACATATTGTGTACACATGTACATCCATGAACATCACCCTATGATGATGATAGTATTTCACTGTATGTCAAGCCATATTATTAAGCTATAGCTAAAGTTGGAAATATTATACTCTATGCATGAGGTGATCCTTCTGGAACATGTACCTGACTGCTCTGAATATCAAACCTACTGTGAAGACATATTTGAATTTTGAACCATAAATATCATGTGGTAGCTGAGAAAGTTCTTTGTGGTTAAAAAAAGGAACGTACTACATATAGAATAGTTGAACACAGTCATGCTGGATGCATGTGCATTAATGGCTGCACAGATTCTTCTTCCTGCCCTTCTATATCCTGCCATGCTCAAAGGCATTGTACATATCTAACCTTTTAAACATGCTTTTGTTCTCTAAACTTACCTCCCAATAGACTTATCTTTTTCTGTTGCTTGGGGCTTGTTTTTTTCCTAGAAGAGTAAGCAGCAGCACTTTCAAAATGGGGAGGAAGAAGATGAATCTTGTGCATATGAGCACACAAACCTTAACATACCAAAATCAAAACAAATTCTCTACAGCACCTTCAAATATTTCACAAACACAGAAAATCAGAGGGATAGCAAAATTTCTGCTCTGGTACTGCACAACAATATAGAGTGTATCTGGAGCAGTGCTGATGGGCCTGATTATCCTCTAGGAAGAGCTGAAAAGGCATCAGACTGTTTGTTCCCAAGAATGGACTGGCATGTGGAAGGTTTCCATAGTCAACCCTCCACCAGCTTGAAGCTGTGACGCATTATAACACCACATGACCCTCTGTCACAGTATTTTCAATTATGCCTTATCCTCCTGCATTCCAAAACCTAAGCACACCCAAAGGCCACCACTGACTGATGACTCCACCTGGCATCAATAATCAAGGTAATGAAATCCCTGTTAACTTCTTTTTTTTTTAATTTAGTTAATATCAGTGATACCAATGTTTCCTGCATTATCAGAGCATTTTTTCTTTTTCCTCTAGAAATGAGCAACACTGCATGGCATTATTCAAGAATTACCCTTCCCTCCTCCACCTATTTTTGTTTTCTACTTTTAAGTTTGGAAGTGCTGCTGCAATTGCTGAACCTTTCAGAAAACCTTGTTTCGCTTTCATTGTATGACTTTGCCTAGCCAATAATTACCAGAAACTATGTTTCCATTAGGTAAAAAGATTACAAAAACAAGAGATGTTTTTGTCACTTCAGTTCCCCATATTCCCAGACATTATTCAGTAGAAAGTATTCAGAGCCATTACTTGAACAGCATCTTGCCACAAATTGCTGTCCTACTGATGTTAAAATCTAGTTTCTGCATCCTAAATATTCCAGTATGATTGCCACAGACTGCAAGGGGATGGTTCTGAATCACTTCACCTTCGCACAGGCAAATCACAGCCTTGGGCATTTTGTCCAAACTCTAGAATTTCCAGCCACATAAAATCATTGACTACTGTCATTGAGAGAAGGGGCACAACACCATCACTTAAGAAACTCTTACAGAACACAAGATGCAACTTAAGCATTTTTAATCATTCCCAAATATAACCAGTGAGCAGGAAGAAAAAGAGTGCATTACTAAGCCACTTCATGTCGCTGATTAACAGATACAGAACCAGACTAATGCAGGGAATAAGGTGCTCATTTGGAAACTGAGCATGGTCATTCAGAGTACAAATTACACCTTAGACCTTTTTTCAGGTTTTTATGGTATGCTTTTTATTAAAATTAATACGCTAGATCCTCAGTTACTCTTCGTTCTACTTCAAAATGAATGACCAACACAGCACTGTTCTTTCATTTGACCAAGGACACCATACAGTGTATACCAATACCATTTCAGCTGCACGATTTTGTCTTGTCCTCTTTGGAGGATAAAACTCTTCACAAGTAAAAAACTCTGTACAGCCAAACACAAGACCAAGTAGGTATTTAACAATAAATCTGATTTTCCTGACTCAGCTTATAACATTTAATAAGCAGTCTAATGACGCTCTGGATGACTGACATTACAATTATCATAAACTGAGTTCACTATTACAATATTCATGGAATATGCTATCGTTTTATAATTATGCACATATAATGGGAATTAGACAACAAAGAGTTGCATATTCAAGAACTTCTTCAAATACTAAGGAAATCTATTTAGAGTAGATACAGAACTATTAGCATACATGAGCGCCCCATGACCTTTCCAGAAATTACCAATTCTGGGATATCTAAATTCAGAAGAGTGTTTAATTCTTGAAGAGATAACGGTGTCAGTGTCAATAAGGAACATTGCTCAGTATCACTGTCTCCCAGTAAACTAGTACCAGAAGCTTTATCTGGCCACTAAATTCACCTATTATGTTCTTTTCACCACAAGACAATCCTTCCTGGACAATACAGACACACGATGACAAGCTGAGTTTAACCTAAGCAGCTGTCTGTAACTTGCAGGCAGCAAATTAAGCCCTCCTGTGCCACCAGAATACACACTGTGTATGCCAGAGAGCTACAGAGGGCTGAGTGCATTAGCATGAGAGAACATTTGCTCCATGGGCTTCTTGGAGCCAGAATGCAGTTGGGTTAGGAACACAAGCTAGGACCCTATTGGCTGCTCCTGATAGCTTGCTTTCTTCATCAGCCCTTGTACTAATCTAACCCTCCTGCTGTTGTGAAGCAAAACCATAGCATAAGATTTACAACATGTATTCAATAGCTGAATCTAGGTCAAAATTCCCATATTAGCAATCCTCACACACATCTTTATAAGGATTTCTTGTTAAATCTATGAAGATTTCTTGTCTCTTCTACAAACAAGTGGATTTTTTAACAGGAAAGCTCACAGGTATTACAGTGGTGCTTTTCAGTCATTATACTAACTAGGCTGGAGAATTTTTACCTTTTTGCTCAGAACATCGTTTGGGACTTAATAAAACATATGTAAAGCCTGACGGGACAAGGAAATAACCATATAAAATACTCATTTAAAGTAGCCGTGATAGCATCTTGTGCTTGCATGCTGGCTCAGCATTAGGAATGCAAGTGTTACACAGAAAATAAATTTGCATTCTTGAATACTCCATTTCAATGGGTGACTATAATGAGCACAGACTCACTGAATACAAAAGAAAACACTAGAAAACAGGACACTTGCTCTTCAAGCTTCTAATAAATCTATTTTAAAGTGTTTTCTGCTGACTCAAGGACTGACAATAGGGATTAGAACTCAGCTTTAGCATACACCAAAAAGCCATGAATGTCAAATCTTTAATTCTGTCAAGATGCTGGAATTCTAGCATGCTTTATTTCTGAGCTGGACTATAAGAGATTTGAAAGGATTTAGAAACTCCTCAGGACATAGAGAAATCACCACCCTTGTTGTAATATAGCCATGAGTATGTCCTCAGGAAAAATGCTCCCCTCCACTTTCAAACATGTAAACATGTGTCAACTATTCAAACCTATGGGAGAAAGACAAGCTGCTTCTTCTTCATCTGCTGTTCAGAAAGTTGCTGCTTTGCCTGTAGAGCTCTGCTGATGCCGCTTTCAGTAAGCCAGCACTCCATTGTTATAGCTGTCTTTTCATATGACTCCAGGGACTGAAAGGATGGTACAGATGGTAAACAAACATGCTTTATGGTCTTGGAGCTTAGACTAAGAAATTCAGATTCGCTTTTTATTTTTGGAATGCAACTAAGCAAAGAAATTACTCAAATTTATTATCAAGTTGGCCCTCAGGCCTGTGCAACTCTTCTATGATTATACTGTGTAGCACAGATATTTCCCCTCAGTCTCAGAAAGCTGACTGACAAGTTTAAAACATTTTTACGTACCTAAATTTCACCACGGTATTTCATTCTGCTTACATGGTATAGATCCAAGCCAGAGCTCTAATGAATTTAAAATTAAACACCTGAAGCTTTGTGTCATGTACTTATTATTTGTGTAAGAAGCATGGTATATAAGTCCTGAATTTGGACATACCAGTCCAGTTCACAACTTGAACAAAGGCAAAATAGGCATATGCTTCCTTCACTGCATCTTCTACCTAGCTAATCTGAGAACTTGTCCCTGATTGGATGCTGTTCTCAGTCCTACCAGAAGCCTAGATCACTTTCAAAGGCAATGAAAAACAAATGGCTCTAATTCTACCAACAAATATATATCTATCTGACAGCACAGATCTAAGTAGTAGCATCTAACTAGAAAGAAACAGGTTTTGATCAAACATAACATTTTTCAGAAAGATATAGCAATGAAACAACAAAGGACTGAAATAAACTACCTTTAGTATGATAACTCTTTTAAAATAACCAGTACAGCATATTACATGCTTGATAACAGTGTAATCAGCAGCACTGAAAACAGGTATCTTCCTGGAAAGGCTGCTGCTGCTCCTTATCAATCAAGTTTTGGTGTAGAATTCAACTTTGACTGTGCTTTTGGAAAGCCATTCACTTGAAACATTCATGAACATAAGATGGAACAAGGTAACAACCCTTGATCCTTGAGCTTTATGGTGCAAGGACAACAGCCATAGCATTTATCCAGCCTTCACATAGGGGTATTTGCTGAAAAAGATTAAAACAGTGTTGCAGGTGCAGTGCACATGTGCCTGTACTGCGAATTAGCTAGGCCCCCTTTATTCTTTGCACACTCTTTAGAAACAGTCCAGATGCCCAGGAACCTACATGCCTCAGCTGAAAGCTATAGAAGCGGGAGAAATTACTTTCAACAAAATTTCTCCATAAGCCTCTGTAGACTATAATTTTGTACAGTTTCTCACTGTCTAGAGTTGGTTATATCACTCACAAAACATACAACTTTCTGCTTATAAAGATTTTCTTATCCTACATCCAGATAGTCCAGAAGAGTTTTCAGATTAATGAGTGTGCAGAACAAACTCCTTTTATTCAGTCTGGGCACTGGAGTACTCTTACACAAACAGAAAAACTGTACGGTTTTCGTAGTACTACTGTCAGCTTTCATCTTATATTTATCATCATGTCTTCAATTTCATCTCTAAATTGCAGAGACAGGACTTTCTGATAGACATAATTGCTGCTGCTGGGTTTAGCACCTCCTATCAGTCCCTGATCACTTCATGACTTCCATTCATCACAGCTTCAATTTTTTCCTTGTGCAGAGTGACCAAAGCTCTGAAAAGGAATGGGTTAGAAGATTGCTATGGTTAATACTCTAGTGGAACACAGAAAAGAAATATTTCTATTTAAAAAATGTTTATCTAATACAAATGATAATAGTTGTCTAAGTAGTATGTGAAAATAGGCCTAGTTAGTGTTCTCCCTGACACGTTACTCTGCAAATATTCATCTTCTCTTTAGTCCTCTTACAAAACTGGTTTTACTTTAAGACCATCCAGAAATTCAGTGCATTTCTACTTACTTTTTTAATACATCATAACCCCTTACACAAATGCTATGCCTGCAGCGACCTGTTTTTGTAATACATATTTATACAGGGTGATGCAATTCCTTTACCTCCATAAAAAACATCTCAACATTTACACTGTTTGAGTGGAAGATCCAAGAGATCCTTCAGGAGATCCCAAGAAGAGGACAGCAGTACAGACCTCATCACATCCTCCACTGCTTAGTTGTGACTAGTAGGAGAAGCATTCAGTGCAGAATAATTTTTGGGCAGCATGCACAAGAACAAGAAGTGCACCACACACATATCTGCTGCAAGCATGACTGAATGCCCCAAAGTGCTCACACACCTCATTCGACTGTAACCAAGGGAAGAAAGATCTTTCAAACTGGTTCTGCACAAAAAGGACCATGCAGAAACACATGGCTCTTGGAAGGCACAGTGACTAAAGCTGTCCATAAATCTTCATGACAGACATGAGTGAGCAACCCAACAAGTCAACACTTTGAAAGATGGAAGAGTCCTTTGACAAGGGAGTCATAGCATTTATTGCCCAAAATATATACATTTCTGGTCTGAATTCAATTCCTTTGGTTTCCCATCTTCAGGTCTTGTTAAATACTTGCTAAACTAAAGAATAAAACTGCCAGGCACAACTAAAAGATTAGATTTTACAATACTATGTGATAAGTATAACGTATACAAGAGTTCATCCATCTTGAGTGAAGCATCCATACTGCCATGCGTTATACTGTGTATAACGCAACACAGAACCAAGCCTGCAATATGCTGCTAAATTGATTAAAATCTTTAGCATTCTCAAGACTCCTTCTCCACTAATAAAAATTCCAAATCGATCTCTTTCATTAATTTAAGACAACAGGAATGTTGTTGCAGGAGCTGGCCTTTTTTACAAAGCTTTGTGTGAGAGATGAATCCTTTAATAAACTTGTAAATAACTTCCAAGCCACAAAAATTACAATGACAAGCAGATATCACCTGTACAGACATTACAAGGAAACAAAGTGAAAACCAAAATATAAATTTCACAGCTCTATAAACACACTACAGAAATAAGTGGCAAGACACTAGGCCACATGGCTTTACTCAAGAAGCAGACATTATTTGCATTATTTGTCTTTAAACTTACAATTAAAACATCCACTTTTTATTATATGACCAGCAATTGTCCAATTTCCTAAAAATAAAGAAAACTGACTGCACAACTTAAATGCAACTTGCAATAGTAACAATGAAAACATGTGATTCATCATGCAGAAAGCTTATGTCCCCAAACAGGAGATGTCCAATGGATCCGGAAATCAGGGTCTATATGTAGTGGTCACAATACTTAGAGACTTTTCCTGTCAGAGTTTAACTCTATACAAATTGTAAGACTGCTGCAAGCATTAGGCCTTGCAGCTATCATAAAGGTGAGCAACCAGTGTGAAAAACAGCACTGAGCAACATGTTCTCATCACAACTACAGAGAGACAGGAACTTCAACAAAGACAAGTGGCTTCCAAGCATATTTTAGCAGTCCTGACTGGAAGCCAGTCTTTGCCCACGTTTCCCTGCAACATTCATTCTCTAGAGCCAAAGACTTGACTGTTTGTTTGTTTTTTTTTAAATAGAGGCAGGCGGGCAGTGGGAACATTTCAAAGAATCCGAACCTTCTGCTACTAGAAAAGTGAAATGTCTGTTACTGGAAATTTCACTTCATTAGAATTAGTAGCAAACACAAGGACAGAGCTTCTTCAAGGAGATATTGAAAAGCAGCTGCTGCAAACAGGAAGGCAAGCAGTAAGTAGGATGTTACACTGCTCAAGTTCATCTTTCGTTGATGTGGCATAAGTTATTTTCCTCCAGTCCCGTGAGATGAGAACTGCATTTCTTGACTCTCAATTTAGTTTTTTACTGATGATGCCACAATAACACTCTTGGTGAGTTTTGTCATCTGTTGACTATTCGTCTATAACCTTGGGAGACTACCTGGGTCCTCATTTACTTCAGGTAGTTACTGAGATTTTCTCTTGCTTTTTTTCACATTAATTGTCTATTGATTCAGTTTAACTGTTTATTATGGATTTCCCCAGGAGGCGTATGCATCTCCAGTTTTCCTATAACAACACACTGAGAATTTATGTAAGTCACTCCTGGCATGTATGTTTTCTCTCGCTCAATTGTTTTTTTAGATGACTCTTTCTTTGCACTTGGAGGAAAAATAACAACCCTTGACTGTCTCTGTCTTTGATGTTTAGCAGCATTGAGACATTCCTGCAGAAGAGAAGGCTGCGTGGAGACGTCATAGCAGCCTTCCAATACCTGAAGGGGGCCTATAGGGATGCTGGGGAGGGACTTTTCATTAGGGACTGTGGTGACAGGACAAGGGGTAACTGGTTCAAACTTAAACAGGGGAAGTTTAGATTGGATATGAGGAAGAAATTCTTTACTGTGAGGGTGGTGAGGCCCTGGAATGGGTTGCCCAGGGATGTTGTGAATGCTTCATCCCTGGCGGTGTTCAAGGTGGGGTTGGACATAGCCTTGGATGGCATGGTTTAGTGCGAGGTGTCCGTGCCCATAGCAGGGGGGTTGGAACTCGATGATCTTAAGGTCCTTTCCAACGCTAACTGTTCAATGATTCTATGATTCTTACTCCTCCCCCCAAGGAAAACATCAACAACTAAGCCTTCTTATTTCTGCTGAGACAGAGGTGAGATGAGAAATTGCCAGGGAAGTCACTACCAATTGTAGGTAGTAGGGCTAAAGATTTAAGATAGTGTCTATAGGTCTTCTGCACTTCACTCAATAGGACAGTAAGAAACAGAACAGTACCCAGAGCACAAACACAGAGTGTTCAGCTGCTCTGAGTACTTAATTTTATATACATGAAAAGCTCAGAGCTGTCCTAGGAACAAGTACAAAGGTATGGTCAAGTTCAGACCAGCTGCATTCAGAAACAGTAAAAAGTCAAGTTTTTCTAGTTTGCAGACATAGAAAAAGTCATCTCACCCTTCTTAACAGGCACATTATGTACTGTCCATATATACAGACATCACTCAAGAGCATGCTTTCTTAATTAAGGATCCAGAAAGTTTGAAAATAAGGCAAGAAAATGTGGGACTGTGGGACAGTGAAGAAAAATTAAAGCATCTGCAACTACTCAGTGCTTCAGATAGTTTTACTCAGCCAACATACAACCCACCACATTGCAAATATGCAACTTTGAATGGAGCCTCAGCACAACATGAAGACAGATGTAGGCGTGAAAACAGCAGTGTCAGACATTGCTGAAACCACAGTTCTTCCAGCCAGGTACTACATACTGACAGCTCACCCACCCCACAAACAACATATCAGGGTCTGTCAGCTTCTGCCTTGTCAGACATACACATTCCACCAGCAGGCATACCTCAGTCTTTTCCCTTCCTTGGATTTTGCATATACATACACTGTATAGGTGTGTAAGTTTTTGTCTCCCTCTACATACACATTAATGGAACACCACACATCCACACACTATGCTTCCATCATAACCATCTTCCTTCCCATCTCCTACAACCTGTTCACCTTATCAGGGAAGCTTTTGCCTCTGTCTTTCCTCTTAAATTGAAGCCACCTCTTCAAAATTTGTCTTCAAAACCCCCACTTTCACTGTGGGAGCTGGGGAAGGAGCCACTTGTCCTCAGAAGCACCCAGTCATTTGCTCACAACTTTGGTGTTACCACCAGATCTCAGCACTCTAAAAACGCAGCTGCACTGAGAGCCATGGATCTGTCTGCGCAACCAGCAGCTGAACTTTTCTCTATATAGAGCTATAAGGCTGAAGCTTACGTCCTGTGGGACAACCGCGGTTGGAGATACACTGGAAACCTGAGAGAATTTGAGGAGGGCAGAGATCTGCCTTTGTGCTTAGGTATCATTAACACCTCACTAAAAGCAGGCAAAGAAGAAGCAACTTAACTAAAAATTTTATCAAGACCTATGAATTGGTAGGATCCAAACTTAAAATAAAAATGCCTTTGGGCACATGAGGGGATTTATTTAAGTATTGCCTTACACATGCACACTAAAGAGAGAAACAAAAAAGGACATTTTTCTTTTGTGATTCTATGAAAGACTAGCATTTCAAAAACATAATTAGGCCTCCCAAAAAGCACCCCCTGGAGCCCTATGAAAACACCACAGGCATATAGATTTACTTTTCATTCAGAAAACAGTTTACTCATTGTTTGTTTTTCTTCTCATCCCCTCCTTAAGGTCTTCTGTTCAAATACAATTTGTGTGTAATACAGTAATTTCTTGTTCATCATTATTTCCTAAGCAAATCTAATTACAGATGTTGATTTGCACCAGTTAAGTTTCTGAACACGTACCCTACTTATAGTTTTTATAGCACAAGTAGCTATCTTAAGTGCGTTTCTGTGCAATTGGGGGTGTGAGGGGTATTTCTCTACTACCTCACATGGTGAGACATGCACTGTTTCTGCAGTTCCACTCTACCATATTTTTGTGTCTATCACCATGCATCAGTTAATACAGGTTAAAATCTATACGAGTACCTCACAATAATTCTATTTTTTGAAAGTTTTTTTCCTTTACTGTACTATCTGTAGCAACGTAAGTTACACTGAAAGTTAGCAAAATGAGAATAAAACCTCTGCTTACTCAGTATATTAACAAAACTGGAATACAATTGATAGCCTGCAGTTGGTATTACCTGTTCCCTATTGCTTACATCTAGACACAGAATAGCTACTGTGTTCAACCATCTCACAGGCAACAGTTTAGAATCCCACAATACAGTGACACATTGCAGTAAGCCCACTTAGGACAAAGGAAAGCACAGGAGTGGAGCTGAGCGAATAAAAATGATTAGTTTTACATATGCTCAGTGTTATCTTCTGCTATTGCTTCAGTACAGAGAAAGTTAATTGGAAAGCTAAATTAATTGGAAAATACACTGCTAAAATGTTTTTGAGGGTAATCTCATAAGGCGATGGATAACAAGTATAACAATGAACAGCTGTATTTGTTTACTTAAATTCTACCTTTATGATAGCATTGCCTTATTGTGGTGACAATGCAGGATCTCTTTATCCCCACAGACCCTCCAGAAACACTGGTGCTCAGGAAGCTCACACAGCTAGAAGAAATCCAAATTACCCTGCCATACCTTCTTTTGAAAGCTTTGCTTTCTTTACAGAATCAAACAGCATCTCCCTACAAGCTTGTCCAAGATTTTGCAAGTATATAGACATACTGGTAACTTGACAAAAATGTTCTCGAAACACTCAAACTCAATCTGGAGGACATTTGAATACATTTAAACTCGAAAAGAACATACCTGAAAGCAGTAAATTCTTTTCTAATCTGAAAGATTAGAACATCTTCACTACCCAGGCCTGCGACTTATCCTGTCATCCCCATATTTATGACTGTCATCTTTCCAGCTTCATTTGTTTTAAAGGGTTCCCAATACTTATTCACAAGTGCCTGATTTGGAGTTGGAACCTGAATAATGCATCTCTAAAGAATATTTATTATGATTTTACACTTTTTTGAGCTCATATTAAAAACAGTACTTGAAATTTTACCTTTTCTATTCCCATAAAAGAACTGGCAGCAATTACTTCAGGTCTAGCTTGCCGTTAATACTAGTCTCATGTGTGAAAGAAGGACAAAGGTAACTTCCAAAAGGTTATTTTAATAACAAAAAAAATCATTTCATGATTGATCATTACACATATGATATTGTAGCATGGCACCATAAATAATACCAGCATGAGAGAACCTGTAATAGCAATACGAGGGCATTACTCAGGGGTTTAGTGTGTAGAAGGAATAAATCTAATGAAAAAGATAAGAAAAAAAAAACATAGAAAAAGGCCACAATTAGGGATACCTTTTGAAATGAAAGAATAAAGGCTCAGAAAGTGGCATACTTAAGTACTTTCAAATGTGTTTGAGGCTTTCATATCCAGCTCAAGTCCCAGTTTTTAATGAGACACCACAGATGAAAAGGGGACAGAAATAATTTTGAATGAAAAATTGGGGGAGTACTTGAAAATCAGGAACATTTGAGGGGATTTAGGGAAAAGCATTTAACAGAACTCCTGGCTACAAAGGTTGAAAATGGCTTTCACATATATCATCACTGTTGAAATACCTGTAATTTCAGCTGTTTCACGCAAAACCTGTGCAAAGAAAGTGGTATTGATCTAATAGCTAAAATACATACCTCTCACCAGAAACACAAGCACATTATTTGTTTTAAACATATTTCATAAAAAAGTGCCACAGTTATTCACAGCAATTATGAGACAGTGCAATGTCAAATTACAGTGAAATAATATGTACCTATTTATCAAATTAGCTTCAAATATTGTCCCACTTACTTGCTTCATGAAAATTGTACTTTAGATATTGTATGTGCCCATATCTTCAATAGGTATTTCATTTGGTATGTGCTTTACCTTCATTAGAGTACAGTAGAGACATGAAGTGCATAATCTACATTTCTTATAAGGAGAAGGGCATCTCAGAAAGATATATTTCAATAGTAAATTGAGCTGGAAGAAAATGTGCCAGTTCAATTCACAAAAGTGAAGAGATTTCATTTTAACCTACTTATCTCAATGCTCCACAAGCGAGATTTAAGAATGGATGGGGGAATTTTACAGATATAACAATAAACCTATTGGTAAGAAACCTAGATTCTCAAATGCTAACCATTCAAAATCTGCTCTCATGGCATTATTTACCAGTAGCTTCTAAAAGATCTAAGCTCCTCTGCAATTGTGTGCCTACTGTAAATTATGTCATTTTAAAGAAAAATTCTTCATAGACCTCAGCATCTTGGAGATACTTAATATCAGAGTGGGAAACTTCAACAGTAAAACAAGCAGCAATTTCCAGTGGTGATACCCAGTATTGCTCATGATAAAAATCTCCTGCTTAAAAATAAAAAAATAAAATAAAAAAAAAATATTACTGAGAGTGAGCAAGAAAAAAGTTTTGATTTAGGTTAAAAAAAAACACTGTCCAATTTAAATCCATAAACAAGATTCCTTCTTTTGCATAAACATCTCATCATGCAAATTCAATAGAACACCAAAACCAGTCAACTAAGAAGTGAATTCAGTCATATTTCAGAATATAATCCTGTGATGAATTGACTGATTTCTCCCCCATCTATTTCTGTGTGGATCTGTAGATTTCACTTGTTCCAGACTGGCTGATAAAGGCAGCATCCCCACTTCTTTGTAGTTACCCTGCAGCCAGAACACCTGATGCAGATGTGACAGACAACTGCTGCAAAATAGGGTTGTTCTGCCTTGACAGTGCAAATTCCCTTGAACTTGTTGCAGAGACCTAATACAGTTTGTTTGCCACAGCAATACCTTTGGAACACTTGCTCCTCTCTGAGGTTTAGAAATGAATGCCTAGACCTAAGCAACTTGTTGAAGAAAATGTTCTGTCTGCTTTTTAGCAGAAGCCAATCCAGCATGAGTTCAAAGCATAAAAGAAAATAGATCAATGGCATACATGTTTTAGCTTTATCCTATTGAAAACTGATTTACTCTATGGGCTATTTAAACATTCTGTATTTGTGTTGTATTAAAATCAGACAATTATCACCATTCCCAGTATAGTAGAATGAAACATAACCCTGTATAACTTCACAAAATATATTCAAAGCTGTTAAGAAATACGGTTTGTGGCCATGATGCTCATCCTATGCTCACTCCTCTGTGGTGTGATCATACATGCTTCTGTAGGCTAGCAGTTGCTCCACTTCACTTACTGAATTAACTGCTTAGTTCAATTAATCTCTTGTTTGATCAGTTATAAGGCCTTGAAAGATGTAAGTCTCCCACCCTAGCAGAATTTCACTGACATTAAATATCAGATAGCGGGGGAAAAAAGCACTTCACTATACTTACAGATCTTTCTTACACTCACCTACAGTCTCTCAGATGAATATGCACTACGTACGCTGAGCTATTCTGACATATCCCCTCTGAAAATCAGTTTTTTCCAAGAATGATTTCAGAGTGCCTGATAATTAACTTTTCAGGTGCTTCACTATCACATTGTCCTATCTTCCAGGTGTTATGCCTTCAAAATTACATTAAACTCAGGGAATGCAGTGTCAGTGACCATGCAAACACCACAGTGCTCCTCTCACACTGGCAAGCAGATACAGGCCTACATTTGGAAGTAACAGATTTGCTTGCTCCATGGTATGTCCAGTACTGTGATAAGAAATACTGCTGAAACAGCCTGACAAGAGTTTGGGAGGGTACTAAAAACTAAACCGGGGGAGACAGAAATATACAAGTTTCTCAAATGAAGACTTTAAATATTTTTTGCCCTGTTTTTGGTAAACAAATAGAAATTTGCACGACCTTGGAAACAAAGTTGCACAATGAGTGACTCAAGATGGAAAGAGGTTCTCAGAAGCTGATGGAAAAAGCATACTAAATAGGGATTAAAAGAGATTTAAAGATGAGACAGAGCCCGGAACAAAAATACAGACCACCACAACTGTAATCCTAGCTCTGCCACTATAATCATGTGGTCTTCATAAAGTCACTTAACCCCCACCTGGAGAAGCAGCTTTACTCTGTGAATTATCTTCCTGGGTACCAATGTATGCTTCTAACTAGCCTGGAATTTGTGCAGATTACATACAATGCTGTATTACCCCAGAGTTTCAAGCAATGTTATTTTGTACACATTCTGCTGGAAGAAAGTGAGGAAAAAAGTAGTACCAAAAGACAGATTTTAAATACATGTTTAGCACTACTAGATGCACATATAAAAAATGTCCCATATGGATCAGCCCTATTGAAATTCTAGTCACAGTTCACATTAAGCCAGCTTATTGTTTTCTATTTAATCAAGGAATTAATCAAGGAATTACATGAACTCAGGAACTGTTTGTAAATTTAAATACTATTCCTTTACGGAAGCTTTTTTATTATTATTAACAACTGTAGTTCTTGACAAAGAGTAAATTGTAGGGTTTGATAGGTTTTTCTTCCTTTTCCACAGGGAACAAAAGAGAGTGCTAAGAGAAAGGTAGAGACAGTTCTGAGAAAAGCCTGCAGTTGTGTCACTCCAGAATTTTCCTTGTCTCTATTCTCCAGACTGTGCCTTTTTTAATATAACATTAATTATATACCTACATGATCATGATCATGTGATATGACATTTTCTTCCACAGAGCCCACACAACCCACAAGACAACTGAATAGGCTGTGGATCACTTATGAAAACCAGACTGTTTCCAGTGCTGCCAGGTTATTGAAAATAGGTACATATCTAACAAAAACAAGCAGTTATTCTCTTTCCAGAAGAAAAGCAGAGAATTTGCCAAATATCAGCAGTACTGAAGCAGATTTAGCTCCTTCTGCAGCTTTAACAATAATTGTGATACCACCTCTGTAAGGATTTATGAGGGTCTTTCAAGACCAGTGGAAACCCATGACATCCACTTAATGCAAAGTTGAGTAGACAAACTTTCCCCTCCCTACAACTGTTATGAGCTCAACAGGTTAATACATTGCATCACCTACTATATGCACCTTCTTTACTCTTTCAAGAATGAAAAGATGGACAGACTCCAACAATTCCTGTGTTATTCACAAGTCTGGAACCATAAGCACATGCTGTTCATCCCACCATAAAGAATATATTTTAACACAATTCTGTAACATAACAAGAAATACCAACAGAATTGCCTTTTATAAGTTATATCTTTATTTATGAATATATGGATTAACATTTTATTACCAGAAACTAAACTGTAGCTTAAAAAGGTCACAGAAAAGAGTAGTTGAGGAGTAAAGGAACCAACTGCCAAAGGTGCTGCTGGTTCATGAACATAGAATAAACTAGTAAATGCTGTTAGGTTGGAAAAAAAAAAAAAGCCCTCTACAAGTTCAGCTCATTACCAAGTAAGAAGAGCATCCCAAGGGAGTCAGAGGGAATATCCTACTGAATTTGAAAAATATCTCCTAGTTTCCATGTTCTCTGAAAAATAAACTGGTTTCAGTAGCACTATCATGTAACTTAGCATGTAGCAATAATGCCAACTAAAGGGAAACAGTATAAAAAAAATTAAGCACACAAGTTAAAATGTAGTTTTTCTATTAAAAACTTTTAGAGATTTTTACACACATCCTTCATCACAGGTAGCACACATGCATCAGATTACCATAAAAAAGGAGTATAAAGTGAAAAATGGAACACGAGGACATTCTGGTATTCCATCGTGTTGAGGGGGTGGTATGTTTGTTTTTTTTAAGATCCAATAATGAAATACAAAACAGATAAAGTTTAACTATAGCATCTTCATTAAAAAAACACTTAGAACTGCTATTGTGACCACACAAAATGTAAATATGTTGATTGCCAGCAGCAGATGTAGTTTTCCCAAACCTCATACAAATGTACATTCTTAGTTCCACAGATACAGTTCATGTAGGTGGCTCACCTCTTAAAATTAGAGTAATAAAATAATTGGATTACTAATAATTTGGTTACTTGATAAGACACTAAGTCTTATCAAGTAGGACTAGGTGCAACTTTTTCTCCCAAGTAAGAGCTTTTGAAAATTGTATTTTAAGTTCCTTGTGAAATATAGCCTTATTATGAAATCCTTCTTGTTCTCAAGATATACATCATTATACCAACTCAAATGTTCAAGATTATAGCGCACAATTCCATTTCGTTTGTTGTAGCAACCAGCATATTCAATTTTGGGGTTAATTATTTTATTCTGGGGAACAGAGTGATCAGATTTATTACTAAGGTGGACTCCACAGGCAATATTATTATGGGTCTAACAGGTGAATAAGCCAATACATTTTTTCAAACCATAAATCAACTAACTGTACCTGGCAAAAAATATATCTCAAAAGGTGAAGCAGAAGAATTCAGAGGGAAGTAAATAGCCTCATTCCAAGATCAAAAAGGCTACAAAACACAGAAAGAAAACAGGTAACTATTTCTAAATGTCTGCTCAGGTTCTAGAACATACCAGAAAACTGATTTAGGTAAGAGTATGTTATAGTCTTGATCCAGCAAAAAATTTCAGCACTCTCATACGTAACTGTTTTTTAAACATTCATATTTTAACCTTTGTTTTCTACCAGTGACACAGGGGTACAGTCTGAAATGGGTGTCAAAAGGGTTAAGGTGGTCAAAATCATAGGTGGCAGTAAATATGCCTTGCTCAAGCAATAGAATATCTTCAGTAAAATAGAAGAATGACAAATTTATTTACCAATTTACTGTGGTTTTAATCACATCCATGTATGACTTAGCAAAATAAAGAAAGGTATCAATAGAAAAATCAGCATGAAATAAATGCTTCATATGTTAAGACACTGTAGTGGTTTAAGCCGTTGTCCTGGGTTCAGCAGCAGCAGTCATTTTTTCTCCTTCTTGTAGCTGGTGCAGTGCTGTGTTTTTGATTTTGGGCCTGGGAACAGCGCTGATAACACCAGTGTTTTCAGTTACTGCTTGGTGATGTTTAGGCTGGCCAAGGACTTTGTCAGTCTCATGCTCTGCCAGGGAGGAGGGGAAGCCTGGAGGAAGGAGAGACAGGACACCTGACCCAGATGAACTAAAGAGGTTATTCCATACCACAGCACGTCATGTCCAGGATGTAGAGACGGAGAGCAGAGACCCGGAAGGGTGGTGAGGGTGCACAGTGGAGGGTGCAGCCGGTGGGGGGTGCACTGGTGGGGGTGCACTGCTTGGTCGAGCTGGGTGGTGAGCTATTGTATTCTTTCCCTGTATTTGCCTTGTCATTATTGTTACTGGTGGGGGTGCACTGTGTGGTCGGGCTTGATATTGGATGGTGAGCTATTGTATTCTTTTCCCTTGTATCTTCTCTTGTCATTATTATTATTGATGGTAGCAGTGGTGGTTTGTGTTACACCTTAGTTGCTGGACTGTCCTTATCTCAACCTGTGGGAGTTGCGTTCTTTCGATTCTCCTTCCCATCCCTCCAGGAGTGCAGGGAAGAAAGAGGGGGAAGTGAGTGAGAGAGCGACTGTATGGGTTTATAGAAGCTTAAACCACGACAGCTGTAAATCACGCAGTTTGCCCACTCACTCCCCCCTCTTTCTTCCCCACCACTCCAGGGGGAGGGGGGGGGGGCAATGGGGAGAAGAATTGAAAAAATGTAACTCTTATGGGTTGAGATAAGAACAGTCCAGTAACTAAGGTGTAACACAAACCACTGCTGCTACCACCAATAATAATAATGACCAGGGAAATACAAGGGAAGAGGATACAACTGCTCACCACCTGACAACTGAGCTGTGAACTGAACTCTTCCAGGTTCCTGCCCCCAGTTTTTCTATCCTGGGCATGATGTACTGTGGTATGGAATACCTCTTTGGTCAGTTTGGGTCAGGTGTCCTGTTTCTGCTTCCTCACGGCTTCCCCTCCTCCCTGGCAGAGCATGAGGCTCAGAAAGTCCTTGGTCAAACCAAACATTCTAAGCTGTAACTAAAAACACTGGTGTTATCAGCACTGTTCCCAGGCCAAAAGTCAAAAACACAGCACTGCACCAGCTACTAAGAAGGAGAAAAATGACTGCTACTGCTGAACCCACGACAGACATCAACATCAAAATGTACTCTCAGGACCTCAAAAAAGGTAGATCTGATGTAATTCAACATATCAGTGAAATGAAGACACTTCTGAACTGGAATGCAGCAGCTATTCAGCAGCACACACCAGTTTTTAGGACAGGACATTAAAAATTACTGTTATTCATTTCAAATTGCTGTAGATAATTACAGAACTTCATTGCAGAGCTGGAAAAACTCCAGATATGAAAAGTGCAAATACCTTTCAACTTACAAAAATTATGTGCTCTCTAATGAAAAGTCAGAAGGCTTTTCACACAGTATCTTCTAGCACTACAATAACGCACAAATTTATGGTCCAATTGAAGAAAAGAGCAAGGCACCTTACTCCTGTGATGAGAAGTGTGAGGACAATTTACTTTAAGGTATTCCACTTAAGCTGATGAACATCTAAACACTTTTCTGGATAGCAGTACTGCAGTGCAAGGCTGGGTTACAATACCTTACTATACAAGATACAGAAGTAAATATAGCCTTTAATTAGGCAAGCAAAATGCCATCAAAAACAGTATGCAGCTTTTCTTGGGGTTTGTTTGTTTTGTTCTATTTTGTTTTGGTTTTTAACTGAATTAACCCCACAGTTTTCCAAATAACTCAGCACATTGAGAGGACATGGCTAAAATACAAGCGTCAAAAGGACAGGTTACTGTAAATATTGTAACACAAAGCCCAAGAGTAACATCATACCTCAGGTTTGCTCTGGCAGTCCTAGCTGCATGATGCCAGCAAACCTACTCAGTCTTTTAGTAGATTTTTCTACTACCAGCCATCCCCAAACTCTTTCTTATCTCCTAGTTCCTGTATGATCTCCATCTCATTCAATCCTTACTGGTTCCCATTCTATTGATTAACCCTATCTACATCCCAGTTCTGGAGATGGAAGACTATGTGAGAATCCTAATATTGTTTTCAGTTTTAAAGCATGGAAACTCATCTCTGACCAAGCAGAAAACAATCTAGCCTGATTAACTTTTCAAACATCTAGCTATAAATATAGAATTATCAACTTTATTTCCAGTCCAATTATTAATAATGGATAATAATAAAATAAAAAATGTTAGAATGATTTTCTGCCAAAAAAAAAAAAAATCATCGCACTTTGTTACATTCCAGACAGTGGTAGCATAAGGTTTTCTCTATCAAACGACACAGCATTTCACCCCGTGTACTATGTATACCTCTGCTTAGTGCAAAATACATTGTGTTACACAAATCAGCATTACATACACATTTCTAGAGAGTACCTGAATTTATTACTATATCCATTTTTTCTCCCTCTCAGTCTTTTCTTGTATACCATAGGATAATTCTTGCTACTCAACATTTACATCTTTACTATGTAGTGACTGTTATCTCTTGGCAAATAGATTGGCAGACAGATGTAGGTTATGGAAACATTCTAGTAAATATGGAGCAAGTGATTTTTTTGCTGTTTATTTATCATTCTAAAGAAGAATGACAATATACAGCTTTACTGTATATTGGTTTTAATAATTTGACTAGAATTGTTACTGCCAACCTTTACACAACAACGAAAAGGATTTTTCATAAAAGAGTTCTTTGCAAAGTTAAGTATGAAATACTGTAATGAAAATATGTATTCAATATATCTGCAAAACATCCATCTGAACATAAAGGCATTCACAGTAAGGGAAGGGATAATGAAAGACTAAGAGAAGACTCATCAATGAGCCAGCCAAACTGCTATCAACTAGGTTTAGAATGGCAATTATCATTTTATCACTTGAGCATCCTGCTTTGGTCATGTGCTGTATTCCTATTATCTGGCCAAGGGAAGAAATGTAATTTTTAATCTCATATTGCTGTTAAAGGCCCATGCACAGTGGGGAAAAACTTTACAGTGGGGCTTGCTGACATCAATGAAGTAACATGTTTTGCTGTGGTGATCATGAGCCTAAAGTGGGATTTCTGCCAGGAGCTGTGTAGACAAAGTACTGTGACCTATACATAATAAAAACAGACAAAGTACGGTTCATGTTCATACTGTTGATACTTAAGTCTGATTTGTCTGACAAAATCACCTTGAGGGTGGATGCAGATGGAGAAAAAGAAACAAGAATCACAAGGTTCAACAACAATTTCTCTGTGCTGCTTTGTCAAACCGTCCCAGGATAACTCAAGCTGATCCATTGGATTGTACACACCATTCACATTTGTACATCAGTCACATCCTCCCTGTAAAGCTTCAGAAAAGAGACTGTTCTGAAACAAGAAGTTGTACATCCTGTCTGGCCAGCAGAAATGGAAGCATGTTGAACAGGTAGAAGAATAATTTTAAACATACAAGAAATAAAATGTACAATAATGTCTCATAAACAATCATACAGTGGTTAAGGTTGGAAAGGACCTTAAGATCAAGTTCCAACCCCTTGCCATGGGCAGGCATGCCTCACACCATGCAGCCCAAGGCTCTGTCCAGCCTGGCCTTGAACACTGCCAGGGATGGAGCATTCACCACTTCCCTGAGTAACCTGTTCCAGTGCCTCACCACCCTCATAGGAAAGAACTTCCTCCTTATGTCTAACTTGAACTTCCACTGTTTAAGTTTGAACCCATTCCCCCTTGTCCTATCACCACAGTCCCTAATGAAGAGTCCCTCCCCACCATCCTTGTAAGCCCCCTTCAGATACTGGAAGGCTGTTATGAGGTCTCCACGCAGCCTTCTCTTCTCCAGGCTGAACAGCCCCAACTTTCTCATCCTGTCTTCATACAGGAGGTGCTCCAGTCCCCTGATCGCCCTCATGGCCTCCTCTGGAATTGCTCCAACAGCTCCATGTCCTTCTTATATTGAGGACACAAGAACTGCACACAGTGCTCAGAGTGCGGTTTTATGAGAGCAGAGTAGAGGGGCAGGATCACCTTCTTTGACCTGCTGGTCACGCTCCTTTTAATGTAGCCCAGGATATGGTTTGCTTTCTGGGCTGCGAGCACACACTGAAGCTGGCTCACGTTCAGTTTCTTGTTGACCAACACCCCCAAATCCTTCTCTGCAGAACTGCTCTGAATCACTTCTCCACCCAACCTGCAGCTGTGCCTCGGGTTGTCCTGACCCAGCTGTACGACCTTGCACATCGTTACATTGAACTTCAGTCATACATTTTCCTGTACGATTATGAAAAACATCATCTCCCAATTAAACCTCATTGAATAGGCCAAAAGGCCAAAATAGGGAGAAATGGCTCTCAGATTGAGTCTGCCAGTCCTTTTTGTGGAAAGAAATAGTCAATACTTTCACTTCACTGACACCAGTAGAAAAGCTCCTATCAACCTGTGCAGAGCATGGGTTTTACCCAATGAGTCCAATAGTACATTAGGTCACATTTGTCTTCAAGAACTTCACTGCAAAGATTATCAAAAACAATTAAAGTAGCCTGGCTACTGGCACGTTAAAGAGAAAGTGTGGATGCATCCGACATGTCTGCAAAGCTAGATAAAGGCTGGTATGTAGGAACCATAACCAGCAGAATTGCACAGTGTTAGAGATAAGAGCATAATTTGAGTCTCAACACTTTCAGGGAAGGAGCAATAAAAAAAATGCTGAAGTACCTAAGAAACAGCTTTGTGAACCCTTATGTCAGACTTCCAGAAAAGAGGAAAGGTGGCTTTTACTCCACAAAGACAAAACCAGTTTAGGTAGGAAACCAGCCATTAAAAAGATATATTCTCATATCATCGTAGACATCTGAATACTGCATTGGATAATATTTCTGAGAACTAATCCTTGCTATAGTGTTTAGCATAGGAAACATTGAGTTCTCAGTAACCGAAACATATCCCACTCCTTTTAACTGCCAATATTTTTTATTTGAATGACAGCGTCAGTTATTTATAGCAGAGTATATACTCTCCTCATAGAGTGTTTCTCATTAAAGTATGCCTAGGTGAGTGCTGGCACAAAAAAGGGGACACAAATTAAATCAACCTAATTAAAACTTGCAATTTATTCAAAACAATACACTGAACAGCTTTCTCAGATTTTTCCCTATAAAAATAAAAAATATATACAAATTGCTTTAATTTCCTGATATCTTCATTTTGGATTGGCTATTTGGGGTGTTAGGGCTTCTGTTTTTTCAATAGATTAGTCATCTTTGTTATCCTGAATCCAGTATTATGATCTCATCATGATTTGAAAAAAATAGCTTTTACGTATAATAGATTATCATGGGGTTTTATGCAAGACTCAAAATATTAATTGCCTCAATGGATTGTAGGCACTTACTTAAGTACTCCTATTTCTACTCGTCTATGAGTGTGCTCAAATGAAGATATTATACTGTAGTCAGATAACCAAAGGCTGCAACTATATCATTTACCTACAGCAATTTATTCAAGGTTTCATCATCACTCTGCTTTGAAGATAAAAATGAAAGAGTTTACACTTAATGAAGACCATCTGAAATATCCCCTTTGCAGCTGCAGGCTCTGCAGAAACTGTCATGCAGGAGGCAATATGCTGCATTGTAATGCAGATTTGCTTAAGAGTGCATCTGCAGCAACAAGATCATTTCCCATGGTCTTCACTGTATTTCTTCTATTATTCATAGAACACAATGTAAATGAAGCTATAAATTTTACCACATACTAAATGTAAAAAGAAGATAATGGAAATTGTGAATTATGAATGAATCACTGTTATTGTGATTCCTCAAGGATTCTGATGCAGATGATTACATGCATGCAAAGACACTGTAGCTAAGGTTCTTTATATTGATCTTGAAAAATGATTCTAAGAATATTATAATTAATATACAGAATTCATAGATTTGTTTTTCATGACAATGCCAAATACAACTAACCGTCAAAGGCAACTACATATCAATGCTACCTAGCGGCAGGCAAGCACACTTGCATTTGGAATTACTGAATTCGGAAGAGGAAGATAATATAAGAATACAGGGATGTTGTCCGGGAAACTAGGGACCAGGTTAGGAAAGCTAAGGCCCACTTAGAATTAAAATTGGCTAGAGATGTTAAGGATAACAGGAAGGGATTTTATAGGTATATTGCCAATAAAAGACAGGTTAGGGACAACGTGGGCCCTCTCCAGAAGCTATCGGGAGAACTGGCTACCCTGGATTTGGAGAAGGCTGAGGTTCTTAATGACTTCTTTGCCTCAGTCTTTACGGGCAAATGCTCTGACCACACCACCCAAGTCTTGGAAGGCAGATGCAGGGACGGTGAGGGTGGGGACCCTGGGCCCACTATGGGGGAGGATCTTGTTCGGGATCACCTTAGGAGCCTGAATGTATACAAGTCCATGGGACCGGATGAAATCCATCCACGGGTCCTGAAGGAGCTGGCAAATGAAGTTGCTAAGCCACTGTCCATCATATCTGAAAAATCATGGCAGTCAGGTGAAGTTCCCGATGACTGGAAAAAGGGAAATATAACCCCCATTTTTAAGAAGGGGAAAATGGATGAGCCAGGAAATTACAGACCAGTCAGTCTCACCTCTGTGCCTGGCAAAATCTTGGAGCGGATTATCCTGGAAGCCATGCTAAGGCACATGAAAACCAACAAGGTGCTTGGTGACACCCAGCATGACTTCACTAAGGGGAAATCTTGCCTGACCAATCTGGTGACCTTCTATGAAGGGGCTACGGAACTGATGGACAGGGGCAGAGCAGTTGATGTCATCTACCTGGACTTATGCAAAGCATCTGACACTGTCTCCCATGACATCCTTGTCTCTAAGTTGGAGAGACATCAATTTGATAGGTGGACCACTCGGTGGATAAAGAACTGGCTGGATGGCCACACGCAAAGAGTAGTGCTCAGTGGCTCAGTGTCCAGCTGGAGACCAGGAACGAGTGGTGTCCCCCAGGGATCGGTGTTGGGACCGGTCTTGTTCAACATCTTTGTGGGTGACATGGACAGTGGGATTGAGTGCACCCTCAGCAAGTTTGCCGATGACACCAAGCTGTGTGGTTCACTTGATACATGGGAGGGAAGGAATGCCATCCAGAGGGACCTTGACACGCTTGTGAGGTGGGCTGATGCCAACCTGATGAAGTTTAACCATGCTAAATGCAAAGTCCTCCACCTGGGTCGGAGCAATGCCAGGCACAGCTACAGGTTGGGCGGGGAGGAGATTGAGAGCAGCCCTGCGGAGAAGGACTTGGGGGTGTGGGTTGATGAAAAAATGAACATGAGCCGGCAGTGTGCGCTTGCAGCCCAGAAGGCCAACCATATCCTGGGCTGCATCAAAAGGAGTGTGACCAGCAGGTCGAGGGAGGTGATCCTGCCCCTTTACTCTGCTCTCCTGAGACCTCACTTGGAGTATTGTGTGCAGTTCTGGTGTCCTCAACATAAAAAGGACATGGAAGTGTTAGAACAAGTGCAGAGGAGGGCCATGAGGATGACCAGGGGACTGGAGCACCTCCCGTATGAAGATAGGCTGAGAAAATTGGGGCTGTTCAGCCTGGAGAAGAGAAGGCTGTGCGGAGACCTCATAGCAGCCTTCCAATACCTGAAGGGGGCCTATAGGGATGCTGGGGAGGGACTCTTCATTAGGGACTGTGGTGAGAGGACAAGGGGTAATGGGTTTAAACTTAAACAGGGGAAGTTTAGATTGGATCTGAGGAAGAAATTCTTTACTGTAAGGGTGGTGAGGCCCTGGAATGGGTTGCCCAGGGAAGTTGTGAATGCTTCATCCCTGGTGGCGTTCAAGGTGGGGTTGGACATAGCCTTGGATGGCATGGTTTAGTGGGAGGTGTCCCTGCCCATGGCAGGGGGGTTGGAACTCGATGATCTTGAGGTCCTTTCTAACCCTAACTATTATATGATTCTATGACCTTGCAAAAATGTGTTTCCCAGCTACCCACGTGTTCTTTCACATTTAAATAAGCCACAGGCAAACTTTGTGTAGTATTCTGTAATGAGCACATTCAAATACCAAGTAATAAGAGAGAGGCTTTTCTTTTTTTGTAGAGTGGCAGAAATGAAATAGTTTCTTTAAATGAAATAAGTACTCTTCTACAAATTGCAATATCTAAAAAACCTACAAGTATTAACGTGTCTTTGCCAGTTTTATCATGATAGCAAGAAATATTAATTATTACTTTTACCCATTAAGAATAATTCTCTTCATGATATGATCAAAGTGAGGAACTGTTATAGTTTGATAATCATAGAATCACAGAATAGTTTGGGTTGTCAAGGACCTTAAGACCATCTGGCTCCAACCCCCCTGTCATGGGCAAAGACAACCCATAAACACCACGTCACCCAAGACTCCACCAAACCTGACCGTGAACACTGCCAGGGATGAAGCATTCACCATTTCTTTGGGCAACCTGTTCTGTGCCTCTCCACCCTCACAGTAAAGAACTTCTTCCTTATATCTAATCTGAACTTCCCCTGTTTAAGTTTAAACCCATCACCCCTTGTCCTGTCACTATTGTCCTTGATGAAGAGACCCTCTCCATCATCCTTGTAGGTCCCCTTCAGGTACCGGAAGGCTGCTGTTCTTCACACAGCCTTCACTTAACGTTAATTAGTAAAATTATTCACTAAAATTTCTCTAAAAATCTGATGATTTCCATAATCATAAGTAAAACACTTACTAAACCATGGGTAAATCTAAATCCCACAGACTATAAAAAGTAGGAAACATACATTAAAATAAATTGGATGCTGAAATTCTCACCCACTGCAAAACGTCTGGAACATCATAACCACCTTTGATATGTCTGTAGCTGCAGACTGATTACTGGCTCTGTTGCTCCTGTGGACTCATTGACTTAAATACTCATGCAGGAAAAGGATGAACAAGATATTTCCTAATTTATTACTGCATATGCCTATGCTCTGTACCAATCATATCTGCACATTATTTGTGCTTTTTTGGGACAGATTTTAGTTCCCAGGCAGTATAGGCATCTCTCATACTCCTGAGTTCAGTGGACATCATGGACAGGGCCCCTGCATCCTTGCCCATTTTTTCCTTATTAAGATCTGCACCAAAAAATTCTGAAGAAGTACAAAACACTGAAATAGTGAAACTGAGGGATAATAACAGAATTTGAACACCCTCTTCATATTCAATGCTACCTTTTTAAGTCTGTGCTAGAGAATGGGGTGTCAACATGAAAAGATGACTAACATATTCTCTCTTTCTTCTTAATCTAAGTTCATTTCAAAGAATGGAAAAAACCCTGAACCATAAAACCAGAATAAATAAGTAGCAGTACTCAGTTATTTCTAACTTAAAAACACTATAATGGACAAGGGAGAAAAACTTAAAAATTAACTAGTCAATAATCTTCTGATGCATTTTTGGCAAATACATTCTGTATTTCCATACAGAACAACACCCACCCCTCAAAATTAGTACTTGCAAAATCCAAGCAGATTTTGACCATTTCTGATTTCTAACCTGCATTAGTTATTCACTAGAACACCATGCTACTCATGAGTTTATACCCTTGTGGGAATTTTCTTCTGCTTCACACCAATACAGATGAACTTACTCACATTCACACCTATTCTGCAGAATTATCTTAGTACACATGCTCATTATCTTAGTACATTAAAAAAAAAAACCAAACCAAAATGAAGCCACAAAAAAAAAAAAAAAAACCCACAACACAACACCCCCCCAAACAAACCTATATTATCACACTTATAATAACACAAGTTACTATAAAAGCCCACAAAAAATTACAACAAGCAGAATTTCAGGATGATTTATTGTAGGATTCCTGATTCCTGTTGTGTCATGAAAGACTTCAAAAAAAAAGTAGTGTGTGTTTCTTAGTGTAGCACCATTAAACTGGAAAATAAAAGTGATTAAATAGTTTAAGAGCTTTATATATAACATAGAGCCACAAGTTGCTATTCCACTGCAGGGTCTCGCTCAAACATATCATAAAATTCACCCAGCCAGCTGCTATATTAGGAGTCCACAGGCTTTCATTGTAACAGATTTTGCGCAGAAAAACAAATCCCACCAAAGTTTACGATTCATCAGGTCTAAACCAAATGCAGAATTGGGAAAGTGTGTTAGCTATAAATCAAAATTCATTCAAAAAAACCCATACAGCTAATGCTCATGACATACTTTAAAGTACTATGCAAAGACTACATATCCATCACAATCACAATTCATATATTCTTATCATTTCACAGGTGGCAAAACTAAGAGGTGAATGAAGCTAGCTATTCAAGATAACAAAAAAAAACACTATCCTAAGTGACTAAGATATCACAAGTTTCTGGGCTCCTAATATCATCATCACTGTGAAATAGGCTTTGTTGGTTTTGGGGAGGAGGTTTATGACAGTGTTATGAGGATTCGTTCTGCATACTTTTGTATAAATAAGAATATCCTAAATACATTGAAACACAAATCATCATGAAATACATTATAATATAAACAAACAACACATAGAATCATAGAATCTTAGAATAGTTAGGGTTGGAAAGGACTTGAAGATCATCTAGTTGTTCATAAGGGTTAAATATAAGTCGAATTTATTAATAATTTGTCTTTTGAAGTGTAGGCATCTTAGACAATAAATTATAAAATATGTAACCTAAGTTTATAGATGAAAATATACAACTAGACTTTGACCAGGTAACTTTAATAATAAATTGCAATAATTGGAGAGCTGTGGACTTGTGACTCAGAGCTTGTGGACTTGCTTGGAGAGTGATTGAACTTGTAATAATTGGACACCTAATGGTTTTTTTAAATATAGAAATTTTTTGCATTTGCTATGTTAATTTTTGTATCTTTTCTATTACTTTATGTTTGAAAGTTATATTTTTATTTATAGAGAAAGTGAGTTTCACTATTTTTTTGCCTCGCAGTTTTCGAAATCCCAGGTGGTGTTAAGACTAGCTATTTTAAGTCAAATGAGCCAATAAGAAGGGTTGCACCACCAGCCTCAAGTTCAGTTCCACAAAGCTGTCTTCACACGAGCTTTACCCTGTACTGGAAGCTGTGCCCTTTTCTAATAAATGTGGCAATTTTTACAGCTCTTCTGTACAAGACTGCAACATTCTGAATAGTTTGGAAAACTAGTAACTACAGAAAATTAAATGATGGCTTCCAAACATCTTTAGCAGTATTTAATCAGAGGGGAACATCTTAGTTCTAAGAGAAGCTGAAAGTCTTATTTCCTCCCCATGGCATTTATTACAGTTATAGAGGAAATTACTACAAAGAACATAGATTACATATCACTGTATACACATGTTCTTTGATCTGGTATAGACATACATATATTAGCATTCACAAGGAACATTTAAACAAAATGTTTGTTTGCTCACAATAGCTCCTCTTATGTCAAACTGGGACAAACAAGCAATTAAATTTCAGAAACATCAGATGTAACTAAAAACATTTCAAAGTAATTCTGTATGTGGTTAAGTGATTTTCACCATACGGACTTTAAACGCATTGTGCAAAATAGAGAGACTAATTTTCTCAAGGAAACAGTGCATTTCCCGTGTATCTATCAAACGGAGTTTGTTAATTCATCCTTCTAGAACAGTCTGTCCTGATGGCACAGTTGCTTTTTGTGTCCATTCCCATCACTAGATATGACAGGATTTAAAGAAATGCTTAACCATACTTGAAAAAAGAAGGCAACGTATTTATGAAGTCAACACTATACTAACGCCTTTCAAAACCTCAGAATCCTAGGACCAAACAGTGAACTTACTTTGATTTTGAAGTGAGAGCTCACAAGCAGGTAGACCAAATCCAAAAATCCAGACACTGTTCAGCAAAACTCTTATTTTCCCCCATTTTTGTTACTCATGCTGTTCTATGCAACTGCTCAATAGCAAGCTTCAACAAATAAACCAGCTTTCAATTAAAGACTCACAGGAGGATGGAAGTGTCCACAGATTTAAAATAAAAACCCAACCCGTAAGCAAATACCCAGCTTGATATTTGGCAAGGAATGCAGAAACTTTGAAAGCTAATCTCTTAAAACAGAAGGTTAAATTAAATTCTTTAAGTGTGCCAATTAACATCCACTCAGTCAGATAACACTTATTTGATTTTTTTAAGAAACTTCATCAGCAACAGATGTAAATATGAAGACACTTGCTACCACTCTTTCAGAAATTTTCCATACAAGCTTCAATTTATGAAGACAGAAAAAAGTTCTAAAGATTTAAACCAGGCATATTTATTTGAACCTAAACTGCTCTTGGCAAAAATTCACTGATAACATCAAGATTGACTATGTTTAAACAACAATTGTGTTTAAGGTAGATAAAAGGAATGCCAAAAAATTAAATTCAAAGAGTAAGCTACACATCACTTGTCATTGAAGCTGTCACAAGGACATCACACAGCAGGTAAAATTCTAGACATCCATTAATGTTAATTATTGTCTTTTGTATCTACAAGAGTGCAGCTTCCAAAGAAATCAGAAGTTACTGTTTGATTGTTCCATACTTCAGAATGTTAAACAACCTCTCCTGAGGAAACACAGAGATAATGCTTTCCAGAAATCTGTATTAGGCATTACCTTTTCCAGTGGCTTATGAAGAAGTCGAACAACAAAAACTCAATGATATGCCAAATATCATATGACACACTAATGACCATGCTAGGAGCAGGGCTCCTACCTACCTCCTGATTAAACACTACTAAGATTTTTCCTAAGATTGCTACAAAGTGTGTTCCAGTTTGTCATACCTATTTTTTTTTAGATTAGTATATCTTAGGTAATTCATTTAAGCATAGAGGGGGGGGGAAATGTAGGCAGCCAGGGCTTGGCAGTCGGAAGATGTCGTGCTGTAACGAAAAGACAGAGCCCCTCCCCAGATCTTAGCTCGAGACGTAAGCAGACGGATGTGACGTTGTAAACCAAAGCTATACAATGCGGTGTCACTCTGCAATAAACACCATTTGCCGTCCACCACATTGGTGTCTGCATGCTAATGGACCCCGCGATCGTGAGTAGGTGATTGCCTGTGCCGACCCTAAACCAGGCCACTGTGCCTTGGAGAGGCAGCATCCATCTGTTTAGTTTGAAAGAACAAAATTAAAGATAGCATATGCCTCCAGTGCTGCTTCAAAACTGGGCGCCTGTTCCAGCAATAGCCTGTATTTTATGAATGTTGCTATGAATTAGTGACTCAGTATTTGTAAATAATGGTTAAACACTTTGTTTTGCTGAGGCAGGTGCCCATTTGCACCAAAATATCTCTCAAACATGCAGTACTAACATAGAGCTGCTGTCACCAGAACTGCATTTTATAGCCCTCAAAATTAAGTTACAGAACGTACTGCGGTAAAGACGTTGTTCTCACACTGCAATTTTCAGTGTGTTCCTTCTTTTCACATTTTTCTCCATTTGCCCATAGAAATCCATTTTGTAAAACATATTGGCAGTCTTCTAAAATGTGATTTATGGTACCACTTAAGCACTTATCACTTGCTATTCATTCTTCCAGCTACATTATTGTTCTGGGCTACAAAACACTAAGTACCTCAGCAAAGCAAACATTTTTTAATTTACAAGGTTTTATTATTTTTTGGACAAAATACAATATTTTTCCTGGTCTGTTTATTAATCATAAAGTAAAATTAATCTACTAACGATTTAGATGTCAAAATTCCCTTTTATTCTTCAGCATGATGAAGACTTAGGCCTTAATATTGAAAAATATATAGCCACCTCCTTAACTTTAAACATGCAAGTAACCCCAAATTTCTCTAAAGACTTACAGACCTGTGAACTTATTACGCTCTTTTCTCCCCTCATTCATAATTAAAACTGATAACTATTACTCCATGAACTAGTACAGCTAAAATAATGTCGTGTTTTAAGCTTCTCAGCCACGCACAGTTTTGCTCACTCACTCACTTCCCCCTCTTTCTTCCCTCCGCTCCTGGAGGGATGGGAAGGAGAATCGAAAGAATGCAACTCCCACAGGTTGAGATAAGAACAGTCCAGCAACTAAGGTGTAACACAAACCAACACTGCTACCACCACTAATAATAATGACAAGAGAAAAATACAAGGGAAGAGTTTTTCTTCCCCCCCGCTCCGGGGGGGGGGGGGAAGAAGAATCGAAAGAACGCAACTCCCACGGGTCGGGACAAGAACAGCCCAGCAATCAAGGTGCAACACAAACCACTGCCGCCACCACCAATAATAATAACAACGAGAGAAATACAAGGGAAGAGGACAGAACTGCTCACCACCCGACGACCGAGCTGTGAACTAAAACCACAACTCTTCCAGGTTCCGACCCCCAGTTCTTTTTCATCCTGGACATGACATGCTGTGGTATGGAATAACCTCTTTGGTCAGTTTGGATCAGGCGTCCTGTCTCTGCTTCCCCCCGGCTTCCCCCCTTCCCTGGCAGAGCATGAGACTCAGCAAGTCCTTGGCCAGCCTAAACATCACCAAGCAGTAACTGAAAACACTGGTGTTATCAGCACTGCTCCCAGGCCCAAAATCAAAAACACAGCGCTGCACCAGCTACCAAGAAGGGAAAACAGAAAAAAAAAAATGACTGCTACTGCTGAACACAGGACAAATAAACAGAGAAGTTTTGTGGAAACAGCCCTTCCCTAGGCCCCAGCAAAAGCTCTGTATTCCACAGAGCAGTTTTGCTTTTGCTGCCCATTCCAAATAGCCTAATTAATATTATTCTCCTTTCAAGCCTTTCCTCATTTTTATGTATACAGCATTACAGCTGAAGCAAGAAAAACGTTACTTTTCTACAGCATAATGAACCAGATCAATTCCATGGACTCCAACAATGCTTACTAGCAGAGTGACTAGCAGACTGCAGTGTCTGTCCGTCCGTCTGTCCGTGCCCATCCCCCCCCCCCCCCAGAATACCAATCATTCCAAACTGCAAGCAGATAATAGTTGTTTGAAAATAATTATTACACATATAAATCTCTGAAATCAACATTAAACGGCCTGCAAAGTGAAAAATATAGTTTTTCAAGTACTTCCAAGTCTACTGACAGCTAGAACAAGACTCACTACTGCAAGGTTCACTGTACATACTAAACATTCCTCTTCTGTTCAATCTTACAATATTATATAGAACCATCAGAAAATACAGCCAATGACCTTCTCTGTGAAACCGAACCTGAAGAGACAAATGCACAAAAATAGAGTGGAAGCTTCCTGGTTAGGACCTGCATACTAGATTAGAGATGGCATGAGGCTTCTGTTGGAATTACAGGAGTTAATTCACATAATTGAGCATGACAGTCTAACTTTCAAACATCAATGACACATCAAAAGACAAATCCAAATGCACTGGGAAGAACATCAGCTTGGCTTTTAGGAAAACAAACTATTTACTTATGAAAAACATGAGATCAGAAATCTTAGCCTCTCCATCTAATTCTTCTTTCTACATGCCTTTTTGTACACGTCATGCAAGCATGAGGTTCTATAAGCAAACACATCTCAAAAATTATTTGAGGTTGCTGAGTTCCAACACACTAAACTAGCTCATTCTTTAACAATTGTCTATTAAAAGCACTGAAATGAATAGGCTAGGGACATCGTCAATCATTAGCTGTCAATATAAGTGTTACACTAATCAATGTAAATGTATGTGTCACAAAAACAGCTTCACAAAGGAATAAATCAAAACCTTAAAAGCCTTTCTTTTCTTGCAAATAAAACACTACTTTTTACATATATAGCAAATCAAAATATGCAGAACAACAAGCAGCAAACACTGATAACGGTCACCAGCAGACATGGGCTTTGTTTTAATTATTTTAAATGGGCAGGCTGTATATAAGGAAGAAGCAATCACTGAAACCTGCTGGCAGTTAAGTACATCACATTTTGTACCAGCAACCAACAGCCACTCAGTAACTCAGGAGTCCCTAACCCCTTTCTTCTGGGCATAGAGTATAAGACAAGCATAACATTAAAATATCTTAAATTGCAATACATTTTCATCAAACACAAACTGAGTTTTCAAAGACACAGGCTAGAAGGTTTGGATTAAAAGTGGTGAGAGAATTCAAAATGAAAACATAATCACAAAAGCAAAAGGAAATGACAGGTAGAAGAAAACTTTGACATAGCAAACAGCAAGTATTTTTAACGGCATGTAATGGACGTCGGTTCTAAGATCCTTCTTTCCCCCTTCTCTGTGATAAAGGTGTTTCAAAAGCTCTCTATTTTGAGGCCAAATTAAATCCAGTGTAGCACTAAATCAGAGAATAAATGGGAAAACTGCTAGGACAAATGTCTAAATATAGAGAATACTTTTTTTTTTTTAATTCTCTTAAAGTAGTTTTATCTTGATAATGCCACCAAGACAAATGTCCCAAAAAAAAGTGCTCACTTTCTAGCTCTGAATCAAAGCAGATAGATAGTATAACAAAGTTTTTTCACATTAATGGACAGAAGATGAGCAACTGGGATTGAGGGGAAGCAATCAACGGTCTCAAGAGTTTGATTCTGACACAAACCAGCACATGCGGCTCCCAGTCTAGAAGGGTGAAAAGACAGTAGAAGATGTAAAGCTTTTATTCTCTTGTTGTCTTATATACTTTTAAAAACCACTTGGCTTGGGAAGGACTCAGCAGATACAGGCAGTTTAACAGGTGCACAGTAAGTGCAATTGTGCACATATTATCAAAGTTTATACAGCAAAAGCACATGAAACAAAAGGTCCAACATTCCCACATATTTTAAATTCCAGATCAAAACTTGAATATTTGAAATTATCATACCCAATTCAAGTGCCCAGTTTTTGTTATATTTTTGTTTACTACAATTAAAGCTGGAAGCAGAATACTGGCAAAAGATGACAAATCACTTTTCAGAAGACTAGACCTGAAGAAAAAATTTTGAGTCTTCCTTCTAAAGGGTTCATTGATGTAAAAAAATTACATTTTATTCAAACACAGGGTAAATTAAAATGTTTGTTATTTTCTTCACAATTATTTTATAACTTACCAAGGGAACACTGAGAGGACCATTCTCTAAGCTCCACGACTATTTCTTCGCTATCCTGGTGATTTGATCAATTTGACTGCTTAAATCAATACGACATGAATTTACTTTGCCTTGAATACCACCTTAGTTTAATTTCAGTGATACTAACTTAACTTTGGTTGCGTGTTTTTTAGAATTTGTAATGGTAAACACAAATTAAAATCAGATACTGTGTCTTTTTTCTCTCCAATAAACAGTTCAAGTCTAGTTACTTGAGGATACACATGGATATTAAAATTCAGGTCCAAACCCTGACCTGTTCACCTGCATTAACTTTTGGTTCTCACATTTCATAATAGAATCCCTTCTGAATTTAGGTACAGATAAGCTAATATTTACACTTACACTGAAGGAGCTTCTGTCCATACAGTTCTAGTCAACAACTATGTGCTATATGATAGCAGTAGTATACACTCTTCAACTGAATATATATATAGACAGGAAGCTTTGTTCTGTCAAACACAGCTTAATTTATAGAACTTGTGATCTCTGAAGCTTATTCATGTTCTATTCTTAGCTTTTTTTAAAAGTGAAAGCTGAGAAGGACAGGAAGTATGTAAGAAAAAAAAAAGATATCACCTGGAAAATTATATATGAAAGCTATTTAAAAAAAATCACTACACTAATATAACACAGAAGTTGATTAAAATTTAGATGTGCCTACATTCTCTGCATGGCAACAAAGTCTTTCTTTGGGAAAGATCCATCTTTCTGTATCAGAGGTGGACATCTCTGAAAAGAAATACTGGACCTCTCTTTCTTCTGTATACTACTTGAACAAACCTTGTTCCTCTGACTTTAGCAAAGGCAGCTTAACAGTGAGAAGCCCATCAGAGCCACTACCTCACAGAATCACAGAATCACAGAATAGTAAGGGCTGGAAAGGACCTCAAGATCATCGAGTTCCAACCCCCCCGCCATGGGCAGGGACACCTCACACTAAACCATGCCATCCAAGGCCATGTCCAACCCCACCTTGAACGCCGCCAGGGATAAAGCATTCACAACTTCCCTGGGCAACCCATTCCAGGGCCCCACCACCCTCACAGTAAAGAATTTCTTCCTCAGATCCAATCTAAACCTCCCCTGTTTAAGTTTAAACCCATTACCCCTTGTCCTCTCACCACAGTCCCTAAGGAAGAGTCCTTCCCCAGCATCCCTATAGGCCCCCTTCAGGTATTGGAAGGCTGCTATGAGGTCTCCACGCAGCCTTCTCTTCTCCAGGCTGAACAGCCCCAATTTTCTCAGCCTATCTTCATACGAGAGGTGCTCCAGTCCCCTGATCATTTTCGTGGCCCTCCTCTGGACTTGTTCTAACACTTCCATGTCCTTTTTATGTTGAGGACACCAGAACTGCACGCAATACTCCAAGTGAGGTCTCACGAGAGCAGAGTAAAGGGGCAGGAGCACCTCCCTCGACCTGCTGGTCACACTCCTTTTGATGCAGCCCAGAATACGGTTGGCCTTCTGGGCTGCAAGCGCACACTGCCGGCTCATGTTCATTTTTTCATCAACCCACACCCCCAAGTCCTTCTCCGCAGGGCTGCTCTCAATCTCCTCCCCGCCCAACCTGTAGCTGTGCCTGGCATTGCTCCGACCCAGGTGGAGGACTTTGCATTTAGCATGGTTGAACTTCATCAGGTTGGCATCAGCCCACCTCACAAGCATGTCAAGGTCCCTCTGGATGGCATTCCTTCCCTCCAATGTATCAACCGAACCACACAGTTTGGTGTCATCGGCAAACTTGCTGAGGGTGCACTCAATCCCACTGTCCATGTCACCCACAAAGATGTTGAACAAGACCGGTTCCAACACCGATCCCTGGGGGACACCACTCGTTACCAGTCTCCAGCTGGACACTGAGCCACTGAGCACTACTCTTTGCGTGCGGCCATCCAGCCACTTCTTTATCCACCGAGTGGTCCACCTATCAAATTGATGTCTCTCCAACTTAGAGAGAAGGATCACATGATACAGGTGTAATAACAATTTAATATCATTTAGGTCACATCCTGGGCAATTAGCCTTGAAACACCAGACATTGCACATTGTTCTTTAGCAAGACACCAGATCTTTCTCTAGTCGTAACTCACATACCCATCTCTTGCTTAATGATCACCATTTCTGGACTGTCACTCCATATTTGACAAGAAGCTTTTCTGACCTTGAGTCTATTGCTGGCTTTCCTGGAAACTGCCCCAGTTGGTTCTCAAAAGTAAAACAGGATAAAGAATACACTTGCAACGTGGAAACACTAGACAACACATACACAGGAAATACTTAGGTGCCTTTTCTATTTTGGATATATGTAAAATAGCAGTGTCTCTGAAGACACTCTAGCTTGGCAGTAATTGCAGAACGACTGAGTGACTGCTAGAGAGCTTCAAGAACACCCTGACAGCCTGTTGAAAACTTAACAACTGTTGCTTTGGAAACAAACAGTTTCCTTTACAAGGCTTACAACTTTCCCTATTCTACTGCATACCCTACAAAGTAGCTGCAAGCCTATGCTATCACACCATCCAGTGTATTCTTTGTGAAAAAGGTTTTTCTATTTCTGCTGGTTTTGAACCAAGTCTCAGCAAAGGTATCAGAACAGCTGGCTCAAAACACTTTTTTGCTATAGCGTTCACTGCTGACAAATTGCTTAACTGGGAAGATCAGAAAAACACTTCATCTCCATTTCCCAGTCTTCCTATCCTGGAGAAGGGTTGTCAGACTAAGAAAGAACTACAGGGAGCCCCCTTTTAAAATGTCCAAAGTGATAATGCCCATTTATTTTCACTAGTGTCTTGTGAGTATCTTCACGCTGAGATGGGAATCATAGTTTACATATTGATGAGGACAGCATAGAGATACTTCCCGGTAGCTCCACATAAGCAGTACACAAGAATAGGACTGCAGGGTTCTCAAACTCTCACCTGAAGTTTCTCTACAAAAAGGGACATGTTTATAACCCCCTACTGCTATACAAAGGAGAAGAAAATAATCTGTTCCCCATGCCATTGTGAACAGGACTAAATAACAATGAGAAAGCATCAGCTTCAACACAAACAAAACCCCTTCTATAAGCAGAGACTGGAAGAGATTGCCTGGGGAGACTGCAGAGTCTCCATGATTTCAAGTTTTGAACAGTAGCTTAGACAAACATCAGCCCTAAATTTAGAGCTTTAACCTCTGGATTATGGTGAGATTTAAACTGTCCAGCATATTAAGCATGGCAAAAGTACTGTAGCTGTTATGATCTGACGAGTATATTGAATATTCAACAAATAAACACACCGCATAAGAGAAAAAAACTAATCTTTAAGTTAACGTAGTGAAACTGTAGAAATATACATATAGATAGATATTTACCTATGCCTCTGAAGACCTGTTTTTTACTTCATGCTCCATACCTGATCACAGCAGCTGTTTAGACACACACACAGAGCAGAAGAGGAATTTGGGAGAGCAGAAAGTAAATTCTCAGTAAAGTTTGGCTTCTATTCCTACTCTTTTAAGTAACGAGGGAGTTTCTTTCGGGTAAGAAACACATAAGACAGAAGTTCATTCAAAAGACTTATTTTGCAACTATTCTTATCACTTTGTCAAATTCACCGTCATCATTTGTACGTTTTAACATCAGAACTGGAAACCAGCATCCCTACTGTGGTTGCAACATAATCTACAGCAGTAATAGTAGCTAGGTTCTTGTTTCCACTGCCTTTGCTTGCACACTCAAGAACCTCATTCATCTCCTTAACGTGCTGTTTTACTGATGGTTTAAGACCATCTAACAGCCAGCTGCTGCCCCCCTCACATTCTCTCCCTTTCTATTCAAACCACACCAGCATTTTTTACATCAGTAATGTTATCTGACTGACAAAATTTTTTCCTGGGAAGCTGGGAAAGGCACAGCCAGAGAATGATAGAACATTCCAGGTACAAGCGCAACCATTACATGGTTTATGTTAGTCCTGACAGTGCACCTTTCATAGCAGAATACTGGCTTATTCCATTGCCAATATCAGTCTGTTGCAACATTTAAATACAAAAAAAAAATAAATGTATTACTTCAACTTGCTTATTTTAACAGATACACTAAATAGTTTAAAATATTTGCATCTTATTACTTTGTCTTTGAGAGAAAAACATGATTTTACTTGGGTCTGCATTACCATTAAAGTAAAATTCTACCACCATGCTGCTTTTACCTAAATTTTCTGAGCAAAGGGTCATGGCAACAGAATAACTGATAAAGCTCTCTAAGCTAGTAAACAACATAAAGTGTCAGTCACAGGAAGCAGGGAAGATGAGCATCCAGGACTGCTCAAATAGACTTTGAAGCCTTGCTAACATGTGGAATGTCCTGTCATTCCATTTGGCCATCCAGTTTTGCTCAGGGTTCATTTAATTTTAAAATGATCTCAGGGACAACTTCCAGCATTATGTGCTTGGTCCTGAGCAAGCAGTAAGGGACTGGAGTTCATTGAGAAAGTTCCCTGAAAGACTATGAGCTTTTCATCCACCTTTGTATTGACCACAAAAGCAACACCCAAAGACAGAGAACAAACCTAGTGTTCCAGTTTTAAACCTGTATGCCTCCCTCTTTCGGTGGTCTCCATTGAAGTTCTTCTTGTGTTACCCCAAGACCTCACCAGAAATTCCTACAGATTTTTAGACCTGACACATCTCTTTTCAAAATGCCTTTTTAATTCCACTTCAGTTCATTATGTAATTACTCAGACACATACACATACATATACATGCACAACTATCTGAATGTGACTATTACTTAATAGCCTAGCATTTAAGTTTTTAAAATAACCACTGTTACATTCGAATAAGAACAACACAGGCAAGAGTAGCAAAGTCAGTAACGTGTATGCATCAGCACCTGCTTAAGATAATCCATTGTAAACATAAAACCACACAGAACTGCAGTTCTGCAGGATAGTTAACAAAACATGGAGATTCAGAAAAAGCATTATTTTATTCACCATAACTGCATGCACTACCAAAAATCAGAAGTTAGTTACATTTTCAAGTACAGCGCTGCTTCTTTGTCCTTTCCATTTTGGAATTCAGGAAGTTGAAAAGGATTGGCCAAAAAAAAAAAAAAAAAAAAAATCATAATTAAAATAGGAAAATTAATTTCTTAAAAATAAGAACCAATCCTTCATGGCAGAGTTTCCAGACACAGGATAGCATCCTGGGTCCTTGCTGTTGGAATTATGTTTCATCATCAATTTAAAATGAAAAGGGAATTTTGGTCCATCATTACTGCAGACACCAACAGTTCAAATAAACTATTAGAGTTCACTACTGCATTGCATCCTTTTGGGAAAACTGGCATCATCCTTCGTATATAAAGCACAAGTATTGTAAGATTATTTCTGGATTTGTTGTTACACAATATTCGAAATGACCTTCTTCCTAAAATGGGCTTTTTCCCCAGCTATGCTCTAGATGCAGCACTCATTCTGCATTTAAGCAGGGTTTCAGGTGAATTAAAAAGGACAGATATAGCAGCCCTAAAGTAATATATGGAAGTCTTATTGTATTAGTCATTTTTCCTGTCATTTTGTATTAGTGTCATATTAGTCTAATGCAATACTAACATGATACAGAAATGTTAGCATATCACAGATTATTCAGTGTGTCAAGTTTGAGTCTGATCATATTACTTTGCTGTGTGTATTCCAGTGATGAAACCCTTCCTTCCCATCCCCTGAAACTGTGCAAGATTGACAAAATACAAGGCACAAACTACAAGTGTAAGACTCACATAATAGGTATTAACATCTCTTGTGCCAAACAGAAGTGTTACAAACTGTAACAGAACAGACAATACTGATTCAGTCCAGGAGTCTGTTAACACAAGTAAGGTATGCCTCTTCGCTTTAAGATGATTTTGAGTCTTTCCATACAAACTGAAAAACTACAACTGAAATAGCATTTGGAAATGTTTCTATGGCAGAAAAAATCCAGACAGAAAACAGAAAATAGAAGCATTGGATATCCCCTTTGATCATTCTTTGCATTTAACCAGGAACTATTAAATTAGGTAATATAAACATCTGTGTGGTTTTCCCCAAACATATTCTATTCTAGCAGCCTAGCATCAAGCAGGAAGTCACCCACATAACTGACGACTAGGAGGTGAGGCAGGGTTTTTCTGGCCCGGTCCTAGAAAAGCCAGCGGGAATGCAAAAACTACTTTCTGGCCTGGGCAGTAATCATACTTCAGTAATAACATGTAAACAAAAACAGAGAATAAAACCCCTATCCAATCAGTATTACTGTCGTCTTTGGTGATCATTTTTAAAAATACTTGTCAAAGCAGTATTTGAATGTTTCCCATCTATGCACAGAGAGGACCATGGGTGAATACCACAGCTACTAAGAAGTGCAACATTTCCTCTTCAAGTGAAGGACTTGTGCTTATTTCAGAGGTTCCCATACCTCTTACATTTAAGTAACTGAACTATTTTAAACAAATACTTAAATAGTTTTAAGGAAAATATTTAAACACTGTGTTTGTTGGAAACAAACACAGAACCCAAGAAAACAGACCAAACAAAGACACATCCTAAAGGACTTAGTAAATTCAGCTTGACAGACATCTACAAAGGAATAAGAAACTTTCAGAATTTAAAATGTTCCCATGTGAAAACTGATGTTGTTAAGGAAGAGAAACAGTTTGACCATAGTGAAAACCAAATATTTAGGTGAGCACATTAACTACTTTGATTTATTCTAAAACTATAGTCAGGTAAGGAAGCATACAGAAGAAACAGCTTTTCATGGTCTTTGACTACTACACTGATTACCTTGTACTGCTTTTGAAATAACTACTATGCACGACATTACAGTGAAGTGACATAGCTTCTCTGCCTCTGCGTTTTTACAGAATTTTCCTCTCCACGTCCTCAGTAACTACAATTAGGATCACAGAGAGCACTGTAGAACTCTGTCTACTAGGTGATCATGGAATAAGAATCATTTTATGAGGTTTATAAGTACACACACAGACACTTAGTGCATTCTCACAAGAATCACAACAGCAAGCAGCATTTTTGTTGTTTTGTTTTTTTTTTTTTTTAAAGTGGAAAATGGACAGAAAAAACAGTGATTAATAACAAGAACAAAAAACAAAGCCATAACCACACAGACGTGCAGAGTTTCAGTATTTAACTACATGTTGCAGTTGAATTGTTTCATATTTTAAATTTTCAGTATGCATACCACACTCACCTCTGCTCAACTACAGCAAAATGATACAAGAAGAGTTCTCTTCACAGTTTATACTAGAGAGATATAGGCATGAGCCAGTTACTGCTTCAATGCTATCCTTTGTACTTCTTTACATGTACAAACACGCAGCTATCTGTATCTGTATATATGCAGGAATTAACTCACTCTCAGACTGTTCCCTAGACACTCCAAATACAGATGGGCTTTTGTGCAAAAAGACATAGTTCACAAATACTGTGTGAAAGACATAACAAAACTGCACTATTTAGTCCTAAGAGGGTTTTAGACTCCTTAAGTATACTGTTAAGAACTGGTAAATTTTCAGCCTAGTTTTACAGGTTTAAGTCAAGACTCAAAATAGCAGCTTTTATATAATCACACACTATAGGAAGCTAGACTACATTTCAGTACATTGAAATTGCACGAAAGAACTGGAAGCACATGATTTGATGGAGTTTAACTATTCAGATTCAATGAAACATTTTTAGAGTCCTAGCAAATCCCACCAACACACATTGGATCGAACTGCCATCTGCTGGAGATGCCCGGCATTTAAGTGATTTGGGATTAAACACATTTCAAGGTCTAAAAATATTTTAACAAGAACTATGAGAAATCTTGCCATTTTCATGACATGTTTTTTGAAGTTTGGTGAGGAATAACCAGTTGCCCTGGTTCCAACAGAAATGCTGAAGAATGCTGTCAGCATTAGCAGTTTTAGGATTAGGCTATGCCATAAACATCCTGTGACCTGCACAACCTAATCCAGCCTGCTGGCATCATTGCTCACACTCAGCTTGCTTGGCACAGGTTGGGTAGCTTCACCTGCACAGACCTTGAAGAGGACATGTAACAGATTCCACGTAGCCTGAAGCAACCATGTCCTATAACTACAGAATTTAGTAGAGATGCAACTGCTTGTTTAGAAATAATAGAAAAAGAGTGAAAACAAAAGCAAACTAATAAAGGAGTAGTAACATATTAAACGACCTCCATATAAGACATCTATATCAGAGAAGCAGATTTCCAAAACCTCATTTTTCAGGATATTAAGGAACAATCCAAGGTTATAGCCATCAAGAAGCAAGGCTACTTCAATAGTGTACCAGACAAGCTTAATAACTGTGGTATAATAAAATGCAAGGCACTCCAAAAAATTATCACAGTAAGAACAAACAGTGGTATGCTAAACTTTTAAAAGTGTGATTTCATTTAGTTAGGCCCTCAAGGCAGAGGCAAAAGTAAGATCATGAGGCTTCCAAAACCCAGTAACATTGTACAGAAAAATCATCTACTGAATTCACCTTCCAACACCCCCCTTTAAGGAGAGAGAAAAAGAAAATTATGAAAAGCAAGCAGAGCATCATCAATTGGGAACTGGGCTGGTCTGAGAGGAGGTTAAAGGAGAGCTGTCTTGCAACTTCTTCAAGGCATCTTTGTTGTAGGCACTCAGGGCTTTCTGTTGTGCAAGCTCAGTATGTCACCAGCTGTTTCTTTCCTTAAGTCCTTGATCACATTTTCAATATCCTAAGTTACCCTTCTGCACACTTACTTCTAGGATATTTAGAGACAGAATCCCAGGTACCACAGTTTTTACTAAAAGAAAACACTGCCTGTAGGGCACAGGAGGATAATGGTACTTTGGTGCATGAACAGGAAGAGCTGCTTCGGGATTCAATTTAGAAGCTCTGGTAGGAAGACACAAGAGCAGCTCACAGAGTTTAGCCTCCCACTCAAAGCAGGACTACTCAACCAGGTTAGCTGTGGCTTCTCCTAGCTCATAAATCTGAAGTCAAAAAGGTTCATATGCACCTACATGTGCAAAAAAGCTTCATGGAAAAGAAATACAGGTAGCCAAGGTATTTAATGGGATCTTTCAAAGGCAGGGGCTCTCATCTTTAAAAGGCAGGGCATCTGCCAAGATGAAGTACTTGTGATGGGACAATACTGAAAAACAATTGTCTGAAAATTTCTTTAAAGCGGATTCTTACACAACCCTTCTTTCAATCTACTGTATGGTTCCTTTCGGGGGTTTAGCATGGCTTAGGAAAAGAGATGCAAACTATCTAACAAGAACACTTATAGAAAGAGAATATTACTTGCATACACACAGACTGGGATGGCAGGGGTGGAACCTCAAGCTTTAGAGGTTTCACTTCAGACTGATCTTTCATATCAAAAAGTTATTTTGAAGAAGAAAGAAATGAACTTGAATTCAGTTGAGCATTATCACCTGCTTTTGGAGCATTGGTGGAATTTGGGTATGCTAGAGGAATGTTGAAGAAAATCTGGGCTCCAGCAGATAGCCCATGCACTCACAACAGAAGGATGCTGCTCTTCCTTATCTAGACTTTAAAGTTTTGCTACTTTAACTACATTTGGACCATGTTAGGTATAAGCCTAAATGAAGCTAGAGTTCACTGTTATTTAAACAAAAATTAACAAGTTGTATGTTTACCTTTCCTGCACAGGAATAAAAAAAAAATATACATAAAGTATATACTAGCTTATCACATTTACATACCAGTGAACTTTACAAGTACTTGGACTTACAGAAGTATACTACATTAAAAAAAGGTTATCTCCCTAGTCTGAGTTAAGAATGATGTTCCTATTACTACAACATAGAAAACAAGTGTAAATTGAGCCAAAGCAATTTAGCAAAACTCAGAACATAAGATCAGGCTCCACTATACTCTAATCCTATTCAGAACCAAGTCAGCTATGTGTAATTGCTGGTTTTCAATGAGAATGAAATTGCCTGTAAATGTTGTGTAAATCACCATGAAAAGCTTTGGGATCCAGGTGGGTGCAAAGCACTAGAGACATTGTCATTTCACATTTAATTCAGCAATATTTGTATTTTAAATCCAGATATTCTACAAATTCACAGAAAACAGTGGACCACATTCAGAGAGATTCTCCCTAATTTTCTATCTCCCCCCACAACCGCTACCAGTAGGTATGGTTTACAAGGTGTAGTGCTGGACTGCTAGTCCTATGTGACATTTTTACTCTCTCTGTAACTGCAGACTCTCGCATTTCGTAAGAATTACAAGATTATCATCTTACAACGGATGCTTGCAAAACCTGCAGTCGTTTCAGCCAATCAGGAGCCATTAAGTTGTTTGGGAACTGCAGCAGGAGAAAACTGCACAAATGGCAGGCAAAAATGCTAACTCAAGAAAATCAGCACAGAAGATGTCAGCCATGTATACATGCACTGTATTTCAAAGGCCTGATATAAAGCGGTGATCCAGCTTTGTAGAAATGAGGTTTACAAAGTACCTGGGTCAAAATTATCTACTCCTTAGAAAGAACTGTTTGTGCTGTCAGGGAAAGTGATGTTGGAGCCAGTCAAAAACACCCACCACAAGTCTGTTGGAAAAATACGATGATGTGATACCTGAATTACAGTATCAAGTGGAGGATTAGGATTCATTTATTGACCACAGTTTCTCACTCTCAAAACTTAAAATTCACGCAGGTGAGGTGCATGACAGATATGCCATTTGATTTTGAATGCCCAAGCAAAACAGGGACCAGGACTAGAAGGTTTCCTGCAGGTGTACAGGTAGCAAATACCAAATCCTATCAAAACCTCAATTTCAGCTACACTACACAAGCAGAAAATGGGCTTTTCCAATGACTGGGGATATTTTCCTCTGGAGTTTAAGATCTCTCACGGTACAGAAACTGCCACAGAACATACCTACTTTAACTAGTTTCTTTGATTTTCTCAAAACACTTAGACTCCTTGGCAGGAGTATATGATAGAAAAGTCTACATTGGTATTACTTCTTTGTATACACTTTGGTCATTTGCTTCTCATCTGAAGTGATGACCAACACACAAAACAACACCTTTAGGTTTGAAGCAGAGGAATTGGTTTATTAGAGTGTTTGGGGCTTTCTGACATCCTTCTCTCTAAGTTGGAGAGACATCAATTTGATAGGTGGACCACTCGGTGGATAAAGAACTGGCTGGATGGCCGCACGCAAAGAGTAGTGCTCAGTGGCTCAGTGTCCAGCTGGAGACCGGTAACGAGTGGTGTCCCCCAGGGATCGGTGTTGGGACCGGTCTTGTTCAACATCTTTGTGGGTGATATGGACAGTGGGATTGAGTGAGCCCTCAGCAAGTTTGCCGATGACACCAAACTGTGTGGTTCGGTTGATACATTGGAGGGAAGGAATGCCATCCAGAGGGACCTTGACACGCTTGTGAGGTGGGCTGATGCCAACCTGATGAAGTTCAACCATGCTAAATGCAAAGTCCTCCACCTGGGTCGGAGCAATGCCAGGCACAGCTACAGGTTGGGCGGGGAGGAGATTGGGAGCAGCCCTGCGGAGAAGGACTTGGGGGTGTGGGTTGATGAAAAAATGAACATGAGCCGGCAGTGTGCGCTTGCAGCCCAGAAGACCAACCGTATTCTGGGCTGCATCAAAAGGAGTGTGACCAGCAGGTCGAGGGAGGTGATCCTGCCCCTCTACTCTGCTCTCGTGAGACCTCACTTGGAGTATTGCGTGCAGTTCTGGTGTCCTCAACATAAAAAGGACATGGAAGTGTTAGAACAAGTGCAGAGGAGGGCCACAAAAATGATCAGGGGACTGGAGCACCTCTCGTATGAAGATAGGCTGAGAAAATTGGGGCTGTTCAGCCTGGAGAAGAGAAGGCTGCGTGGAGACCTCATAGCAGCCTTCCAATACCTGAAGGGGGCCTATAGGGATGCTGGGGAGGGACTCTTCATTAGGGACTGTGGTGAGAGGACAAGGGGTAATGGGTTTAAACTTAAACAGGGGAGGTTTAGATTGGATCTGAGGAAGAAATTCTTTACTGTGAGGGTGGTGGGGCCCTGGAATGGGTTGCCCAGGGAAGTTGTGAATGCTTCATCCCTGGTGGCGTTCAAGGTGGGGTTGGACATGGCCTTGGATGGCCTGGTTTAGTGTGAGGTGTCCCTGCCCATGGCGGGGGGGCTGGAACTAGATGATCTTGAGGTCCTTTCCAGCCCTTACTATTCTGTGATTCTGTGATTCTCATTTGTTTTGTATGTTGGTTTGGTTTTGTGGGGTTTTGTTTGTTTGTTTGTTTGTTTTTCAGTACCCCTGCCCATCAATGACCCTCAGAACTTTTAGGATGAGATTACTACACACAAACCCTACGTGAAGTAAATGACAAATGCCTAAACACAAGCTCTTTATGTAAGCTTATACATCAGAAAGCCAGATAGACTTAAGTCTTTATATACAAAATAAATAACATAACTTCATCCAGTATAAAGTCTTCAAGCCTACGCAAAACCCAAATAAGATTTTCATGATCTGACCTAAGAATATTTTATTCAGGATATTTTAACAACAAAACATCTTCAAAATGTTCTAACAATCACATTTTGTTTATCCCATATACATTTAAATGTAAATTGTTTATAGTATCTGGGTTACCAAAAAGCTTTTGTCTCAATGAACAGTGAAAATACATAACTTCGTACAAAACACATGAATCTATTTTCTATAATACTGTCACAGGAATACTGGAAAATATTTTCCATGTGTTTAATTACCAAAAAAAAAGTAACAAATTTTCCTAATATTTCTTCTCTTCAGTGACTGAAAACTTGCCTTGAGGAAAAGAAATAGAGATTAATCTCTAACAGCACTATCTCCTAGATACACGTTGAGTTATTTAACTAGACTATATCCTTTCTTATCTACAAATGCATTAACCCTAGCTGAAACTGGTTTTGTGCAAATCCAACAAATTAGGTATCAGCGAGCAGGAAGTGGACATCCTGTTACCTTCTACTTTGGATAAGCTGGTAGAAAGGAAAGTTCTCAGGGCTCCAGTCTTCAAAGTATCTTACAGATGACCTTCAATCTGGTAAGAAACAACTCAAAGTGAGGTCATAATAAAATCTACATTATCTAAGGCATAAAGCTGTTTGACCACTAAAAGAAGGCATTTCAAGACATCTCTTCCTGGCCAAACAGTTCTACACAGACTTTGGAGGTAAGGACACAGGCAGAGAGAACAGAAAGACAAAATGAATGGCAGGTTGGTTTTCTGTTCCCGTTTTCCACATGGAAATTCATTTTTTACATTAGGAAATGAAGTGGCAAAATGGAAGAGTTGCCATGGAGACAAGAAATTTCTCATTAGTAAACACACACAGAAATTAGTTGGAAGAGCTAGAGAGGACAGATGCTAAATACATGTTCCTCCTGAACTTAACATTCATACCACTCATTTTTTTTTGCTCATATTCCCTTCTGACTTACGTATGCATGGCTCCTTTCAAAATGTAACAGGGAATTACTCTGGTCAAATACAGAGCATGAGGATAATTCCAAACTTTTTAAAAAATTAAGTCCATATTAAAAAAATCACTTGCTTGTGAAGTCTCTCAACTTGTTAGTCTACAAGCTAATGGCAACTTCCAAATCCTTAAAGCTAAGTGTTTCATGTAAAATTTAGGTAGGAGGCTGAATATTGGAAGTCAAGTAGACGAAATCACACACACTGAACACATGTAGGATTAATACAGAGAACAAGTGGAGTTAAACCCTGAAATCATCCTCTGTTTGACTTATTCAATGAATGAAATACCACAAATTCATCAGTCAAAATTAGCACTGCAGAAACATACTGCAGGGCTCCAGAATAACAGCCTAACAGAAATACAGAGATACCAATTTCTTACATCCAAGCAACATCTGAACTCATAACACTTAAATATACATATTACCTGAAGCTGAACTGAAAACCAAGGAGGTAGTACAACACAAATGTGTCCTTATTTCTCAGTAAACTCCCCTAATTTGATTTTGCAGAATCATTTCCTTTCAAATACACTACAAGCTTAGCTGAATGATCGACATAAGTTGTTAAACAAAGGGATCATGCTATAACTTGCCATTTCTATATTGTCTTATTGCAATGATACAAAACCATTTCTTGACAAGAAACAAAACATGCTGCAGTACAAGATTCCTTAATATTTCTTGTAATACAGCACATATTACAAATACAGAAATAGCTTCACATAACATATTTGGAAAATAAAAGACTTGAGAACTCCTAAGAATCATGATCTGTTTCTGAAGAAAAGAAGCAACCACACGAAACATATGACCTCTTGAGATTTTATAAATTTTGCATCAAAAATAGCTAAGTTTTGCATAGTGTAAATTGTGAAAGAGAAATCACATTCAGCGCTGTAATCTGGTGCAATTTCCATTAAGCTGCTTTTCTTACAAATCCCTATTTCACCATCTTTACATTGTGCCCAGTAGACTGTCAATCACCAAATTAAAAATAAAGAAATTGAAATCTGTCACCTAAATTCCACTATTATGAACCAGATATCTGTTCAAACACAAATTTACAAGTATAAGCAAATACAAGCCTCCTGATTATTCAAGCATACGCTGAAGGGGAAAATGAGCTAACCTCTTTCCACATTGTCTTCTACTTCTTTTGTAATAGGTAAAATAATTATAAGTTTAAAAACCAAAAGCCAATCTTAATATGTTACCATAAGGAAATCTTCAGAACTTGAAGAAATCTAGACTGTGCTAATCTTCACTCTTAGAAGAGCCTCTTTATTACCAAAAGCACTCAAATGCCTGGCACCAGGCACTAAGTAAAATATTTAACCCTAACCTCCCACAGTACCTGTGCAGTAAGAGTACTGGACCCACTCCTGCCAGGATACTTCAGGCATCAAAGGTGTAAATTTTAAGAAAACAGAAAAAGTGGCACAAATATTACAACTGTGTAACTGCAAAACAAAGTAATCCCACAGTATGCATGGTTATAACTTCTATTCCCATTTTAGCATCTCTGTGCCCTTTAAATTCCAGGATACTGTGAAACTACTTTTAAAAACATTAACAGCAAAAAGTGAACAAAGCAATGACTGAAGCTAATTAGAAACTCACCTGGTACAGTACAGAAACTGTTTGACAATGTACACAAGTGTCATCATATGAGGAACACTGAGTATTTTTAAGTGTTGTTTTTGCCTGTTATTTTGGAATTCCTTGAAATTGTTCAGCAAAACTCAAGCACACATTAACTTTTAAAGGTTTACTCTAGAAAGCCAGAAAAATCCTCCTTAAGAACAAAAATCTCCCTGACATTTTTAACTGTGAATGTTAGTGGATCAAAAAAGCCTCAAATAATTAGCATAGCACTGGAAGCAAAGTGCTAACTGACCTCTGGGGTATTCTATTGATCAAAATGACAGTACCACACGTGAATTTTCAAGCTCAAAAAGCATGATAATGAATAGTTTCCTCCAAACTGGAGAGTTTATTAAGGAACACCTTGAATACAGCTAATATAATACTTTTCAAAGACACAGGGTGTAGGATATGCCATGGAAGTAAAGATATTACTTGTTGTGGGATTTCCCTCTCCTCCCCCCACATAGTAAAGAAAAGTTGAGGTGACAAACTAGTATGAAAATTTGGTGAATCATTTCTACACACAAACTTTCTCTTTCACAGAGCAAAAAGAGAAACGCACAGGGAACACACCAAAATTCTAATTAAGCTATAAGCTAATAGTATATTAAATGAGGACAAATTAATTTAAAACAAACAAACAACTTCACAAAGCAGTACTTTCTTTCAGCAGCAGCCCCAACAGGGGAAGAGAAGTCTGGGACATTGCCCCCTGAAGGACTCTGTCCACGACCTGTTCGTGATACAAGACCACTTTCTTGCCACCTTCTGTAAGTAAGGAAGCAGGACTGTGGTTTTGTTCAAGGGGGAAAGGCTTTTACTTTCTCCTTTCTGTTTCACAGAATGCCTGGCCACTGAATGTTTTATATGTTTTCTAATTGAGCTACAGGTACTGTTGTAGAACGCATTACAAAGTTATATTAATTAAACAATATGGTCTATATTGAAAGACTTAATATACCACAGTTTCTTTAACCCCAGTCAGTGAAAGGGAATGCCTTCTCAACTCTTTTTTCTTCTTGGAGAAGTAATCACAGTCTATGACAGATGTGTGCCTCAAAGTACATTTATATGATCTAAATAAAAGCATCATTATCTCGTTCATCTTTGTTCCCTGCAGTTCAATACTGTTTCTCTTCCACTTACTGCAATTAGAAAAAGACAAAAAAATAAATAAATAAAATAAAATAAAAAAATCAAACCATTATTAGCACCAACACATAGAATGGATAAATTCAGGGGACAGATATCCTTTTGTAAAAATATATTTAAGTACAACTGAGGCAGAACACAGCAATCTGTCAATATGCAGGCTACTATAAAATTGCTATAAAATACATTTGTTTTTAAAGTAAAACTAAAGCAAATTTTTTTGTCTCATACACAGAATATAAGTATTAAGTGGTCTTAAATAAAACCCATATAATTCACACACTTCTGTTACATTATGATTAGCACACAAGTGTTTAAGGGAAATTATTTGCTTGGAATAAGTATTTTGAGAAATCAACACAAATGGAATTTAACATCCTGTCTCAATAAGTGAGGCAGGACAGAGATTATGCCATAGAGTGGTAATTGTACCTTCAAGTTACAGTTCAAATTCTACTAAAAGAAAACAGTCTCAAAAATAATTTTAAGAACCACCTGAATTTTTGAAAGCACTTACCGCTTTCAGAAAAACTTCTGAATATCTAAATTATGGGGCTCTTGCCAGTTAAGTTCTAAACAACAGGCGTGTCGGTTTCATTGAATTAATACAGTCAATCTAGGTTAAAGCCACTAATTATCCTGTGCAAAGTACTAGGGAAAGCTTACAGCAAGTATTATATTAATGCTCATATTACAAGTAGGGGGAAAATGAAACAAAACAATGAGAAGATAAGAATCATCCTTTAAAAACTGATTTTGCACTTATACAGACAGGGCATACACAACTGACATTCAAAACCCAAATTATACAATCATAGCAACCAACAGATTTTTAAAGCATTGAGAAACCCCATGTTTACTAAAAGAACAAGCCCAAAAATGGAGACGTATTGTAAATAGCAGCAGCATGTTTGATCATGCATGCATGACCTTAAAATGTCATCTTCACTACTTTAATACAACAAGGAAGGCTTCTCAAGGTGTCAAAGTAATGCGTATAAAAAGAGTATGTACTTTTTATTCCACATATATTTTTCATATATCTCACACAAAAGTATATACACATTCCAATATATATATATATACACAGCTTCTCATATACATACACACACACACAGGACCACTAAAACAAATAGCACAAAATATTTACATTGTCATGCCTGAAACAAAGTACAATAAAGATGGAGGGAAGTGGGGTTGCCAGCTAACCTGGGGACACTTATATGTCTGGTCCACCATCCTGCTCCATCAAGGGAATCATAGAGTCATAGAATAGTCAAGGTTGGAAAGGACCTTAAGATCATCAAGTTCCAACCGCTGCCATGGACAGGCATGCCTCACACTATACCATGTAGCCCTAGGTTCTGTCCAACCTGGCCTTGAACACTGCCAGGGATGGAGCATTCACCACTTCCCTGCGCAACCTGTTCCAGTGCCTCACCGCCCTCATAGGAAAGAACTTCCTCCTTATGTCTAACTTGAACTTCCCCTGTTTAAGTTTGAACCCATTACCCCTTGTCCTATCACTACAGTACCTAATGAAGAGTCCCTCTCCAGCATCCTTGTAAGCCCCTTTCAGATACTGGAAGGCTGCTATAAGGTCTCCACACAGCTTCTCTTCTGCAGGCTGAACAGCCCCAACTATCTCAGCCTGTCTTCACATGGGAGGTGCTCCAGTCCCCTGATCATCCTCGTGGCCCCCCTCTGGACTTGTTCCAACAGCTCCATAGAATGATAGAATAGTTAGGGTTGGAAAGAACCTTAAGATCAACTAGTTCCGACCTCCTGCCATGGGCAGGGATACCTCCCGCTAAATCATGTCACCCAAGGCTCTGTTCATGTCCTTTTTATGTTGAGGACACCAGAACTGTACACAATACTCCAAGTGAGGTCTCACAAGAGCAGAGTAGAGGGGCAGGATCACCTCCCTCGACCTGCTGGTCACGCTCCTTTTCATGCAGCCCAGGATACGGTTGGCTTTCTGGGCTGCAAGTGCACACTGCCGGCTCATGTTCATTTTCTCATCGACCAACACCCCCAAGTCCTTCTCCGCAGGGCTGCTCTGAATCTCTTCTCTGCCCAACCTGGAGCTGTGCCTGGGATTGCTCCGTCCCAGGTGTAGGACCTTGCACTTGGCATGGTTTTACTTCAGAAGATTGGCATCAGACCACCTTATGTTAAGTTTAGATTCTTTACAAAGCAGATTTTTTCCACCAATGGAAATGGTGGAATGCACAGGGACTACACAAGAATATCATGCATACGGAAATCTGACCGTACACAAAAAATAAGGTTACCTCTGGCCCCAATCCTAGCAATGAAGTGCTGGCACAAATACTTCTACTGTTGAATTAAGTAAATGCACCATTCCTCAAGCCATACTAATACTTTCATACAGCTTTTCATCCTTGTCAAACTGTTATCTTTCTTGACCACTTTTGCTTCATTGTTTTGTAGCTTCATGTATTAAGAGCATTTTCCATTAAAATATTATTTCCTCAATGCTGTAACATTACTATATTTGCATAAAAGTAATACTACATACTTGCTTCATTCTTAGCTCCATAGTGAAATATTTTGTGTTTTTAAATTATTTCTGTTGATAATTCAGTTTTTTAGTATTAATATTACACACATTCACTGTTTGTGCTCACATGCTATGGAATTCAATGACAGGACTCCATTTTTATTTCACTTCTGCCATAGAATCCTGTGAGCAATTCAATCGTGTTTTATACATCTGTTATTTGAACACTATACTCACTTGACTAAAACAAACCAGTTAGTTCCCTTTTGTAAAGAGATGCTCACTTATCTGAAAGTGTAAAAAGTGTAAAGGATGAGTCACATAAGAAGTAATAGAGATTATTTCATTCGGTAGAGAAACTTATCTAAAAGTGAATAAATACACTCTAACACTGAAGCTAATCATTCTGATCTTCTAAAGCCCATTTAAAGCAGCCATTCAAATATTTACAAAGAATGTTTAGGACAACATTTAAAATATCTTTTTCTTTTTTTTTCTTTTTTTTTTTTTAAGTGAAAGCCATACTTATCATTTATGAGCATGTTTGTAGATACCATTCTCCCTTAAGCTGTTGAGGCATCAAACACACGCAGAGCACAAAGTAGTACTGCATCACAAAGAAAATAATTTAGAATGCAAACACTTACACCACTAAAGCTCCCAAACTTATCTGAAGAAAAAAGACTGAAAGATTGTCTCATAATAGCCTAACAGGCAAGAGTGAAAGTTAATTCAAGTCTTTAGTACTTTCTTCTTCATTTTCCAATGCTGACAAAAAAAAAAATATGCATGTATGAGAAACAAAAGCATCTTTAAACCTCCAAAGATTTATAAGCTACATGTAAATACAGAGCAAATTATATGCACCTTCAAGGTACTTGCAAATGTACATCTGACTCTCAGAAAGGGTCAAGGTTATTATAAGAGTCCAGAAAGAGAGATCTGCAGGTGAACAAGGAGATGCATCTTTTTTAATATTACTCATTGAAATAACATTCTGTGCAAGAAGCACCAATGTTACTCAAGATTCTGAAATACGGATGATATACTTAAGAATAACACTATCAAATCTAAATAAAAATATATTGTATTTTAGGAAGTAATGACTATTACAAAGACAAGGAATAATTAAACCTCAGATGCTACTCTGTTTATAAGCACTAGCTCACATAGTAACGATTATTTGCTCTCATTATAAGAATACAAATATAAGAAAAAATAATTTTTTCTCCAATTTTCACAAGCACACAATCCAAGGCAGTGACAGACCAGTGTTCTAAAGCCAAAAAAAAAAAAAAAAAGTTGTTCATATTACTTTTCTTTCAACAAGAAGAAACCTTGATAAAAGCTAGTAAAGTCATTACAAGGCTCTTTTTCAGACTGAGACCAAGATATACTAACCAAGAGAAAGCTACCGAATATATTAGCACTGAGATTTTTTTCAGACATCCAGAAATCTTGTAATTACACTTCAGTGAAGAAATGTCTTTCCCCTAAGAAAACGTTGGAAAACCTCAAACTTTCAGTTTATTCACCCAAATGGCCAAATCAAAACCATATGAAGTTTCAAAATTTGAAAATTAATTAATTACTTGCACAGAGTTCTGATGCAAAGCAGCAATGACCTGTTACATTTCAGAAACCCAAGATCAATATTTATATATTAAGTTGCTGGATATTTGCCCACGAAGTTGACATCAACATCTATTTTCAGAACAATAAACAAAAGCAGAACAATGAAAGACTTATAATAACATACCCTTTGAGTTGTAGAGACCTGTTAAAGCTTTTTTATTAAAATTACTCGAGTTACCACTTCTTATTCAGAGGAAAACTGCCTGTTTATGGAATTTCTACTTTTCTAGATGGTTTTACTGAGAATCTTTAAGAAAATAGGAAGTATAGGTGGCTTATACAACATAGCAAGAATAACGAATCTTATCCACAAAGCAAAAAATTTTGGTAAGTACTTTCATTTAAAAACCCAAGTTCACTTCATCTGCCAATTACAACTGGATGGAATGCAGGATACCCAGCCTTTGCTACTTTGCTAGTAGTACCTTTAAAGTGAGAACTGTTTCAATTTAAAAATTGCAAAGGAACAACAATACTCTAAATCTGATGCTTTGGTTTTTGAATACTGTTGTAAATTTGTGGAACAATTTACAACTTCCTTCTGTGTAAACAGTGAATGCTCAGTGCTTGGCCTTTAATTCAGATACACAGAATTAGCATGTAGTCATCTGCAAGGTACAATCTGGTTTCAGACTATTATATACTGTTATAACATGCTCAATTTCAGAATACTAGACCAGCATTATGTTAACCATGTGTCAATTTAAGATATATAAAACATAAGTATTCCTAAACACAACTTTTAATATGTGATTGTATTTTTTCCATAGTTTGAATGTGAGATGGAACAGCTCATTACTGTACAAGTATCAGTTTAGGTAACATCCAATAAACTGAAGGCTGTGTCTCTTGAACTTGAAAATTACTATGGCTCTCTAAAAAGTAAAAATCTAATGGCTGATGTTTATTAGGAGGTTATCTTGCATCCATTTCAGATGTTTGATATACACCAATCTGAACTCAGTATTATATCAGTTAAATTAAGTTTCCTTCAAGTCTATCAAACAGCATCATCAATTAAGTTGGCCAAGAAACAACATTAAATCACTACACAATAGCTTTCTCCTATTCTGCATCATTTTCACTGTCATTCAATTTCTCCCAAATTATCATCCTTGTGCACATTTTTCTTCAATTACCACTAAAGGTCTTTTCAAGTCATATGAAATGATGCTATTTTCTTCTTGCAGCAAGAAGCAGTAACAGAAAGCAGCAATGATACTAAACATTGTTTGCAATTGTTATGGAAATATATTTATCTGTATCCTGTTGTCATGGAAGCTACAGATCAAGGCATACAAGCTACATACAATAATTTATATTGATTTGAAAGAACATTCAATGGAAACATTCAAATGTATAATTTGATAAAATCAGACTACTTTCAAAGGCACTGGCTACCCAAAGTGTGACTCAGAGTTGCATTTCAGTCAATACTGAATTCATTACTTCCATCCCCTAGGTCCTATTAATGCCCAGAATACACCCAACTTAATAGCTTGGGCACGCTCAAACTTCTATGCAATGTTCCAAACTACACAGAAGAACATTTGCTGATGTTCCACATTTGTTTCTTTTTTGAAAGACAAGGCTGTTTACTTCAGTTTGTTGTTTTCCAGCTGTCCAATTTTCTAAAGTAGCAAACTTGTGTGAAAGTTTTACATCCCTCAACACAGAGCTACTATTCTTTTGCAAGTTATTCACTTTGTTCCATTTTTAATTCCATAGAAGTGAATGCTGTATCACACTTAGAGGTAGTGATTGAGTTAGAACACTTCTTGCAGCTAACTTGCCCTTTTTTATATAGGAGTGATACCATATAGTTGTACCTATGCATATGCTCAGCCACTGTTTGTGGAGCAATGCTAGGTGCCATGTAACATTTTATTTTAGGATTCTTCACAATACTCAACAATCTCATTGCTAGAGCTGCTTAATGAAAGCACAGTGTCGTAGTTTAAGCTTCTGTAAACCCATACAGTCGCTCTCTTACTCACTCCCCACTCTTTCTTCCCTCCACTCCTGGAGGGATGGGAAGGAGAATCAAAAGAATGCAACTCCCACAGATTGAGATAAGAACAGTTTAGTAACTAAGGTATAACACAAATCACTACTGCTACCACCAATAATAATAATGACAAGAGAAATACAAGGGAAAAGAATACAATCGCTCACCATCCAATATCAAGCCCGACCACGCAGTGCACCCCCCACCATGCACCCTCACCACCCTTCCGGGTCTCTGCTCTCCGTCTCTACATCCTGGACATGACATGCTGTGGTACGGAATAACCTCTTTAGTTCATCTGGGTCAGGTGTCCTGTCTCTCCTTCCACCCGGCTTCCCCTCCTCCCTGGCAGGGCATGAGACTGACAAAGCCCTTGGCCAGCCTAAACATCACCAAGCAGTAACTGAAAACACTGGTGTTATCAGCGCTGTTCCCAGGCCCAAAATCAAAAACACGGCGCTGCACCAGCTACCAAGAAGGAGAAAAATGACTGCTGCTGCTGAGCCCAGGACACAGAGTCTGATATTTTTTAACAACAGCAGGTTTCAGAAAAGTGACTACATGCTTTTGTTGATTTTGGTTTCATTATGTTTGCCTTCAGATTTCCAGCACAAAATAACAGTGCAGGCATCCCCCAATCTGGAAAAGAGGAGGAGTTTTAAACAGTAACAGTTCCAGCCCATCAAGTAGCCCCACAATAATTCCTCGTCTTTGAGCTATACAGTGTAAGTCTCCATGATTTCTATTTGTTAATTTGGTCAATAGAGACTTCTTGTTCTATATGCTCACTGAAACACTGGTAGCAGTGTCTGATTCCAGTCAGATTTCTGTCTCATTTCCAAGTCTTTTAGCTTGTTCTAACATTTGCAACTTGTTCTTTGATGGGAGGGGTGTTCTTGCTAAAATGCTAACTAATTTTCAGTAATTCAGAATTATTGTGAATGCATTAAATCATTTTTATAACTTCAGGAACTCATTTGTAAACTGACCGAGATATAATAAGGAAGAATCAAAATTTATAATGACAAAAGGCACAGCATCATGTTTAAAACCCATGTAAAATGGAAAAAAAATTTTTATTAGCTATTGGAGATGATAATGAAAAATCAAGAAAGATTCAGGAAGTAAAGGAGTTGCGTAAGATGCAAAAGCCAAATAATCAGCAAGTAACCCAGCTTGCTCATGAAAAAAGAGAAGCAAGCTTTAAGCAAATACAAAACCATAAGAAAATAAAGAAGAAAGCTTGCTTTAGTTTTTTGGTGGGGTATTTTTTTGGGTGTTTTTTTTTTAAAAAAAAACAAGAAAGAATAAGATTGTGAGTCCCCTTGCAGGTCTACATTATTTGATGTATACTTGCTGATAGAAGGCAAGATGTGTTCATGTAGTGAATGTATCACGAATATGGAAGAAAACTTTTTATACTGTTACAGGTAAGCGTGCATTTGGGAATTACTTATGTAGAGATAGAAAACAGTTCCTACAGGATTCAGTGCTTGCATTTGTACTGTCTGATCTCTTGGACAAAGTAGATTGTCTAATTACCCATACTCAGAGTGGAATGCCTTAAGCTTCTTTCTTTAAATAAAATCTGTGGAACTTGTTTCAACTGGGATGAAGATAGGATGAGAAAGTTGGGGCTGCTCAGCCTGGAGAAGAGAAGGCTGTGTGGAGACCTCATAGCAGCCTTCCAATACCTGAAGGGGACCTATAGGGATGCTGGGGAGGGACTCTTCATTAGGGACTGTAGTGACAGGACAAGGGGTAACAGGTTCAAACTTAAACAGGGGAAGTTTAGATTGGATATGAGGAAGAAATTCTTTACTGTGAGGGTGGTGAGGCACTGGAATGGGTTGCCAAGGGAAGTTGTGAATGCTCCATTGCTGGCGGTGTTCAAGGCTGCATTGGACACGGTTTAGTGGGAGGTGTCCCTGCCCATGGCAGGGGGGTTGGAACTTGATGATCTTAAGGTCCTTTCCAACCCTAACTATTCTATGATTCTATGATTCTATGTTTTATATCATCTAAACAGCAGAGAATCTGCTTTAACTGCTACTTCACTTGAATAGAAATATTTAGAGCTTAAGAGGTAAAGATAGTCTCTCTTTTTTTAACCTTGTTATTTAAGAGATGAAATGAAGGGATGTTTAAAAAAAATTATAATAAAGCAGTACTTTGCCTGGAATTCTTCCCCTGAATCAGTTCTTCCTTGATCAAAACCTTAAGTATTTCAGCTCGATCTTCTGTCAATATTCCAAGCAAAACATCTGAGGCAGAATTTGTGGAAAAAGTAAAACTGACAGCTTGGATAAGAAACAAATATTTTCACATCTGAGGTACAGAAGATGCACAGGGAATTAATTCCAGAATTAAGCTTCCGCTGTTACCAATGTTTAGCTAGCAAGCAGCTAATAACACAATACATAATCATCTCTCAATGTATCATTAAATACTGAATTTATCATTACTATATTGCAGATACATATACTTGTGTCTGTGAAAAAGTGAAACAAGGTGTTCCTTGCACTTGGAAATGAGACAGTGGGATCTATGATTCTATTTAGTTCCTGCAGTTCTGCTCCACAGATTTTGGCTGAGCTGAAAGCCTTTTCCTGCCCCAACACAATACACCACTGTTTCTCTCATCAGATCTTTGAAATCTAAGTGAAAGAGAAAAAAGCATTCCTTTTCCCTGAGATTAAGAGAACATTGGGTATCTCTCACTTACGTGCAGGTGGGCTTCATTTCATATTGTACAGGGAGGCACTGAAGCAGCAGGTGACTAGCATACTTCCATGTAGTAGCTTGGGTTTTCTGCAGCATCAATTACTTAAAGCCTTCATACAGAGTATCCTTACCAGCTACTTTAAAAATTACTAGTTTCGGCAGCAAAAAAAGCTCAAGTGATATACACTAACATATAACTTTCCTGAACAGAGTTAGTCAAAGGAGAGAAGCAGGCAAGGTCCCTTAAGTGAAATGCAGCTTTACATTGTTCCTTTCAGATATTCCACAGAAAAGGTCTTCCAATCATTTCAAGTAATTTCTCTAAACCTTGCCACTTGCCCAAGAATCAAAGCTTATCATATACTTAAGTGCTGGATACCCCAGAAGAGACGAGGGTCATTAAACAAACAATGTTAATTTTCCTGCTATTACTAGGACAGGAAAAAGTTTCTGAAGCCTCAACCACACCTAAATTTCATCGCAACTGCCCTAGACTTTGAACAGGGCAGTGAGACAAGCAGTACTGTACTGCTTCAAAAAATTGCTCAAGGAAAAAGAGAAGGTTGGTAGCAGAGAGAAATCGCAGGGAGAAAAGAAAATATCAGTCCTAAGAGACTTTTTGATAGTAAAGGAATACCCTCACAACACAGGAACAGAGTTTATAGGCATAAAGTAAGAGATGGAAAGCAATGCTGGAGAAAGAAGTAGTTCTGGTCTTGACGGCAGGAAACTGAAACATATAAAGGAATGAGTTCAAGAGCACATTTTCAACAATGCAATTTTATACACATATCCTCTCAAAAATATTCACAGAATCATAGAATCATAGAATAGTTAGGGTTGTAAAGGACCTTAAAACCATCTAGTTCCAATCCCCCTGCCATGGGCAGGGACACCTCACACTAAACCATGCCATCCAAGGCTATGTCCAACCCAGCCTTGAACACCGCCAGCGATGGAGCATTCACGACTTCCCTGGGCAACCCTTTCCAGTGCCTCACCACCCTTACAGTAAAGAATTTCTTCCTCATACCAATCTAAACTTCCCCTGTTTAAGTTTGAACCCATTATCCCTTGTCCTGTCACCACAGTCCCTCATGAAGAGTCCCTCCCCAGCCTCCCTATAGCATGTATGCAGAGAAATACTTCAAGTTCTGGTTTTGTTTTATAAAATCGTACTTCTCAGAATTTTGAGAGTCTTCCATTAAAGAGTTAATTGAAAAATACAAGAACTACTAAGTCCTTCAAACCTGTGCACAGAATGCACAGAACTACTTGAATATTTCACTTCAATTCTATCTACTGATGGCAATTTTCATGCAAAGTGATTTAAAGTGGAATGCAGAGAAGCCGAGAAGCCCAGAACCTTCCCTGCTTAGTTTAGATTTGTATCTCCATTTTACCGTGCTTCCTCTTTTATCATTAACAAATCCCCCCTGAAAATGTTCATTTCCGATCTTGGTCTGCTCCCCTGTACTTCAGTGAAGACAGCTCTTTTTGTGGAAGTTATCTGACCTTCTGTCAAGTAGCCAACTCAACAACTTAAAGTCACTTGCTAGTTCTTCACATTAGGTGTCTCCACAAGAAGGGTGAAAAATCCCAGATAACTAGTTCGCAAGTGCTTTTCTGTTGTTTTATAACAGAAGTTATCTACTCTGTAAAAATAACTATTTTGATACATGATAAAACAAAAAGGTACAATAAATATGCTGTTCCTACAGCCAAAGCGGAATCCATTAAGTTATCGGTTCCTAAACCATGCTTAAGATTAAAAAAAAAAACCTCACCAACAGGTACCCTTATTTGGCATTCTGATTTTGTTTATTAAACTAACTCCTCAGGGCCACTAATAAATTAGAAATTATTTTTGCTTCTCTATGACGGACCTATGTCATCATCCCAATCAGAAATTGTGGTATTATCATAACATGCTTTCCACATACTTGTATTAAAATAACATTAAGCTTGAATTAAGTTTACTTGTCACTGAACATATCTAATAATTGAAAAGACATAATCACTAGTTGATCAGCAATTTATACTAAAGTAATTTTATAACTGTTAATTCAAACTTTAACGTATCAAAATGGCAACACAAGTTCCACACTCGACGCAGGTGAGCTGAAATTATTTTGGCACAATTAACTACTAATGGTGTGGTAAGGGAATTACATTACTCTGTTTTCTCTTTAAGTCAGTCTGCCATGCTAATTCTGCATCATAATACAGCAATATAGCATTATGACGCAGTTGCAGCATAGACTCCCTCAAAGTAGGATGGATTCATTTTTCTGTGCCTCAATACTAAAATTTAAGGATATATGCATTGCACTAAACAGGATATTGAGAAAGTACAGTATGCTAGCATGTTAAAAAAAAAAAAAAAGCCAAGTCAGCAGCCTTTCGCAACAGTACTAGCTTGGATGTCCAAGGAGGCTAAACATACAGCACTAATTATGCCTCTGCTAGGAAATCATCTTCTACGAAATTCTGTTCCTCCAAAAAGCTGCCTAATGAATGACAGGAACAGGCAGACTGCAAATCTGAAACAGTTCTAAGATATTCTGCATTTCCCTTGTCTAAAACTGTGGTCAACACTGCTCTGGTAAAAAGTACAACAGCAGTATAAGAAGATTGTGAAATAATACCTAATTTGAACCCACTTTACATTAATTCTTCAGTGCTCTTTGGACACTGTCAGAAACCTCTGCTGATTAATACCTGACATTTAAATAAGTCCAGTATCTACTAACACCTTCTCTGACTGAGCTTGCTAGTTGACTCAGGCATATCCTCTTCACTCCTCTTGAGACCTGTAGAATTCATCTGCTAAGGTGAGGCTTGACAGACTATGTAAAATCCCTGTGCAGTAGAGAAAGTGACAGTTTCTGTTACATGTATTCTGGGAGTTCTTACTCAGCCTAGCTGTATCTGTTGAGGCCAGTAAAGAAATCTCCCAAAGGTTTGAGTGGTTTCTCCCACACCCCTTGCCATTACTTATCTAGCACAATTTGAGCTGTCATTATTTGTTTGCACTGAGAACCCATGAGTTGGCAAGCAGCAGGATCAGGCTGCTCCTCAAGAGAAGACAAGCATGTCAGCAAAGCAGGCATAAGACAGTGTCCTCACCAGCAAAGGCTGCAGTCCTCGGGAGTCAAAAAGAAGAGCAGAGCAGGTCTGGGAACAGTAATTGTGGCCAGGTAACAGTGCAGTGGGTGTCAGGGCAGTCAGCCTCAGACCACCTCAACCAATCTCAGATCAGGTCTGCTAGTCAGGTAACAGCACACCTGCAACATAGCCAGGGCAAAGAAGAAGGGCCAAGACCTGAACTTCAGTGCTGCTTCTGAGGCTGAGGAAGTGGACCCCAATAGACTTCACACAACCCTTGCTAACACAGCCATCTGATTTAAGGCCAGAGAGCCACACCACATCAGAGCTGGCCTCAAGCACATGCAGCTAAACCCAGGCAAGGGAGGGAGGTGTTCAGGGCCCACATGCGCTGGATACAAGAGAACATGGGCTGTAGCCATGTTAAAACTTCTTTTGCCACGTCATTATTACCCTGAGAGATTTTATACTAATCAAACCTTACATTTAGAGCATTACAAAACCTCTATAATTAAAGAAACTAAAGAAACTCTTTTCATATCAACTTAGTAAAGGAATACAAAAATGGCACTAATAATTAAACTACATAATGGAAACGGAATGATAGTCAAAGTATGAGACAACAGGATTGTGCCTAATATTACACATATAGAAAAAATGTGTACACTTAGAGAACAGCTGGAGGTCAGCCAAAAGTCTGGCATCAGTTATTCAAATATAAGCACTTAAGGCCTTTTATCCATACATTTTGGCTCATTCAGTTTTCTGGTTTGGTCAGGTCACTATTGTCAAGTCCATTAAACTGCAGTAATGTCCCCACTCATCAGACTTTCCCTTAAAAGGTTAATAACAGTCACATAAGTTAACTTGAAAACATAACATTGTTTTAATAACAATAAAAGGCAAAATGCCAATATAATGAAAGTGATCCCTCACTTCAAAGATAAGTGTGCTTAGCATGCACAAAGATAGCAAAAATTAATTTTGGAGGGATCGATTCCTGAATTTAAATGAATATAATTATGTAATCATTAAGTTACTTAATGGATTTCATTAGGCTTATTTCTGGGTTTGATGCAATTTTTCTTTCCAATTAACTCAGCTGTTAAGACTAATTTTATATTGCTTGCAAATATAAAATTTGCAAAAGTAAAGAAGAGAGCCAAGATTGACACTATTAAGGTCCACGTAAAACCATACAGCATTGAAATTGATGATTTCTTCCTCAGCATGAACAAATTCACTGCATCTATACAACAATAACAATCACAAGTCCCATCAAATATCATTGTTATCACTCTGTTTAAACAGAGTCTAATATTCTGCCAGTTACCTAGAGATGTCTTATTGTTTAAGCGTACTTCAGTCCCATCATTTTAACACCTTTCCTTCAGACATTAAAGTAATAGATGTATGCCTCACAGTTGATAAATCGGTAAGCATTCATGCTACATTTTTCACTGGTATTCATCTGTCTTACAACTCTTAAATACCATGTTCTACAAGTCTCACCCCTATCCTATCTTTCTGCTTTATAGTGAAATAAGATTTATCAAGGAGATGAAAACTAAGGCAGCATTTTTGGAAAGAGTATGTTTTGCTTTTGGGGAATAAAGTAACCATTACCGTTATGAGCTTCTGGAAATATATGCAAGTCTATACCTAGCACAGAAAAAAATCCATTTCTACTGCCAGATTATCTGATGTATGAGAGAGAGGAGGAAACAAACGCTTTCTGAAACCATCAAAATTAAATAAGAGAAGCAGACTCATTCTGTCACCTAAACTCTATGTAAAAACTTGAAGAGACGTAATCTGAAGTCTGCTGTGAAATACATATCAGATCTATTAATAGCTCTCTAAAGTAAATAATCAACTTCAGCAGAATACAAAATTTAACAGACATTTCCAAGATGTGTATTTCATAAAAATGCCACTGCTGCAGACAGCCTGTCTTTAACACACTTGCTTCATCTCTTGGCTACTATAACAAACTATCCCTGATCTCTCCTGAGTCAACTGTAAAGAGCAGTATACCACTACCAGAAAAGTAAGATTTTTACTTCCAAAACCTGAATTTGGACCAAAACAAGCCATGTACGGAGCCACAAAACGCAAGTCAAAAACTGTCAATAACAATTCTGCTTTACAACAGCTAGATGCTTGTCCTGGGTTCAGCAGTAGCAGTTATTTTTCTCCTTTGTAGTAGCTGGCGCAGTGCTGGTTTTGACTTCCAGCCTAAGAACAGCACTGATAACACCAACGTTTTCAGTTGCTGCTCAGTAATGTTTAGTCTGACCAAGGACTTTCTGAGTCTCATGCTCTGCCAGGGAGGAGGGGAAGACAGGAGGAAGCTGAGACAGGCAGGACACCGAACCCAAACTAACCAAAGAGGCATTCCGTACCACAGCACATCATATCCAGTACATAAACTGGGGACAGTTACCCAGAAGGATTAGATCACTGCTCGATTGGGTTGGGTATCGGTTGGCAGGTGGTAAGCGGTTGTGTTCTCTTCCCTTGTTATTTCCCTTATCATTATTATTATTGGTGGTAGCAGCAGTGGTTTGTGTTATACCTTAGTTCCTGGACTGTTCTGATCTCAATCCGTGGGAGTTACATTCTTTCGATTCTCCTCCCCATCCCTCCAGGAGCGGGAGGAGGTAGGGGGGGAAGTGAGAGAGAGGTTGAATGGTTTTTCTGAGTTTGGGCTGTGCTTAAACCATGACAATTCTTTTTGGCACCCAACATGGGGCATGAAGGGTTGAGATAATGACAGATCTGGCCAGAGTGTGTGTCCTGGGTTCTAATTATATTTGTGATAAGCATTCATTGTTTCGGATTAATAGTCACTCGTCACAATGCTGATTTATTGGCTCTCAAAGTTGTTGCTCTTGATCTCACAGTTTCAGCATGTCATACCTTACTTGCAGCTGGCATTTGCTGTGTTGGTGTTTATTGGCTGGAGGCCTTGGGCTAAGGTTCTTGTTTCATTGTACTTTATGGTAATGACTTGTGATACAATTGGCGTTCAAGGTGGGGTTGGACATAGCCTTGGATGGCATGGTTTAGTGGGAGGTGTCCCTGCCCATGGCAGGGGGGTTGGAACTCGATGATCTTGAGGTCCTTTCCAACCCTTACTATTCTATGATTCTATGATTCATTGATCATGAAACTGATCTAGCTTGCGTTCCCACTGTGGTCACTACCTCTATACTTTGGGAGGTATATAATGGAAATGCTCAGCAATTACACATCTTTTTCCCCTCCTTGGATGGTCAACCCATGAAGGAGACATTCCCTTACATTCCCAGCCCCCCCACCAGACCATTTACAGCATCATTTGAGGGTTCTGAAGGTTTTGAATGACTTTTGGATACCCTTGAGACCTGCCTGCTGATTGTGATGGGGATCACCATGTTGGCACACACACAGAGTGTGTTTTACCCACGACCATTTTGTCTGATCTCGAGAGTTAAGCAGAGTCAGGTTTGGGCCTTGTCTAGGGTTAGATGATGATATAGGAGGACCAAGAGATTTTTGCCGAGGCTGGACAGTCATGGGTGGCAGGGTGTGCGGGGTAGTATGGGCAAGTATCTCAGCCAGTGGGCCCCTCCAGTGCTTTGGAACTTCACCACTGAAAAAGTGCAAAATCCAGAAAAATTAGTAAAACACTTACATGAGGTGTGTTGTCATTCTGGTCATACCAGGGACGGACAAATCATGGCAATGTGCTGGGGCTTGGCCTATCCTTACAGAGCCCTTCTGAGCACTATCCAGCACCTTCAAAAGATAAAAAATATCTCTGGATCTGACGGCAAAGCAACCGACAGTGCAGCTACTCCAGCTCCAAGCACAGCAGCTACACCAGCCCCAGCGACAAGTACAGCAGCTACCCAAACCCTGACAACAGATACTGCAGCCACTCCAACCACAGTGGTAATCACTTCAGCTAAACCAGAGGACCAATTATTGGCGGCAGCAGCAGTGGTTTGTGTTATACCTTACTTACTGGACTGTTCTTATCTCAACCCGTGGGAGTTATATTCTTTTGATTCTGCACCCCATCCCTCCAGGAGCAAGGGGAGGAAAGGGTGGGAGGGGAGTGAGCGAGCAGCTACATGGTTCTGGGTTGCTTTCATTCAGATCAAGAAAGATCAGTGCCAAAGGGTTCAGTTGAAGCACTAGGTGTGGGATGACAAAAAAATTAAGATTTCTTAACAAAGGATGTCTTCCCCGTGGGTAGGACAAATATAACTGGATTCAAGTTATTTTATCCTACATCTCACCTGCCCAAAAATATTAAATAAAATTTTAAAAACCTGAAGGTGCTGTCTGCTCTGACATTAAGTGCCTTGTGATGAGAAAGGTATCTGTATTACATAGAAGTGGATAATTTTAGTTTTCACAGGAATTTCAAATACTACCTGCTCTAGTTTAACATAACCCTTTAGACAGACAACACACAGATAAACCATTACATTAATATCTTCCACAATTGAAGAAAAATAAATTCCTGCTATTTTAGAACAATGTGGGTTTGCAACTTAGGGATCTATTTTCCAACTATGATTTCTAACCCCTCAGGAAAATACAGCTGGTACTATAGAAAATTGAAGGAGAGGTAAATCAAAGGGAAATTATATTGCAGTATAGCAAAAGCTATCGCAATCTACAGATCTAAACTTTGCATCCATCAATTTCATATGAATATAATTCTCCTACCAGATCAAAAAAATCAGTGTTGTATGAACATACCTGTTTGCAAAATAGGTTGCACAAATTTCAACTAATACCTGAATATTCTAGGAAACTAGTATCTACTATTCTAGTTGACCTGAACAGCAGAAACATTCCTAATACAAGTGATTTGGTGGGGATTTTTTGCCTGTTTGCTCACTTTAAGAGTTGTTATGTCTTAAGGGTGCCTCTTGTTTGTTCAGGGCTTTGTTGGGGTTTTGGTTAGGTGTTTTTTTAAGGGGGTATGTGATGAGTTTTGGTTTCATTCTGTGGGGTTTTATTTGGCTGTTTTTTGCTGATTGTTTTGTTGGTTTGTCTTGTGTCTGTGTGGATTGGTTTTTTTGGTTGTTGGTTGTTGGTCCAACCTATAGCAGGACACCAGAGTTTAACACGGCTATAATATACGTTCAGGCAACATGACCAAGACTCTTGAAACACTCAAGTCATGCTCATGTTGCCAGATTATCATTGCCACTGGAAATTATTTCCCTTAAAAGAGCTCATATCTGGTCTTCTCCCTAAAATTAAGAAGGTCATAATCCCCATTTTCTTTTCTTTTTCTACACTGTCACTAGATCCAAATGAGTACCTAACCATATCCCACTTAGTCACAGTTCAATGTAAGTTTAGTCCAAACATAACTGATTTAGAGTACCTAGGTTAGACAAAACTTTTGCATAAACTAATCTGGTGACAAAAAGAGGAATTTTCTCAGAAAAACAGAACCAAAGACAACCAACAACTTGACTATCAGAACTACAGAACATCTGACCAGAATATTTTTCTTTGGAGCTACCTGCTCTGCAGCAGCACCTTGTACCAAACATCTATTCTATTTGTCCACTTTCTAAATCAAGTTCCTCAGAAGGACCACCTCACCAGTAAAGTACTGGGAACGCCCACAGTAGCTATCCTCATAAAAAAGTATAAGCCTAACAAAACATAGGTGGTTATCTTACCACAAATTCAGGGGGGCAACACCAACCAAAAATCCCAAAACACCTCACACACAACCCTACATAAATGCTTAACTGTCTCAATATGGATGCAACTGCCAAACTTCTCTTCCTGTATATCAGGGTACTCTTCAAGAAGTCCAAAACCATATTCTGTATCCTCTTTAAATTACTATTGTGCTAATGCTTGGGGACATTTTGTCCTCTGAAATATTTTGATTACTTCTTAGATGTTTGACAAATCCTCCTTTCTTATGATCAAGTAATCATTTCCATGTCAGCTGTATTTTTCTGTTTCACCCTAAATTTCTGTTAAAAGAAGGTATGAAAAGATAGGAAGAGATGCAATAATTTTACTTCTCTTTTTTTTAAAAAAAAGGGGGGGGGGGGGGGTCAAAAATGGCAGTGGCACAGTTGGCCCAGTAACTACTTTTATGTAACTGTTGTGCCTATAGTATCATCTGGGTTTCTATACGATTTGCTAACATATGCCTACTCCTTGAAAAAGCATGAGTCTTACTAGATTTCACCAGATAAAAAGTAGCAGTATCACATTCCTTATGTTCAAACATGTTGCTAATCTAACAAAGAACAGCAAAATCAATATAACAACAAACCTTGTTTAGGATCCTTGACATACCCTAGTGTCAGAAGTGACTACAGCCGATTAGTAGCTTTGTTGCTGTAGGAACCAATATTGCCATATAATCAGAGGATGAGTTACTACCTATTTTGTCAGTTTATTTGGCAGTTGCCAAGATTTACCAGCTGTTCTTTTGAAGCAGGAAATAAATATTGTATTTGGTTTACATTTCAGCACAAACACACACATAGGAATGTGTGTACACATCAGAAGAACAGTGAGTTAGCCGCATTTGTTTACATTCTGTAGTAATACAAACAGCAATATTGTTGAATCAAAACATTCAGTTAAACTGTAAAGGATAGACCAGATAACCTTCACATTTTGTACTACAGTTCACATAAAATGAGGAAGTAACAATGAAGACTTACTATATCATGCTGCATACTCATTCCTTACCTTGAACTAAAGCACAGCTTATTCCCACACAGATGCATTCCAAAAAGCAACAAATAAAAATCATTTTAAAGCAACAAAAAAAAGTACAATAAGTTGTCATAAAGAGAGCATTATTTCCATACTTTTTAGCTAAACTATTTTCTGATCTAGTCACATTAAACCTGAATCCTGGGGCCTGTCTTGTCAGACACCGCATGGAGCTACTGGGAGAACAAACTGCAAGTTTTCAGCTGCTTCAAAGCAGACCCTTAGTGAACAACCACAAAACCTGTAAATTTATCAAGATACCTATTTCCTTAGTAATCTAGTCTTATTTATAGGATAAGCATACATCATCTCCAATATCAAAATCATTAAGAAAAAGGTAATTGAGTATCCTAGCTGTCATTAAGAAAATGCTTCTCTGCATCCTACTAGAGCGCAAAAAAACATAGTCCATTTATTTCACTAGCAAAGGCGGGGGTGGGGGGGTGGGAAATGGGGACCAACTTAAAACTAGAGCTTAGTTTACCCCAGTAGAGCAGACAAAAAAAAAAAAAAAAAAAAAGGAAAAAAGTTTGTAGATGCTATATATTGGGAAACAGAGAGTTAGAAGAATACAAGTAGCAATTACTTATTGCATCTACAGCAGCTTAAGTGCCAAAGATCATGATGTAGAGAGTGAGAACACATTTTTATATAAGCTGAGAACAGAAACAAATAGAAACTCAGGGGAAGGAATCAAAAAAGGCAAAGTACAAAGAAGGGCATTAGCCACACAAACGAAGCATCTAGAGCAAATATGTAAACACAACTTAGATCCTGAAATCATGCTAAGCCAAAATTGGTTATCGCAACTTAAAGTGTTTAAAAAATTTTCAAGTGTTCTTTTTAACACTTTAAAGTGTTAAAAATCTTTCCAAGCTTTTCTCCATAATTGTCTTTCAATTTTCAGATATTGAGTAGTAGTTGCTCTGTTTCCTCTCCTCAAGTCTTTCAAATTCAATAATCGTTACAGCCAACCTGAAGCATCAACACAACACACAACACTCAAGGACTGGATGGTGGCAGGGGGGAGAAGGATTGAATAATAGATGGAATCTATATCATTTCCCTTCACGAAGGTCATGCACAGGTTCCAGAAATCAAGACTTACTTAACCCAGGCCCATTTGTCATCACTATTCCATAGCTAATATCTACCCAGTATCAACCATTTATGTTAACTGAGGGGAAGCAAATAAATTCCTGACCATAGCACTTAGAGGAAAGAACAGGTTGGTGGAAACGTGAACAGGAGATGCTGCTTCTTCCTCACCCTCTCTCCTATTAAAAAAAAAAAAAAAAAAAAAAAAGGAAGAGAAACAGGGAATCATAGAATCATAGAATAGTTGGGGTTGGAAAGGACCTCAAGTGTGTGCTGTATATATTCCACACATTACACATTAAACATTTTATATATAGAAGCAAGTTTTTACATCTGAAACTTAGCAATTTTTTAAAAATAAGCTTAAGATTTCATCAGGTGGAAAAAGTGAGTTCAAGTCATGACTGCTACCAGCTTTATACTTACCATGCTTGTCATTATTCCTGGTCATGTGCCATATGTGCTGATTTAACTGTCAATGGCAAGAGATATTTGGTATCACTTAAAAAACCATGAACAGGCTAGCTGAAGTGTCAAAACTAGCAAAGTTTTTGAGTTGCAATGGGTCAAAGGATAGCTGTCATACTCACTACAGCTTGATTCTGCAGTAGTTTTTATACCCAATCTGATTCTGAAACACTATGCAGGTATACCATACATTTTTTTTTACAAAGCTAAAAAGGAGAATACGCACATTGGCTTTCTCTAGGATTTGCTTCTAAAACTGGTTAGAAACAGGAAAAAAAATATTCTGTACCATATAAATCTCTTCTCTGATTAACCTTCTTGAAGGAAACAAAGGTAGAACATCAACATGCTGTGCTGATTTTGACAAATTTACATTACACAACACAGAATGATATAGCTTATAGACACTGGTATGATGCGTACCAGTGCAAAGTGTCAATCAGTGCATCCAAAATGGTGTTTTTGTAGACATGATCTGAAAGACTGATTCAAGACACCAGGAAGAACTGAAGAGGCAGAGCAGCATGCAACAGCACAGAAGGGAATAAAGCATTTCAGAATAAGGAGCACTTATAAGGAAGAACTAATCAAGTTTCACACTCACAGCTTTAATTCACAGAGTCATGACATGAAAGGGTTTCCTGACAATGCCACTTAAACAAGGGTACCACACAGCTGACTAGCTTTTAATTTATTTCAGAAGGTGCTGAACAGAAGGCATAGGTAACTCTGAATTAGATGGATACTCTACTGATATATTAAATGATCCAGTGACCTGTTAGCTTAGCTACCCGTATTACATTTTCAAGGTGTGCATACAGTAGTTAACTTGCTCAACATCTGAAAAAGGGTAATAATGGAATTTTGCCACCCAAACACCAAAAAAAAACCTAGAAAACTTCAAGAGACGGAAAAGGGACAAAGTGCTGTGATTGCAGAAGTATTAGGTTTATCTTCAACATGTGTTTGTGGTTTGGGATTCCCCCCCCACTTACAACTGATAAACACTAGAAATCCTCTAAAAGGAAAAGCTGGCTTTGCCTATATCATTTAGTCAAAGCACTTAAATGGCTGGGGACAAAGGGAAATGTGATTGTAGTCCCCCAAGTTCCTGCTGTCAAGAGAAACTCTTGACTACTTTAGTTCTGCAAGTAACAGTCATGAAATTATGGGAAAAATCACTAGATATGAATTGCAAATATATGCTTACTAATACAATGACAGGAACATTCCCTTTGCGTTTAAATGAAAAGATAAACAAGAACTCTGGAATCAAAAACTTCTTTCACTGCTGCCTTATTAAAGAGAGCTTTTAATTAGTATGCAAACAGTAACAGTAGTCTTGCCCCTGGCTCTTGTTTTTGCTGTGTCAGATTCCACAGAATTACACTGAAACTCTATTAAATATACTTCAGATAAAGGAATTCAGAACTGATTTTTTGACAGAAGGATAGCATATAATAGAGAAACAGATCTATAGATTCAAACATTCAAAACTAAATATGACCAGATACCAACATTTAATACTAATGTTTCAAATAACATCTCACGTTCTTATGTGAAAGAAAAAGGGGAGTTGTGAATGCTCCATCACTGGTGGTGTTCAAGGCCAGGCTGGACAGAGCCTTGGGTGGCATGGTTTAGTGTGAGGTGTCCCTGGCCATGGCAGGAGGGTTGGAACTAGATGATCTTAAGGTCCTTTCCAACCCTAACTAGTCTGTGATTCTATGACAATATCCTATTCAAAGTTATGGATGAATTTGGAATATCTATTTATCTCATCTTCAGTATTCAGCTATTACAAGACTGAGACATAGTCGCTTGATCTAGCCATGTAACATCAAGTCATATGGCAGGAAAAAGAATCATATGGCAGGAAAAAGAAATCAGAAGAAAAGCATAAACATTCTGTGCATGGGTCAATCAGGTACAGGACGCTTTTGTAGTCTCATGCAAAAAATTCAGGTATCAGAAGTCAGACCAAATGCAGTACAAATACAATGAAGACTTAGCTTCAAGTGAAGAAAACATGATGACAAAGCGTTTGCAGAAGATTTAGCTCTCTGATGAACATTCAATAGAGCTACAGAGTGTGAGGAACTTCCAATCAATAACTGTATTTGCTAGAGCAATTTAAAAATAAAGCAGCTGTGGAAAGTATCAGCAGCAACAGTCTCCTTAAGCAGATGACTGCAGCGGCTGTCTCTAGAAAGGGCTATTATGAGTTTACACTCTTACTCCACCTATTTTATCCATAGCAGTAGGCTACTAATGATTGTTTGGTCCTTCTGCAGCAGTTAGTGTCTTATGCCTCACTAGATTAGATAAATGAGATAATTAAGGATCACGGGGAAAAGCTTGCTAATGATTAAAGCAGACATTGAACCAACCTTCTCTGTACTCCCTTTCTGTACATTTCAATTCTACCTGATTTACGTCTGCAGTTGTATGTTTGTGAATCATTATATACCAATGAGCAATTTGCCTTCCCTTCTAACATTTTTCATATCTAAAATACAACTAGTGCCAACATACACTGCTTGGCAGATATCAGGTATCTGCTCAAATAATTGACAGTAAAACTGATTTTTGAGCAGAAGGATATATATTTCTCAAATATAAAAGCACCCTAGAGAAACAAACAGGTAGTCATACTGTCACATGCATTGATAAATTGCATGAGCCACATTCCCCTTTAGCCAGTAAGTTGCTCATAGGGTTGCAAAAGTCTTTACTTGTAAATTCTTTTTGTTAACTGAAAGAGTAGATGAGTTTCTTGTATACATAAGATGTAAGACCATGGATTTCTAGCATACAGACAGGATACTTTGTTCTCTGGGCAGAATGCATGAAGTCAGGTGACAACTTTGTAATTGCAGTACCTGAGCAGGCTTTCCAGCTCATTAGTCACTTGAAAGTAATGAAGTAAAAAAAGGTGTAGAAAGTTAATATTCACATATCTTCAAATTAAGTTCCTCCTGACTATATAACTGTGTCCACAGAAACACAGCTGAAATAATCCTGCTAGCTGCATGGGGGGGTGTCTTATTTTTTGGGGGGACAGTGAGAGCAGTATAGGTTGATTATCAAAGGTTTAAATCATAGGGGAAGTGAAGAAGAAAACTAGAAAATATGTAGGTAACTGGCAATTCGCCAACAGAAACTTTTTGTTCCCAAAAAACATTTCAGAACACTAATTTTGAATTTTATAAAGTTTTAAACTAGTTCTACATTTTCTAGATTAAGATAATGTATTTGGTGTTTCAGAAAAGTTTTTTGCTCTAAAAAATTGCAAGTTAACTTACAATTATCATTTGAGCCATCTGTTCACTCCAGTGCTTTTGCTTTAATTATCATGAAATCTTAGAAAATTCACGGTTCATCCTGAGTTTGGGGCCTTTTTTTTTTTTTTTTTTTTTTTTTGGAGGGTGTTAGTGGGGTTTTGTTGTTGTTGTTGTTGTTGTCTTTTTTTTTTAACCATTTTATTTGTTCCTTATTATTTCAAAACAAGTGAAATAAACCAAAAGCAGGTATCCACTCAACCCCTTCAAGTTAGCCTGATGAGGCGACACCTAAAAATAAGTCATACCAATTCCCATCATTTGTGTCTGACAATTTCTTTCTGCCATCAAATGTGGTACCAAGCAGATAGCTATTTCCATCCCCCCCACCCCCCCATACTTTCGCACATAATAGAAGATCTGGGAGTGCAAGAAGCTTCCTACTTATGTTTTAGCAAATTTCTTTTTTGTTATGCAAGCTTTTACTGAGTAAAGTTAGCCAAACAATAATGTCATCATCTATGCATTATTGAACAATGGGTACAATGTGCATTCTGAACCTCCAGAGCAGCTGGTTTGAACCAAATGCTCATTGCCAATATCTTCCCCTTTTTTGCTTTTAGTGACAAGTTTAAATGAATAAGGAACACTACAACTCAAGCAAGCTGAGTGTTACTGCCATTTTCTATTTGAAGCAAGAGTTTTTATTCCTTGACTACGTATTTATTACAGTTAACTTCCAAGTACACCAAAAGTTACTGAAATTCAAAGCAGCTCCAGCCCTCCTGTAGGGTAATACTCTGTCCAACATACACACAGCATTTAGTATCCTAGAAGCACTATACTAGCTTATTAAAAAAAATCCAATACAAGAATTGGATGCTCCATAAAGTTCCACTTCAACTGATACTAATAGCTTTTTCCTGTGTAAGTAATTCCATTTTAAATCCCTACAATATCTGCTCTTCACCCCATTTTTTGTTGAAAAAAGATCTTATCACACTTCAACCAGACTGAAATCACTAACTTAAAACCCAATTCATGTCCAAGCCCATGACAACAACTGCATTACAGGGAAATAGCCAAACAATAGCTGTGATCAGCTGACTTCTTCCTCCCTTTTTATACCCTTACAACTTTCAAGGAGTAACTGAAGCAAGGTATGGTGGTTTAGAATGTTAACTCCTATGGTAAACAAAGAGTTTATCATTCCCATACTTCCTTCCCTTTCAGAAGTTCCTCTCACTTATTCCAGAAAAATGCTAGCAAGGCATGTGTTCAAGGAGAAAGAACAGTCCAAGGTCAATTTCAAGTACAAGAGTTTGATAAACATTTAGATAGTGCAGTGTAGGCAAATCTGTTCTTCCAACTAGAAAAAATTCTTTTACACTTTGAAATATCAGCAAGTGTGGAGGGTTACCAGTATAAGTGATTTTAGTGTTTGTAAGGAATCCCAATATGATCAAAATGGAAGTTTGTTTCAAATAATGGTCCACTTACAGCTCCGAAAACTCTTAAAAAAATTTAATCCCTGAGTTACTCAATCATGTTTTTTCACCACCTGACCTCATTTAGCACAGCAGAAGCCTACTTTTTCTCATCTATTAAGACTTGAATAAAATCATTCATTTACAGTTAACTGCAACAGTAGTCACATTTAGACCTGAATATTAATTGACTGATGACATGATAAAGCTGCTTTTCTCAGCAGGTGTACCAATCAATTTTAGTGAAACTGAAGAAGTGTTTTTTCTTACTGCACCTAAAATTAATAAATAATTTGTATTTTTTAATAAAGTGCTTTTCATTGATCTCCTTTTGAAAAACATTATTTCATTTGCACCTTTTTAAATTATAATAGTTTCCATTTGTATAAGAATGATTTTCCAATATTATTTTGGCCCCGACTGATGATTAGCTTTAATATGGTTTTCCAGAATTAAAAACCCTCCAAAGTTTCTAACTTCTATTAAACTTTAAAATTTCTAGTCAACAGAAGGAACTCTTTAAGACCCAAGAAGAGTCAGCATAATTTCTAAGTCTCTTGGACTTCTCCAACTGTATAAACTGTTCACCTACGACTGTTAGTTAATATATTAAAGACTTTTGCCAGCCATCAGTAGCAAAACCCAAATTGCAGCAATTCAAAGTACCATTATCTGTTGAAATCTTCTAGCAGATGCTTGAACTAACACAGCGATTAGATTTCAGTTCAAAATTAAGTCTTTCAAGTGACAATAATTGAGGAACAATGAAGAGAACATTGTGTTCTGAACTTGCGCAGGGACCAGGAAAATTGGGTACAGATTGTTTGCTTCAGTACCGAGAGACTACAAGAGGAAGAATGCAAATATGGGATATGAATTAAAATACAAATATAGGTATAAATGTTGCTATACACTTGGAGAAAACTAAGGACAAAAACTTGTCCCCAACTCATGCAAACTCCAGAGGTCTGGCACCCTACTGTGCACAGGTGCTTAATAAAGCTGCCACCCATGATGTGTGAAAACATTGGTACTTTATTAAAAAAAAATAAAATCAACGTTTCATATTTTATTACCTGTAGAACATAGTAGTCTTAATTATAAAGAGTGGTCTTACATAGGAAGAAGAGCGGTTATATTTTCTTAGCTGCAAGAGAAGACAAAACAGAGGATATAGGGATGCTGGGGAGGGACTCTTCATTAGGGACTTTGGTGAGAGGACAAGGGGTAATGGGTTTAAACTTAAACAGAGGAGGTTTAGATTGGATATGAGGAAGAAATTCTTTACTGTGAGGGTGGTGGGGCCCTGGAATGGGTTGCCCAGGGAGGTTGTGAATGCTTCATCCCTGGCGGCGTTCAAGGTGGGGTTGGACATAGCCTTGGATGGCATGGTTTAGTGGGAGGTGTCCCTGCCCATGGCAGGGGGGCTGGAACTCGATGATCTTGAGGTCCTTTCCAACCCTTACTATTCTATGATTCTATGATTCTATGACAATCTTCAGCATTCTCACCATGTAACTAACTACTGCTGAAACTAGCAGTAACCATAAACTCCACTGCAATCTTACAAAACTTTCAGTGCATTTAAGACTGCACTTAAAGAATCACCCAGTGTCCTTACATTTTAGACATCAGAAGAGTCCTAACCTATTGATCTGCAAGTGACAGTCCCCCCAAAAAGTCATGTTATCAAAATAAATACTTCATAACACATGACCAGCTTGAGTAAAAACAACCAAATCAAAAAAAGCAAAAAATGCTTAGTTATAACATGATTTTGTCAGAGGATTTAAGCTTATCCAGATGCAATCTGATGCCAGCAGTGCAGACAGCAAACATCCCAGAATAAGGCAAAGTGAAAAAAGTACAAGCCAAGAGGCTGCAGTATTCTGATACAAGTACAGTAAGATGGAATCTGACAGAAGGAGGGACAGCCAGCACAAGCTCCGTAAAGTTTAAACTAAATGGCCTAGGTCTAGGAAGCCAACTCCAGGATGGATCAGGCATCAGAAGCAGACAGCAACAGAGACAAAAATGATGCCAGAACTTGGGAGTTAAGATCAGTGTTAGTGAAGAGCAAATGTGCAGCTGAGACATAGTATTCAAAGTCTTATACAGGCTTCTCTTGAGAGATCTGTTTAGAATAATAAGTTCCCATCAAGGCAAGGCTTAGGAATTTAACCAGATGTTATAAATATCTGTTTAGCCAAAATATGTTTGGTAGACAATCTACAATAAAATTATCTGAAAGCTGCAATTTTGGCATGACAAAGCTACACAAGTTAAACGGATGAAAGAATCAAGATGCAACAAAGTACTTTATGACAGGCTTCATATACTTAGCACATGACTAAAAAAGTATTTAAATTGAGACCACTTCTGGTTACTGCAGAATGTGTGACAGACACAGGAAATAGCTTTCAGTCAGGAAGTCTGCTTCAAGGATTCATTAGAGTTTTCTAGAGCTACATGCATAAACCCACAAATAAAACTATTTTCCTCTGGGAGGGACTCTTCATTAGGGACTGTGGTGAGAGGACAAGGGGTAATGGGTTTAAACTTAAACAGAGGAGGTTTAGATTGGATATGAGGAAGAAATTCTTTACTGTGAGGGTGGTGGGGCCCTGGAATGGGTTGCCCAGGGAAGTTGTGAATGCTTCATCCCTGGCGGCGTTCAAGGTGGGGTTGGACATAGCCTTGGATGGCATGGTTTAGTGGGAGGTGTCCCTGCCCATGGCGGGGGGGTTGGAACTCGATGATCTTGAGGTCCTTTCCAACCCTTACTATTCTATGATTCTATGATTCTATGATGTAATTATTTCATTTGAAGAATTTACCTTCCCAGTGGCATCATCTAGCCATACAATATCTCCATATATTGAAGAGCAATCAATTTTCTTGCTGCATGGTAAGGGAGTGAAATAAAAAGTTTAAAATTTAAATGGTGGACCTAAAGTTGTTTGCTTCCAATTTGTTAAGAATCAGCATCTGGTGACAGCAAGCCTAAACTCATTATGATTTTTAACTGAACTTCAAGGATATTTTGCTCTCACACGTTCAGAAGTGCAGTCTGCCACTACCACCAGCCTCCATAACCTATTGCTGCAGATGCCCAAGCACAGCCAACAGGCACTGGTTACACAGCAGCAACAAAAAGTATAATCTAGAAAGTAAACACTAGGTAAAAGATTACACATTCAATTCAGAACAGCAAAAAAATCACATAAAAGCATGGGTAGTTAAAAACACACAGCCTTTCTGATTGGGAAGTTTAAGAGAGCTATGCAGTATCACTGTCTTGCATCGTTCCCTCCTGACGAGCACCAAGAATTGGGTACCCACATTCCTAAACCACGTTTCGTCCCGTCATTCCTTTTACAACATTGCCCTCTAGTGGGTTTCGCCTGCAGGTATTTTCCTTAACAGCAGCTCAATTTCTTCGCTTCAGAGATTCAGTGGTTCCGAAATAAAATTTAATAGATTTCGCCAAGCATTTCTGTATGCAAAAACCATTCCACAGCTGGGAAAGGAGGAGAGGATATGCAGATAAGGTCTCACTTCATCTAACCCAACCTTCTTGGCATTTCAGTTAATTATAAAAAGTATTTTTAATTGCAGATGGAAAGGACTGTTCGTTCCAAAAAAGCCTAGTGCACAGATCTACAAATTCCAGTTCACACTACTGATTTACCTCTGTCTGTCCATTTTTTTGCTGAAGTGGAGAATAAGACACATATCACATGCATGAAATTTTGTTAGCAACTCAAGTGTTGCACTTAATTCCCCTACAGAATAGAGCACTTTTGAGTTAAAAAGTAAAGGTCTTATTTATTTATAGATTTTATACATATAGATGGACACAAAGCCTCTCAAGCATTCAAGATAGAGGTAAATTCTTGAGAAATGTCAGTGGTAACCAAAAGTAGTTTGGGGAGAAAAAGAGCAATAAACATGAGTCTCACTATATGTCATGAAGCCATAAATGAGTACCCCCCCAGCAGTTCAGTCATCAGCATAATCCCTTCCAGGCCCCTAGGGAATTCCTTTAAGGATGCCTGGATAATAGATTTAAAAGCAATGTTTCAAAAGGTGTTGCTTTGTTGGTCGAGTTTTTTGTTTTGTTTTAATAGAATAGGCACTACCAGGACTCTGCAATATTTAAGTTGCTTAATACTTATGTAGGCGATTTTGCACAGGCAACAGTTTTCCTCCCTTGAATAAAACGTATCAACTGTTCTTCCCCCAAAAGAGGCACACACAGAGCTAACAACAAAAGAAGACAGCTGAAGATAAGGGCATATAACAGCTTCCAGAATACAGAAAAAGAAAAAAAAAAAAAAAAAAAAAAGGTATAGAACAGGGGCATAGGGAGGGGAAGAGTGCAAGCAAAAAAACCCCACAATAATAAAAGCCCCGATGTTTGAGGTTGAATACTGTCATACCAGAAGGTGACCCAGGACAGCCTGTGCCTATCACCTCCTTTTCCATTCCTGCAGTGTTTGTGATGCACCGTGCAACAACATGCTTTTGAGCTAGAGCTACACACTGATAGCTAGCAATACACAGTTCACCAGCCCTGTCCAGGGATCCACAACAGCACTGCTGCATGTGGATCCACTAGAGCCATATTTAAAACATTGGTTTAGATATGAACCAAATGATCTGCATCTCCATCTCCCTCCCTAGAGGATTACCTCTCTAGAGGTAATCTGTTGAAACAGCTAGACCCAAACCCCCTAGGTCCAAAGAGCAGTACCTTCAATACGTGTACAGATCAGCTGCAGCAGCAGATGTCATGAAGAATGCAGTGGGATGAATACTAGATAATCCTTATCTGCGGGGAAAGGAAGAGTCTGATGAAGACTGCAGAAGTCTGAGTTAAAGGAAGCCAAAAAGCAGCTCATACGACTATCTTTGTGAAAACAGTAGAAACAAGGGACTTGTATGCAATATCTAAAAGATATTACAAGTCATTCAGTACCACTAGCTTAAGATCTTAAGCCATCTTCTACTTAACTTCCAAGAGAACAAAATAGCAGGGAAAAAGAAGAAAATTTGCTTAGAACAATATCTATTCTTACTACAAATACACTATAAACTACTAAGTTCCATGACTTCAAGACTCTTTCAAGAACTGCTAAATAACTATCCAGTCAATGCCTTAAGCTAAGTACTTGAGGATCAAGTGCCATTTTAAAAATTCATGTTAGAGCTGCCAGCTGTAAAGTGATGGAACTAAACTGTTGTCAAATACAAGTAGTACAATTTTTCCTGGAACTGCAGCTTTCTCCTCCCATAAGGGAGTGGAGCTGTCAATACACTAGGAAATCCCTCACTGGGTCCCCAGTGAAAGAGAAGCATACCAAACCTTTTCTTTGACAGGTGCAGATCTGAATACCTGAGGTCCAAAATCACCACTAAGAACACTGGATCCAGTTCAGAAGAGAAAGAAACAATGTATGCATACCACATACACTATCAGTAGCAAGAAGCAGCTTTGCTAACAGTGGCCACTTCCAATTGTCAACTAGGTAGCACTTAACTTGAAGCAGTTAGGCTGACACCAGTTACTTGGATGAGGAACACTTGCACCACTTCATTAACATCTCAAACTAGTTGTCCAATATTAATCTAAAATAAGATACCAGCCATCTCATGAAAACTAACAGCTAGACAGCTATTCAGTGACAGAATAATTCCTGTTACAGATATCTGGATTCAACTCCCATAAGCTTCAGGTTGCTATGTATACATAGGTAGACGTGTAGCAGCTGATCTGTTAGCCCATTCACTAGCAGTAGAATTGCACCTAGGTTGCTCCAGTTTACAGAGATTGCAGCTGTATTTCATATCCCAAGTGAACGCCGCCAGCATTTAAAACAAGATACCCTAATGCAGACAAAAAATCACTAAAAATGTGTTTGGCTCAAGAGGGGTACTAAATCTGCTAGCTACTAAATTTGACAATTACACCTTAATTCAGACAAGCACTCATTTGGAAATACCAGCCACCTTTAAATTCTATTTTCTTCACTGGCTTTTGAGAGTGTCCTGGGTTCAGCAGTAGCAGTCATTTTGTCCTTTGCAGTAGCTGGTGCAGTGCTTTATTTTTGACTTTCAGCCTGGGAACAATGCTGATAACACCAACGTTTTCAGTTGCTGCTCAGTAATGTTTAGTCTGACCAAGGACTTTCTGAGTCTCATGTTCTGCCAGGGAGGAGGGGAAGCCAGGAGGAAGCTGAGACAGGCAGGACACCTGACCCAAACTGACCAAAGGGGTATTCCATACCACAGCATGTCATGCCCACTAAATAAACTGAGGGCAGTTACCCGGAAGGGCTAGATCACTGCTCAGGTCAGGCTGGGTATTGGTCGGCGTGTGGTAAGTGGTTGTATTCTCTTCCCTTGTTACTTCCCTTATCATTACTATTATTGGTGGTAGCAGCAGTGGTTTGTGTTATACCTTTGTTACTGGACTGTTCTTATCTCAACCCGTGGGAGTTACATTCTTTCGATTCTCCTCCCCATCCCTCTGGGAGCAAGAGGAGGAAGAAGAGAGGGAGTGAGCGAGCGGCTGTGTGGTTCTGAGTTACCAGCTGGATTTAAACCACAACAGAGAGTATAATGAGAAAAGTCACACTAAGTAGAAACGAACATGATCCCTCATTCCTATTCATCCCTTCTTCAGTGCAAACTGAGGTAGTTTCAACAGGTGTACTAAATAAAGTACCATTTACTGAACACAGACTGCTTCCCAGAGTTAAAGTTACACATCAGTGAGACATCCAACATAGCAAGAAACAGACCCTTTGGAGAAGCATATCTTCTAATCTCCCTTCTCTATCCGAAGGTAGATTTTGTCCTCTACATACATAAGTTAATTGCATGAGGTCTGGATACATGAATACAAGACAAATACTATTCTGTCTGACAAATGAGTGACACTTCTTAAGTATTAAAAAGTATTTAAGAAAAGCAGTGTTTTCATCTACAGGATTTTACTTCTTAGTGGACTTAACCTAATGAATCATTTTTTACCTCTAAATTGATAGATCATTCAAGGACAGAACAATAGGGGCATCCCCAAAAATAATCTTCAACAGCTGATAAATAAAAAAAACCTCTAGTCTTTAGTAACCTCTCCCCAGCCAAGTCAACCTGTCTTTTAAAGAACAAGCTTTGTCTTCTGCTCAGTTTGAGGCAATATACTACCATCACTCAGAAACAACTCATCCTCAGATAGTTAAGTGGATAGCCAAGCATGCTGTGTATATGCTTGTTTGGTCGTTAAAGTTACATAGTCCCATAATTGAACTACAGCTTGTTCAGAATTCAGAAACAGCTATAAATTAGTTTCCAGCTCACTACACTTTTAATTCCCCTGCAGATTTCCTACATTAGTTCAAAGCAATTAAGACAGGTTTACCTCACTCTAGCTCACCTACCAGACACCAGCCTCAGGTAAATAATATGCTACCCAAATAAAGGCAGCCATATTCATAAAAACAGGGTCTCCAGAAATATTTTCTTGTTCTTGAGTTAGTATATACAGCTCTCAGAAAAACCCAGAATTTCAGTGCTACTACAGAGCAATCACTCAGCTCTAAAAGCATCAGTCAAAAACTCTAGTTACATATTTGAGGTTTTATACCTCAATTAAAGAAATACACACCATTCTGTAGGCTTAAATCATAGGTTTAAACTAGCAATAGTGTGTGTGACTTTAAACATAGCAAAATACAGCAAACTGTTCTAATTGCTAACACATAAAGGAACGTTCAGCTGACAGGGGAAGGAATATCACAGCACTGGTAACAACTAAGGAGACAGTAAAGAAGACCAAGGATGCTGGCCTTTAAAACAACAGAGTGGCACCCAATGTGGAGTGAGACTGGAACAGAACAGAAGCAAGGACATACCAGCGCTAACTCAACACCTGGACCTTGCGAGCATTCACAAGCACTGAGATCATTCAGTAAACACAGTGAGGAGGACTATCGGGGCCCACCACAGACCCCCACTCAGCAAGAAAGTGCATGTGTAATTAGAATGCAAATAGTGCAATCAGTTCCTGGAAGTCTCATGAATATGTAAATAATTTCCTGGAAAAGCTGTAAATACGCACAAATATGCTAGATATATATAGCTGCTGCTGGCAAGCATGGGGTGCACTCACCTTTGCAGAACTAATCTCCAAGAGCTGCAATAAAGAATGCCTGCTTTCTAAAACTCCAAATTGAGTCATAAAGAGTTTCTCCGACAGACTTCTGCGGTAACAATTCAACATTTTTAATTAACATACTATTCAGATTTCACCTTCTCAAAACAAATACACATAAGCATTATTCACAAGCATTTAATGAACAAGTGTGAAAAACCATCGGACTTCTTTTTAATAGAAGAACCAATCAGAAGTATAGGTTAGTCCACAAAGAAATATACATCTAGCAGGGACAGACTTGGCATACATGCATCTTCTAGTGCCAAAGCTAGTAATGGAAGAAGTAAATATCTAACATGTACACTTAAGCCAGATTCACATCAACCTAAAATACAAATTATATAGGCCTTATTAGAACAGTAATTTACTTCAGGTAAGTCTTTAAGCACAGAACTGCAGAGAAATTGTTGCAAGTCTTTGCATCAAGAGCAGTCAGGATGGACTATAATTAGGATTCTTACACTGCTACAGTAGAACCCCTTACAATCAGGTACATTGGAGTTACATAGCAACTATGATGATAGTTCAATGGATCTACTTTTACAGTTGAGAATAGACAGAACTTAATAAGTACTTCTGTTTAAATACTACATTGCCATGTGTTGTTTCTTAGATGACATTTTCAGATTACTCAACATCTAATTTCTATTTATACTTGGAAGTCATTACAACAGAAACTATTTCAGAGTCAGAGAATTAACACACATACATACATGAACACTTTGGGGTTTGTTTTAAAATCAGTTAATGTATGAGAGTAGGGCTTCACTGACTTCCATGAGATCACTTCAAATTCAGAACAAATTTCCAGGACGCTAGGTCAATAGCACAGCTTCTCATGCAACAGATATCATTTTCCTTCAGTATTCACACAAGGAACTCATAAGCTAAGACAGCAATCTCACACCAGTGTTTGTAAATGCAGAGTTCCTTTAAATCCAATATGAAACTAGCTTTTAGGTCCACAGTGTCAATAACGCAAAGATCAATCCTTTCAAGCACAAATGCCAATAATTAAGTAGCTTACTTCATAGTTACAATAAGTATTTGGAGCACACTGACATCCAATTTCAGCTTGCTCTGCCACATGCACTGTCCTTTATAGCCAAATTCTGGATAGCATCAGCAGTTGTTTCTCCGCCAGGGTCTTCATTTTTTCCTTCTTCCTCAGGCTGCCCTTCAGGCTTAAGGACAGATGCCAGAACTGTTCTGCTCTTACTGGTTTTGAAGCCCATTTTGATTTTAAACAGTTAATGAAAGGATTTGTCTCCTTTTCTGTAGGTGTCTACAGAAGGCTCCCTGCACTGCAGGAATGAAGAGCAAGGAAAGGAACTCCAAGCTAAATAGCCTTCCCTATTGTATTGTTAAAAGCAAGCATGTTCGGTTTCTGTGACAACCCACTGATCCTGCCAATCAAGCAGTGGCTAATAAAGAGCTACGGTTTACTGCAGGCAGCAGAAGGCAAGCTTTCAGACTAGGAAAATGTTCTTCATTAGTATTTCATTTTCTAACAGAATAACTCATTCTTAACTCGCCCAAGAAGTCTGCTTTAACTTTCAACCATTCTAAAGCTCAGTAGTAGGAAACAGAGAAAATCTATGTCGTCAAACTAGCACGACCATACAATCTTCTAAACATCTTCAGAATCATAATCTGTACTACTATATCTACTAAGTATTTTAAATAAACAGTAAAACCTCCACACTTTTGTTCCTGTTGCTTTAATAGTTTTGAGTTTGCAACTTTCAAGTTCCAATGCTACTTTTACTCAAACTCCTTGATCCATCCTTGAGAGATAGTTTGCTCAATTCATATAACCCAGTTTCCTCATTTAAATCATGAAATTATCATTTCATGTTAAACATGAGTTGTGTAGCAAAAAAACTAGACTATTAGCGTGTCTTTCCTGTTGAAAAATTAAGCTCCCATTTCAACACAGCTGTGTAGAAATGGTAGCAGAAGGATTACTAAACCCATCATTAATATGGGATTTTATAGAGCTTGTTTTAGCACCATGTAACAACTTTTGATATTCTCAAGCTTACTAACAGCCACAAGAAAAAGCCCCAAGAATAGGGAGACACCTTGATCAAGAGACACTCAGAAGTTCGAGAAGTCCATATGCCCAAAGCCTCTTCAAGTATCAGCTTGAAACTTAGACTTCAAAAATATAACTAAAAAAATACCCCCAAAATCTCTCAACACTGGAGCAGCTTGAAATTTTCAGTTGAAAAGCAAGACAATGTATAAACTCAGAACTTAAGTATGTCAAATACCAGATTCTAGACCAATAAACTACCTTGCATTCTAACCCAGCAAAGTTATCTAAATGGTGTATGATGAGTTCACTGTGACTGGCTATACTATCATCTATCCACTACAAACAAACTACAAGGTAGTAACACCCTCATATACAGGTAGGCCTCAATTATTTGTTTCCCCATGAAAAAACTGCCCTCTCAATTTTATAAACCACTAACTGCAGGGATACTTAGCTAAATAAAAATATGTCAGTATTTCACAGAACTGCATAGTGGACAAGTGCTCAAACAGTACTGGATTTTATAGTCACACACATATCCCATGGGCTTTCACAAATACATTTGACTATAGGAACATCCTCCCTCCCACACAGCATTCAGTCAGCAATGCACTTGAATTGAGCAGCAACTCTCCATAGTGTACTCAGAGATCAAGAGAGGAGAACCTCTGAAGAACTTGGTAATATCTGGGATCCATCCAGAGGCAGAAGAGAAAGAATTTAGGGGGTAAGCTCCAGAATAATTTTCATTCTAAATCTAGAGCTAGTTTAACCTCAGCCAATCAACAGGCATGCAGCACCCAGCAGCTCCACAAAGAAAAGACAATAAAAAGAAGAAATGAACAGAAGTGTGGTGGAAGCAGAGGAGAATTGTAGCTGTGGTGGAACATTTTACAGTTAGTCCCTCACTGGTTTTAAACACAGACCAGGAATACATTTTCCCTTCCCAGTACAAAATCAGTGCATTTCAGCCAAACCATTTAAATGAGGATGTTTCACCTCGGTTTAGCAATCTTGGCTATTACTGGCAATAATGGAAGATCCAGGATAAGGGACTCTTGGGAGTTAGCTTGGCATAAAGTTACACGTACTTTGTAGCCATACACATGCACTACTTCTTTAATGATTAGTGACTTAGTTTGTCTGTATGGGACTAAGAAGGCCCTTATCTAGGTGTAGCAAATGCTGCATGAGTCAACTTCATCACTAGATGCTAAACTGGACACTTTTCCCTACATTCACTTTAGAACTTTCATAAGGGCACAGTAAGATGAGTTGAGTGTGAAAGGAAGATTGAAGTTCATGTGGAAGAACAAAATTAACTGGTGCCTCAGATGTCCAATGGAAATAAAGAAAAAAAAACAAACAAAAAAAAAACCACAATTCCTCTGAGGGACAGACTATTCAATTTACTGCATGATGTTTAAGATTCTGTGAAGGAGGCACTCTCTTTGCCTGAAATTAATGAGGATCACCAATTTGCACATCTGAAGCAAGTCAGAACAGGACCACACTGAGTTTGACTCTAATTCCTAATGCTTCTTGGATTGCTGCCTCTGTCCAGTTAAAACATGAGGCAACATCACTTTCTGCTTTAAGGCTCACATTGTTTGCTAGTTGCTCTCTACTAAAATATAGCTGCTGTTAACAAAGAGTTGTTTTGTTAAAATCATTGCTACCTTCCATTTTATTCAACTAACATAAGGAACACCCACTCAACCACTTACCTCCATAAGTATTGCTAAGTAAACGGAGCAAGCAAAAAATTCCATACTTCACTAAAAAAATACCTGTAGAACATACAGGTTTATGCAACATATCTGTTTTGGAAATTTATTTCATACTGCTTTACCCTTGCATTTAACAGTATGTACAGCCTGGATATCAAAGCAACTTTCACCTTGTTACTGAACTCTGGAATTTAGATGTGTCAGACTGCATTAACCCAGCATTCCTGTTACAAAAACAGAGGAAGATGGAGGCATTCATACTCTGAAGGGACATGGGTGGTTTTTGGTTTTATAAGGAAAACCCAGGAATACAATTCTATGCTTCTGCATTTCATTAGTTTGTATGCTTCATCCACTTCATCCATCCTCATTTTAATCAGGTAGGCCTTAAGAGGCAGAATGGCCTTACTTGTAAGGACCATTTTTTATTTGATAAACAAAAATCTCAGCAGTTCCCTAAAGTACAAGGTTTCTCTGTATAAGCACTAACGATTATGTACTGGTCTCCACTTTCAGAACACTACCTCAAATTTCCCACTAGATGGTAGCTGAATACCATGTTGACTGTGCAGTATTACACGATCTATGTTAGCCACAAGCACTGCACCTGATGTTACAGTTTTACAGGATTAATCACAGTATCTTTTAAGAAAAGTACACAGTGTCATCTCTGACCATGTCTAAGTTTTTTAAGATTAGCGGTACCTAGATAAGATTACTTAAGACTACTGTGGTCTCACTGCATTCACTTAGTTCTGCTTTGTTTGCAATAGTGCACAAACGCATTGTCAGCTTTCACAGGACTGTTTTTCTTTCAGCGCCTCTTCATTTAACACATTTACTTCCTTCCTCTGTTGAAGGAGAATGCTTTTTTTGTAAGGCTTTTCATTCATCCCTGAAAATACTGAAAAATTTCAAAACAGGTTTTGTCAAAATGAAAAAAAAAAAAAAAATCATTCAGCTAAAGTACTAATTGCCCTGCTTGTATTACTAGCCTAAGATTCAATGCAATTCAGACAGCATGTGTCATCTATTAAACTGGACAATATATGCAGAAGCACTTCACATATTTGAATAAGGCTTAAAGTGTTATTGATTGTACTTAATCCATTCTCAAAGTTCCTGACCACCCTCTACTACAGCCTGGCTACACTCCATTTTAATATCTGTAGCACATCAGTTCATAAGCCGCTGCCTAAACTGAAATAGCAACAATTGTCTTCTAATCCATTTGCTAAGCCACTGTCCATCATATTTGAAAAATCATGGCAGTCAGGTGAAGTTCCTGATGACTGGAGAAAGGGAAATATAACCCCCATTTTTAAGAAGGGGAAAATGGATGACCCAGGGAATTACACACCAGTCAGTCTCACCTCCGTGCCTGGCAAAATCTTGGAGCGGATTCTCCTGGAAGGCATGCTAAGGCACATGAAAACCAACAAGGTGGTTGGGGACACCCAGCATGGCTTCACTAAGGGGAAATCCTGCCTGACCAATCTGGTGACCTTCTAGAAGGGGCTACGGAACTGATGGACAGGGGCAGAGCAGTTGATGTCATCTACCTGGACTCGTGTAAAGCATCTGACACTGTCTCACATGACATCCTTCTCTCTAAGTTGGAGAGACATCAATTTGATAGGTGGACCACTCGGTGGATAAAGAACTGGCTGGATGGCCGCACGCAAAGAGTAGTGCTCAGTGGCTCAGTGTCCAGCTGGAGACCAGTAACGAGTGGTGTCCCTCAGGGATCGGTGTTGGGACCGGTCTTGTTCAACATCTTTGTGGGTGACATGGACAGTGGGATTGAGTGCGCCCTCAGCAAGTTTGCCGATGACACCTAGCTGTGTGGTTTGGTTGGCACATTGGAGGGAAGGAATGCCATCCGGAGAGACCCTGACACGCTTGTGAGGTGGGCTGATGCCAACCTGATGAAGTTCAACCATGCCAAGTGCAAGGCCCTACACCTGGGACGGAGCAATGCCAGGCACACATACAGGTTGGGCAGAGAAAAGATTCAGAGCAGCCCTGTGGAGAAGGACTTGGGGGTGTTGCTCGATGAAAAACTGAACATGAGCTGGCAGTGTGCGCTTGCAGCCCAGAAAGCCAACCGTATCCTGGGCTGCATCAATAGCAGCATGACCAGCAGGTCGAGGGAGGTGATCCTGCCCATCTACTCTGCTCTTGTGAGATCTCACTTGGAGTATTGTGTGCAGTTCTGGTGTCCTCAACATCAGAAAGGGCATGGAACTGTTGGAATAAGTCCAGAGGAGGGCCACGAGGATGATCAGGGGACTGAAGCACCTCCTGTATGAAGCCAGGCTCAGAAAGTTGGGGCTGTTCAGCCTGGAGAAGTGAGGGCTGCATGGAGACCTCATAGCAGCCTTCCAATACCTGAAGGGGGCCTATAGGGATGCTGGGGAGGGACTCTTCATTAGAGACTGTGGTGAGAGAACAACGGGTAATGGGTTTAAACTTAAACAGGGGAAGTTTAGATTGGATATGAGGAAGAAATTCTTTACTGTGAGGGTGGTGGGGCCCTGGAATGGGTTGCCCAGGGAAGTTGTGAATGCTTCATCCCTGGCGGCGCTCAAGGTGGGGTTGGACATAGCCTTGGATGGCATGGTTTAGTGGGAGGTGTCCCTGCCCATGGCAGGGGGGTTGGAACTCAATGATCTTGAGGTCCTTTCCAACCCTAACTATTCTATGATTCTATGATTCTACTATTTGCCAATTACTTTTCAGCAGAGAAGTGCCCCTGGCAGCGTTCAAGGCCAGGTTGGACAGGGCTTGGAGCAACCTGGTATATCGGAAGGTGTCCCTGCCCATGGCACGGGGCTGGAACTAGATGAGCTTTAAAATCCCTTCCAACCCAAACCAGTCTAGGATTCTGAGATTCATTTACCACATCTCTTCTGCAGGTCTTAACAGCTTTAGAAAGTTTCCATTTCTCAAAGACCCTGCAGTGACCTATATAATCGTTTTCACATGTGCTTTTCACAGAGGGATTTCTTCTAATTGATCATAGTTTTTACAAGTCTGAAGAAAAAGAAACAAACTCTAAAGACTTCTCTTTGAATGGCTAAACTAGATTTGTAACTGGTAACAATAATTCTGTTCTTTGAAAAGTGGTCTGCCTACCTAATATAAGTAACCTAAACAGATTTTAGCTACGAAATATATATGTGAAGTCACTCTTGTTTAAGCCTCAATAGTAACATGACAAGGGACTATTTTCTAGTAATTTTTAATTTGTAGATATTCAGGATTAACACAGCAGTATACTCTCAAAGCAAAGTCTACTTGCTATTTATTAACCTAAAAAACTAAGGTGGTAAATAGCTCAACAGAAAATTCATCCATATATGCCTATCTTTGTGTCTCAATCCTAATGTGCTGTTCAGTTACTGTCAAATACACCCACATTTCTGTACAATAAGGAGAAGGAACCACTACAATATGTTCTCTTTAGAAACACAAGCTGCGTTTGGCTGGCTTAAAAAAAAAAAAAAAAAAAAAATCTGTCGAACTAGTAAATATGTTTTAGTACTTCACAATGTAATGATCTAAGTTTAAGAACCAAGCTTTTCAAATCCTTCACTGAGTTACACCACTAAGCTTCGTGTGCATGCTCTTTTAACATCACTAAGAAATGTACCTCACTAAATTGGTACATGCAAAATTTCTGCTATCTGCCAGGTGAGGGAGAAAGACCCAGAAAAACAGCAAGCCTACAGTGTGACATCTTAAGAGGTAAGGACCTGAGATTCTTGGTAGTATGAGGAACAAACAAGAGGAATTAGAGATGTGTGCACATCTGAAGGGATACAATAGGTGTCACGGAAACATGGTGGGATGGCTCCTATGACTGGAGTGTTGGAATGGAAGGTTACCAGCTCTTTAGAAAAGACAGGCCCAGTAGATGGGGAGGGGGGGTTGCTATTTATGTTAGGGATAGGCTAGAGAGTATGGAACTCTGTCTGGGGACAGGTGAGCAGTCGACAAAGAGTTTGTGGGTCAGGGTTAAAGGGAGAACAGCGACGGAAGACATTACTGTGGGGATCTGTTACAGACCGCTTGACCAAGGGGACTCGGTGGATGAAGCGCTCTATAAACAGATAGGAACAGCCTCACGCTCACAGGCCCTCATTTTCATGGGGGACTTCAACCACCCTGATATCTGTTGGAGGGATGGTACGGCCCAGCACAAGCAATCCAGGAGGTTCCTCGATTGCGTGGAAGACTATTTCCTTCTGCAAGTAATAGAGGAGCCGACAAGGACAGGTGCCATGCTTTTCCTTATGCTCACCAACAGGGAAGGGCTAGTTGGAAACGTGAAGCTCCAGGGCCACCTTGATTGCAGCGATCATGAGATGGTTGAGTTCAAGATCCTTAGGACAGTGAGAAGAGCATGCAGCAAGCTCACTGCCCTGGACTTCAAGAGAGCAGACTTTGGCCTCTTCAGGAACCTGCTCAGTAAGGTTCTATGGGAGACAGCCCTAGAGGGCAGGGGGGCCCAAGACTGTTGGTTGATATTCAAGGATCACCTGCTGCAAGCTCAGGAGCGATGCATCCCAACTAGAAGGAAGTGCTGCAGGAGGGCCAGGAGATCTCCTTGGATGGATAAGGAGCTGCTGAGCAAAATTCAAGGGGAAAAAAAGAGGCTTATAAAAGGTGGAAGCAAGGACAGGTGGACTGGGAAGAATACAGGGATGTTGTCTGGGAAGCTAGGGACCAGGTTAGGAAAGCTAAAGCCCAGTTAGATTTAAACCTGGCTAGGGATGTGAAAGATAACAGGAAGGAATTCTATAGGTACATTGCAAATAAAAGGCTAGGGACAACGTGGGCCCACTCCAGAAGGTATCGGGAGAACTGACTACCCTGGATTTGGAGAAGGCTGAGGTTCTTAATGGCTTCTTTGCCACAGTCTTCACTGACAAATGCTCTGACCACACCACCCAAGTCTTGGAAGGCAGACGCAGGGACAGTGAGAATGAAGACCCTGGGCCCACTGTAGGAGAGGATCTGGTTCGAGACCATCTTAAGAACATGCACAAGTCCATGGGACCTGATGAAATCCATCCGCGGGTCCTGAAGGAGCTGGTGAATGAAGTTGCTAAGCCACTGTCCATCATATTTGAAAAATCATGGCAGTCAGGTGAAGTTCCTGATGACTGGAAAAAGGGAAATATAACCCCCATTTTTAAGAAGGGGAAAATGGATGACCCAGGGAATTACAGACCAGTCAGTCTCACCTCTGTGCCTGGCAAAATCTTGGAGCGGATTCTCCTGAAGGCATGCTGAGACATATGAAAAACAACAAGGTGCTTGGTGACAGCTAGCATGGCTTCACTAAGGGGAAATCCTGCCTGACCAATCTGGTGGCCTTCTGTGATGGGGCTACGGAACTGATGGACAGGGGTAGAGCAATTGATGTCACCTACCTGGACTTGCGCAAAGCATTCGACACTGTCCCACACGACATCCTTGTCTCAAATTTGGAGAGACATCAGTTTGATAGGTGGACCACTCGGTGGATAAAGAACTGGCTGGATGGCCGCACACAAAGAGTTGTGCTCAATGGCTCAATGTGCAGCTGGAGAGCAGGAACGAGTGGTGTCCCCCAGGGATTAGCGTTGGGACCGGTCTTGTTCAACATCTTTGTGGGTGACATGGAGGGATCGAGAGCACCCTCAGCAAGTTTGCAATGACACCAAGCTGTGTGGTTCGGTTGATACACTGGAGGAAAGGAATGCCATCCAGAGGGACCTTGACGTACTTGCGAGGTGGGCTGATGCCAACCTCATGGAGTTTAACCATGCCAAGTGCAAGGTCCTACACCTGGGTCGGAGCAATGCCAGGCACACATACAGGTTGGGCAGAGAAGAGATTCAGAGCAGCCCTGCGGAGAAGGACTTGGGGGTGTTTGTCCATGAGAAAATGAACATGAGCCGGCAGTGTGTGCTCGCAGCCCAGAAAGCCAACTGTATCCTGCGTTGCATCAAAAGGAGTGTGACCAGCAGGTCGAGGGAGGTGCTCCTGCCCCTCTACTCTGCTCTTGTGAGACCTCACTTGTAGCACTGTGTGCAGTTCTGATGTCCTCAACATAAAAAGGGCATGGAACTGTTGGAACAAGTCCAGAGGAGGGCCACGAGGATGATCAGGGGACCGGAGCACCTCCGGTATGAAGCCAGGCTCAGAAAGTTGGGGCTGTTCAGCCTGGAGAAGAGAAGGCTGCATGGAGACCTCATAGCAGCCTTCCAGTATCTCAGGGGGGCCTATAAGGATGCTGGGGAGGGACTCTTCATTAGGTACTGTAGCGATAGGACAAGGGGTAATGGATTAAAACTTAAACAGGGGAAGTTTAGATTGGATATAAGAAGGAAGTTCTTTGCTATGAGGGTGCTGAGGCACAGGAATGGGTTGCCCAGGGAAGTTGTGAATGCTCCATCCCTGGCGGTGTTCAAGGCTGGGTTGACAGAGCCTTGGGTGGCACAGTTTAGTGGGAGGTGTCCGTGCCCTTGGTAGAGGGGTTGGAACTAGATGATCTTAAGGTCCTTTGCAACCCTAACTATTCTATGATTCTATTTTTAGTTCAGTTACCCTGAAGTATGAATAATTCTTAAAAATAAATCCAGCTAGTCATTTCAACCACTAGTTCAAAACCATTAAGGCCACAGTACCTCCGACTTTTCAGTGATACAATAAAGGCCTATCACCACATAGACAATTATTTCAGAAATAATCAATCACACTTTAATCAGAAAGTACTGGGGGGAAGAAAGCTCCAGCTGACCTACCAACTTCAGAAATATAAACTTCAGAAAGTGATTTCACACTACTACCAGAGAGTAATAGGGTGCTTTCCTTCAACCAGAGAGGACACAGACAATTGAGAATTAGCTTCTTTGCTGGTAATTTTACATCTCATAGCAAGTTCTTACATAATGTGACCAACAGATTGTGTAGTAGACTGTGATGCAGTGAATCAATCTTTCCAGCTGTGTTGAACCAGACCCTAACTCTGCAAAAAATCCCAGATAAAAAGAAACAGCCCCATCAGTTACACTCAAATGTACCTATTTTTCTATGAGAGTCCTGTTACTTAATTCTGTCAATAGAAACTGGAAAATTTAAGTCCCAGTATGCAACTCTCAATGAAACACCTTCTTGTTAAGTCCTTCATTTTTTCTCTAGAGAACAGACTTTTCCTATGGGGAACTGGAACCCAGTTTTGGCAGACAGTCTGTTCATGGGTATTTGCTCTTTGAGCCAAGCAGAATACATTTCACAATCTATTTTGCATCTTTTTTAGGATGTGGAGAGATGTCCCCAAAACAGAAGTAAATAGACAACTCAAAAGGGGAAACAGGCAAAACTATTGAAAATGGAGAAAACAGGTAAGCTGCTGAGCCAGGTACCTGATCCCTTTAGCTATTTACAGGGTTTGCTGCCAAACCTGCCTTGATACATGCTTTTATATAACTTTGGAGTTCATGAGTTTCAATATTATTCAATGGGAAGTAATGTCCAAATAGAAAGCCATTATGGAAAATTGCAAAGCCAGCATATGATAATTTCTTCAGCAGGTAGACCCTAAAAGTCCAACCATTTGTAGGTTACCCGTCTTTCACATTTTCACTGAGAAAAACCATTCTAGACCAAAATTTAAAAGCAATAATGCATGGATTAATCAATAATAATAAAAAAAAACCACCAAACCACACACACTCTGTTTTAGAGTTCAGACACTATTTAGTAAGTTACGTATTGACAACTTCAGTATCAAATACCTTCATTTTGTTTTATTTAAAGCACAGAATTAAACAGATGCCAAAAATAAAGCAGTTTGCAGAATTAGGAACAATTCAACTACAACAACTAATTATTCTTTCAGGAGTCAGACCCTGAGGCAAGAGAATGCTATCAAGTGTGAATGCAAACATGTTCCTCCAGCTGTTTGTCGTACTTATTGGACATAATAAACTTGATATGCTGGAGGCTATAATTAATCTTTATTAAGTGAACACTCCTCTTACCATGACTTGCGTCCTGAGCTAATGACACTTAAGGCTTTGCTAAGTAAATACGCCAGTTCATTGTGTCCAGTTTTTCAGGTTTTGTTGTTGTTGTGTTGTTTTTTTTGTTGTTTTTTTTTTTTGTTTTTTTTCTTTTAAATAAGATCACAGGTTTCTTCACGTAGTTTGCCTTAGTCATGACCAGCTACAATACTTTCACCTGAAGCTGACGAAAGGACATTCCATTTCAAAGCTCTCAACCCTATTTTTGCATTAGTTTCAATAATTTAATCTAAAACATAAAAAAGAGCTGGGAATCCTTACTCATAAGAGCTTGGTTTTGAAATTACTTACACTGGAAAGTGACACTATTATTCGGCTTTCTGTTGCTAGATTTCATAGCACACAAAAATATACACAAAATAAAGTTGCAGTGCCCTCTTGTGAGCAGTTTCAAATCTCTTTTTTGTAGTAGTTTTAGGATTTATATATATATATGTATATATATATATACATATGCACACCTCCTCCATCTAATTTCTACAATTGATGAAAGACTACATTCCACTTAAGTCTGTTGAAATGGAAATTGTCTAATTTCTTTTTTCCTAACTTCCAAACAGGTGAAACCAGAAACCAGTTTCTTAGAGCCATTATCATGAATCGCTATCTTCTTTTATTAAGTGCTACTAAAAAAACCAAACCATACACTGAACTACATAAATGCATACACACACTGAAGAAACCTGCCTACAACTAAATATCTAGACTGAGAAGGAGTGGAGGGAACAGTTACTACTGGTGGAACTTAAAAAAAGGAAGAAAAACTGATTGTAGTGGGGAGAGCAAAACCAATAATGCAGTTGAACAATCAAACAGTATAGCCAAAATGCAATCCTAATTCCTAGATGTCCACAAGGAACAATCAGAAGACAGTGATAAAACTCTGCACCGGCAATGCATGGCTCGTTGGATAGAACACATATTTAAGATTACATTTTAAGTTAGCTTCAAGTCCACAGTTTAGCTGTCAGTCATCCCAAGGTTAATTTTCATATCCTGCAGCATTACAAAATACAAGATCAGTTACAAGTACCTGGAAATTTGCTAAGGTTTTATGGCACTGATAAAAAATTAAATGTATGACACAGGAGGATTAGAAACAGTACTATACAACTGATTCTGTTGCTTAGGAAGGATATGTTAGAATTAACTTTAAGAAGTGACAGTGTGTTACCTGCCAATAAACATTTTGCTAGAAGACAAAAATTTCTCATTTCTCTCACACAGATCTGGGTTTACTGTATGCAGTAATAGCCAATCACCGAACAAAGACAATCACGAGTAGGCTAAGCTGCACATGGCTGTTTCAGTAAGGTTTCCACAGGTAACATTTAAAAGGCCTTTAATGTCATCATATTCCCTGCATTTTGTGACTGGTAAACAACTTATACGGAAATTAAGCTTAATGGAAGTAATGCAAGACAGAACATTCCAAGTCTTTAAAAGTTCATCTTACAACACGAAAAAATCACTTCTAAGCAGATGTTAAATATTTGACTTCTGCCCATAGAGTCAGGGTCCAAAGGAATTTTATTTGTTCACGCCCAGATCCAAAGAATTACTTTAACTGAATTTAGGCACACTGGTCCAAACTGCTGCAAACCCCAATGAAACAAAACCTCTCTCCTGTGAATTCTGAAAGGCACGGCCAGAACATCTGTTCTGCCTTAAGCTCCCTGTCGGACAGATTTGGTACTGCAGATGAGCAGAATGCCTGCAGCCTGCTCAGCGTGGCTCTCGCAGTACTCAGGCTTTGCTTGTGATTGTCTAAATCACTTGAGCCAAATGACTGCTGAGTCCCACAGAGTTTACCTTGAATCTGTCCTCAGAAGAAGATATTTTGGGGCACACAGATAACAAACTCCTTTGGTTTAGTAGTTTGATAATCAAAACCCTACTGAAAACTGTATGGCGGGCACAGCCGTCACACTAAGCCACTCCAGAGGTGTACTGTACAGACCAGTAAGACCTTTGGCCTAGAGCAGATGTTCCAAGCTGATTATTGCAGTGTATATACTGAGTGCTCAACTACACAGTTTACAGAAATCAGTAATACTAGCAGTTTTTCCACGATACCTTAAGAACTCACAAGACAACAATTCGCACAAGCTACATGGTACTAATGTTTACCGAGTTCCAAATTTATTTTACGCAGATCATGAATTGCAAATCTTGCTTCGACATATATCAAGTTAAAAGCAAAAGGAAGATGGCTGAGTTTAAAAATACAATACATGACTGACAAAAAAATTAACCTTGTTTTTAAAAATTTGGCTAAGAGAAGATTAGTTTTAGTCCAAGTTAATAATACAGAATTATAAAGAACACACCCATGTTCTCAGGTTCATGATTACTTGGTTATGACTTCAGTGCAAATTTAAGGTTTACTTATTGAAGCAAACACAGAAAAAAGACTGAATCACTGCTTCTTAGCTTTAAGTTTTGTAAAGCAACCAGTGATAATCCACATTTCTCACCAAACAAGAAGCTGACTCATTTGTTTGGCACATTACCTTATTTAGATTTACAAAACAAATCTCTGAATATGTCCAAGACTGCACAGGAGATTTCTGAAGACATTTTAGGAATCCGGTATTAAAAAGCAAGCTTCAGGAAAGCAAGTTCCTACCAGTCCTCCAGCTTGTTTAGATCTCTGAATGGCAGTCTTGTCATTAAGCATGTCATCAGGTCCTCCCCCATTCTTGTGGCACCTGCAAACTCATCTGAGCAATCGCTTAAGATATTAAACAGAACCAGCCTCAGAACAGATTCCTGTGATACCCTATCCATTACCATCATTTGTACAGACTATTACACACTCCACACCCGAGCATCCAATCTCCCACTCATCTGACTCTCTACCCATTCAGAGCAAACTTGGACATACAAATACTTCAGTAGACGTGAAAAGCTTTGCAGGAATTGAGATAACTGACATGCACTGTTTCCCTGTCATCCACAAAGCTAGTAGTTTTATCATAGAAAAACACTCCATATCCTGTAACATTAGTTTTGGCAGCTAAAAATTCATCCTCAAAGGAAAATTAATGCTCTAACAGCTTCAGGGGAAAAATGCATCTAGAAAGACCAGAAGAGGGCAGCAGAAGCTTTCTACACTTCGTAGAAAAAAGTTTAGCCTTGCACGACTGGTTTTGAGCGTCCTTCCATACTGCTCGCTGAGTATGAGCAGAATGAAAGCAGTTTTAGCAGATAATGCTCTGCTTCATCAAGTCATATCAGATAAATGAATGCCTCACACAAAACGAAAATATCAACCCCAACTCTTCAAACACCTATTTGCAATGATAGGACTCTTCATGAGGCAATACATGCATGCTACACTGAAGCAGGTGACTTTCTAGGGTTTATTTCACTAGCTTATTATCACAAAAAGAGTAAAAGGGAATTTAGAGTAAAGCAGAGTATAATGTTAACAGTTTGCTACCTGCTTTGCGGCAGCACACACCATATAAAGTCAGAAAACAAACAGCATTTTACACTAAAGTACCACATTAAAACTTAACATTTTAGGGATTTACTACACATATGCTGCTCACAGTTTATGACACTACACATACTAAGATTAATATCCACCCTACATAAACCAGTTTCTGAAACCAAATTTTCAAAGGCACCTAAAAAAACCCAGTACATTAATCATACTCTTGAGTTATTATGTTTTCTGACAAACTGAAGGGACTACAATACTACCTGATTTCACAGCTACTTGTGGATTGAAATTAGTCCTGAAGCTAGAACCCGAAGAAGTTTAACAGTGGTAAATGGGCAAGACCCACAATCTCTTAATTATGATTAGCAACTCCATTTATAGTGCAGCTGTTCTTGACTACAATTTTTTCCTTCAGGAGGGACCCTTCCCTACTACAGTCCCAGAATACAGCACCTGACAAACTAGTAACTTACTCTTATGTTTTATTTTGTAGATTCAAACTACATGAAGAGTTTCTAAACCTCCTTTTTAATTTGCTTCAAGCATTTCTCTATCTGGCATTTGGGATTAAATAAAACAGCACCCTAATGCTACCCTTCCTTCCTACTCCCTACCAAACTTCTGCCAGACTTTGAATCTTTAACATATATAAAATTTTCCCATACCATGAGCTTACCACTTTCCCACAATTAACAGCACCAGAAACCTTCAACAGAGAGTAGAGGTCGCTACTGATCCTCTATCCATCTTTACAAGGAAAACTCCATGGCTGTAGCTCCTCAAGTATCCTTTCCAATAGACAACCTTATGTCAATAACACCCAAACACAGATCTTTGCACATTCTAATGCCAAAGAAAAAAAAAAAAAAAGGCAAACAACCGCAAAGAACAGAACTCAGTTTTAGCAGCAGACCCACTACTGTCTCACAGTCAGGAGCCAGGCACCTCTAGAAACCCAGTTTAACAAAAACCCAAGAAGTACTCCTCTACCTCAGAATCCTCACATATTAATCTTTTTCTTCCTCTTCCTCATAAAAGCTACTCAGCCCTTAATTACAACTGTCCTAGAAATTATCCCAAAATCAAAAAGTAGTTCCCAACTCCAGCTACCTTTAAAGCCAGCCCAGGACCAATAAGCATAGATAAGCAGTCTTATAGTAAATAAATCTTAAAAAGCATTTAGCAGCACAAAACTTCAAAGAGAACACTCACATCAAGCTCTACATTAACAGGAAAAAAAATCAAGTAATAGCATATCCATTTAATTTCTGTAGCTAGAAACAAACATAAAAGAATTAAAAAGATACATTTTCAAAGGCTCTGACTAGCACATTCACTTTCAGCATCCTACTTACAAGCACAACTCAAAACACCCTATTAACAGATCACTTAAGCCACTTTTAGGCTTCCTTCAGGCTTCAGAAGCAGCATAACATCTCCAATGTATTTTTCCTTTAATAAAACCTCTTACCTATTATTTCCACAACTGTTATTGTTTTCCTCCTTTTGTGAAAACTCCTCCACATTCAACTACTCTGCAGAAAACTATGGCAAGACTTCAGTGTTGTCTTACGTAGCCCAGTAAGAGTAGGGTAACCTTCAGTCCTGCACCTCCTCTGGTCATCAACATCTCCAACACTGGTCTTAAAGGGCAGCTTTCTTTAACACAAGTGCTTCAAGAAGTTCTGTATCACCTTTGCTCTTCAAACCTCATCTTTACAGACTACACTTTAAAGTCCCATTCACAGATCTCTTAAATCTCAGCACCCAGATTCACAAACTGGCCTCAGCCTATTGTGATATGAGCTTCCATTATCTCAAAAGGCAATGCAATAAACCTTCACAAAACCTAACATTAGTTAATGCTAGCAATCCCCTAAAAAATACACTTTCAAAATTTCTTAATGAAAACACAAATAAGTAAAAAAAACAAAAACAAAAACAAAAAAAAAAAAAAAAAAAAAAACAAAAAAAAAAACCACACAACTTTTTCAGTTATCTGATTTTAAATGTTCTCCTTTCACACTGCCTATTTCATGACAGATGTCATTTTAGTGCTTTCAATATAGTTTTTATCTGTTAGCAATACACTTGTGGCTGTCATTGTGGCAAGCAGGCAATAAAATTACAGGTGTAGGTGCTTGAGGAAACACCAGAAGAAGCAGTTTTAGAAATCAGCATTTTGATACCCTAACTGCAGGTTTACTCAATTTGCATCAACAGCATCCAGCTGCCAGGGACACTGGAAGGACATCTCATCCTGAGAGTAAAACATTCCACCTGCCAAGAGATTTCCATCTGACCAAGTAGATTACTTGCACATTTAATTAGCACTCAGATTTTTGTTTGTAGCAGTTTATCACAATATAAAAGGTTTCCATTCAGAATTCCAGTATCTCTAGTCTACACACTGGGATGCAATTGTGCCCACAGAGTCAAACAAATTAAAACTTGTCCTAATCTAAAAGGATTTATAACCCTACCTTGGTTTACACCTGCCTCTGCTAGGCCATGAGGGAAACCATCTGCTTTTGTGTACTTACTTTGCATCTGCAGTGTTTCACATCTGCAGGTGTACAGCATAGCTACTCTTTGCAGGAGTTCCAGTGTATATTCCAGATCAAACCAGCCTACAAACTGCCAGCCAACAGCTGACACCAAGCAAAGCTCACTGGGAACCTACAACTTTGAATATATTCAGAGCTAAATCACATGAGCTTACCGTCACCTTGCAGATTTGTTAATGTCTCCAGAAGTCATACAGCAAAAGTATTTTGTTCCCTATTCATGCTGCATATTGCGGAGGCAACGCACCAAGCACAGAAATACCTCAGCAAGGGCTCAGTTTGCATGGCACTACAAGTCTTCACCTGCACCACGGATTCCTACCAGGCTTTTAAAATGTATCTACACAGACAGACAAAGAGTTGCTCTAATAGCAGCAATCTGTGCAGACAGCAGCTCTTTGCTCTCCCAAGCCCCACAGAGCGGCCACCGAGAAGGATCAAAGCAGTCACTGTGGCAACAGTGGAATCACAGCAGCAGATTCAGTTGCATTCGAACTTTATTCCTCTTCACAGCTACCTGAAAAGAGGTGAGGGTCAGCCTCTTCTCCAAGTAACAAGTGATGGGACAAGAGGAAATGGCCTTAGGTTTTAGCAGGGGAGTTTTAGACTGGATATTATGAAAAATTTCTCCACCAAAAAGGTTGTCAAGCACTGGAACAGGCTGCCCAGGGGAAGGGTGGAGTCATCCCTGGAGTTACTTAAAAGATGCGTAGACACAGACCTTAGTGACATGCTTTAGTGGTGGACTTGGCAGTGCTGCTCTAAGGGTTGTACTTGACAATCTTAAAGGTCTTCTTCAACCTTAACGCTTCTATGAGTCATTCCAGTCCTAACCTCAATACCTCTGCAGCAACTTCCATGGATAATCAAAGCACAGGAAATGAGGCAAGTGCAGCCACTGTTTTCCAATGTTGTCTTTTCTTGGAAAATTTTGCCTCATGCTCACAGAAGGATAAAGGATGAGTGCTCTTGTTTTGAGTACACAGAAGTTCTTCCTCTATAGACTACAATGGGTTACAAGGCACGCATACGGTAAATCCTAAGGCAGAATAAATTGCTATAGTGCCGTGGGAGTGAAGAACATAAAATGCATGTGCTCTAACTCTGTTGTACATGGGACATCTGAAGAAAGATACTTATGGAAAGTAAGAGAGGGGAGGGACAAAGTATTCTGCCACTCTTACTAAACCCAGTATTTTAGAAAAGTCCTCTGTATGCCATGACGGATCAAAGCAATGTAATTACATTGCAAGGTAGCAGTGCTGAGAAGTCAAAGATCTCATAAAATGTGTAAAACCTACTACAATTACGACTGTTTGAAACAACAGTAGTATTTTGGGGTCAGTGGCAGAAGTTTCGATGGAAAGAAAATTCAACACTGCCAAAGCTATCACTGAACCTGATGCGATATCGACACATTTAAAAAATGAAGCCCAAAACAATAAACAATTCTATATGTTTAATCAATCTGTTCAGTACTCTAAGAGAATCCATCCAGACATTAAGCATTCATGAGATTCAATGTCCTTTTCAGCAACAGAATAACCAGTCACATGATCCTATTTTCAGCCATTCATGTGATATATCACTCTAAGCTTGTGCTCTCAACTTATGACACTACCATTTATACGTCTACAGCTGAGAGCCCTTCACAATGTTACAACAGTGTTGATAGCTTTATTAGGGAAGTACTACAATTGGCTGGCTAATTCTAACAAAATGGCGATGGTGGCCTTTTCTTCATAAAAGCAACTACTACTTTCTCTGTGGAGGCTGGAGGAGTAGAGACATATGTGTTTTCCTTTAAAAATCACTAGGATGAAAAGAAAATATCAGGTATGTTCATTTTCTGAATTTGTTCTCAGTTATTAGTGAAAGATTAGGGAAAAAAAAAAGGAAAATCCATTGGACTGGGTAAAAGAATTAGTACAGGAACTTTACCATAACTGTTCACAGCAGACTTTCTGAACAAGTTTTAGCCATGAAAGAGTTAAGAGGTAAGGAGAAAGACAAAAGTGATATATCTCTAAAACATTCAACTAGCCGGCTTAAAGGCTTGCCTTCAGAACTAAGGTGAAGTAAGAACCTACTTTGTGCTTGCACCTACAATAGCTCAGTTTAGCTATTTAGAAATCCTGAAATCAATTAATGTATTGCAATATATAATTAAGCATATAAGATCAGAGAATCATAGAATAGTTGGGGTTGGAAAGGACCTTAATATCATCTAGTTCCAACCCCCCTGCCATACCCAGTAAGTTTAATATTGGTTAAAATGACAAACTCTTTACATTAAATGGTATGCTAAAGATAGAAGCAACAGGTTGATAGAAGTAGATCCTTAGCTCCCTGCTAGCAAGCTACAGCAGGAAGCCTTAGGGCAGGATTGCTCATTGCTGCTGTGCATAAAGTCCTCCCAGGCACAATATCCAAGTGTAGGGAACTCTGGGTGGGAATTCTCATATGTTCCTGGAATTCTAATTTAGTCCTTAGTCAACTCAGCAAGAGTTATGTAACTTCTAACCGAAATAACTTTTTCTACGTAATTATAGGTAAAACTGCATGCAAGCCCCTTCAGTGATGCTCTTTGCAACCAAGCTAAGAACCGCTTCCTCCAGCCTTCTGCTGTGGTCTCCTGATACAGGGAACTTTGTAGCACAGTAATTTTAACAGAAGTTAACTCGGAGAGCATGAATGTGAAGTTTTGCAAACGGCTACTTCTAAATTTTTATCTTAAAAATCGATAGTTGGCATTTGAAGCACTTTGCCTTATACGAGGAAAACCAAAAACATGTAAAAGCAACGGGTAAGACTTCTAGTTAACGTTGTAGGAATCTATGTTCCCTGTAAAAATATTCAAGCGATCCACTGAGAAATGGCTTCACATGGTGCGCCTGAGGCTGGGCTCCCCGTGCCTGGTGTCCGCCTTTATTTACCTCTGAAAGGCGGGTTTCCTCTTTGCTCTCCCTGCTAGCGCTTGGGCTTCCACTCAACATCTGGAGATGCCACCCATAGGTCAACTCAGTTAATTGATCTACTGACCCCAGAGGCTCTCCCCGGAGGGAGGCTTCGCTCACAAGCGGTATCTCGGTGGAGGTCTTACACGAACGCCAGGAGTTTATTGTAATAAAGGGAACCGCCGCGGCGGGTGCCCTTCTCCTTCTCCTCCCGTGAGGCAGCGCCGCGCCAGGAACCGCGGCCCCGGCGGCGAAGCGGGCTGTGGTCTGCCCGGCCGAGACGTGCCCCGCAGGGCCGAGCCGCCCGCCGCGCTGCTCCTGAGGAAACGGCCGACGGCAGCTGCAGCAGCGGCTCACGGAAACGTGCTGGAGATCCCAGAGAATCCCTGCTCTCCCAGCCGCTCCGGCCAGCGCCGCGGCGGCCTGCCCAGCATCTCGGGCCGGGCCTCCGCTGGAGCCTCCAGAGTAAACGCGGCCGGGATTGGCTTCTGCCAGAGCAGGGGGCCATATTGGATAGGCTCGGCTGGCCCTGCCGCGCACACACACACACACCGTTTCAGCGGCTCCCTTCAGGGTTGCCCCCTCCCGCGGGGCCTGCGGCGGGAGGTGAAGGTGTCTCGGGAAGGAAACCCGCACGCCCCCGCGTCCCCTGCCCGCCTGCGCACACGCTCCTCCCGCGCACGCCCCTTCCCCTGCTCGCGTCCTCACCCCGCCCTCCCCTTCCCTGCTCAACCGCCGCCCCCCGCCCGCCGCCGCGTTCCCTCCCTGCCCGAGGCGCCGTGTCAGCGCGCGGCGGCGGCCAATCAGCGCGGGGGTGACAGATATGCAAATGTGCCCCCCAGCCCGTGCCCGCGGGTGCGCTGAGGCCGCTGGGGTCGTGGCGCGGCGCGAGTGAAACTTCGCCCGGGGCTCGGCTGCCCCTCCCGCCCGGCGCGGCCCGCCCTGGCCCGCTGCGCAGTGGGCGGCGGGGGAGGAGAACCCGGCACGCCGCGCCGCCCTCGCCCGCGACGCCGCCGCCCGCCTCTCCCGGTCTGCGCCAGCCGCCTTGCCACCCGGTAAGTGCCACCCAAGGCCAGCGGCTTCCCGGGCGCCCGGCGGGGGGAATCCCCTGGAGGGGGAGGGGAAGCCACCGCTGCCTCAGAGCCGCCGCGTCTGCCCGAGGCCGTCCCGGCGGGGAGCTGTCAGGCGTGGGGCATCTCCTCCTCCTCCCCTCCGCCCCCCCCCGCGCGTGTGCCTCCTGCCGGGCAGCGACGGCGGCCCCAGGCGTTGCTGCTGCTGCCGCCGCGTAATGGCGAACCCGGCGGTGAGTACGTGCGGAGGGACGGGCTGCTCCCCGCCACCCCCGGAGCAGGCCTCGTTTCAGGTGCCGAAGGCACCGGCTGGCCTCGGCGCCCCGTCAGCCGCCCGCCGCCCCTCCTCCCGCCGGGGCACGGCGCGGCGCGGCCTGCTCGCCGCACGGGCTCTCCCAGCCGCCGCGCCTCGACCTGCTTCCGCCCCTCGCCGACACCAGCGGTGGAGCCGGCGGGTGCGGGGCTGCTCGCCAGCCCCTCGCACCTCTCCGGCGGAGGTGGGAGGAGGAAGGGCGAAGGCGGGAGGCGGCAGCTAGGCGATCATCTCTGGGGCGGCGGGGGTGCAGAGGGGACAAGATGGGGCGGACGGGGGCTCCTGGCGATGCGGTTCCCCGCCCCCGGCCCGGCAGTGAGGCTGAGGTGGCGGCGTGGGGCCCGCGGGCGGACGGGCGGGTGGGGCAAAGTTTGGAGGGGGGGAATTGGGCCTTCCCCAGGTAGTGGGGAGGGAGAGAGGCTGGATGTCGTGCCCCCGGCCTCCTTCAGGTAAGATGGCAGGGAGAAGGGAAGAGGGTTGGTCTCCTCGGCGAAGTCAGAGGAAGAGGTTGCGTGTCTCTCTGTCCCCCAGTGAAGAGGTGGCAGTGGGAGAAAAGGGTTGGGTGGAGGAACGTAGAGCCAAGAATATACCTAGCCACCTTGTGTCCTTAAGGAAGGGGGCTGCATGGCAGGGAGGGGAGGTGGCACCCTCCCAGGCCGGCAAGTGGGAGTGTTAGACCTGGTTTCTCACTACGCAAGATAGTAGAGGTGGGCAGAGAGAGGAATTAAAATAATTTCACAGGGCAAGCGAAGCAGAAGGAAGAAGAGGAGCCAAGTTTGGCAGCCCACTGTCATGGATCTATGACAGCAGAAAACGTGGGAACCCGGGAAAGGAATATAGAAAGGGAGGATTGGCACTGGGTGAGGTGTGTCCTGGAGAGGTGGAGATGGATGGGCATGCAGTCTGCTGGCCTTCTAGGCTGGAAGATTTTTGGGGTGAGGAGAACTGGTGGCACATGGCTGGAAATTGTTACTGAATGGGTGGAGGCTTAAACAGGGACTTGGCTGTGAAAGAGCAAGGTGGGACTTTATGGACTAGCATTTTCCAGATAGGGGCTGCAAGCTGACGTTCTTTGGGGATGACAAAGAAACGATTTTGAGGCTAGTTTGGTACTGTGTAATGCTGGGTGGTTAGGTGGCATGCGTCTTTATTTTAGTGAAGTGGAGAAATTATGCTGTTTCCTGCTGAGGCTTAAAGCAGTGAAATGGTAAAACCTCTTTATTGCCTATTCACACACAAGTTTTTGTGAACAGGCATGAAAAACAAGTTGAGAGTTTGGAATTCTCTCATTTGACATCAGGGTTGATGCATGCACTTTGAGTTCATAAGAGATAGGTTGCACTCCTCACTGATTTTGTAATGTAAGTGTCTTGAATATTTAGCAATTCCAAACTTCCTTCAGTTCATGAAAGTTGTTTAACTTCATCAGCGTGCAAAGGCACGGCCCAGTCTCTGTCTGTTGTGTAGGAGAGATCTGAACCCTTATGTCTTGCAGTGCATGCTCGTGGAGGACAAAGTAACGGTCTGTGTAAAGGGGTAAGATTCCCAGCTCTTCTCTCATGTGTCTTTTGAGACTTTGTAAGAAGCAGCTGTAAAAAGTGATTCTCCTTTTTCAGGAAAACTAGGCCCATCAGTCCTAAGAGCAGTCTGCATCTGTTTTTAAACCTGTGTCATTTGACACCATCAAGTTCCCAGTTGGCAGGTGTGACCTGAAATAATTATTTCACCTTGTTTTGCATGTAATATATATATGCAGTTGTGAATATGAATAGTTTTCAATACAGAGTATCTATGTTTGGTCATCTTTGAGCAATGTCTAGATTTTTAGCCTGGCTCCAAGTTTCCGTTGGTACATAGATCAACTTTTTGCTAGTTTATGTCACAAGGTGAATATTTAAAAAATTAGTAATTATTACTGTCTTACACTTTGTTAGCTCTTAAAGAAAGGGTAGCAATTTGTATCTTTTGGTTTTATCTACTCACAGGGTCACACACACACAACCCTTCACACCACCAACTGATAATGACTTTTTTATTGTTCCTGAGGCAGATGAGACTTCCAAAATACCCACGGACTTCAGTGCCCTGTTGTTGAAAAGCAAAAAGCAAAAATAAATGTTCATGTTCCTGAAGGTTGCCAGTTCAGGGATCCGTGTGCCAGGCCTTATGTATAGATCAATGCCACGCAGAGAAGTTGGTGGAGAGTAAGGTAGGATGTGAACTTCAGGTATCAACAACTCTGTGGTTACTGCGCATTATGAACTCTTTAACCTTAAAGTAAATATGAAGTAGCTTTCTCTTTTTATTCCTCCATTGGTGAGTAAGCATTTATAAAATGATAAGGGCAAGCGCATAAGTAGTTACAAGGCCTCTGTGCTGGTTTTTGTTGTGGTAACTTACTTGTTGCTATTTAACCAAATAGTTCTATTTCTAAGAATTTATGCTGCTCTTCATGATGAAGATGTATTAGCTTATTTCAATCTGAGTGAAGCTGTAATTTTTATTGTAAAAAAAAGTGGAATTTTAAGTCTTGCAGTTTTTCAAGAATTTTGAGGAATCTCAGCACTTACTCATTTCATATGAGCTGTTGGTGCTAAGTGCTCCTGAAGATTAGTCCAAGAATTCAGTCACGGAGAAATGTTGATGAAAGTACAGTGTGTTTTTTAAAAAGTATTTTTAGTGATGTTATCTAAAAGATGTATGACATGAACCACTAAGAGACTATAAAGGTCCTAAACCAGGCATTCTCTCTAATAAAAGGAAACGAACAAATTAGCGATGCAGACAGATTAAACCAAAAAGATTGACATGCTGCATGAAAATTGCCTTTTTTGTGAAACCCATAAAGTAAATAATTGCACTTTCATTCTTCCTTGCTTTATAGGGCTTGTTGTAAGAATATATATATTTTTTGGCATATGTTACAATTTTACAATACAGGTTTTCTTTATAATTAGAGTATACATGCCCTTCAAACACCTCAAAAGTACAGATAAGCTAGACAATTATGTATTTTATGGGTCAGGGTTCCTTAAAGTACATTTTCTTTTATTTTGTGTCAGCCTTGTAGAGACAGGCTTCACTGTCTTTCTTTGATACTTTTCGTGCAATTTAGGGTGAGGATAAGTTGGATCTGGTGGAGTTGAGTGGCATGATCGTATTCATCACTGGATTGCAGTATTCTAATTCTTTCCACCTTATATATGTACTAAATTCTCAGTAATATTTGGTATTTGGATTCACAGATCATCCAGTTGGAATATTTTTCTGTGTTTAACTGAAATCTGGTGACCCATAGCACTCTCTATTTTAACCAAAAAACTTCTGTGGATACTTCAATTTCTTCCACTGCCTTATCTATATTTGTCCTTTTAATGGTCTAGATTCCATCAAACTACAGGGCTGTGAGCTTAATGAACACTTTTGAAATCTCACATTTACTTGGGCTCACATACTCTTATCATATTTTCTGGTGTTCTTCCTGTATATAAAAAAGGTGTTTCAGGAATGTCAGGTATCTGCATACACATGAAGGGGTGATGTAGAAACCATCTGGTCGTTTAGTCAGACATTCAAGGACTAATAATTAGCAATATTGGAAATATTTTAGGATATTACTGAAGTATTCTCTTTCCCCTTCAGCAGAGAAACTATGACACTGAGTAGTTCTTTTGCTGATAAAATAACCACCAGAAAGAGTTTGCAGCTCTTGCTTTGGCTGAAGGAGTATCAGGATTCTCATAGTTTATCTGTCTGGCCAGTTCATAAATGAGAGGGCATGCTGGCCAAAAGTCAAACAGGCTGAACATGTGACTTTCTTATTTACAACAGTGCAGGGAGTTTTTTGTTTGTTTGGTGTTGTTTGTTTGTTTGTTTGTTGTTTTTTTTTTTTAAGCTGTGAGGTTTTTTGCTAAAGTGTTACACAAAAAAAAGTATGATGTGGTTTGAAGTCATCGTGGTTTTGAGCAACTGCAGTGTTGGAAGCTTGAAGGAGACCAGCTCTGAATCAAACACTTTAACAATGTGGTTGGTGAAGCTGTCTTGACTTCAAAAGCATTAGCATCCTAGTAGTATTTTCAAAATGTGTATGTAGTAGTATTCAGGTGGATACACAGCTACATCTTAGAATGAGCTTCAGTGATCAAATAAAACTCTTAACTTTTGGCAGCATCTTCGAACTGAGTTCCTCTTTCAATGCTGAAGATAGGCTGAGAAAATTGGGTCTGTTCAGCCTGGAGAAGAGAAGGCTGCGTGGAGACCTCCTAGCAGCCTTCCAATACCTGAAGGGGGCCTATAGGGATGCTGGGGAGGGACTCTTCATTAGGGACTGGTGAGAGGACAAGGGGTAATGGGTTTAAACTTAAACAGGGGAGGTTTAGATTGGATCTGAGGAAGAAATTCTTTACTGTGAGGGTGGTGGGGCCCTGGAATGGGTTGCCCAGGGAAGTTGTGAATGCTTCATCCCTGGTGGCGTTCAAGGTGGGGTTGGACATAGCCTTGGATGGCATGGTTTAGTGGGAGGTGTCCCTGCCCATGGCAGGGGGGTTGGAACTCGATGATCTTGAGGTCCTTTCCAACCCTAACTGTTCTATAATTCTATGATTCTATGATTATGTCATTATGTTCACTTACTAAACTGCAACAAAGAAGTTACAAGGCAGGGAGCTTTTTTTTTTTTTTTTTTAACTTGGAATTCAGCTGAAGTATATTAGTATTATATGGCATCTGTCAGGGAGCAAATGTGTTGAGATCTTCAACTTCATTCATACAGATTACCAAAGAGATACCAAATATTTATGTCTTCAGGCCGTCAGTGTGCATGCATCTTTCTTTCTGGAGATACATGTTTTTGTTCTAATCTGAAATTGTTCTGCTCACAGGCAGGATATGCCCCAAAATGACGACATACTAGCTGTATAGTATGCACAGTTTATTAAACAAGCACACTAAAGCGAATAAGCGCACCAAAGCAAACAAGCACACTAACACGAATCAGGTGTGTATCTCTATATATACAGCAAATAAGTACAATGAAACAAAGCAGAGATCTCTATATAGAGAGGGTAAAATACAGAGGAAAATTAGCAATGCATCAAGTCATTACTGCATTAGAGAGAACAGAGATGAAGAAGAAATACATGACCAGATACCACAGAATCATCATCCAGGCCCACACTTCAAGCTAGGAAGACCAGTTGCAGCCAATGCCAGGAGCCTTAGGTAATTAGGAAAATTCCTGCGCGGTGTATCCGCCCATAGGTGAGGCTTTGGATTTGGCCACAAGAGGGTCCTGCTTTTATATTCTTAGAAAAATAGCTGGCTTTATGCCAGCTCTGTAACTGTTTGTTCGTGGGGCCTTGCAGTTTCTCATGATCTTGCTATTGTCCATGCCGAGAGCATGGCATCCCAGTGCAGCCAAGTATGAAGGTCATAGAACAGCTGGACACCTGTGTTTTCTTACCTCTCTCCAACAGTCACAATGAACATGAACATATATACTCTACCAAGTATACTTTGACAAAAAATATACATTATGTCTCTCAGTCATGAGAGGGAATCAGCTCAAAGCTAGGTTCCCATCCATTACATAAATCAGCAGTTAAAATTCACAGGAAAAATGTTCCCATCTTTTTTCTGAAACAAATAGTAATTTTTACCTTGTTCTTTATCTGAGTCATATCAGCAAATGTAATTCTGGTTATCAGATTATTTCCTTCTGCAATGCATTCTTGGGCTCTTTTCCTTGTGGTGCATGAGCAGTATTAAAAGGTTGGTTCATTCTTTTATGATGGTCACTAAAATTCAGGAATTCCTTCAAAATTTATTGTGCAAATGGCTTTTGATGAGTAAATAATTGTACTTCATGCCCTAATGAAGACATTTTTAAGTTTCAGAATGAGTACATATGTATAATGGCAAGAAAATCTACCCATCTGATATTCCGTATGTTAGAAGAAATCTGGGAATTAAGTAGGGTATGTTTTTGTTTTCAGTTACCCTGTAGTAAAGCCATTGTAATTAGAGGCTTCCACCAACATCGAAACCAGTGGTAGGTAAGACAAGGGGCCTGATGGGATATGATATGATGTTGCTGGTTTCAGCATGTAGTTTTTGAGTGTGTTTTTGCTGTTTGCTTGGTTTTACTTGTGTTCAGAAGCCAAACTAAAATACAGCTTCAGAGCCAGATTTTTAGGTAAGTTTTCAAGATACCTACTTCATAGATAGCCCTTGAAGGAACTTAGTATTGTCTGTTTGGCTGGGCAAGTTTTTAAAAGTCCACTTTATTTGATTTCCTGATTTATGAAGAGTATATTGAACAAATTGCAAACTCAGAGTGTCTTGCTTATCGTGTGCTTGGTAGGAAAGTTTTGGAGAAACTTTTGATATCAAATCTCCTTAGAACAGAAATAGGTTGGAGTTTTCTTCAAGATAAAAATTGTGTGCACTTTTCTCTGAAAGATACAGACTTCTGTTATAGATGAAATACGTTGTGCCAGCTAATCTGGTATGGAGTGGGAAGTCTGAACCTGCTCTGTTCGGTAGAGTTCCATTCTGATATCCTCATCTGATTGTGTCAAGACTTGAAGCTGTGCTCCTTTTTTCACAGAGAAGACTGCTACCTGTGAGTGTCAAGTCTTCACAACTGATGGTCTGAACTCCTAGATCGTAGTCCCTAAGCATCTATAAAATAGGCATGAGCTTTTTCATTACTCTAGTTGATACTTCCAGATTATAAACTTGCAGTAGTTTACAAAGATGCTTATCAGACTTGAACACGAGAATTATTGGAAGTTGTGTATTATCAGATTGTGAATTGAAAGTCTTTTGGCTCAGATGTTTTGTGATGAAATCTTGGTTTAGGGCACATGTGAAAATGAGGTGGGTTTTTTTCTAGTTTTCAATGCAGATGTTTCTCTGTATCTTAAAATGGCGGTGTAGTTCCTCAGGAAAGATACCAGAATTCAGAAACATATTTGGCAAATCCCATTTAAGGTGTAGTGCTGAAATTTATGACAAAAGTATGGAAACCCTATAATGCTTGCATCAGAAATCTAAACAGCACTTTGAGGATTTTCTCTTTAAAATTACAAGGAAGCTTTTCTACCTGTCTTTGTAGTGACCAGAAATAAACTAGTTATAAAAAATAAAGTTACAGATACAAATGCACTGAATATGTTATTCTAACTCTTGACAAATGAAGAAGGTAAAAAGGGGCATTCATATTCCGTACAGTTGGTTTTAGAGATACACAAACCTAGGGAAAAGAACAATGGGAAATTTTGGTACATGTATAAGAAAAATAAGCAGGAACTCACTGAAGTCCTGAAATTTGTGAAAGTCTTTACAGATACACTGTGGAGAATTAAAATAGCAGTAATATTGAAAGAGCAGAACAAACTTCTCCTTGGAAGTATAGCTTCCTTCAGTAATCTTGTGACCACTCCCCTAAACTTCTTGACAGTTACTTTTACTAAAATGAACTGACTTGGGGATAAACTTCGTTCTTTTCAGAAAGATTTTTGTAATCTTTGTAGATCACAATCAAATGTAGCAAATTGCGATGTTGTCATTCTCTGTATTATTATTTTCTTTTTATTGTAATTAACACCCACAAAAATAGACTGTATGTACAGACCTCATCCATTTTAATGAACAGTCTTATGGGTTGCTTTGATGAAACAAGAGGAAGGGTTAAAATTAAATTGAGAATGCACATTACATGTCTTGTTCTGCAGGCTGTGCTTTGAGGGCAATAACCTTTGGCAGAGAGGTGAAGAAGGTAGTTGAAAATGATAACTTCTTAAAGTGATGCTGTTATAGTTTCTAAGGGTACTTGCAAACACTGAAGACATTAAAGCACACAAGGATTTTATACAAAATGAATTTATTTTTTTTTTTATATAAATTTGCGTGATGTTTGTAAAAATAGAAATTGGGATAAAGTGGCTTTTCTAAATAAATTGAAATTAATAGTTTGTTTCCTACTGGCACTAAAAAAATATAAACCTGCCCTATAAAGTACAAAAGTTTTCATTTTAGTGCCCAAAATGAGAAAGATTGTTATTGTTCAGAATTTTTTATTGGTAATAGTAATTCTTTAGAATCCATCAAGAATGCAAGGAAATCCATGCACATTTAGGAGAATGTGTATTTTTCTTGAAGCATTTTAAAAAGGTACTGTATTAGTTAGGCTGTGGAAGATAAGTTTTAAAAACTTTTCTAAGCTTATTATGCGACCAGGCATACTTCTAACAAATTTAGTTCTGGTTCTATTTAATAAAGGATAAGCTTTGTTGTTTATCAGTGGGTTTTACCAATTCAGGGCTTAAAAGCAAGCATTAAGACTCTCTTCCAAAGAAGGACAAATGCAGAACATTTATCAAACATGCTGCATTTAACAGATAAACACACACATATCTTTATATATACGTAATTAAAAGGTCACATGCGATATAGCTTATTTGAGAACCTGTGGAGATAGATCCCATTTTGCTTCATAAGAAACCTTCAAGTTCCTTTTGTGTGTATTTCTCTTTGGCACTTAAGATAATCATCAGTGATTCTTCTGCTGTCTGAAGTACTTTGTGTATTTTATATTTAGAATAATGCATTGTTGATCTAGTGAATGTCTATTTAGTTACATATGGGTGGGGTTTTTTTTCTTCTTTACAGCAGGTATTTGCAAACTTATAGGTACTCCACAGTTGTCTCCATATTGGAAGCAAGCGTATGCTGTCCTAAGGAGTAAGAAACTTATTTTTCCTCTTAATTTTGGGGATTCACAAAGGTACAGTTAAGGAAGGATCCAAACTAGCTGTGTTTTGGATAGCCAGGAACTTCAGATAGTATTTCTATTGTACAGTAGCTACGGAGGAGCTATGTGCTTTTTTATTGTTGAACACTCACAACTAGGATAAATATTTGATTGCAAGTTTTCAAATATTCTGTTTAATTCAGTATTGATTTTGTTTTGTTTTTTCTCAAATAAAGTTAAATGTTGGAATGCCTCTATTGGGTAAATATATGTATTATAAAAAACCCTGTATGCTGTAATTCTGTTTAGTCAGCAAGGAACTTCTAAGTAAGCAGAAGTGTAGGAATTAAAAATACTGAAATGCTGCATAAAACAGTTAAATAATTTCAGAGTTAATTCTAGTTTCCGGGTGTGAAGAGGACTTCTGCATGGTGGGAGCTCTATTTGCATGATAGGAGTTCAGTACAGAAAGAAAAGCAACTAGAGGAAGTTTTCTTACTGTTCTGATACAAAATTCATATCACTTCACATAGGTGGCAAACAAAGATGGAAGTACTTTAGCAGCTTTCACCTAAGGATGTGTTTGGGTGCGTGCTTCTTTTTTATGAATTTTAGAAAGAAATCTCTGCATAGTATTTCAGTGTCCCTGTTAATGCAGAGCAGAGGCATTTTAGTTTAGCAATCTTGGTATAAGTCTTGGAAGTTATTTGAATAATAAAATTAGAATAAATGTAAGAATTTATTTACCAAATTAGTACCAATTATTTTTTTTTACTGGAACATTCCAGGTTTTTGATAGCTGTTATAACCAGCTGTTATATCTTTGACAGATGTTACAACATTGTCTCAAAGATATGAGGAGAAGAAATAACCTTTGTGTTAAAATCTGCTGCTTAATGCAGTGGGACTGAGTGCGCCCTCAGCAAGTTTGCCGATGACACCAAGCTGTGTGGTTCGGTTGATACACTGGAGGAAAGGAATGCCATCCAGAGGGACCTTGACGCGCTTGTGAGGTGGGCTGATGCCAGCCTTATGAACTTAAACCATGCCAAGTGCAAGGTTCTATACCTGGTACGGAGCAATCCCAGGCACACATACAGGTTGGGCAGAGAAGAGATTCAGAGCAGCCCTGTGGAGAAGGACTTGGGGGTGTTTGTCCATGAGAAAATGAACATGAGCTGGCTGTGTGTGCTCGCAGCCCAGAAAGCCAACCGTATCCTGCGTTGCATCAAAAGGAGCGTGACCAGCAGGTCAAGGGGGGTGCTCCTGCCCCTCTGCTCTCGTGAGACCTCACTTGTAGCACTGTGTGCAGTTCTGAAGTCCTCAACATGAAAAGGACATGGAACTGTTGGAACAAGTGCAGAGGAGGGCCACGAGGATGACGAGGGGACCGGAGCACCTCCCGTATGAAGATAGGCTGAGAAAATTGGGGCTGTTCAGCCTGGAGAAGAGAAGGCTGCATGAAGACCTCATAGCAGACTTCCAGTATCTGAAGGGGGCCTGTAGGCATGCTGGGGAGGGGCTCTTCATTAGGTACTGTAGTGATAGGACAAGGGGTAACGGATTAAAGCTTAAACGGGAAGTTTAGATTGCATATAAAGAAGTTCTTTACTGTAAGGGTGGTGAGGTACTGGAGTGGGTTTCCCAGGGAAGTTGTGAATGCTTCGTCTCTGGCGGTGTTCAAGGCCAGGTTGGACAGGGCCTTGGATGGCATGGTTTAGTGTGAGGTGTCTGTGCCCTTGGCAGAGGGGTTGGAACTAGATGATCCTAAGGTCCTTTGCAACCCTAACTATTCTGTGATTCTATTCTATATCCAGTCCTTTATTTTAATAAAGATTGAAGGTTGTATTGTATTAATAGTCTTGGAAAGATGTTGAAGAGTTTGTCACTAATAAACTGTATTTAGGGAGAGGGAAATCTCTGTTTATTGACGTTGGAGGATGCTCTGTGCCTTTGAGAGAAAGATGGTTTTTTTGAAAGGGTAGCATAATTTTGCTTAACACACCGGAATAGAATGTCTGTCTTTTGGTGTTAGAGGGAGGTTTTGTTTGCTTTGAGGCTTTTACTCACAAGCCCTAAGAAGCCTTTAGTTTTGCCTCATGCACATTTTCTCTTAAACTGTATAAATCTTTGAAGACTTTTTCCTCTGACTACTCTTAAGGTAAGGAGTAGGATTAAACTGGTCATGCAAGTATGTTCGCAGAAGGGCAGAGTCAGTTCCTATTGGCAGGTACATGTCAGTATGTAAAAGCGTACTGCTGCTAAAAGTTAATACTTACAGAGCTGTTTGGATTGACAGGTTTAAAACTTAACCTCAAAACATTTGGTTTTGGTCTTCATATTGTCTTAAAGATGCCCTAAAACTTTCAGCTTTCTGGCACAGACTACCCTTCAACCTGAGAGGTTTGTAAGGTTGGGTTGTTTTTCAGTGGTCCTACAAAATCAGCACTTCACTTGGCTATTTGTCATACATTTATAATGTCATAGCTGCTAGTGATTGTCTATTAATTCTGGTGTTCTTGTTTTTATGGTATCATATTTTTGAGTTTAAAGTATTGCATGTACAGTCCTGAACTTGGTTATTGTGTGATTTGTTTTACTATGTTTTATTTTCAGGTCTCTGATGACGAGATACCCATCTGGATTTAAAGCACATCTCTGAGTTTCTTAATTCTTCGTTAAAGAGATGTGTTCTTTATTCATGGGTAAGGTTATTTTTTATGTATCTTGGACCCCTTTCTTAAATATCTTGTGATGCAGTTTTAACTTAGAAGATTTCAGCAATTTATTTGTTTTATAATTTAATCAGGTACTTCTATAGCATAGGGTTCTTTTGATGCTTGTACTAGCTCTTAATTTTGACCTAAGCTTGTTATTAAACTTTGTAATTTATGTATCTTAAATATCAATGTTGTAACTAAATAGCTCTATCTTTTAGTATTACAGATAAAGAAACAGCATGGTTGTACACATAGGTAGATCATTTAAAAATTGGTCTGTGGTTTGAAATTCCTTTTCTGATATATACAACAGTTACATAGGCTTAATTGTGCATCTCACCGTATATCTTTTGAATGAGGAGTTTTGGGAAAAAAGAAACTCTGTTGTGGAAAGCAACAAAAGGGCAGGATGTGAATTTTGTGCAGTTGAACACTTTTTTCAAGAATATAAACTGTATTTCATCTGAAGCAACTTTGTGGTATTACGCACCCCCACTTCAAAACCGTAGAATCAAAACAACCACAAAAAATCTTATTAGTAGAAAATAGGGATTTTTCTAAATGCTATTTGTATTTTTAATTTTTGTTGGTCTCTAAATAAATCAGTTAGGATAGCTTCATACATTTCGGAATGTGTTGTAACGTGTTCTTTCCATATGTCAAGCACTGCTTGCTGAAATATTATTCTGAGACTTTGTGAATTTGCCCTGAGTTAAAAATGAATGTTAAAATAGATCTCTTTAAAGAAGTATAGTAAATGGCCCAAACATATGCTCTGGGACTTCCTGGTACCATGCTGTTTTGTACAGAGAGTTCTGTGATAGACTTTCTCTTTGGTGTGGTTTTGCTCTGTTCAGCTTATGCAAAGCTGTTCTCAATAAAGAAGCTGTCCCATTCAGGGTGAAGGCAAATATCTTTGGGAAAGGTAGACATTAGCCTTTAGTTGAACTGGAAGATGGATTTTTTTTCCAAGTACAGTGTCATTTGTCATTGAACTTCTGTGAATGACAGTAACAATTGGCAATTACTGATTTTTTTATTATTTTTTAAATTTATTTTTTTTTCTTCTATAAACATTTAATATCAATTTCCCAGAATGTACGTGTGAGAAAAGAGGAGAGGTGGTAGAAGGGAGTTAGTGTGTGTTTGGGGAACAGAGGGGGAGAAACAGTTACTTGAGTGCAGTAACTGGTATGTGTGTAAAACCTATGTAGGTATGTATGAGAAGATACTACTCTGAATTACTATGACAAGCACGTACAAGCCAGTTTGCTCTGGTTTTTATGCTCTTACTCAGAGCTGGAACTGTAGCTATGGACGGGAGCCTAGTCCTCAGAATTTTAAGACCATCAGTTTAAAATATTTCTCTTGCTAATCCTCATATCAAAATACAAGGTACTTGAGTTTTGCATGTTTAGGATGATGTTGGTGAGCTCTCTAGCGCAATAAAATTCTAAACAAAAATGGTATGTGGAGGGTATGGTTTTACTAAAGAGATGGCTCATTAACAAAAAATTATAAATGCATACTAATGAAAAGCAATTTTAAAATAACAGTGCATATTTCATGGATATGTATTTTTTGTTTAATGAGACAGATAATCCAAACAAGTTTTCTTCTAATTTTAGTGATACTAATAAGAGCAGGCACATATTTTCAACCCATATTAGTCATAGGTAGCATGGCACTCCTGCACATAGACTTACTCCTTTCTGTTAGGGAATAAAAGAGTTAATCTGTTCCGAATGTCATAATGTTCTTTTTTTTTTTTTTTTTTTTTTTTTCAATCTTCTGCGTTTCTTGGATTTTGAGGAAATTGTGCTATCCCTGTATGAATTTTAAATTTAACATGTACATTGATCTTTATAGTAAAATATCTTTTATATTGGCACCTCAATGGAAAGTAACTCTGTAGTATTTAATTTACTGCAGCTTTTTGAACTCTGACAGAGCTTTAGTTATAATTAAATTTGACAAATAGTGATAGTGTAATTGTCTTTCATTTTTTATATTGGGGAAGGAATGTCTCTACAATTTCTGAATATTATGCAGAAGTGATCAGCTTGTTGAGTATTTGTTTTTAACACGCTGTATTGAGCGTTAGCTCTTGAGTATTCTGTCTGCTAGTAGGTGGGCAAATCATACAAAGCCACAAACCTGTCATACTTTAGTATGCTGCACAGAACTTAGCAAACGTAATGATTTTTTCAGTCTCTTTGGGAGATCTCATGTTTGGAGGCAAGTCTGTTACCTGGTTGCATTGCTTTTCTCACAAAACAAAAAAGAAAACATGAGAAAACCTAAGCACTTTGCATATAATGCAGACTTTTCCCTAGTTATGAGTATTTGTGTTTACCCCTTTTGTTTCCTTTACCTGTAGTCTGGATTTTTGTGATGTTGTGTTGTTATTACTTCAGTTTTAATTCCATCTACTAACTGACCCCTACCTATTTTCTGAGGTAGTTTCTAATATTTATCTAGTTGGCCATTGTTTCAACTTATTTTGTGCAAAATGGCCACCAAGGTCACTGACTTCCCCTAACCTATGATACTGTCACATGTCAGTCATGAGAAGGAGTGATACTCAAGTCTATCAAAGTGTAAAACCGTGGTAATATGCTGAATCGTTATCTAATGTACTTGCTTATAGCTGAAGTAATTTGTTTTCTGTTGTCACTTCGTCAGATCTAATCAACAATGCAGTTAGTAAAGTAAAACATCAGTAGTTTTTATTGTCTTGTATTTTACTGCTACTCCCACTTAATTTTTTGAAAACAAAGTTTGCTGATTTTCTTCCATTTTATTTTCTTGTGTTCATTCTTTTTTTGATATATTATGTAAAAACTTTCTTTTCTCTGGTCTTTAAATGTTGTGCTGTTCTCTTCATTTCTGCTCTTGCTTGTCTCTGTAGCTGCAAATGTGTCTTTTTACAGCTCAGATCTACTGCATGGTAATGTATGTAGTATAAAAAGAGATCATGTCTTTGAGACTTCCAGGCTATTTCTTCTTGGTATTTCCTCCTGACAAGAATAAAGGGTTATTAAACCGATGGACAAACAAAAGGAAGAAAGTTTCCTTTTTTTCTTCCTTTTTTTTTATTTTTTATTTTTTGTTCTTGTTCCCCTTTGCAAGGAGTTGCATTAACTTGAAAGCTCAGTTTCCTGACCTGCCTCTAGTGTTGGTTCATTCTTGGTGCACACATACTTAAGGAAAAGAATTAAACTGGGATGAGGGTAGCCAGTTTCATCAGTTCTAAGTGGTTTTGAATAAGCAAAATTCCAAAAATGTCTTAATGCATTAATTTATATTCTGTTTGTATTTGGAAATATGGTTTTAGAGCATAGAAAGTCTATGTTTCTAGGTTTGTTTTTTTTTTAATGAAAAATGTGGATTGAGCAGAAATTAGTTTTTTCCTTTCCATTCACTTGGACTTATTTATTTTAATGCCATTTCTCCTGTTCTAGCACTTTGCTTTTAATCTTCAATTTAAAATAGATGTCTTCATGTTAAGAGCTAGCAGATTAAAGAAAGAAGAGGTGTTGTCTTGGGTTCATTAGTAACAGTTACTTGTCTCCTTCCTAGTAGCTGGTGCAGTGCTGTGTTTTCCACTTCAGTCTGAGAACACTGCTGGCAACACACTGTCTTAGTTGTTGCTCGGTATTGCTTACTCTGGTCAAGGGCTTTTCAGTCTCTCCTCTCCTGCCAGTGAGGAGGGGCATAAGAAGCCAGGAGGGAACAGAGACAGAACACCTGACCCAAACTAGCCAAAGGGGTATTCCATGCCACATCATGTCATGCCCAGTGTATAAACTGAGGGGAGTTACCCGGAAAGCCAGATCGCTGCTCAGGTCAGTCTGGGTATCGGTCGGCAGGTGGTGAGCAATTGTATTGTGCATCACTGCTGTTTATTGATTCTTTTTTTTTTTGCCTTTCCTTTTTAGCTTTATATTCTCTCCCCTTGTTACTTCCCTTAGTAGTAGTAGTTTTGTACTGTACTTTAGTTACTGCACTGTTTCCATCTCAACCCGTGGGCTTTGAACATTCTTTTGGTTCTCCTCCTCATCCTGCGGGGGGGGGGGGGGGGGGGGGGGGGGGGGCGGGGAACGTAAGCAAGCGGCTGCGTGGTTCTGAGTTACCGCTGGGCTGAAACCACGGCAGGTGTTCAGTTTAATGAAGAGTGACCAGATCAAGAAAATCCGAGAGCTGGGAGATGTTTCTGTTCTCATTCAAGTATGTTTGCAGAGTAACTTAGTACTTGGAGAAAATGCTGTGTTTTGTGTGACATATCAAATGATACAGTTGGCAATTGGAAAAACTTGCTCTTTAAATTCCGCTGCTTTAGCATGTCTGAAGATGGCAAACCTTGCAATGTTTCAGGTTAACTTGGAGGATACTGTTGATGTTTGCTGGTAAATAATTTTATAAAACCATGTAATCTAAAAAAATGGTTTTTTGGGTTTGGTTTGGGTTGTTGTTTTTTTTCCCACAATAGTGAGTCTAGTGTATGATTTTTACATAGTTGTTACACAGTAGTTACTATGTAGTAGTTCTTGTTGCTTAGTTGCCCATGTAAAATCAGCTTGACTGGTATGAAGTTCAGAGTTTAAAATACAAAGAGAGAAACTAAATACTAGTAAGAAACATTGCTGAATGCCTCTGGGTCCTGTTATATGTAAAACCCAAAACAAAACCCTCTGCAGAAAATTCTAAATTTACCAAATGTCCTAGAGTTATTGAATGTTGTTGAAGCAATTCTAGCAGATAGGGAGCACTACCTTCTTGAATTCCAGTACAACCACCACAGTCTTTGTATTGCTTTGTCAGGTTGTACCTCTGTTGTGGTGCTCATTTTATGTCCTAGACTTAGTCCAAGCAGTTTTTATACATTGATACTGTAGAAGGATCTCACTAAGTTCAAGCTGGGTAAAGATTAATATTAAATCAGTATACAGTAGTGATAGAGAATTTAGACATGCAAAGTATTAGAATTAGTTTTTTACAAGAAGTCTAACTTCATCAGAAATTCTCAATGCAGAAGGGCACAAATGTCAAGTTGTATTTACCATGAAGAATAGAATTCACATTCTAATTAAAGTGCCACTTCAGTGGGAGCTTCCGTGAGAAGTATTTTGGAACTAGTACTGTAAAACACTGGCTGCCATTGCATTGTTAAACTTGTAGCTGTCAAGTCAAATAGATGAAAGTGTTCCAAATGTTCATTTGTTTGAATGCTTTTCTACTGTCTGAAGGTAAAAGCATGTCCAAAGTTGGTACCACAAATCTGTTTGGAGAAGGAGAAGGCTGGATGAAGCTGTGTTAAAATACAGTTGTAGCTGCCATCATTTTCTGTATAGGTAGGAGTAAGGACATGGAAAAGAGAGTCACTTACAGAAGGCATGTAAAAAGTTTCCTTATCAGAACTATTTTGCTTAATTAAGTTAGATGTGAGGAGGTCGGTTTAGGTTTTGGTTTTGCTTTTTTGGGGGGCAGGTTGGTGGGCTTTTTTGATTGTGGTTTGGTGTTTGGGTTTTTTTTTTTTTTGGGGGGGGTGCGTTGGCTTGTTTTTTGTTGTTTTTTTATTGTTTTTTTTTTTTTTTTGAAGGGAGGGACAGAAAATTATATGTGTGTTTCAGTTAAGTTCAGAAATGCATCACAATCTGCCTTCATATGCCTTCACAGTTTCCAGGCTGAGCATCTAACATTTTCATATTCAAGTTAGCAGAGAGAAATAAAATAGCATAATTGCTCAATGAATTTGGAAAATGACTGTGTGAAAGTCTAGTTTCTCCAAATCAAATATCCTTGTATTTCCAAGTTACACTTTTCTTTGGGCTGAAAATATGTCATGGGTTTTGTAAACACTAGAGTAAAAGACTAGGGGTAAAAGTACTCTCTGGACAAAGAGCCAAGGTGTCTTTGCAGCAGTTGTGCTCAGGCTATCGACAGCGGTATGCTTTCCAAAAGAGGCTTGGGTTGCTTAAGCTTTCTTCTTAACAAATTTGTGTTGATAAACTTAGGAAGTTTATCATGTGTCTAGCCTTGAGATTTCTCAGTTTACAAGTTCATCTGTGCTGGGATTATTGAAGTGAAGCTGAGATCTTCAGGTTATATTTCCTTTTTAAACCTAGTAAAATTTATGTGCTTTTATAAAGCCTTTGCATTTTAATAAGAGGGTCTTTTATTTCCTGCCTTTTATTTTTTTTTTCCTTATGCTGAAAGTAAGTAGGAAAAAAGAAGGCGAAAAGTGTTTCTTGGATTTTGAGCAAGGCAGCAAATTCCTGTGAAGCTCAGAGTTACAGTTCCATGACTGCAGTGATAACGGCTGTTATATGTGGGGGTTTTCCCTTTTTTTACTGTAGAGGCACGCAATCAATCAAATATGAAGAGGTTCTCTAGTATGTGTTTTTCAATACAGGACAGTTGTAGCCCCATTCCATAGTTCCAGGCTACTATGTAGTTAAAATCAAGAGTGTGTGCAGTAAATTTCCATAGAGTAACTGGTCATATGTCACTTACTCTTAAAAAAAAATATTAAAAAAATATGTACATCCTATTGTATCTGTATCGCTAAAGATGGAAGAAATTGCTCTGCTTTTTCTACTTTTCAGGGTAGCATGAATTCAGTAGCCTTCCTCAGAAGTCACAGTGAAATAACAGTTTATCACTGGGCATAACCAAGGACCTGTATGTAGTCTGCTGAGCTAATTGTACTTGGTCTCTATGTAAACTTCTATTGATAAAGGTTTCAGATTTCAGTTTTTACCAGTAGAGTCCTTGGTAGCCTGGACCATGACATTTTACACATGGCTACCACCCTTTCCATCTAAACTTTCCACCCTCTACGTGGGGGTTTCTTTAATTAGATCATTTGTTCTGGGTCAGCAATATTATGTCCTTGTATGTACTCTGACTTAGTTGTGTTCTCTTAGCTATAATAGCTCTTCCCTGACTTACGTTTTGAGTTAAAATGTCCTAAGATGGGAGATGATTGTATTGGAAATGATACAAAAACCTAAAACCGTGCCACATCATCTACCCAGATGCTGATGTTGGTTTATTGTCTGTTGGAAGGTGTTCAATACTGGAAAAGTCATTCTCTTGCTTTCAATCATAATCAGACAATCAGTGCTGGAAGATAATGGGACCTAATTTATGTTAGTGCTTCCTTTAACTTGTGACTTCAGGAAGTCCTAACTTCAAGCAATAAATTGTACCTGTATCACCTGGAAACCATGGCTATTTTGCTATGCTAAGCTGTCACCTTCCTAAACTTCTGTGCTTTCTTTGTAGCATGCTTGTGCATGGTAATTAACAGTTATACCAATCCATACTTGCTAGATGTCACCAGTTGGTGACTTTGAATGTGATACAGGATCCATCTATCCTTTTTCTGTGTAGATCAGAAGTTATATACCCAAACCTTCCATCAGGTTTGTTAGTTTAGGTTATTATTCTGACTGTGGTCCCAACACCATTGGTAGATTAGGTGTATGAGGAGAACAGGTTTTCATCAGCTTGTCAGAGACTGCTTTGTACTTAATATGTTCAACGTGAACCTTATTCATCAGTGAAAATTCTAGATTTCCATTCAGGGTATCCATTTCTGCAAGGATCACATGTTCATTTTATTCTTAGGAGAATTCATTAATGAAGAATTACAGTTGAAATGGAGGAGGAGGGCAGGAAGGTGAGCTTTAGTAGTAGGGTCAGGAATTAAAAGCTGTGGCTGTTTTATTTCCTTCCCTTTTTTCTTTTTTTTTTTTTTAATTGGATATATGTAGTGACAGGACAAAGGAATGATGATTACATGGAGATGCCTTTAGTTCTGTTATGTCTCTAAGTGAGGTAAAATACAGTTTTTCAGAAACTTCCTTAATTGAACATAAATACAAGAAATGGAGTCTCTTGGCATTTCCTAGTGAAGTCAAGGTGGTTTTTGTTTTTAAATGTAATTTATAACCTTGTTAAGTTTCTTGTTTAAACCTACAGAATTGTGTACATTTTATGTGCTATACCTGGTTTCTTATCCTACAAATAGTTTAATTCTGGACTGCTAAAGCCACAATTCTGTTTCAATTCAGTAGTTTTAATGAAAATGGCAAAGAAAAAATCTAGAACTTGTGTAATTGAGCAAACTGAGTGAAAAAAAAATGAAACCATTACATTTAAAACATCAAATATTACTTTAATTATGTAAGGCACAAAGAGGATAAATGCTACCCAAGCATCAAGTAGAAGCAAAAATGACTTACTCAGTTGTGGTTTAACTAAACTGTAATGCTAAGAAAACAATACCACACATCTGGAAAAGTACTGGGGAGGGGAAGGAGCAATGCAGAAAGCCATGAAAGTAATTTTTCTCCTTTTTATTCTTTCTCTGTTTTTTTCTCTCCCATAGGATCCTTTAACACTTTGAGACAAATGTTTCATCAGAAGCACTAATGGACATTGGCATGCCTTGGATAACCTGGTGACTGCTGGATGTCATTCATTTCTGTTCATTGCAGAGCGCCAAAATTGACTCCATTTGGAGTTGAGAGAAAAAACAGTACAGACCTATCAAAATGACTGATCCTATGATGGATTTTTTTGATGATGCCAATCTTTTTAGTGAGACCTTAGAAGGTTTGTCAGACGATGCCTTTGTTCAACCTGGACCTGTTTCACTTGTTGATGAATTGAATTTGGGCGCAGAATTTGAACCTTTGCACATAGACTCATTAAACCATGTGCAAGATGCTCAAAATCAACAAAAGATGAGTGATTTTGATCAGCTGAATCAGTTTGATTCACTGAAACTTCACTCAGTAAATCAGTCTTTTAATAGCCCAGCTGACAATGTCTTATCACCACACTCTCAGTTCAGTTGTTCACCAGTTCATCCACAGAGCCAGTCTAATGGGATGTTTCCAGATGTGGCTGATGGTAGTCCTATGTGGGGTCATCAAACTGCCACAACTGTTTCAAATCAGAATGGGTCCCCCTTTCACCAAGGACATTCTCAGTCTATGCAGCAAAATAAAAGCTTTGTAGCACACCCTGACTTTGCCTTATTTCAGGCTAATGAGCCACAGCATCAGTGTGCCTCGCTACAGTCACAACAAAGCAGGAACAACACGGGGCAAGATGCTCTGAGTCAGCCAAAAGACTTCATGGAAGTTAATGTATCTACTTCTCTCAGAGTCGGTGTCAACCACCCATCTCCACCTTCTAATCCATCAACTTCACAGCAGCCTCTGTCTGTTCAACAGTTTTCTCAGACTGCAAGTGCTTCATTACATTTTTGTGGGAACCAAGAGGGAAATTTTGATGGACAGTCTCCAACTATTACTCCATGTTCTGTCAATAATAGCCAACAATTTTCATCTCCTTTTTCGTACTCTAATAACCACATTTCCCCTACGAGCCTTCTTCGGTCTACAGCAGCTCTTTCTACTAGCCAGCCGACACACTCTATCTCTGACTTCACTGGAAGCGATGCCTTTACATCTCAAACGGGGACCAAGCAAGAAACAACTGATCACATATTGAATCCTAATACACCTCTGAATTCAAATAGTTTTCAAATGTTGCATTCTGCGCATCCTCAGGGCAACTTTAGTAGTTCAAAACTCTCTCCTGTAAATATTAGTTTTTCAGTTTCTACTGGTTCTGCATCTCAGATAAGCCATTTCACTGACCCAATTGAAAGCAATGGTTTTACATCTTTAGATGAGAACTTACTTCATCAAGTCGACGCTCATAATGAACCATTTACAGGACTTGATCCAGATGACCTTCTTCAGGAAGACCTTCTGCCACAGTTTGATGATTCTGCATTTGTTCAGGATAGCACAAGCCATGTTTTAGAGCATGACCTAGAACACCATATAACCCCAGCGCAAGTAACACAGTCATCTGACCTTGTTCGGGCACAGTCTCACAATCAGATCCATCCTTGGCATTCTCCAGTTTCTAATCAGCATCTGCAAGACAGAAGTCGTATAACCTCACAAGGACAGGTATGTAGGGATTTGGGGGTGGGGGTTGAGCTCCTTGATTTGGTTGATCTGGTGAAATGAATAATAGTGACTGGTTCTTGTACTAAAGCATGATTACTTAAGTCTTTCAGCTGTTCTTGCTTGACCCTGAAGAAGTCTTAAGTGATGGCTACCTCAGGGGGAAAAAACCCAACCTGTTGATGCAGGCCTTTCTGTCTCCTGTTCTTTTCTTAACCATTGCAGAAAATAAGATGTACAGACTGGAAATATTTAGAGAAAATGGTGCCAGGCCTTCTGCTGCTTATATTTCCTAAGTGCAGAAGAGAAAATTTGTTGTTTATGATTTTGGTGCAAATACAATGGCTTATTGTCTTTTTAAATACTAGCAGCAACATATTTGTAAGAGCTTTGATAAAGCTTGTGTAGATGATTTCCTTCAGAAATTGCACTGGTATTGTTGTTTCTTGGTCCTTTGCTTGGTATCTTAGTGCTTACGCTAATTGGCTAAAAATACAGACTTTTTGCTGTTGGTTTTGGAGTGCTCAGTAATAACAGAAAACATATAAAAGGCTATGCCTATGTTTGATTTTTGTTACTTTTGGCTAAATAAAAAAACACTGCAGTTGTTTTAGTGGAATGTGGACATCTGCAAGTATTAAGCCCTGCATGTGGATAACAAGGTAGCATGAAAATTATAACGTACTTTTTTTTAGTGGTATACGAGAGAAGCCAGCTTTGCAGACAGCGCTTTTCAGATTATCTGGGAGAAATAACAATGCTGCAAGCACTGGAGAGTTTGAAAGACAATCCTTCAATCTGTTTCTTATCAGTGCTTTCTCATAACATATAATGTAGTGAATTTTCAAATACTTTTGAGTGTCCACTCAATATTAAGTGCACTGATTTTATTTTTTTTTTCAATTCCTGACCTTTATCTGTATAATCATCGTTCATAGGAAGCATGTAAACATCAGTGAATTAAAATACAGGCTGGCACTCGTGGATTGCTTTTGGCTGTTACAAGACTAGCTAAGATTTTCAAAACCAAACACAATGGCACAAGTAAAGTTGTTTTTTTTTCCCACAACATTGTAACCAGCAAAAATCATGTTTTTATTACAGTGGCTAGAAACCTCAGCTTATGTGAGATTCTTGCAGGTTTTTCAGCTTAAAAAGTTCCTAAATCAAAGGAAAGTACTTCTCAAACATAGAAAAGACTTAATCAAAGGCACAAACAATTATTCCTTCAGCTCTTAAAATATACCAATCTTTAAAGCTGTTGCTGTGGTTTTGGAGACGGGGTTAGTGGCCCTCTTCGTTAATGCTTGAAAAGTGGTGTCAGCAACTGCATTACCTTAATAATCCTATCATAGTTTTAGCTCTGTTTGGTAGCTTCCAGTCCATATTTGATTTGACAGGAATGACTCACACATCTTCAATAAAATGGCTTGGCAGAAGGAGATACAGCTGTAGCATAAATGCTCATGTTCAGCTGTCACGGCTGTTTTTCTGGGGTTTTCAAACTTGTGAGACTGTTGAAATCCACGTACATATGAACAGTGAAAGTAGGAATCTTTATTTTAAACTAGTGTTTTTTCTAGTAGAAATTTAGCTTGTATTTGAGACAGGCGATGAAATGAAAATGTTTTCTAATGTTCAATCTGTGCGTTTCAAAATAGAGGCAACTCTGACATCAAATATAAACCTACAGACAGCTTGAAAAAAGGTTGTAACTACTGTATTACTTCTGTATATTCTTGCAGCTAATATTCTTTCTACCTGAGAATAGTAGAATGCTCTCTTGTTTGGGGAAAAAAAAAATTACAGAGGAAGAAAGGAACTTAGTTACTGACTGTTGCTTCTGCTTAGTTTCCTGGGTTCAGCTGTAACAGTTATTTTTCTCCTTCCCAGTAGGTGGTGCACTGCCGTGTGTTGGCCTTAGTCTGAGAGCAGCGCTGGTAACACCCCGATGTTTTAGTTGTTGCTCAGTATTGCTTACTCTGATCAAGGACTTGCAGTCTTATGCTCTGCCAGTGAAGAGGGGCACAGGAAGCTGGGAGGAAGCAGAGGCAGGACACCTGACCCAAACAAGCCAAAGGGGTATTCCATACCGCAGCACGTCATACCCAGTGTATAAACTGAGGGGAGTTACCCAGAAAGCCAGATTGCTGCTCCGGTCAGGCTGGGTATCGGTTGGTGGCTGGTGAGCAGTTGTATTGGGCATCACTGCTGTTTATTGGTTCTCTTCCCTGTCCTTTTTAGCTTTATATTCTCTTCCCTTGTTACTTCCTTTATCGTTAGTAGTAGTAGTAGTAGTTTTGCATTATACTTTAGTTATTGGACTGCTCTTATCAGCCCCCATGGGGCTTATATTCTTTGGGTTCTCCTCTCTATCCTGCCTGGAGGGGGGGTGGGGGGAGTTGTGGAGGGCCGAAGGAGGAAGAAGGGGGGAGTGAGCAAGTGGCTGCATGGTTCTGAGTTACCAGCTGGGCTGAAACCATGACATTTAGTTTGCAGGACACAAGCCTGTGAAGGAGGCAGTCTAACACTTTTTCCTCTCTTTAATTCTATGTCATTAGTGTAGAGGTAGGGGTTTAATACATTTAATCTTTGGTCTTGGTTCAGTAGATTGCTTCTCCATTTCTGTTTCAGCTTATGGTTCTGGAGTGTGTGGTTGTAGATTTCTACCAGTGAAAGTTTTCCTGTAAAACTGGTGTGACATTAATGGAAGATGTATACAGGTGTGTATTTGACATCAGCGTGATGAACTGAATGATGCAGTAGGTGTGCTTGGTTGGTTTTGATAAACACTTCTTATTTCTTAGGTTGGGGAAGGGGAATAAGAGGGCACAGCCCAAGTAGCTACTTGTCAGTTATCTCTGTAACCTAAAGACACATGTTATAGTAGCTCCTAGTGAAATGTGATGCTGTTTATTACTGTGTGTACAGTAATGCAGAGGGAGCAGTGCCCGAATTCCCTGCCAGGAAGTGAAGCGGCAGGACCATGAGCTGTAAACAGTAGTATTGAGGCTGTTGGTCTCCCATGAGCATACTTGGGTGAAGGGTGAAGAGGAAGTGGATTCCGGGAAAAGTGGAGGTGGCGAGAAGTCCAGGGGTTGGGATGCAGGGATTGCAAGGAGCATTGGGATACAAGCCAGGCAGCAAAAAGTAGGTCTAAGAAAATTCTCTGGTGCTGTGACTTCTCTGTTGTGTTCAAGAGAACTATTTAAGTCTTACTTCCATCTTGCTACATCAGTTTGTTCTGTAGCTAGGAACAGAGAGAAAGTTCTGAGACCTGTGGAGAGTGTTTAAGGTTCTTGGGGTTTGGGTTTGGTTTTTATTGTGATTTGGGTTTGGTTTTTATTGTTATGTAAATACAAAGCAACTTTCCAGTACTTAAACTTTTTTTTATGTTTTTTACCCTGGAAATTTGAAACGAGACAGAAAATGGATAGTTAAAAACTGCTTGGTTTTTTTTTTATTATTATTTCAGGATATATAATAAATCGTATAAATTGAATTCTGACCTTGAGTTTGTCTGAGCGGACAGATGTTTCATGTTTTCGTCAGAAACTCGTTGTGAAGTGGTAGCTGTCAAACTGTTGAGAGGAAAGTATTGATGGGGGAGCGCAGAAGCATATGATGTAGAGGCCTGCTTAAGTCAATGGTGTATGTAATATGAATAGTAGCAGAAATGTATGGCAATTACTGAAGTTAAGAAGTGTTTCAGATCTGTCTTTTGTCTGAGTTAGGTGGGAAGGGATTTTGATAAGTTTCATTTGGAATAGTTAAGGTGAAATCTTCATTGTTTAACAAGGCAGTGTTTCATACCAGCTTTTATACACACTGTGGAAACAGTGGATTAAATTGTTTTCATCAGTTTTAGTTTGATCACAGTTGAGTGTTTTTTTAGACAGGAAACCTTTTTATTTTAGTAAATAGTTAATGAACTATAGCTATGTGCATAAACACAATGTTAGACAACCTGAGATCTTCAACTGCAGTTATGCTGAGGTTATTTGAAATTAAGGACGAACATTAAACACTTCTGATGAGTATGCTTGCTTTCAAGTAATGAAGTATTTTTACTTATACAGCTGTTCTTTTGATAGAAATTACTTTCAAAAGTAATACATTTATTCAGTGTCACAATGCTGCAGAAATAAAAACCATTTAGAATGTCTTATACTGCTGTTACACTTTCTATGCCTGCTGTAATTAGATTATAGTTGTAAATAAATTGTGCCTCTTAATTTTACATCATGCATTAGAGTTAGTTTGAGAACAGAGTGAGTGGAGAAATGAACTGAAGATTCATGTAGCCTCAGCTTTGACTAATACAACATTTCTAACCTTTTAACTCCACTGAAAACTGCTTTAAGTTTGCTAATGCTAAATAATTTATTCACGGTTTGTAAAGTTGAAAAAAGATGACAAAAATAAAGACTTCAACATTCAGTTCAGCATCTTTAGAAAAGGGAAAAAAAAGAAGGTAGGCAGATAATCTGAACTATAAACTGTCCTAGGAGAAGTTTGCAACCCTCTCACTATATATGTCATTTTGTAATAAATGTTTTAATCTCTTCTGGCTACGTACATGAAAGCAGAATAACTGAGATTAAACTGGAAGGTAATATTCCATTAATAATCCTGTGTGCTATAGGACAAGGTGGTAGTCTTAGTTCCTAAATTTGATTAATATTCTTTTCTCTTTTGTGACTACATGTTTGGCACCTAAACTGATCCTTAAGGATATCAGTGAATTCCAGTATCTCATATCTGACTCATTTTGTAAAAACTGGCTTGAAACCTGCTTTTATCCTTGGAAGCACTAGGTTTCCAGCCACTTGTTTTATACCAACAGATGAGACTATTTTTGGAGAGAATTTGTCTTGCCCTTGTTGAAAGTTTAGCAAAGAAAGTCTGAACATTGTAGATGGTCGCTTCGTGGTGGTGTGCCCTGGGATATCTGTATAGATCAGAATGGCATAACCTCCTATATGAGTGTATAATCAGAGATGGAACTAAGTTTCACCTCATCAAAGTGCAGGCATCTGTGCTGCTGAGGTGCATGCCCTTAATTGTCATGGGTCTTTCAGCTCTGACTGTCTTAGCATATACCTCTTTTTATCAACTCTAAATTCATTGTAGACAAGTATCCCTTGGATTATTCCTCTTGTAAACCTCTTACTCTGCCATTGCTTGCTGTTCTACTTGTAGAGGAAGTACTGAACTGTAAAGTTTTTATGACAGAAATGCACACTATGCAGTGATACATTTTCTTGGCTAGTTACTTTGCTAGTACAGCAAGCAAATCAGTTGATCTAAGGAGTTATGGAGGGTGTATAAATGTCAAAGATATAGTATTTGTCAGAGTGTATTTTTTGCATTCTATGTAGTTTAGTTTGAAGTGAGCCTGTAATGAGAAATATTTTAAAGTAATAAACTGATCACACTACATACAAATTCTATGTAAATGTGGCAGGCTATTTTGCAGAATGAGTTTATGGGTTATGGTTCTTAAGTATTGTTGCAATACAAGATTGTGAAAACTATGATGCTGTTACATATTGCTTGTGAACCAGTGGATGACAGTTTTTAGTGGGACTGAGCATAGTAAGATACACGTCTCAATTTGCCCTACTTTGCAGCATCTGAAAACTGAAATCTAGACATCTGTTCCAGTAAGCAGGGGGGAAGCATGAAAAGTCATATCTTGAAATCTTGAAATGTAATAAAAACACCCCCCCAACAAATCTAACTCCCAAACTAAAAGAGCAACTAAAACATTGTTCCTCTTCCTAAAATGCTTAATAGTGCTGGTATAGCTCGCATTAAGTGTATCCACTGTATTGATACTGTTATTGTTCCTTTAATTATGGTTAATTTTATGGGTGATGTTATCATATTAGCAATTGTAAATCTTTGAGCTTTCCTTTTAAACATTTCTAAGATTTGCATGGATTTAGTTATATGTGCTTAAGGAAGAATTTTCACCTTGTAGGAGCTTAATAGATTCTCTACCACAGTGAGGCAGCAGAATTCAGTTGTCATCTCCCAGCACCTAACAGGTTTATCATGTATGTACAAGTAAGGAAAGTAGGCTTTCCACTGACCTTCTTTGTGCCGTATTTTGCAGCTTTTTTTGCTTTTTATTATGATTCTGTGATTTTTTTTCAGAAAGGCCTGCGTGGATGGGGGAGTCAAATGGTGAAGCTGTGTCAAATGTACAGTTAATGAGAAGGAGGAGAAGGAGAACATCTCTGAGTTCGAGTAGCGCAGATCCTGGAATGAACTAAGTCTTTTAAACTAGAGCTGTATATAATGTTCTCATGACTAATCTATGGTTTTTTGCCAAAGATGCATTCATCACTGAAGATAGCAATATTTTGATAGTTTTATTTATAGTTGAATGTGTATGAAACATTTCCTTTTGTTTATATTTTAATCTAAGTTTTATATAAGCATTTTGTATGTTTTGTCTCTTTTTAAAATGGCAGAGATTGAGGAAGGGAAGTACGTACTTGTGAAATTAGTTTGTAACACACTTAGGAGTATTTTTTGCAATTTACAATCTCTACCAATTTTTATTTGCCTTGTTTTTCCTTTCAAAATACAGCTGTATAGCAAGGGGAAGACAAAAACTGCTGGGCTTCCAAGAACAGGGAGAATGAGGCAGATTATCTGCTTTACTGTTTTAAAGGATTTATGAATTTGTTAGTAATTGCCGTCTCTGGATACAGTTAAATTGTTTCATCATTCTTCTTTCTTCAGATCTTTTTTGCTATCATTAATGCTTTCCTTAAGTCTCCACCCATTGTCATTTGTCAAATAATTAGGCTGTCCTATTCTTTGTGTATGCTTCCTCCTTAAAGAGAAGTACCTGCTGTTGTAATGGTTATTATAATTTAAGAATATAATTTTTCCTGAGATAATTGCACACTTATTAAATGGCTGTAGTAATTGTCTTTAAAATGTGCCAAAAGAGAAGCATTTTTGTAAAAAGTAGTTAAAATGGCAAGCATAGGAAGGAAGCTTCTGGCTAGGTCAACTTACAGCAGTAATTGTGTGGATATCAAGGCGAGCCTAGTTGACAGAAACAAGTAAAATAGATTTCGTTTCTTAATGATATTGCAGAACAAGTGTGATTGAATAATCTAAATAATTATTTGCAAGCAGATGTCTTGTTAACACTGAAGAACTATAAAGCAATTCAGTAATGTGAGAGTGCTGATACAGTTGTGCAAGCTTAGTATTGGGAAGGAGTGGTACCTAATTAAAGAGAAAACAGAAGAGAAACCTTAAACTGTCTTTTAAAGACAGCAATCCATACTGTAGACTGTTAAATCTGTAGTTCAATTTATGCCTAAATTGTAATTAGTCTAATGGGGAAAAAAGTTTATGAAAAAAGCCACTATTCATTGTATTGTGCTAATGCAACCATTTGTGTGATGAACTGAACTGGGAAACTCAGGTGAGAGAAACTTTCTGTTTTTTTGTTGAGGGTGTTTTTCAGGTATACGAGTTCCTGATTTAGTTCTCCTTTTAGCTGCATGTAATCGTGTACCATAGAAGCTGCTGTGCGGAGGGAGGAAGGAGTGGGAAACATCATTTGCTGCAGTTGAGGCAAAATCATTGTATATGGAACCACAGCCTCAAATGCAGAGAGCGTGCAGGTGGGCTTGTAGGACTGGCCTTTGGTACCAGTGGCAACTCTTCTGCTTTGTCTAACACAGTTAAATAAAGTCTGAATTTTTGAGCGGCTTTGAACATAGCATTGCCTCTAAAACTTCCCGAACAGTGCTTCATCTTGACGTTTTGTAGAAAATCAACACTTTAAATGTGTTAGTGAAGTGTTATTACTGAAAGAGAAGCAGAACTTTGAAAGATGTTAACCAGTAGTATGGTTTTGGTGCCAAAGAATCTAAAGTACATTCGGAATTCATGTGGCTTTTGTCCAGATGTCTCTGTGCATTGTGCACTCAGGTTTTGAAGTTTCTTTTAGCTGTAATGTTAATTCTAAATATATAGAGAGATCAAAATAATTTCCAGCACTTTGTCCACCTAACAGCCTCCTACATGTGGAGAGATATTGTTTTCTTTGGTCATTATCAGGTTGAAACATTTGCACAAGTTCCTGGTTACATGAATTTCTGATTCGGTGTTTATCTCCAGCTGTCGAGTGGATTGAATTTGGAAACTCTTACAGCTAATAAATACAAGCATGTGGATTTCTAGGATGATGTGTCTGAGAATTCTTACATTGATTTGAATAAGTTTGATAAATGAAGCTAGGAATGTAGCTTTAGGCTGGAAGGGGTTGACAAGTCTTACATTTTTGAGAGCTGTGTAATTTGTCATACAGATTGGTTTTTCTTTCATAAATGTGGGAAGTTTTGTGTGTGTTATTTGGCATCTGCTCTCTTGATGTCTTGCTGTGAAGGCTAGCATTTTAATTTGTATCTTATGAAATCACCTATTTTACATACTGCCTGTTGAGGAATTAAGTCTGTGTTTGAAAGCAATTTTAATGTTAGTAGCATTAGGTATCTATAAACGTAATGCTCTTCAATAGCATATTGAATTGTAAACCAGAACTAGTTTCATAGATTGATAAGAAAGCCTCTTTAAAGGTATATTCATGACTTCACAATTTAGTTTTAGTTCATATGTTGGAAAGAAAAGTTGCAAGAAGACATTGCAGATAGTTTGGTTCTGAGCATTTTGGTTTTCAGAGAGTCTGAAACCTTGCTTTAGAAAGAGCTCTGATAGATAGGTTTTTAGAATAATCGTAAGAGTAACCCTAAAAGAAAGTCTTCCATTGTACCTTCTTTTTTACAGAGTACTATACACGTAGGAGGGGAGTTCTTTAATAGTATTTTAGAGAAACTTGCTAGGAAAACACAGCTATTGTGCTTTTCATGACTTGTAACACACTATAGCTTACAGTACCTGTTTTAGATAAGAAAGAGTGCTAGAAGATTGGTACGTTTGCAGTGTTTTTCTTGTTTGCTAAATCTTGGTAGCAGCTGCTCATGAGGCCCAGGTATGGCTTACCTTGCTATGTAAATTTTGTTATAGCAGGAACTTTGGTTCTTGCAAGTCTTAAAAGCAGTGACCAGCTGTTACAGAGCACAGGTTGTCACCGGGAAGGCAGGTAAAGTAATTGAAGGAGCATGTGAGTGACTAAGTTGGACATGTGTCTTACTGTTTTTGAGTTCAGTAAGAACAATTTTTCAAAAGATCAGGCAAATTTATTTTGGTGTGCCTGTGTTGTAGCTCCTATTTATATCCTCCTCTGGAGGATTCTTTGACCTGCAGGCACATGGTATTATGAAATCTCATCAACTGCAGATAATACACAGGAGTGTGCTTTCTGACTTAATGTAAGTTCAATTGCAAATGTGTACAGGCTTTAGCTATTTCAGGAGATGTTCGGAAATGGTGACCCAGCCTTGCATGGTGGGGGCAGAGGTGTGAAGGTGCTCTGCTCCTGGCTATGCCCAAGGGTATCCTTGGCAACAGGCTTCGGTCTCTAACCTGGCTTGCTCTGCTCTATGTTGATAGCAGGCTCTGTTGACCCAAAGTCCATTACAGATTGTTAGAATTTCTCTTGTCTTGAACTTTACATTGTGTCTCCTCCTGCCTTTGCTGCTACTAGCCAGACATAGCTGAGATAAAATATTACTGCTGTGCTTTTGTTTCTAGAGACCTGTTTTGCAACTTTTTCTGTTTGATCCCTACCAAAAGGTCATGCTCCCTGCTGTTTTGATTTGGGTTTTCTTTTAAGGTTATCCCAGTGAAGCTCACATGCTGTGTTCTTTCTCTAGAAAATTTTTAGAAGACTTCTGGGAAAAAGTAGTTTGAGTTTTTTGGTTTTGGTTTTTTTTTTTTTTTTTTTTTTTAATTTCTTTTGCCCGAAATTGAATCCCGTTGGTCCCCAGTAGTAGCTGACTTGCGACCTGTGTTTTCAAACCATCGTATTTTTTGGTAAATTATTTTTTTTATACGTCTGGTTTTCCTCCTCATTGTGGGGAGGATTTTTTTTCAGGAATATTCAATTGAGAAAACTATATTCAGCAGGAGTGTTTTCATTAGGCGTGCATGTATGCTGAAGTACTCTAGTTTTGGAGGTTCTAGCATAGAATGACAATGATTTACTGCAGCATGTTGTTTCAGGAGCCTTCATACTCCGACGAAGTAAATTTTATGTTACAATTGCGCTTAATGTACTACGAAACTTGAGTAGAATGTGTTAACTTACGCTGTTAAAACATGGTGTGGAAGAGAATCTGTCTCTGTTTTATTTAATCTGTGGTTGTTCCTCTGACCTAGCATTGCTCTCCTTCCTGTAGCTAATTACAAAAGCAAGGCCTTGAGACAAAAGGTGGGCAGGTTCCTGCTTGTTCTGCATAGTTCTTGCCTATTCGCCCTTCACTTTCATCACTTGAGTAGGTTAAGTAACTCCTTTAAGCAGCAGAAATGTACAAAAAATAGATGGTGGTTGCAGTTTGCAGCTCTTTGTAACTATACTGTAATGTCAGCTGGCTCTGGGACAAAACCCAGAGGTTTCCAGAGGGATAGTGTAAAAAAGTAGTGACAGTAGTGAACTTCATGAGGTTGAAAGGGGTTTTGGTTTTAATTATGCAAATTTTTTCTTACAAGACCACTCCTATGAGAGGTGTAGGAGGAGCACTCTAACTGAAATTAAGTTTTGACAAGAACCAGCTACCGCTAAGGTCCCGTTGTGTTTCCTTGCTCAGAGATATGTACCTTGCTGGTTTTAGCAGACTTGGGACAGGAATGCTGAAGCTGATCTCAGGTGTTTGGATAAGGTGTATAGAATGCCACAACAAGGTACTTTCTAGTGGAGTTTTGAGTGTGCTTTGGGTATTCCTCTCTGGTAATAAAAACCGTGTGAAAATCGCTCTAAGGATTTTGTCATTTTGTGTAACTAATGATTTCTGCCTAAAGGTAAATTAAATCACTTAATTTAAGAGTACTTGAAAAGAGTAGCTGAAACTTGAATGTTTTCAAAGTAACATATAGATTTGCTGAAGACATCTGAATAGAGCGTATGTTATTTAAATTTGGGTGTGTGGTGAAGAAGTTGGATGAAAGCTATCTCAACACATTAACTTCATGCCCCTCTAGTTTGTGTGGTATGTAGACGTTACTTGAATGTTCCTTTGTCCTTAAAAATGAACTCAAATTTTAGCTGCCATTTTGAGTATAAAGCTTTATGCAGCTTCTAAAGTAAAACCTTTATTTAGAATCTTCTGACTATATCTACTGTGTGAAAGAATTGTCCCATACCTTGGTATCTCCTAGTGAGCTCAAAGCTGAGTTCACAGTGGCAGGTGAAATGGCTGCATGTTTGCTTCAGCCAATTGTTAGATTTTTCTGAGTGTGAAGGACTTTGTAGTAACGTAGGAAAAAATGCAGCTTCTAAAGTTTTAAATTTAGATTCAGCTTGCGTACCTCCTTCTACCCCATTCCCCTTTTCCAATTTTTAATGTGAGGTGATTTTGTGTATGCAACTGATATATACGGTATTTCAATTGCATACAGCTATAATAGTCAAACACAGTCGTGTGTTTAGTTTTCACAGTATTTGTTTCACAGTGCATTGCAGTTTGTATTTATTTTAGTATTGGGTCATTGACACAGATATTTGCTGTTATTTTTCTTTCTGAATGACAAATAGCACTTGGATGTGTTGGGTCAGTATGGGCATTCTGTTTTATATAGAAGATATATGTTGCTTTCATTACTGGTGCACCTTAAATTATTGTACTCCTAGCCTGTATCTGCTTGATGGAGTTTCATTTAATAATATTTATGTACTTGACTGAAGTTAGCAACAGAGTTCCACTGGATTAGTATGAGTGTATTTGAGCTGTTACAAAAAAATACATACACTAAGAAAACAGCAATGAAAAGTTCTGTATGGCCTGTATGCAAAATTTCTTTCTTTTGGCTTGTTTTGTGGATGGAGCATATTTAATTTCTGATTTTTTTTCATCTTTTTTATTACAAATTTCAATTATGGTTCTTTCCACTCTGATTAGAAGATTCCAATGTTCTGTATTTTCAAGCAAATACAAGCTTGGATTTTATTTGGTCCTTGTTTTGCTTTTTTGCTTGCAGTTTTGGAAAAATGCTGTACTTGTCTTCCTTTTGTGACTCATAAGGCTTTAAAGTGAAGCTGCTGTGTTACTACAAATCTTGTTCTTTACCAGACAGGCATTTTCTGAAAGAATCTTTCCCATTGGAGACTAAGGGCCTTTGTGTCAGTAAAAAAGATTGTTTTAGAAGTTTTGTTTTGACCATCATACTGTAAGATTTGTTTCTACATTTAAGCCTGAGTATGTGAATTATCTTACTGACTTCAGGCAATCAAACTTGTGAATTTGTCTTTCAGGACAGGAGTTTTAAAATATCAAAAGGAAAAAAAAGTATGCAAAGTAAGCAGTAGTTTCTGGAATTGATGGTTAGAAATATGAACTATTACAACAGTCTTCTCTTTTTTGGTTTTATTATGCATAGAGTATTGAAGACAGGCTTGAGTGATCACAATGGACATACAGTAAGTGAAATCTTTTCAGGATATATTACTCTAAAATTTAAATTTCCTATATTAAACTTCTTGGAGGAGGGAAGAGTGATAAACCCTGCATTTCCGGGAATACACAATTTCCTCAGATTATGTATTCCAAAATAAATACATTTTAATTTATACATTGAAAAGTTATTTTTCAATCATAATTTAACATTTGAGAACAATATTATGTGTAGACTTCAATGGAGGAACAACAGTTTAAGTATTGTCATAAATGGAGTACAAGTACATTCCACAGCATTTTCCTTTTAGAGAAATAATTATTCAGCCATTTCTTTATATAATGTAATAGTTTGCCACAGGAGTCCTGCCAGTAGGTGCACATTTCAGAGGCTCAGATGCGCACGTAGGAAGGAAAAAAATAGCAGTTAGAAGGCAAGATACTATACTAAGCATTAATTTAAAAGAAGAGTAATAAAACTGGAGGTGTAAGAAACTGATATTTTGGCCACTTAATCAAAAGAAATTATTTCCTCTGAAGAGATAGGGGTCCTGGTAGCATTTCCACAGGTCTTTGGTTTTGAGACATTTGAATTCCTTCAGGGAAGGGAGGAGGCAGGGACCAGGAAGGCCTGTTGAGCATTGCTTCAGCAGAACTTCTGTTCAGGTTTTCCTTTATCAGATGAGAATCTTTATGTAAGCAGGGAGAAAGGAAAGTATTAGTAGATCATGTAGTGTCAAAGTGTTGGATTTTGCAGCTTGTGGTTACTGTAATGTGTCTTGTGGATTTACAGAGGTCCAAGAAGGATTGAGCTCATGTTTCATTTCACTCTGTAAGATAGGAACTCAGAGATTTTTTGTTCTTCTATTTTAACTGTCTTTGACATAGAAATCAGTAGGAGCTTGGAAGCTTGTATTTAACAAATTGTATGGCATAGTTGTATAGCCTTGTTTGTATTTTTTTAAGCATCCTGCATAAAAATTGAACAGCTGTCATTTGTAGTTTAATGTACATGGATAACTGTAACCTGAGAGATGAAAAACAAGCTAGAGGAATATTTTAAAGCTAAATCTGTCTTCCATGTCTTCAGTCAAAGAATGTATGATTATCTCAAAGACTGGCTTCATAATAAGGGACAGAAGTGTTCCCTGCTCTACAAGGAGAGCTGTGCTATCACTTGGGGGGTTAGGGAAGGAGTCTGGTGTATCTTTACTCTTGGTTCAGCAGTAGCAGTCATTTTTCTCCTTCTTAGTAGCTTGTGCAGTGCTGTGGTTTTGACTTTCATTCTGGAAGCAACGCTGATAACGCAGATGTTTTTAATTGTTGCTCAGTAATGTTTACTCTGACCAAGGACTTTCCGAGTCTCATTCTCTGCCAGGGAGGAGTGGAAGTCAGGTGGAAGCAGAGACATGACGCCTAACCCAAACTAACCAAAGAGGTATTACATTACCATAGCATATCATGCCCAGTATATAAACTGGGGGCAGTTACACAGAAGGGCTAGATTGCTGCCCGGGTCGGGCTGAGTGTTCGTCAGCAGGTGATGAGCGGTTGTATTCTCTTCCCATGTTATTTCCCTTATGTCCTGGGTTCAGCAGTAGCAGTAATTTTTCTCCTTCTTAGTAGCTGGTGCAGTGCTGTGTTTTCGACTTTTAGCCTGGGAACAGCGCTGATAACACCGATGTTTTTAGTTGCTGCTCAGTAATGTTTAGTCTGACCAAGGACTTTCTGAGTCTCATGCTCTGCCAGGGAGGAGGGGAAGCTGGGAGGAAGCTGAGACAGGCAGGACGCCTGACCCAAACTAACCAAAGAGGTATTCCATACCACAGCACATCATGTCCAGTATATAAACTTATAAACTGGGGACAGTTACCCGGAAGGATTAGATCACTGCTCGATTGGGCTGTGTATTGGTTGGCAGGTGCTAAGTGGTTGCATTTTCTTCCCTTCTTATTTCCCTTATCATTATTATTATTGGTGGTAGCAGCAGTGGTTTGTGTTATACCTTAGTTCCTGGACTGTTCTTATCTCAACCCCTGGGAGTTACATTGTTTCGATTCTCCTTCCCAGCCATCCAGGGGCGGGAGGAGGTAGGGGGGGAAGTGAGAGAGAGACTGCATGGTTTTTCTGAGTTTGGGCTGTGCTTAAACTGTGACAGTTCTTTTTGGCACCCAGCATGGGCCATGAAGAGTTGAGATAATGACAGATCTGACCACAGTGTCTCTAATCGTATTTGTGATAAGCATTCATTGTTTCAGATTAATAGTCACTCGTCACAATGCTGATTTATTGGCTCTCAAAGTTGTTGCTCTTGATCTCACAGTTTCAGCATGTCATACCTTACTTGCAGCTGGTATTTGCTGTGTTAGTGTGTATTGGCTGGGGGCCTTGTGCTAAGGTTCTTGGTTCATTGTACTTTATGGTAATGACTTGTAATACAATAGCTTCATTGATTATGAAACTGATCTAGCTTGCGTTCCCACTGTAGTCACTACCTCTGTACTTTGGGAGGTATATATTAGAAGTGCTCATCAATTACACATCTTTTTCCCCTCCTTGGATGGTCAACCCATGAAGGAGAGATTCCCTTACATTCCCAGCCCCCCCACCAGACCGTTTACAGCATCATTTGAGGGTTCTGAAGGTTTTGAATGACTTTTGGATACCCTTGAGACCTGCCTGCTGATTGTGATGGGGATCACCATGTTGGCACACATACAGAGTGTGTTTTACCCACAACCATTTTGTCTGATCTCGAGAGTTAAGCAGAGTCAGGTTTGGGCCTTGTCTAGGGTTAGATGATGATATAGGAGGACCAAGAGATTTTTGCCGAGGCTGGACAGTCATGGGTGGCAGGGTGTGCGGGGTAGTATGGGCAAGTATCTAGGCCAGTGGGCCCCTCCAGTACTTTGGAACTTCACCACTGAAAAAGTGCAAAATCCAGAAAAATTAGTAAAACACTTACATGAGGTGTGTTGTCATTCTGGTCATACCAGGGACGGACAAATCATGGCAATGTGCTGGGGCTTGGCCTATCCTTACAGAGCCCTTCTGAGCACTATCCAGCACCTTCAAAAGGAAAAAAAATATCCCTGGATCTGATGGCAAAGCAACCGACAGTGCAGCTACTCCAGCTCCAAGCACAGCAGACACACCAGCTTCAGCGACAAGTACAGCAGCTACCCAAACCCTGACAACAGATACTGCAGCCACTCCAACCACAGTGGTAATCACTTCACCTAAACCAAAGGACCAATTCGTGCCAATATCGGTTGCCCCTGTACGCAAGGAGAAAACCAAAACAAAGGCAAGAAAGATGAAGCAAGATGAAGAAACAATGTACTCTCCACCCTGGGCAGCATCTGACCAGGAGTTATTAGTATGTGAATCAGAGGAAGAAGAGGTGACATCTTGACTCTGGACCTCAACTGAGCTACGGAATATGCAAAAAATTTTACCCGTCAACCAGGGGACCACATCATCACCTGGTTGCTCTGATGCTGGGACAATGGGGCCGATGATCACGAACTAGAAGGTAGGGAAGCCAAGCAGCTGGGATCACTTGCTAGGGAAGGGGGAATTGACAAAGCAATTGCAAGAGAGAAACAGTCCCTCAGCCTTTGGAAGCGGCTCTTGGCAGCTGTGAAAGAAAGGTTTCCCTACAAGGATGATGTTACGAGTCGTTCGGCCAGGTGAACTACTCTAGAGGAAGGCATCCAGTCTCTGAGGGAATCAGTGATTATAGAGATGATCTGTCACATCAAGCTGATTAACAGGGATGTACCCATAGATCCAGATGAAGTCAAATGTACACGACCCATGTGGCGGAAATTTGCACGGAATGCACTGTCATCATGTGCCCATTCATTGGCAACAGTAACCTGGAATGACATAGTACCACTAACAGTAGATGAAATGATTCATAAACTCCAAGAGTTTGAAAACAGTCTCACCCCTTCCATCATTTCAGCTGTGGAAAAACTGTCCCAGGAGCTCAAACAATTGAGAGATGATCTGTCTGATTTATCTAGCTCCTCATGTGTACCAACACACATCTCAGCTATTAACAAAAGGGGTCCTACTGCTCGAGAGAGAAGATATAGAAGCCATACGCCGTGGGCCACCCTCTGGTTTTACATATGGGATCATGGAGAAGACATGGGGAAGTGGGATGGAAAACCTATCTCAGCTCCGGAGGAACGAGTGCGTGAATTGAAGAGGAGAACAAAGGTCAAGGATGATCATCTTGTGAAAGCTGTGACTTCAGTCTCTGGTGAGCAGGTTTCCAGATGGAGTGGAAGAGCTGATTTTACTCCAGCTGTTGTAATGAAGAATAATCCCTTTCTACAAGACTTAAGTGTCCAATGCTGTGATGACTATTAGAGGGGCCCTGCCTCCAGCCAGGTGGAGGTAGGGGACAATCGGATTTACTGAACTGTATGAATCAGATGGGCTGGCACATCAGTCCCACAGAAGTATAAGGCTCTAGTAGATACCGGTGCAGAGTGTACCCTGATGCCATCAAGCTGTCAAGGGGTGAAACCCATTTCTATTCTGGAGTGACAGAAGGATGCCAAGAGTTGACTGTACTGGAGGCTGAAATCAGCCTGACTTGGAGGAAGTGGCAAAAGCACCCCATCTTGACTGGTCCAGAGGCTCCATGCATCCTTGGCATAGACTACCTTAGGAGAGGGTACTTCAAGGACCCAAAAAGGTACCAGTGGGCTTTTGGTATTGCTGCTTTGGAGACAGAGGGAATTGAGCAGCTGTCCACCTTGCCTGGTCTCTCAGAGGATCCTTCTGTTGTGGGGTTGCTGAAGGTGGAAGAACAATAAATGCCAATCATGACCACAACAGTGCACTGGTGGCAATATCGCACCAACCAGGACTCCCTGATTCCCATCCATAAGCTGATCCATAGACTTGGAGAGTCAAGGAGTAATCAGTAGGACCTGCTCACCCTTTAATAGCCCCATATGGCCAGTGCAAAAGTCTAATGGAGAGTGGAGACTAATGGTAGACTATCGTGGCCTGAATGAAGTCACACCACCCTTGAGTGCTGCCGTACCAGACATGCTAGAACTTCAGTGTGAACTGGAGGCAAAGGCAGCCAAGTGGTATGCCACGACTGATATTGTCAATGCATTTTTCTCAGTTCCTCTGGCAGCAGAGTGCAGGCCACAGTTCGCTTTTACTTGGAAGGGCGTCCAGTACACTTGGAGCCGACTGCCCCAGGGGTGGAAACGCAGCCCTGCCATCTGCCATGGACTGATCCAGACTGCACTGGAACAGGGGCAAGCTCCAGAACACCTACAGTACAGTGATGACATTATTGTGTGGGGTGATACCGCAGAAGAAATCTTTGAGAAAGGGAGGAGAATAATCCAAACCCCACTGAGAGCAGGTTTTGCCATTAACTGGAGTAAGGTCAAGGGACCTGCGCAGGAGATTCAATTTTTGGGAATGGCAAGATGGATGTTGCCAGATCCCCACAGATGTGATCAACAAGATAACAGCAATGTCACCACCAACTAATAAGAAAGAAACACAAGTTTTCTTGGGTGATGTGGGGTTCTGGAGGATGCACATCCCAAATTACAGTTTGATTGTAAGCCCTCTCTGTCATGTGATCCGGAAAGAAAATGATTTTAAATGGGGCCCTGAGCAACAACAAGCCTTTGAGCAAATTAAACGAGAGATAGTTCAGGCAGGAGCCCTTGGACCAGTCCGGACTGCACCAGATGTGAAAAATGTATTGTACACCGCAGCCGGGGAGAATGGTCCTACCTGGAGCCTCTGGCAGAAAGCTCCAGGGGAGACTCGAGGTCGACTCCTTGGCTTTTGGATTCGGGGATACAGAGGATCTGAGGCCAGCTGTACCCCAACTGAAAAAGAGATACTGACAGCCTATGAAGGGGTTCGAGCTGCTTTGAAAAGTGATTGGCACTGAAGCACAGCTCCTGGCAACCTGGTTGCCCGTGCTGGGCTGGATGTTCAAAGGCAGGGTCTCTGTACACATCATGCAGCTGATGCTACATGGAGTAAGTTGGGTGCACTAATTATGGAATGAGCTTGAATAGGAAATCCCAGTCCTCCAGGAATTCTAGAAGTCATCATGGCCTGGCCAGAGGGCAAAGATTTTGGAATGTCACCAGAGGAGGAGGTGATGCGTGCTGAAGAGGTCCCACCATATAATAAACTGTCAGAAAGCGAAAAGCAGTATGCCTTGTTTACTGGTGGGTCCTGCCATATTGTGGGAAAGCGTTGGAGATGGAAGCAGCTGTGTGGAGTCCTTGATGACAACTTGCAGAAACTGCTGAAGGACAAGGTGAATCGAGTCAGTTTGCCGAGGTGAAAGCCATCCAGCTGGCCTTGGACATTGCTGAACGAGAAAAGTGGCCAGTACTTTCTCTCTGCTGACTAACGGATGGTGGCAAATGCCCTGTGGGGGTGGTTGTAGCAATGGAAGCAGAGCAACTGGCAATGCAGAGGTAAATCCATCTGGGCTGCTGCACTGTGGCAAGATACCGCCACCCAGGTGCAGAACCTGGTGGTGAAGGTATGCCATGTAGATGCTCATGTACCCAAGAGTCGGGCCACTGAGGAACACCGGAACAACCAACAAGTGGATAAAGCTGCTCAGATTGAAGTGGCTCAGATGGACTTTGATTGGCAACATAAGGGTGAATTATTTTTGGCGCGGTGGGCCCATGACACTTTAGGCCATCAGGGCAGAGATGGGCTCATGATCAAGGGGTGGACATAACAATGGACACTATTGCCCCGGTTATTCACGACTGTGAAACGTGCTGCAGTTAAGCAAGCTAAACGGCTAAAGCCTCTTTGGTATGGAGGACGATGGCTGAAGTACACACATGGGGAGGCCTGGCAGATTGACTATATCACACTCCCACCAACCCGCCAAGGCAAGCTCCATGTGCTTACCATGGTGGAAGCAATCACTGGATGGCTGGAAACATACACTGTGCCCCACGCCACTGCCCGAAACACTATCCTGGGCCTTGAGAAACAGATTTTGTGGCAACATGGCATCCCAGAGAGAATTGAGTCAGGCAATGGGACTCATTTCTGGAACAACCTGATAGACACTTGGGCCAGAGGGCATGGCATTGAGTGGATCTATCACATCCCCTACCATGCACCAGCCTCTGGGAAAATCGAACGGTACAATGGGCTGTTAAAAACTACACTGAGAGCAATGGGTGGTGGGACTTGCAAACATTGGGATACACATTTACCTAAGGCCACGTGGTTGGTCAACACCAGAGGATCTGTCAACAGGGCTGGTCCAACCCAGTCAGAACTTCTACATACTGTGGAGGGGGACAAAGTTCCTGTGGTGCACGTAAAGAATTTGCTGGGGAAGACAGTGTGGGTTATTCCTGTTTCAGGTAAAGGCAAACCCACTCATGGGATTGCTTTTGCTCAGGAACACGGATATACTTGGTGGGTAATGCGGGAAGGTTGGGGAAGTCTGACGTGTACCTCAAGGGGATTTGATTTTAGGGGAAAACAGCCAATGAACTCAATTGTATGCTGTTGCCTGCTACATAGCATTTTTGTAGCCCACCAACTAGATGTCTTCGGGTCGCCAGCGACTGGCCCTGACTTTGCTGCGGCCATCACCCCAACAAAGAATGAACTTTGATGAAACCAAACAAGCTCAGCAGTGACCAGGTGAGTTCCACAGTGTCATCAGCAGGCAACAGTCCAACACTGCACACTGTCTCTCCTGCTCTGGAAGCCTGAAGACAAGAGATGGAGCCCGACATCATGGACCAGATGAACTCAGCAGCTTTATAGGGATTGGTCCATGCACTAAGGAATGATATCTCTCTCGGTGTGTGTGTGTGGATGTATGTGTGTGTATATATATGCATATATATATATATGTGCATATAGATATACATATATATATACATGCATATATGCATTCTATATGCATATATATATATACATGCATATAGAATCATAGAATAGTTAGAGTTGGAAAGGACCTTAAGATCATCTAGTTCCAACCCCCCTGCCATGGGCAGGGACACCTCACACTAAACCATGCCATCCAAGGCTATGTCCAATCCCGCCTTCAACAGCACCAGGGATGAAGCATTCACAACTTCCTGGGCAGCCCATTCCACTGCCTCACCACCCTCATAGGGAAGAACTTCCTTCTTATATCCAATCTAAACTTCCCCTGTTTAAGTTTGAACCAGTTACCCCTTGTCCTGTCACCACAGTCCCTAATGAAGAGTCCCTCCCCAGCATCCCTGTAGGCCCCCTTCAGATATTGGAAGGCTTCTCTGAGGTCTGCATGCAGCCTTCTCTTCTCCAGGCTGAACAGCCCCAATATATATGAGACAAAAGCAATGGTACATTGAAAAATACGGGATCTGAGCATGACGTGAATGGTATGGAATAAGGGGCGAATACTGTCCTGGGTTCAGCAATAGCAGTCATTTTTCTCCTTCTTAGTAGCTGGTGCAGTGCTGTGGTTTTGACTTTCATTCTCGGAGCAATGCTGGTATCACCGCTTTAGTTGTTGCTCAGTAATGTTTACTCTGACCAAGCACTTTCTCAGTCTCATGCTCTGCGAGGGAGAAGGGGAAGCCGGGAGGAAGCTGAGACAGGACACCTGACCCAAACTAGCCAAAGGAGTATTCCATACCACCGCATGTCATGCGCAGTATATAAACTGGGGGCAGGTGCCCGGGAGAGTTAGATCACTGCTCGGTTGGGCTGGGTATCGGTCAGTGGGTGGTGAGCAGTTGTATTCTGTTCCCTTGTTATTTACCTTATCATTATTATTGGTGGTAGCAGCAGTTGTTTGTGTTATACCTTTGTTACTGGACTGTTCTTATCTCAACCTGTGGGAGTTATATTTTGTTGATTCTCCTCCCCATCCCTCCAGGAGCAGAGGGCAAGAAGAATGAGGGGGGTGAGCGAGCCACTGCGTGGTTCTGCGTTACTGGCTGGGCTTAAACCACGACAATCTTACTGTTTTCTTGCAGATCAGACAACCTGGGAAAGAGGCTGGTCAGGTGCAGGTATTAATAATATGTTTCGCTGGAACAGACAGTGAGGTTTGAAGTTGTAGTGAACAGATCTAGCTCTATGTCATGTTATACTTAGGTTAAACTTGAATAGGGTAGCTGCACAAAGATGTCCTGTGTGTCCAGTGATGAAGCATCCAATTGGTAGGGGAAATGGGATGCTATTTTGCACTGCTGTTTTAAATATCAAAATGTGTGGCATTTTGTAGGCTGGCGTAGGTTTTAGTTGGTGTAGGTTGAGGAGCATCAGGAAGAAGGCCACTGGTGCCTGTGGAGCGTTTTGCTGCTTTACGGGGCTCTGAAGGCAGCTGAAGAGCAATGACATGGTTCAGAATACTGATACTGGCATTTGTCTGCCCTCTTTTTCATATCACTGCTACATCTGCCTTGTAAAAATTTAGCAGCTATTAGCATGATGGCTAGAAAACCTTGCCTAAAGTAAGCTCATTCTTAGTACTTTTTGTTGCTGTACATTATATTTTTAAGATACTTGATGTTTGCAAACTGGAAAGATGGAATACTGAATTATTGTTATAATTTTTTGTATGTAAGAATTCTTTTGGCTATGCTTATTCTTGCAGTTTTATAATACATATTTGTTTATTGTTTCTCTTTTTTTTCTTTTTTTTTTTTTTTCTTCTCTCCCCAAAGCCTCAAAATATAACCCCAGGTAAATGTCTGAAAATATGACTTACCTTGGGGAGAGGGAGAACAAAACCCAAACGTACTCCATCCAGAAATAATTTAGGGATTTCCTGTTGTTTGCTTTGTTTTGTGATGTGGTTTTGTTTTCCCTTTATCAGTCTTAAGGGTAGGACCAAAAGTATCTTCTTACTGTTTGGTGGGGTTTTTTAGTTTTTGGGTTTTGTTTGTTTGTTTGTTTGTTTGTTTTAAGGAAGAAGGGAAGTTTAATGAAAGTTTGTTTCCTTTTTGAAATCAGAGAGGTATTTATAAAAAAGACATTTCACTAGCTTGATCTAAAAAAGGTTCAGATCTTTAAGTACAGTAAAAAATACTGCATCCCTCACTGAAGTTTTTATTTACATTTAATATCTGTTCAGGGAGTTCCCCTACTTTGGATTTAAAATATAATGAAAAAATAAACAGAATTTAATCTTGTGAGGGAATTCATGGTTTCCTACAGAAAAGAACAAAGTTTAACAGCTTATTCTGATTTTCTCTGATACTATTACTCAGCAGGTTCCTGAAGCACCACTTACTGGGGTGAGAGATTGTTTTGACATGTTTTGTTCAGTCATGGAAGACTAGAAATTAGTGCAGTTTCAGTTGATGTTACATTTTCCTGGAATATTAATGGTCATTAAAAAGAAGTTGGGGAGAGCTATTCTCTTGTGCTGCTTTGCAGCATTCCGCTCCCCACGGTGATAGAGGGTATCTGGGTTTACTTGTTAAATAAAAGTCTTCCTATTGCAAAACCAGGGTAGTGTTCCAGAAGAGGCTAACTCTCACGTGTGCTTTCTAAGACTGTCTTTGATGATGTGAAATTCCAGTGGGTCAATATATCTCTAGGGCTTTATCTGGGAGTTTTGAACTGTAACGACTCGTCTTTTTAAATCAGAAGGATCTGTGTGATTTTCTTGCCCAGAAGTATGTGGTGAAGTATCTTACAGATTTATTTCCAGATGCTCACAGAGGACTTGTTTCAAACAGTGAACTGAAACCTGCCTTTCCTTTTATAGAGTATTGAGTTGAGTCACCTCTGTTTCTTAAGGAGTCAGATAATTGTGAAAATTGTAAGGTCAGATCGGTCAAGAGTGTAAGAAAGAAACAGAGCAGTGGAACTTCTTTGTGTAAACATTTTGACCCTTAGGATAGGGATTAAAGGCTTTGGAAAGTAGAGGTAGAGACATGTGGCATGACTGAAGTTGGTCTGAGCCTAGTAATTCACATCTGTAATGCATCCACAATGCCAATTTACTTGAATATGATTATTATTTTTTTTTCTTTTTTTTTTTTCTTTTCTTTTCATGTATCAGAGCTGAGAGTTTTCTCCTGTCAAGTGGTACTTGAAGTGGTGACCCCACCCTACAGGTAGAACAAAAGATATGCAGTGCATCAGACTTAGATCAGTACAAGTACTCTGTGTTACTAGTTCTGTGTGTCAAAAACCGGACCTGAGAAATTCCACTGAGGTAGTGGGTTCTGTTGGTATTGTATGCCACTTTCCAAATAGCTGTATTCACCATTACAGACTTAGAACCAGCAGGAAACAAGTATATGATGGGCATAGAGTAGCAGGCCGCTGAAAACTGGCTGGCAGGCAGTGCAGGATATTGGGAGAGCAAGCAGGATGAAGTTCTCAATTATTTTTACTTCCTGGCAATTTAATATGCTCTGTTACATAGCACCTCCCTTAAGAATTAGTTTTACACAGTTTTTATACCACTACTGAATATTCAGAGAAACAACCTAACTGTACTTGGCACTGAGCCCTAAAAAGCTGTCTACAGAAAGCTTCCAGACAGAAGCTTACATACACTGTAGACTCGTTCTGTGGCATCCAGTGTTGCTTTTGCAGCATGCCCAGGTTAGGGGCATCTGCTTACAATGGCTTGCATGGGCAATGGCTTGAATGGGCAATGGCTTGATATTCTCCCAGTGAATGATCTGGTAAGTTAGAGGCTTGGTTAAGCAGCTGCTACTAATCACAGCTATGTTATCCTAGCTACAGAAGTGGTGAAACTTCCTTAGTGGTGATATTACTGGGTTCTGTAACATTTAGATGAGAAACAAAACCATATTTAGAGAGTGTGTGACGTGCAAAGCAGGTGCATGTTTCATGTTAGGAGCATGACTAGTTTAAGGTTGCTGACCTTTATATTAATGTTTCCATTTCCACATAAATTTGAAATTTGGCCTTAAGCTGAGCGTTAAATACCTTGTGAGTACAGATCATAGTAACCAAATCTACATTCTGAAGTGACTGTTGCACAGATCAAAACTGTCACTTGTCCATGCTGCTGTAGTTGTAAGCCATTCATTTACCAATATTACAGATAAGAAATATGGGAGATGGAAAAGACAGATATTCCCCTCTCCCCTCTCCCTCCCCCAATATCTTTTTTCTTTTTTAATCTATCTGTAGCATGTCTGTTTTAATTTGGGTTGTCTCACATATGTATGTTGTGAGATTTTCTATCCCTTAAACACAGAAACATTCATTATCAATGATAATAAGCAAGAAAAGGAAGAGTATTATGAGCATATTGGAAGAACTATAATTTGGAATGATCCATTTGCTCTCCTAATAGTTCCAAATATGCATCAAAGAGAATGGAGAAATGATTGAGCCTGCTGGATCTTCATTTTCCAGTGCTCTTTGTAAGGTAACCCCTATAGATGGTGTGGGGTAACTGTTGAACAAAAGAAGTAGAAAGCAATTCAGAAGGAATTCCAAAAGGGGGCGAGAGAGGGAGATCCTTTCTGGGAAAAACAATGTTGCATGTTTAGGTGACCTTCCGCTCAGTTGTGCAGAAACAGCCTGGTTAACCATGAAGTCTTATTTCAGTATATAATCCAAATAAAATCACTTATTTTGCTGGGATTGTCATTCAGTAAAGGAGTCTCCTTTCTGCATGCATGGGGTGTGATACATATTCATACTTTAAAGAATCTTTTACAAGTTGATTCTGTCAGGGGTGTGAGCTTGCCTTTTTTGTTTTTAGTAGGTACACTTTTTCGTTATAAAACTGGCATTAAAAAAATCTCTGGGAGAGTTATTTATGCAGACTGTTCTAGCGGAAAGAAGTTCAGAGTTACTAGAATGGAATTCAGAAGTCGCTGGATTCATCATTTATTTTTTTCAAAGCTGCATTCATAAATACAATTTTATGATTCAGATGATGAATTCCTTTAACATTTCTCACCATTGTGTTCTTATGGTTGTGTTCTTATAGTTCAAACATTTCTCGCTGTTCATGTTCTTACAGTTGCTTAAAAGCAACTGTAGTTTCCAAATTCCGATGTGATTATAATGCAAAAAAATTAGAACCTAATTTGGACAAAACCCCAAAAGTATTGATTATCATTAATTATGTGATTCATTTATTTGTAGTATAGTTGTGATATTGAGACTGTTTTGGTGATTTGACTTACACAAAGGAATTACTTGTTTAGTAATTAATGTTGACAAAGATGATGTGGTATTGCATGAAGATCAGGTTTCCAGGTGGCTAATTTTAGCTGCTTTCAGTGCAGTTGATATCAAGGTCATCTTGATATTTCCTAAGGACCTAGTAGACAAGCAAGAACTTGTTACGCTCTTAAGGCATATGGTGCTTAGTCTGTGCATCTTCCTGCAGAGGTGCACTACCACAAGTAGAAGTAAAGAGTCATTGAAGGCATTGCAGACATAAACCTTAGCTTTCTGTTGTTAGACTAGTAAGGGTCAGAATATAGTTTTTAGTGATAGCTAGTGTTTGGGTGAGTAGATCCACAAGTGAAAATCAGTGTTTTTTGAAAGTGCTTTATGTAATTAATTCACAAATATGTGGCTCATAAAAATTCCAGGGAAAGTCATTACCAGTCCTTAGAGTATATTAAGAATGGATGCAGCTTGTGAGAGTCTTAAAGATTTTGTGTGCACACAAAATTGATAGTAATACTTCTCTATCATGAATGGCTGTATCAACTCTAAGAAAGGCATTCTTACAGTAGAAGCAATGTTTTACTTATGGAACAAATAAGGCAGCATTTGGGAGGGTTTTCTCAGAGGTAGAAGCTTTTTCTGTGCTGAACTTCACTTCTTGGGGCTTCCTTTATAGTGATATGCAAAGGACGTGAAGAAACTGTTAGTTGTTGTGGAGCAAATTAAAATGTGTTTAGGCCTTGAAAGAAAAAAAACACCAATAGCTGTAAGCATTGATGACAGTGATTTGTCCTTGCTGTGGGAAGTACTGTGAAGGTCTTCAAATGCATGTCCTATGCAACCCACAACAGAATGCTGGAGAAATGCCTCTCTATGAAAAGCCTACTCAGCAGAGTACTGGAGCTCTTGGGAACACTGCTGTTATGATTCTGTCTCTTGTTATTCTCTGTTAACTTGATTGCTTTTACATTAATTAAGATGTCATTCAGACGTGTAGTGCACCTTTGCCTCCTACAAGCATGTTAAATTCTTTTGAATGCTGCTGAGAAGATGCTCCCCTGGCTGCTGTGAATCAGGGCATATGTGAGGAAGCCTACAGCTGTTACCTTATCTGTTCTACCCTTAGTATTTTAGGGCTAGCTCTTCCATGTGAGCAGCAGTATGGTCGATACCTGCTGCTGTTAATGGCTTTTGCAGGCAGCAGCAGCAGCAGCAGCACGAATTTGATGTGATTCCTGCCAATTTCCCTGCTACTCACAGGGTTGCAGGGAGCAGTGGGAAAGTGACAGGAGGCTTGTTCAGTGCACTCGGCTGCTGCTTGGCAAAGCTATTAGCAGCAGTAGATACCCCGGAGCTCTCTGTGCAGATTCAAGACAACATTGCATTGGTTTATGTTCAGTTATATTTGGATGGTTATCCTTGCAACCTAGGAAAGTGAAAACACATTTTTCCAAATCTTTAGTTTTTAAATACATGGCTGCCTCACGGTTTTCTTCCCACTTTCTCCGATGCATTTGTCAATTAAGAGTTGCTTTCCTACTGCTGGTAGATGGAATAGGTTTTTAAGCAGTTGGTGAAGAATATGTTCCTTAGGGTGTTTGATCCCTGCTCAGTAAGAGAGAGGGGTATTTTTGTTGTGACATAAGGTTTTGTCCTTTTTGTTGTAGATGCCGTGTAGTTTTTGAATTTCTTTCTGGTGTGCATGATGATTTATAACTAACTTTATTTTATGGCGGTACATTTTTTGGAAGTATGAAATGACTATCAGAATGAAAGACTGCTGCTGAATTATGTGATCTGTGTTGCTTTGGTTGCTAAGTACATGCAGATACCGTCCTCTGTACTGGTTCTTCTAATCTCAAAGCACTTGTGTTGCTTTCCAGTTTTGGTTTATATGACAATGGTGACTTCCTTGATGAAGGTTTCACTACAGCTTTATTTAGATTAAAATGGCTGGCTGGTGCCTTCCTGTGCCTTGATGAATGTCATTTCCATATGGTTAGAAATGTGATAGCAAAATTTAAAAAAAAAAAGTCCTTGGTTTCCTAACAAATAGCTTGCTGTTTGTGCAGTGCTGGAGACACCACTTATAAACAGAAGCGATAGTGCAGAGCAGGAAGCAGAGGGTCAGCTTGAGGAATTAAAACATAGCTTAGCCTTTTACAGCATACTCACAGTTCCACAGTAAGAGAGTGATGAAGTAGTTGAGGACAACTTGGGAGGCAGCTTTATGCTCTGTAGCATAAGAAACTTTGCTTTAAAGGAATAAAATAACTAGGCAGATTATTGCAAAAGAATTACAAAAAAGCTACCATTTCTGTATTGCCCACTTAATTATTAGGTGAGTTTTGTTTGTTTTTGTTTTTATTTCTGGCCCAGGAACATTCAAAGATGTACCAATTTCTTTTAAGACTCCTCAGACTGTACTGGCTTTAGTAGTGTTTTGCTTAGAGCTGACATTACACCAAGAGTACGTTAGGAGTATATTTTGTTTAGCTGATCTCAAAATGCAAAGTAGTATGTGATTTAGCAGTTTTACTAAGCTACAAAATAATAATCCTAAAAGGTAAATCATTGCAATTTGTTATAGATACTGTAACTATGGTGTAGCAGCATCTTGGCTAGAGTTCTCATAAGTAAAACTAAAATTTAATAATTGTCCTTGTTATGAAGTGGAATTTTTACAGAAAGATCTTTGAGTTTAAGTGGCATTGTTAAAAAAATAATCCATTTGATATCCTGGTACCACTAGTGTTTTCAATGCACAATGAGCTTCATTTTGAAACTAAATTTAAATGGAAGTGAAATTCATATGAAGTGTAAAGCCTAATCTTAACGTTCTTTCAAAAATTCAAAATTTCTATGAAAAAAACATATTTATCACAGAAGTATAAATATATATCAAGCAAACAAAAAATCAAATCCTGATCCTTCTTCATTCTTCTTTAATGGGCTTCTGTGACTTAAGGGTGTTGCTAGATGGAGTGATGCTGTCAAAAGCTTCCTGTTTTTTAATAACCTTTCAAGACCCTGATCCTATCTGCTTTGGTTTTATTTGATATGTTGACAATACATATTCAAAGATTTGACTGATCTTTGAAAGTAGCACTTTGAATCAGCATTGTGATGGAGAGGATTTTACTGCTGAGATGTGCCCCCAGGTCTTCACCGCAAAGTGTCCATGGGCCTCGTGCAGAGGGGTACAGCTAAGTTCAGCAGTTCTACCATTTTCTGTAGGAAGCAGGCAAGTCTGTGAGTTTGGATGGTCACTACTGCTAGTTTATAGAAATGAGGTAAAAATATAAAAAAATAAATTGAAAGAATAGTGTTGGAGAGCAAGATGGGTTTGAAGCCACAGACTTGTGTTTTGGTGCTCCTCCCCTCTGGCATCTTTGGCCTCACTCCAGCGTGGGAAATGGAGCAGCAGAGTAGCAGTGAAGTCAAGCCAGATGGACGCTGGGCTCCCAGGGTTTTCCGTCCCCGCGAGCAGGCATTAGTGGCAGAGCTGGCGGAGGAGCAGGAGTTAAAACCTACACCACACGTAGGGGAGGGTGGCCCGTTGGGGGTTAAATTGCAGAGCCTAATGGAATAATAACGGGTAGCACCATCTGCTGGCCTACTTCTGCAGAAGGAGTCAGTATTTTTAACGACATCTCTAATATTCATGCTGATGCATTTTGATGCTTTGTGCATTCATTTCTTCCCGTGCTTTGTTGGAACCTGGCTCCGCGATTACTGCGGGTGCTGAGCCCCGCTGTGGCGGCAGGCAGCCTTCCCCACCTGAGGCAGCTGGCCAGCACCCGTGGACCTGTGCTCGCCCAGGGAGGAATATGTTGGTAAATCACTACGCATGTTTGTGGAGGGTTGTACATCTCTTGGCTGCAGCTCGCTAAATAGGCCATTTAGCAATCTTCTCTCAATGCTTTTCTCTTGAGCACTGCTCGGGGTGCTGAAAGAGCAGAGGGCAAGCCTTTGTCTGATGCCAAACATGTCTTCAGTGAAGAGGCCAAGGGGAAGGGTAAGTGGAAGCCTGAATGAGTGGGAGGAGGAGGGGTTCTTTGGGCTAAAAGGCTAATGGGATTGAATAACCTTCCTTATTACTGGCTGCTGCTGCGGGAGCCGCGCTGCATCGCCATCTTGAGCTGGCTGCTGTGTTTCGTGTCCGGTGGTGGCAGCACCCGCAGGCCGTGCACTGCTGTCCACCCATGGGGGCCCGTGCCTGTCATCAGGCCCTGCCGCAGCACCCGCAGGAGATGCACCCCCCAAGGGGCTCCGGACCTGGCCACAAAATGGCATTGGAAATCCCCGGTGGCTCTTCTTCGTGCTGTAGGCAGAGGCGCCTGTACGGGTGAGAACGTAGCATAACTGTTATCTGCTGGGTTTTGTCTGAGTAGGAAATTCTTCCCATTCCTCAAAGGGGAAGGGGGAGGGGAGGGAAGCAAAAACATGTCTCCTAGCCGGGTTAGAGGGAGGCTGATAATCCGAACGTTGCATTCATGGTGTAAACAACATTGTGTCGATGAAATGAAATGGTGATCAAAACCCCAAAAATCAAGACAAGTTACATTTTCTAACTAAGGCACTGACTGTGTATTGATCTAAATGAAAGAAATAGTGCTTTCTGATTTCTTATGAGTATAGAGTTTAGTTTTGGATTTATCTTTTGTTTGGCTTTTAATCTTGATTCTGTTCGAACATCTGTTCAGCAGTGAATTAGTCTTGTAAGATGTGCTGTCTACTTTAAGGTAACTGTGGTCCTGGTATCTAACAAAAGGTGAAGTACTGATGCTGTTAGCTTCAGGAGTTCTTTGCTTTTTCAGATTTTATGAGAACAGATTTATTAGAGGTGTGTGTCAAATGTATGGGAATGCTGGGAAGGGTAAGGATTGCTTTCTCTAACTACAGAAAGAAGGCTGAGAGAATTTTAGAACAGTATTTTTTTACGGATTTTCAGTTTGTGGCTTGGTTGTTGAAAACCCACAATTGATGCAGTTATTCTGAAACCTACGCCATTCTGTGGGATCAACAGAATTCCTTCTTTTTTTGGGTCTGTTTGAGCCCGTGCCAATTTCATGTGGTTTTTGTAAATGCATATCCAGACCGAACACTTTTGCACTTTCAGGAAATGTTTATGTTCTTAAAATAAGGTAATTTTATTTCCTTTTGTCTCTTACTGCAGCCTCCTTCTTCCAAGAAGACTGTTGGTTCAGGGTCATATACTAAGTTGCAGAATACCCAGGTGAAGACAATGTCGGAAAAGAAGCAGAAGAAAAAAGCAGACATGGAAAGTAAGCAAGAGAAGGCAAACCGCATAATATCTGAGGCGATTGCAAAAGCAAGAGAAAGAGGAGAGAGGAACATTCCACGAGTAATGAGTCCTGAAAACTTCCCCAGTGTTTCAGCTGAAGGTAAAGAGGAAAAGAAGGGTAGAAAAGTTAAATCCAAACCAAAGGAGAAGGAGAGCAAAAAACCGAAAACTGGTTCCTCATCCAAAACTAAAGAGAAAACGAAAATTGGGTAAGTAGACTAAAAGGTCTTATTTCTTTTCACACTGTAGGTCCTTCATTAAAATGAAGACTGCTTACTGATAATAAACTGTTCTCCTCTGCTGCCTACACAAAATTCTTCCTGATCACATCCATGTGTGCACTCTCTCATTCAGGAACAAGAATCCTCTGTTTTTCCTTCAGATAAAATAATTTTAGGACTGTCCTTCTTAAAGGAATTATTTTAAATTAATATCCTAAAATATTCTATACTTACTTTGAAGCATAGACAAGGCCAATGTATCTTTCATCTAGTGTTGTTATGAGTTCTGACCCCAAATTAACTTTATCTGTGCTGTATATGCTGCCTTCGTCAATTTTGGCATGTATCTTCAATAAAGTGTGCAATGATAAACTGCATAGGGAGGACCTGGAAGCGAAATGAGCTTGTTAGCAAGTGAGTATTTCTATAGATATCACATGTATCAAAAGTTAAGCGCATATTGAAAAATTTGTATCGTAAGCATTTTGTTGTTTTCAGTCATAGCAATTTAATCTGCCCTCTTAAAAATTTTGCAGACTCGGCTGGGTCAAGCTGGGTGGATATTGTGGGGTAAGGAGCTTTTGAAAGGCATTAGGAGCTGGAACGCTCCAAGGGATTCAGTAGGTGTCACGTTTTCTGACTCCAGAGCTGAACTAGTTCTCCTGTGTACTTATAAAGGAAAGTGCCTAATTTCCACTGTTAAGTATGTCAGTCAGAACTTGAAATAAAAATCTTACCTGCAGTCTGACTTTTCATGTTTTTAAATCCATGCTCTTTTTGTGGTAGCAGAAATATTAACTGACATAGCTCTCCAAATTTAAATGTCTCATATTCATATGTATATTCTCATGTATGTAGGGCAAAAATGAATGCTCTTTTAATCGGCCCATTTATCTTCATTTTCTTTTTTTTTTTTCCCTAGACGTCAGTGCTTTCCTTACGTCTGTGAAGTAAACCAACTTCCTTGAGAAGTTATCCTGTACTGTAAAGGATCTAAACTTGACACTTAACATGAACTTTATAGCCTTAATTTCTTTCTGTTCTGGCTATGGGTTAGCATATGGATGCTGCTTGTGATATTCCTTAGTGCACTGAATACTGCTTCCTTTTTTTTTTCACCTTCATGTTGTTTAAAGTGGGATTTTGGATGTGTGCTTCCATGGCTGATTTCACTTTCATGTTTTTGAATTTACTTACATTCTATAACAGATATTTTGTGGGTCTAAGCAGAAAACTTACACTCTGTTGGTCATCTAGCGTCAGTTTCCTGAAGATCATATGAATTGCCCTTAGTGTGTTTCCTATGCATTCTTTCAGATAATTTACAAACCAGCCAAAATATTATTCTCATGATAGAAGACATAGTTCCCATAATGTTTTTACTGGTTTTAATCAGAAAAGTTAAATGAACTGTTACTTTTGATTTATACTTAAGCATTTTTTTTGTCTTCGTGAGATGTTTAGCTGTGCACATGGGTTAGGATGAGTTTTTGAGCTTTCATGACACAGCAGCATCAGTTGAGAAAGAGCTTTTCCTCAAACTATGTTTTAAACCATAATAGTTGTGCTTGATCCCAAGTATGCTGAAGCTGGTAGGGAGACTCCTATTTAATTACGGTCAACTTGTCATAATGTTGCGTTGAGCTGTGGAGGTTCGCCTCCCCTTTATTTACTGGTTTAATCAGCTAATGCCTCAGTAGCACTTTAGTTAGCTTAATCATGCTGTCAGGTCTTGTTTTAACTACATGGAACACATACCTAAAGATTTGATAGTCCGATCCTGTTAAACAGCAGTGGAGGTAGTCTTCTAAAACTGCGTATTACAGATTGCGCAGAATTTCTTTGTGTTTTGATGTACAGCAGCAATCAAGTGCTTTGAGGCATCCACATACTTCATTTTTGTCTCCCAACAGCTTCATGTTATGTTGTGTTAGCACTATTTATATAAATGCATTGAATATTACTTATCTAGCGAAGAATATGCACCAGTGGTTTTGAAGAGCAGTAATTGAAAGAAGGCCTTGATTTTTTGGAAGAGAATAATCTCAGCAGACTGTTTTCTGTGCAGATGTAACTACTGGTCTTACATGAGGATATTTGCTAGAGAATGGCTATACTTTTCAAAGGTGGTTTAAGAAAAATCATGCTATTAATTGAATCTGTTTTGTTTAGAAAAGGACAAAATGAAATCCAGGAACCAGTAAGGGGTTTAGAAAGCCAAACAATTCTTGTAAAGGTTTCTTTTCTAATTACATTACTAAGAAAATATTTCTTAATGCATCTTAGCATATTGTGGAAATTATGATGTCAAAATAGAATTGGGGTTTTAAATTTGTGGATAGCTACATTGGTTTTCTCATTTGTCGTAAAACAAACTCTAAATCTCAGGGAAAAAATCAAGGGGAAAAAAATTTCCTATGCTTAAACAATACCTTTAAGTCCTTGTATTGGGGAAGAAGGGAAAAGGAGGACCTCAATTCTATGAAAAGTTTTTGTATATGTTGGAAATCAGCAGGTTTAAGATGTGTTTGAAATCAGAAGACCAAAAAATTACTATTTATGTTTCTTTTTTCCTCAATAAGAAGAAAAACTTGGAAAAAAGAAAAAAAAGGCAAAGTTGTATATATGACATTGCTTGCATTTAAGCAGGAAGTAAAAATTCCCCCCTTCCCCCCATGATTGAAAAGATCTGTAAACAATTTCCAATTGTTCTAAACTGATATCAACTGTAGTTCTATAAGCAATAAAATCATGACTGAAACTTTACAGCCAAGAAAGATCTACAATAAAAAAAACATAAGCTAAGTATGTGTTTTGAACAGTGGTGGATAATTGGGTTTGGGTGCATCTGCTCTCCCTTTGTAGAAGGAGTTTCACTGTGGTATGTCCATCCCAGATGATTGGTTTAATTCGGTGCTTTCTATAGCAAGCACGTTTAACTCGCAGTTAACTGTTAAATATGCTGGTTCAGTTTGGATTCCAAGAGCTAGCGCCCAGTTCAGGAGGTGTCATTATATGTGTTTTGGAAGATCTGAGGTCAGATGCATTTTACATGTAGCTCCTGTTTGAGTTGCAGGCAAGCAGGGAGCTTCAAGAGCAGAAACTATGAACAAATACGTTTTTTAGAAGTTTTTGGAAGCTGGTTTTAATCTGATCTTTCGCATCTCTGCTAGCATCAAACCTAGGCTATCCAGTGTTAGCACAATTGTACTTTCTGTAGTTCAGTACTCAAACAGTAAACCCTTACTTAGATGGTGATCATAAACATTGCTGGGATACTACAAGGGTTCCATCTGTGTAGCATATCCTGTGTTGCTCTTCAGGAGGATTTACAGAGCTACACAGTTGCTCGTCTGTGGAAATGATCTACTCCACTGCTCTGGTGGACCTGAAACATGAAATACTAGTTGCTGAACAGACCTTGCTGAAATTGCCTGGTAGCAATCAGCTGAAAAACAAACAAACAAACAAAAAAAAAAGAACCCTTTTAAATGTCATACCATACAGTTTTTACTGAAACTGAGTAGCCCTCATCTAGCATCAAGATGAGTTTTCACTTCTATATCTCGGTTTAAGGGACAAGATGATTTTTAAACCATCTTGTTTGTTTTCCTTGCTCGCTGCATATGATAGGTATATGTTTGGGGATTCATGTTATTAACTGTTTACATTTTCCTTAGTGATTGTTCTGATATGTATGTACAGAAAAGAAAAAAAAAATCACAGCATGATTCTTTCCAGCTTATTGCTTGTTAGAAATTACTAGTAGTTACTTTCTAGCCAGGCTGTACTTTCTTTCTAAGGGTGGTCATTGAGGTTTTTAATCCTCTGACCTGCTGCACTCAGAGAATTAATGCCTGTTAATTTCAGTCAGATGGTTTAGAACTGGATTCACTAATTGGTAAGGTTTCTGTGACATAAGCATTGGTGAAGATCAATGACCAAATCCTTTTACTACCAAAAGCATTGTAAGCATATGACAGAACTTAGAAGAATGCATGTATATTATATTCAGCATTACAAACTAACCAGTTTGCTTTATGCATTGATTACTGGTCAAGTTAATTCTTTAAAATTAACTAATTTTTTGAGGACTGTAGAGCCACTTTTCATATCCTGGCTATTTACCAAGATGCATTGGTGTTCAGGAGTCTGTGTAAACCCTATTTTTGTGTAGAACTTGTTTCCATTTATAAGCTTTTTCTAACTGATTGTAATTCTACTTCTTCCATTTAAGGTGATGCATATTTAAACTAAAAAGTCTACTTCTTGCTACTTGATGTGAAGGATAGAAGAATTACGAATTTGTGAACGTTCTGTTGTTCAAAAAAGTAGATTGGCATTTAGGTTTTATAGCTCTCGATGTATTTCCACCTACTCAAACATAAAATTAAATATCATGGCCCTGATGAAAAGCATCAGCTCTGCACTGGTGATATAAAGGACAGTATCAGTAGATTAGATTTAGGTTTTGGGGATTTTTTTACCACCACATAGTTTAAATAAATAAATCACCCAAATCCTAAGAATTTGACTTTCAGTTTAATTCCAGGTGGTAGTCCTTAAGTTCCAAACCATTTGTTTTTATCAGAAATGGCTGTATTGTTTCATGTGCTAGAACAGCAATGGTGGGGTTTGTTTTTTTTATTAACTCTTTAATTACGTAATAATGAATACAGCCGTTTACTGTTCAAATGAGTAAATGTCCTTGTTGACTTGGAACAGGACTCACATGTTTTGTTTGCAAGAGCATTTTTAGGACCCAAGACCCTGACAGAATGGGGTAAGGAAGTGATTCTGCTGCCTCTGTATCGTTTAAGTTGAAATACCTAGAACTTGAAGTGAATTACGTAGAAGGCAGGACACTGTGAGTTGTCTTTTATGTTTTGTGTAAGGCAGGGGTTGGCTAATAGATCTGTACTCAAAGGGAAGAGATGCTCACTGAATCTTTTTGATCTGTTAGATTATAAACAGCTTCTGTCATGATTAGAAATGGCATACAAATTCCAAATTTTATCATCCTTCTGGGAAGAAGCTCTTTACTATGAGGGTAGTGAGGCCTTGGCACAGATTGCCTAGGGAAGCTGTGGCTGCCCCGTCCCTGGAAGTGTTCAAGACCAGGTTGGATGGGGCTTGGAGCAACCTGGTTTAGTGGAAGGTGTCCCCGCCTGTGGCGGGGGGGTGGAACTAAACGGAATTTAAGGTCCCTTCCAGCCCAAACTGTTCTGTGATATCTTTGTATGCCCTGAGCATACAAAGACTCCCTGGTGACATTTTCTCTGCTCCCAGATTCTAGTTTCGATGCATGAGTTAGGTCTTAAGTGACATAATTTTAAGTTACTACTGAAAAATATATGAATGAAAAATAATGTTGTCTTCCTGAGCAGCTAACTAAACACTTGTTTGTTCTCTTGCATTATTATTCCAATGTTGTATGAGCATGAAGTGGCTCTTCACTGAAGGAGTGTTTTAAAAATCTGTGCACAATCCAGCAGTTACTAATTTGAAATATAACTGGAGAAGGAGCCAGTAGCTAATATTAGTGTGTTAGTATTATTTATTAAACATATGCTAAAAGGATAAGAGCACTGTTTTTATAGCACCAGTTCAAGTCTCATTCCAAGAAGATAAGCAATCTTGTCACAGACATATCTGCTTTTGTATTTTGCTAATAGATAGATTTTTAGCTAAGTTTTTAGTGATAAAGAAATGCTTACGCAGTTGATGACATAGGAGTGTTATTGCTGGTAATATAACAAAATGCTTTGACTACAAATTAAAATGCCTGAGAAGTGGCTTTGGATGCTAATAAAAGAGTCAGTTGTTATCCTCTGTTTTGCAAAAGTTGGAGTAAAATGATATGTTAAAGGCATGCATTGAAAGCCAGCAGTACTTACTGTTTCTTGCATGCCTGATGTGTATTTCATATTTGCTGGGTTTCTTTTTTTTTTTTCTCCTCCTCTTTAATCCTTCCTGATGTCCTCATGTCCACTGACTTGGAAGGCTTTGAAAATTGTTCTTTAAAATTCTCAAGGTGTTCAAAGTGCTGACAATTCCCCCATCACATTCTCTGCTATCTGCTATTACTGATTCTTAATTTAAAAGAGGGAAATTGCAGTGCTCCTCACATAGTGATTCCTGGTGGTCTTGCTGATATTTTTAAGACTTTCAGTTGTGATCTAAACCATATTAGGAAGCTTATGCTAAGGATCAAAAGCACTAGTGGTTCATGAGATGGCTTCTTTAGAGCCTTTTCTGTTTATGAATCTCTCAACATCTTTATTTTGTTATTAAAAAAGAAGGAAATGTATGTTGAAGAAATCTACGCTGTCTCATTGTTAAAGTATTTCTAGATAATATGGGATGAGATACATTTTAAATTTTAAAAGGCAAGAGAAAGTGCAATTGGAATGGAGTCCAGTGTTACTATTTATTCTGTGTCTACAGCATGCTGTTTCCTTTTCATAGAAACAGAATAGATAGTTTCTGTTCAGAACAGTTTGTTTCAGAGAGGAAAAAGGGATTTTAGCCAAGATCTTTATGCTTCCGTGTAGAAATTTATAAACTGGCAAGAGAACTTGCTCTCTCAGTGAAAAAAAAATTCACAGAATTGATCCAGTTTACAAGCTTCTGAAAATTATTGTTTTCACATAGCAGATTTTGAGAGGTTTTTGGCCAAAATATGAGCAGATTGCATTTTTACTAATAGAAATGCGTGACTTTAGCACCATACTGCTTTTCAGCAACTTTTGATAGCAAGGAGCATTGTGGTTCTGGGCACTGTATCAGAAAGAAGTGAAATTGCGTTTATTCCTCTCACTGGCACCATATCCATATAGAGGAGGAAACATTCTGATCTGCATCATCTAGAGATGTTAAGGAAATTTCAGGGAGATGCTTGTAAAGAGAAGTATGGGGAGTAGTGAATACAAGATGGAGATAAGGCACAAAAGCTGACAGGGAAATGGAATATTATGTGTAAGACTTCAGGGACAGAGCAAGAGGTGAACACAATAGGAGATTACAACTACAGAGAAGGAGAGGAAAAACAGCGCAAAGAAAGATGTAGCTAGAGCAGTCTAATCACAATCTCTTTTAAAACAGAAGGTCCTTAAAATCTTCTGCTATTCAGTGGATGCCGCTACAATCCATAGAAAAATAGTCATGACCTTCCTTAATACTGTGTTTCTCAAATCCAAAAGGAACCTGAGTTTAAAATATAAGGCAGTAGTGCATAAAATGAGGATGAACTATGGTTGCACGGATACAAATGCTTAACATAACACCATGCATTTATGAAGCATTTTAATATACCATTGCACAAAAGAGGATCAAAATTTGGAATAGGTTGCACAGGGAGGTGTCAGCCTTGGAGACAAGCAGAGCTTGACTGAATTCAGCAACATAAAAGAATTCTATGTTGGATGAAGCTGGCTTTGAGTAGGGACCAGGTGTCCTCCAGAGATCCCTTCCAGCTTGACTTACATCTCAACACCTGCTTGATAAAAGTGTCCTTTTTCTTTGTTGCTAGTAGTCTTTTGTTCTCTTAAAAATCAAAATGTGTATCACATTCACAGTTATCTCTACATGCCATACATGCATCAGGCCTTTAATGCCTTTGCTACAAATCAGAGAAGACTTTGAGCCTTGTTTATCAGTCAAAAAATAATAATTTAAAAACCAAATTGTGTGAGTTCTCTGGATTGAATATGCTCTATATCTAGTTCTTTAAAATAAAAGATCAGGTACAGATAAGTACAGCTCGTTTCACTTAACATGTGGCTGAAGCTTAGAGGAGTTCCTACCAAGCTGTGACCAGAGTTTTATCTGGCCTAGTGTCCTCTCTCCAGCAATGGCCAGAAGCAGCTGCAATGGAAAGAGTTCAAGGCAGGGAAAACATACATGGTAACTTCTTAATATTTTCCTAAATTCCAAAGATGCAGAAAAGGAACTTTGTGGAAGAGATACCAGTCTTCCAAGAAATTCTCACTCAAGTTTATCAGGTTTGCCATTAAATCCGTGTTAAATTTTAGCATCCCCAATTCCATTTGACAAGCTCAGAAGTTCAATCACAGCGTGCCTTGTCTGCATCACTTTGGAATAGGTTAGGTGACAAGTGCTAATGTAACATGTAAATTCCATGAAGCAAAGTGAGATAAAAATCGAAAAAGCGGTTTATTAAAGTCCATCACCAGAGTCATATTGACAGATACCTGTGATTCCAATAGCAAAAAAAACAAAACAAAAGAAAAAAAGTATTCAAAAAAACCCACAAGGGAGAGGAAAAAAAAAAAAAAAAAAAAAAAAAAAAAAACAACAAACCCCAAAAACCTACAACTGAAAAACAATCAAAAAACCACAACTAATGGGACATTGAAAAATGAGTGGTGGGGGGACAGACAACAAACTATTGAAGACAGTAGGGAAACCAGTGTGTTAATTATATTTCCTGCACTTATGAAATATGTTTTCTAAGGAATAATTAAACTGAGAACACACAATAAGGACTTGAGGATCAGAATTTACTTCTGAACCAAACAGATCTGTGATTATGCGTACTGCAGCTTCATTTAGAATCATAGAATAGTCAGGGCTGGAAAGGACCTTAAGATCATCTAGTTCCAACCCCCCTGCCGTGGGCAGGGACACCTCACACTAAACCATGCCATCCAAGGCTATGTCCAACCCCACCTTGAACACCGCCAGCAACGGAGCAGTCAGAACTTCCCTGGGCAACCCATTCCAGTGCCTCACCACCCTCATAGGAAACAACTTCCTTCTTATATCCGATCTAAACTTCCCCTGTTTAAGCTTTAATCCGTTACCCCTTGTCCTATCACTACAGTGTCTAATGAAGAGTCCCTCCCCAGCATCCCTATAGGCCCCCTTCAGATATTGGAAGGCTGCTATGAGGTCTCCACGCAGCCTTCTCTTCTCCAGGCTGAACAGCCCCAATTTTCTCAGCCTATCTTCATATGGGAGGTGCTCCAGTCCCCTGATCATCCTCGTGGCCCTCCTCTGGACTTGTTCCAACAGTTCCATGTCCTTTTTATGTTGAGGACACCAGAACTGCACACAATACTCCAAGTGATGTCTCAGAAGTGCAGAGTAGTGGGACAGGATCACCTCCTTCGACCTGCTGGTCATGCTCCTTTTTCAGTGTGCGTTTGCTAGTGCCATTCACTTTGTACTAGAAGTAAAAAATGTGGGAGTGGAAAATGTTTGGGGTTTTTTTTAAAGCCTTTCCACTGAACATACCTAGTGATTAAATATTAACCAGTGAAAATGTTATTTGTTTCTGAAAATATGCCTGTAGTCTTCTGTAGGCCATGTTGCTTAAAGTATCCATAGGTTTTCTGTAATTTAAGATTTTCCTTTTGTGCGTGAACTGTTCATTTGGATGTAGTAAGTATGTGATAGTTCTGTTTGGACATGTGCAAAGAGAAGCAAATGAGATACAAGTGTTTCAACCACTACCCTCTCATCAGCAGGTTTTTAGGTGATCAATGTATTTGATGCTGCTTTGGTGTAAAAGAACTTACACTGTCTGTATAAAGTCTGAAGACTTTCATTTGTTCTGTAAAAAAGGCAAAAGTGGTTTATTTGCTGCAACATTTTCTGTTTCACAGATCTGATGGTTAGATACTGTATAAAATACATATTTAAGGACAGCACTTTTTCTGTGATTTTATTGGATAGCTTGTCATCATTCTTCAGTTAAGCCACTGAAAACATATTTCAAGAGGCTTATTTGGTACATTTCAAGTATGAAAAAATAAATATTTTGATACCCTTTAGTTAAAAACAAATTGTTGGTATTGTGATTTACAATATAACCTTTAAGTCTTTACAAGAGATAATTGGTGCTTTTTCATCAGAATATAACTATTCAGCACATTGTTGCTTCTTAATTTATTCTGAGAGGTTCTAGGATTTCTTGGAGCCAAAACTACAGGTTTGAAAATAGGTTCTTTTTGACTTTTACTTTTTTAAGGGCTTAAAGGATTAATGCAATTCCCTCATTTTTACCATTGAATGAGTTACCTGAACATGCGTGTTCTGTACGTCAGAAAGCTCTGAATAATGTTAGCTTGTCCATAGCTAATTGTTTTGTGTAAGAGAAGGTATATTTTGCAATTGGTAAATGTTTTATATGAATGATATACTGTCCTCATCTGCAGATGGTGTTTATACTGACTTTGTATAGTTTACCATTGTCATTTAGTTTAAATACTGGATTTGGCATCTGTTGTGCATTTATGGATTTAAAATATGTTATGAAACAAAAGAATTTCCAGTGCTAACTGCTTGCCTGTAGAGAAACTCAGTAACAGTAATAGAAAATACTGCCTTCTGTAAAGTTGTACCTTTTGTTGTGAGGCATATATTTCAGATAGTGGTGCTTCCTGAGTTTAATATTAAGGGAATTGCTAGTGGATGCAATGTTGCTTTTTAATCTTGAAGTGAAGTAGACTAGTATGTGGCATTCACTTAGATGTTGGGCTTTTTTCCTAACAGAAAGCTAATCATCACACTGGGTAAGAAGCAGAAAAGAAAAAACGAATCTTCAGAGGAGTTGTCTGATGCTAAGCAGACTTCACAGCAGGCTCTGAAAGATGAAGACTCACAGGTAAGTACTCAGAATTTTTCCCTTCTAAATTTCTGTGTTGTTACTTCTACAGGTCTTTTTCTCCACTCCCCTTCCAAAAGTTACACTCCTTTTGACACAGTGACAGTTCCTCTCTCACTGCTATCTCTTTTTCATAGGTAGAACTTTACATTATAAGCTGCTTCTCCCAGTTGAAAATCAGAAAATCCTACAGTTTAGACTCCCCTGTCTATAATAGGACATCAGCGCTCTGCTTGTATTTGGTTTAGTACAGAAGTCCATAGATTTGAGACAGTAAATACTCACCTGTTGAGCTGGTAGCTAGACCTGATCTTTGCTTTGGCTGACTTAGTGGGGAGAATGCAGAGATTGCCTAATAGAAGGAATGTTTTTTAGTTGAAACTGGCTCTGGAGAACACTTTAAAAGGCTGGTTTCGGACTTTACTGTTTTTTCTGTGCTCTGCTTCTGTAGAAACATAAAGAACTGTTTTCTTGGAGTGTTGGCTCTGAAGGGAACAATGATCAATATACTGATAGGCTCTAGTTGCTTGTGAAATACTTCCAAAGGAGAAGTACCAGATGAAGAATCAAAGTGGTGGACTCCCTCGAGGACTATCTGCCTTGTACCCTTTTTCTGGCATTTATTTTACACATTGCTCTGGTATAATAGTAGCCTAGCTAATTATTTACAAAAATAATGCACAAAAAAAGTATGAATATGAGATTATTTCCTATTTATGTGTATGTTAGTAGCAGAATTATAGCTTTCTTCCTTTAGGGCAAAATCCATTAAAAGTAAGGTTATATGTGTAAGTACACAGTTTTATATCCTGTGACATCCGCAGAGATTAAATCAATATTCATAACAAGTTTGAGTAAAAATTAATTGCGTTATTTGATAATGTTAGAAAACAATTACAAGATACTGAGTTGACCTTTACTGTTTCACAGATGATAATGCTGTGAGGAAAAAGGATCAGAAGCCGTTTTCCATAATGATGTTATATTAACTTAAATGGTATTTTCTCTGAGGTAAAGGTTACCTGAAAGGATTCTTGAATTTATTTATTTCTCAGGGAGTTTGTCTTGGTATCGAAAATCTGTTCAGTACACTGAAAGAGCTGACAGCAGGTTTGGTTGTTTTGAAGTGCTGTAACATCAGTAGTGCTCTGTAATGAGGTATGAATTTGTAAGCTAACAAATGCAATATGAAGGACTAATTTTTTTTATTCGCATAACTTTTGGTGTTTTGAATATTTGATTTTTAGCATGACAGGTCATTTTTAATTCTAGTGTGGTTAGACAGGGAATATCATCAAATGGCATGATCCTGGTGCAAAGGGAACAGCGGGTAGAGATAATAAGGGGTGGCATGGGATAGAAAAAACTGTACTGCTAAATATCACACCACTGCCCTGTCTATCTTCAAAGGAGTTTGAGAGAAGCATTAACAGGAAAGTTGTAAGTTGCTGTGTTTCACTGATTCATTCCCTCTAGTTTTAGAACATTTTCATTATTTTCTTTTCCTATTGCAAATAGCTGTCTGTTTCTAAGCTCAGGGGGGCAATTTTAGGTCTTTTTTTTTTTCCTGTAATTCATTTTGTATGTTTAGTTTCACAGTGTCTTCCTTAAATACATTGATTTATTTCTCGTGTGCTTTAGAGCATTTTTTTTATGACCACCATTTTTAGCTTAGGGAACTACAAAGGGTTTTTTTCAAACAACTCGGGTTATGTATTAATATGTCAGAAAACATTCATCTATTGATGATTTGTTAATCACTTCATACTTCAAAAGACATAGTGAGAAGGATTAAAAACACTTGTTAATGCCTTATTAGGTTTTGAAAAGTTCAATAAATAATGAATAAAACTTGAACCTGGTTCTTAAGCCTTCTTTTTATAATTCATACATCATTTTACATTGGTCCTGTTAGCTGGCATTTTAAAAAATCTACTGTCAGCAAACTGTTGTTGATTTAACTGTAATGTGACAGACAATCACTTTTTGGTGAAGAACAGCTGGTCTGGCTACATTATTCTGGAAAGCTGGTTGAGTAGTTTCACATATTCGGCTTCTACAGAAGAATGATGATGCCTGGTTTTGATTTTTACTGTATATGTTACTGTTACTACTCTACCTTTTTTAACAACTCCACTTGTTTTAACAACTACCTACATGTAGTTTTTAAAACATAGCCTGACCGATGGCTGAATTTAACAGTCAGGAAGAAAGTTACTCTGCTGCAATCTTTCTGTTACTTAATATCTGCTCTGCAGAACCCAGTGTGACCACAGGATTTTGCGTTTTGCTCTACTCACGACTTATTTTTCTCCCGACTGCTCAGTACAGTGTATTGCAACCAGCAGTGGTGCTTTCTTAAACAAAAATACGCTTTGCTGTGTAATACAATGGAATTAATTTATTTTATAAACTGTTTTATTTTGCTGACTTCATTTTTGTAATGATAATTCTCTAAAGCAGATTGCTGTATTTTTAAGCGTTAGCTAAGTAGTTTGATTCTGCTATCATTACTTACCCAAGAGATTTACAAATTAATCTCATGGTTAAATATATTGGTACTGAGGAGTGGAAAGGATATGCAGTATCCTAATAATCTAAGTTCTTGAAACTTAAACAGTGAGTCAGGAGGAATTTTCTTAGACTGAACATTATTTCTCCAGCTGGAACTTGGTGTCCTCAGATTCTTGCAGAAATAAGAGTGGAAAATTAGAGAGAAACCACAAAGTAAGACAAATACTGCTGTTAAACAAGCTTGATTAAGGTGGAGGAGAAAACAAATACATTAACAAGCAACAAACTTCATTAGCCATCAAATCAGCAGTCTGATCAATATGATCTAATGAAAATGTTCATGATTTTTTTAATAGCACTGGTGTATAGTAGAGATACTTCAGCATGTTTTGTTGTTCACTGGGATGATTGAATTGGATGTTAACACGCTGCTGTTACACTGCATTATGAAATTGCTGTTGAAATACTGATGCTATGGGAGATCTGTTAAATATCAGCTTTCTTTCCATACTGTGAAAATATTGTTCCATGTTTGCTTTTGAACTCTTAAAAATTATAAGCATCAAATGTTTATATGGAATGAGAGGGGAGGGGGATTCATTTATCAAAAATAGTATATGGCTACTTCTGTCCCTCTGTGATTCACATGCTTCATGTTTTCTACCAAATGTTGGCATTTGGTTTTAGATATATGTAAAGTATTGCTTAGAGTGTCCCCAGATTTGCAATTCATGTTAGAGGCAGTTTTAGGTAAAACCTCTTTTTTTCCTTTTTTTTTTTTTTTTTTTTTTTCCTTGCTACATGCAGAAGAGAAGATCAAATCGTCAAGTTAAAAGGAAAAAATATGCAGAAGAAGGAGAAGGAAAACAATCAGAAGAAGAAGCTAAAGTTTCTGTGAAAATGAAAAAGAATTCTGTCCCTTTACCTGCTGAACAGCCTTTACAGTTATTTGTTGTAAGTGAAAACTGGCTTGGTCTGTAGTGGGAACTTTCCATTTGTCTCCAGTAGTTCAGTGAATAAAGGTCATAACTCAGAAGGAAAACATTACTATTACTAAGCAGTGGTTTATTTAATGTGGCATCTTGCTAAGATCTTGAAAACTTGAAGAAATTACTTTCTACTCTTTTATAATTTTCTGTTCTAAACATTTGTTGACCTAGCCAAAGTTAAGGGTAAGACTAAGACTAGGTGTGTCTTAAATAATGTGTTAGGCTGTGTAGGCATATGAAAAAGCTGTACGCCACTATTATCACGACTTTCAGAAGTATGAAGTTCATTGAGCCTATGGGGATCTCTGCTTACTGAGATTTTTTAAAAGGGAACTCCTCTCTTTTTTTGCCCCCTTTGGGTTTCTGCTTCACTGTTCAGCTTGTTCCGTCTATGGTAATCAAACTTACTGTTGAGCCATTCTAGGTAAATAGAGTGGCAGTGTTTGTGAGATGTTAGGAGAAATGCCAAAGTTTTAAGGAAGGAGAAAGATAGCATGGTTGGGAACAAATCAGACAGGAGGGAAGGTGACTCTTGACTGGAAGCAACCTTTCAAGATCAGCTCTTTATCTCTGGAACCACAGGTTCAGTCTTGGCAGAGCCAAGTAACCCTTATATGTGTCACACCTAAACCATGCTGGAATTCCCAGGCATGACCTCGTCTACCTGATTTGGCAGGGTGTTTGTTATCTGTGTTCAGAGTAAACCTATTACATTGAGTTTGACACATACTGGTTTTGTTTTAATTTTTATTTTTTTTAGCCTGTCTGCCAAAGTAATTTTTTTTTCCATATCTTTATAATGGAATTCTAGCTATGTCCACAGTGTCAGGTCAGCTCAGCAGGTCATTCACAGTCTGTGTCTGGGAAGCATCGATCACCATTGCTTGTACATTGTGTTTGGCAGGTGACCATTGCATCTGATGCTCTTTGGAAGTGCCAGACTTACTGTACTTTAGCATACATATAGACCTGGCATTTGAATTTTACTTCCAGACTGTTAAAGAGAACACTTCTGGTCAAATCTACCTTTATTGTTGATCTTCTAACAAGCCACTTATGTTTGAAGGTATTAAGCCTGATCAGGTTGAAAAGAGGACATTTACTGCAATTTATAATGTAATTTTTTTCCTGTTTTAAGCCTGAAGGTTTGAAGAGAGGGCATTTACTACAATTTCTGTTATTGTTTTCCTGCATTTATAGGAAAATCCAAGTGAAGAAGATGCAGCAATTGTAGACAAAATCTTATCCTCCAGGGTAATAAAAAAAGAAGTAAGTGATTATCATGGGATGAAACTGCTTATTTGAAAAAGGGGTTTGTTTGTATCTGACGTTTAACATTTACAATGAATTTCGTTTCCTAGATATCTTCTGGGATGACAGTAGAAACAGAAGAATTTTTTGTAAAATACAAGAACTAGTAAGTACTAAAAAGTTGTTTCATTGGAGGTGTTGTCTGAAATGATAAGTACCTTATACATCTTCTAAAGTTTTGTGTTGTTGAATATTAATTTATAACTAGATTTTGTCATCTTTAGATATTTTTTGCAAGTTAAAAATTGCTAAGAATCTGTATTACGTTCTTAGTAATAACTCTAGAACTGTCAGGATTGTGAAACCAGCACTGGCCAATAAGATGTCAGCCATTACTGCTAGAAGAACAGAATTTCTAGAGAAGATAAGTTTATTAAATTCATCAGGGGCTATGTGCCACAGGCTAATTTTAATTTCATGAATTTAAATCAGAGCTATTTTGTGAACCTATATTAGATTTAGTGTCATACATTTAGGAGAGGTTGATGTAGGAGTTGGTCTTACTGTTTTAAAAAGGAAAAAAAAACCTCGTAGCAATAGAAATGATTTTATGTCAGAAGCAGGAAATAAAAAAGAATAAAGAAACAGAATTTTTCGCATGCGTTCCTATTTTAAATTTTGTACGTAACTTGCTGTCACTACTCAGTTCTTGATGTTGAAAATACAAGCACTTTTTCAGTTCTGTATATATGAGTAATTTGATTAGATACTTGCTAATAAATGCGATTTCTGTGAGATTCTGGATTCACATGTTTCTGGAGACCATTTAGCTCTTGCTCTCTGAAAGGGTAAAGCCTGTCTTTCCATCTGAGAATAGGTAATACCCAGCAATAGTCCTTCTTTATTTCTGTCGTACCTTTAGAAAGCTTAAAAAGTTATAAAAACATATTAAAAAGAGTGGTGTGAGGGAGAGAGATCTGTATTTCTGGCAAATCAATCTGACTTCAGAAAGGCTCACTTTGGGTGCAGTTAGATGTGTAGGTACTGGTGCTCATGCTTCCCTCCTTCCTTAGACTGTTACTTTGTGCTTCTCTCCAAACCCAATCTGATGACCTGTTCCTTTTTGCCATGGGCTCATTTATGTATTGCAGCAGTACTTGTGAAGAGATATTTACATGTAGTGCATGAAAAAGATCCAATATATTAAGTACTTTATATCTCTGGCTGCTTTCTGATAGAGTTGTCATATTTTAAACTTGATTTAGTTAAGCTCACTTTAAATACACTCGTTTCTCTTCTTAGGACACATGAAATAAATCTATGAATCTGCAGAATTCTATGGATCCTAGCCCAAAAACACTGCCTTAACTAGATGCTCTAAGACAGTTATTTGGAAGAATAAATCTTTGATGTTTACAGTGAATTCTGTCGTAAATGATAAAATGTTCTTAGAGTGAAAATCTGGTTTATAAAATAGATTATTTTAACTTTATATTAAAAATAGTAAGCTTTTGCTTTTACTAATACATTGATGTTAATCTCTCTAATTTTAGCTCTTATCTCCACTGTGAGTGGGCCACAGAACAGCAGCTTTTAAAGGATAAAAGAATCCAGCAGAAAATAAAACGATTCAAATTAAGGCAAGCACAAAGAGCTCACTTTTTTGCAGATGTGAGTATGAAATAGATAACTAAAAAAGTTTTTTTTCATTGTAAAATTGAGATTAAGGGCTTGCTTTTAAGCAGAACAGCTGTATATTGATCAGTAGAAATTAGCCATTGGAATTGAGATTTTGGTTGCAGCAGGTTGGGTTATTTTTGTTTCAAGTAATTTTAAGAGAAGGGTCTTCTGGAGTTGCTGGACTATTCTGACATGCATGCTTAAAATTGTGACTGGGTAACTACTTACAAGTGATAAGGAGGGGAAGATTGTTAGTAGGGCTAGTTTCTCTACTATATGACTTTCCCAAGACAGCACTTAATCTCTAAATGACTGCATTTTCTGTTTTAATGCCAGATATCTCCTCAGTGCCCATTGCTAAAGAAAAAATGAGGAGGGAGTATCTTAAAAAATGCAAGTGCAAAAGCCTTGGCTGTTTCCAACTGCCAAATTCATTTTGCATATGATAAGACTCAGGCATATGCCAACTTTTTTTTATCTCTCTGCTGATCTTACTACTCTTGCATTGCAGATGGAAGAAGAACCTTTTAATCCTGACTATGTTGAAGTAGATCGGGTATTAGAAGTATCTCTTTGTGAGGATAAGGACACTGGTGAGGTAAATACATCCTAAAGCAAGTGAAGAAGATACACCTCCAAGTAGTTTTTGATAATAGTGGGGTTATTTTAGCAGATTTCAGAGTAGCACCTTAATGATTGCAAGCTTCCGTAATATTTTTAATGATACATGACAATCGTCTCATTTCCTATGCTAGTCATGTGTTTTGCAATAGAAATCGGAGTACCAATGGCTTATATTTGTATTGGTATTACTAGGTTATACAATAGTACTTGAAGTACTTCTTCTGGAAGGCTATTGCAGAGCAAACACGTAAGATCAGAAAATTAAAGAAAACAGAAAAGCAAATCAATCAAATTGTTTAAATTCAGAAAGAGTATGAACTAGGCTGAGAACAAAACTGACAGTTGCTGATTAAGTCTGTTGGAATAGCTGTGATGCTTATTTTGTTCTTCTGGACAGCAAAATGAACAGATTTTTATCCAGTGATTTCTCTGTTAATCTTCCTAAAGCAGGGTTGGGAGTTGAAGTTATTTTTTATTGTATGCAGCAAACTTGCTGTTTATTACACTTTTTAGGAAAACATGTGTTGTTGTCATAAGACTTTGCCCAAGATCTTGGAAGTTCAAATTTTATTTCATTTTTAAACATTTATTTACTGAATCTAAATAAGATGATTGGCATTGGTTCCATCTTTTGAGATTTTCCTATATTCTGGACGACCTGTGAAGCTTTCTATTTTCTTGAGAAGACCTTTGTTTTTAGGACTTAAGAAAGTTCTTTGGTTTAGGTTTAGGTAGCTTGGTTTGGACAGTGGAGGAGATGTTCTGGGTAGCACCTCTCTAGTTCAGTAAACTCTAGTTTGTGGAAATGTGGCAGACATCACAAGTGTAGTAATTTATCTTTCCTAAGACTAAGATCTACTTGTGGATAAATGGAATTAAAGAAGTACTGCAGAGGTCTACAACAAGTAACAGAGTATGAGAAATGAAGGATAAGTAAGTAGGTAACAAGATACACACAATATTTTAAATATTATCAGAAGTGTGCTTCTGTTCCCAGCTCTCATGCTAGCTAGTTACTCGAATACTAAGGCATATTAACAGTCTGTATACTAAATTAAAAGCTGATAACATTCAGAATTTTCTTCTGCAGCCTGTTATTTACTATTTAGTAAAATGGTGTTCATTGCCATATGAAGACAGTACGTGGGAGCTGAAAGAAGATGTAGATCAAGCAAAAATAGAAGAATTTGAGCAATTGCAAGCTTCCCGGCCTGACTCCAGGAGATTGGTAAAATTACACCTAATTTACTTGTCTGTCTTAGCAAATTGGATATTTTTTTCCCAACTTTAAGCTTCTGTGTTAAAACATAAGGCTTATCAGCATTCTGTGTAAAGGTTTTCTGTGCTTTGTTACCTATGAATAATAATATTTTCAGGTAGGCATAGATAAATAATTAGTTACTCTGCTAAAAAGAATGTTTTGGAAAAAAATATGACTAGCTATAATTTTATTTGAGTGAGGAGCAGTACATTGAAACTGGCTATCACAGGATCTAAACAGTATTAAGATGAGGAAGCAGAATAAACATCCTTTACGTAACGAACAGGGTTAAGTCTTATGCTTTGACACTGAAGGAAATTGGGAAACGAGATCTGTCAAACAGATTCTGTAGTTACTTCCTGCTTTTATTTTTCTTGTGGTCTTAAGTGGGTAGCTGAAAGGAAGGAAAATGCATCTAATGAAGAAATGTGTTTTATCTTTCAATTATGAATCTTCTGTCTTACAGAGCAGGAGAAAACAAAATACTTCTATTTGAAGTCCTGTGTGTCATTGTCAGAGTGAGACGAGTGTCATGTGTGGTGTAGTACCACACTTGTTCTAACTTATTTTACATAACTGAATACGCACAGTGTTCTCATCTGTTGGCTTTGATTTTAAGTTTTTCCATCTATGGATAATGACAGTAGTCACGATTAACGTGTTCGCATTATATTTAGTTAATTTTTCTAGTATTTATTTTAAATCCTGCCATTTTGGCATGTGGGAAGAAGGGCTTTTTATACCTCTCTGTTGCCATATTTGGCTTTGAGAGAAAAAGATGACTAAAGTGCACCTGTACAACTGACAGTCATCTTAGCATCAGCAACAAGTATTTTCTGTTCCAGGCTCCAGCAATTACAAGAAAGTGTTTCCTGTCAGCAGCCATGTGAGCAGGAGCGTGGCTGCTGCTGGTGTCGGGGAGTGGACAGATGGGTGCTTTGAGAGAGGGGAGGAAGCCACAGCTGCTAGGGAGGTTCAGCTACTGCTCAGATATGGGTGTCAGGTGATGCTGACATTGGCAAGAAAGAGATATAAAATTCAACTCTGAAATTCAGAGCTTGCAGATCAGGCCACATGAGTCTAGAGTGAATGCAAGCTTTTATAAAAACTGAGAAATGGGGGGAGTGCATCTGATCATAAAAGCTCATAACTAAAAATATTTCTCTTGAATGTGTGGGTTTGTTCAAGGTACAAAGCAGAAGCTATTCTAAGAGAGTGTTTTCCACTAGAAATCCTACCTAATATCAGTCAAGAACTTCAAAATCGCTAAGTTGCGTGCTAAGCTAATGGCCAGACAGTTGAGTCTCCAGGCTTGGGAATTAGTGTGTGTGTTTTTATTTAGCTTCTCAGCTTTCTGTTAGCTTGCTAGGGATATTATGATGATGTACTGTGATACTGTTGCAGTCTGTTCCATCCTGTCCTCTGCATCATGATCTTGCATATACTTATAATGTCTTTCATCCAATCTCTTGGTGAAATTGATTCAGGGAACTAAACCACTCATAAGTCTACTTGTTTGTGTTCTTGGTGTAGGCTTCCCGTATCGGCTTGCTGTGAGTTTAAGTGATCAGGATTGACCAGGGCATGTGCTAAAAAGAAAGGGCAGGATCACAGCAACTCAGTGCAGATTGCCCATACTGCTTCAGAATAGTGTCAGCAGCCAGCATTACCCAGACTTTGAGGATTTTGGTAGTCCCAAATACTCAGTTGTAGAACAGCTGTTCTTAGAGCTTCCAGAGAGAAACTGCGTATGTTCTTGAAGTTTCTTGTATAAGTAAATTAGTGTTTCAAATTGCCAGTGGCAAGCTGTTTGCATTCTTGGTTTCAGAAATCAGTTGCTTGATATTATTAATTTGAAAAGTACTTCTTTATGTTGATAAATAAATACAAATTTCAGGTTTCCACAGGCTATTTAATTAGTAAATAAAGTTAACACCTTCACAGTTTTAAGGTTGAATAATTGCATTCTAAATCTAAGTTTTTACACTTTGGAAATAATGGGTTAAAGCGTTTTGGAAAATAAAGCATGTACCAGTTTGCACATGTATTAATCTTTCCCTTAAAGGATCGACCACCTCCGAACTCCTGGAAGAAGATAGAACACTCCAGGGAATATAAAAATGGCAATCAGCTCAGGGAGTATCAACTGGAAGGACTTAACTGGCTCCTATTCAACTGGTACAATAGGTATATCCATGGAATGTTTTTTAATGTAAACTTTAAACCATATGGAGTGAACCAATATTACGGGGGATGAATACAGTTTAAATTAAATTTATCTTAACCTCTCTGCTTATAGCTCAAAGGCTGTAACTGGAAAAAAATAATTTCTGTTGCTTTGGGTGTACAAGTATGTTTTGAGCAACAAGAATAACAAAAAGCAAATCTTAAAAGGCTATAACATAATTGAAAATACTTTTTCAAGCCCTGTGAGGTAATAAAAGCAAAAAACAGCTTCCACCAAAGTACAAGCTTTCAGAATTTTTGGAACAGTTAGGAAACTGTTGCGTATTTCAAAATAATTTCTAGAATTAGTTATACTAGAGTTACCTCTCTTCAAAATTACCCAAATGAAGTTATGTTTCTTCAAAATAAAGGCTAGTAAATAATTGTGTTTTCTATGTTGTAAACTAAAGGTAACTTTTGTTAAATAATGCTGTGATACATTAACAGGAATGTAATAGCTTTCGAGATTTTTTTCCCAGAACAGTGTATTTTCTTTGTATCTAAATCGCATTTCTGTTCATGAATCATAGAATCGTGGAATAGTTAGGGTTGGAAAGGACCTTAAGATCATCTAGTTCCAACACCCCTGCCATGGGCAGGGGCACCTCCCACTAAACCATGTCACCCAAGGCTCTGTCCAGCCTGGCCTTGAACATCGCCAGCGATGGAGCATTCACAACTTCCTGCTTGCTTTATTTCTAAATATCAGTTGCCTGTCCTCTATAGAGGTGATGTCAGAGAGCATATGATTTCACCATACTATTTTAATTCTTAGTCAGGCACTGCATAGCTGTGTGAGCAGGTGTGCAAATAGCTTGAAGGGCTGGAATGTATGGCTGAGGGTGAGCACCTAATGGTATTTCATGTAGTAATCTGGTTATATGCATCTGCCTAAGCTCTGGAAACAAGAAGGGAAATTTGGCAGTAATGCTAGAATGTGTTCCTTTTATGTGAGTGTAGCTTTAATACTTTCCATCTGTGACTTTCAGGGAATCTTCATCAATTTCTAGCAGTTTTGTCAAGATTGATGTTAAAGATAGGAAATCTGATTGATTTGAATTCCATTAATTAGGGCCAGTACAGCTCCGGAAGAATACTTTTTGAATCTTTTTCTAGGAGAACCTAATGGAACGTTCTCAGGTTTTGCCAGTGCTAAACATGATTCAAAGCTTGTAATTTTGTGTGCTGAGTTAACTTAACCAGGGAAAGTTTGCAAGCATCTTTTACAGTGCCCCAATTTTGACTATTTGACAACTTGACTTTATTTTTATTAATTGCGCATTTGAGTAACAGCTTTAGTGTCTGTACTTTCTCTGATGCTAATCACAAATATATTTTGTTTTCAGGCGAAATTGCATTTTAGCAGATGAAATGGGTCTTGGCAAAACCATTCAGTCAATTACATTCCTCTATGAAATCCTCCTGGCTGGTATAAGAGGGCCTTTTCTGATCATAGCTCCGCTTTCCACCATAGCAAACTGGGAAAGAGAGTTTCGCACGTGGACTGACCTTAATGTTGTAGTGTATCATGGAAGCATGATCAGCAGGCAGATGATTCAGCAGTATGAAATGTACTTCAGGGATTCACAGGTAATCTAATGAGACTTGTATGCTGTAACCTACCCAAAACCTGTTTCTGGTAGTAGTAATGAAAGCACACTTTACATTATCCATACATACGTCTTACTGAAGGTCATTTTACATACCTTGATGTGTTAGTTAAGCTTTTTACATATCAGAATCTTAAACATGTCCTTACTGAGTAAATTCTGTGGAAGTGGTTGCAGCAAGATACGGGTTGTTTTTAGTATGCTGAGTAATTCTGCAATTGAATAGCAGTGACGTTGGTACTCGTGTGGAGATTAAAATGTGCACAGATGGTTGCAGTTGGGTCCTGAATATGAAAAGCAGTGAGAACAGAAGTACAGCTGATTAAGCTGTACATTACCTTTATGTAGCTGTTGATTTCCTTTTTCCTATCCTTGTCTGTGTACAGTTTGCTTTTCTGCCTGAAATACTTCACATTAAATGACATGGAAAACCCCTTGAAATTTTACTCTTCTAAAATGTTGGGGGTTTTTGTTTTGTTCCCCCCCCCCTTCTGTATATTCTACATAAATAAAAGTTTTATAAGTCATGATTGAAACATTGTACTTCTACAGAACTGATAAGGCTAAAAACGATCAAAACTCTTTTTTTTTTAAATAGTACTTAACATTAAAATGACATTCTCATTCGCCAGTGTACCGTGTACATATTCTTACTGTCAGACCAATCAAGTATAGCTAGCTGGGTAAAAAGTGTTCATTTAGTCCTCAGATGATACTTACATTACTTGCTGTATGAATGTTAAATGTATCACTGTCACATGTTTTGATTGATTGAATGTAAGGCTTTTCCTGTGGTTTACTCTTTCAGATTTCCCAAGGTCAAAAATGTGATATTATCTACATACACCTTTTTGAAACAGTTCTATTAGATGGTTGTAACTGTAATTTAAAAGTGCTTAAAATTTTACGGTTGGTTAGACAATATTGGATTTGTGGCTGTAATTAATACTCATTAGTATTAATTAGAGTTATAGAGATAAAATACATATGTATGGAATGACAAAACAATTTATTTTATAAAATCCCATGTCTGTTGATAAAACTTCGACAACAAAAATCTTTACATTGAATACATTTGAGGTAATGTAACAAATTCTGTGTGTTGATGAATATCTAGGGACGTATCATTCGAGGTACCTACAGATTCCAAGCCATTATCACAACTTTTGAAATGATTCTTGGTGGGTGCCCAGAGTTAAATGCAATTGAGTGGCGATGCGTTATTATTGATGAAGCTCACAGACTGAAGAACAAAAACTGCAAACTCTTGGAAGGACTAAAATTAATGAACCTTGTGAGTAATGTTTCACTTTTGGGGTTTGATTCCTGTTAAGTACAATATGATAATAAATCACAAGTTTTGTGCAAGTTTTAAACAAGTTCTTTGACAATAAAAGCAAGTAGCAGAATTTAAAGGGGAATTATTGTCTAGTCCTTTAGTTAAGGTTTTATTTGACTTAGTGAAATATTTTAAAAAGCAGATGCTACCATGAATCTTGAGGCTTCTGTTGCATTACTACGAGATCCACAATGACTAGTTTTGCATTGGTTAATTGCCTTCATTACTTTGATACACTTGTTGCTAAATGTTCTCAGTAGTCATCTTGTTTGCTGTATGATACATGCTTGGTGTGTGTATTTTTCATGCAGTATGGAGGATTATCCATACGTGAATATTATAGTCACAGTTGTTCAGTCATTTCTTCATTACAGATGTAGGAAGTCAGGATTTAAAGAAAAGCTAGTAGAAAATACTTACTGTTGTTCTTGATAAGTCTGTTTATCTGTGTTATGTGTGTACTTAGTGACATGCAGAGCTGGTATTTTCAGGTTTTGACACTCAGACTTAACACAGAAGTTTTTGCAAATATTTGCACATCTGATCACGCAAGTGTTTTTGTTTGCTATTGTAGGAGCATAAAGTGCTGTTAACAGGTACCCCGCTGCAGAACACAGTAGAAGAACTATTTAGCCTCCTTCATTTTCTTGAACCACTGCGGTTTCCTGCTGAATCTACATTCATGCAAGAGTTCGGAGACCTTAAAACAGAGGAACAGGTATCACATGTTGCATAAGTTCATTTTGAGTTTCAGTGTGTAAGAGTGACTTCCCTGAAGGCAAAAGTTTTGTTCTGGATAGTAATGATTGTTTCTCCCTCCCCTCCCTTTCACTTGCCACATATGATCTGTAAGATCTTTTGTCATGCAGTTTCTCTAAACTGTGCAGGCAGTAGAAATCAGTGAAGTATGATATTTTATATTAAAGAATTACTTTCACTTTTTTGGGCCAGTTTTGCAAATTTGGCAACTAGTGAGAGTAAAGAAATTGAAGTTTCCAGCTTTGCAGGCAGAGCCTTTGCAGACAAGTGTTAAAAAGATACTTTTTTTTTTTTTTTTTTTTTTTGAGTACATGAGAAACATTTTTCAGTCATTTGAGGTTAAAAATAAGGCAAAATGCCACCTGGCAAGTATTTTATGTAAGTCTAGGAAAAAGAATTAGTGATATGGAGGTCAAAAATGTTTCATTAAACTACACTATTACTATCCATGTTCTGACAAACTGTTGTATTTCATTTAGGTTCAGAAACTGCAAGCTATCCTGAAACCTATGATGCTCAGACGATTAAAGGAAGATGTAGAAAAAAAGCTGGCTCCTAAAGAAGAAACTATAATTGAAGTAGAACTAACTAATATTCAGAAGAAATATTATCGTGCAATTTTGGAGAAAAATTTTGCTTTCTTATCCAAAGGAGCAGGACAAGCAAATGTACCCAATCTGGTTAACACCATGATGGAACTCAGAAAGTGTTGTAATCACCCTTACCTCATCAAAGGTAAATACATGCTAAAGACTGATGGGGTTTATTTTATTTTATTTTATTTTACTACTTTTGTTCTTTCATTTAAAATATATCAGAACTTTTATTGTAGTTCTTAAACACTTTCATCAAACTTTCCAAGGAGCGGATTAGGTGGAAGCATGGTTTTTTATAGGTATAAGGCAAAGTTGTGAGGCAGTTGTATATTTGAGGCCTGAAACGTGAACTTGTTTTGTAGGATTTCACAGAATATTTAGAAGCAATTATCTAATGGAAATGTTACATCTCTTTGAAAGCAGTATGAAAAATTCCTAGAGCTAACTTTAAATGCTTCTTGCAAGTGATATGGTCTGTGTCTGTCTTCATTGCTTTTCCCAAATTGCGTGGTTTTTCTGCTTGCAAGAAAATATACTTTAAGCTCTTGAAGTTTCTGCTGTGATTTCAGTTGTAGTAGGACTTCAGAAAAATCACAGAATCATAGAATAAACTAGGTTGGAAAAGACTGTGAAGATCATGAAGTCCAACAGTCTTCAAAATACTGTCTGAAGATTCATGTCCCATTTAAAATAGCACAGAGACAAAAGAGCTTGTGGTTCTTAGTTGTTTTCTTTATATAACACATGAGAACAAGTATTTTCATTTTTGCAGTTGTGAGGGTTACCTCTTTCTAGGTGTACTAGAACATGCTCTGTGGTGCCCTGCTTGAAAACTTAAGACTTCTTTTCAAACAGCATAGGAATAGATGTTCTTGGTAGACTTTAGATCCATCCAGAACTTTGTTCTGTCTCCAGCAGTGACTGATAGGGTGATATTTAGAGTATAAGCACTGATTTAGGTAACTTGGTCTTCTATGTATATGGAGTATTTGTGTAGATACACCTATAGATAGAGAAATAAATTCTTTAATAGGTGCTGAAGAGAAAATCCTTGGAGAGTTCAAAGAAACATACAGCCCAAGTGCTCCAGACTTCCATCTGCAAGCAATGATCCAGTCTGCTGGTAAATTGGTTCTTATTGATAAACTTCTTCCAAAAATGAAAGCAGGAGGCCACAAAGTCCTTATCTTCTCTCAAATGGTGCGCTGCCTTGATATACTGGAGGATTACCTTATACATAAAAGGTAAGATACTGCATATTCTGTCTCCTATATTACGCTGTTCTCTGTGGGCATATCTTCAAATATTAGTGCAGGATTAATGATTACAGCACACCAAAGGTAGGAAATTTTTCTTTCTGACTAATCACTGTAACTTGCTGTAGTGGCTTGCCACTTTTTCAACGACAAATTAAAAACTTCAGAAAACTAAAGAGAGGTTGTTGAGTAAGCTATGTGCCTTTGTCTCCAGGTCAGGAGAATAAAACTCCTTAACACCACCGTAACAGTAGAAGCAGGCACTACTTTATTGCAGCACTGGGTGCTAGATGGAATTTCCACAAATCAGGCACACCCAGTGCTGATTGCATTGTTACGTTTATGCACAAAAATTACAAGGTAGTACACTCCTAGTTACAATGATTGGTTAGTGATTTGCATAAAATTATATCTGCAGCATCATTCTCTTCTGTTACTATGCCTGCTCAGGGGAAGGGTCTTCACTTGGGCATGGGTCTAATCAGTCTGTAGGTGTTTTTTTTAGTATTATAATGAAGGCAGTTTACATCAGGTCACCTTTAAAGTAAGTTTTGTTGCCAACTTGGCTAGCTAGATTTCTACTTTGCCAGGTTGTCACATAACTCATCTTATACACAGTAGGCTCTAGGTGCTTTGGTTATGCTCTAGAGAGTGAGAACTAAGGCTAACATATCACAGAGAACGGGGACTTAAAGCAACACAATGTCTGATTTCAAGTAACACAGCACACCATGGTGACATAAGGCTAACTTCTTAAATCAAGATGTTCCTTTAGATAACGATAACAAGCACAAAACTTAGAAAGATGCAGTAAAACTTAAGGTAATCTGCAACACTGTCAGTTTATTGCCTTTTCAATTAAATGTTTTAGTATGTATGTACTGTTTATACATTGCCTGTCAGAAGGTGAGTAAGGTCAAGCTCAGGATTGCTCATCCAAACCCTGGAAAGCATACAATGTGTTTTTCATTTACATCTTGTTGAACTTTGACCAGGCGGGTAATGCAGCCCCTTACTCCTAGCAGAATTTAAGTACAAAATGGTAAGCAACTGGAAGCTTGCTTTTTATTAATGTAAAAATAAAATTTTGCTTCCCAAATCTCCTAAATTATTACTGCTTTGAATTTTGGAGCACAACTGAACTGCTAGCCATAAAGCAGCTCCTTAGCTTGACTCTTGCTGTCACATACAGTAGCACCATTTGTTGACTCTACAGAAACCTAAAAGCTTAAATTTAAACACGTGACTAAATAATACACGTAAAGCTTTAGCATGTAAAATCTCACCTTAACCTTGGTTAGAATCAACTGTTGCTATTTCAACCTGAAAAAAATATTAAAAGACATAGTTCTGGGTTTTTAATAGTCTAGTTGTTGGAATGTACATTTTGCTTTGAGTGTGTATTTGTCAGTAAACTACCTAGTAATACAGAGTTAACACATTAAAAAATAAAAATCAGTGAAAATGTCAAGCCTTCCTGCAGTGGTTACTGGAACATATATTGAAAACCATTAGTAGATTATAGTAAAATCTCCTTTTGTGATGAATTTATATAACTTTTACGCTTCTATGTTTTTTTGTTTCATAAAGCAGTCTGTTTGAACTGTGAGCTCAACAGTTTGTATACTTGATTTTAATAGACTATAGTAGTGTCTAGTATGGAAAATATTCTGTAAACTAGTAACATCTAGACTAGTGCATTGTATCTACAGGTAGAATCTTCTGAAATCCGTAGGAAGTGAAACTTGCTCTGTGCTGCTGTTTAATTAGAAATGTTAGACTGCACACGATTAGACTTCATACTTAACAGAATTCATGACTGTAGGAGGTGGCTGATTGCCAGAATGCCTGTGGTCCTGTGGATGCTGTGCCATTTTATAGTTGATTAGAAGGAAAATGGTTTTGAGGCTTTTTAACTAGTAGATACTCATTCAGCATCGTATTCCATATGCAATTTGCAGAAGCATTTGCTCCCTTTTTAAGCATTTCACTGGATTTTAGAAGTTTCAAGGGAGTCTTTGTAACTATCAAAGATAAGAAAAATGACAGTTCTACTTCAGGCTTTTAAATTTACTGGGTTTAGTTTAGGAAGCTCTGGATTTGTTGATGCCTTGATAAAGGCTGCTAGAGGTGCTGTCATTTCATTTTTGTTCCATTTCTCTTAATCTTGACAGAATCAATATGCAATTTGTTCAGTGACAGCTCACTAGGGACTGCTTTCAGTTGGTTACTTGGCTACCTCTAACATGTGCAGACAACTTGGTATATAATACAAAAGTTCACTATTCTGCTAGTGTGACCCCAGGGGGGGATCTAATCATAGCAGCATGGGAAAAACTTGCAAGTGTCCCCATGGGACTTCAAGTTATGGTGTGTTTTAATGCAGCTAACTACCCTGGCAGTACGTGTTTCCTAGTATGTATAATCAGGTACTTGCTTTAATGAAGGAAGTTCAGAAGAACTATTCTTAAAATGCTCCGTGTTTGCACATGCTGATGTGTATTGGTACGACACATATGCAAGTTCTGTTATGATTCCTGTTCGTGTTACCCTCTTATAATCAAAGTTAGTTGATACCACTTTTATTCACTGTAAAGAGTAAATATGCAAGCAGGAGATCTGTTCTAATCCCTCTTTACGTGTGTGTGTGTCTGTGGCAATTTTCAGATACTTATATGAGCGAATTGACGGGCGAGTACGAGGCAATCTCAGACAAGCTGCCATTGACCGGTTCAGCAAACCAGATTCCGACCGTTTTGTTTTCCTTCTGTGTACCAGAGCTGGTGGTTTGGGCATTAATTTGACTGCAGCAGATACGTGTATAATTTTTGATTCTGATTGGAATCCTCAGAATGATCTGCAGGTAAATTCCTTTAAGCGTAATAGTGAAGCCTAAGAAGTCAAACTTAGTTGGAACAAAAATCGGTCACTTGGAATATTGTCTCCATTTTGAACAAGCATCATTTTAGAAAGTTCAGTTTTTTTAAGGCCCATGTTTAATGTTTCTTGCAATTAATACTTTCTACTTAGATGGGAGACATCTTCTGGGTTTGGCTGGATTCTAACTTTTTCTTTCATATTGATTACTCTTTGAAAGCAAAACGCAGGTAAATTAAGTCAGTGAGTTGATAAAACCCCTAAGACTTTGATTACACTTTGAACCTGGGGGTTAGATTTTGCATATACTGACTAACACAGGTTATGGAAATAGAGCTGTTTAGCTAAAACATGGGAGTAATATGTTTTAAGAAACATAATTTGAATTAATGAAATCTAGGAGTTGGTTGCTGAAATTGAATCCAGTCTCAAGCCACAACTCCTTTACTGTTTGTATTTGGAGATCAGATAACTTAAGAATCATAGAATCATAGAATAGTTAGGGTTGGAAAGGACCTCAAGATCATCGAGTTCCAACCCCCCTGCCATGGGCAGGGACACCTCCCACTAAACCATGCCACCCAAGGCTATGTCCAACCCCACCTTGAACGCCGCCAGGGATGAAGCATCCACAACCTCCCTGGGCAACCCATTCCAGGGCCCCACCACCCTTACAGTAAAGAATTTCTTCCTCAGATCCAATCTAAACCTCCCCTGTTTAAGTTTAAACCCATTACCCCTTGTCCTCTCACCACAGTCCCTAATGAAGAGTCCCTCCCCAGCATCCCTATAGGTCCCCTTCAGGTATTGGAAGGCTGCTCTGAGGTCTCCACGCAGCCTTCTCTTCTCCAGGCTGAAACAGCCCCAACTTTCTCACCCTATCTTCATATGGGAGGTGCTTCAGTCCCTGATCATCCTCGTGGCCCTCCTCTGCACTTGTTCCCACAGTTCCATGTCCTTTTTACGTTGAGGACACCAGAACTGCGCACAATACTCCAAGTGAGGTCTCAGGAGAGCAGAGTAAAGGGGCAGGAGCACCTCCCTCGACCTGCTGGTCACACTCCTTTTGATGCAGCCCAGGATACGGTTGGCCTTCTGGGCTGCAAGCGCACACTGCCGGCTCATGTTCATTTTTTCATCAACCCACACCTCCAAGTCCTTCTCCACAGGGCTGCTCTGAATCTCCTCCCCGCCCAATCTGTAGCTGTGCCTGGCATTGCTCCGACCCAGGTGGAGGACTTTGCATTTAGCATGGTTAAACTTCATTAGGTTGGCATCAGCCCACCTCACAAGCGTCTCAAGGTCCCTCTGGATGGCATTCCTTCCCTCCCATGTATCAACGGAACCACACAGCTTGGTGTCATCGGCAAACTTGCTGAGGGCGCACTCAATCCCACTGTCCATGTCACCCACAAAGATGTTGAACAAGACCGGTCCCAACACCAATCCCTGAGGGACACCACTCGTTACTGGTCTCCAGCTGGACACTGAGCCACTGAGCACTACTCTTTGCGTGCGGCCATCCAGCCAGTTCTTTATCCACCGAGTGGTCCACCTATCAAATTAATGTCTCTCCAGCTTAGAGAGAAGGATGTCATGGGAGACAGTGTCAAAGGCTTTACACAAGTCCAGGTAGATGACATCAACTGCTCTGCCCCTGTCCATCAGTTCCGTAGCCCCTTCATAGAAGGTCACCAAATTGGTCAGGCAGGATTTCCCCTTAGTGAAGCTATGCTGGCTGTCACCAAGCACCTTGTTGGTTTTCATGTGCCTCAGCATGCCTTCCAGGAGAATCCGCTCCAAGATTTTGCCAGGCACAGAGGTGAGACTGACTGTTCTGTAATTCCCTGGGTCATCCATTTTCCCCTTCTTAAAAATGGGGGTTCTATTTCCCTTTTTCCAGTCATTGGGAACTTCACCTGACTGCCATGATTTTTCAAATATGATGGACAGTGGCTTAGCAGCTTCATTTGCCAGCTCCTTCAGGACCCGTGGATGGATTTCATCCGGTCCCATGGACTTGTATACATTCAGGTTCCTAAGGTGGTCCCGAACAAGATCCTCCCCCACAGTGGGCCCAGGGTCCCCACCCTCACCGTCCCCGAGTCTGCCTTCCAAGACTTGGGTGGTGTGGTCAGAGCATTTGCCCGTAAAGACTGAGGCAAAGAAGTCATTAAGAACCTCAGCCTTCTCTAAATCCAGGGTAGCCAGTTCTCCCGATAGCTTCTGGAGAGGGCCCACGGTGTCCCTAACCTGTCTTTTATTGGCAATGTACCTATAAAATCCCTTCCTGTTACCTTAACATCCCTAGCCAAGTTTAATTCTAAGTGGGCCTTAGCTTTCCTAACCTGGTCCCTAGCTTCCCGGACAACATCCCTGTATTCTTCCCAGGCCGCCTGACCTTGCTTCCACCTTTTATAAGCCTCTTTTTTCCTTCGAATTTTGCTCAGCAGCTCCTTATCCATCCAAGGAGGTAGCATGTCTTTTAATGTAGTGTTACTGCAAGAGAAATACCATCCAGTAGTATTCAGCACAAATCATTTATCTGCATTTACTTATCACGCTGTTTTTAGAAAACTGTTCACAATGCAGAAAATGTCTGGTATCTTCCATTTACTTATGTGAATTGACTTCATTTTGAGTTCATGTTGTTGTTCATCAGAAACAGTTTCTTAAATAGTGTCTTATTCCTAGATAAGTCTAAATTCTTGATGTTGTTCTGTTCTCCCTTCAAAAGGCTCAAGCCCGTTGTCACAGGATTGGTCAGAACAAGGCAGTGAAGGTCTACAGACTGATAACACGGAACTCCTATGAAAGAGAGATGTTTGACAGAGCGAGTCTGAAACTGGGGTTGGATAAAGCTGTCTTACAGAGTATGAGTGGAAGAGAAAACAGTGTTGGTGGTGTATGTAGACGTTTCTTGAAATAACTTTCCTTTTGCTTTGGTAATCATGTGGGAACTATTTTAAATTACAAAAGCTACCATTTCTCTGTCATTTGCATTTGGGTTATGCAGACTAATAGTGTAATTGACATAATTTTATGTGTAGTCACTTACTCTGATAAGTTTTGCTGTTTCTTGCTTCTTAAGGTCCGAGGTAGATGATGTGTAAGTAAAAACAAGGAGAAAAGTTCCCTTTGTTTCCTTGTATCTTCTCATATTAATATAATATGTTACTTTAAGATGAGATTTACATCTAGTACTAATAGGTAATTTTTTAAACTTGCATTCATCATGGTGTTGGAACAGCCAAAACAAAAAAGACACATACTTGTAAAAATGTGAACTGTAACCACATAAAAAGTTGTTTCAGCTCCCAACCAGACTGTTCTCTTAGCTAATAATGACCTATATTTTAAGTTTATAAATTGTAAGGCAGAATTCAGTTGCAGAAGCAGTGGAAAGGGAAATAGAAAAGACTGGGGGGAATTTTTTTCTTAACTGTCTAAAACCTATTTCATTTTCTAAGATCCAACAACTCTCCAAAAAAGAAATAGAAGACTTGCTTCGAAGAGGTGCATATGGTGCCATTATGGATGAAGAAGATGAAGGCTCTAAATTTTGTGAGGAAGACATTGACCAAATTCTGCAGCGTCGTACTAAAACTATCACAATTGAATCAGAAGGAAGGGGCTCCACGTTTGCCAAGGTGCGGAAGCAGCAACTTGTTCTTTGACAATATAGAACTGTAAATGTAACCAATGTTGTAAAGCTTATGCTTTCAAAAAAAAAAAGTCATGTTTACTTGTATTTAATGTGTGTGTATGTGTTAAAAACATTTTTTGCATTCTTACATCTATCTGTGTTTATACTAACGTGCACATAGCAAAGTCAGTGTTGTGCATACAGATTGTATAAATGCCAGATGAAAAGAGCATGCTTGAGAGATGATGAGTAATAGGGGTGTGCTGCTTTTGAAAAGGCTAGGATTTGTGTGAGATACAATGGCCTGCACTAACCAAGAATATTTAAAAAGCTTTGTATATAGTTCTGTTTGTATTTAAGTGCATTAACTAGGGGAAAATGTATATAAGACAATAATAAGATAAAAAATTGTCAGGCTTATTTTGGAAATGCCTACGCATAGGATATAGTTTGAATCTTGAGGTTTGTGGTAGGAGTTTGAAAAGCAAAATGTAAAAGCTTCTGAAATAGCAAGGATAGAGAGTGTGTGTATATATATATATTATATATGTATGTATATGTGCGTGTGCATGGGGAGGGCTGAGAGTGTAAAGTCTTAGGAGTAATAGTCTAGAATAGAATTGGGCTGACACTTTATAATTTCTGGGGAGGAGGAGAAAAACGGTAATATCATAGCATTCAAAAAACCTATGCTAGGAAATTGGATGAACAGAACAAAAGGTAAGTTTGTACTCCTTAGTTTCCAAAGTAATTATAAATACGAATTGGAACAAAACAAATTAAGGTAAATGAAAATTAAAAAACTAAAAAACAAGTGTAACTTAGCTTGGAATGGGGGTACTTCATGAATGCAGTTGTGGCAGTTCTCACTCCCACCAAAGGCAAAGCAAAAATAACTTGTAAGAATGTAGCGGGTCCTGAAGGAGCTGGCAAATGAAGTTGCTAAGCCACTGTCCATCATATTTGAAAAATCATGGCAGTCAGGTGAAGTTCCCAATGACTGGAAAAAGGGAAATAGAACCCCCATTTTCAAGAAGGGGAAAATGGATGACCGGGGAGCTACAGAGCAGTCAGTCTCACCTCTGTGCCTGGAAAAAACTTGGAGCGGATTCTACTGGAAGGCATGCTGAGGCACATGAAAACCAGCAAGGTGCTTGGTGACAGCCAGCATGGCTTCACTAAGGGGAAATCCTGCCTGACCAATTGGGTGGCCTTCTATGATGTGGCTACAGAACTGATGGACAGGGGTGAAGCAGTTGATGTCATCTACCTGGACTTGTGCAAAGCATCTGACACTGTCTCCCATGACATCCTTGTCTCTAAGTTGGAGAGACATCAATTTGATAGGTGGACCACTCGGTGGATAAAGAACTGGCTGGGTGGCCGCACGCAAAGAGTAGTGCTCAGTGGCTCAGTGTCCAGCTGGAGACCAGGAACGAGTGGTGTCCCTCAGGGACCGGTGTTGGGACCGGTCTTGTTCAACATCTTTGTGGGTGACATGGACAGTGGGATTGAGAGCACCCTCAGCAAGTTTGCCAATGACACCAAGCTGTGTGGTTCGGTTGATACATTGGAGGGAAGGAATGCCATCCAGAGGGACCTTGATGTACTTGTGAGGTGGGCTGATGCCAACCTTATGGAGTTTTACCATGACAAGAGCAAGGTCCTACACCTGCGTGGGAGCAATCCCAGGCACAGCTCCAGGTTGGGCAGAGAAGAGATTCAGAGCAGCCCTGCGGAGAAGGACTTGGGGGTGTTGCTCGATGAAAAAATGAACATGAGCCGGCAGTGTGCGCTTGCAGCCCAGAAAGCCAACCGTATCCTGGGCTGCATCAAAAGGAGTGTGACCAGCAGGTCGAGGGAGGTGCTCCTGCCCCTTTACTCTGCTCTCCTGAGACCTCACTTGGAGTATTGTGTGCAGTTCTGATGTCCTCAACATAAAAAGGACATGGAACTGTTGGAACAAGTGCAGAGGAGGGCCACGAGGATGATCAGGGACTGAAGCACCTCCCATATGAAGATAGGGTGAGAAAGTTGGGGCTGTTTCAGCCTGGAGAAGAGAAGGCTGTGTGGAGACCTCATAGCAGCCTTCCAATACCTGAAGGGGGCCTATAGGGATGCTGGGGAGGGACTCTTCTTGGGGGACTGTAGTGAGAGGACAATTGGTAACGGGTTCAAACTTAAAACAGGGGAAGTTTAGATTGGATCTGAGGAAGAAATTCTTTACTGTGAGGGTGGTGAGGCTCTGGAATGGGTTGCCCAGGGAGGTTGTGAATGCTCCATCGCTGCTGGTGTTCAAGGCCAGGCTGGACAGAGCCTTGGGTGGCATAGTTTAGTGGGAGGTGTCCCTGCCCATGGCAGGGGGGGTTGGAACTAGATGATCCTAAGGTCCTTTGCAACCCTAACTATTCTATGATTCTAATGTATATTTATTGTATTTAAAATAATATTTATAACTTTGATTCTCTTGTCTCTTGCCTATTGTGGCTTAAATACGAAACAGACTTCTAAAAGTGATCATCATCACTATCTTTGTTATCAGAAGACTTAGGAATTTTTACATGTTTTTACTTTTTTTCCAAAACCGGTGAATTAAGGCTTTTAAAATGCCTTCTGAAATTCAGCTTGTTCCGTTCTCTCAGGCTTTGATTGTTGATGGGTTAAACGCTCCTTTGAAATTTCCCTCAAGCGAGTACTTTTGCCTGAGATGAAATCCCGGAATGCTGATAAGCCTCTTCAAAAGATTCTGTTTTTTTCCATTCAAATAATTTAGATTCAGACTTAGAAGAATCTTGCTGCTTAATGTTCTTCTCTCCTGAGGGTGCATAAGAGTTCATTAGATTTTTCTGATATATTTTGGATCTGATTAAAAAAATTAAGGGGGAGGAGAACTTTTGAATTCTTGGCACTGTAAGTAGGGTCTGGATTCTTAACAGCTGCTTGAGAGACTTTGATGAAATAAGGTTATGCAGTCTTCACAGCACCGAAGTATTCAAACTTAACAAACTTTTGATGTATGATGTTGGTAAGATTTATTTTTATTTCTTACAGGCTAGTTTTGTTGCATCTGGAAACAGGACTGATATTTCACTAGATGATCCCAACTTCTGGCAGAAATGGGCCAAAAAAGCAGAAATAGATATAGATGCCATCAGTGGTAGAGTAAGTGCTTCTCTTTTTAACGTGTTTTCTAAAGTATGTGCTTGTTGTTGAATTCTGAAATAGTAGGTGTAGAATTTCTGGTGCTTTTTGTTTGCTGTTTCAACAAATCAGACTTCTTGTGCTGGTTAGTTGGTGCATGGGTAATCAACCTGCTGATAGCTTTAGTATTTCCTAGCTACCTCCTGTCTCAAGAAAGTTTGGAGGTCTTTGAATGTGGTTTGTAAGTGTGTAAATGTTCTGGTTGCCCTGTTTCCGTCTGTATATTCCATGCTGGAATCTGCAAAATAGCTGACTAATAATTCTGTCAGTTTTATAGTATCGGACTTGGTGTGTTGAACTTTTAAGTCATTGCCGTGCAGTTGGCTCTAAAATGGTTTTGCCCCTTTGTGCTTACAGAGACTGCAGCATGGTCTGTGTAAATAGTTGAGATGAGGTATTCAGTATTGTTTTTAACTAATGTACTGGCATCATGGTATGAAACTCAATTTTTGTTGCCTTAAATACCACAAAACATTTTACTTGGTTTATGGGTGTTTAATGTGATTTCTTTACAAAATACTTACATTAAGGCCAATTTTTCAATTGTCAAATGTTGACAATAATGTCAGTATTTCTTGACATTAGATTGAAATTGTTGTTTCGGAATTGAAGCCATCTACTTAGAAAGTTGGTAAGTTTTTCTTCTGATAAGATTTGTTGAAAATTTTGCAGAACAGCCTGGTTATTGATACCCCAAGAATTAGGAAACAAACACGGCCCTTCAGTGCTACAAAGGATGAGCTGGCCGAGTTGTCTGAGGTGGAGAGTGAGGGTGATGAAAAACCAAAACTCCGCAGGCCCTGTGACCGTTCCAATGGATACGGAAGAACAGAGTGCTTTCGGGTGGAAAAAAACTTGCTGGTTTATGGGTATTGTATACATCCTTCTTCATTCTAGGAAGTGTTTTAAAAGTATTATTTTTTATGTACTAATTGTTATTTTTGGAGGAACTTTTAGTGATAGTGACAATTACCTGGTGTATATATAGAATTTATCTAGAAAATAAATTTATGTGAATTTATCATGCATCCTGTATAAATCTGACAATTTACAATTGAATAAATGTTAAAGAAAAGAGGTGGAAACTTCTGCACAGGAGATAATGATGTTTAACATGGGCACTACAGTGGTCTCGCTGAAAATCATTGCACTAAGTGCTAAAGGAGGCTCAGAACTGTAAACAAATATCTGTAATAAAGGCTTAGTAGGTGATTTGATGTTCATAATTGTAGAACTATCTCCCATGAGATGCAGATAGGAACTGAAATTCCAACCGGTTATTTTAAACATGCTTAAATTGGGCATGTTGTTTTGGAAATAAAATCTTAGGTCTTCTGTCATCTACCTTGTGTTTGCTTATCAGTATGAGTTCCCATCAGTTTTGGTTCTTAGAAGCCATATTTTCTTACAGTAATCCATATTCTTGTAAACAGGCAAGTTCGGTTGAAACTGTTCGTTTAAAGATACTTGAGTTTTGTCACAAATGTTACTTTCATATTTCTACTCAGTAGCTTAAGGTGAAGGAAAAAAAGTGGAAAGCCAGATATTTTACAGAGAAATTCCCTTTTGTAATGGAAATACATAGGCTGTCCAAGTGTTTCAGTTTGAAGTGCTGATCTGTGTTTCGCTTTGGACTAGGTGGGGTCGATGGAGAGAAATTTTGTCACATGGCCGCTTCAAGAGACAGCTGAATGAACAGGATGTGGAGATAATCTGCCGAGCTCTGTTAGCCTACTGTCTCGTTCACTACAGAGGGGATGAGAAAATAAAAAGTTTTATATGGGATCTTATTACACCAACAGAGGATGGACAAACACGAGAGTTGCAGAATCACCTTGGTAAGGTTTTCTGTGTTTCTGCTGTTAAATACCTTTATATAGTATGTCTGTGGTACTGGGATAAAATTGGCTAAGAATTCTCTGTGTCCTACTTCAAATAAAGGAAATGTATTCCAGACATGCAATTCAACTGATGGGAAAAGAAGTGTCATTCCTGCTTTCCTTTCTTTTTGATAACTTACCCGAATGGATTGGTGTGCTCTGTGTAAGCTTTATTCCCATTTCAGTTCATAAGAACCTGCTCGGTTTCAGAGTAGGTGAGATCACACTCTGCTGTCATTCCCCCTCTCTACTTTGTCCTTAGCTGATGAAATGTACTCTAGAGATGCTCTAAGAGACAAGAGAGGAAAAACCCTCAAATCCAGACACTGTGACACTAGTATTTTGTCTGCACTGCAGGTCCCAATACCAGTATAGGATATAGGAATTTTAAGTATCACGGGATCTATACCTACCTGTTGCTGCTTTGTATTTTAAATTATACAGGCTTATCAGCCCCTGTGCCTAGAGGAAGAAAAGGAAAAAAAGTGAAGACCCAGGCTAGCACTTTTGATATACACAAAGCAGAATGGCTTCGAAAATACAATCCAGAGCATCTGTTGCAAGATGAAGGGTACAAAAAGCACATAAAACACCACTGCAACAAGTAAGCAGTAGCCAAAGCATGGATGTCTTTCAATGTCTATGTAAAGATTCTTTTTTTTATTCTAATTGCTTACTTTCTTAGATTTCAAAGTACTTGCAGAACTATAAAGAAACAAGATTAATAGTATTAGCCTGATTAGAATAAATAGGTTGCAGTATATTAGAAGGTCACTTATTTCAAAATACTTCAAATAATTCTTCATGTGTGTGTCCATACAGAGAAAGAGATGCAAGGATGTTTGGGGAGTCTTGCAGCAGCCAAAGGACTAAAGTTTTTGGGAGTGCTTAGCAAAGGAACAGAAAGCAGTAAAGTCATTGCCCTTCAGTCTTACATGCTGTTTTACCTGGCATGTTTTCTAGGCTTCCGGGAATCTGAGCTACTAGCTTGTTGAAAGCCCATTCATAGCCATGAGCTTGTTTTAGATAAATCATTTTTCTGCAGCAAAAATTCTCATACTCTGCCTGGAAATTTCATACTCCTAGTCAAGAATTCAAATAGAGCATGGAGAAGCCATCAGGGTCATGCATCAAATTCTAAGAAGAAATGAAAAGGTGACCTGAAAGATGCTGTCAGCCCGCTCAATTATTTCTGAAGATACCTTTTAAGTAAGAAAAGGGAAGCAGCAGTTTGTTCTTAGCAGTATTTTAAGAAGCAAGTGAGGAGTGTTGTACTGGCCCTGGTCTTTGCCTAGAATTTGCAGTGGAATAATTTGTAAAAGTGATTGCAATAGAAGGTGTTAAGTGACCTGACTTGAGGGTTATGTCCTCTTATAACTGGAGGAAGTATGTTTTAGGAAAATTACTTGAAAGCTTTGTGATATTATGACAGATATTATAACAGACAAAACACAGTCACCTGCAAATATTGAAAGCTTTTAGAGTGCTAATATTTGTATTTCTTTTTTCTTCATTTAGGGTCTTACTTCGTGTAAGAATGCTGTATTACTTAAAACAAGAAGTCATTGGTAATGAATTCCAGAAGGTGTTTAGTGGAATTGATGCCAGGTGAGCTATACAGAAGTTTTATTGCTTATTTATTTTAAATGTAAATTACCAAATGAAAACTCTGAAATCTTTCTGGACCTTAATAGGAAATGTTAAACCCAAATATTTGAATCCTTAGGCTGTGAGAAAAATGCTTTTGTTTATTCTGTTTGCTTTGTTTTGACTCAATACGAGGATGTCTCAATTCCTAGTTATGACTCTAGTTATATAAAGTGAAATTATTTAAGTCAAATAGACTGTATAAGCGAGTGAAAAAAAGAATTTTTTACTTTACCATATAATTAGCAGGGGTTTTCTGCCTCTTTATGCATGCTTTTGGTTAAGTGCTGCGTATTCCATTAATTTTTATTTAATTTTTTTTAATGGAAGTATTGCCATTCGGAAATTGTTAACCTCACTGCTACAGGAGCTTGTGGAGGATAGAAAGTTTTAATTTGATTCACAAAAGTGTTACAAACATTTGTGGAAGAACAGTCCATCTTGTGCTGTTTAACACAAAAGTAGATAATCCTTGATTTGCCAAGTTCTGCAAGCACAAACTGCAGGAGTTGTCAGAGTTTACTGGGAAAGGAGGAATATTTTATGCTTTCATATTCTTTCCTTGTTACTGGTCTCTTTCAAATATGAAATATCAAGCTGTCTGGATGCTTTGTAGTGCTATTTTTAGGGTTTTGCTCTATCTGTGTGCTTGGAGAAGTATAAAAATCTCATATAAAGTAGAAATGTACAAAGTGAAAATAAAACATCATTTCTTCCTCTGAATATTATTGATAATGTTGTGCTGTTGGTGATTCTCCTTAGTGAAATTGATGTTTGGGTCCCTGAGCCAGATCACTCTGAAGTTCCTGCTGAGTGGTGGGATGCAGATGCAGATAAATCACTTCTAATTGGAGTTTTTAAACATGGTGAGTAACGTGGATGACTACGTGTGTACTTGCCCACCCCTCAATACAAACACCCTGCACTCAGTTTTTTACAGCTTACTCTGGAAGTTGAATTTATGCTACTTTTTTTTTTTTTTTTTTTTTTCTTAAACAGGTTATGAAAAATACAACACTATCAGAGCAGACCCAGCACTGTGCTTCTTGGAAAGGGTTGGCAAGCCAGATGAGAAAGCAGTTGCTGCCGAACAGAGAGCAAATGATTATATGGATGGGTATGAGTGCTTAGATTGCGCATGAATGTTTCAGGACCTTGAAATAAACAAGGCTGAATTTCTGTGGTGAACATTACTCTCTTCTTAACTGGTTTTATACTACTTTGATGTCATTGTGAAGAATTCTAGTTTGATTTACTTGCAGAGAGTGGAAGAGAGTTAGGAACAGTGTAACAGAACCACTGAAGTTTGTGGTTTCACAGTTAAAGGAAAAATGCAGCAACTACTTGTTAATGAGGACTCTACCTTGTATTGCTGTATCAGAAGTATTACTTAGACACTGAAGTGCAAAAGCCTTCGCAGGCATGGAGCACTACAGACCTTTTTAACTTGACTTCAGGTCAGTAAGCTTGGTGTGTTAGTCTTGTGTAGCTAACCAGTGACCCCAGTATCGCTAATAATTGCTGAAGGAGAAAACTGCTTTTCTTCACTGCTTCGTCAGTGAGGTTAGCAGCTGTGGTCATAAAGAACATATTTGAAAGAGACAGTGAACTGGGGAAAGGGGGGGGGGGGGAGGGGCGGCAGGGGGCAAGATTCAAGCCAAAGCTGCCATGAAGTATTCTCCTCATTTCAAATGGAAAAGAAGTACAGTACATCTGGCTAAATTTAAATGAGTTTTGCTTAGTTGAAGAGAGTTTGAGGACTTCTGAAATATTACTAAGATGGATTCTTTTTTGTGTTGAAATTCTAACAGGGATGTAGAAGATCCAGAATATAAACCAGCACCAGCACTGTTTAAAGATGACATAGAGGTATAGTAGGCACCTATTAATAGCTCCTTTTAACACTCTTTGAATGTAATACTTCCACCTTTTCATTGAGCAAATTATTACATTTTTCTATATTTATCTAAATTTGTAGAACTTATTCCAAGTGTTTCTTCAGCTGTGTGGGTGCAAGACATGGAAGGGAATTGCTGTATAATTCTGTTCTTTCAATTGTTAGCCATTTGTCTGAAGTATCTGTTACTCTTGTTCTTTGTCATATTCATAAATTGACTATAAGTTGCAAGTTTAACCTAAACCTCCGGAGAGGACTACATTTTAAATTTTGCTTTACTTCTGTTTTCCTACAGGATGATGTTTCATCCCCAGGTGATCTGGTAATAGCAGATGGAGGTAAAGACATAAAACTTCAAATCTGAGCTAATTCAGTCTATTTTGAATTGTTTAATTTCACTGACTTTAAGCTAAAATGTATTCAGATTGCTTAGTGTAGAACCACAGGAACCAGAAATGTTTAACTTGTTTATTTTTCCTGTGACTTTGTTTTAATATAGATGGGCAAATGATGGAAGGAGACAAAATCTATTGGCCCACTCAGTCTGCCTTAACAACACGTCTTCGCCGCCTTATAACAGCTTATCAGCGAACAAGTAAAAATAGGCAGGCCCAGCAGATACAGTCAGCATTCCCAGTACAACCTAGTATGATGCAGCCTCTGTATGAGGAAGCTGCTTTAAACCCAAAGATGGCTGCTAAGATTGAAAGACAGCAAAGGTATGTGCAGCATGCAAATACACGTTTTTTAATACATACTTTTATTAAAAATAGCAAATAATTAACAGTTGTTAGCTGTGTGAAGTAGTGAAGAAAATGATGCAACTTCCAATTATTTTTTTTGTTGCTGACCAAGATGGACGAGAAGAGAAGAAGCTGACTTCTACAGAGTTGTTTCCACATTTGGAGTCGTGTTCGATCCAGAAAGGGGGCGATTTGATTGGACCAAATTTAGAGCAATGGCTAGACTACATAAGAAAACAGATGAGAGCTTAGAGAAGTACTTGTATGCATTTATGTCAATGTGCCGCAGAGTCTGTCGTCTCCCCTCAAAAGAAGGTGGGTTTATATGTTTTACTTCTAGTTTTATCTTTAATTTCTGTTGCCAGGGCTTATTTTCAGAAGTGTTTTCTTTCATGTGTTCCAATATAAAAAAAGGGAAGAAGGAAATAAGGACACATGTTAAGTGTAAAATTGAAAGCTTATAATGGGGAGACATATATTAAAGATCAAATATTAGAGATTAAAGCCATCTCCTCCTAGAACTGATCTGTAACGCAGGCTTTTTCCAAATTGTCATCTTTGCTTTGTTTTAATACAGAACTCGTGGACCCAAACATCTTTATCCAACCCATTACAGAGGAGCGTGCTTCTCGGACTTTGTATCGCATTGAACTCCTAAGGAAAGTGCGGGAACAGGCCCTTAGATATCCGCAGTTGTTTGAACGACTAAAACTATGCCAGCCAAACCCAGACTTACCTGTCTGGTGGGAATGTGGGACTCACGACAGGGATTTACTTATTGGAGCTGCTAAACATGGAGTTAGCAGGACAGATTATCATATTCTCCGTGATCCTGAACTCTCATTTATGTCTGCCCAGAGGAACTATAATCAAAATAAAGTGGCACTCTCAAGGACTTCCACTCCACTTCTCCATCAGTACCAGATGGCATTATCTGCTTCTCCTCTTACACCTCAGTCAAGATTGTCAGATGCTAAAGTGAATGCTTTTGAGGACACAAAAGCTAAAAATGACAATCTGAAAGAGGACCCTCAGTTTTCTGAAGAGGAATCTATGTCTACAGAGGAGACACAAACAATAATGAAATGTGAACCTTTGAGTCCAAGGAATGGCACGGCAATACAAAATACAGACCACAAACCTAGTGTGAAGACTGAAACAGACAGGCGCATGGTGGCAGCAAGGACAGAGCCTCTAACTCCAAACCCTGCCTCAAAAAAACAGAGAGTCAGCAAAAGGGGATCTGAATCTAGCTCTGACTCAGACTCTGACTCAGATAGATCATCCTGTTCTTCCAGGTCATCTTCTTCATCCTCTTCATCTTCATCATCTTGTTCACATTCCCGATCAGGCTCTAGCTCTTCATCCTCTTCATCTTGTTCTTCAGCATCTTCTTCCTCATCATCATCATCCTCATCATCGTCATCGTCGTCATCATCATCGTCTGAAGAGAGTGATAGTGATGAAGAGGAGGCACAAAAACATGGTATGTGTGTAGTCTTACTTCTGGGGTATAACTCTAAACTGAACAAGTTTATTCTTAGTAGAAAAATGTCAAAAAAAAAGATATTGAATCCCACAGAAGTAAACAAATAAACATATTTTCTTTAAGTGAATTGGAAGTATTTGAGGGATACAGCATTTTCTTTGCTTCGTATCAGTGCCTTGGATGAGATACTTGAGACTTGTTGACTGGTTCTCTAAGCAAACTCACCATGCATGTGGTTCACATCTGGGAGGACAGTTGAGCAGCTGTGTTTTCTGGAAGTACATATTCTATGTGTATTCCCTACTGCCATTTAATTTTCTTCTTAAATGTAGAGATTTCGGCTTTCCCTCCTTGCTTTTTTGATTTTGCTCACCTGTCTTTGTAGCTTACTCATTGTGCTTTCATGTCATCTGCAGGCTTCCTTCTGGCCAGGCTATGGAGTAATGCAAGCTACTTTTTTCTTGTAAAGTGGAGGTGGCCAAGCAGTATACTTGCACTGAGCGTTTTCAAACACGATGTACCTGGCTAGAAAAGACTGAGGTGACTGTAGAGCACAGGACCAAAAAACCCAGAAACTACTTTTGAAAGCTTCAAAGTAGAAGCAAAAACCTCTTATCAGTGAAGTGATTTAAAATTTTTAGTAAACCAGTCAATCATTCCTTATTTTGATCCTATGAAGTCTCCTCTACTCTTGCCCCTTGAAACTTAGAATGTGGAAAGATCTCTCTACTGTGAAAAATGGGAATAGAAAAAGGAGAAGGATGAAAGGCAGTGGCATTACAGAGAAGTGAATGATCTTCCCCCCTCCACCTCCCCGTATCTCAGGGAAAAAGCATTGTGTTAATCAGATGGATCCTCTTGTTTGTGGAAATGACAAATGGAAATTATAGGGTTAATTTACTGGAAGGGAAAGTGATTACTGGGCAAGTAAAATGCCGCTGAAACAAAATAATTAAGATGCCGCTGCTTGTAGCAGTGTAAGATACCTTCTCAGAGGAAACAGTTGTATGTAAACATTAAAAGACTGAGAGAAAAAGGGTGCTTATACAACATAAATATTTAGATCTAGATGGTGGGTACTACAACATGTGGTACAAGTCCAAATACTAGGCTTGCTTTCTGCCAGCTCAGTGTGTTTAGGCAAGTAACTGTGCCATCCTCAGATTGCAGTGTCTCGTAAATCAGTCAGCCCTTCTTCTTTTGGCTATTTTGCTGTAAGTTGATGTTGATGAGATTCGTAAATGCTGGAGAACTCACTTAACATCATCTGCATCTTAATTTTAAGACCAGGTTTTATTTCATAACTTGTACAGTGATAATGGACCCTTGGCATACTTCTCACATTTGAAACATGTTTTAAGGAGAGCTAAATTGTATCAGGTGACTCTATACTTAGCTACTGTTAAGGACAAATTTGAGTTGTATAGAAATGTCCCTCAGTACTAGTACTCTTACTCTGCTGAGGTGGTATGTACATTTTCAGGTAGCACCTGACTGTTCTCCTGTGTCATAGTGAAACTTGCATTGTTGTATGGATGGAGGCAAAAGTAAAATAGCAATGAGAAGTATAACAAAGTGAGAGGATACACTGGAAGGATACTAAGAAGAAATCCTTGGTCATTAAAATTTTAATACTGAAATGATACGGACACAGAGTGTCCCAAGACGTGGAACATCCAGGGTTCCATCCTCAAAATTTTGTTAAAGTAGCATCCCAAATGATTTGCCGTATTCTGGTACGGAAAAGACATCTTTCCTTTCAGTTTAATTGTGTACCTGGTGGTGTTCAAGGCCAGGTTGGACAGAGCCTTGGTTAATATGGTTTAGTGTGAGGTGTCCCTGCCCACGGCAGGTGGGCTGGAACTAGATGATCTTAAGGTCTTTTCCAGCCCGAACTATTCTGTGTTTCTATGATTTTAGTGCCTGTTGGCTTACAAAGGAAGTATGTTAAAGAAAGTAAGGACTGTCTGTCAGATTGCTGTGAAGCATGTCTGTTTTCAAATAGCTTGACATTAGGGACTGTAGTGATAGGACAAGGGGTTAGGGGTTAAAGCTTAAAACGGGAAGTTTGGATTGGATATAAGGAGGAAGTTTTTTACTGTAAGGATGGTGAAGCAGTGGAATGGGTTGCCCAAGGAAGTTGTGAATGCTCCATCCCTGGCAGTGTTCAAGGCCAGGCTGGACAGAGCCTTGGATTACATGGTTTAGTGTGAGGTGTCCCTGCCTATGGCGGGGGGGTTGGAACTAGATGATCTTAAGGTCCTTTCCAACCCTAACTATTCTATGTTTCTATGATTCTATGACATGTTGAGCTCTTGAAAAATAAACAGGTGTATGAGTGGAATTTAAATGCCTAGTAAAGGATCAGCAGTCATGCTGAAAAACGTAACAGATTAGTTCTTCAGTTTAACTTGTGTTTGGACTTTCTCTGAACATTGTTATGTGTGTTTCATTCACCTGAACTTCTTAAATGAGTGCTTAACTTCCTTATGACATCAAGTGATGTTAGTGTTTTTATTTAGCAGAAAGAACCCCGCATATTAAAGCATATGATGAAGAGAGTGTAGCCTCTCTGAGTACAACACAAGATGAGACGCAAGATAGTTTCCAGATGAACAATGGGACACCGAGTTCAAGTTATCTCCTACACGGTGGATACATGCTGGCTGCATCCTATTGGCCAAAGGCAAGTTTATGATACTATTTTGAAAAACGAAGTTGCAGGTGAAGGTGAGATGCGACATTAGTGTTCCATTATATATGTTAAACCCATACCAGTGAGGTGTAGGAAGATCTTGGAAAAAGAAAACAGGATTTTGTTCATGGTAAATTACAGTAAAATTTTCACAAAGCATTTTGTTCATCAGTCGTACAGGTGTATCTGTAAAAGAGAGAATGTGCATAGGAAACAAAACTGAAAAGGAAGCCTATTTAAATGCATGATCTTAAGTCTGTGAGATGAATTGTTTAGTGTAATCCAAAAAAAATGTAAAAATGAAATAGCAAGAAATCTGCTAAGCTAAATATTTAAAAAAAATAATAATAATTCTTGATTAGTAGTAGGACTCCTTCAGATACACTGCAAGATCCTAAGTCATGTTAAGGTGTAGGCTGGCTGAAGCACTGGTGTAGAACAACTTCTGTGTTAAAATTTAACTGTATGATTCCATGTAAGAATTTGTGAAATTAGTGAAATTTCTAAAGTATACTGTGAAAAGGTGATAACACTCAGTGGCTAAGTGATGAGAGCAATGGCATACTTGTTTACAGATGGTGAAATTTAAGTGCAGAGGTGACCTTCACAAACTTTCAGAGGGGATTGGTACAAATACAGGGACTTAGAAATATTTTAAGTCCAAGTCCAGTGATTAAGAATGTTGTAATTTCCCTTTTTTTTTTAGAATTAGAAGATAATACATAAATGTAATATGTGCAGTGTTGGTTAGCATTACTCATCAAAAAATTTTCTCTGGTTTGTAGGATCGAGTTATGATTAATCGACTTGACAGTATTTGTCAAACAGTGTTGAAAGGTAAATGGCCTTCATCAAGAAGGAGCTATGACAGTAACGCAGTGGCCTCTTTCTACACAACCAAGCTTCTGGATAGCCCAGGTGCTGCTGCAGATTGCGTTGAGCCCAGTGCACCAACACCCCCTCTTGCAGGTGTTAAAGAAGAATATGATCAATCACCACAGATGTCAAAGGTGAAGAAGCATGTACGAGAAAAGGAGTTTACAGTGAAAATCAATGACGTATGTTTATTTTTATTGCCCTAGGACCTGATTGCGATTGCGGTGTGCGGCATGCTATACCTGCAAGTGGCTGCCTGTTCTCACTCTCACTTCCTTCACACACTTGTTTGTGGGTATTTGGGTCTGCTGCTTCTGGGCATTGAGTGTTTGGGTTTTGGGTTTGTTTTGGGGTTTTTTTTGGTGGGTGGCGATGCTTTTCTGGTTTGATGTTTTGGGGGTTTTTGGTGTTTTTTTGTTGGGTGTTTTTGTGTTTGTGTTTTTGTTTTTTTGTTTTTTTTTTGTTTTTTTTTTTTTTTTTTTTTGTTTTTTTTTTTTTTTTTTGTTTTTTTGTTTTTTTTTATTTGCATAAGCCACTAAAAGGAATCGCTATTATTTCTCTCTCTGAATTGAGATTTTGCCATTCTGGTGCTTCCTCAGACAGCCTGTTTTATGCTGTTTCTAAGAAGTCTGGTTAGTAATAAAAGCTACTTCTGTTGTTCGGCTTTTTTTAAGACATTTCAGCATGTCCTGTCCAGCAAGCACTTTATTATTTCATGGCCTTTAAGAAGGTTATATATAAATTTCCCAGTTGAAATGCAGGCTAGAAGCTTCAAACATTATTCTTATCTGTAGTTTGAGACCTGTTCACAGCACATAAAAATGTATGAAAACTTCCTCTTGTAATTGGGTTTGGTGTTTCTTCAAGATTGGATTATTGAGATAGACAGCTGTTCAGTGTCTGGACTTTTCAGTTACAATAGTAGATAATTTAAAATTTATATTCACAGAAGCAATGCCATGGGATTTCTGTTCAGATTTGTTTTTTACATGGAGGAGAAGCCAAGCTTGTTTTAAGGTTCATTCTTCCTCAGTTCTTCTGGAGTAATTGTTTCTGTGTGAGAATCCTGATTATGAAGTAGTCATTTCTGCTTCAGAAGAGACTCTTCTAACCCTGGCATTTATTTAACAGGAAGGTGGTTTGAAATTGACTTTTCAGAAGCAGGGACTGTCTCAGAAAAGGCCATTTGAAAGCGAGGAAGGTGCACTGGGACAGCAGCAATACCTGGCTCGACTACGTGAACTCCAGAATGCCTCAGAAACCAGCCTTGTCAGCTTCCCTAAATCACTCCCCAAATTAGGTATGTAAAATGTCAGAGGGAATAAGGGTTAGTATCAAATCTTATCTCCTGTGTTCTTCAGCTGATCTCCCTGTACAGGCAGTGGAAGAGGGATGTTTGCAATGTTGTTTACTCTAAACTGCAGTCTGGAGAAATACCCTCCATTCTGTTAGGGAAACTAGGCACCTTAGTTGAGGCATGAGGTTGGACCACATGAGTACTGTCTCACAGTGTTCATTTATTAGAATGATGCATTTCTATATTATAATCACTCCCACAAGAAGATTTGAATTATGAAGTGCATTACTGTACATTCACAGTTATCAGTTTGATTCTGAATTCACTGTGGCTAGCTTCTGAGTAAAGATAAAGAGTTCCAGATTTATGCCCATGTCAGTTTTCGCTCTTCATATTCTTTACTGTGTCTTTTCCAAAAAAACAGTGGGGGACAATAGTCTAGAGTCAGGTTTTGGCTTATAGCCAAAGCTTGTATGTTATTTTCCTTAAAAATATTAGTAGGTATACACTGACAAGTGAAAATGAACCTAAAGTAAGCAGCTATGAGGTCGTGTATATACATGGATGAGATTTCATTTAAACAAACATCCTACCCTTCTCTTGCATTTTGTACTTTCTTGTTCTTTTTCAATATAGAATCACAGAATGGCTTGGGTTGGAAATGACTTTAAGATCATCTAGTTCCAGCCCCCCTGCCATGGGCAGGGACACCTAGCACTAAACCATGTTGCCCAACACTCTGCCTCGCCTGGCCTTGGAAACACTGCCAGGGATGGAGCATTCAGAACTTCCTTGGGCAACCCATTCCAGTGCCTCACCACCCTCACAGTAAAAAACTTCTTCCTTATATCTAACCTGAACTTCCCTGTTTAAATTTGGACCCATTACCTCTTGTCCTATCACTATAGTCCCTAATGGAGTCCTTCCTCAGCATCCTTGTAGGCCCCACCTTTTATAAACATGTATTGAGGTGTATCTGCCTCTGTACATATGTGATGTCAGCAGGTTTCATCAGCTCTCCTCCCTGTACAGGTTTATTTGAAGGAGTAGGAGGACAGTAATAGGAAACTTAGGTGGTAAAATGGCTTTTCAGAGCCTGATATGAATAGTGTTTTAAACAGTCATAAAACAATAGGTGATTTCTGTTAGATATAACGTGTAGAAATTATATGCACTTGCACTATTTCTAGTAATTTAATTTCCTTTTGTTATTCAGCCATGTTCTTTATGAACAATTCAAGCATCTGACACTCATTTTATTGCATTATTAATTAGGCACTTCGAGTCACTTAACAGCCAGTGCCAATGGAGTGATAGCTGACAGTCAGCCTCCAGTCAAAAAGAGAAGAGGAAGAAGGAAGAATGTCGAGGGAGTTGATGTCCTCTTTATAAACCGAAATAAACAGCCTAACCATGTAAGTAAACTTGATTTTGTATCCAAGAATAAGGTCCAAATTACTGTTAATCCCTTAACTGAGCATAACCAGCTGTCAACATACAACAAAAACTTTATTATTCAAAACTGCTGGGTTTGGTCATTTTTCTGAAGTTGTTCACTGACAGTTCGTGACTACACAAGTGAGAACTGATGGAGTTTTACTAAATAGAATCATAGAATAGTCAGGGTTGGAAAGGACCTTAAGATCATCTAGTTCCAACTCCCCTGCCAGGGGCAGGGACACCTCCCACTAAACCATGCCATCCAAGGCTATGTCTAACCCGGCCTTGAACACCGGCAGCGATGGGGCATTCACAACTTCTGTGGGCAACGCATTCCAGTGTCTCACCACCCTTACAGTAAAGAATTTCTTCCTCATATCCAGTCTAAACTTCCCCTGTTTAAGTTTGAACCCATTACCCCTTGTCCTCTCACTACAGTCCCTAATGAAGAGTCCCTCCCCAGCATCCCTGTAGGCCCCCTTCAGATATTGGAAGGCTGCTATGAGGTCTCCACACAGCCTTCTCTTCTCCAGGCTGAACAGCCCCAACTTTCTCAGTCTATCTTCATATGGGAGGTGCTCCAGTCCCCTGATCATCCTCATGGCCCTCCTCTGCACTTGTTCCAACAGTTCCATGTCCTTTTTATGTTGAGGACACCAGAACTGCACACAATACTCCAAGTGAGGTCTCAGGAGAGCAGAGTAAAGGGGCAGGAGCACCTCCCTTGACCTGCTGGTCACGCTCCTTTTCATGCAGCCCAGGATACGGTTGGCTTTCTGGGCTGCAAGCGCACACTGCCGGCTCATGTTCATTTTCTCATCGACCAACACCCCCAAGTCCTTCTCCGCAGGGCTGCTCTGAATCTCTTCTCTGCCCAACCTGGAGCTGTGCCTGGGATTGCTCCGACCCAGGTGTAGGACCTTGCTCTTGTCATGGTAAAACTCCATAAGGTTGGCATCAGCCCACCTCACAAGTACATCAAGGTCCCTCTGGATGGCATTCCTTCCCTCCAACGTATCAACCGAACCACACAGCTTGGTGTCATCGGCAAACTTGCTGAGGGTGCACTCAATCCCACTGTCTATGTCACCGACAAAGATGTTGAATAAGACCGGTCCCAACACCGATCCCTGAGGGACACCACTTGTTCCTGGTCTCCAGCTGGACACTGAGCCACTGAGCACTACTCTTTGCGTGTGGCCATCCAGCCAGTTCTTTATCCACCGAGTGGTCCACCTATCAAATTGATGTCTCTCCAACTTAGAGACAAGGATGTCATGGGAGACAGTGTCAAAGGCTTTACACAAGTCCAGGTAGATGACATCAACAGCTCTACCCATCCATCAGTTCCGTAGCTCCATCATAGAAGGCCACCAAATTGGTCAGGCAGGATTTCCCCTTAGTGAAGCCATGCTGGCTGTCACCAAGCACCTTGCTGGTTTTCATGTGCCTCAGCATGCCTTCCAGTAGAATCCGCTCCAAGTTTTTTCCAGGCACAGAGGTGAGACTGACTGCTCTGTAGCTCCCCGGTCATCCATTTTCCCCTTCTTGAAAATGGGGGTTCTATTTCCCTATTAGATACATACAGTATTTGTAGCAATTTTGGAAAGTAAATTCTAGTTTTGACAAACTGTAATTAACATGTTATTAAAAACTTGACGTTGGACCTAGCAACACCTTCTGACATCCTTTCCTTTAACATCTGTCACAGGACCTGATTGTACAGTGACTTAAAGGGAGCTATTTATGGTATGAGTAGTCTCACTTAGGCCTTCAGTGGGTGTATAATGCAGGACTGTGACCTTTATTGTATCATATATGAAATAATAGTGATGGTTTGTTTTTTTTGGAGAACTTTATGAAATATCTTGAATTTCTCCAGGTTAATCCGGGGATTAACTCCAGTCAAGTTGCTTCAGGAATAAACCCGGCACTCACTCACACACAGTCCCAAGGTAGGCTTGATGCGGAGAGTCCAGTTCCTGTTATTAACCTAAAAGATGGAACAAGGCTTGCAGGTGACGATGCCCCCAAAAGGAAAGATTTGGAAAGGTGGCTTAAAGAACATCCTGGATATGTTGAAGATTCAGGAGCTTGTATTCCTGTGAGTATTCCCTTCAGCTCTGCTTCAGCTAAACGGTAAAACATTTCTCACAGAATGTGTTTGGGTTTGTATTCCATGTTAGGTGAAATTACTCCTTCTTTGTTCTTCTGTTTTGTTTAGGAAAAGAAGAATGTTCATTTCTTTTTACATAGTTTAAGCTCCAAAAGCCTTCCTTCTCCTTCAAAGACATAATTGCCAAAAAAAATCAATACTAAGCAAAGACACTTGATCTTTGCCTAATGGCACCCAAGGTTAAAAAAAAAAAAAAAGGCAACGAAAAATAATCTAGATACAAAAACCTGTGTTACCCTGATACTAATGATGGAAGCTGAAAATGTGTAACAGAATCTTTAGTGATGTGCCAGGGGATTAAAGACTTTACTGTGGGATGTATCTCATACCTACATTATGGTGCTATGGGAGTGATGTTTCTGTGGGTATGATATTCTTATCATGCTATCTCTGAATTTGAGATTTGGTAATGTTTAACAGAATGTAAGAAAACAGTATACACAGTGTCTGGAATAATAATCTTGTTTCTCCATAAACATGTTACAATACAAAACAGTAGCAACATTCCTGACAATTAAAGCAGTGTTGAAAACTGAAAATTACTAAAATAAAGCAATGGATAGAGGCATCAGTGAGAGGGTTTAGTGATGTTTACTGAGCTGCATATTACATGATTAAGATTAGTAAATTAGTATTGTTACTAAAATATTTCTGAAATCGATGATGACTTCAAATGAATGCCTGATTCAAGAGAATGCACAGGTATCTTAGCATTTTTAAAAGTTATACCAGAAAGATAGTGGGCTTTTTGATTCCTTCATAACAGAGGATGCAGCTGCATGATGGGAGGCCCAAACAAAAAAGACACCGTTGTCGAAACCCTAATAAACTGGATGTTAATAGTTTGACTGGTGAAGAACGTGTTCAGCTCATAAACAGAAGAAATGCAAGAAAGGTATTTGTCTTACTGTTCCCATTGTGATGTTCCCCAGATGAAAAGTTGCCTAAAAAGAAGAACACTGTATACTGCACTTGCTAAAATACTGTGTATAAATGAAAGGGTTTTGGTTTAAAGCTTTGGCACAGAGCAAGAAAGTCACTCACAATTTTTCTGTAAATGTTGTGCAACTATGCAAATATGTAAGATATGGCTGGAAATTTACCCTGTAGTTTATGTTCAGATTGAACTGGAAACTATATATTGGAATATTTGTGCCCTTGAGGTATGGCCACTGAAATACACATTGTTCTGATGAAAGCAGGAAATGTTTATATGCTGCTATATTAGGGTCAGAAGCTTTGTGCATCTGTAGAGGAGGGTTAGGCAGAATTTTGAGAGTGTCTCATTTCTTCAGTGCAATGAGACAGCAGCTCTAGAGGTGAGCCTGTGTGGTGGTAGTCTCTTGAAAAACGGCCCCTGGGCTGCTCTACGCTAAGCCATGCCCTGAGTAATCTTGTCAGAGTTGACAATCAAGTAGTAAGAGATTTGATCCCTGATTGCTCTAAAAGTCTGTGTTTTCATGATGGCTTTTTTTTCTCTAATAAATCTCCATGCCATAGTTGAGAATCTCATTAGTTTATTAATCTTAATTTTCCCACTTATAAACTATCCTGCACTTTTCTGAATCACCAAACTCAATTTGATTCATTTTCTTTTCTAAGTTCAGTTCTACATCTAGTAGCAGATAATGAGGGGACCAAAAGTGGCCTAGGAAATGGGAGTTGCTAAGTTGCAGTTCATAGAGAGAACCCAGGTAGAAGCTGGAATTCCTTTTCCTTTTTTCTACCATTTCTTCTTTCTTTCTGGATATAAACAATATGATTAATTTGAAAGCTGACTTTCCTGTTGTGATTTCATTAGGACACGCTGTTTAGCAATCTTAACTTGGCCTTTTTTGCATGGAAAAAAAAAAATCACAAGAGAAGCAGAGTCTCTTAAGAAAAGTATTTTTAGAAGTTGACTGAGAGGATAGAATATGACTGTTTAGTGGATAAAGGGAAGGTTTAACCGGATTGTAATTATAACCTTCTTGCTAAGACTTGGCCACTATTGTTCTCTATTTATGGGGTTGTTCTTCCATTTATTCCATGTCTGAATAATGTCTAATATTAAACATTAGTCAGAATGTGAAATATTTTAAATTGCAAAGTACAAGTTTAATAGATGAGTTTGAGTTTAGTAGGTTTAGAACAAATCAAGAGTATCTCAGATATACCACAAGGAATCACTGAAAAGCTGTCCTGTACTCATTGATAATTTTAAGTAGACTTTATTTGTATTGTTCTATATAAAAGGCAAAAAATGAAACAGTGTCAGGTGTGACTGTTGCCTTTTCTTCTTATGAATGAGTATTTCCTAACTTCTGCCTTCTGTGCTTCCCAGGTTGGGGGTGCCTTTGCTCCCCCTCTGAAGGATTTGTGCAGGTTCTTGAAAGAAAATCCAGAGTATGGAGTGGCTCCTGAATGGGGAGAAGTTGTAAAACAGTCTGTGAGTATTTGCAGAACAAGATAACAATGGCATGAAATATATCTTAAAAACATGGCAAACAGGAAAAAAAGTGTGCCTTTTGGCATGCTTTTCATTTCTGGTATTATATTAAACATGGAATGTGAGTCAATGTTAGCTTTTTTCCGCCAGGTCAATTCCCTAAACTGGGTTGTTGGCACAGTTGTGAGTAGGAGGAAGGGAGGGACAGTGGCTGGCAACTCCAAATTAGAGATTTTGGTGAAAACACTGTCATACTGTGACTTTCCCATCTCTTAAATGTAGCCTTGAAAGTTTGGGAAGATTAATATAATTTTAAATATTTATTTTACTTTTTAATTAATTAACTTTCATTGTGCACCTTTAATAAATTACTATACTCAGTAAAAATTTAAACCAAGCATTAATACAGCTATTTTCTACTACTATTATATAGCTGGTATCTCTTTAATTTTAAGTGTCATTGGCTCAAATATGGTGTATGGTTCTGAGTTCACTCCCTGTTTGTTTTGAAGATAAGAACATATTTTGAACTTTAAGAAGTTATGTTGTATAATAAAGAATGGTTTCTGGTAATCCAGTTAATCCTTCATTCCATGTGTCTAACAGAAGTGAAGATGGTTTTGTCAATATCCTTGTGAAGTCTATTTCCTCACCTACTTACACGTCTATTAACATGCCTATTAGTATAATACTAACATACCTATTAGTAACTAACTAATAGACTTAATAACTAAATAACTAATAGACATAGACTACTAATGTGTCTATTAGTATAGTAGTTTATGCTATAAAATATATTCATGCTACACCTTCAGCCTCTGGCAGAGAAATTACCAAGTTAAATCTTTTTTTCTAGTTTACTGTCAGCAGAACCTGTAATCTTTCTGTGAAGTTCTAAATGCCAGTCTTTCCAGTACCCTTGTGGGACATTCTGGTAGAAAAATAGGTAACTAAGAACACAATTAGACTGCAGTGAATAGAGGTATAAATAAGATCAGAGTTACTTCTAGAATTTAGTGGAACAGAACAGAAGAACAGAGCATGAGCTGTGAATTCCTCTAGTTTCATTAGGCTAGTTTAAATTAGGGGTATTTTCTGGGAAAAAAAAAAAAAAAAAAAAGGCTTTATTGTAGTATGGAGGTAATAGTTGATCTTGCCATTGCCATTTACAAGAGAAATTTCCAAAATGGTGCATTTCAAAAGGAGTATTAGTGTCCATTACAAATCTTTCTTCATTGTTAGGTAGGAGGGCTTACAGAGGTGAAGTAATACTGTGCAAGCTCTAAAAAGAAGTGCTTTAAATTTTATTTTAATAGAACTTCAGTCTTCAGTGGTCATTCTTAAGTTTATGGATGAGGTGAAATAAGAGGAGGTTAAAAAGACACTAGCAGTAATAAAGAGAGCTCGGAGATTGTTGGTCTGTGGGCAGTCACGCATTTATATTTAACTTTAAATAGAGGGTTTGTTGTTATTTTGTTGTTTCGTTTTGTTTTGTTTTTTAATTAAACTGAATATTTCAATGTGGTAATATTGTGAAGCAGTGCTGGTTTAGATCTTGAATTGCAATTACTGCTATAATTAGCTGTGTTTGGCTTGTTCTGCATACAAACCTCTAGGGATGAGTTAGCAGTGGGTCTGAGAACATACCTGTGTAGATCTCACTGTGGAAGTGAGTGTTCAGACATTTGAGATGCGGTAGCCCAGAGTCGTCACCACAAATTCCAATGAGCTGTCTGGAGATGAAGCTGCTGTGCTAACATACAAGCATAATCTTTGATCATGCTACTGTACAATTGGGTCTTTTGTTTGCTTTTCCTTTTCCATCTGTAAGCTCTCAAAACCTAAAAATACTCACTGTGTCTCTTGCAGGGATTTCTTCCAGAAGGCATGTTTGACCGTATTCTCACTGGACCTGTTGTGAGGGAAGAAGTGAGCCGGCGAGGAAGGCGCCCCAAAAGTGAGATTGCTAAGGCTACAGCAGCCGCAGCAGCTGCCACTGCTGCGGGCGTATCAGTTAACCCTCTGCTAGCTAATGGATTGCTTCCCGGAGTGGATCTGTCCAGTCTTCAGGCCTTACAGCAAAACCTGCAGTCGCTGCAAGTGACAGCAGGATTAATGGGAATGCCAGCTGGTTTAACTGCTGGAGGAGAAGCAAAGAACATGGCTGCCATGTTCCCCATGCTGCTATCAGGGATGGCTGGATTACCAAACTTGCTAGGCATGGGAGGACTTCTCACAAAGTCTGCAGAATCTATTTCAGAGGAAAAAAAGGGAAGTGATTCAAAGGAGGCAGACACAAAGAAAGAAAGGACAGAAGACCAAAATACAGATATTGGTGGTGAAAATTCTGTTTCAAGTTCTCCCTCAACGTCCTCTGCTGCTGCAGCTGCCAATCCTCTCTCTCTTAACCCTTTACTTTTGTCCAACATACTTTACCCAGGGATGCTTCTCACTCCAGGCCTTAATCTTCATATCCCAGCTTTGTCTCAGTCTAATATTTTTGATGTACAGAACAGTGAAAGCAATGACAAAGGCTCAGCGAAGCCCACAGAAGAAAAGGAGCAAAATTCTGGGGTTAGAGATCAGGAAGACAAAGGGGGAACAGAGCCAAGCTCCCACAATGAAAACAGCACAGATGAGGGTTCAGAGAAAGCAGATGCTTCATCTGGATCTGACAGTACATCATCTTCATCTGAGGATTCAGATTCTAGCGATGAAGACTGACCCCAGACTCTGCACTTAAATTATAAACTGATTTTGAATTTATTCTTTATTTCATTGTAAATAACCCAGTGTTGAGTGCATCAATGATTTACTGACCGAACATTTCAGTATTTGTTTAGAAGTGCAAACTGCTTTCAGAGACGTTTTGCATGTAATATTTCTTGGAGTTCATAAGTTTCTGAACTTGTATGTACTATCAAATACACAATGGTGTAAAATTACAACAAAAGGCATTATAATTTTGTTGGGGGTTAATTTTATGAAAATAATGCTCAAGTAAGAGCTGTATATTTAATATATTTGCAGTGAACACAGAATACTTTATGCATATTATTGATTTAATTTGAATATAGTTTTACAGCCTCCTCGACACTTATAATTTACAGATCAAAACTCAGCAATAATTTGGGCAGCTAATGAATGTCATGAAAGCTGTAGAATCTACATCACCATCCATTGCTTTAATTACATGAAAATGCTCTAGTGTTGTGATGCACTGCTGTTTCCAATTCAGGTACAAGTGTGTTTAAAAGAAGATAAATTTTTCCCAGTCAGCCAATTAAACTGGCTACCTGTTACCTCAGCTGAGTTAGTTTAGGAAGTTTACATTGGTTTCTATTACTTGTTTTCAGGTTTTGTTTTGTTTTCTAAAGACATCCTGTATATCATGTTAAAATCTGAGTTATTTGAGATAAGACTATTGGGTTTGGGTTTTTTTCCCCTTATTACAACTGTTCTTTTTTGACAGCAGTAAGGGGAAATTAGAGCAAAAACTGTCTTATCTCATGCTACTTGGCACCATGTAGACCTGTTTAGTTTACACCTTGCAAAGTTTTGGGCTCCCTCTGCAGAATTGAAAGTCCCAAAATGAGGAGTAGTTTCCCCAAGACTCAGAAGAGGCAAACTGTCATAAAGTGCCACTGAAAAGACCTTTCAACACTGCATACTTCATGTAAAAATCGTTTGTTTGCTTTGTTTGTGTAGATTTCTATTTGTGTTTTATGTCATAAAGCCTCCTGGAGTTACCAGTTTTAATAATGGTAAATAAAGTATAGATAGTTTTGAACTCCTTTTGAGTTTAAACTTCTCTGCAGATTTAAATTTGACTATTAAATATTACCCAAAATAGTTTTTGGGATATCACTTCCTATGTTATGCTGAGTTACCCACTGAAGAAAAAGCACTTTGAATAGTAAGGAAGACAAATTATTCCTAGAAACCACAGTAACAGGGCATAAGGCATCTGTCTAAGTCCAAATCCTTAGAACCCTTTACTATACAAGATCTGTCTAAGATTCGATGTGTGATATGATTCCTCCTTCTTCTTAAGCTGCTATTACTCTGACACAGTTGAGGCCCAGATTCACATTTACGGAAGTTCTGAACTAACTGAAACTTCAGTTGACCTTGGTTACATCGTTTGTGGTCCGAGAATAGGAAAGTGTTAAGAGAAAATAAATACAGGTACTAGTAGAAGTTCATTGGAAAAGCTTTACAAAGGGATAAATTAAAAAATAATTAAAAAACTGTATATTTTGATATAGTTCTGTTGCTTGCTTGTACAGTAAAACAACTGTGTTGTTTTTTATTGAGGACTTTACCAATGAAATGTAAGTTTATGTGCAAAATAACTAGCCCCATGATTAGAAGCAGTATTACATGTAATTACACAACTATACAAGTACCATTTGGATTGTGGTGGTTATGTATTTTCCCAAATAGTATTCTGATTGTTGGCCCTTCACGCAGTGTCTTAGCAATAGTGAAAATTAAAAACTGCCAAGAGAAGGGGGTAGCAATTCTTCATCATGGGGGGAAAAAAAAAAAAAAAACTTATTTAATATTTTGCCCTTTGTAATATAGCACTTTTAATTAACTAGAATGCATCTATGAAATAGCCAAAGTTTTACAAACAGTTATTAACTCAGTTTGCTGATGGAGTATGTCAACAATGCCATCACTTCCCACCCTTCCCCCTCAAAACAAATCCTAAATCTTGTGGCTAAATCCTAATTTATATGAGATTTATGAAAGAAAGTATTTTCCTAATTATGGTCAAGTGAGTTTGGTTACCATTCTAGTGATTCTTTCTATGTAGTAAGGCAATTACAGTTTCAAGTCATGAAGGCTGGTGTAGACTTGAACATAATATATTGGATTTATTTTTAATCGCTTTGAACCAGAAGGGGAAAAGATGTCCCACTATCGGCTAAACTATATGCAAATACAGTTGTATAAAGTTAAGGGTTATAAGGAAATCTCAGTAGAATTACACTAATACTGAAGTTAAAAGAATATCCAAGGTGATGATAAAGTGTGTGTTGGTAGTTGCTAAAAGAACCTTAGCTGTTATTGCCTTGTATTTCTATTCCTTGTTTCAGGCTTCATGATCCAAGTCTTAGTCCAGGTTTTTTTTGGACATTTGCAATATTTGCCAGTTGTGTTCTGTGTAGTCTGAATTTGCTTTCTGTAGTTGAACAAGCGTCTTAAAAAGTCATTTGTAATTTATTGAATTACTTTCTATGATGTTCTATAGAGCAAATGGAAGTTTAATTATTTTTTATTAAACATATTCTTTGACTACCCATGATGTCGGCCTCAATATGTGAAAATAATGCTGTCTGTGTAAGGATTAAACCTGTGGCTTTCAGCAGCAAAAGTTAAGTGTTAGTGTTAAGCTCTAAAATAGAATATTATGACTTTAAAAAAATCAAACCAAGGATGTTTTTCTGGGAATCAATTCCCTGATAGTCTGCTGTCATACAAACAATGTCAGCAGTTGTTCCAGCCTTTAAGTAATTAGTCAGAAAGGAGTATATATGGTCTAGATTCTGGTCTGAAAGTTGACTTAATGTGAAATAATGATGCACCTCATGTTCCAGGGTGAGGATGTTGGCAGTAGAGTACCTTTTGAATTTTTCTTTTAAAATTCTGCATTACTAAATCTTTCAATTATGGACACAGCGCTTACTACTGTTATTTTTCATCTATTTTATACAGGGCCTGGACATTTCCCCTGACAGTAAGTTGTCTTCTGGCTGTCAGGTGCCGCGTTGTTCTAATCTGTCATTGCACTTCAGTGATTCAGTGATATCCTTCTTACTCCAGTCTGAATTTTGTCTTCAGGTCGTGATCATCCTGTCTGACCTGCTGCTTTCTCGAATCTGTACACAGGTGATACAAATGCACGTATACATACGAGCATTGTTCTTGCTTTCTCCTGTTTCTTTTTTCCTTGGTAGTCCTGCAGGTGCCCTTAATAGTATTTTTTAAATGTGTTTTTGCAGGTCTGTTAGAAAACTCATAAAAAATCATAGATTAAAAAATAGTAATAATTAAAAAAAAAGACAAAAAAACAAAACCAAGGAAAATCATGTTTTCTAATTTTACAGTCAAATCTTCTTGGTCTGTAAATGTGAAAATATAACCAGGTCTGTTTTTCAGTGAAACTTTTTCAACAGATAATCTAGGCATAGTATTAGTGTTCAGTGTTTTGCACTCCCTCGAATTTTTTGGAAACAGTATCTGGATGATTAGGTGAGATTACAAAGAGACCCAGGCAAATTCCTGTTCTTTTTGTTGTATCTTGTCTACAAGAAAATTTTTTCTGACATGATTGGTAATATATTTCTTGCTTTTTGGTCTGTCTGACAAGTACTGTTACACCTTCAGAATGAATGTGTACTTCTTAATGCCTGCATTTAAGCTGTAGTGAGATGAACTGTAACTGCTCGACATGGTTAATATAAAGGAATCTGCAGCACAGTGTTAAATTACTTTTGAAGGAAAAGTTACTAATAGTTGTATAAACAGTTTCTGATGTAGTTCTATTACACCTGTAATTATCTTCAACTTAAGAAAGCTGTTTCAATGTAATAGGGGATTTACACTGCTGTAGTTGACCAGCATTTCATATTTTACATCTACAGTTCTCGGGCATTGTGTGGAGGAGACTTATTATACTAGTGTAGCTGCGGAAGTCTACAAAATTACTCTCCTGCCTCACCTAAATGTTCCTGATGTTCTACAGGCAGGTGGTACCATTCCTTTGCCAACAGTCAGAGGAAAAGGAAATAAAAATACTATCATTCCGGAACTAAACAGTGAGAAAATCTCAATCACTATATTTTATAATCAGTCATTATTCGTAAAATGACATTTTTCTATTAAAAAAAAAAAAAAAAAACAACACACTAAGGGCTTCTGATGGTTAAGAGTCTCTGATGACAAAGGTAAGTTTCAGTTAACATTTCCCTGAGAAAAAACTATTTCAGGAGAAATTTTTTCTAGCTTGTAGTAATTAAGTACATGTGAGATAAGTCTTTGAAAATACTGGCTATATATACAAAGGACACTGACATTCATTATACCTCTAGAGGTGTCAGTAAATTATATCATTTAATAATGTCTAAAGTTCCAGCCTGCCAGAAATAATAAAAATGTTTTTATTGTATTTTATTTTTTAACCCAGCATTCTAGGAAGACTGGAAATAAATATGAAGAATTAAGGAGAAATTTCTATAAAACAGGGTGGGTTGAAGTGTTGAAATGGAAGTACACACAGGTAAGTATCTCTGTTCAGAACAGTTACAATCTCAAAACACTTTTAAATAATTTAAATTTTAGCTTCAATTTATAGAGTATTTTATACTTCAGGTAACATTCAGACTTCTTAAAAAAGTTAAAAAAATGCAACTTCATCTCCCTGCAGGTAGATAATATTAGCCACTATTTCAAAAATTTCTTGTCATATCTTCACTGAAGGCAGTGAAGTCTGGGCCTGTGCTGGGCCTGTTTGGCCTCAAGATTTGCTACCTGTTTCTTGTATTTTGCAAGGGGACTAGAGTTTATTACCAAAGTCACGAGGATAGAATTTGAAGCCATTTGCCTTATTTTTGTGCAACTGTACTTTGAAATGTTTCACTGGTTATTCTGAGCTGTAAATAGCACCTGCGTCTCTGGAGTGCTGCCTGTCTGAATTACTCAGCTTTCCATGGCTGCCTTCCCCAGTGTGATATTACCTGGGTGGAGGCGGCACAAAACAAAGAAATATGTAGCCCTGAAGCCCTTTGGTGCTTCAGTTAATATGGAGGTCCATAGCATGTTTATAAGTTTCTGAAAATTCAATATGGTTAAAAATGTATTTCATTACAGCACAGACTAGCAGCAGTCAAGGACCCGACTGTGGATGTCTGTGGTATTCCTGTTAAGTTCTACATTGGTGGTAGTGCTAATGGCTGTTAAGTGTTGGCAGATGATACAATTACAGAATCCAGCAGTGGAAATGATTCAAGCAATCAGCATGCCAGATGAGGATATCTCATTATTTTAGTACTGATGTTGAACATTGCTGTGTAAGGGGAAAAAAAAGGAGAGATCAAGTGGAGGAACAAGTGAAGTCCTCAGGGATGAAGGCGTTCAGGGTGTGTCTCTAAAACGTTCCTTGTGAAAGTTTTCAGCATTTTCTAAACGGGGAAAAAAAAAAATGCTTCTATACTAGAATTGTCAAACCATTTATTTACAAAGCCTGAATGCATAAAACCAGGGATGAATGCAGGCATCATCACGCATAATAACTTCACCTTTAACCTAGGCTTTATCTTCTAGTACTGTGAGGGTTTGTTACTTTTTTTTTTTTTTTTTTTAGTATCCAGAGGATTTTGAAAGAGTAGATTAATGTTGTCAGTATTTAGTAAAATACCATAGTAAGTTACTGCTATAATGAATACTGTAAGTGCAGCTTTACAGGGAAGCCCTGCGGTATTACAGACAGGCTTCAGAGTGGCACTGGGCATCCTATCAGCGCACTGCCTCGCTGCAAAGTTCACAGCTCTGCCGTGTTAAAAAAAGAGGTGTAAGACATTACCTACAGCCTAACTAACCATCAGTTTTTAATGCTGCACCAGAATGGGCCAGACCCCCAGGTTGTCCTGGCAGGCCAAGGGGGGCCAGCTTCCACTGCGAGCTCTGCCCCTCTCACTGCTGCACAAACACGCACACTGGTGACCTGGGGAACACCTCAGGTCAGGCAAAACAGCGCTTGAGACGTGTCTTTTTTCACCTGAAGCTTTCATGGTTGATGGCTTAGAAACGTGGAACAAAAAGAAGCCATCAGTAAATCTCTTTTAAACAGTACAGAGTGTTTTACTGGTCTCTTAATATCCATGCGCCAGCTTTACAACAATATTTCTTTACAGTGTGTGTTAAAGAATCTTCTCTGTTTAAATGCAGGGCCTGGGCCTCAGGAGCTCTCCCTGCATCTCCCACCTGTGTTGCTGTTCACCCGTTAGTACCCAGTTGTCTTTGTTATGTGCACAGCCATTTGAAAGCTTTGAACTGGACACAAGTGATTAATATCACAGATCAATATTATTTTGTGCCCTTGTTTTAAAGTTGCCTTTTATTTCCTTTCCTGTACAGTGTAAAGGACAGAAACTGCGCTCTCCACAGCAGCCTTTAACAGAGCTTGCATCCGTTGCACTTGGTTTCCATGAGCGGTAACCGCTATTGTGTGCCCGGTGCGCCTGCTCGTCCCGCCTCCGCCGCAGCTGTAGCCATGCGCGACCCTGCGCTCCGCGACGTGTGCGCGCTGACGTCAGCGGCACGCCGTGCTCCCCTCTGCTGCCTGCTGGGAGCGCTGCCCGGGGCGGGGCGGGGGCTGCGGCCGTACGCTTGCGTACACCGAGGGCGGTGACGGGCCCCGCGTCCTCCCGCCGCCCAATGAGCGGCCGCGTTAGACGGCGGGGGCGGGGCCCGGTGCCGGGGTGTTTGGATTCGAATGCGCGTCGCGACCCCGAGGGTCGGCGGCGCAGGCGCAGTGTGCCGCGAGGCAGCGCTGCCCCCTAGCGCCGGGGCGCGGCATGCCGGGCGAGGAGGAGGACGATGGAGAGCAGGGGGTCGGGGGGGTCGCAGCCCCCTCCCCGCCGGCTGAGGAGGGGGACATCTGGCAGCGCTACGAGGAGCTGTGCAGCAGCCTCAACATGGACGAGCGCGCCCGCTCCGAGGCCTGGCTCAGCTACCAGAGCATGAAGCGCAACTACACCCTGGAGGTGAGACGCGACGGGGCGTGGGGGCAACGCGGAGGCGCCCGACGTTGGGCGCGCAGCCCAGCGGGAGGGAGAGGGTTAAGTGAGGGGGAGGGAAGGGGACGGCCCTTGAGGCGTGGTGGCCTCTCCCTCGCACTGCCTGTGGTGAGGCGCCGTCGGGGCGTTACGCCGCAGCCGAGCGAGGCCGCGTTCCGCCCCTTGCCCCGCAGCGCCACTTCGGGCCGGTCCTGAGCCCGCGGACCGCAGGGGAGTCGATCCTCAGCCGCGGGAAGCGCCGCTGACAGACGTCGCTTCCCCCGATCGCTGTGCAGGCCCGCCGGGGAGCGCAGCTGCCCCCCTCCCAGCCCCAGCTGTGACGTGCTAGGGCGGCCGCTGCCAGGAGTCGTGGGGGAGCCGCGCAGCGGCGATCTCCGGCTCTGCAAGTGGGAAAATACCGTGATCCTGAGTCATAGCAGTGAAAACGTGATAAAAGCGGTCGTATTGCTGGGGTCTTGCTTGCGGTTGGTCCGCTGACAAGCGCACTTTAGTTGTCTCAGTGAACGCTAGTCAGTAGCTGTTCAGTTGCCCACGTAGATGCTTTCAGCGCTGTTACAGTAAATTTGGTTCTGTGAACGTGACACACGGCCCCGTGCAGGTTTTGTAACGTCATTCCTTAAAACGTAACACAGAGTGGCGCACCCGCTGCGATCCGGAGATGCTTGTTACCGGGTGGCTTTTTAGAAATCAAGGCGGCTGTTACGATAAAATTCTGGAGTCATCTGGAATTCTTCAGGGCTTCCCATCCCTTGAGCCGGCAGTTCTCAACGCAGAGCTCTGGAGGCTCTCCACGGGCAGAGAGTGGGTGGTGAGCCCGCGGTGCCTGGAGCTGTGTGGAGGAAGGAAGTGAAGTGTTGTGGCCTGAAAGCGCCTCTTGTCATACGCTGCCTGTAACCGTTGGAAACGGGCTGGAAAGCTCAGAAAGATCATTTGTGTTTGTCTCTAAGGTGTGGGCTCATCTGGCCCCGGGATACCACGTAGACGAAGAAACCCACAGCATCGAATTCAGTGTTCTGTGCCCGCACCCCCTCTTTTCACTGGCCTTCTCTAGTTAAAACATTCGGTTTTAGTCGAAGAGAGAGCATAAGATTGAAAAAGTTTCAACTGGAATTAATTTCTGGCTTGAAGTATGGATTGAGTAATTCTGTTGCTCAATACCGAAAAAAAATATGGAAACTATTTTTTTCTGTTCCTGCTGCCTGTTCAGGGCAGAGTGTTCTGATTGTAAGGAACTGTAGCTTTTGTATGTATATTTTTTAACACCAAGGCAGTACAGAATGTTATAATATATTGAAGAGGAGGAACAGTAAAAAGATTTTGTTTACTTTGGGTCAAGACTGACATTTATACAGGTAAATAGTAACTGCAGTTTTAGGTTTGACACAGTTCAATGTTGAGTATCTGTTAGCACTGCTGGTTTTGTCGTTGCTAAAATCATAGAGTAGCTCAACAGAACTTTAAAACAGCAGCTCAACATTGTCACTGCTTGAACTTCATTCATTTAGGACATGATCCTGCCCTTTTTCCTGATGTTGGGTGCATAGCTGAAGAGGATGTTTTTCTTTTCAATGAAGTCTCTTAGATGCTTGATGTTTTAATTCACAGGGAAATGATCTGCACTGGCTAGCGTGTGCCTTGTACGTGGCTTGCAGAAAAGCAGTTCCCACTGTGAGCAAAGGGACAGCTGAAGGAAATTACGTATCTTTAACCAGAATTCTGCGCTGTTCAGAACAAAGGTAACTTTTTGCTCATTTTTAAACACTTACAAGATCTCAAAGAATGCTTATCAGCGTGTGAAATCTAGAAATTGAGAACAAACGCTGAACATCTGTCTTTTTTCCTGCTTTTAAAGGTAGAATTTGTATCTCTGGAATCTTTGTGTTATAAGATCATTGCCATGGAAATAGAACAGTTCCATTTGGTCATTACTATATTGTAAAAACACTGGTTTCAAAATCAGAGATTTACTTCCCTTTCTTAAAGGTGAAAGAAACCTTTCTTTGAAAAATAGTCTGTTTTGGAAGAGTGTGCAAAGTATGAACTTCTCGCATGAGAAACCATCTCTAATTGGCTGTGAAAATACTTTTTTGGAAGAAGGCTTCACTTTTTACATGTTCTTGCATTATGAAACCAGAGTGATGTCAGAATCTGATAAAATTTATATCAAATGTTTATGTCCATAAAGCACTGAATAAAATGTTCCTGAAACTATTTACTGTCTTTATTAGCAGTCTGATTGTATTGTAACAATTTAGCAGATAGGATAAAAATTGAAAAACAATCTTCTTATGCAGTCTTGCTCCCCATCTCTTTTACTGTTGGAGCTTCGCTGTTGATTTACATAATACAGAAGTATTCCTTTTCTCATAAAAAATTAGAAATTCAGGAATTTAATATGGATAAATTGTGATGTGGGCTATCAAAGCTTAATAACTCCGAAAAAGTGGGATAGATAAAGGACTGAAAAATGAATGAAAGCCAGATTTATGAAGTGAAATGTACTGAAACTCAAGGGGTTTTCGTACTTTGTAGAATCTTCTCAGCATTGTAGAACTCAGAGTTTGTTCTATTTAAGTTAATAAGTTATTCAGAAAAATGAGGGAAATCTGCTTTTAGAGTAATTTGACTGTTGGAGCTGATTGTGTCTTTGTGAGGAAAAGCCAAAACTGTGAAACATATTTAACATAGTAATCAGCTGAGAATCTAGAAGTATTTTGTGAGCTGTCATGTTTATGGGTGAAGGACGGGCTCTGAGTATGTTATCATGATTGCAGTACTCCCATCTTACCGGTAGTTTAGGAAGTAGAAATTGCAATTTTGTTAGAAAGCAAATAGTATATTTCTGCAAAAATAGCCCAAAGCTTTCAGATTTAATTTGTTTGGTATTTTCAGCTTGATCGAGTTTTTTAACAAGATGAAAAAGTGGGAAGACATGGCAAATCTCCCTACCCAATTCAGAGAACGAACTGAGAGATTAGAGAGAAACTTCACTGTTTCTGCTGTCATTTTTAAGAAATATGAGCCCATTTTTCAGGACATTTTCAGATACCCTCAGGAAGATCAACCTCGTCAACAGAGAGGAAGAAAACAGAGGTATGTTCCTGTTATTTCTAGACTGATTTTAGAGCAGAATAGAGCAAAAATGTAATGAAATTGCCTGGGTTTTTTAGTTGTATTTCAAGTGCATTTTCATTAAAATATACAGCTTATACTATTCTGTAATTGGAAGAGTAAACCCCTCTAGTGGCTAGCTTGTATGGTAAGGCTTGAAGTAATTTTGAAGATTAAGCTGGAAAATGGTGCTTGCTAATTTTTGGGTGAAGTGTATGTTAATTTGGACATTTAAACTATTCTTTACATAACCTGCTGGAGTGATTGAATTAAAGAAATAAAAGATTAAGGTGGAACAAACCACTGGAGAAATTGAAAAGAATATCCTCACCATGAATTGATTTTGCCTGAATGAAAGAATTTAATACTAAATATGGTCTTACAGAGAAAATATGATAAAGACTACTTGTTTTTGAGGCTGACATGCCTATTTCACAATCTACATTAAACAACTACATTTGAAAGCAATGTGATGTTAGACACAACGTATCTGTAATGCCACCTTTGCTGCTCTAATGCTTTGCTGTCCTGGAGATGAGCTGCAGTATATGAAATAGCACTTCCAGTAACCTGTTACATGGAAACAAGGAATGCCATGGAGTTATAAAAATTGGTGCTAGGGGAGGGGTTTTTGTTTGGTTTTAAATCCACGTAGTAAATACTTGAGTATAGTTTCCAGTTGTGCAGGGGGAAGGGTGTCATGGGTCCAGCAGCAGTCAATTTTTTTCCCCTTCATAGTCGCTGGTGCAGTGCTGTGTTTTCGACTTTCGGTCTGGGAACAGTGCTGATAACACCGATGTTTATAGTTACGGCTTAGAATGTTTTGGTCTGACCAAGGACCTTCTGAGTCTCATGCTCTGCCAGGGACGGGGGGGGAAGCCGGGGGGAAGCAGAGACTGGACACCTGATCCAAACTGACCAAAGAGGTTATTCCATACCACAGCACGTCGTACCCAGGATGTAGAAAAAAAAGAACTGGGGGCCGGAACCCAGAAGAGTTTTTGTTTTAGTTCACAGCTCGGTCGTCGGGTGGTGAGCAGTTCTATCCTCTTCCCTTGTATTTCTCTTGTTATTATTATTATTGGTGGTGGCGGCAGTGGTTTGTGTTGTACCTTGGTTGCTGGGCTATTCTTGTCTCGACCCGTGGGAGTTGCGTTCTTTCGATTCTTCTTCCCATCCCACCCCCCCCACCTTGGAGTGGGGGGGAAGAAAAACTCTTCCCTTGTATTTTTCTCTTGTCATTATTAGCATTGGTGGTAGCAGTGTTGGTTTGTGTTACACCTTAGTTGCTGGACTGTTCTTATCTCAACCTGTGGGAGTTGCATTCTTTCGATTCTCCTTCCCATCCCTCCGGGAGCGGAGGGAAGAAAGAGAGGGAAGTGAGTGAGTGAGCAAAATTGTGCGTGGCTGAGAAGCTTAAACCACGACAAAGGGGAAGTGGAATAAAGGAATTTGGATGAGTTGATTACTTTGTCAAGATTTTTATGTTACCAAGAACACAAAGCAAACTTGCTAGCCGTAAGTGTGAAATAGGAAGTCTAGTATGGTGCACATGGCAGTATTAAGAAATAACAAGTCTTCAAGAGGTGCAAAACATTTCATTTATGAAGGAGTCTCATGAATGAGTTATATTTTATGTGAAAGCATCTTAAACAAAGATCAGCAGAGGAACTTGGTTTTGGTAATCATTTAATGTATTTCAAAACTGTATACTGTATAAAACCCTTTGCAGAATGCTTTGCTAGTACAGAGATGATATTCTTACGAGCACACAGTTCTGAAAGTTTTGCCTATGACAAGTGTATTAACATCAATACACTGTCTAATGTGTTCCTCCAAGAACATAGAATCATAGAATCATAGAATCATAGAATAGTAAGGGTTGGAAAGGACCTCAAGATCATCGAGTTCCAGCCCCCCCGCCATGGGCAGGGACACCTCCCACTAAACCATGCCATCCAAGGCTATGTCCAACCCCACCTTGAACGCCGCCAGGGATGAAGCATTCACAACTTCCCTGGGCAACCCATTCCAGGGCCCCACCACCCTCACAGTAAAGAATTTCTTCCTCAGATCCAATCTAAACATCCCCTGTTTAAGTTTAAACCCATTACCCCTTGTCCTCTCACCACAGTCCCTAATGAAGAGTCCCTCCCCAGCATCCCTATAGGCCCCCTTCAGGTATTGGAAGGCTGCTCTGAGGTCTCCACGCAGCCTTCTCTTCTCCAGGCTGAACAGCCCCAATTTTCTCAGCCTATCTTCAGCATTGAAAGAGGAACTCAGTTCGAAGATGCTGCCAAAAGTTAAGAGTTTTATTTGATCACTGAAGCTCATTCTAAGATGTAGCTGTGTATCCACCTGAATACTACTACATACACATTTTGAAAATACTACTAGGATGCTAATGCTTTTGAAGTCAAGACAGCTTCACCAACCACATTGTTAAAGTGTTTGATTCAGAGCTGGTCTCCTTCAAGCTTCCAACACTGCAGTTGCTCAAAACCATGATGACTTCAAACCACATCATACTTTTTTTTGTGTAACACTTCAGAAAAAAACTTCACAGCTTAAAAAAACAAACAAACAAACAAACAAACAAACAACACCAAACAAACAAAAAACTCCCTGCACTGTTGTAAATAAGAAAGTCACATGTTCAGCCTGTTTGACTTTTGGCCAGCATATACCTGCTTGATGTTATTCAGAATGCTTTTGAAGAAGGAATTTCAGCTCTGGCTCTCAAAATATTTCAGTTGACTCTATGTACCATTTGTTGTGTGAAAAAGCAGAAAAAACGTTTTCTGTAGTTTTTAAATTAGGATATTTATCTGTTCTTTGGAAATAAGATCACAATTTTGCCTTAAAATTTAGGGCAGCCGTGTTTAACGTTAAATTTACAATGATTTTCTGCTTAGGTCTTGGCCTGTTTTTAGTGGAGTCTGCTGTATTGGTCTGTCGTAGTGACATTTGCGTCATTACATGCAGGCTGGCTGGGGTTCCACTTGCATCTGTACTAAACCAGTGCACAGCTTACTTTCTTAACTTTAGTCAGGTTTTTGTGGGAAGGGTGTAAGATTTTGGCAACACTGCAGTAAAGCTTAATTTTCTTTTAGAATGATTGAATGTTGTATGATGTTCTATCTGTCTTAATTCATTGAGCTTATTGGCTGTCTCCTTGCTGTATTTTTCCCCAAAAGACGACAACCATGTACCGTGACAGAAGTTTTCCAGTTCTGTTGGTTGCTGTTTGTTCATGCAAAAGGTAAGAGATTTGAAGAGGATTAAATACAACAAACCTGGTTTGTCATTTGTTGCCTTATATCATACAATCATAGAATAGTTAGGGTTGGAAAGGACCTTAATATCATCTAGTTCCAATCCCCCTGCCATGGGCAGGGACGCCTCCCACTAAACCGTGCCATCCAAGGCTGTGTCCAACCCGGCCTTGAACACCACCAGGGATGGAGCATTCACAACTTCCCTGGGCAGCCCATTCCAGTGCCTCACCACCCTACAGTAATGAATTTCTTCCTCATATCCAATCTAAACTTCCCCTGTTTAAGTTTGAACCCATTATCCCTTGTCCTATCACTACAGTCCTCATATCAGTCCTTAAACACTGAATTAGGTGCAGACATTTCTGAATTCAGAAATAAAGAAAGGGCCTTCATAGAACAGCCTGAAGACAGAATGTATTCTGTCTTCATTTCCCCAGCTGTATATTTTGCCACACTACAAGGGAGTTGTATGTACAAATATTTTGGTAGCTTTTATGTGGTGTATTTTGCAAAGTTTCCAGTGTTGTGGAGATTTATGCTGTAATTCCAAGGGAAAAAGGTATCTTGGAATTTTAGTTAATTCATATTTAGGTGGTGGTGTAATTAATGTAAGGTGTGTATTTATGTTTGCTGTGATACTGCACATACTTAATTTTTTTTCCTATAACTTCCTATAAATTCATCATACAATTCGAGGTGTGAATACTCCATGCTAGTATCACAGAGAGCATTCTAATTCTTTTAATAGCTTTTTTGTCTCCCTGCCTGTTTAAAAAATGAGCATACAGCAACTGTATCACATAAACGTATGCATTACTAAATAGGTCTGCATATGCCTGTCTGGCAAGGGTAGTTTTCCTTTGCATTTTGGACATAGCAGTATATATGTAAATGACTGTCTTGAGGTCTCAGAATCCTTTGGAACACTTATGGGGATCCTCTTTTAATATGCTTCTAGATACTATGTAGAAATAATGTGATGAACAAACAACACATTGCAATATGTATATAACCTTTATTGTAAACGCAGTCTTAAAGCTAATAAGAATAGCAGTGGATTGCAGCAGTTTTTCCTCGGTAATGACTGGTGGGAGAAAAAGCCTCAGGAAGAAACAGGGTTGAGTCCTATTTTAGGCTTAAGTTGTTTAGTCATATCACATATAGTATGATTTCTTTCCTCATAGAGCATGCATCTTAAAAAGAGCTTCTGCATACCTGAGGCTTTATTCACATACTGCATGGATGAGTGTTCACTGGGAATTCTGTGTAAGATAATGTTTTGAGGGAAATAAAGACAAGATTTGTATTCCTCACTGAAAGAAAGTCTTTGTACATTCAGGTCCATTGATAAATTTCCAGAGACCTTTTATGTTTTTTTATAAGATAACTTCTAGCAGAAGAAAACTGATAGCTTAATTTCTACAAAGAAAAGGATAAAAGAAATTTGGGGTTGGGTTTGGGGTGTGTGGTGGGGTGGCTCTTTTCCAGTTTAAAAGGGAATCGGTGCTAAGATCCCTGCAGTGTGCTGTGACTTCATGATTGGCTGATTTTGAGGACAGGACAGAGCAGGCTGACACAATATTGTGTTATCTGCAAATAATATTATTTGTTCAACACAGATTAACCTTTCTTTCTACACTGTGCCACATTGCAGCTCCTTTGTGGAAAAGTTACTGGCAATACTATCAGACCCAAACATCACATCTTTGTACAGATATCGTGTGGTATTGCACGAGTGCTGTACTGAACACTGTATCTTACATAGAAGATGCCTTTTTCCAATAGGCTGCAAATTCTGTTTTACTGGGGAAGAGATTTTTCCTGAAGAGGTGTGTTGCTTGAAACCCTGAAACACAGCATGATTTTCCTTTTTTTTTTTTTTTTTCTTCCAAAGTAGCTCTCTCCAGTAGCATGAAATACCCGTTCATATCCACTGAGTCCAGAGGAGAGTTAGTACTGTACTCTGTTTCCAGTCAGTCAGGACTTCACTTCTTCAGCACAGTTAGGCAGCTGAGAGAATAAGTAGGTCAGTCTGAAAACTCACAGATTTTGCTTTTGCCTTCTATAAAATCCCCGTTTCTTTGGGTTGAGTGGAGAGTTGACAAGGTACAAAGGGTCTTCAGGAGTCTTCCTATTGCTAAATTATTGGCTGATATGTATGAGTAACTTGATAACCAACTAACTACATGTTAATTATTGAGCATTTTCAGGCATACAAATTAACTTTGTAGAGATTGCCATCTTGATAACATATCCAATTAAATTTTGCGAGAAGAAGGGAAATTTACAGTAATTACAGACTTTAAAATTAGTAAGTGACTAGTGGTAAATTTATTAAAATGTGGCAGCACAAAAATGGAAGCCAAATGTCAACCATGTAAGGCATTAAGCATTCCTGGTTTGTTCGCTGTGTTTTGAGGGTTGGCAGTAATGCTTATCACAGCAACCGCACCATCAGTGGCAAGTTCAGGCTTGTCTCTCTTATATTGCTGCAAGCCTGAAGATCATTGTGCTCACTTTCTCAGATGCAGAAAGTGCAGGTCTCATTTATACGTCTTCTGTACTCTGCGAAGTAAGATAGCAGGTTTGGCTAGAAGTACTTTAACTGTTTTATTATTTGGTACTAGGTTGTGGAGGGAAGTAGTAGTAAGCTGTTTGAAATGACACTAATTATTTACATGAAACTACTGGCACTGTAAAATTAGATTTTGTACTGACAGTGGTGGTTGCCATGCTAGACTTAATGGTTATGAAAGTGAACCTGTGTTATGTGGGTTACTTTAAGATTTTTATTGATTAAATTTTGCTATTGTATTTAGGACTTCGTTGTTTTGTTTTGAACCTTTCATGACTTGGAAATAACTGACAAATGTGTACATTTGATTCAAATTTCATGTAGACTTCATTATTTTAAATAGTTCCAATTACTGCATTGAAATTACTTTTTTTTTTTTTTTTTTTCCAGGCATGGAATTGGAAATTTGAATATAAATTAGAACAAACTGCTATGTTACTAGTAGAAAAGTAGCAGTAAATTAGAAAGGTTCTTTAATCATATATACATTTTAATGTGTTTTAAGTGAGTTTATTACAATATGATAGATTTCTTCAGGGATTTAAACCTGTTCATAATGGGCTCACCTAAGTGGTTTGGATCATACCTGGGGGGTGAGGGGAAAGAGTAGAAAAGTTATTAGTATTGAAAGAGTGATAGAAAATCATGCTGTGCATATAAATTCATGGGATTGTGATTTATGGCATTAATTAATGGTACAGTTTGTTTTACAATCCAGTTTTTAGCTATGGCCATTGCTCTAAAAGAATATCATAAACCTAAATGAGTTTGGTAGAGAGTAGTGACTCTGCGTATAATCTTTGTGAAAGGTGGTAAGAAAGTGAAGAGGTTACAAGGATTCTTTTCTACAGGAAAATAATAAACACTTTAGAGTTATATGAAACAAAGCTACATTGTAAACCAGATGAGAGATATACACTTTAACTCTTTTGGAAAGCACAAGAGAGATAAAGTTAAATTTATTACTGTTTATGATGAGCACGCCCCCAACAAAATTTTGTAAAGAAAACAGATTGGTAAAGAGAAATAATCTCACGACTTTGAGTCAAATATAGATTCATGCTGGAGAACGGGAGAAATTGAAGGAGGGGCAGCACTTGTTCTAGCGTATCTGGACAAGAGGATATAGCCTGGCAAAAGTTAAAGTTCTTTGCAGCACTTTAGATAATGCAAAACTGGGGAAAAGGCAAGTCTCAGTCATAGCACATTCTTCCCCTTCATACATTTTTAGACCAAGATTCTCCTTCAGGCAGATAGAGTAAGAATCTGCTAAAGGACGTAGCACTGCCAGACTGTGGGGCTTGTTTGGGTAACAGTTTTTTCTCCCTTGAGACAGTTGCACAATACAGTTCATGCTGCTTCAAGTTATTTATGCACTGAATTATCAAATTACTGTGAACGAGGGAGTCTGCAATATCACATTTATCAATTTTTTGGGGAGGTTTGTTTTCAAAACTATGAGTTCCTACACAATTGCTGCTGTTCCTGAAAACAAAAGTATTTCACTATTCTAGTTGCTACATTTTGTCAAGTTTGTGTCTGCTTTACTACCTGCGTTTCTATCCAGATATTTACAGTCACCAAAGTCTGTGTTTCCAAGACTCTCATTATTGATTATAATACAAATATCAACAGTTTCTTGGTTAAAAGAATTTTAAATCTATGCTAATTTTAATTAATGGTTTGTGTCTTTCTAATATTGAAGGTAATTTTCCTATGATCAGTGATGACTTGGTCAATTCCTACCATCTCTTGTTATGTGCATTGGATCTAGTGTACGGGAATGCTCTCCAGTGTCCAAACCGTAAAGAACTTCTGAATCCTAATTTTAATGGTATGTTGAAAAGAACCTCTCTTTATCTAAAGTTTGCAACAACTTTTAAGGCTACTGAGATGAGTATAAATATATGTGGTAGAGAATAAATCCAACAATATTGATTTGAAATATATGGGAATTAAGATTTTCTGCATCTGGCTATACAGATTTCTATTCCTGTAGCGTAAGACTGATGAATTCTGTAAATAATATAGTAAGTTAAGAATTTAATTTACTATGGCAATAACCATTGAAGGGAGTTCCCAAGTAAAAAATGCCAGTTAATGACATTTTGGTGTCAGTGAAAGAGTGCATAGTGGCACAGTATTGCTGGGGACCGTCAGACTGGAGAGTTCCTGTGAAGCAGCAGTTGGGGAAGACCCCATGCTCAAAGATGAGAGTGGCAGTGTGACTGTTTCTCGTTTCTGGATTGCTGCTGTTCTTGTTCTGAAGAGAATGGAAATGTAGGTTGATTTTATAACCGCGACTGCAAATGACTGGTAGAAGTTCCTACTGAATTTCTGATGTAATTCTTTCCAGACAGAGTTCAGTTTCAGTGCTGTAGAGTATTTGCGTTTGCTTTGTAGTGCTTTGGATGTGAACTGGGATCATTATCTCAAATTTATTTGACTAAATATTACAGTTCACAAGTGTTTGATCAACTTTCTGTTAGAACTGACATGTTTAATTTTTATCACTCAGTATCTAATTTTTTTAAATCTCTGACTCAAAATTGATTTTTGACAGTATTATCAAATTGAGTGGGCATTATATAATAATAATTCTTTCAAGGGAATGAATTAGCTTATTTTAATTTCACCCTGTGTAGACTACACAGCATAGAATTTAAGTTTAATAAGGAAATGGGCTGTGGATTTGCAGAATTAAATAATACAGTATTCTTAATTGTAGGTCTACCTGAAGACTTTCACAGTAAGGATTATAAAGTATCGCCTGAACCTCCCTGCATCATTGAAAAACTGTGTTCATTACATTACGGATTAGTTTTAGAAGCAAAAGGCATAAAGGAACATTTTTGGAAGCCATATATTCGGAAACTTTTTGACAAAAAGGTTGGTCAATCTATGATGTAGAAAAATTTCAGATCATTCAAAACATTTTTAGGAACTGAAATGTCCATCTTTTTTTTTCATTGTCTTACAGCTTTTGAAAGGAAAAGATGAAAATCTGACTGGATTTCTTGATCCTGGGAACTTCGGAGATAGCTTGTGAGTCATTGGATTTGTGGTTTGGCTTGCATCAGTATCCCTATGCAACAGCACATTGCACTTGCAGGATGATCTGTGTCTCAATAGCAGTAGTAGCAACTAGTTGACTTGCATATGATGAATATTTATGCATCATTACAGGCCTGTTTGAAAGAGGAATGGTTCTTCAGGATGGTATTACTTGATTTCTTCTTTTGTTCTTCATTTTCTATGTTTTCATATTTTTTTTTTTTGTATATAACTCAATGGGGGAACATTGAATGAGTAACAAGTGAGAGGGAAAAAATGGGTGTGGTGGCATTTTTTTCTTTATGAACTTAGAGATGCTTGTGAGTAAGACTTACTTTCTTCTAAATGGTATGAAAATATTAAGTGTAGTTTTTGATTATGTGCTGCTGTGTAAGTTTTGAGGAGTTTCAGGACAAATATAAGTTCTCAGTATTTTATTATGATCCACCTGGAGCTATACTGACTGGGAAGCCATCAGAGCTAATGGGAAAATGTCCTTGTCACTGTCATGTTGAAGATATTGTAGACTTTAAAAGAGCCCCAGTGATTAAGTCAGGGTTAAAAGAAGTCCTGAAATGGACTTCAGGAGGCCAGAACTGTGTTTGATCAGTAAGCAGGTGACCAAATGCTGTCTAAATAAAAAGGGGTTTGTATCTGTCTTTTCCTTTCTGCTGTAGCAAAGCCATCAACAAGGCCTATGAGGAGTATGTTTTGTCAGTAGGAAATCTTGATGAGCGGATATTTCTTGGGGAGGATGCAGATGAAGAAATTGGAACTCTCACAAGGTGCTTAAATACAGCTTCGGGAACAGAAACAGCTGAAAGGGTACAAGTGAAGCATAACTTGCAGCAGCACTTTGACAGGGTGAGTATCACATGTTTTGTGCTGCTGGTTTTCTATGGAGAATAAAATGAGTTTGTCTCATCACAAGAAGCAGCTACTAAAAATTACCATCTTTATTGTTTAAGGTGAGTTAGATTTTGTAATTGATTAGAAGTAGTGTTTACTTTTGGGGGTTTTGGACAGGATTTCTCCATGCATTTGGGCTTGCTCTGGTAAAATCCACTACAGAGAATATTTAGGTAATTATCTAAAGTGGGACCTTTAGGTAGACCTTTAGGTGAAGATTTTCAAGTACAATAGGAGAGGCAATTCTCCACAGCTGTTCAGCAATACTGAATTGTCTGTGCAGCTTCCCCTTCTCTCATATCTCTGTGCCAGATAGAGAGTTACTTGTTTAACACATGCAAAGCCATGTTTTCTTTTGACAAATGTCCTCAGGTGTAACTGTTACATCTCTTCACAGCCTTAGATAAAGCATTAGGAAATGGTTTTCACCTCACTTGCCTACAAGCATGATACACAGATACATCTTTATATATGAGTAACAAAGTAGCACAGAATGTGGTCTTTGGGAGTATAAAGAACACTGTGTATTTCAGAACAATAAAGTGAGGAAGACCTTTAATATTACCAGAGCCGCCATGTGACTAGAGCAGCTTCTGAAAACCAGGCATTGGCTTTGAATGTAGAATGCAGACACATATACCTATGGAAACAGAATATCAGAATGTTCTGAAAGATGGAAAAATTCTCTTAAAGGAGGAAGGAGACAAGACAGGCACATAAAGAAGGGTGTAAGCTGTACTTAGCACAATTAGAGCAAAAGGGTGAAACAGCCTAGGTCACTGAATAGGTATGTTATCTTTTTCCAGAGAGAGAGCTGGTTAATGGCTCTCAATATTCGGGAGTGAAAAGGTCAGAGTAATCATATCAGCAAAAATAATTCAAATAGCTAATTCTTTGCTGCTGATCTATTATAAGAAATAATCAACCACCAAGTTGTGCTGTGTGCCAGACTCATGTAGGTTTCTGTCGTGCTGACACAGTGTGGCCTGTATAACACAGCAGCTTGTGGCTGCAGTGCTTAGGCTGTTGCGTGCTCTTCTGGGTGTCCATGGTGGGGCTGGGGGAACCATGTTTCTGGCAGGGTGTGGAGACAGAAATAAACCACACTTAAGAATGCAGAGGGAAAACAGGAGCAGCATTGGGAGCTAGACTTCATTGTAAAAAAACTGCAAAATGTAATGCATTTATTAAAAGAAGGAAAATATCTCTTGGTTAAGTGATTGGTTAGATAATTAGAAGATGCATTGGGTTTGCATTGAAGGAACATCCTTGATGTTAAATAGTTTTGATGTGATAGCTTAACCTGATGCAAATGAATTAAAATGGTAACTGGGAGGACTTTTCATGTTGAGCATTAAACCTCCTGAAAGGAAACCCTGTCTCAGTACACTTTCCCTATGAGCTACACCTGCCTTCAGTACTCGGGGTAGGAGGGGACTGTTGGGTGTTTAGGTTTCTCTGATTGGCCTGGTTGTTTCAGTTCCCACCCAGTACTTGGATTTCAGTGTGAGGTCACATCCTCCCTGTTGACATTTATATAGTACTGCTCGATACAGACACACCTGTCACTGGGGGCTGCCTTCTGAGACATCACTAGTTTTGGCTGTTTGATACTCAACTGTTTATCTGAGGCATATATCCTAACACAAGGTAAGAATTCTACAGACTGACACTTCTGTGGTTGTGGCCTGTGTCTTAAGGTTTATGGCAGTGCACAGCTAGTTTTTTGTCTTTTTAGTCCAAATCACTCAGGATTACAACCCCGCTAACTGGCCGCAAGTATATTAAAGAGAGCAACCCATATGTGACACCGGTTTCGATGGCAACATACAGCTTAAGCCGCCTTCACACGATGCTGGCAGGGCTGAAAAATGCCCCCAGTGAAAATCTGGAGCAAATACTCAAGTAAGTTTCATGTTTAGCTACCAAACAATCCTATTCTTTAAAAAAGTTTAGTTTTAATAGCAAATGTTAATGCTGAACAGTGGGATTTGAAATGTGAGTCAGTCTTGGAAGGTTATGGAGTAAAATAGGACCTAGAGAGATACTTAAATATCAAGGACATTGTTCTCTTTATTTACATACACTTCTCCTTAAGGGACTGATGGCTGTAAAAACATACCACATTTAAAACCCAGCAGTTCTGAGTGTCTCTAACAACGAACTACTAATACAAAATGTCAAGACTTTCCTTCTTCCTACTTAGCAAATCTCACCACATAGCAAATGACTCCCCTCTGTAGGAAATGCAACATGAAATTTATTCTTCATGTAGATAAACTGTTGCTTCATGTACAATATATTAAAAATCAATTTTTATATAATGTGGAAAATGTTTAAATATTTGTCCCCGATCAGCAAAAGATGTGTACGTTTACACTTGATGTATATTTAAAACAAAAGATGCATATACAATAATAATAATACGCTGTGGCCCTTTTACAGTACAAATGCAGTTAGGGCACCTATGGGTGTGTTCATATTCTGCAAGATATTTACAGTTTCAAACTTTCATAGAATCATAGAATCATAGAATAGTTAGGGTTGGAAAGGACCTCAAGATCATCGAGTTCCAACCCCCCTGCCATGGGCAGGGACACCTCACACTAAACCATGCCATCCAAGGCTATGTCCAACCCCACCTTGCATGCCGCCAGGGATGAAGCATTCACAACTTCCTTGGGCAACCCATTCCAGTGCCTCACCACCCTTACAGTAAAGAATTTCTTCCTCATATCCAATCTAAACTTCCCCTGTTTAAGTTTAAACCCATTACCCCTTGTCCTCTCACCACAGTCCCTAATGAAGAGTCCCTCCCCAGCATCCCTATAGGCCCCCTTCAGGTATTGGAAGGCTGCTCTGAGGTCTCTACGCAGCCTTCTCTTCTCCAGGCTGAACAGACCCAATTTTCTCAGCCTATCTTCATACGGGAGGTGCTCCAGTCCCCTGATCATCCTCGTGGCCCTCCTCTGGACCTGTTCTAACAGTTCCATGTCCTTTTTATGTTGAGGACACCAGAACTGCACACAATACTCCCAAGTGAGGTCTCACGAGAGCAGAGTAAAGGGGCAGGAGCACCTCCCTCGACCTGCTGGTCACTCTCCTTTTGATGCAGCCCAGGATACTGCCGGCTCATGTTCATTTTTTTATCAACCCACACCCCCAGGTCCTTCTCCGCAGGGCTGCTCTGAATCTCCTCCCCACTCAACATGTAGCTGTGCCTGGGATTGCTCCGACCCAGGTGTAGGACCTTGCTCTTGTCATGGTAAAACTCCATAAGGTTGGCATCAGCCCACCTCACAAGTACATCAAGGTCCCTCTGGATGGCATTCCTTCCCTCCAATGTATCAACCGAACCACACAACTTGGTGTCATCGGCAAACTTGCTGAGGGCGCACTCTATCCCACTGTCCATGTCACTCACAAAGATGTTGAACAAGACCGGTCCCAACACCGATCCCTGGGGGACACCACTCGTTACTGGTCTCCAGCTGGACATTGAGCCACTGAGCACGACCCTTTGCGTGCGGCCATCCAGCCAGTTCTTTATCCACCGAGTGGTCCACCTATCAAATTGATGTCTCTCCAACTTAGAGAGAAGGATGTCGTGGGAGACAGTGTCAGATGCTTTGCATAAGTCCAGGTAGATGACATCAACTGCTCTGCCCCTGTCCATCAGTTCCGTAGCCCCTTCATAGAAGGTCACCAGATTGGTCAGGCAGGATTTCCCCTTAGTGAAGCCATGCTGGGTGTCCCCAACCACCTTGTTGGTTTTCATGTGCCTTAGCATGCCTTCCAGGAGAATCCGCTCCAGGATTTTGCCAGGCACAGAGGTGAGACTGACTGGTCTGTAATTCCCTGGCTCATCCATTTTCCCCTTCTTAAAAATGGGGGTTATATTTCCCTTTTTCCAGTCATCGGGAACTTCACCTGACTGATTGTAAAGATAGTTATAGGTTTGGGTTTGGTTATTGTTTATTGTTTATTTGGTTGTTTTGTTTTTTTTCTTAGCAGGAATGGTATGCTAACCATATTTTTATTTTCAGGTCGTGTTCCAGAGATCCTTCTCAATCTATTGCCAACAGAGTAAAAGAAATGCATGAAGTATACTGCCAGAGCACTCAGGCTGAAGGAGAATTCAGTAATTTTTCCAAAGGTGGGAAACATTTTACTTATACAGATAAGAATTAAAATGCCTGTAAGTAAGTACACTAATCTCTTGCAACTACGTTACAGGTTATGCTTTAGCACAAGTGTCATCTCTATTATTTTTTGTCTTTTCCTGTATTCTTAAGACTCGGCAAATTTCAACCTTGCATGCAAATTTATCATCAGCCTTAGCTTAAATCACTGGAATTTGATGGTACTTTCAGTTCTACAGAAGAAATGAAAAACACTCTTAAGGGGAGCACCTTCTTGATCAAATATAAGGATAATTGTGATGGCATGGATTTCTGTGACAGTAATTAATTGTAGTCTTTACAAACCCTACAGGAAGCTGGATCCATTTAAATATACTTTCCAACATATTTCTTAGCTTGAAATATGTAGATTAGAGGAATGTTAGGGATTGTTCTTATAGGTGGTGTCATCATCAAAATCTGAGTTCAGTAATAAGTTACTCTGCATTTGGGAGTCAGTGCCAGCACAGGAGAGCGATTCCTAAGTTATCTTTAACTGGTTTAGTCCTGAAAGTATTGTAGCCACAGCAGCACAGAAATCCACCCAGACTACTAAATAGTTGTATCTCTGTAGCTTAAGATATAGAATGTAATTCTTTTATTGCATTTCTCAGTACTGTTTGTATTTAAAATTCCTGCAGATGTTGCTAGTAAGCATTTTCGTCGTGCTGAGGTGCTATACTACAAGGTCTTGGAGTCTATTGTTGAGCAAGAGAGGAAGAGACTGGGAGACACTGACTTATCTGTAAGGAAAACTAATCAAATTGTACCTCATTTCTAAAGTTGGACCTACAGAAGAGAAAACCAAGTGTAGAGCACAATATACAGCTCTGAAAAATGAGGTTAAGTCTCTGAAACTCTGAATGAGGGTAAATCTCCAAAGCACTGAATGGAAGAAAACTACCCAGACAATCATTTGTGCACATAAAGACAAAGATACGTGATGCTTTTAATGAGTGAAGATGGCTCATTTTGGAGTCTGTTCTGTCTCTTATCAAATAAGATCTCTTTCAGTAAGCTTGATAATCTCACTGTTGAGGAAGAATAGAAAGTTTTTTTTTTTTATTTTATAGTTACACTGTAAATTAAGCATTAAAATTTGCAACTCTCTTGCAGGCAATACTGGAGCAGGATGTGTTTCATAAATCGCTGCTGGCATGTTGCCTTGAGATCATTACCTTCACATACAAGCCACCTGGAAACTTCCCATTCATCCCTGAAATATTTGACATTCCAGTGTATCATTTTTATAAGGTAAAGTGTTTGATAGCTAGAAATGCTTATCCTGTCATGAGTAAGTCATGCTAATGTACACACTAACCCTTCATGCTCAGCTTTGCCTTGTCCCATAATGAGAAAATATTACACAAGTGTCTGACACTCTAGAGGCAGTCTGGAGTTTTGTGCATTTAACAGTTAACACAGTGCTAGCAGTTTAACACAGCAGCAATATCCATGTATCCATATAGTAACTGCTGGATTATCATTGTATCACAAGCTACTGTTGCAGCAGTTCTGCAGTAGTGCTTGAAGTGAAGTGTTTGTTTAGAAAGATACAACTACCTGTCTTCTGATAAAAGTGTAAACTGGCATCTCCTTGAGTCATAGTGATTCAGCGTTAATGTTTCTAACAGTCTCCTCTTCCTTGAAAATCAGGAGTCAGATCTTTCTGCAAGAAGAAATGCATGAAACATATATATTACATTGATTATAATTATGCACCTTGCAGGTAATTGAGGTTTTCATCAGAGCAGAGGATGGCCTTTGTCGGGAAGTAGTAAAACACCTCAATCATATTGAGGAGCAGATCTTGGAAAGCATGGCCTGGAAACAAGAATCCATAGTGTGGGACAGAATTAGAGATAATGAAAACAGGGTTCCTACTTGTGAAGAGGTAAACGCTTCTTTCTATGTGTTACGTAGTTTTCCTACTCAGACAGGACAGTAGAGAGGGGATGTTATACCCTGAAGAAGAGGCTCTACGTGTTCAAATCTTAATTTCACCCTACAAGGTGCTCAGTGCTGAGGACACAGAAATGTAGTATGCTCTGGTTTGTTCATGTACGGCGCTACAGAGATGGCCAAAATGGAGAAATGCAGCCAAGGTGATTATCACCCAGTGTTTGCACAGTGTGGCAAACAGGGAACAAAATGGCCGAGGAGGGGAGGTCTGCACCAGTCACTTGTACTTGAACAGGTTACTAAACAAGAGGAAACATGGTAAAAAGTAGAGTTTTAATCTTAGTCACAGAAAGATTATTACAGTAGCATATCTTCCCAAGTGGGGCAATGGCTACAAAGTTTTAGTTAGGCTGATGGTAAGTTTTCCAGCATTTTTTTTTTTATGCAGTTTTGCTATTCACAGTTGGCAGTATAGAAGCCTTTAAAAATGTAATGTAGTCACTCTGTGGTAGAGACACTCTACTAACAGTATGAATATTGTAGGTAATGCCACCTCACTATTTTGAGAGATCTGCTGGGAACAGTGTTGTGGGTTCTCCACTGACGCCCAGACGAATAAATGAGGTCCGTGCTGAAACTGGAGGACTAGCAAAAGGTAAGGCTTTTGAAAGTATAGCATACTCGCACTTCTTAAACCATGGCTTTAACTTTTCATCTACATAAGTGGCGTACAGCAAGGAATCTGCTTTAATGTCAAGGTACAGTTAATTGCAAATATATTGTACATGCCATTTCTAGTTCAGCTCACATAGATATGTGATGCATTCAGTAACTTCAGCATGAACAAAATGCTGTTTTCAGAAAGCTGTGTGTATGAACAGCTTGTATATCTGCATACATATGTATGTGTTAAATAATACTTAAGCATATACGCTACTTATATTCTTATTGGTAGCACTTGAACGGTTTTGCTTTACTGTTACACCACAATGAAAGCTCCGCTTACATATATAGCTATGTGAAGTCTCAGACTTGTTCTCTGAAAAATAAAACATTATGCATTAGCTTAGAAAAATATGAAACAGTATTATTTGAGATGAAGTCATCTCTAAAAGCAATCTGTAAGGCACATAGACATGAATTGCTGGGCATGACATGTTTTGGTACTCCTTAGATTTCTGTCATGTATTTGTATAATATGGGATTAAACAACAAGAGTTAAATATATATATGTGTGTGTGTGTTTGTTGTTTCTTAATGCACAGGCCTTTCATCCCCTTCAACCACCCTGTATGACAGATACAGCTCTCCTACAGCCAATCCTACAAGGAGAAGGCTGTTTGCTGATAACGATAATACCTCTGACAGCAGCACTCCAGTGAGAGTTCCCCAACAGCCTGTGGTGAATACAGTGCCTGTGCAGAACATGAATCCTGAAGCAATGTCAGTAACCCCAGTGCCTGGCCAGACATTGGTTACAGTGGCAACCGCTACCGTAACTGCCAACAACGGGCAAACCGTGACAATACCAGTACAAGGTGAGAGAAAAGCTACCATAGCATAACTGGGTCTTGCTCCCATCAGAGTATTAAGGACACAGTAAGGAGGAGGGGGGAGCAGTACACCAGTGGAGAAAAAGGATTCCTAATTGCGGAAAAATTTCGAATAGGTGAGCAAAAGTTAGAGACAGAACATGTATACAAGGATGTTCTCACTGCCAGCATTTACCTTCTAGAACTGAGTTATTTCAGCCAGCCTGCCTTCCTGAACTGGCAAGGGAAGGAGGTTGAATTAGTATAAAAAAAACTTGGTTCAATTTCATTATCTTCTAGTCTTCTTATGATGAAAAGTCCAAAGTATTTTGATGAAACAATTTCATATATAATGTACTAAATATATAGGTATAAGCAACTAAGAAGATCAGTTGCTTATGAAATACTGAATTTAAAAATAAAAATTAAATAAAATAACCAAAAAAACCACCCCACAACACACAAACAAACCCATAACCATCCAGAAACACCTACCCACCCACAACTTGCTCTTACTTCAGACTCTTTTCCTTAAATTACAGGTATCGCCAATGAAAGCGGAGGAATAACTTTCTTCCCAGTGCAGGTAAATGTGGGTACCCAGGCTCAGACTGTCCCTGGCCCCATTCAGCCCCTCAGTGCCCAGGCGCTCACAGGTACCCTAAACACCCAGGTGACAGGGGCTACACTGCAGCTGCCCAGCCAGGTCACCGTGCAGCAGATCTCTCCTGGAGAGCAAAGGCAAACCCAGCCCTTTGCCACTGCCATGTCCGTCAGGCCGCGGAAGATGGGCTCGCTTTCACTCTTCTTTAGAAAGGTAATTTTCTGTGTGATTTGTGCTTTGCTTAGTTAATATTTTGGCAAGTCTTCAGGGATTTTTAAAATATGTAATTATTACTACTGCTAAGAGAATATTCCATTTCAACGTTAATTTGTACCTTTTGTCTATCCATATACATACCTGGAGAGTAGTTTTCTTATGCAGGCAGCTTCTCAGTAGCAAAGGAGTGGACTCTCAGACCATAGCTATGAGGTAGATTCTGTACTCATCCAGTACGTACCTGAAGGTGTCCGTTTTCTTTAAGGCTCTGCAAAAGAAAGAAATTGACCTTTGAGACACTATGTTTTATCCAATACACAGCAGTTGCTGTAGGCTATGCAGTGCCCCTCCTGTGCCCAGGACAACTCAGATTTTAAGCTTAAGACAAACGTTTTCTTAGAATCAATTCCAGAACTGAGAACATCCATTTCTTTTAAGAAAAAAAAAAAAAAATTTTACTCTTTTTTTGGCTTATCATTCGCACAAGTTTTACAGGGTATGTGCAGGTCTGAGCTGCTATTGAGCTGGGTGAGAAAAGCTGCATTGCTAGGTCCTGAGCAGTCTCCCTTTCTGCAGGTGTACCATTTAGCTAGCGTTCGCCTGAGAGATCTTTGTGTCAAACTGGATGTATCCGATGAGCTGCGGAAAAAGATCTGGACATGTTTTGAGTATTCCTTGGTACACTCCCCTGAAATCATGATGGACAGACACCTGGATCAGCTGCTGATGTGTGCCATCTACATAATGGCTAAGGTAAGCTGTGAATAAAAAAATCCAAACAAACAAAATACTTGCCTAAGACTTAATGTTCCAAACATTACAATTCCTAAAAACAAAAACAAAAACAAACAAAACAAAACAAAACAAAAAAAAAAAAAACTAAAACCCCAAACCAACCAAACATCACAGAGAACAGCCCCAAACTACTAAAAACACCCACAGAAAAACCATTAACCTTTTCTGTCCATCTCCTCATAGGTGACCAAGGAGGACAGATCATTTCAGAACATTATGCGCTGCTATCGGACACAACCACAAGCCAAGAGTCACGTAAGTACAGTTCATAGTAAACAGCATGGTTTATTAAATGCCTTGGGTCTATTTTAGGAATGGACCTCCTTCTGAAGTAAGAGCATTCAATGACTGCAGACTGTGAACCATTCTCACCAGACAGCAGTTGATCCAAAATCCTGCACTACTGAAAGCTTTTCATGCTAGACTAAACCTAAAATAGAAAATAGCCTCATTTAAAATTGCAGAGGCAGTGCCTTTTGGATACGTTCCTCTCAGGGGAGGTTGCCTTTTTTCTGTAAGCATCAATTCGATACCACCAATGAAGTTTCTAAAAAATCAGTGCATCATGCAGACTGTTGTTTCCTGAGTACCAGCTGCCTACTTGACTGTCCTCCCTTTGCTGTGCTCCTCCTTCTCCCTGCAGGTATATCGGAGTGTCCTGATAAAAGGCAGGAGATGTCGGCGCCGCTCTGGGAGCAGTGACAGCAGCAGCCAGCAGAACTCACCTACAGACAGAAGTAAAGAGAGGAATAAGGAAAGAAGTGAGTGATTCCAAGTCGAAAAGTTTGGGTTTAATTCCATTTCCAAAACTGTGTGTATAAAGTAAGACTTGGATTTTGTGTCACTCAATCCCAAACAGTTCTTCTTTCCTAAACTTGGATGCAATTGAGGGCTATATTAACACTGTGTAAGAGTTGCTGTAACTCAGGGTTAGTGTTATACCACTTTCACAGTTTGAAGCCTATCACCACATGTGCTTCCCTGTAGAGTTTACCACAGTGGCTGGCTTGAGCTCTTGGAGCTCAGTCTGTACAGAGAACACCTCTTTGAAGAAAGGAAGGAAATCCGTGCTAGCCTGTGTTCACAGGTAGTCTTTTACTTACCACAGACATGGAGCTGCAGTAGTTTCTTTCGCAACGGCTGGCTGTCTCCAGAGACAAGGACAAACCAAGCACCCACAGCACATCTGATAGCTGTGCAGAGGCTTTTCCTTGACGTTCAAACCCACGCATTTTCCTTGAGTTAACCTTTATAAAGAAAAGCTAATTAAGTAATACTGTATATTCCTACCACCAGTTTTCAAGGTAATATGAGCTAAAAAAAGCATACTGTTCCCAACTTGAAATGGTGCCAGTTTGCAACAAGAAAGAGCTACTGTTAAAAGTGCAGCACAAATGTGGAGTTCGTAGCTCTTCTAATACTGCGATGAGACTGAGGTTATACAGAAGAGCCACTTGTTTACCCAGTAAGAAGTTAGAAATCAAACATGTTTGTGTACATGTCCTCAGTACCACACTGCTCTGTTACAGGGCTGATACTGCTTCCCTGTAAGGGAAGCTGCTAAGGGAACCACATCAGCATTGCTGATGCTGACAAGACTGGATTCAGGGTTGCTGTGCTGTTTTTTAAGGGTGGGGAAGGCAGTGGCTGTACAGGGCTGAACACCAGGTAGAGGCAACCAGAGTGGGTGAAGGGGCTGTGGCTGAGCTCAGGAGCTTCTCCTCGTTGCAGGCAGCAGAGACTCCAGCCCTGTGATGCGATCCAGCAGCACCCTGCCTGTCCCACACCCCAGCAGTGCCCCCCCAACCCCAACCCGGCTGACTGGGGCCAACAGCGACACCGAGGAGGAGGAGCGAGGGGACCTTATACAGTTCTATAACAACATCTATATTGAGCAGATCAAACAATTTGCCCTGAAGTACACCTCAAATGCAGTAAGTAAATTCTGTGGTTTTTAGTTGTTAAGGGATCTTTTTTTCACTGTACCTGCAGTGAAGTGCTCTTAGTTAACTCCACTGCAAACAAACTCCAGGGATTATATTTTTATGACATCATTTCATCTAAAGGACACACTGTGCTGCTAACACACCAAGGACTGTCAGCCCCTATTGGCTGTTTCCTCCTGTGTGCAGTAGACAGCACTGAGCAGTGTCAGCTGCCAGCCTCAGACAGCATTAGAAAAGTAAATCAAAAATAACCCCCCAAAACCACCAGTCTGGCGAAATAACATGACATTAGGTCTGCTCTAAAAGTGTATGCTGTGACAGCAGCGGGAAAAACTGACCAGAACTGAAGGTGACCAGCTCACAGAAGCTGTGCTTTTCCCTCTCTCTGCAGACTGACTCCCCTCCGCTCTCGCCCTACCCCTTCATGCGATTGGGCTCCCCTCGCCGTGTGCAGCTGTCCCACAAATACCCCGTGTACATCTCACCACACAAAAATGAGTCCGTGCTCTCTCCTCAAGAGAAAATCTTCTACTACTTCAGCAGCAGCCCATCTAAGGTGAGACCAAAAGGTCTTAGTTTGCTTGTGTAAATCCTTAATTCTACCTTTGTGGTAGTGAAACTGGAGAAGGTTGTGCCACACACCGTTCTGTTTACATGGTGTAACACATGCTTTCTCATCTGACCCTCTTCCGACTGCCCGTTCAGGCATCTAAGAAGTTGTAAAGCAATCAGGTGCCTATGAGTACTGTGTACTCTTTAAAGTTACTCTTTGTATTGCAACACAAGACTCAGGAGGCAAGCGACAGTAGCCTTTGCTTTCAGGTGACAGATGGGTTCCTTGGTGTGGAGACAATCCAAAGAGAACACCAAGTACAGTCCTGTCCTCTTGCCTGCTTAGTGGAGAAAAAGTCCCCCAGCTCTTACCATGAGAGGACTTACCAGGGGAATGTGTAATAGGCTGAATCCCATCATCCCTGGGTACCAAGAACAAAGCAGAAATCTTCCCTGGGAAGATCTTCAGTCTTCACAGAAATCATGTACCTATGGTGTAAGGTAACATAACTATGGGTGGAAGTCCTGTCAGCACTTCACCCCTGGCACTGTTCAAGGCCAGGCTGGACAGAGGCTTGGGTGACATGGTCTAGAGTGACTTATCCCTGCCCATGGCAGGAGGGTTGGAACTAGATGATCCTAAGGTTTTTTCCAACCCTAAGCATTCTATGATTATATGTGTTGAAACAACAAACCTCCTTGAGTCTGAGTAAGAAAGACAGCAGCATATTCTGGTAACAGAGTAGCACAGTGATTAAGAAGGTTGGTCTGTCAGAGGAAGCAGTTTGTGCAGTGTAGATCTCCAGAAACAAAGCATATGTGACCCCATTGTAATGCAGTTAAAACAAGTTCACCTTATGTTCAGGTAGTCACAATGAGAGATTAATTCTACTTCCCCCCCCCTCCTTCTTCCTCCAGAGGCTAAAGGAAATTAACAGCATGGTTCGAACTGGAGAAACTCCAACAAAGAAGAGAGGCATTCTCTTGGAAGATGGAACTGAAGCACCAGCCAAGCGCATCTGCCAGGAGAGTCACACTGCTCTGCTAAGACGGCTACAAGATGTAGCAAACGACCGAGGCTCTCACTGAGCCCAGTGTTCGAGCAGAGGTATTCCTTCCTTGTTTCCATCCTTCCCTGCAGCTCCAAAAGCCAGGCTGTGTCACTCTCAACACATGGGGTCACCAGGCCATGGCACATGTCCTCAGCCGTTCTCATCTCTGCCCCATGGCCAAGCCGATCTCAAGACCAGCGGCCCAGTACTAGGCCTTGGCTGCAGAAAGCAGTGAAGAGCTTTATCTTGCTTGGAGAATACACCCCTAATTCCACTCTTTACCTTGGGGCAGGTATTTACCTCCATTTGCTCTGACTTGTCCCCTCACGCTGTTTTTACCAGTGCTTCACCTTTGGACTGGGAAGCTACCATGTGTCAGATCTGGGTGCAGCGCTCCCACCACACTCAGCAATGCATTTTTTAAATAAAGACCTCCACAAAACCAGTAACTTACAAGTGATATCCATAGGAAAGTCCAGTTCAGCTTGGAGAGGGAAGATGTGGAATAGCCTTTTGGAGCCCCAAAGGAAGCTCCAAGTGGGTTGTTTCCATAGTCAGGATGTTCTGTGTGCCTTTGAAAGCCACCCCGCTCTTACTGTGTCAGGCACTGCCTGAGCCAGGCGATGCTCTGGAGTGAGCTGTGAGCAGCAGGCAGCACTTGGGGCAGGGCTGCTAGCATTGACGCTGCCTGTGAGGCAGATCTCTTCGGCAGTGGCACTTTCTGGTGCCAACCTGATGAAGTTTAACCATGCCAAGTGCAAGGTCCTACACCTGGGTCAGAGCAATCCCAGGCACAGCTACAGGTTGGGCAGGGAAGAGATTGAGAGCAGCCCTGCGGAGAAGGACTTGGGGGTGTTGGTCAGTGAGAAACTGAACATGAGCTGGCAGTGTGCGCTTGCAGCCCAGAAAGCCAACCGTATCCTGGGCTGCATCAAAAGGAGAGTGACCAGCAGGTTAAGGGAGGTGCTCCTGCCCCTTTACTCTGCTCTCCTGAGACCTCACTTGGAGTATTGTGTGCAGTTCTGGTGTCCTCAACATAAAAAGGACATGGAACTGTTAGAACAAGTGCAGAGGAGGGCCACGAGGATGATCAAGGGACTGGAGCACCTCCCGTATGAAGATAGGCTGAGAAAATTGGGTCTGTTCAGCCTGGAGAAGAGAAGGCTGCGTGGAGACCTCAGAGCAGCCTTCCAATACCTGAAGGGGGCCTATAGGGATACTGGGGAGGGACTCTTCGTGAGGGACTGTAGTGAGAGGACAAGGGGTAGTGGGTTCAAACTTAAACAGGGGAAGTTTAGATTGGATCTGAGGAAGAAATTCTTTACTGTAAGGGTGGTGAGGCCCTGGAATGGGTTGCCCAGGGAAGTTGTGAATGCTTCATCCCTGGCGGCGTTCAAGGTGGGGTTGGACATAGCCTTGGATGGCATGGTTTAGTGTGAGGTGTCCCTGCCCATGGCAGGGGGGTTGGAACTCGATGATCTTAAGGTCCTTTCCAACCCTTACTATTCTATGATTCTATGTGAATAGCTGTTCCAAGGCTGACTGCAGCGCTCTCTGCAGTGAAGCGAGATCACTGCTGTATTTATTTTCCAATGGGCAGCCTGCAGCTCCCTGTGGCTGAGAAGGGCATTGAGAATCACTGCAGTGCACTCAGCCCGCTGGCTTTTGTCAAGGAATTTTGTATGTTTATAATGTGCCCCTCCAGATTGTTTCCCCAGGAAGTCGGGAGCTCCCCGGCGCTTGCATGGCACGAGGACAGTGGTGTCCAGCTGTGGAAACCTCCACTGGGCTGTTTGCTTGCTTCTAAACAGCAGGGCTCAGGGGGCGGGGTTGGGTTTTTAAATGGAGTGAATCAGGGTGATGGGAAGACATGTGTCCTCTCCAGCAGGGTAAGGAAGTGGTGCATCCACTGAACTTTTTGGTCGGTTTCATTTAAAATAGTTCCAAGATGCATCAGACACACCAGCAACCAGCACCATTCACCCACTGACTCCTTACTATTGGTGTACAAGGCACAGGGGTGCTGTTAGTGCACCATGCAGCCCACCCAGATTCTAGCGGGTTTTGTAAGAAAGCAGAAATTAAAACCTCTGAGTTACAAGTCATTCCTGCTTCTCTGAATAATGGAAAAACTTAGGACTCAATTCCGCTGTAAATTCAGTTAAAGTAAAATAAAAGCATCTTTCGTTCTTGCCTGCATAACAAAAAGGCTGAAGCTAAGAAATCATGTAGATGTTTCTGTAAAAATATTTATGATCTTGTCAGACAATTCTTGATACCAGTTACATTACTTTGTATGAAAATATTGCAAGTTATTTTTCAATAAAGAATTTATAAGCTCCCACTTCTATGTTCTTGTGTGAAAAAGCAGCATGCGTGCACAGCTAGAAACAGGCTGTGGTCCTCAAGCACCCAGTTAGTGCAAAAGCTAAATACCAAGACAACCCTGTAGCTGGGCTCCATAAGGCACATGATGCAGTGGAGCTTGGAAGAACTCCAGTCAAACACTGCAACTGATAAGTTAAAACTAAACTAACTGAAATAATAACAGTTAAAAAAATCACCCTGAAAGAAATAAATGAATAAAATAAAGATTAATAAAGCACACTTCAGTCCCAAAGCAGGGGATTCTCCCTGCCCCCATTCAGTCCTCCTGTTCCTTCTGAACATGCTTCCTCCCATTGCTGGGCTGGAACTTGGTGCCAAGGGATGGGCAGGTCTTGGACTGCCCCTGCTGGGGGTCTTGTGCTGTAATCCCGTGCCAGCAGACCCCTTTGCTTGCACACTGGCTCCTCTGCGCTCACGCTTGAGCTAACTCTGAGAAAGTTCCAAGAATTCTTAATTGAGGTGCTAAAAACCGGTTCGGCTGTTGGCAGTTGGGTGCTGTATTCCTACAGCCGAGCACATGCTGCTGTTCCTGCCTTGCTGGCCCTGGCACTGTTCCAGCAGCTGCTGTTGTTGCCATCTCTTTCTGAACCCAAAGTGCAGTCAGCCCCAGCTGTAAGCAGTAACAGAGGTACAGCCTGTACTTGTGCTTTAAACAAACGCTAAGAGAGCTCCTGCCATAGAGGTGCTCCAAGGGAGAAAAAAATACCAAAACCCCAGAAGTTTGCAGTAGCTTTTTTATATTATTATTATTTAAACATTTATCATATTATTTAAAAACTTAGGACAGAATAGCTCAGTTAAAAAGTGGGCTACAACTAGGGATATGCCATCCCTGGCAGCATTCAATGCCAGGCTGGACAGGGCTTAGAGCAACCTGGTCTAGAGGGAGGTGTCCCTGACCATTGCAGGGGGCTGGAACTGGATGAGCTGTAGGGTCCTTTCCAGCCCAAACCAGTCTGGGACTCTACAGCCACCACCCACTCACTCCAGCTGCGGATTAACTGCTGAAGGCTGCCTGGGTCACCTGCAGGTCTCCTGCTCTACAGAGCTTAGAGCTAGAAAGCTGATATTTGAAGACAAGCCCTCATCTCAGTGTTGGCAAGGACCTGCATTTAGTTTTTAATTTAGTGATTTACCTGTACCAGGAAAGATGAGAGCTACACTGGGAGGGAAGGATTTGATTTCAATGCTATCATCTGTTCAGTTCTCACTTGCTCACCTTGGAACAGCTGCTTCTAACACACAGGAAGACACAGTCCTTGTTCTCTCCCCTTGCTCAATCTAGTCACAACAACAAAAATCAGATCATTGATTCCAAACTAAACAACCCCATTGTTTAAATAAATAAAATCATTTTCTCTCCAGCAAACTGCTCCCAGCACGGACGTAGCTTACAGGAACCCAGCCTACTCCCCAGCCCTGCAGAGGGACCAAACAGCTGAAAGGTAAACAAACCCCACTCAGATAATCATCATTTCCAAAGCATCATTCCATCGCTCTTTGTCACTGTTCTTTCTGTGCTGTTCTCTATGCCCCAGCCTCATCTCTGAGCAGTCACGAGGTAACACCCCCCACAGCTGCTCTGTACCTGGGGCTCCCCCGTGGGTGCGGGGACACTGTACCGCTCCTGCATGTAGTGGGGTCAGCCCTGTGTCTGCCCTGCTGCAGCCAAGATGAAAGAGCAGCCCAAGACCAGAAGGGATTAAACTTCTACGTGAGCCCTTTGCTAAGTGGCTTAGGAATTTGCAAGTCAGTAATTTATTACAAAGGCTTCTGAATAATCATACAAATACATCAGGAGGAGTTGCTCCCCTCCAGCTCTGCCTCCCTGCCCAGCCGGTGCATCCTGCCCAGTCACTGCGCCAGGCCCATTTGCTGCTTCACACCAAGAGGCCTTTAACTAAACTTTTCCAACGCTCAATCCAATGCATTTAAATTCCAATTTCAACCTTCCTGAGAAAAGTGTAATAGGAATGACAGCAGCGCAGAATTACTGTTCACAGCAGTTTAGTGGCCACGCTCAGGCTGGTACACGAGTCCTCAAAAACTGATCCCTCATGTTTTCCTTGAAAATCCAGGGCAGCACTTCCCAGGCAACACAAGCTCAGCTTTCAGATCAGCTCCTCCATTTCTGTTTTCTAGTGTCCACGTGACAATTCCAGGCACCTGGAATTCCTCATATCCTGCCAGGTTTCCGAAATGCTCCGGCTAACGGGCCCTTGATGCCACACAGTGCCGCAGGCCAGCGACTGAGCCAGCCCTGTTCCCTCTGCATGGGGCTGCAGAGAAGCTGGCTGCTGCTACTCCAGGTTTCACAAGTCCAACACAGTGCTGAATCCCATCTCAGCTGCACTGTGCCCCAGCCTAAAGACCTCCCTGGTAGGAAGCACTAGAAAGCAAACTGCTGAACAGCAGGGGCATGCTTGACTGAAGCCATGCACTTGTTCAAAAGGCTCACCAAGCAGTGGCACACAACAAGGAGGATGGACTGAAACTGAGCAAATACATGCAGGATTATCAGAAATCTGTTTTCTAGAATGCAAATAACCAAAGCCAGAAGCACTACAAAGGATGTTAAGTAGCAAATCAGCTGCACAAGAATGAAGACAAAGGTTAAGAGGGCAACAAACGAAGTATTTTCCAAATATGAGGCTAGTTGCTAAGAGGCTGTCGGCCACCCTGTGCTCCCACAAATAGTTTGATTTAAGCATGAGACATTACCCTGCAGCTGCTGCAAGCGTTCCTGTATGTGTTGTGCTATTATCTACCCCCTTCCCATGTCATGGAAGGGCTTGTGGAATTGCAAGCTGGATGGGAGCTACTTCCCACACATACCCTTCCCTAAGGCACCACGTCAAACGAGATAGTAAGAAAGGTATCTACAAGCACAGGAGGGATCAGAACCAGAGAGGGAGAGCTGAGCTCCCGCCTGAGCCATGCATTCCCATGTGCACCGCGCTCAGGGCTGGAGAACTGCCAGTGGGAAGATCGGCGAAGCGTGCAAAGTGTCCCAAGCACAGAGGAGTCTTTGGACAGTTCCTGTCTCCAACCCTGCTCTGCGTACACTCAAAGCCTTTGCTTCCACCAAGCACTCGAGGCAGGAAAGAGCTGAGGTCCCATGGGGCAGCCACAGTTCCTGCACCACCTATGAGCTTTTCTGCTGGAACAGGAGAGAGGCCAAGGAAGACACCAGCTCCCCTCACACCACCTCCCGCTCTCCCTCCCTCCCAAAGGAGCAGATAGCAGCAAGCAAGCTCACCCTTTCCAGAGGGCTGGACGTAGTCTTCTAGCTGAGCAAACGTCCCAGGGACAACTGACCTGTCCTGTGAAGGAGGTGTCTGCAGAGCTGCCCAGGGCCATGCTGGCACAGGAGGTGCCACAGGTGCTGCCAGCACACCAGGACCTCAGGCAGCAAACACACGGTGCGTGAGCGGACACTCAGCCCCCATGGCCATGGCTGGGCTGGGCAGCTGCTGATGGGGGCAACACAGCAAACGTGACATTGTTTGTGACATGAGATTGGAAAACTAAGTTTCAAAGCGCTATTGTACACTGCCCCGGTTCCCTGAGATCACTGCACCATGGACATGCTGTGCCCAGCTATGCATCCCCTCACTCAGGCAAGAGGGAACCCATCTGTGTGCACACACACTCCCAGCACTGTTACCCACTTCTCAAGATACACCTGCGACACTGAGTGACTGCTCCAGTTCTGTGCTTCCCTTTGCTTTCCCACAGCGGGTAAGGAAGAGAGGGAAGGACAGAAAGTCCTGCTGCACGTGCCACCACCCAACTATCAACAGGAACACTGGAGGATCACTCGCCTCCTGCCCAGATCCAGAGTTTTCCTTATGTGCTCAATACACGTAAACAATTGTGAGAGTTACAGCTGCCACCCCAGTCCTGTTCTCACAAAGTAACTACCCTGAGCATTAAAGAACGGAAAAACAATGTTAGAAAAACCATCTTTAAATAAAGGGGTAGAAAGTTCCTGCTGCAGGAAAAAGAACACAAACGAAAGCTTTGATCTGAAACAGGCCTCAAACGTTTATTATGTTGTGGATTTGGGGATTGTTTTGGTTTTCTTTTTGTATGTTTTTGTTTGGGGGTGAGGGGGGGTGGGGTGTGGGGGAGGTGTGTGTGCACCCGTTTCTGTTTTGATTTGGTTTTGGTGTGGGTTCCGCCCCCCTCATCTCTTCAAAAACATACTTCAGAACAGAGCAAAGCTCTTGACAGTGCGGAGCCTTCTCCTGCTCCTTCCTTCCAAGGGGATTGGAACAGGAGAAAAAAGAAACCACCAGAAAAACCTCAAATCCATGATTTCCACAGGCTTATTTCAAGGTTAGGAGTTGAACATTTTGTTCCAACATGTCATCCTCGCCTGCAAGAAAGTAACATTTAGTTTGATGTCATCTAGCTGGTGCTGGGTTCTAGCACTGCTGCACAAACAGATCACAGTGCTCCTCCTCACAGCACAACATCCTACACCAAGTCTGCTGGCTTTGCTATACCCATTTTGAAATGCCACTGCCTCAACACATCTTCTCAGCCTCGTAACAAAGTTGGATTAAGCTCCAAGCTAGAGGAGACGGACTTGTGCTGAAGATAGTAGAAACTGACTTCACTCTCAGTTAACTGCCCTACAAAACCATACCAAGTCACAGACATCCAGTGATTCATTCAAACTTGGCAAAAATGGCCTTTTGGAAGATCTGCACTCAACCACCACTATCTATACAGCTTACAGTGAATACCCCAGTGCATTTAAATTAGGTTTAAATCTGCTGTAGTAATCCACACAGCCTGAACCTATATGAAGGTTTAGAAAGAACGTTTTAGCATTCAGTCGAGAACCTCATTCCTGTAACAGACACTTTATAAGACGAGAGAAGTTTAAGAGGAATCACAAGAAATGCACCTCAGGATGCACTTCCTTTTCTGTCTTAAAGAGGATCCTTGCTCTCCATACACCCTCTGAATTCTTGTGCCTTAAGAGGAATTCCAGCAGTAGGAGAGACACTCCAGGCAGCCCCAGGAAACCGATGCACTTCAAAGGCAGAAGCTCTAAAAGAGTTAAAGCAACATCATGCAGTAAATTCCAACACTACCTAAAACAGAGTGAGTACTTTTGTACAGTGTTAAGTGCTGCACAGAAATTACATCATCTTTAACAGTACATGAAATCACTCATTTGATGTGTGATAGCACATTACTTCTGACATGGCTGTTTCCTTAAGTGCTAAGAAGTTTCTCCCTTTGAGAACAAGTGGATTTAGCCTGTCAGATAAAAGCAAAAGACAGAACCCCCCCAAAACACACAGCACACCACTCCCCAAACATCTCATCACATTTATACATGAAATCTGCTAGTTGTCACTAGATAGTAGGGTTTGCATTAACACCATCAGTACGGATATGAGAAGCCACAGAAAGCCAGCCCACCTGCAAAAGGTTAACATTACAGGTTTTGATAGGAAAATCCCATTAGGCAAGAATAATGCATTATGCTAGGCTATGGCATTAGGAAGACTCTTGTGAAAAGTGAGAGATTCTGTCCTGAGCTCATACATGCTTTAGAAAGGTTTCCCTGTATGTGCATCAAAAATATTATCCAGCCTCTTCAGTATGTAACATCCTGTTACCCAGCAAATCCTGAACACACATGCAAGTGAGTGCACGTGTAACCAGGTGATTCCATACCAGTTCATCTTTGCTAAAGATATACAATATAGACAAAGAAAGGGACAAAAGCTAGATCACGAGTTTTTTATTTTAAGATGTCACTATTAACACACATTAGTGAAGCTTATCCTAAGTAATCCCCTTTCCCTAGACAGCTAGGGAATCTAAAATTCTGTATGATTTTATTAGCTCAAAAGACCACCATTACAAGCTTTGATTTTAGTGTTTATGTAATAAAAGTAAAAGCCTGACATTCTGCTTTCACGCTATCAAACTAATGTGCGCTTCAGTGACAATATTCATTTACATATCAATAATACATCATACATCATCCCCAGTTTTATCTCAGGAAAGTGCTAAATGAAGTCAATGAACCGCCTATTTACAATTTCAAATCCTAATATATTTACAATAGAAACCAAAAGTATTTAAAACCATTAAATATAGTGTCTAACTCTGCTATATTAGTTTACATGAACACAGCTTACCTCTGGCATCATATCTCCAATACTAATATTTCTGCCAGTAATTTAAGATTTAAAAAAAAAAAAATGCTATTCCTGGAGGGAAAAAATAAAACCTTAAAAACCAACCCAAAGCCTCCAGGCATTTCAGAGCCCTGAGGAACTACCCACCATAGACAGTCTTCAAGTAGAAGCACTGCGGTCAGTGTTCAAGAGAGACTTCCAAACTCCAGGAAAGCCTTTAAAACCTAATGCATATGTAAAACCTTAAGAGTCAGTAATCCAATGAACAAGTTTACTGGAGTCACTGCTACCATTCAGTTTTTACTAATCTGTAGTTAAGAAGGAAACTGCTGCTTTGCTGTTTCTCCTTCCGTTACATTCCCTCCACCCACAGAAAGTGTTTTGTGCACCATCGTCCAGAAGAGCTAAGTAGGCATCGTCTTCTCCTCTTTGCTGAAAGGCTGAACTGTGCCAGGCTTTACCCAGGAGAGGCCAGAAACATGCATGCTTTTGCAGTGCTGATCTTCTGGCTTCTTCTAGGCAGAAGAAAATTCAAGTCAGAATTATCAGATACCTAGTAAGTAACGTCCCTGTAAGTCCCTCCCCATCCTTTGGCAAATGCAAGCATAGCAGAGGCTAACATCATTTCCTCTCCTCAAAGAGGGACTGTAAAATATCTATTGGTTTCATTTCTGGGAATGTGTCATCTGTAGAACCACGATGACATTACAGGAGAGTTTCAGTGACTTAATTTATCTACTGCTACCCTATCACAGCATAAAGATCAAAAGACATGCTTTGGGTAGCGCCCTCTGCTTGAACATCATGACGCAGCAACGCTACGCTGCCCTTTGACAAGTTTCTTGGTTCTATTATTAACCTAACCATATAACCGTAGCATACTACCTTGCTATGCTGGGTATGCCCAGTGTGCTGGCACGCTGTGCAGTACTCCACCCCACTGAAGTCTTCCGAATGGAAATTAATATGGCAAACCACCAAGTGACACCTTTCCTATACCATGCAGTTTCTGAATACTTTCTGAAGATGGTCCTTCCCTTCCCTGAGCACTCATGATGGTTAAATGTTTCAGCAGTAACTATTTCTACTCAACAAAATGCACTGAACATTTGAGACCAATTACCACAAATTAGAAGACAAAGAAAAAAAGGCAGGCTTCAAGTTGAGGGAGAAAGATGTAACTTCAAGCATCTGTAGATCTGAAGTAGTTTAAGATGACCAATAAATAAGATACCTTCTCTAGTACATCAAAGAAACAGAACAGCGTGCTGGTTTTTCTGCATACCAGGAGCCAGCCCTGCCTCCACACTGCTAGAAGCTCATCAGATCATCTGTATGGCAACTACATCAAACCTGGAATGACGCATCGAGTTCTAGAAAGCAGTAATTTTGTGAGTACACTTTGTCATACTATGGGAAGCCTGACAAAGTAAAGCAAGACAGAAAGAAAACTGATCTTGCACTTCTATCCCTCCCAATGTCTTCTGTAAAAGGTGACAGTGCATGACAGAATTGCTGTAATGCATCAGACAGCAGCAAGTGAGAGGGATCAGTTAAACTTTAACCTGGCAGAGTAGCATCTGCCTATCACATGCTACACAAAGGATATCATCTAGCAAAAGCCCTGTGCTCAGCAGGGATCTGGGACACCACAGCCTGCCCTGGGCTAAAGTTCAAGTTCTCAGCTACACTGACCTTTTGGAAAAAATCTAAGCCACACAAGTTGGGCCATTCCTGCTATCAGCAAACTACTTGTACCACACATGCAATAGTTGAAGAAGTTTGCTTTCACTTTAAAAGGAATTAACATGCATCTCCAAAGGACAAAAAAGAAAAAAAGTCATCACTTGCTATCATTCTCAGACAATATCATATCCCTTCCATTTCAAGCACTTCAACCTGTCCCTTCCCTGTAGGTTTTTGATTCAAAGGATAAGAATGAAGGAGGTAGAAAATGAAGGAGAAAGGGGAAAAGTAGTCAAAAGTATGTTTTAAATTTCTTTTTAAGAACACAAGAAAGTCAGAGTCCGATCAAAATATTTTCCTTTGTGTTCTAAGGCTGGAGAAAGGCCACCTCACTTCCAGCCCTGATGTGACTCTTGCAGCTGGGAACATAGCTACAACTGAGCTCACTGGTAGTGTATTGTATTAAGATCAGTACACTCAGAAATGTCATTTATGCCAGGAAACTGGAAGTACTTAAGTTAAAGCAGTGAGGAAGACTGAAGTTTGGACTACTGAAAAAAAAAATATTTATTTAAATACAAAAAATGCAGGAAACCACCCCACAGTTCTAATGCAATAAGGCTAAGTCAGCAACTAAAATGTTCAGTGTGCATTTCTTTGCCAGTCCAGCAAAGATAACCAGCCACCATTTCAGAGTCACTAGGCTCTGCAAGTGGATGGACTTGTCATGGCACTCAGAGGATCACTGTGTGCCAGCTCTTGTCAAGCACAACAAAAATATAAACCTAAACCACCAAACACTCCCCTCCCCACGAAGAAAAGATGTTACTTAGGTGAGAGCTATTTGAACCAATGCATTCTTGCCATATCAGTGTAAGTGCTTTGTGACAGAAGTCACTCTAAACACCCTTCAATTCCCTGATGTTGTCTTTCTAGAAAGTAGTGTCAGAGGTGTGAGCAAGGTCCTCTGCTTCAGAAAGTTTGGAATCAGAAGAAAGCCCCAAAGCTTTGCTTCAGTAATAACAGATCTCTCGACAGAAGACAACAAAGCTGGGGACAGTTGGGTTACATAGTAGTAATGGCACAACAAGTGCAGGACAAGCTAATAGGCAGTCAGCAAACCTTTTCTTTCCCATTCTTCCCTCCCTTCCATCCCTAAAAAAAAAATCTGCCAAGTGTGCCAAGAACTGTACTAACAAAGCTTTCTAGCTGGCTCAATGATTAACTGCTTAACACACTGAAGTTAGAACAGTGACATAACTACTTACTTAGGAGATCAAATCAGTTCCAGCATGCCTACTGATCCAAAAGAGGAGTGGAATAAGGTCTGACTACTACATGTTCAGCACAAACAACCTTTCTTCCCTTATCAGGCAATAAACCCTTCCTATTGTGAGAATCTGGACTTTGTGCATACCTTCTGAGACAACATCTTCTCTCTAGCTTCATCATGTATAGCTGGATTCCATGGAGAAAAACTGGAGAAAGAACAGTTATCTCTTACTTTGTATTTTTGCAGACTACACAATTGACAGAGCAGAAAGCACCATTTTCCTTGACTTAGCTGTTCACTTTCAAGTAAATCACAAGTCTGATTTTTTGGTGTTAAAACATACAGTTAAGAACTAAATTCACATTATCATGGATCTTTTCAACAACAGATATTTAGGTTTTCATTTTGTTTGCAATAAGAACTAGCAATTCAGCAGGTATTACATCAGATACTACTCATATTCACCTTGGAGCTGACTGCCCCATCATCCACATAGTCATAAGTAATTTAGAAGTATGACCAAAGCCACAGTCATGCAAATTGAGTTCAGGAAAGCCCAAAAGCAGTATTTACTCCATCCTATCTCTACTTGAGCGAAGTGGAATGCTTGGGGGCTTTTTTTTTGTTTGGGATTTTGTTGAGGTGTTTTTAAGTCCTGGTTGCTTAGTGAAAAACATAGTCAAAAAAGAAAAAAAAAAAAAAAAAACAACCCCAAAACTGATTATATTTAAGATGCATGCAATACTAAACAGAAGGAAATGAGGGCAGATAGGACTACTCCAAGTATTACTATAAATGTAACAAAAGAACCAGTTCAATCAACTTGGCAGACAAAGGCTTCAAACCAACAACCATATCAAAACTTATCCTTGAAACATTAGAACACAGTGAATTTGCTCATGGTACTTACATGATTGCATACGGATCCTCTATTTTGGGCTGATCAAATAAATGACTGCTGCATAGTTTGACACTGTCCACCACTTTACTTTTGAACAGCTGAATATCTTTCTCATACCTGCGAGAGGGCAGTAAGTAGCAAGTTAAGTAGTTAAGTAGTTGCAAGCTGGAACATGTCTGCTCTAGAAGCTCTAGAAGACTTGGCAGAATCTCAACTTTAGTTCCTAGTGCAACCAACTGTGGAAGTAAAGACTGAACTGATAATTTCCAGAAATGAAACCAGATGCAAACCTCTTGTTTCTGCAAGTCTACACAAAAAAACTCTTAAGAGACCACACCTATATGCATGGAAGATACTTACAGTACTGCAGCCTCAGGGTTCAGTGGAGCAGTTGTATCAATCTTGTAGAAGACTCTGCGAGCATACATTAATACTTGCCATATGTGATTATGATTTCGCCTAGAAAGAACAAAACACAATGAAGAAAGGAACAGGCGTCTTTCAAATCATGTATCAATGTTACCACTAACCTCCATTTTGCAAATGCTCTTTTCACATCCAGTTCACCAGACAAAGGATCTACTAGTGGATGGAAGACAGGCAGATCAAAAACCAAGCGCTGCATTGGGAAAAAAAAAAAAGAAAAAAAAAAAAGAAAAGAAATTCATTATGACAACTTCAACCCTAACACTAAAACCACCCGGTAAAGGTTAGTCAGAAGTTGCTTCCACATACTAATTACTTGTTACCGCTCTAAAAGAAAGCAACTTGATTTTTATTAGTTGTGAAACCATAACCCAACACACCCACATCACATGCAGGGTCTTGTACTCTCTCTCATGCTTATCACCAAATCAGGAAACCAATCCAGCCAACTGCACAGGCACTAGTGCCAACACAGGTAATAGTAGCAGATTAAGATCAGATTAAAGGAGTTTCTCTCGTTTAGCTATTTGTGACTGAAAGCTTTTCATATACTTGAGCTACAAACAATTGTTTTTCTATCCTATACATTTTTAAGTAAGCTCTGCAGTGACAGCACAGTATTTTCAGTTCTGTACAGCTAGTTTCCTCCAGTGGTTATGTATTCCTCCAAAAGAAAACTCAGTTTCAGCAGGAAGGTTTGAAAGCCTTATGGGAGCAAAACAATGATGGCTGTATGACACATACTAAAGTCTAACCTTTGAAAGAAACTGTTTCCTACTACTTATTTTCTTTTAATGATAGCTTTATAAAGAATTTGACACCAAGCACACAGCTTCCTGACACTGCAACTTGTTCTCAGCTACAGCATCTACACACACCCAGTGCTTCTCTTGAAAAAAATTTGGCCAAAAGGGCTGGCTGCTTTGCTCTGGACAGTCAGATTGCCACAAATATTTTTAACTGATGTAGTAACTTGGATACTTTTTCCTCAAGGGAAAAAAAAGAGAGAAAGTAGGTAACACCACACTACCCATATCCTCCTCTTTGTTTCACCAATGTTTTCAAGTTCTTCATTTCTTTGTTTTAATGTAATTTAGAAGCAAGACAGGGAAGAAATTCTGCAGTACTACAGCAAGCACAGCACAGGTGCCTGGATTTCATGTTCCATTGTGCTGCTACTCAGAATCTGGATACTTCTTTCTTGTTTCAATCTTAACTGCCTTGCTGGGGAAGCAGCAGATCAAGAATTGAGGTAAAAAAAACTAGTTGATTACTTAATACTCCAATGCATGTAACCTCAGGAAGTCCACTCTACACCAGCCTCAGTAATCAGAGAAACATGATCCCTCCACAGATGTTAGGAAATATGTGTAAGACATTGCAAATGAGCACAGCCAACTGAAAAAAAAAAAAAATCCTAGTTCAAGGAAATGAGAAGTTAACCAGTCTATTAGCTTTAACAAAAAGTCCTACTTAAAACACTATGAAACAAAAAAACCCTCAAGACACACACAACCACTTACCGGGCAGTCTCCATCTGGATAATTATCAGGAATATAGACCGTAAATTTAAACACACCATCCTGGTAGAGCCCATGTCTTATGAATATTACACCAAACCACACTGCAAGTGAGAAAGTTTGCTTGAGTGAAAGAATTTTAATATACATATAAATAAATTTAAAAAGTTAAGTTTAAACTTACTTAATGCTGATCGGTAAGATGGCTGCACATAGACACCTGGCAATTTCTGCTTTACAACCAAGGTACTGCAATTAGAATCAGCATTTAGAACAGCTCCACAACTACACTAAATTCACAGCAAGCAGTAAACACAGCAGTAAACCCAGAGTATACACCAATAGCTTAACACAGGGGACTCGTTCCACAAATGTACACTGAGTTGCCAAGGGCAGACTGCTCACAGGAGGAGCTGGCAGAAAACTAGTGAAACCATGTTCTTCCCCTCTCACTTTTTCTACCCTTTCAATGCAGAAGAAAAACATCTTTCTTGAATTAAGAAGTCAGGGTCAGTTCCCTGAAAAAAAAGACTAATGTTTGGAGAGTTCTCACTTTCCATGTAATGGTTAAATGCAAGAAATGAGACTTAACGTTGCATAAGGACTCCAGGGATTTCATTCCAAAAGGCACTACATGCTTGAGAATCCAGTACGTCTATTACAGAGGAAGCCCCTTTAGCCTTGTAGCACAGAACAGTTTATGGGACTTTACAGAACTAGAAAGTTTTGCAGACAAATAGATTGTATGCTCCCACAGCTGCCCAGAAACTACTAGACTGGATCAAATGCAGCTGATCCAAAGACAGCTATTTAAATCCCTCATAAGTTTGATGTTAAACATCACTGAAAGACAGGAAATAATACAGTCTTCCTAATATCCATATAAGACAGCATTCAAGTGCTTCATGTAACAACTGAAGGAAGTTCCCATATCCCAGCTCCACTAGCCAAACATTAATAACCATCTCCCCACTAGACAGCTATTCACTTCTAGTCTAATACTTGTTTCAAAATTTCAGTATTTCTGACCATCTATCAGGATAACTGGTCAGGATGCCTAAACCCAAAATGTGTTTACTTCAAGACTGAGAAATATAATAATTCGGAAAATAGCATCTAAACACACCCCTTAAAATCTCATCTCAGTTTCTGCTCCTCTTCTATCTCAAGATATTGGGGCTGCTGCTCCAGAAGAATAATTTTGTGGAATTTAAGATTTACTGCCTTCTTCAAGGACTATGGCAGAGACACAATGCAAAAACTAGATTCCTGCATGTTTCTTTTTTCCCCCACTGAAACATAAGCCCAGTGTCCAAAAAAAGACAAAAAAGTGAAAACCTACAATTCTGCAAGTAGGGAATACTCCAAATAAAACGGCCCATAGGAAGCATGTGTTCCATTTGTTGACTGGGACGACATCGCAGGTGAAGCAGGCTTGGTTATTGGCACAGCATTCTTTGGAATAGAAGGCAATTGTTTCTTTGCAGAGGCTCGTAGAGGACTGGTTCGCAGCTCTCCGCTCAAAGTTTTCTCTTCAGCATCAGGTCTCTGTTAGATTAAAAGACAATCAAAAGATTACAGGCCATATTTCATAAACATTTAATATTTGAACATATTTTAATACAAGTTTAAACCCAACCTGGCTAATTACAAGTTTGGCCAACAAAATATACCTTGGATTTCAGGGCTTGGGGCAGGGGTCGTGTCTTTTTTGCACTCTGGTTTTAAATAGACTACTCAATCAAACCTAGCCAACAAGTACAAAAATAATCAGTGCTGGACAAGAAATTTGCAGATTAGGACAAACATTTAAGGAGGCTTACATTTGTCTAGAAACTGGAAACAGATAGCATATAACAGCTTAGAAGTCAATCTATTTCTAGCACACAGTGCATCAAAATAAACAATTTCTACTGACATCATTTCTTGCTTTCTAGTCTTTAATAAGAGTAGGCTAGTAATGCTGAAATGAAATAAGAACTTTCTACTGAAAAATTCATGTATTTTACTTCTTGCCTGTGTTTAAGGCACCAGCAACCTGCCTGGAAATGATTATGCAGCCCCTTCCCATTGCAAGAGAATCACCATTTGACAGCAATATCAAGTGTAAATCCTAATACAGGTTAGGATACAGGAACCTTTTCAGGCCTATGCCATCTTTCATTAAAAAAAAAAAGACAAACATTTCTACTCAATCAGTCAGTGCTACGCTGCTAGAGAACACTGTACTATGTACAGGCCTCAGAAACATTCTAGAGATTGCAAAGACAAACCTGCAGCCTACAGACTCACAATTAGGCTAGCTGTGGTGACAAAAGGCATGATTTAAGATAAAATGTTTTAAAGCAGTTTAGGTATAGACTAGTAACAATACCTATGTCACAAGCACCATCAACAAAGTTACAGAGTTTGCCCTAGCACTGAATGCTAGAGATGTGACCAACCCTGGAATTATCATGCTTTTATCACTGCTACAAGCTAAGATTACAATAGCATTATAGAGGCACAGTTCTGTCAATGCTCAGTGCACATGCAATACCTGGCTAAGCTCTATAGGAGACAGTAAGCAAATGTCCTAAGAAACAAGGACATTTGAACAAGTTTGTCTCATCTTTCGTATGTCAAGATGCTTCAGACAAGAAAAGTCAACAAATTCTGGATCAAACTCCATCCACAGGCACATTCCAGTTAATGTTGCTCAGAGCTAGCTTACACTTTTACTGAAGACGGTCACAATCCTTGGGATAAAAGACACACTCCAGCTGTATTTGCAGATTGTCTGATGGTCTTTTCCACAACTGCTGCCACCCCTCAATGCATGTTAACAGCTCATGCCATCCATTCATTAAATACCTTGCGCACAGAACCCGTAGACATGCTCCAGAAAGGGTTCATAACGTGTATTCCAAATAAAGAACCACAACTTGTCAGTGTCTTCAGAGTGTCCTCAGGTTCTTCTGGTTTATACCCTAAAAAAAAAAAAAAAAAAAAAACACAGAATGAATATCATTCTAACAGATAAATAGGACTCGGTATATAAATAGGATTCAGATCTAATTCTGCGGTCATCTTTGTACTTTTGTAATTTCAGAAGACGACGTCTTATACACTTAAGACTGACAATAGTCAAAACTGCCAAAGCTCTATAACGTATCAGACTCCAGGACAATAACATAGTTGTCTACAAAATCATTTTCACACATGAATTCCTGCCTTCTGTCTGCTAGAAAGACACTCCGGATTCTGTATCCCATGTTTTGTCTTGCCAACTGGAAAAAAAGACCATCTGTTGGCTCAGCACAGTCAAGAAATATCCCCTACACACAAAAATATTAAGAAGTTGCCACTTCACCATTTGAGTCCAGCCCCAGACAGTTCTAAAATGGCTTATTCTTGCTGCATCAGTAAGTGCTGTCCCTCACATGTGCTGCTGACTTTGCATGCTTCTGAAGCACTCCAGTTTGAAAACATTCCCAGTGAAAGAGATGATCCTCCCATTCAGTTTGCATCATGTATGTGTCATTCTGTTTTCACCTGCACCGGAACACCACCAGGAATAGACAAAGGCACAGAACACAGAAGTTTTTCTGTAACTTATTTAATGGTTTCATTATAAGCACAAAGGCTTAGTGCTTTTTATTGAACTGCTCCAGGAATTCAGTAACAAGGACCAGCAGCACTTCAGTGTGCCACCTACTGTATATGGCCTTAGTTTGCTCTCTTCCTTTTCTCCCATTTTCTTCTCACTTTTGTCTACAACACCTCTTGTCTAGCACAGCCTATTTCCTCCTCTCTTCTCCCCCTCACATCTTCCAGTTCCCCTAGTTTTCCTTCCCCCCTTTCTACCCTCCTACTTCTGGCTACATTAAGGCTTTGAGGCAACCAGATGTACTTAATTTCTTTAACAGGAAGTTGTACAACATTGACCAATGCAATTTATAGGATATGAGAGAGAGAATGGCACAGCCTTCTAAAGTTTCCTACCATAAGCAAGGCACTACCTGTTCACCCATTGTTTTAATTAGTTTATAGAAAAAATGGTAACATGACAACCAAAGACCTTCCTAAAAGGGAAACAGACAGCAATTTAAGACGGACAATTTAAAGAAAGTCTAGCAATAGTAAAGTCTTTTTTAGAACAAATCATAGGTATCCTTCTAGACTATAAATCAGCCAAGCATTCAAAAAATGCAAGCATTATTCAGAAAAGCAATGAAAAATAATTCATTTTCCCACTCCAAAATGATCTCAAACATTCCAGTACACAATTCCTCCAGATATTTTTCCTGTTCAGCAGCCAGTCTCACATCATTCCAAGCCACTGAAAACAGTCACAGCAGGGCTGCTGCTCAGCCATGCCCTGTGACAGCAGGGAGCTACTTTCACTTTTCCCCATCTCCTGTCTGTGAAACAGAGCCATGCCAGAGGGCTATGCCCTGGGCCTTTTCTCTTCCATGAAACCCTGCCAGACTAAGTAAGACAGAGATGCTGGGCAAGGAAGGTACAAGACACTTCCTTGGGAAACTCCAGCATAACCAGAGGGTGGAGGAACTGACGCACAAGGACAGCACCAAGTGCTATGGCTCTGACGAGAAAAGTGCTGGAAGCTGACGTACAGGCTGGAAGACAATTAACTGGAATCTGGACTGATTGTGGGGTTTGGGTAGAATTAGTTTCTTTGGGGTGAGTTTTTTGTTGGTTTTTGTTTTTTTTTTTCTCTTAAGACTAAGTAATTTAAATTGTATTATTCCAGAATCACAGATATGAGACACAGGAGTTTCAGCAGGACATAGAGTGAAGTATGTACACAAAAAACAGCCCAGCCTCATACCAGTTAAGCAGGCAACTGATTAAGAAGCTTGATAACTGGTGGTAGATGGAATTCAGTCACAGACTCCACCTTGCAGAAAGCAGCTCTGCATCTCAGCACACTTCCAGCACTGTCAAGAAGCTTCTTATTACAGAGCTGCTTACTTACAGGCTATTAAAGAGCCATTTGTATCTCCAAATAAAACATTAATTTAGCTCTAGTTCAACTACAGAATAACTTCCAGAGATTTGCCTGCTCACAGATCTTTCATCTGGTTGCTTGCCAGTAATAAGCCCTGCATTGGTTTTATCCTAAATTTATTGTTAATATTGTCTTCTGTCTCACTCATCTGTTAAAATACTATTTATGATGGAAAACTAATAACATCAGAGTACCAGCTTGCCAGAGGAAGGTAATTTAAAAAGCCTTTCAATGTGTTTTAGAGCTTGTTTGTTTTGAATCGCACTCACTCCTTCCAGCCATGCTACGTGGAAGCAGAGAATGATATCAGTACAGGAAACTTAACTGCAACTGATTATGTTCTCTGGTGCCTTCACTTCCCAATTTACTACCTTGCATTAATCACAAGAATAAAAATATGTATTAAAAAAAATCACCAAGTAACAACACATTTAAGTTACATTGCTTATCCTACTTCTCACTATGGTGAAGGTCTGCAGCAGACAAAGAGAGCCAAGACCCGATATGGTTAAGTGGAATTTCTAGGCAGGGCAGCCACTCAATCTTGCACAGGGCTACAGCATTTACTATAAGGTTCCTATCAGCACAGCACCTTACTGTGCTGTAACTACTGAATCCACCAGCTTCCCAACAGAACCCAAAACACTCCCTTCATTTTATGAAAAGGGAATAAATGCATTCAAAATAACAACCCTGCCTCCTTGCACAGTCATCAGTCACGCTGCCTCAACCAAGGGGAGGCTTAACAGTGTGAAGCTCAGTTATGGGTTCTACTAATTCCTGCTACTTCAAGAATAGAAAGTAACAGCAACCCTCCTCCCATGGGCATCTTTTTCTCTAGTGTTTTACTTCTAATACAACAGCAATTAAAAAAAGACAACACAAACGTGGATTTCAAACACTTCTTCAAAAGGCCTTCAAGCTTGTACCCAGCACTGCACTGCTCAGGTCCTGCCAACCAGACCAGGAAAGCCACTTGTCACCAAGGACAGCCTTATGCTGACCCTCACCAGCACTGAGGTACACAGGACAAGACAGCAGTTAAACTCATGCAGTGCTTCAACATCCCTCCAAGATACTTCAAAAACCAAAGCTATCACTAATAAAAACAAGCATTTTAAGTACTGTGCTTTTGGACGCTGTCTCCACCAGGTATTCTCATTAGAGATTGCCTGTTTACACCTACTTCTATATCACGTGTCATATATTTCCCCTGTCATCACAGGGTCATTAGATTAAATACAACACTAAATCAGTTTGACAAAACTTCATCTGCCCTGAACACAGCAGTTTTGTAAAAATTTCCGGGAAACATACACAATTCCTCGAGAAGAAAACAAACTAGAAAGAGTACAGATAAACATACAATATAACGTTTCCATGTACCTTTTATGCATTTTATTCCCTGAACTGCACCACTCCTACACCTGAGAACAAACAGAACTGACAAGGCAGGGCACTACAGAACGACATTACTACTACCTGCCCAGCAACTGTTAACTGTCCGTTTCCACCAGAACCGATTTCTCCTCAACACACCCACTCCTGGTTTCCTCCGGGCCCAGGGACTTCACCAGCCTACACCGGGCGCACCGGACAGGCGGGGGCCGCGGAAGGCGGGCAGGCACGATGGCAGCAGCAGGAGCGCTGGCCAGCCAAGCCTGTTTGCCGACTTCTCCGCAGCTGGATTACAGCTTTCAGCCCCACACCTGCCGCTGTGACTTCAATCCTCTAACACACCTCTACAGCAACCATAACCTGCGCCAGCGAAGCCGCCCCTTACACAACAGCCAGCAGAGCAGAAGACGCGAGGAGTGACCTGCCGGCTCCCACCGGACACCTGGCTCTCCGGGGGCTGCCAGATGGATGACTAAAACCACGGTTCTACGGAGCCCCGAGCGAAACTCCCCCGTCAGTCCCGGCGATGCCTGCGCCGCAGGACGCCGCTGCTCGCCCCACAGCGCGGTCCCCTGAGGAGAGGTGCCGCGGACGCCCTGCGAGGCGGACAGCAGGGCCGGGCCGGTTCCCCCATGAGGCACAGCGCTGGCCGGGCCGGCAGCCGCCCCGCGGCGGCAGCAGCAGCAGCAGCAGCAGCAGCAGCAGCAGCAGCAGCAGCAGCTCCTCATAGGGGCGGGGCGGACCCGGCCCGTAGGCAGGTGACTGCAAAGGGCTCACCCGCGCCGAGGCTCCCGCCGCTCCGCTGAACACACGGCCGGCCTGGCCCTGGCCCTGGCCCTGCCCTGCCCGGCCCCGCCAGCCGCCGCCGCCGCCACTGCCCCCTCCCCCCGCCGCTGCCCCATTTAAATCCCGCCCCCCTCCGTATCGCACATCCGGACCCGGCCTTCCCTTGGGCCAATCGCCGCCCGGCTCTTCCGGGACGGCTCCGCGGGGCGGGGCGGTGCAGGCACAGCCGGCCAATCACAGCCCCCGCCGGCTGCGGGGTGTCACCAGGCTAACGCCCGTCCTGTCCCGACGCGAGGTGGGCGGTGCAGAGGGCTCCGCCTTAGGTACGGGGATTGGTCGGAGCGCCTGTCCATCTTTGGGGCAGCACCAATGGGGCGGTGGTGACGCACCCGTCACTCTCTCAACAGGAACAACGCGCTGGAGCTTAGAGAAACAAACACCTCTTATTGGCCGGCGGTGGGAGCAGGGAGGCATGCCATTGGCTGTCCAGCCGAGGCTGCGGGCGCCGGCGGCCATGATCTGGCGGAGGGGCTGAGGAGCTCGGAACCGGGCCTCAGGGAGGAGCGAGGGCGAGAGTGAGGGTGGGGGCGCGGTCGGGAGTTCGACAGTGTCCGAGACAGAGCGGGCGGTGGGGGCCGCCCATCGGCGGCTGCGCGGGATGGAGCGGGCGGCAGCGGGGCTGAGATAGGGAGGAAAGGCCGGAAGTGTGCGCAAGGGGACCCGGCAGGTACACTTACACAGAGAGTTAGCTCTATGTATACATACAAACTCTATCTCTCTAATCCTGCTGAAGAGAAGGATCAAGGTAAGAACAAAACCCAGGAGTCAGTTTTTATTTGTAACTACACTTCCTTTCTGAAACAAGTAGAACCAATTCAAAAACGCTGTGCCAAAAGTAGGTTGTGAAGGTTTGGCAGGTGACAACAGAATTCATGCTATCTGTAGTATAAAATTACAGAGAAAATTAAAAATCAGTTAATACAGGGTGACGTTTTGCAGTGTTCCTAAACCATGAGCAAAACTGCCATGTTGAGCTATCACGTTCTCTGTGTAGCATCTTACTTCCCTGTCCTCAAAATGCTGCTTCAGACTTTCTCAGGTCACAGTCCTGGCCAAAGCACTGCCTCAGTTTGAGGACCCTTTTGAAATTCTCTGTTCTTCCCTCTTTGCCCACACCTTTGAAGCGCCGTAAAACCTCCATCAAGGTTCAAACCCTAAGCTACCTACCTTGTAGCACCACATGCAGTAGCAGTCATCTGTCATCTCCATTTCTTTCCTAATCTGCTCTCTCTATATTTTCACTTCTTGCTGCTCTCTTTTCCCATCATCCCTCCCTTGCCGGGTACCTTTCCAGAACTGGTTTTCCCATGGTTGCCTCCCTCAGTGGGTGTTTCAAACCCAGCCCTTCCTCAGAGCACCTTGCCTGCACTGGCCCCCAGTCTTGTTGAGGACTGCATTACATGATCATTGGTGGGTTATGCAGATGCCCATCAGATCTTAAACTGCCAAATTCTGTGGCTTGAGCAACATTTTAGTGTTAAGTCTGTGTGTGTGTGTGTGTGTGTGTGTTCAGCATGTTGCAGAAGTCTGTCACAATTGTCATGTGATTAATATTCTGACTTTGATATGCAGGATTGAGAGGAATACTTTACCAGTTCTTTGAACACAACACTGTTACTCTGCCAAACCCCACTAGAGCCTTATTTTGCCAACTTCAGAAATAATACTTTAACAAGAAAGAAGCTAATTTTTGTCTAGTGCATTTTCTTATGGTGTTTTCTGAACCACTGATGAGGAAAACAACTTTTTCTGTCATTTCCTACTAGAACCACAGATCTACACCACCATTGTTTCTGTGAAACAATGTCTATTTGCAACCTGGATCTAAGATCATCATTTAAAATAGCATCTCTGTGCTCATAATGCAAAACGTTTTCCTAAAATCTCAAAGCACTCTGGTTTAGGTCCTTGGATTTGATGCATCTTGTTGTCCTGTGTATGACCAGGTGAGGAAATCTGACAGCATAGCTTTGGGTGTGTGCATAAACCTCACGTAGCAGCACTGATCGTTCAACTGCTGAGTAATAAAATCTATTCCCTCTTTTGCTCTGAAACCCAAAGCCCATCCAATTAGGTGTCCTCAGGTGAGCTACACACAGGAGGAAAGTTAAATGAATACCTAGTTCATACACTGGTAAATCAATAATACCAGAATGACTAAACTTAAATATAACGACTTTGAAGGGGAATGCAGAAAGCTGACCTGCAAGCTGAACTAAAATACAGAAGCTTCAAAATATTACATGGTAGACTGGATTTCCTTTTCATTTCTTAGTCATACCAGATCTGAATGAATTCTACTCCACAAAATCTTTGTATTTTGACCAATATAAGAGAATAATCTAGCTCAGAATACTCTGTGTATTGCTTAGCTTATGACAGGTTTCTTTCCCTATGTATTGCTATCTGTAGAAAATACTGTAAGATTAATACAAGTCTCAGTAACCTCCAGATACCCTCTTCCCTGACCCGTTTTTCCCCCTACCTTTAGGTTCTTTTTCTCTTACCTTTTGATTCTTCATTTCACCCAGAAGTCTAAATACAGGAATTTCATTGAAAACAGTGTTTAGGGCTTGCATAGGAAAGAACCCCACATTGGCCAAGATTTTCCACAGTACATATGTTCATACCCTCAAACCATGATGCAAAACCTGAAGTTGCCAAGCTCGTACCTGTATCTTTGGCAGAATTAAGAGTGTGATGGCCATACTGTTTAAGGCACATTCAGTATCATCATCGAATCACATAATGGTTTGGGTTGGAAGAGACCTTAAGATCATCTAGTTCCAACCCCCTGCCATGGGCGTCTCACCCGATTTAATTGCTCAGCATGCAGAGTCTCTGGTAGTTCTGCCCGGCTTCCTCTGGGGCAGAATGCGACTCTGTGGTCCGGCGGTTCAGTAGTGCGGCGGGAACCAGAGGCGGGAGAACGGTAAACCGGACTGTGAGTGGCGTGCGGAAGGCTCGACGCCGCTGGGTGGCGCTGCGCGGCCGTCCCACCCGCTCCCGGTGTTCCCCGGGCGGAGGCGGCCGGAGCGCTTCCCTGCGAGGGCGCGGTACCCGCGGTGCTACAGGGAGGAACGGGCAGGCCTTCGTCCTGCTGCGAGCCCTCACCTCCGGCACCTGAGGGGAGCCTGGAGGCAGGATAACCTGTGTAACTGCACAAAACGGTGCCTTACTCGATACATGCTACATGTGTCAGGTTTTCCTGCTGAATGTACAAAGGTGAAATGTGGCGTTTTCTCTTTTTCAAAGCTAAAAACCAGCATTACAAATATGGTTAAAAACCTGAATTCCTGAATATTGTTTTTTGTACTTTCAGGTGCAATGCGTTTGTGATTTGCATACTAGAAGAAAATACTATGAACACTTTATAAAGCAGTTATCAATTTATATTTTTACTACTTTTTGCCGTGTGAAAATGGTGCACTCTCTGATGCAGGGATTATTTTAAACTTCTACATGCTGGTCTGTAGTTGCATAATTGCTGATAACAGTACATATCCTTCCAGTAAACCAAAAGAGAGAAATTATATCCCTAAAATATATTAGTAAACATACAAGACTATATAAAAATTGGTGTTTCCATTTTAAATACATCTCTGAAGCAGTGAATGGAAGGAGTTTATTTCCCAGCGCACAAAAATAGAAGCTGTCCATGAGGAGGAATACATCGTGTCGCAGTTCTGTCATCATTCTGAAGGGCAGTAGTACAAGCAATATCTGAGTGACTTCTTTGGAGCAGGTATTTTCTGGTAAGGCTGGAGCCGGCGAATGTCTCTGTCCTGTCTTGCTAGGTAATGCCAGGTATATGCCAGAAAGGTGTTTGATCTGAGAAGGCCTCCCCAAAACTTACTCCCTGAAATGCTAGTTCCTGCACGTGCCATTATAGCTTGTCAGAAGGTGCTGTCCAGATCCATGATTGCTGTCACACATACAGGGGTCTGGGTCTCAAGCCCTGGCACACCGTTCCAGTTGGATTTGATAGTATGTACTGTTTTACTCAGTTTCACTTCAGCACAAGCCAAGCCTGTTAGCAAAGTGTAGGAAAGAAGAGGTCTGAATTAGGAAAGTTTAGTTAGAAACTCAGGTTTTTTAGCAACGAGATTGGAAACGAAGAGCAAATCAAATACAAAACCCTATTCTAGCTTACACTTAACAGTGTGATATTTCTCCGTTTTCTTAAAGCCAAACATAAGCTGGAAACTCTTTGTTACAGTGCTGTCAGGTAAAGATGCTGCAGTTATTTTTCGTAATGTTTTTACTACAATAAAATTGCTAGAATGGAGGTAGCTATAGTGAACCGACATAAAAATGCTTTTGACTGCATATTTGTTATCCCTGAGGAACAGATAAGACAAAACAGCACTAACCACATCATCAGAATTTGTTATTTAGTTCTTAGGGTAGAATCGCAGGATCTACTGTTGGTCTTTGCTCAGTCAGCAGCAAACTCACTATTATAAAACAGGAGGAAAAACATTAAATTTACTTATTCCCCACCAGACGCCTCCATCCACCTAGACTCACTTTATATAAAAAAGAATACATACATATATAATATTTGGACACTTTTATATTTGTATGGCTGTCAATGTGTTTAACAACATGAGAGATTAATGGTTCCTGAATAGCTGAAGCTATCAATGACTAATTAAAGATCATGTTGTAGACTTCAAACTAAGCTTTCTTTAATATGTCTCACATTGTGGAAATACTACATTAAACATTTAAATCTGAATGTGTTTCAGATTCCTTAATGTATGAGCTGAAAGCGTTAGTTATGGTGAGTCCAACTGTGCAGAATTCAGAGCCATGAAACTTCTAAAATTGACTTACAGTACTTTTAAAATTCTTTTTTATTTGCTTACCTAGTAGCTCTTATTTGAATGGTGAGAAAAGTTGTGTGATGCATTTTGATTCTGCAGTGTGTGATTTTTGGAAGCAGTTCCCAATTTTGAGGAGAGGAAGGACTATTTTATCAAGAAATTAACTTTTTTAGTTAGATACTTGAATCTGACTAGAGGCTTATATTGTCAGAATAAATCCCATTGAAGAAGTCCTAGATCCCAATTATTCTACCTATATTTGCTCATAGAGTAAAATACCCCAGAAAAGGTGAGTGGTTGAGAGGCCCTCAGTTTGTCACAAGTTTTCAAAACTTGTGGGTTCTGTGGGTATTAAAGTCATAGAATCATAGAATCATAGAATAGTAAGGGTTGGAAAGGACCTCAAGATCATCGAGTTCCAACCCCCCTGCCATGGGCAGGGACACCTCCCACTAAACCATGCCATCCAAGGCTATGTCCAACCCCACCTTGAACGCCACAAGTCATACAAATCTGCCTTGTGAATGCTAACACATAAAATTAATCTAAAAACTACAACTTATTTATATAGAGACATCTTAAGGATAAGAGCCTATATTTAATTTTTACCTATGTATGTCTACTGATGAATTAGAGTTCCTCATTTTAGATTTTTTACAGCCATTCTTTGATGTGTTTTCATAAGGTGTTAATTACACTCCCAGGTGTAATTGCTATTTCCTTATGAATAAGGTTAGATTTTGTTTGCTTTGTTTTTTGCCTTTCTTTCAGGGAAAATAATCATGTAAACATACTTTCAAAAAAATGTGTATGTAATCTCACACTCTCAAGAATAACTAAGATTACAGAGTAATGAGATTAAAGAATCTTTTGAAAGCTCAGTTTTGCGGAGAATAGTCATTAAAGTGCATCTGTATGAGACAACTCTGACAAATCAGTGAACACAGGCCGTGTAAACAACCTTTGATCAGCGGTTTCCACAATATCATTATGAACTCCAGTTTTTGCTGTAATGGTATGAGATGTTGAATGAAAGGCAGACCAAAACCAATTCATAACTGTGATTTTCCATTTGAAAATTAATTTGTTGACTGAAAAATACCTACATAATTTCAGAGATGATAAGACATAATAAAGTAGGACTATTTTTTTCTTCACTCACACCTTGAGCCAGATTTCTACACAAAAGTCACTTTCCTCCTTTCATCATCTTATTACTTTCCTGGTAAAGTGACATATTAAGCAGGTATGTAAGTGGTTGGTAATTTTAAAAAGCTGCATTTTTAAAGAACTTAGTGTATGGCTGATCAAAGAACTGAATATGAAGAGTAAAGAGAGAGTGATTATGCAAAGGAGCTATCACATTCAATGGGGAACAGCTATAAAAAGCTGCCAAAAAGATTGTGGCTGCCTAACTCAACTAATACAGTTCCAAAGAGGGATGATTTAGGGCTCTTTAGTCCAGAACACCTCAGTAAGAATTAGCGAGATCTGATCCTTAGAGAAATAATTTAGAATGTCCTCTCTATGTGAGAAAGAGCATCATATCAGACCAGTTAAGCCTTACAACTCAAATGTGAGGCTTTAAAAGTTTACACCCTCTATCTCTCTTCAGCTAAAAAACTCTAACCACATCTCAACCATATGAAACAGTACTGGGCTTCCTGCTTCAAAGGCAGAACAAAAAAGCAGGATATGAGCATGTCATCTAGTAAATCCCCATGCAGAAAGAAACGTGCTTAAATAAACAACATGCCACTTAGCAGCACCTTGTACCCCATGCTGCCAATCCATGCCGTAACATCCTGTATCCTTTAGGACTCATCCAACCCCTCGTAGAGCCAATCTTGATTACCAGCTGCCCTGCCAGGCAGTGTAACGTGAGGTTGGTGACCTCAGTATTCCAATAAATGAAAAGTTTGTGAGAAAAATTGCTTGTTGTCCCTCCGTCCCTTCAAACAGAAGCTACAGCCCATGCTACCTGCTCAGAATTTATAACTCGGGACAGAGAAGCAAACATACAGGACTGACTGAAACCTCAGAAACACCTCTCTCATCCCCCTTTTTCTTTTTTTTATCCTGTATATATATATATTTCTGGCTTAAACTAATCAGTTTGGTATATAGTATGTAGTGTACGGTATATAGTATATAGTTAGTTGACAGTATATAAAGAAAACAATTGCTACCTTTAGCTCTTTCTAAAGCTAGACAGAACACAAAGAGAAATAAAAGACTAAAAGCACCTTCCCACAGCCTGTGCAGCCTGGAGCTGGAGTAGATGTGGCACAGCTGTTCTTCCAATGGAAGCAGGCATGTACGCGCTGGTTATGTCTGAGATTTGTTCTCAGATTTTTAGTCAACACAAGCTGAGCTGTGGTGGGTGGTGTGGGAAAAAGAGGAGCATTTTGGTTCCACTGCTGATGTGTCCCTTGCAACGAGCAAGAGGGAAGAAAGGAGAACGCTAACTCAGGTAGATAGTATCTTGTAAATGCCATTGGATTCAGGATTTGCCCGACTTTAGTTATAGCTGAAAAGCCACAGAGAAACAAACATTAGTAGATAGAAAATCAAATCTGCTCAGTAGCAAGCAACACAGTGTGGAATAAGGTTATTGTTAGCTTCTACTGCCTCATGACCAAGGTACAAAAATTTGTCTGCTTCCCAATTCAGACTATTCACAACCAGTTTGGGTAGTTATAATTTAATGTTTTAGGGACATTACAGACTAATTAAAAATCTTCACAAAATTCTTGTTAAATTCAACAACATTTCAGTCAAGATAATCTATGAATAAGAACTTCTGTTTGCAAATAAATCAATAGAATTTCTCTGTTCACATCTGTTTCAAAAGTTCATTTTCTAGGTGAATTTTGATAGTTTTTCTATGCCACTTGTAACCTTTTCTTTGTAGGTTGTTGTAAATGTTCACCTCCAGTTCAGTTCTTTCTGTATCCTCAAGGTACTGTGATTCTCATTTCATTCAATCCTGTCTTCTAGCCATTTGACAGTTACCAAAACCACAAGATACTGGAAAGTTTAATTTTTCTTCCTTTTTTTTTTTTAAGGGGCACAGGTAGCGTCTCTGCAGGTTCAAACTGTGGTTCAGCTGTTTGTGGTTTCTCTTTATTACACAGCATTTCATTCTGAAAAGCAGGAGTGTGACTGAGATTAGATTTAAACTGAGTATTTCCAAACATCTTGAGAATTCCTCTATCAAATAAAACTTTCATCCTAATTATCCTTAATAATTTCCACTTTGCAAATATAAGGTCCCTTAATGCCTTTGGAAAATGAATATTATGAGACAGAGACTATGCGAAGATAAATGTCTCATTTTGCAGAATTTTAAACACCTTTCAGATAGTATATCTAATGTTAATTAATACCAGGGTATAATATTAGATTTCTCTCTCATATGAAAACCCAGGATAGGCTGTTCCCTGTTGCAGTATTTTTGTGTTATTTTATATATTGGTTCCAATTTATGGCAGAGCATATTGCTGAAAATTGTCAAGTAAGTTATTCAATAGCCAAGCAAAGAGCTACTGTCACAATTGAATTACTTCTCATTATTTCAGTACAGACTTCGTAGTTATACATTAATTTTCCCTTTCAGTACTTCTGAAACTCCTACCCACAAAAGTTTTGAGCACAGGCAGGTGCTGTGAACTGGAGGGAAATTCACCTCTTGTGTAATTTATGGCAGCCTCAGTCTGTGCGTAGGTGTATGCACACATCTGTGTATACAAATGCAGAGAGTGCTAATCCAAACACACCGATACCTCATTTAATTATGACAGCTGCACACCAAGCTAAGCATGGTCTTTTTAGAAAGGCTCATTATTTTCATTTTCTGTAATACATGATTCAATATCCCATCAGCTTCTAAACCCAATTTGTCTGAAACTAACATATCTCAACAAAAAAAAATACAGGCAAGAATTTCTTTTTAAGACTGTTGCTACTTCCTGTTGTAAATTGCATAAGTATGCTCTTGAAAAGGAACATGCAATGGTTTGTATACAAAGAGAAGAAAGTGAGCCAGCATTAGAACAATGGTGACACAGCAGCTGCACTTCCATGTGAGTAAAGCAATAAGCATACAACAGTTAACATTTCTTCTAAACGCTCATTACATTTCATAAAGCCAAATCAGACGCTGTGGCAAAATAAGCGTTTTTAAAATTAAGATCTTTTTAATATTAGAGATTAGAAAGGATCAACAGCCATAAGGATGGGAAAATTAAACTCTCCTTCCTTCTTCTATGAGTGTTTTTGTGATTAATCTGAAGTAAAGATTTTGTTTCAAAACAGTGTTTAGGGCTTGGTGTTGAAGTTTTCTGTGGCTGGCCTCTTTGTAAATCTGGATCAAAATCTACCTACCGTTTAATAGCAGAAAATATTTTGAATCTGCTCCTATTGACTAAAATGGCATGGAATCGACCAAGCCTAATGTCAGGTAAGTATTTTTTTTTTTAAAAAAACCTGCTCATTCAAAACCCAAACAAAACCAACAAAACCCCACAACATAAAATTAAAAAAAAAAAATATATATATATATATAAAAAAAAACAAAAAAACAAAAAAAAACAACTCAGAAACAAAAAAAACCCAACAAAACCCCAACCAGTTAGGCAAAATAAGATTCTTTACAACTCATAATGCAGATTAATATTTTGATCTCACTATAAAATTAATCCTTACTAAACTAAATATTTTATCTTTATATCATTTATATAAAGAACTGTTACAAGTCATATGGCATCCTGCATCTGTGACTTAGAGGACGGATAAGGTGGGAAGGGTACTTTGGAGATTGTCTGGTCCAGCCCCCCTACTCAGAGCAGGGTCAGCTGCAGCAGGTTGGTGAGGAGCACATCCAGCTGGGTCCTGAACCTCTCCAGAGATGGAGACACTACAACCTTTCTGAGCAGCCTGTGTAGTAGTAGTAAGCAGTCTGTACCAAACAGCTGTTTGGGCCCACACAATATGAAAGGTAAAATATAGAAGAGGACAGGATAAGGAACTGTATTCTAAGGAAATAAAATGTGTAAACTATTAACAGCCATGCAGACTGGTGAAAAGATCTTTAGTAGCCTCAAACTGAAGAGAAATGCTTCTCATCTCCCCTTCCTACATACTAGATCTCCATCTGTGGGTATTTGACTACCTGAAGGAAATATATATGTTTTTACCCATTTCCACTGATGAACATTTTGTTATTTAGGAAGGATAGTGAGAGTTCTGAGTTCAAATAAATCTGCATTGCTATACATACTGTAGAAGAGGAGTACCCAAGATGATTCATTTAGCAGAAGCAGCCTAGGCAGGTAACATCGCGGCATTTAGTTAGAGTGTCCTGCCAAGATCTACACCCCACATTTCTCATTTGGGTAAATAATGATCAAGGTACGTAGTCAAAGGGTAATCACAACTGTTTCATAGGTGTGCTTATTCAAACAAAAATGCAAACTAAATAGTCATACAGGGAAGAAATAAATGCAGTCCTTTCTTATATTAAAAAAAAATAAAAATACAGAACTAAAAAGGCGTAATATTTAGCTGCCTATTGCATCTGCTATGCCTGCCTGTCCCCCAAATAAAGATTAATGTCAGACCAAGCACTGCTTAGACATCTGATGTCATTACTTACTTCTGATAAAAAGAAAGAGGCATGCACACATAAAAAACTGGCAAAATGCCATGTTAAGGAATGTGTTAATTTTGCTAAAAACTATTGAGAAAGAACTCAATTACAAGACAAAAGAAAACAGAAAATGCTGGGGGATAAATATCTTTTTAATTTAGTGTGGAAAGCTGTAACAGAAAGCAATTTCGAACAAGACATTCAGTAAATATTTTAATACTGAGAGAGATTAACCACTTTAACTACTGAAAGGAGTTATTTTATATCTCTCAATTCTTCAAAGTGAGTTTGAAAATTCGCAGTATGAATTTGTTTTATCTAGCTCCTGTGTTCAATATCATATTGACTCAATGAAATGGAGTGGCCTACCACAAAGGCTGGAGGTGATGCATTAGTCCTTTTCTGGGCTTCTGTGAATTAATGGGCTCTTCTATTTAAATGTGGACTTTCTGAATTCAGACAGCTAAAGAAACTATTCCCATGTTAATGCTGCAACTAATCACTCTCTCCTTCTATACCTGAATACCATTAGATTGAGTTTATACAAGTAGAAAAGATGTCTTCAAGTTCATCTGCCTTTAAATATTAGTACTTCCTTTGACCTGCCAACAGAGTCCCACTTGATCTCAATGCAGGACTTCTTGGAATATAAAGAGGGAAGCTGAGTATAGACCTGTTCTCTTTTAGGCAATTTTATTCTGTTTTTTCATTTTGTTTAAAATAAACCTTTAAGTACTTGTTGTTTGCATTTCATTTAAAAATACAAGTATTTTAGGCTCCTAAGGAGTATGTCACTGCGATGGAATCACTCTCAAAATATGGGATCATGATTATTATCACATGGCAGTGACAGATATATTACCTGTGCAGTGAACGAGCTATGGTTTGTGTTATGTGGACAGATTCCTCATTTTTACTTCCACCATCTGTCATAGTAGAATCCAGTGGAAAATGGAGTAGAAATCATTCTCAAATTTACACCACCAAGTTGAGCTAGTTCTATGCTGTATCATTTCTGGAAGTGAATGCCTTTGTTTTACACCCTAAGGGCTGCTCATATGCATAAATAGCCCCCTTTTTTTGCTTCTGAATCACAGTGTCCAGCCAATACAAAAAAGATTATGAAGTATGAAAACTGCACATATCTCCACCACAGAACAATAACAAGGTCTATGCTTTGATTTCCTGGGAAATAAAAATTGTAGCCATACTTCCTGTCAGCCCATTCCTTTGAACATGTTCATTTCATAATTTGGATTTTGAATCAAGTTTAAATGGCAGTTAAAAATTGTATGTGGCAGTACACAATGAAATTTAGCTTGACAGCTTGGACATCAAAACGAAAAATAAATGATTTCACATCCAAATAATAAGTAATAACAATGTTAGCCTGCATAAGAATAGCAGGACTGGATTCAAATACAATATTAATTTTAGGGATATGAGTGACTAGGGAGAGACAGAGGCAAAGAAACAAATCCTTCATATAGCAATAGTCTCTTCTTATCCCCCAGGCAACTGGCTGCCTTTCACCTCAGCGGCACAGCAATTATGTGGCATAATGACTGCAGTGCAAATAAGCAGAGAGATTTTATTAAACCAAATGAGCAAATCATCTGCGTATTATTGCGATTTGATTGACAGTGACAAGTGTCGAGCAGACACGGATGTGAATATGATAAAGCAGCTTGCAGGAAAGCTCTTGATAATGTTACTCTTGATAAAGTTGCTCGGCAAACCTCTCTAAGTAAATAAAGGGGAAAGAATTTGATGCATATTAATTCGCATAGTTTGCAACCTGCCACAGGACTAGACAAAAAGTTGCAATAGATTCAGCACATGGCATTTCATATGAATTCTAAAATTGCATTTATGAGTCTCATAGACTTTGCAATAATATATTAATATTGAAAGTAAAGGTCATTCCACATAACAGTTAAGCTGCCTGAGCTTCAACCCTTATATCAATAACAGACTCAGGCTGGGGGCATGAGGAGAGGGAAAACAAGCAGAATGATTTGAACAATATAAAACATTACTTTGACAGATCGCTGCCTTTTCCTGCGATGTCCATTTACCTGTTTGTACTTTCAGTGGACATTCACATTTCTGACAGACCTGCCATCTGAACGATTAAACCGATACCTTTCATATGGGAATGGGGTTAATTGGCATGGGGCTTCAGGCCTCCATATAAGCCACTCTTACATTAATGACTCCTGTATGACATCATAGGTGCACAAATTCCAAAGTTTCACATCGTTGCAGTCAGCGTGGAACTTATGATAATTATTTTTGGCACATAGAATGAATTAACCAAGGTGGCGGGGAAGCTTTGACAGCAACGCCCATGAAAGAAAAGCAGCAGGGATAAAATCACCTGTGCTGTAATGGCACTAACATCATGAATAAATTGGGGCTTACAAGTTGAAATTGTTTTAGTGGATAAACCATGTGATAAATAGTTCTCTTTTTTATTGTTATTATTTTCAACATGAATGTGAACAAGCAACAGCATTATGCCACACTTCAGTCAACATTCTTTTGCCATCAAGTGCCATCAAGTTGAAGATTTTCACTCTTTGGAAAATAATGTATCTATCTGAGAGAATAATATCTGAGGGGAAATGTTCTTGTCATGTGAAGTACACTGTCAAATGTGGAAAGCATTTCTGATTTATGTTGTAGTACTGATTTGAATATCTATTTGGACATATTTCATAGAGACCAGCTTCGCAAGGTTCTGCATACTCCGAGCTGATTCCTGTGTATTTTGTGCTTAACTTTAACTAGGCAAGTAAACTTTAGCAAAGGCATTCAAGAGCTGACATGCTCAGAATAACTGAGGCTGAGGATAAAAAATCCTTAATCCCTCTAGAACTTACTTACAGGAAAGATATCACAGATATGTTTTCCATTATGGGAGCCCTCCAAAATCTAATGAGCAGTCCAAGGGGTATGAACTAAGAAAAAGAATAACAATGGAATATTTAGTACAAAAAATATTTGTTATAATATTTGTTATAATTTGTTGTATAGTCCATTTGATATAATAAAAATTGTACTGCTGTGTTTGGGGCAATTGTAAATTTTTTTTAATACTTGGAGTATATTATTAAAGGGCTGGCTTTTTGTTTGTTTGTTTTTGTTTTTGGTAAACCAGTTTAAGAAACCGTACAGCCTCTACAATTGTAGAGTGCCTGGTGGTCTTCAACGTGTATCCTATTTGATGCACCCTGCTCATTAAATTTTAAAGTAAATACTCTGGTTATCAGAATTTGATCATCTTCAAAACCTAGTTACTGAGCATTTTTTGCCATAAAGCAGTTATTTAAAAGAAAATAAAATCCAAATAAGTCAATTGAAATCCAAACCAACTCATTCTAAAAATTAATTTTCCTGTAGGAGAAAGTCTCATATTTTACATGAAATTAATTTTTAGGTTTTAATATTTAAATATTATAAATTTTCTTACGGTGCTTGCAGACTTTCTGGTATAAATTATAGTCACAGCATAACTGTCACTTTAAAAATAGCGCATGGTAGCATCTGAACTGAAAAATTCCCTTTTACAGACCTAAACCATTAGAAATAAAATACTAATCCCATATTCAAAGTTAACTGACGCGGTGATATTTTCTAAGACTGCAGAGTGGATTTCAGAAAAAAGTGTAAATCTCTGTTCATTTTACTGAGATGCTGTTAATTGTACACCCAAAAAAATACTTAGAGTTATTATAGGAAATGTAAGGAGTATGGAAGTTCATTAGGACATCATACTAGTAGGTTCTCTTGTTGCCATCACAATGTGGAGAGATATTTAAGCTGCAGTACTACACAGTCTCAAGACTTTGCCAACCATCATGGGGGGAAAAAAGGCAAAACAATTAAATCTTTTGTATTATTTTTTTGCTTCTGTCACACTTAAAATAGAAATGAAAATAAGTAATTCCTCCTCCTAAAAGAATTGAATCTGTTAAGGATGATGAAGCCCTACCTTCCATTCTTAAGCTAGAAGTTCACATGTCCCTCTAACCTTCAAGCTTCCTTAGTAACATCAATGAAAAGGTAGCTGTGCACATCTTCAATTGAAGTTTTAAGTAATGTACACACACAGAGAGCTATTCTTTTTCTGAAGATCTAGCAAACAAAAAAGAAAATCGCAGGGTTTTTACGATTGGGGAAATATGACTGAGGATGAATGAATTTTATGCAAGCGTTACAATCCCTCAAATATATACATAGGTGCTTACAGTGGAAACCTGAAATTTTGCAGAAGACAACAGAAGGCTGATCACCCTGAGGAAACAATTCACTTTTGTTTTAAAAAATCATATGGCTGTAAAATGAGTATGGGTATGCAAGTCTGTGAGCTGAGCAAAACCAGACTGTGACAACATGGACATAATTACTGGGCATATTAAAAGGTTGACTCACTTTGTAAACCTACTTTTCAGGTATTCAAATATCAGGTAGTCCTTTGGGGATACATTCTTAATTCCTTGCTTTTGTGGAATCGGAACTGATTCTCAAGTGTAGTAAGGAGGGCCCTCCTGGAAGGAAAGAAAAGGAAAAAAAAAATTCAGTCAATCAAACAAACAGAAGACAGATTTTAGACCGTAATCCAAGAGATTTAGGGTCTTGAAATTAAATGTGTAGCAAGTAGCATTCACTGACCCTTCATTTTTTGTAGTATTAAAAACTCATCTGTCTTATTAACACAATATTTATGAGGAACACAACAGTATTGAAAAAGAAATATTGCCAGAGCTGAAATATGAATAAAAAAAAACACTTTATGTTAATTTTCTAAAAATATTGTTTCCTAATTGTTTTCAGGGATCCTTTGAGGGAGATAACTATATGTTATGGTAGCCACTATCACAATGTTTTCCTAAAATAAGACTTCAAAGCAGAATTGCAACCCAAGCAATGTTTAAACAATCATGCTATGCCTAATTAAGTTTTTATTGAGTGTCACACAGCAAGCGTCTGAAGATGCTTCATTTTTCTTCTGAAAAATTAAACTCATTTGCTTAAGAAGTTATAATAATTAGGGACTTCCCTTAAGAAAATACTCACATTGGTGTGAATTTTCACATTCTGTATTCCCACCTTTCTTCGGTGAAGTATTTAAGCACATATTGAAGACTAAGCATAAGGCTATGTGTTATTTCAAATTTCTACTGTTTTATGAAACCTGGAGCATATAAGCTATTCAAGGCTAAACCAAAACATATCCTGGGCTGTTTGGTTGTATCAACTAATTGATGGCTCTAGAGATAAAAGCCATGTATCACATCCCAGTAAACATGTAGCAAAACCCAACCACAACTTGCCAGAACATCTGGCTTTAGATTCTTAATCTTTTAATTAAGCAAAAGCTCTAATTGTTCCAGAGATCTTACAAAGCTTATTGAGAATTCCTAACAAGTGATGCACTATTACTGCCTTTTGTTATTGCTCTTAGTATAACTATGTTAGATATGGGTCTTATCACACTTCTTGATTCTTGTGTTATCTTTCAAAAATGGATGATAATTAGGTGTGAGCTAAAGTCATGAAGTCTACTCTAAAACCCAAAACTGTTAAGGGCATTTTTGTTATACCTCACAATTTACAATGACACTAGATATATAACTTGGGATGAACATGTTATGAGAAGCAGTTTACCTTTAAGATTAAGCAATACCTTTTCTTCCAAGTAGAGATGTCACTGCGTCAGACAACTTATTTTGTTACAACAAGCCAAATTTTGTTGTTTCTTAAATCCAGGTATCAAATACTAAATAAACCCCCTTATTTTTAATTGAAAAATCTGAAACAAAGTCTAGTGAGAAAAGAAGTACTCAAATTATTAGAGAAAACTGCATGTCGAAATGGACCTGGCCACTATATACTGGCCTGGATTTAGTTTCTCTGGTAATATAAAAGCAGGGCAGTATATAACATAGTTTTAACAGTAGACTGAAGTACTTAACTACTGTTACATAGTTAAGAGAGGTAGATACCAAAGTCATTTCTGAATGGGTGTCTTTCTCAGCATGAAGGCTGATGCTGTTTTAAATCACAATTTGAGGTCTGATCTTGGCCACAAGAAGACGGAAATATGAATATGCTCCACGTCATTTTTGCATAATGCTATCCAGGCTTAGGATTGCATGCAATCAGTCATAATCTGCGTTATATATGACAGTCTGTCACTGTACTGCATTTACTGTAAGAACTAAGTATGTCTATAATAACAAGTGCCAAACAAAACTTGCCATTTAAAAAATAGCATTCAAGCCAAATAGTCCCACTGCACTTCAGAAATCATGAGATACTACAGATAGAGGAGGCACTGACATGAATTCCCCTATCTGGGGAGGATCACAGCCTTTGTTAAATAGGCATCATTTTAGAAAGAAGTAAATAAATAAGTCAATTAAATTGCACTTTTTAGGCAAGTATTCTGTGAACTGTAGCTCCACCTCAACTCCAGGTAGTCCAGTACTATCTCTAACGATGAGAAGCCATGATTAGTTACTGATTTACACAAAAACCTGAAATTCTAGAAGCCGAGTGCTGGTTAGGGGTTCACTGCTAGCTCAGAGGGTAAAGCAATACCTTCTTACAGGTATCCCGTTCATAACTAATCTCATATGGCCTGTTAGCTTATGGACTCTGACAAGATCACTGCCTGAGGTAAGGTGGTATGGCTGGAGGCCATAACAAAATGTGTGAGCAGTACAGGCATTCCAGCTAGGCTCCAAAATTCTCAGGGATGTCTGTAAGAGCATCTTTCTGGAACAGCTAACGCAGTGGTCACATGCAATTTGTAAACTTAGTCAAACTGTAATATGTCCTGCACCACACAGAACAGCTTGTAAAACTGACAGGCAGGCATTAAACAGAGCATCAGATTATGTCTGAACCCTTTCATCCTTTCTGATTAAAAGGACTTCTAATATGGGAATCATCATTTAAAGCACAAAAAGTGAACTATACCCAAATGCATTAGTCACTCCAAGGAAGTAGAGTGACTAATCATTTATTTTGGTACATTCAATGATACTGACACTAGTAAACTGAAATAGACAAGAAATTTTTATTTTGTTTTAGAGAAGGAAATGCAAGGTTATCATGCAGAACTTTAGAGAAAGTAGGAAAGCTGAGAACCGATACTGCACAAAATATAAACCACAACTACCTGTTTTAGAAATAGTTTGGAACATTTGGGTAAAGTGAGAGAAACAAAGGGATGAATGCGTGGCTCAAAGTGGTATATGAAAGCACACAGAGCCGTAGAATGGGCATTCATTAACAATATTCTGTCTCAAACAAAAGAGGGGGAATATTCTGAGAGAAGAAAGCAAACTAGGTAAAAAGATTGTGTCAAAATCTAGGCATGGGCATGGGTAGGGGCCATGCTACATCTGTCAGTCTCAGTTGCACCCTCTGCCCTACCCCATACACTCCTTCCCAAGTTGTCCAGACTGTGGGATGATGATTTAGACAAATTAATCCTATCTGGATAATTTCATGTCAACATGTGAAACATATTCTATAGCAACCCCCCTGATTATTGCCAGTAATATCTCAAAAGATCTGAAGGAGGTGGTTGACAATAACAGTAAAAGGGTTTTATTTTTTTCTTCCTCTAATGCAAACACTCGCAGAAAAACATGCCTTCAAACCAATGAACATGCAATTCTACTACACCCAGCATATGCTTAGCCAGTGGATGCATTTCTGTTGCTCAGGGTGGCACCAAAAGTTACATGTTATATTTTTCATTCTCTCTAGTGGTAATTTCTTGGTCATTTACCTCCTCAATAATAATGTTTAGCTGAGTAAAATAATGCTTTAGGCTTTAAGTCTTAAAGGCTCTTCCCCCTTTTCCCCCCCTTAGTAGGATGACTAATTTCAGCCCTTTAGAAAAATAGGCTTACTTATGAGACATTAGTGGCATTATTGCCTCCTTTAATATTCGTGACAGTCTCCTGCAAATGTATCACAAGTTGGCATTTATTAGTGCTAGGCACAAGTAAGGGGCATGTTATTTGATTTGAATAACAGCTTGGAGCTACAGTTTGAGTCCAGAAATATATTAGTCAGAAACAATCTCATTTAATAACACAGAAACTAATAAAAGAAAAGTATTCCAACTGATTCAAAATTGAATTTATGAATATTGCTTAGCAGGATTAATGATCAAAAACGGAACCTGTTTGTCATGTTATAACAGACTTTTCGATTTAAATGCAAAACTAGAAGTCAATGAGTCCAATGGATTGTATATTGCTTTGAAGAAAACCAGTTCATTTTACACATAAGCTTTGAAATTGGCAATAAACTTTAATTACAGGGTCAGATAATCAAATTATAATCAAATAGCCTCACATAAAATCTATGTTTGAAATTAATGAGATACAATTCTACTAGTCTGTAATATTGTACCTCTGAAACTTACTAAAAGACATTTCATTTTCATTTAAAAGTCACCTTAAGGACTTTTCTCTCAATTTCTTCTGCATAGCTCAATTTTATTTGGAAATGCCTCATTTTTAGACCACACAGTTCTAAAGATTTTTGCATATAGAAAAATCATTTGTTATTCCACAGTTTTTTTTTTATTGATACTAAGAATTTTCATGTAGCAATATTAAAAATCTTTCAAACGGATGCGTATTTATGCATTTTTAGAGAAAGCCAGAAAGTTCAGATAATAAAGCTGTATAGTTGCTCAAATGCACATACTTATTAAAATTTTCATTTCAGATGAATTTGTTGATGACTAATCTTAACTTGCAAGTGCAAACATATACGCTAATGTACACTACTGCATAATTGAGTTCTTTTCTGGGGTATACAACCATGATAATTTCTCCCTACATGCATTACAGCATTTGGGAAAATAAATATATGTAAAACAAAAGATAGAAAGAATAAAATCCAAACCCGCCCTGGCTTTCTGAAAGATTTGCTGTGTGTGGCTTCAGGCAAGTCACATTCTGTTTTCTAGCTAAGCTTTCTCTAGCAAAATGGCAGTTACAGCTTCACTGGGTTTATTATGATTATCAAAATGAAGATGAACATTGTTGGCTAGAAAATGTCAGACCTCATTAAACATGCAACAGTAAAAGTACAGAAAAAGTCAAATACTTATAAAACTATAATTCTACTTAATGGAAATGTAAGTGCTCAATAGCCCCAGTGTCATTCTTAAAAAACTATGCCAAAATAAACAAACCTTATACAGGTACATAAGTACGATCGTAAACTTTTATTGTTAAGCACAATATTTGTACTTGCAAAAGTTAAGTTACTCCAAGTTAAAAATCAACAACTGACAAAAATAACCATTCAAAGCAACCAGTCATCTTCTTAAATAGACTACAAGCAAAACTAGATCAGTTGAACAAGAAAACCATTACTTAGTAAACTTGGGTATCAGTTGACAAAAGAGTAGTTACTTACCACACCTTGGTTAGGCCCCAGTAGGGCACTGTAGCCTCCATAAGCTAGAAAATGCATGGAGAGAATGGCTTACCGCAGATCTCAGGTGAGGTGGATGTGGACCTGGCTCCCTGCACAAACACTTGTACTTCATGTGAAACACAATACACTGAGTGGCATTGATCAGCAGCTGTTACACCTGTGTTTGTAAAGGACTCCTCTGAACAGGTACCTTCCCAAACAGTGCACTCCTCCACTGGAGACCCACACCACAACCTCTTTCATAGCCCATGGCCCCATGCACGACAGCTCTCTGCTGTCAGTGGAGGGCAAATGACTTTTAAGTGTCTCACGCATGAAGTTTAAAGCAGAAAAACAGCACTGCTGCTATGCAATAACATGAGCTGCAGAGGAAGTTGACTGAAAGATCTATGGGTGTGGGGTAACTTAAATGGTCTTTTAGTAAGTAGCAAATTACTTCCATTTACCAAGAATAACATAGGCACAGCTTCTTAGTGTGGAGCAGCATCTATTCACATGTTCATGCCCTTAAACTCTCTTAATATGGACATTTTTTCAAAGAGCATAAATGAACCTTTAGAAAGTTAAGGGAGTATTAGAACAATTCCTGTTGATTCTTCCAATGTAAGAAGCAATAAAGTTGTATTATTTGAATCACAACAGAGATTTGTAAGAATTGTCGCAATTGCTCAAAATTGTTAATATTGCTGATTATTACAAGTCATATTGTGACATGTGAAGTAGTGAGATGGGGTCAGAGCCTTTGTCATTCATAGGTCAGCCTTTTTGTCTATCCCAGAATATGCTTGAGAACATGCATCATGTTTGGAATAGTTTGAAAACTTTAGCAGTGGGGATTCCCTAACCCCATTTGTGAAAATAATCTACAACTTTACACATCTCACCATTACAAAGTTTCTTGTCTTTCGTAAGTTTGATCTGCTGTCAGTCTTATCACTTATAGCAATTTAAATAAACACCATCACTGGTGTTTACACACTCATGTATTAGCCCTTTCTACTCTACGACATACAGCTATCATTCAGTCAAGTTATGCTGGCTCACATGTTCAATCCAACAAAAAACCTACCACAAAGCAAATAGGTAGAATATGTATTGTTAAAAGCAGAACTTCCTTCTGTTTGTTGATAAACAAGGTTGAAAATATTCACATTTTGCGTAGTATCTCTGCCTGCCATGGACACAAACATCTCATGGTTACACTCATAACAAACCTGTATTTTGTCCACTTTATTTTCTATATATATATGTATATATATTTATCCTGAAGAGGCAAAAAAGATGTAAAAAAATGCGAAAAGATGTAAAAAAAATTGCAATTAAATTTCTGTTTTGTAATACATTTGACTGGAAAAGAGTGATAAGGACATATGCATGCTAAAATTATGCTTCACTATGGCATCAATCTAAATTCAAATCAAAAATACAAAGCCCAAACATGCAACTTCTTGAATTCTGACTAAGTCTGTACAACATAACGCTTCCCCCCCCGCCCCTTTTCCCTGTAACGTCTTAAAGCTATATATGTTCCTCGCTTCTCCATCAGTTACCTATTGGTTTTTTATTTCCTTGCAGGGGACAAAAACCAGTAAGGGCAAGTACAACTTACTGGTAAACATCCAGACGCTGCAAACAACAGTAATTGAGCTTGACATGTTAGCACTCTAAGGCAACAGGTCATGAGAGCAGATGAAAGAAGAGACAAAGCTGAGGACTGACCTTTCTCATGAGACTTTTATGAATTCATTTGTACGGCAGCATTTCACTGGATGGTTTGGCAGAGTGAAGAGAAAGTCCAGTCAAACATCTCTCTTGTCAAGTCTTTAAGCATTCTCTTCAGATGATTGCCTTGCACTTTGATGAATCATGCTGGTTAAAATGCGAATTTTGATTGTGATTAAAATCAGCAAGATACCTCAAGGAAGGGAATTTTTCCTACTTTTTCAACTCCAACTTCTCAGTTTTCAATAAGCATTAAAATTAACTAATCGAGTTGCACAGTTTAGCATTAAAATCAGGGTTATCACAAGCAGAATATTATCAGCAGTTTATGGCATGTAGAATTTTCACAGAAATAAAGTTGGAGCAGGAAGGAATTGTGAAGATCTCGCTTATAACACATGATCAGGTGAAACTGCAGCTCTGTGCAGTGATTGTCATGCACTGTAAGAACAGCCTGGAGGTTACAGGCGGCTCACTGATTGCCAGTTGAAGCACACTAACATGTTCATTTTGTACAAAATTTCTTTGGTTTTGAGGTGGGTTTTTTTCACCCCTTCTGACTTTTACAGAGAAACATATGTTTTGGATAGGAATCCAAATTCTTTCTCTATGAACACAACACCAAGTTGTTACTATTGGACATATTATTACCCCCTTTTTTTACTTGAGTTTCAAGAAAACAAACAAGCAAAAAAACCCCACCAAAACCACTCAAACAACCAAAAGTTTACTAACCTTAATTTGTTTCTATTTGAAAAGAAACAGATGCTGAAATCAGGTGTTTTTTTCCTTTAATCCTGTGTGTATAAAGAATGCACAATATTTCTGAACAGATGGAAATTGTTTCTGTGCTTCTTGCTTCAAAGCCTTTGTTAGCCATCGTATCATAAAATCATTATGTTGAGGCAATTTTACTGAAATCCTTGTTATCACATCATCTATTTGTTATAAACAACTCTGAATAAAGTCTTGGGACCCAATGTATTGCATTCATTACTTCTTATATATGTATCAGTATTTTATAGGATCCCTCAAAGGAGCCCTGCTTTTCTTCCTCCTAGGATTGTAAAATCTTGCTTGGAGACTTTATAAAAGGTACAACTAAGTGTCCTTACCCACTAGAGTGGTTTATTTTTTTGCAGAAATAAGCATGATTTTTATGTTTTCTACACCATCCATTCTTTTTTTTTTCTTTTTAGGGACTTCATCTGTAAGAAAGAACAGTGTTTTTTTCAGTTCACTGCCAAACAGCATATGAGATCCCTTGTAGGTTTTTACAAAGGTTTTGCTTAACCTCATGGTCTAAGATCTCTCAGTATCTTCTCTCTGGGAAGAAATGATTCCACCCAAAAGGTGGTCCACCAAGGTGTGGTAAAGTTCCTGATCTGAGACACTTGCAAACACCTTGTCTTTCCTTACAGACTAGAGAGCTTGACAAACTGACTAAAACAACTGAATTCTTTAACCTCAGCCCCATTGCAAGCAGCTTTTCCTTAGTTTCTTGTTTGTGAGAATGTCCAGACTGTGAGAACCTCACTCAGCTCCAAGCATATAATGTGGAAAATGCCAAGGTTCCTGCAGTCCAGCAGTTGAAAAGTCATGATGTTACCTCCTTCTTCTCAAAAAAATAAGCACAGTCTGATGTTACAGGTACCCATCACTGGAGAGGCCCAAACACCATGATTAAAAATGACCCCCACTCTTAGAGATGCCAGATTGCATCATCTTTCTGAATGTCCTGTGATCTGACCTACCCACCATATCTATCTGTGCACACCAATGCCCTACCCTTGCCATCATCACCTGCTTTTCATCTCCCACAGAATACTTCATATTTCACATTGTGAATAATAACCTTTCACTGTGATAGCTCAAGTAAACCGTTTATGACTTGTTCACATATTGCACGAATTTCAAGATTGTACTTTCAGTTTCAGCAAGTCATGGGTCTAGGAGAAAAAAAGGTGCTTTTTTTTGCCTTTTTTTTACCAACTTTACTTATTCCTGTTTATGAGAATACTTGTAACTAGTAATCAAAACATCATAGGAATGCGACAGTGGCATTGCTGGGATTGTGTTCGGCTCTGCAGCACAGTGTGGTAGATATGTAACTACCTTAGAATACCTGAATTTACAGAATCCTTGAATGAGATGCATGATCTATCCTGATCATAAATCTCCAACTAAGAAAATAGTCTTTAACCAAAGTCATGAGTTACTTTTGCAATAATTTGTCTTTGGAAAACCCCTACCCCCACATGTCCTCCCTCTGACCTCCCACCCTGGTAATAAGCTAGCAATATCTCAACCCCTTTGTGTTCCTGTGTCAACACTATCCCCAAACTGTAAGTGTTAGCAGCTGTGCACAATATGAAAGGGTTTTTGAAACACAGGGAGACTGAAACAGGAGCGATCACAAGAGCCTCTTTGACTCTCAAAATGCTAAATCACACACTGCTGATCACTGAAATGGTTTCCTTTCCTTACCCAACTTATGTAGTGGTTTTGCTGTGCTGGCCAACCTACAAATGAAATTTTTGTACCAGGAGGCCTAGAAACTCTGAACATATGGGAGCATCCAAAAAGCTGGCAAGTTTTGGACTACTTTGGCTTTCTTTTCATTGTGAAAATTTCTTCTCACTGATTGTATACTCAAAATAATTTACGCGTTTTAAAAACACATTCACATTTCTTTGGATTGAATTTTAAATCCATACTGTAAGGTTACTGTGCTTATAAATATGTTGGTTCCTGCTCATCAAAATTTTGCATGCATCAAAATACAATTTAGGTAAGCTGCAAAAAAAAAGAGCGCAACAATGTTCTGTAAGCTTTTAAAACATGGTGTTACAGCACAGGACAAAAAGGCATCACTTTGAATGAGCACAGACCTTGTCCTTCTCTGCAAGCAGGCTTTTGCTTGTCTTCCATATTTTTCTATTTGCTGATGTCTTTTTTACAGTACACACAAAACAGCAGAAACCTGCAATAGTGTTAAGGTTATAATCTACTCATGATTTAAACAAAAAAACCCAAACAAACAAAACCCAACACACAGACCCTTCAAAATTATGTTACCAAACTTCATATAATTCACCAAATACCTACTACTGAAGGCTTTTTCTTTAGTTGAGTTGCGAGCACTTTTTATGCCTCTAAGAATTGTAAAGAAATTTCCCTTCCCTCTACTGGCAAATGTAAGATAACTGCAATAACAACTGTTGTTGTTATATGTATGTATAACAACTGTTTCTCCCATATTTTCAAACTCACATTAGCTCAGTCTTGTTGCTTTGGAGCACTATTCCTGATTTTTAACTAGGTAGTTTCTTTACTTATTTTGCTGTTCCTCATGTAAGTGGGGAGCACTGCAATGAAGCTAGTAGAGAGAGAGATTTCTTGTGCTCACTTCCAACTCTCTTTTCTCTACAACATTTTCCTATAGCAGTATCTGCTAGAATTGCTTCTCATTTTACAACTCTTGTTTCTTTCCTCAATATTTCTTACTTCTCATAAGCATCCATGAAACAACCACCACCCATTGCCATTTCAGACCCACAAGAACATTAGCAAATAGTTGTTTTGACATACAGGTTACCAGAGGCTATCATCACTCCACAGTAGCCATGTGTGCATTCTGTTACTGTACACTCCCCTCCAGTAAATAGGAAGGTAGTGTAATCTCTGGGACTGGAAGTAAGCAGCTTAAATTTACCCTGACTAGACAGCTATTGCTAGGACTTTTGCAACTGCCTGGGGGATGCTGCAACTGGGTCACAGAAAGCATTCACTTTGTGTGAGCTGTATTTTGTAAGACGATTGAGAACTAGGTTTTTTTTTTGTGTGTGCTAGTTAATGAAAAATTTATTCACTATTAAAACCCCCACTAAATAACTATTTGATTATCCATTATTTCAGTTACTCAGTCTTCCTTTTCTAATTAGAAAGTTCAGTGTTGTCACACTCTTAAACAACACTCCTTTTAGAGTCTTACAACTCTTTAACATGCTTGATCATGCTCAAGCAAATGCCCACTGTTCCATGTATTTCTTAGCTAGAATTATGCAGTTGGTAGTGAACCTCTTATTAGTACAGATTGACTGTTACTATGCAAAACCTGTGAGACCAATCCTTGTACCTCTAAGCTTTGTCCTATTAGCTTTATGTGTATTGCCTAAGTGTGAGACTTTCATTAAGCCATGCCAATGCTTTGTATTGTCCCATGTCTACCACTCTTTTGTTTCATTTTTGATATTTAACTATTTCTCCTAATTTACTACCTCCTTCTTCTTGTTTTATATGTTAAGGACAAAATTTAGGTAATTTCTTTTATTTGTTCTTTTCTTGTAAAAGATTAATTATTCAATAGTTTAGCATACAGACAGCAGTAGAGAAATAACATACTTGCACGTACATATTGCTCAGCTTCCATTTTCATCACAAGTGACTGTTTTCTCTTCTGGTTGACTGCTCCAAAGAAATAGAAGATTTAAGTCAAATTCAAGTTCATATGTGAATGTCAAAAAGTACCAAATAATGAGCACTATTTCAGTTATTTAGTTATATTAAGTACTATAACTGTTTCTAAATGTTGTCTTCAATCAAGGCTGAGGATGACATCTAATCTATTTTGACTTAAGGTCAATACTGTTTTAAAATCAAAGGGGTACAAGAAGCCCATTAATACATTTAGACTGAAAGTACTGGAATGGTGCTCATCATCTGAGAAACCATGTTCTTGAAGAGCCTCCCAACCTGAAATAGTGAGGAGGTAAAAATCCCACCAATTTTTAAAATGGAACTTGATAAGTGTGTGAGCGAGATTATATGATAAGATTCTCTGTACCTGCTAGCCTTTTGATAACAAAACTACTTGAAATTTAAGCCAACCCTACCAGAAAACTGCTATATAAAGAAATAGTCAATATAACCTTTTGTTACTTTTGTGGAAATAATCAAAGACCAGACTCTAACTGTGGCAGCAAATCAGCTTGAAGTATGTTGACCCAAATCGAAGGAGAGAGTTTGCGATGTTAAACATGGTGAATCAGTGAAGCCCCAGAAGCAGAAATAGCTGCCATCGATGTTAAGATTTCCTTCCTCGATGTTAAGATTTCCTTCCTCATGACTGTAGATGGAGCCCTAACATAAGTAAATACCCTCGTGGCAGTACAAGTTCGGAATTGTGTGGGCTATATCTAGAGGCTTTTCAGCATTTTTACGTTATTGAGGTTTTAATTTCCAGGACAAACAGTGTGAGAAACCCACTGTTTTCCTGGTTTCTCAATATGCCATACTGATTCAGTTCTTCTAAAATAACCAGAACAAAAGAAAAACAGTTGTTCAACATTCACTCTGTCCTGCAATTATCACCTAATCTGTCCTCTAACAATTTCTTCTAACAATTTAAGGGCACCTCTAGGCCTGTTAGGCCAGCTGAATTCATTTAGAAAATGAAATCTAAACCTGAATATTATTATTAATCCCCTACACCCGTTATTCCTGTCATAATTTTATGCTACTGTACTAAAAGGCAAGGCAACAACACATTGTGTGGATTTCATTGCATTACACATGAAACATACTGCTGAAATATGGACTGGAGGAAGGAGGGATCTCAGTACCATCTGACTAAAAGATGTTAGATAAAAGACAAGCTATTTATAGAAGTAAAATATGTCTATGGTTATCGGTGTGGCTAACAATACAGGGTTCATGAGTATAATTAATCCTTTCTTTCTTATAACTCACTTGTTCAAAATCCAAAGTATTTCTGGATTCCTTGCAGCTGAACAAACCCAAGCCTCCACTAAACAAATAAACAAAACAATGCATTTCTTCCTACTTCTCAAGGTATTTTGCATGTTTCAAGCTCCAAGAAACAGCTGGTATCGCTGATGTCCTGGAAGTCAAAATAGATAAGCAGGGACTATTGGTGTTGGATTGGTATTTGGAATCCAGGTCTGAACATGGAGGACTGGAACAACCAAAAACACTTTCATAGCACTACTAATACTAGTTGTTATTGTTATTATTTTACAAAGTTAATAAACCCCCTTATTTCATATGATGGTTTGCAAATCTCTCTGGTTCTAAAGCTGCATACTGTGAAGCTCACATGGCCAAAGGTGACTCTCAGGAGGGCCAGAGAGAGAAAAGGGGAGGTACAGCACAGCTTACAGGTAGGAAGTAGAAATAGGGACCCTTTGCTACACCATGGGATGGGATTGCGTCACTGCACTCCCTCTTAAAGCCCACGCAATTACAAATCATGTGTTGCCTCCTATATTCACGTGACACACTTCTTGACCAACACTCAAATACATATGAGCCACAGGTGATTGAGGAGATAGCACTTGATCACAAATACTTTATATCCCTTAATTTGTGTGAAACAAACAAGTAAATGAGTTTATTTTGAGACAGAGGTTAACTTCTGGTAAACATCTGTGAAACTCAGTTTTCCATGTACTAATTGTCAAAAAATACTATTTTTTTAGTGTATGTTCATGAAAGTGAATGCCTGATTGTACAATAATGTACAATTAATGATGGGACAGGTGTTTCAGTGTGAAATAGCCAGTGCTTCCAGGTTCAATACATGTGCCTTGAATATAAACATGGAAGTTGAATATAAACATGGAAGTTGAATATAAACTGGAATTAAAACTACTGGTTAGTTGGGCCAATTACCCACCCTATGTGTTATATAACTTATATAAATTTGCATATTAATATCCATAATTGCCATGAAAATGATTTTCAGATTGAAAATTATTTCATGATTTAACTAATGTGTGATGTGAATAATAAAAACACTTGGGAATATCTAGGTTTATTGCATGGTAATGGATTCTCAGAAGAGAAATATGATAGAACCTATTTATTATAAAATGTTTCTTTCAGTTGGACTCACACTACAAATGTACTTAAGGTTAAGAATATACTATACTGATTTGCAGCTTGATTTTGTTAATTTACCTCATTTTGGAATCAATTATTTTTAGTAATTTATAAAATGCAAAATTGTCTATAGGGAATATATTTTTTTTTAAACCCATGAGCTAACAGTTACCTTCTTATCCCTTAGAAACTTTCGCTCAATGATTAATAATAACCCTCTTCAACTACTTCAATTTCTTTATTTAGTCATAAGACAGAGATATCTGGTAAATTTTATATATGATTTTTCTAACTCATGGAAAAGCAGTCTGTAGAGATGAATGACGTCAAATTTAGACTATCCAGATGCTGAAATGTGCTCAATGTTATATTTTATGAAATATAATAGATGTTCCTGTGTTCTATTTAAACACAATTTTTCAGATTCTACTTAATTTAAATTAAGTTGCTTTTCAAAGCTAACCTGTCCAAAATGCGCCAAATAAATTCCATAATCACTTATAAAATACTGTCTGATAGATGTAGATGCTATATAACATGAAGAGATCTACTTAGCTCTCTCTTTTTACAAAGATAAATAAAGAAATGAGCAGAGAGAAAATTAATAAAATAGGTCAGTTCTGTTCTGTAATGACAGAATCAATACATTAAACCAGCACTACATAGTTCAGAGAATGACCCTTATAGCTCCAGTGTTTGAAAGCACTTGAGCTTCTACTCCATGACATGGATCATGTATGGAAAGTAAGGAAACTGGATTTAACTGATACCTCTGACCCACAGACTGAATTGTGCATCTGCAGCTTCTAAACCCTGGAGCAAATAATTAGGTGTAACAAGATAACACCATATTTCAAGAAATTCATTAGCCAAATACAAGAACACTTTAACTAAACCAGTTATAGCAATTCATATTATTAAGATCAACATGTTACAATATTTATTTATTTCATAACTCTGATAAGGCCTTTAATATATGACAGCAGAATTTGTTTTCTGGTGTTCTGGCTTACATTAGACAACCATTTTTGTCTTTATCCAAGACATATGGAAAAATTCATCACTGATTTACTGCACATTTCCACACACAGTTGAACTAATATCTGATCAGAATTGAAGAAGCAAAACCCTGCTTGGCGGTGAATACGTAAGCAAATTTCCAAACACATGGGTGTGTAGCCTTGTGCAAGATAGCCTCTGATGGTCAAAATACAAACCAGTACACGGCAGCATTTACTGGAATAAGATAATGTAAAATTCAGATTAGGATTTATTTTAGCTTCAGAAACTACTGCAACTGAAACGATTGAAATAAAATAAAATAAATTATTACAATATCTATCTCCAATACTTTGAATAATGGCGTTTGAGTTTTGTCATTTATCTGTACAATAACACCTTGGGAACTTTTCCATATTGTTAATAACTCTAGAAGATGGCAGTTTTGAATGCTAGTCATGAACATGAATCTTTGGTTACCAAGTACATATTTTGAATTCCATTCATTCTTTTGAGTCACAATTTGCATACTGCTGCTTCCAAGAATAAAAGGTGAATATTCTACCTCAGTACTGTTTTCAACTTTCTGTCCTAAAATTACTGTTTTGTGAATTTCTCTTAGGCCAACAAGGCTAGTTTTAGTATTGTCACAGCAGGTGGAATGACCTTTACCCCATTCCGATTTTACAATGTGTTTTGTGAGACTCTTGTCAAGTTATTTCGGAGCCTATTAGGAACATATACTGTGGAAGTTAGTATCTTCTGAAAGTAAGATTTAATTATTTTCACATTTTATTACAGACAAAGCTAATAATTAGAAGGTGTCGTTTCAGTTAATCAGAAATCCATCCTCTGATTAAAGACTCATGCATTGTTTTCCTTGGTGGGAAAAAAAAAACCCAGGAAAACAAACCAGTGTCTGCTAATCCTGATTTGGGAAGTATTTAACTGCAGGGCATGGTTCGCAGATGTTTTTCAATCCTCAATAGCTTTATGGGCAAAAGAGTTAACTTTGATGATACGAAAATGTCAAGAAGAATTATCAGGGTGAAAAAAAGAACCTCAGAAAGTTTTCAGAGGTTAAATGGCAATAAGGAGCCATCTTTCTTCGAGAAGCATAAGCAAGTATAACCCATTTTTGATGAGCAGATGCCCTCTTGAAAAAAAGGAGGAGTCCGCTGGAATAGAGTATTTGAAAAGCAAAATCATGCTTCTTGCTAGATATTTTCTGTCATGTGTACATAGTAGTTAATCCCTTTTTTAGTAAGATTAGCTGTCAGATTAACACATTATCCATGTGAGTCACAGTTAGACTAAACCAAGGATGTGCCTGAAGAATGACGTGCTCCCACATGAAGGCAGGCTTACAGGGGCTGATTTACACCATCACTGTGGAATGCAATCCCTATTTTTTTTTGCTAATGCTGACCAGAGCTCTACTAACAACCATTCTCAATTGCTATATCATGCAGAGTTGATACAAGCCTTGATGTGGATTTCAACATTCATATGCAGGCCTTGCATCTGCCACACACATCCATATATTAGCTCCAGGCCATATGTGCTCCTGTTGTTCTGGACAGTATACAGTAAGACATTTAAGAATTTACTTACTCAAAATACTCTTTAAATACAGTGGTTTTATCCATTCAAGAGCATTTGATTCCTTCTGGAAAGCCAAGTTTAAGTACATTCATCATTTCATAAAAGAACAACAGGGTATGATCTGTGAACAGCATATTTTCTTATCACTCAAGGGAGCACAGATGGAAGTTTTCACAAAGAGCTGATAGGTGTCAATGTCCCATTTAAAAAACACACCCTGAGTGCATGTAGCTATTATTATATCTCTCAGACAGTAGGAAAAGAAATATAGGAATAATTTCATCTCAGTTCAGTGATGGCTCATTTGGAATAACTTGCTTCTGGAGATATCTTACAAAAGATTGTACTATAATGTATAACTGCAGCTCAGAGTTAAAGACCTTTCCCCCACCACCACTTTGTTTCATGGCATTATTTCACTTTCCATTCTTACTCAATCAGTGGCTTTATTTTTCACCCTTCAGCAGGCCAACGAAACACCTTTTATTTCTCAACACAGTCTGTGTCTGTGTCTTTTCATAATCTTCCAAAGTTAATAATCTAAATGAAGGCAAAGGCTGCTCTGAAGCAAGCTTTGCGAAGATTTAGGAAGAAAAGGAAGCCTTCCTATGGAAGCTTTTTAGAAGACAAGTCACAGCCAAACTTCCCTAGTGGTGTCTGAAGGATCTGAGGCTTTTGTGCATAGTCAGTGTTTTCTATCTATAAAAGCAGCTTAAAGTAAAGGAATAAGCTTTCATTTTCTTGCCTTTGGCTCTTTGTATTTGGTCATGAACCATCTAAACAGTCCTGGCTTATCTTGCAGGCACATGGGCCAGCTGATCTATATGGGCAACCCTACATATGCAGCTGAGCACAGATCAGAATACGAATGTTGTATGTTTACAATCTAAGGACACTGCCAACTGAGTATCATTCACAGCTACTTGTAAGCAGAAAATCTGTAGGAGTCAGCAGATTTAACTCTAAAAAATAACAACAAACCTCCCTCACACCCAACCTTGCTATATACAACTGTACTAAGAAATTGAAATCACTCAGAAATGAGCAAATGTCAGATTTTAGACTAAAGACATTAGACACAGCACAGGTGATTTCATGCGGCATTTTGCATCAAAATGAGCTTAAGACAACCAATACAGATCAGAAAAGATTCTAAAATTAGATCTAAAAAAATTTAGATAAAGAGGATCTTAAATAGCAATTTGGGGAAGACAAAAATATTTTCAGGTGTCACGTCTAGTCTTGCTTTTAAAACCAAGTACACAATGTGAATGCAACATAACATATTCTTTGTAAAAGCAATGCAATTTCTGATTGCATGAGAGTTAGCTCCATGTTCTAAGTCTCTGCAACATCATTAAAAAACATTATAGGAAGAAGCAAAGGAAATCCCAAACAAGTATTATTCCAGTCATCCACATCCAGTGCACTACGTAAGGAAACAGTGAGGTAACTGTCATAGGCTGAGTACTTACAATCTTCCTAAGGATATTCAGCAAATTTATAGAGCTGACCCACCTATTTCACATTCTCTCCAACTGTAAGAAACATCCTGGAGTCAATAAATTCTGAAGTAATAACTGAAGCAGCGAGCAGGGACACAATTATGCTTGAAGGTTTCCTGAATTCACCAGGAAACTAGAATCCATGTTAAGATCAAGCTGAGATTCAGTATTGCCCTGTAATTTAGGATGTTCAAATGACTGGTAGCTCCTGCATCAGGCATTTACCTCCACAGAGAGAAACAATAACTACTAATTCTTTTCATTCTTTCTTCTAAAAATGAATTATTGACATAAATACTATCCCAGTACAACTGCTGATGCTATTTCATGTTGATAAATGACGGCAGTTCCTGTCCCTTTATTTTATCTCCAAAGCACAAGTGTAGAGGTGGGGAATCATCTGATTTAATGTAGATGATAATGAAATAGTAGAACAACAGATGAGTAATGAAACCGGGCAGGTTTTGTATGTGTCTGAGGCAAGGGAATTTATTTTTTCTTTGTCCCGTAGAACCATTGTTTGAATTGTTTCTTTTTCTTTCATTTTATATTTTGAAACAACATTCTTTCCTAAGTAAACAATAGGAACCAAGGCAAGGAGCTCCATTAAATAAATCTCTCAAAATCTTTCTAACAGGCTTCAGGCTATGGTGTACTTTTTCTTTCAAATATTTCCACGTAAAATCAGATGTTAACTCTCTGAGTGAACCCATGTGCAAAGTCTTTATTCATCAGATTAATGGCTGTGGAGCAACAGGCAACTGAGCACATTGCCACTGCCATAAGGTATTCATGACTTTCCAGAAAACTTCACATTACTGCAACTACTTTTCAGTCAAATGTTGCATCTAGTGAAGAAGGAAATAAATTGCAACAAGGTTTAATGGGAAACTACAGTAAATGTACTGACACAAGTAGGAATTTATTTCATTAAACAGGACCGTGCTATTATTTTGGAAGATTGATTTTTGCTTTGCTATGCATTTGAAAACAAAACAAAAACCAGCCCTTGCCCTGGGATACTTCAGATTGCCCAGTGTAATATCTCTCTTTGTTACTGCTTTTATGCTCATCTAAGGCACAATCAATAGCAAAATTTAGTCAGTTTTTGTGCTATACCAGGTAAGGGATATGGTAAGATTGATAATCTGTAGTGTGAAAATATAAAGGAAAATACAAAATTCAGTATTCTATATCTTATTTGCATTTATACTGCATATTAGTACATGCCTTTAAATTTATACAACATATTGTCTCCAACATGCACAGCTATGGACACAACTAATGGTAGGGTTTACTTCTGGTCACTTTGATCAGCAGAAACATGGTAGATAAAGATCAGATAAAAAAATGTGCTAGTAATTATGCTTGTGCCACAAAAAGAGCAATGAATTGAATAACATTTGATGTAACAGTAACAATGCAAAAGTGAAATTGAGGAATGACTCAACATTCATACGTAAGATCAAATCTGAACAGCAATAGTAAATGACAAAAAGGAAAACCCTCAAACTTCAGAAAAATCTCTTCAAACATCTGGTCAACCTTTCTTTAAATTTCTAGGACTAAAATACTATTTTTTTCTTTCCTTTTTCTGAGAAAAACATCTGTAATATTGTCAGATGCCTGCTTTTTAGGTTGATCATTCTACATCCTTTCAGAAATACTGATCTGTTACTTGGCATGACCCTGTTTGTGAATGCTTAGGAATATGGTTGTGACATTGTTCTTTATGGTTTTAATTTAATGCAGATAAATTTACAGTGTATGCTTGGGTTACAGTAAAACCTTGTTGAACTGAACATTTTGGGACCACATCACAGTTCAGATGAGAGGAAGTTCATACTTGTGCAACACAGTGGTTGCTTGTTCAAGTATGCATTTTCGCATATACTAATGACTTCAAAGCATATGTACTAAACCCTAGATTCTTGAAATGATAATAGTGGCTGGAAGAACAGAGATAGTGGCAAGTCAGCAAACCACAGGATGATAATTTGATTGCTAGTCTACTGTGACCCCAAACTTAAAACTGTGTACAGTTCAGAACCTCTGGCATGCAAGGAATTCAAGAAAAACAACCTGAGCAATTAGCATATATGACCTATCGTGTTTCAGTTTACCATGCCAAGTGCAAGGTCCTACACCTGGGTCGGAGCAATGCCAGGCACAGCTACAGGTTGGGTGGGGAGGAGATTCAGAGCAGCCCTGCGGAGAAGGACTTGGGGGTGTGGGTTGATGAAAAAATGAACATGAGCCGGCAGTGTGCGCTTGCAGCCCAGAAAGCCAACCGTATTCTGGGCTGCATCAAAAGGAGTGTGACCAGCAGGTCGAGGGAGGTGCTCCTGCCCCTCTACTCTGCTCTTCTGAGACCTCACTTGGAGTATTGTGTGCAGTTCTGGTGTCCTCAATATAAAAAGGACATGGAACTGTTAGAACAAGTCCAGAGGAGCGCCACGAGGATGATCAGGGGACTGGAGCACCGCCCGTATGAAGATAGGCTGAGAAAATTGGGGCTGTTCAGCCTGGAGAAGGAAGAGAAGGCTGCGTGGAGACGTCATAGCAGCCTTCCAATACCTGAAGGGGGCCTATAGGGATGCTGGGGAGGGACTCTTCATTAGGGACTGTGGTGAGAGGAAAAGGGGCAACGGGTTCGAACTTAACCAGGGGAAGTTTAGATTGGATATGAGGAAGAAATTCTTTACTGTAAGGGTGGTGAGGCCCTGGAATGGGTTGCCCAGGGAACTTGTGAATGCTTCATCCCTGGCGGCGTTCAAGGTGGGGTTGGACATAACCTTGGATGGCATGGTTTAGTGGGAGGTGTCCCTGCCCATGGCAGGGGTGTTGGAACTCGATGATCTTGAGGTCCTTTCCAACCTTAACTATTCTATGATTCTATGATTCTATAACGTCAGTTCCTGTCGCTTTTTGTTCTTTTTCCAGTTTAAAAGCATCTGCTATACCGTTGTCCCAAGTGGGACTATGCTGCACGCAGTATACTGTTGAGAACTCTTTTGAGCCACAAAGTAGAAAGCCTAACAACCAAGAAGCTAACACATAAGGCTTAATTTCATGTTCCAGTATAAACTGGACTTTATGTGACTTTATATGACTTAAAATTAATATTATGGAGTCAAATCAAAGGTCCATTTAGCTGATTGTCTTAATTGCTGCGATGTCTAAGAAGCGCCTAAATAATAACAGGAAAAGAATGCGTTTCACATCCTCCTAACATTCTCTCACCCTCTACCTATTTTCAGCTCAGGGCATCTCTGAGCCACAAGTGGTTTCCAAGTATTAAGCAAGCCTCCATGTTTCTTAACCTCATCCTGTTGCCCCCTTGTAGGCATGTGAAGTTTAACATTTATAATAACATCCAAGGAGAAGCTGCCACTCCTTGCTGCTATTCCCAAACAGTGCCAATGAATCCTCAGAAAGAGATACAGCAGGTCTTCTAACAGAAATCAAGTAGTACTGATGGGAAAAACAAGTAGTAGGACTGAGAGATAAAGGAAGTGTGTTGCCTTCAAAAACACTCCATTATCCCTGCAATCACAGTTCTTGTACAGTTGTGTTGCCCTTTTGCCACTGTCATATCCTTAACTCCCACCAACTGCCTTCAGGCATTTTTTCCCAACTTTTTCTCCTTTCAAAATGATTTCTATGATGTACTACACAGTTTGTAAAATGCTTTAAAGATGCCTTGTTGGAAAGTGCAAATCAAAGACCAGATTTGAAAAAAATGCAATTTCAAAAAAATTTCCAACCAAAATTGTACCAAAAACTTCATAACAAGAGTGTAATAAATGTTAATAATATCAGTGTGATATCAGTTGTCATCTGCTAAAATATTATGTTTGGCATTCGTTACTGAATCATTTAAGATCCTTACATGCAAATTGTTCTGACAGACATAATTTGAAAGCATAAACATTGGCAATTGTTTTGTTACCACAGTAGCTGTTTTCAAGTAGCATTTGTGCAGTGTAAAGTAAGAACACATACATTGTGACTAGGACAATGCTTTACAAGCTTCCCAGAGTCTTGGCATTTGTGACTTATTTCTCCTCAGTCTTTAAATTATTTGTGATTTCGCATGGTTTAGTGGGAGGTGTCCCTGCCCATGGCAGGGGTGTTGGAACTCGATGATCTTGAGGTCCTTTCCAACCCTAACTATTCTATGATTCTATGATTTTGAACTACTAATTTGCATTGCTGACAAATTCTCAGTAAGCAAACATGGGTAGTTAAGCTGAACTAACTACTACTATTTAAGGGATTAAAAAAAAAAAAAGGTTAATTTACAGTATTTTGAAAAGCTGTGTTTTAGAAATTTAAAAACTTGTATATTTGTGTTTTTCTTAATGTCTGCAATAATTTAAAAAAAAACCCCCAAAAGAATTACTCAACCGTGTGTGGTTGGCGTGTCATAGAAGGACACTCTATGATCACTGTATAACTGAAATAAGAGGTCAGAAAATGGCAATCTGCAGCAACCAGCTAGACACTGAACATACATATTTTAAACCAAATCCCGTTAAAGACTTGTAACAACAGCATGGAGACAGATTCCCTCAAAATTACGCGTTTTTTTAATACCAAGGCTTCTACATATCGAATGAAACACCAATCAGTATCCCAGTAACATCTTCATTAGTTATATGTTTATTTCTCTGGCTTTCACTAGTGCACAGTTTGACCAAATTTGATTTCTGTAACATGTGATCTTGTATGTACCATATGTCCACATGAAATTCTAAAATTTAGAATTAGAATATGTTCTTTAGAGAAACAGTAGGCAAATTAATTAATCTTAAATTCTGTGAATTCCTATTCTGTATGCAAATGTTACATGAGACAGTAGGGGGCAGCTTTTGCCCACAAGTCGTACTTTATGCCATCAGATATAAAATGTAATAGCATGAAGTGGGTACTTCTAGTACTTAACTGTTTATGGTTTAGTCTACATCAATTTTGTAAAATGGAAAGTTTCATTTTGAAACTTCCATTTTGTTCTCCAGGCGGTGTGCTGAGGAAACCTGCTTTACACACCAGAAAAATGCTGCTAGATAAAATAACAAACTACAATCTCAAAGATGTTGAGAATTGAAAGGGCAATTATACTCCTCTAGTTTGTTGTCATAGGATTTGTGAGAAACCCCAAAGGATTATTTTTCTACACATATTTTTATAAATAATTTTTCCTTGAACAAACAATTTATAAAAGCAGCAATTTAACACTCTAAAAATCAGAGCAGGGACTATCAGTTATTAGCAGCGACTTTTATATTATAAAAGTTGGCATCAATAGCAAACCATTAATTATATTATCATGCATAATTAACTATGTTTAACAATAAATCCATATTTAAGAATAAACGGATGTTCTACATTGTGTGTCAGATTTTGTACCATTTACATAATTTTTGCCATGAATTTCCCCTAAAAGCAAATTCTAAAAACAGGCATATCATCAAAATTAAAATCCAGTCAGAGAGAAAGTAGTGTTTTTTCCACTTGTACTTAACTATATTATACAACTATGATTTGTGGATTAAAAGATGATTAATATAGAATCATGTAGAATCATATAGAATAGTTAGGGTTGGAAAGGACCTTAAGATCATCTAGTTCCAACCCCCCTGCCATGGGCAGGGACACCTCCCACTAAACCATGCCATCCAAGGCTATGTCCAACCCAGCCTTGAACGCCGCCAGGGATGAAGCATTCACAAGTTCCCTGGGCAACCCATTCCAGTGCCTCACCATCCTCACAGTAAAGAATTTCTTCCTCATATCCAATCTAAACTTCCCCTGTTTAAGTTTGAACCCATTGCCCCTTGTCCTCTCACCACAGTCCCTAATGAAGAGTCCCTCCCCAGCATCCCTATAGGCCCCCTTCAGATATTGGAAGGCCATGCAATTGATTTCCGTTTAAAATTTATCTTTAATTTTTAAAATGATTGGATAGGTGAAAGTAACTAAGTAGGGTATAACTGAAAGTATTTTTACACCAAACCTAGCAAAGTAGAATGATAATACTTGTAACGAACCCACAAAGATAGACCTAGTCTTTCTATAGGGTTCACAGAATTAAAAGCATAGGCCTGTGGTGAGTTTTCAGCAAATCTGGACACTCATGATTTCAAGTGACGGATGTCAAACACTGGGAACCAAATCATACAGAATTTGAGACTAAAATACTCTGGATATCAAACTGCAGTTACAAGGTGAGAAACTGACTGCAGACCTTCCTTCTAAAGTGTCCTGAGATCATTCCATAATTCAGGTAGGTAACTAAATGCAACAGCCTATGCTAGGGAGGCAGAATAAGTTATGAATGTTTTGTCTGTCTTTAAAATCAAAGAAAATGCACTATTTGTTTTTCTCAGTGATGTAGCTAACAATGATTTCTCTAAACATAACCCCACCTTAAAATATAAATCTGTTTCAGTTAGAGCACTTAAACTGTACTTTACTTAATAGACAGAGCATAACATAAACAAGGATTACAAGATGTGAAAAACATCCACCCTCGAGCAGTTCCTGGAATGAAACTAACATTTTCACGTTAATACTCAAAGAGCATGTGTGTATCAACAGTACTACTTTACAGCCAAAATTAATCATAAAAAGCAGAGTAAAAGAAGCAGACCAGACATTTTACTGCAAGAGATTACCTCATGATCCCATAAATTGTGATGTTTTACAAATTACTGGGTGTTTTTTGGTTTTTTGTTTTGTTTTTTTTTTTTTGGTGTTGGTGATTTTTTTCTAGTCTTTAAACCTATGGATGAGAAGCTTCATGCTGTTTTATTACTGTTTTGACAGGACTGAACTCCAGGTGAAACCAGCTGATTTCCACTCCCCTTTACTCCTGCTGATGGCTTTCTCCCTGAGTGGCCATTCAGGAATTATGTGCCAGGACTCAGCTTCCAGTCCATTTGCATCCTCCTTTGTATCCAGGGTTTGATTTCAAGTGGACACTAAGGAGATGTGGTTCCTCAGGCTGAGGAGAATCATCCTGGAGGGCCAGCCAAATGGACTGTTAGGTTCAGTTGTGTCCTTTCTCTTTCCTTGGCACAAAATAACCCATATGTGACAGACTTGATTCTTGTTAAAATCATGGCAGGCATGGCTGAAGGGCAAAAAAAGCTGCAGAGGTTTATGCAAAGCTCATTTTTCTTAAAGCTTCAAGAAAACAAGGTGAATACTAAAACAAGCAAACGAATGAAGACCAGACGCACACTATCCCTATATGCTGTCCTTCCAGGATCCCCTCCACTGTGAACATGGAGGCCTCCCCTCTCCTCTGCCTCTGAAACATTTCTGTATGTTGATTTTAGAAACAAACCTCACATTTAGTAGTCTGCTGTAGAGAGAGTGTCCCCCTGAGAATGATGAAAATGGAGAAAACAGCATGTCTCACACCCTACAGACTTCATAACTCTCAACTTCTGTGCTCTCCCTAAACAGGCCAACTCAAAAAGAGAAGATACTGAAGAGAGATTTAACAAAGCTAGAGTAATCAGAGCTTTCCATAGCATGTATGCTGTTCTAGGATCCATTCACAGCTGTACTAGGGCTATGTTACAGGCCTGTATCATATTTGTCTGATGCTGTGGGTGGAAGTGTAATCCTCATTACCCTCACAAACTTCTTTGAAAACCTTTGTTACTCAAGACTTTGAACAAATAACTGTAAATTCCATTCTAAAATAAATTACAAGTTACATTAACTTGCTTGACTTCACTGTAGATAGGTTACAAAAAACCCCACAGCTACTCTTGCTCAGGTTATATTTACTGCATGCTGATACACAACTGATACTGCTTTATAAACAGTTTAATTTTTGTGCATCTCATCCAAGATATAAATCATGCCATTGACATGAGCAACCTGCTGGAACTTTTCCAAACGCTCCTGGTTTTGATACACAATAACTGCTTATTACAGCAGAAAGAAGGTTTAAGAATGTTTTAAAAATGTAGAAAGATTTCTTGTATGTTCCCTTAAGCTTGCTGTGCTTTATTTACTATTTGTGTATTGTGTGTTTGAAGTGATACGCTGATTGGTGTTTTCCCCTTTCATTCCTCTGTGAAAATTGTCCTGTATGTGGTAAAACATTTTTGTTTTTCATTTTCATTGAAGTCAAAGGCTATCAGCTACTGTAACTATTTACACTTATGAGAGGTAATCTGAGTAATCACCAGTTGCATGATAGTTCTTCAAACAAGAGAAACTTCACTTTATTGAGTTTATCCTTTTTTGTAGCAGAAGGACCACATTTTCCTAATGGTTTTTCAAGGAAAGTTCAGTTCTTGCAAATTTAATGCATAAGGAAATAATTTTGCATTCAACAAGAATGATAAATTATCTAAATAGAAAATAGATTATTTTCTAAATCCACAAAAATGTTAAGCAAATCATTGCTAGATCACGTGCAAACCTGTCTTGCACTGTTGCAGCTATTGATGTTGGACTCCTGAGGTAAGATCTATTTCGATACAGAAAATAGGCATGCACAGAAGTTCCAGCTTTACATCCCTGTTTCTCACAGCTCAGGGAACAGTTTCTTTGTGCATCTCAAATGTGCCAAGAATTAATGAATGAAGGTAGTGAAGAGTATAATTTAACATATTTTTTTATTATGTTTATTTTCTTACTCTTAAAATAATCTAAGCCTCACAGAACAAAACCAAGAATAAACCACAGTAAATTGTTTACTACTGAAATCTACAGAAAAATTATCTGAGCAAGCACTGTTAACAATAATATACCTAATTTTTTGTCAACTCCGTCACAAAACTGGATGGAAATTTGATGGCATACTATAAAGCAGTAGACATGAAAGTCAGACCAAAATGCAGTTAATTGTATTTCTGTGCAAAACATTAAATGGCTGAAACAAACTAGAAACAATGACATGCTTATGCCATCCTTAGAACTAAAATTTAAAATTAGGTGATTAGATGGTGTATTAAGTGCAAAAGCTGTCTTAAAGCACCTGAATACGGATCGGATCGGGCTTCCATTTGGATTGAAATAGTGTTTAGAAATGTGTCTCCTCTTTCACTATAAGGTCAGGCATTAGAACAGGTTGCTCAGGGAAGATATGCAGTCTCCATCCTCGGAGGTTCTCAAGACCAGATTTGACACAGCCCTGATAAATGTGGTCTAACATTATAGCTAAATCTGCTGCAGGACAGACTAGAGACAACCTGAAGTCCTTTCTAACCTGAATAATCCTACTCTAGTAAGAATTTTGTGGTAGAATTATTACTATTAAGAACTTACGAGCATTTCTGTTTGAAGGTTCATAATCACTTATTTTCTTACACAAAACATTTTCTATCGGTATCTGATAATTTGCAAACAGCTTTTGTTTGAAATGAAACTTTGCTACGACTGAGTTAGATCTTGATCCCATGAAGTGTTCAGGGTTTGAAGTATGATTCAACAAGGACCTTAGAAATAAGAAAAGCTTTTAAATACCTCTGAAGACCACAGATGCATGATGTAAGAAGAGTTTGATGCTTATGAATTAAGACCAAAGTTTCTGCAACATGGGACTTTGAAAGTCACATCCTGTGTGAGTGCTAAGAATACGCTATAATAAGAAACAAAACATAGGTCAAATTCTTCCAGAGAAATTATTCTGATGAAATCAAGTTCTTCAAAATTTACATCATCCCATTTTAAAAGATGCAAAGAGAATTCAACTATGTCATCAATAACAAAAAAAGTAACTAAACAAAAAGCATACAGCAGTTCACCTGTAGCATACTATGACAAAAGCAAATTTTTATCACATGCAAAGGTATCAACCTAAATTTATATTCTGCAATTAATTTCATAATGGCAACATAAAGCACTCAGTTCAGTATTAGTTGTAATAACTGGGATGTAAATTGTAACGTTAAGGAAGTTGTAGAAAAAAATGTATTCTTTTGTGGAATATCTTGGAAAAACATATGGATAAATCATTATCATCACCTGCAAAAAGATCTGACTGCAACATGAAGTATCTCTGTGGCTCTGAAACATGCAATAAAATTTGTTGGACAATTCCAAGTCTGTACCTAAATTTATATCTCAGCTGTAATACAAACAAGAAAATTAAATTTAACAGCCAATACTTAGGCTTGAAATCTTTGGTGACTTCTTGAGTTATGATAATGTCCTACTGAGCCTTAAAATAATAAAAAGCATTTTCAGCCACTATTACGATTAACTGAAATACTGATCTTCAGTTGTAGATGTTCTGTGAGACAAGTTACTGTAACTTTTTGTCATATCTACTCTTACAAGAATAAGTTTTGATTTACTGTACAGTAAAATTGATTGTGTTCACGCACATGTTGCCTTGTTTCATGATATATTTGCTCTTATAAATTCTATCCCTAGGTTAAGGTTATAACAGGTTAAAAGCAACATTAAAAAAAAAGGAAAAAAAAAAAAGGAAAAAGAAGAGGAAAAAAAAGAGTAAAGTTTTTTTGATCTAAAGTTTTCATCTTGATAAGCATACTTGGGACACCTGGAGAATAGCAGCTATTACATCATGTGAGAAGATATGACAGCAAATGTAACAATTAATAGGAAAAGATGTAAAATAACGAAACCAATCATCTGACTCTGACCAATTCATCTTATACAGGACCACTGTTACATCCATGTTACAGCACAGAAAAAAATTATCTTAATTAAATTTATTTTAATTAATTAAAATTAATTTTAATTAAGGAACATTTTAAAGCATGCCAGTACCCAACCTTAATAAGGCTCCTTTTTTTAAATGCAAAAAGCATTGCGCTTACTAACATGTTGCACAGAAGACAGGATACTTTTTGCGTTAGGCTAGACAGTACATAGATGCAAGGGGTATTTTCAAACTATTCGTAGCTAAAATCTGGACAAAGTGGTGCCAAATTACATTTTCCACTTTCCCTGCACAGTGCAGCATTTAGTGTAAGATTTAAGAGCTTGTTGGAAATACAGACTACTTAATTGCAAGAACAAAACTTTCTAGTATATGCGTATGTTATGTTGCATAAGATAATACAATCCATCTGTTGGAAAAAATCCTCACTGAATATTATATCTGTCTTCATAATAAACATGAACAGAAATAAAGATTATTTTTTTAAATGCAAAACTGAGTAATATTGAGCCTTACAAAGAAGTATGTTTAGGAACCTGAGGCAAATTATACACGTTAATGTTGGAGTCACTGAGAACAGTTAACACAACGTAACCAAATGTCAACTGGAATATTTTACAGTAACTTACCAAAGAGGTCTGTGTTTAATGAATATATGAATGCTTGGCTTCTGCGTTTTCAACTTCAGATGGTGAAGATTAAGTGCTAAGGGTGTTACTGTAAACGCTGAAGTGAGATGAACATCACCGATTTTCTAATTTTACCACATGATTTATTTCAGACGAAAACAAGCCCCAGTAACATAGTTCTCCTGCAAGTCAGTAAACAGTCACACACAAAAACTCAATACAATTTGCTTCTTTGTTTATGTGCAGGATATTTATTTTGGTTTGCAAAGTATTAGAAGAATAATAAGAACCTCCTGACAGAATACCGCAACTAAATTTCTAAAAAGCCACTCAGTTAATCTCAGTGTTGAATCTAGCTGTTTCAAATTATTGTAATGTATAATAACAGTCTTATTGACAATATAGATGCACAGAGCCAAAAAAAGCTAGAAATAGTGGCCAAAATGATGAACTAAGCGCCAGCCCAAATGACAACAAACATATGGCCATTAACTGAAGAATGGAGGGGCTTAGGAATGCAGCTGTCTGTGGTCTCCTAAAAGTTCCAGAGGAATGAAACGCTGCGAGGATTGGCAAAGCCTGGTTGAGAAACACTACTGAAGATGGTATGTCCTAAAATGGCGTCAACCATCGAATCATCCTGGAATTTACAGATTTCTGTGGCCAGAATATATTCATTCCATTGGCCTCATAACGTACATCAACAAATTAATATTGTATGGATGTCATTTCAAAGCCTACTGAAGACGAAGAGCCATTACTGAAGCCATTAGAGCACAGATGGTTCAAACTATATGCAGATATTCATACTTGCATTTCTGCATTATAGCTGATTTTTTTTTTTTCTGTTGAACTGTAATGAATTGTCTCATAATCTATTCCATCTTCTTGCCATTAGCAGGCTTTGAATGTTCACAAATAGGAGCAAAGAACTCATTTTCCAGAGCTTTAATCACACAAAGAGGGAATGCCTAATTCTCTAAATGAAATGGTCTGTGATCACTGAAGCAGAGATTTAATATATCACGGCAAATTAGGTAGATTTTAATAAATTACTTATCTCTCTGAATACTTTACATATGCTTATGAAGAAACATAGCCTGTTTGCAAACAGTAGAAATCCACAGCCTATAAAATCTTTTGAAGAAAATTACAAATAAAAAAGTAAATTAAAAACGAAATGTATTATATCCTCGTTCTCAAGAGACAATCCTTTTGCAGCATTGATTCACAGCTTCACTAAAAAATATCAATTAAATCCTTCACTGAGACTGGTTAAAGCTGGAAAATTAACTTTCCAAGCTAGACACTGGTTATTCAGATCTAACAAGTCATTATATATGTTTGATGTAAGTTCTGAAAGTGACAAAAAACAAACAAAAATACAACTGCCTGTCCCCACTGCTCAAACCAGGTGAAGCAAAATCTGATGCTATATGGCTTCTTTTTATGCTTTGTCAGATGTTGGCTGAAAGTAAATCTGTGATTCTGTGACTGTACAAAAAAATGAATGTGCCTGCCCTCCCCCGACTTCAAATCAGGATAATCATAAACAGCTGATTATAATGTTAGTAGAAGGGTAAAAGTTATTTAAAAAAAGGTTGCGGTAATTTAATAAGTCCTGCAACTAGCCTCATTTTTTATATTTAATTGATAGGAACTGCATGCATCAAAGAAAACACATACTGAGATTTAATGTGCATAAAATGGATATTAGCATTTTAAAGAGGCAGATTAACACATTAATCCAAGTAATTTTCATATATTGCTTTTAATAAAATCTTCACAGTATAAAATTCTTAATGAGGCTAATCACAGGCATTCCATTTAGCGGGGTGATTAGGGATAACATAAAAGTATTTTTAATCAGTTTTCTAAGGCTTATGGTTTTTTATTAAAAATTAAAAATTTGACTTGCATTTTTATTACTGTTTTATGTATGAAAAAATTATGAAAATGCAAATAAAGCACAACATTAAATCATGTAGGTATTAATTATTTACAAGACGTTGTCCATTGTGGAGAGATTCTTAGCCTTAGGGGGGAAATATAAAAACAAACACACTGAAAAGTATACAAAACTTTACAACTGCAAATCAATCGCCCTTTTCATATAAATTATACATTAAATATACTGTAAGAATTACAAAGATCTCATCTTTGAAGCACTATCAAGCACGTATTTACACTTGGAGAAGCAACTTCTGTAGGCAAACTTCCCTTTCATGCCTCCCAGTCTTCTTCGCATTCCTCATAGACTGAACGCAGCACATGGAGGGCTTCCACTGTTACTTTGAGCTTCCCAATTACTACACTATCATCTTTAGAATTGAAAACTAGAAAGGAAACATCAGAAAACAGCATTAGCACTTTTATTTAAGGTTTGGCTTTCATTGTGACAATTTTCCTTAGCATTCGGACAAATTAAAAAGCACATAAACATATGCTTAAAAAAAAGGAAATAAAAAATAATTACAAAAGAAATCTTCCAGTTCAGGCACTCAGCCTACTGGAAAATGAGCACTCCAAGAACTAGAATGTACATGAATGAAAGTATCAGTCTTGGAATTAACTCTGAAATAAAGAAAACTATCTGTATGATAATTGCCTATATAAGTTAATTAATTGTCACCATATGTAAACCTTTAATAAAGACATATATGCATACTTACGAATAGTTTAAAGTAAAAAATATACTGACTACTGCCTTGTCTACACTGTGTATATGACCAGTAAAATCAGCCTGGACAGTTATTAGTATTTAAATGGTACAATGTTTTTTCCAACTGGTACAATGCAAAATTAATTTAATTCCAGGCTCCTGTATTGTAAAACAGTGAAGTGTGGGCAAAGATGGTACATCCCCCTAGACTAAACTATTTAACTACCTTCATCTTTGTGTATATGGGTTTTAAAGCAGTATTTAAAATTTCTACTTTACAGAAATTAGCTAACATGATTTAAAATTGTACTCTTTTACAGTATCTAAGTAAGCCCAGAGGGCCATAATCTCTGCTGCTTTGATTAAAAACATGAGGCTAACAGTTAGCAATGAGGCTCTTTTCCAATCCTGCATAAAAAGCAATGAGGCTGTCTAACATGAGTCTAGAAGGAATTTCGAATAAAAACAAATAGTCTTGACAGCACATCTTTTCAAAGCAAATTATACAGTAGACAAATGGCAAGGCTATGTATTTACTATATAAACTAGGATAAGTACTCTGAGACATGCTCTGATACTGCATGCTGCAACTCCCAGGCCGCTGGGACAGCTCAGAAGAGAGTTGGAAAAGAAAAAGTACGGAATAAAACCTTCCATCATTTACTGTGTTGATAGAGCTATCACAGGACAGACTGGATGCTATTCTTGGAGATCCAAAACATTTTGTACATCCTTGGACAAACCCCTCTGTTAGCTGTAAACCTGAAGACTTCAGGGACATTATTTGTTTTACTTATAAGAATGGTAGGACAAGTGTAATTAATGATATCAGAAGATAATGTTAATTCTATTTTCTCAGTTTTAATATTGTCATATTATCTCTGAGACATATTCACCGAATAAAATCACAGAATGGTTAGGGTTGGAAAGGACCTCAAGATCATCTAGTTTCAATTTTTGTAATATGTCTTGTCTATGTACTCTTTCATCCAGCCTCTTGCTTAGCTATTCACTCAATTGCTTCATATTTCATGTAGGCCACTTTGACATGATCACCAAAAAAAGGAACGAGATATGAGACAGATATATGCTTGCAATCCTCAAAAAGAATAAAGGAAGTTTGTGGTATTTAACTGAAGAATGATTAGAGCTTCATGTGGTAGTGTCCCTGTGTCTAGGTATATTCTTTTCTTGCAAACCAATATCCACTCAGAGAAAGTGTTCATTACTATTTAGGAATTCTATTTATTGTGCCATGACATTTAATTAAAGTCTGGGTCCAGATCTTAATTGAGAACAGATCCTTTTCGAATGACTGTCCAAGAAAATATGCTTGTATATTCTGTGTAGTCATGATCTGATATACATTAATGTAAATTTCATTTCAATTCTCAGAAAGCTCTAAATAAAAAAAAAAAAATAGTTATGGATGCAATAAAAAAAAAAATCTAAACTGTAGCATCTGCAGGGAAGGGAAGAACTGTGAACAGGAGAAGAGTGGAAGTATTTCTATCTTTTACTACCACTTTCATAGATACAATGTACACAAAGTAAAAATTATTTCAAATGCCCTATGATTAGGGGAAGAAATGCTCTTCACAATGATGAAGCAGTTGTCATAACATAGTAGCAACTACCTTCTGACAGAACCATGAGTATAAAAAACAGTCCTTCCTGTCATAATAATTATCTCAGATGCCAATTACGAGTTTTAAAGAGTTTTGTAAAAGGTGACTTTCAAGGCTACAAAATTATATCACTAATCAATCTTACCAAATGGGAATTATGACAATGAGAATTATGGCCTAAAATCCAGAACAAAACCAATTTTCCAGTGAGAGAATATGAAATACCTTTTTGGAGGAGATGTGCTTTCTTACAACTTCTTGAAGAAAAGTTATTGGTGGAGAAAAGATTAAGTAAGCCACAGAAAGAAGTGCATGAAATCCATATGTTATTTTTCCACAGTATGGAAAATCCAATTCTTTTTTGAATTTTCCTTATCATGTTCCTAGAACTTTGATGCATACTTTTGAGAATTTTAGCTACAGCATGAATGCAAATCATGCATGATAATGGAAATGGATAAGAAAACCTATTTATTCCCTTCACTACTCAGCTCTCCATCACTCAAGGTATGGTAATTAGACACAGCAGTAGAAGTAAAAATTCACATCAGCTTCTTGCTATGGCAAAGAGTACCTTGCCAACATGGGTGCCCTGCATCTAGTAATCAAGCTGGTTCACTTACCACTACAGAGGAGTAACTGTTTTGTAATAGATACACTCTCAGCTTCTTCACTGAACTTCTTTCCCCATTGTGGTGAGGATGGAGAGGAACAGGTAAGGATTAAAATGCACAACTGGTAACTGATTAGCATGTCCCTGCTACTATGAGGAACACGAAAGTCTGAGCAAGGACTGCCTGCGGAAGGCCAGAGTAACCTTCTTAAGTCTTGTTCTCAGTGTTATAAACATGCTGTGGTAAGACCCAAGAAAAGAAACATTCCACACCTCCTACTCATCTCACCTTGCTCTAATGAGTCACACTGAATGTTTGGTCAGTCTGTTACAGAAGAATGTTTAAACTGATACCTAACCAAAGCCACCACTATCTCATACTGTCTCAATACCGGTTTTATATGGAGGACACAAGCTTGAGGTAATCTGCGAGTTATGAAATCACTTCAAATAAGATAAAGACATTAGCAATATTGAATTACTGACATAAATTTTAATAACAAAATATAGATTTATAGTCTCACTAGCATGAAATGTGTTGCACAAATAAGCGGAAATGTCCTCAAAGTTCTTAGGTTTCATTAACTAATTACTATGAGCTAGGAACACCGTTTGAGTTGTTTTTTATTTTTCAAACAGATTTTAAGGAATAACAATAGTACACAGTTTTTGCAGACCTTTGCGAACAAATGTGGAAGCCATTAGTTAATAGTAACAAATTTCTTATTGTGACAATGTGAAACGCACAATAAAGCTTGGAGAGACAAGCAGAAATTCAACAAATAATTTTTAGGTTACAAAAAGTTACAAGAAAGTAAGCTCTAAAACTTACCATCGATATCTTGCTCAATGATATCTCTTTGCTCCTGGAATATCTTTCTCAAACTCACATAAGCGAAACCAATATCTTCACATTCAAGATCCTCTTCATTATCTGGGGGGTCACTGACCACAGTAAACTGTAGGCTAAGCATAAAAAAAAAAAAAAAAAAAAAAAAAATTAACTCAAAACACAGGGAGAAAAACCAAAACAAAGCACACACTCTATTTTACCAGTTAAGCACAAACCAGAACTCTTTTATGAATTGTATCCAATATTTTCCATTACAAGAACAGTCTGACACCCTTTCTTTTAAGTCTTCCGTCCTTTAGCGTTATTTAGCAGTATTAGAAGGACGGAGAGGTTGCAACCTCAGATCTGGAAGCTTATAGAATTGTCCCATTTTTCTCCCCTCATCCCACCACCCTGTGGTACACTTTTGCTTCATACAGCAGTGACAGGCAGAACATTCTAAGGATTTAAGACTTGAATGTTTGTTTAGGTCAGCTGCTGAATCAACTGTTCAAGTCGCTTAATTTCGTTATATCCCCCCCTCCCCCCCCCACTAGAAATCAATGTTGTATCTATGTACTTTGAGGCTTTTTTAGTAAAGCTCATTTATATAAAATATCTAAAAACACAGATAGGGGTGTTTTTTTTTTTTTACCATCTTTTTTTTTTTTTTTTTTCTGTTGTTGGTTGATTTTTTTGTTTGCGTATTTTTACTGTGTTGACCGTACCTTGCAAATTATTTCATGTGAAGGGATAAAAACCAATTCATAAGCAATAATGGAAGGTTGAGATTAAATACAATTACACTTTTGTTGGGTTAAACCTTTGAATACCATAAAGTTGTTTAAAAAGTGCAACTACATTAATTCAGTCAGGCCACATTAACACAAACCTGTATGATTATTTCAGCTGTCATGTGGAGCATACTTATGAAGTAAAACTTTTTAGGCGTCCCCACTTATGGTACTTTATTTGCATAGTAGTCTTGGAACATATTAATTGGATTCCTGTTGGACTGGACTAAACTAAAGTGAAGATGTGCTCCAGGCGTATCTACCCCTACAGCACTCCACAGCAATAATCAGTAGAATCAGCTAGCATACTGAATTCTCAAAATCATCCTAAAAATGTATGTACTGTGAATATCAGACCATTAACAATAACTGATTTGTGCTAGAGGGTCTCTGGTCTGCACTACTTGATAATTTAGCAAATTTTAAGCCATGCATTTTCTTGGCTTTACACTAAGTGGTGTGGGAGACATGAGATAAAAATAATTGAGAAAGACAAACTGTATCAAACATTTTCCTGATATCAGAAATTCCAGACAAATTCAATGAAGAAAGTATTTCCAAACACCAAGTATAAAATATTTAGCAGAAAGTTATCGAGAATTTTCACACCTCATTTAGATACTTAGCATAGTCTAGCCAACAACACATTCCACAAAATTACAGGAACCTAAAGGCGGTTCTCACAAAATACTATCTTTCTAAAGTTATCTCGTGCATTCATTATTTAAAGTTGGACACTGCACAGCAATTTCGCCTGCACTTGTCCCATCTTGGATTTTATCTACATTATTCTGTTCCTGTTTTACACATGAAAAACTCCTTGTAAGTACAGTCTGGACACAAAGGCCTTTGAGCATTTACTGTGCTGCCTAAACACAGACTGTTTGTCCATCCCAAACATAAGAAGCTCAACAACTATACAAAATACTCACATTTCCTTTGAGAACTTAAATTACAGCCACTGCATCCAAGAATGGCTTTTCTTTTAAACACATAATTCCAGTGTTGTGCTGGAGCTGCCCTGAGTTAGTGGCTTGTGTGGGGGCCAAAAACTCCACAACTGACAGAATGACAGGAATTAAGAGCTAAGTACGTTTTTGGTATGTCTTGGCAATATTGTTTAAATTGTGAACCCTGTGAGCATTACAGCCTAAAAATGTTACAAGAAGCATAATTTTAAATGAGTAACAATCAGATTGAATAAAATCCAAGTCTACACGAAAGGACACATTAGATAAAATATAATCAAATCTTCCTAGAAGACTTTAAATATAACAACTGCAATAATCTTCTATAATAGTTTATTTTTGTGCTTGGCACTTACTAACAAAAGTTTATCATAGAAAATACAGACATAAATACTTCTTTGTCAGTAAAACCAGACGTATATTGAAAATATGTCTGAAAAAAATTTTGGATGGAAAAAAGAAAAAATATCATTTCCAACAGCAGGTGGCTTGATTGAGTATAATGGATTTAACTTAAAGAAGGTGCCAAAACTCAGTCAAAATAAAAGAAATACTTAGATGTGTAAGATAAATATTAAAGGAAAAAAAAAATAAAAATTGGAAGAATAATGACAAAACTGTTAGGTATTTGCTACAGATCTGTTTTGTTAGGATTCAGTTTCAATTTAAATCAAATCAATTGGTGAAACCAGCTTAGCAGTCAAAACAGTGATAGAAGAGAGGGAGATAAGTGCTGGATTAATGTTTATTACTTAAGGGTACCAACTACTAAATTTTCACTAAAGCATAAACTAAAAGCAGGCCTATTAACATCTGGGACAGTCTCTTACTGCCAAAGTGGAGAGGCGTTCATACTGGTGCCCTTTCCGGTTCAGATCATATACAAATGTTTTACATGAATAGAGCAGACTTTAATAAACAGATCAAAAGATCTGCACTCTCTAACACCTTATAGTTCCAATATGCCTAAAAGCCCATAATGTTGGATTAAAACTTTGTTGCTAATCAGGAGGGAGATTTGAACTCTGCATCTCATGGGAATACTGCAACTAGTAGATTGTAAGAATGCTACCACCATCACTGTGACTTTTGTAATTTAAAAAAAAAATTACAACTGCTTTAAGTCTAGAAAATATTTAAACATGATATTCAGTATGCTTTAACTTTTCATTTGCCAAGAACTACTCAAATTTTGTTTTCAGGTTTAAGTGGATAAATGTCAGTTTACATTATCTTGGAATATACTGCCCATGAACAGACTCCTCACCTTTCTTCATTCAGCACAGAATGTGCAGCTAGTGTTCCATCTTACCCTAGCACTACCCCACTTATGTAGGAAACTTTGATGAAAGTTGTAACGGCAAAAATACTAGGATTTCTTACATAAATAAAGCTATGTATAGCATTCCTCTCCCATACATCTCTCTAGGATCTTAGACTTTCTCTCCAGCTTATTTCCACAGTTCTTTGCCATAACTCCAGGTATCAGCACTCATTCCTTGCAGGAATCCCATGCCTATTGACTTAAGAAGAAGAAATCTTGACATGCTGTTAAAAGTACTGCGTGGGAAGACACTCGCTAGCCACTGCAAGAAAGGACAGATAACTAAATGAAACTTGTCTGTTAATAAAGGGCCAAAAGAAAAGTAAAAAAAAGAATAATAATTTCCTTCATCTTAAAATCTGCTTTATAATGAAGCAGAAAATCCTGGACAAACTGTTGCTGTTATTATGATAACACTTAAAGGTGTTATCACCAGCAGGTAGAGTGCCTGGACAAAAGCTGTGATACAGGCAAATTTGATTTTAATTCTTTATTCCGGTGAAAAGTCATTTAAGCAGTAAGAAGAAAACCTTGTGTGCTAATACAATATATCAATGTGAAGCTAGCAGTGTATAAAAACTCTATACTCCCCTAACACAGACGCGCAGATTTTGCTGCTTTGGAGAACAATGACTTCACATAGTCAGTTTGTTGGAGTAACAATCATTTCCTACCAAGAAATGATGCACCTGTCAGGATCAGCCTGGAAATCTCTTGCACAAACCTGTTCACTCTTGTTATCACAGCAGGGTGACTGTTTGGAGAATGGATTCCTCCATTCCTCACATATGTCGCTTTTGACACATGTTGGAAGAGCACACATTCTACCTCCAGGCCTGCAAGCGTTGTGAGCACAATCGGACATGAGGAATCAGGTAAGTTTCTCTATATAATCCAAATTTCCACTCTCTTAAAATGCTGAAAGGCAACAGTGGAATGCAGACAGGATGAGGAATAAAAGATAACTGACACGGTTACAGTGAGTTAAATGGACTGCCAGAAATGCCTCCTGTTCTTAACTGATTTAATGACTTGAACATGTAAGTAAGCAACTATGTGGCTCAGATGCTGAAGTAATAATTTTGTACAATATTTTCTTTTTGTAGTGTTTTACAAATACTAGTTAGTATAGCTTCCTAACATAAATAAGGAATGTAATTTGAATCCCTATTATAGATAAAAAGAAACAAAAAGAAAGGCCACCCATGTCATACAGAGCAACGATAAGAAAAGGAAGTGTTCTGAAAAAATTTCCATATTAATGATAGAGACATTGCCAGAAAACATACAGATGAAAATGCTGTAAAAAAAGACGAGCCATCTTCGTGGTATGAAGTAATAACTAATCTAAATAGGATTTCAAACCATCTTCCTAGTCTACCACCTTTTGCTCATATATTTTAGTTTTTACATCTTTCCATTTAGCAGCATTTTTTTGTTCTTGGATACTGAGTGTTTATGGATTTTCTGCCACTAAAGCCATTTATTCACATGTGGAACCCAAATCAGCACTTGCAATGATTCCATATCAAAAATTACATTGAAAGGAGAGAAAAATAAACTTTGTTTTGAAATCTTTTAATAAGAGTAAACCCCACTCCCTACAAATTTTAGATTGGTTATTAGGAAAAAATTATTCATCAAGTACTGGAACAGGCTGCCCAGGGAAGTGGTGAAATCCCCATCCCTGGTGGTATTTAAAAGATGTGTAGATGTGGCACTTACGGACATGGTCTAGGGGTAGACTTGGCAGTGCTGAGTTAACTGCTCGACTTGATCTTAAGGGTTTTTCTACAGCCTAAATGATTCCGGATTCCATGAAATAAACATACTTCTCCATGTAATTACCACTTCAATCCACATCTATTTATTTGAAAGTATAAACAAAAAGAGTATAAAGCTGTGAAACGCATTATTTTCAGGGGCAAATTGGCTCCTGTCTCTACTTTAGGATTAGGCTGTAATTGCAGCTTTGGTTTAGCAGTAATTTTATGTATTCTATTAAAATATCTTGTAACACCTGAGAATATTTATCTTTATCAAGGGACATTCACTGAAGTGACTTTCCTTTTGGAAGACAAAAATAGCACACAATGTATGTATTTTTTTTTTGGTTGTAATAAGGACCTAGTCATTATGAGTATCATATCTAACAACACTTATTGTGAGAGGGAGAAAGTTCACATGAAAAGTTATACATCACTTAATATACGTAATACACTATCTATGCTCCTACAATCTGGCATAGCACAAATGCCATTAAAGTGTCAGGCCAAGCCATGTGCAGGCAATTTTAAATGATATTTATATCCTTGATAATCTGGTTTCCTGAGCTTTAAAACATTAGTTTAGTTCAGTTCCTGTTTCAGCTGAAAAAGCTCTGATATTAGTTTGTAAAGCTTGTGATAGAAAACATGTGTTAAAGATACAACTAGGCCAGGTTTAAAATGCATACAGTTGAAAACATTTGGTGGATAGGCAGAAACTTTCTGTATAATTTGTTTCTTGGTGGTCCCCTTGCTAGGATGAAGTGGGGAACTGGACTACTGATGAACTTCCTGCCTTGCTCTTTAGTCAACCCAGAACTAAAATTTCACTACAGACCAAACTAGACACAGCAATAAATGTAGAAGACAACGTACCTAGTAACACAGGACAGAACCATGATTGTACACGTAACAGATGAATATTTTACCTTATTTTTACCTCAGGTTTGTAAGATATTTAGCATAGATATCTAAGTATTTATAGGTGAAGTGCAGCCCACACATGAGCTGCTTTCCTTCAAAAAATCTATTTTGTCCTCTGTGTTGTTAAATTCTTAGTTGAACATGTTACCCATTTCCCTAATCCATATGGTAAAATAAATTTTCTGATTGCTTATTAAGACTGTTGTGTTTTTTTGTTGTTGCTTTCTTTTTTTTTTTTTTTTTTTTTTTTTGTGTTGTGTTTTTTTTCTTCCTTTTTTTTTGGGTTTGTTAGTTTTTACATCTCCAAACACCTAAGAATGTTTTGGTATGATATTTTCATCCCAACAAGTAACCTTTTCATGATGTTCCCTCCTCCATTCCAGTAAAACCTGTTTTATGGCCAAGACAAGAAAATCAGCTCTAGAAGGAAAATGGAATAAAGAGAGCTCACTCTCTTTCTTACTGCAGAGAGAAGTTGCGATTCGTGAATACTTATTTAAAAGATTTACAAGTAACTCCTACACTTCAACCAGCAAGTATTCCACTTTTTCTGCAAATTAAATGGATCTTGAAATTAATAATTGTTCCATGTTAATGCAGATTAAAGTGGAAAGAGAATCAAAGGCTGTCATCCATTCTCTCAAAGTAATGTTCATGCTATCTCAATCAAAATATTTGAATAAGAACAAATTTATTATTATAAGCTTGAAAAGACTAATCAACACGGTCACATGTACATATACATAATAGCTGTCTGCTCCATCCATCCATCCATCCATCCATCCATCCATCCATAGTTTTGGAAATTCTAGGACCCATGAACACTTTCTGAAGCTTTTACATTCTTTTTAGCACTCTTCACGAAACAACAGATGCATTACTCTACCATCAGGCAGTTGTGTGCTTTTCAAATGCATTATTGATAGAATACCGACGGAGTATTCTCTTTTGCAAAAAGAGGTTGTTAAAAAAACCCCAAACAACCAAAAACCAACAAAACCAAAAACCAAAATAAAAACATAGCACTAAAACATTAAAACATTAAGCATTAAGAGAAGTTGCGATATTCCATGCCACATGAACCTACTCAAGGAAAAAATGTAGATCAATCGCCATATTAGATGTAGGTATTGTTCCTAGCTGCAACAAAATTTTCCCTAGTTTCTAAGTTATTAACTTCTCAGTGATAACTCCTCAATAAAGTCAAACAGCAAGGAGAATGATAAGCATAATTTATAAAGACTTTTGATAGAGTTTTTCAGCGTTATATATGTACCTGTCAGTATGCAGATCTGGCTTTAGAAGCATAGACTTGAGATACTCTCTTCTTGCCCAATTATTTGCCTTGTCCACATATATCACTGTAAAGCAAATGGAATTCATATAACTAGTTATCAATCAGTTTTCATCTTTTAGAATAAAAAGCATGGAGAAAAGAACAAACAAAATAAATATTTCTTTCCCTTGTCTTTACTAAGGAAAAGCAACAATGTTAGAATCAAATTTGAAAGGTCATATGATCTTATGGCATGTCACTGGCAGGTTTATGTGCACACTGTCAAAAAAGATACAAGCAGCACCTAAGCATGCCACGTAGCTGTCATTTTCTGTTAATGGCAATAGCAGTCATGATTTTAAATGCCAGTGGTCTTTATTGCTCTGTATTTGAAATTATTTACTGCATTTTTTTTCCACTAAGGAAGCTAGTGATAATGATAACGTATGGCAGAATGCTTGTCCTTTTTGATAGCCTCTGTAATTTAACCCTCCTTTCCTGCAATATTATTTTAATAAAAGAAAAATCTAGACCAATGGACTGGAGAAAATCCACAGCCTGGGGAGTGTGAGTGCTCCAAAAGCCTTTCATTGTTTTAAATTAAAATACAAACACAAGGACCAGCTTTTAATTTTTGTAGCATTACTATGACCTACAGTAAAAGATAACCTTGGTTTGGAAAAAAAACAGTAAAAGAATGAGAAACAGGGTTTTAGAAAATTCTTGAAGAAGCTTTTGGGCATCTTACATTAAGAAAGTTGCTTGCTTTCTCGCAAGCAGTATCAGCCTACAAGTATCAGTAAACTACTGTGAAAATAAAAATACAAAAATGTAAAAAAATTCAGGATGTGAACACTGAAAACCAGTGTTAAAGGAATTACTTTGTTTCTGAAGTTAGAAATGCAGCTGAAAAATTTTTGCTGGGACAGAATTAGAATGAGTACATCCCTCCGAGAAACAAACAACTCTTGGGAACATTTTCCATTTGTTTATTAGGGCAGGAGAGGAGGAGCTAGAAATTTGTCTGACTTTAAATTCCCCCATCTTTAACATTCACTCTCCTCTAGTTACCTGTCACTGTACTCAAATATGATCTTTTTAACTCTCCACGTCACATTAAGGTTTTCCTTTCCCACTCTGCTGACAGAAACCTTTAACGTATTTCATACTGTCCAAAAAACTTGTTTTTATAAACAAAAAATTATAAGCTGTACCAAGTAGCAGATAGTATTTGAATACAGGAGAGATAAGAAGGTTCAAATTAATTCTTTGCAGATGGATTTATTGAGGGACATATCTTTAAAAAAAAGTCCTTCTGGGAAGTACAGCTTCCAAGCTGTAGTTCTCCAGTTTTCTCCAAAGCTGCTCCTCAGCTCTTAGCTGGCCTGGAGAATCACTAATAGAAATCAGTTACTTTCAGAAAACAGCCAGCACAGTTGGTATCTGAATCACTCAGTCAAAGGAATCTGCCATTTAACATCTTTTTCTCTACTAAGAGAAAGCAAAGCACTGGGTGCTCTGTCTTGGAATCTACTTTCCACCCACAATATTTTTACTTTCTTAGGTTAAAAGAAGCTGTTACTGCCATCTGTTATTTTTTCTGGGCATGTGGATGACTTTCCACATGTGCTACTCTTATGGCCAAGTGCTCCTGGGGCCACCACAGGAAGTGACGGGAAGGCAGCAGGGAGACAGATGGACAGCCAAAGAACTTCAAAAGAGCTGCCACATCAACAGATTCTTCCCTTCCCCATAGGCATCCCAAATGGAATTTCCTAAGTTTACTGATTCTGTATCTAAAACAATTGTAAATGGAAATTATTTACAAATGAAAAGAGTTAGAATTCATTTCAGTCAATGGAAAACTTCAGACCAGCAAGTAAAATATTCAACACAAAAACTCCATTCGAGTCTGGGGAAAATAATTAATCAGAGTGAAAATATATTTTTAGATCTTATAAATAACATGCATTCGTACCACCCTTTAGTACTGCCTGAAATTAGAATTATAACTTTGCTCTAAGGCATGGAACATCACACATTACTATCCAGTTAATTGCAAAAATAACATCAACTGGTGACAGTTTGCATCTAAAATTGTAGTTTCAAAATTTGTTCTAAAAAGCAAACCATTTTCAAACTGTTTTCATTTGAGTTGTACTGAGGAATCTACCTTTTAGAATACGGATCTTCAGAAGTTTAATTTTAATAAAAAAAATAAAAATAAAAAAATATATACCCCATCATCTTTCCTCCACATCCCTTTCCTTCGGTCTACTTATGCTTGCACTTCAAGTTGTTCAAATAACCAGCTGTTCACTCAAGAGTGAAAGTTTTAAGAGTAAATGTCATGTAAAATCTGTGCAGAATTCTGTAAATCTTTCTTCTGCTTCTGCTGCCTGTTCTCTAGAACCATTATATACAGTAAAAGGACATATTTCAGATCTCTTATCAAGCTTACTTTCTAGTTAACTTTCTTGCCATATCAGCATTTTCACAGTTAAGCCTTCACCTTTAATAAAATATGAATGCTTTTTGCTAACAGCATTTATGAACTCACCTTACCTTTGAAATCTAAATAATTATGGCTTTGACAAGAAAAATATTTATTTTACTGAAATTAAGAGTCCAATATCAATAGATATGTGAGGGAGACTGGGTTTTGTCTGCTTGGAGCAACATGGCTTTTTATGTTTTTTCTTACAATAAAACTACCATCATATTCACTTTAAAGCATATATTGTTACATGACTGGAAATAAATAATGTCCGGCACACAATTTTAAGCTGCATTAAGCAGTTACAATATTAATTCATTGCTTACTATGATCTGCAACACACTCTCATCAAAACCAAGAACACCTAAACAAACCTCATAAAAAAACCAGAATCCTTCCTTTTCATCAAATTACAGGACAGAGTCATGGTGTAAGCACAGATCGCCAAGTTCCAGTTTTCTTTGAATTTATCGGTCTGCAGTGTTTGGAAGCATTCTTGGATATTCTAACAACTCTTTCCACCACTAAGCTCCTCTTCTCAGTCAGTACTGCCATGAGTAGATAAAATGTGGGAAATCAGAGTGTATAAACCTCCCATTCAAATTTCTGTTCCCAGACCTTGGACAAAACAAAATTATGTTCTAACCATTCCTAGTCAAAAAGTCATAGCAAAAACAATGTAATGTCAAATTACACATGCAACCACTTGTGAAAAGGGAAATACATAGGATCTTGTATGTCTGGTCAAAGGAATTCTACCGTACTGTTTTTCAACAAGATTCCATTAATATTCTGGTATCTTACTTGTCAAGCAACACCAAAAAATGTGCAAAAAGTATGGAAAAAACTGGAGTATTTTTTCGAGCAACCAATCTGGAGCCTTCTGTATCAGTTAAGGTGTTTTTTAAAACAGTCAATCTATTCTAATTATAAATAAGTTTTATTTATAAGAGTTAATGACATTTTAGATTACTTATGGATTTACCCTGATTTTCCCTATGCAAAAATCTAGAAGACTATTAATTTCCTTCTAAACTCAAAGTAAATTTCTTTCTACCCATGCAAATCTCATTTTTATTAAAGAAAATATTCAATTAACCTCAAATATTCAACATACTCAAATCTAATTAGATATGAATAAAAGATGCAGTAAAGTTATAGTAAACACACATGCAGGTTTGATTACTATTATCTTACTGGCTTTCTGGCTGACATTATCAAAAGGCACACTCATTAGGGTTTTTTTTTCCCCCCTTTTATGCAAAGCTAATCTTGAGTAGAATTAGATGACCAATTGCCTAAGCAAAACTCTGCAAACAACATTCACATTAGTATTATGCTGAAGAATACAGTCCTGAAGCAATTAAGACCAAAAACACCCTTTAATTTTGATTTGTTTTGAACAGTTCTATACTTAATACTTAAGCAACAAAAAGAAAATCAAAAGTATGAAGCCAGGTTATGATTAGCGGAAATAACATGATACTGCACTACCACATTGGAAAGCCTTATAAATTACAGTCTCTACAAAGCATGATACTATTTCCAAATATCACAGCTTGAAATATATTTAAGTTTCATAATTAGTTTTAGAGTGGTAATTTCATCCTTTATTCATCACAACTTTGCTGCATTTTACTAGTTTAACTTGGCAAAGCCAGTACTTAAGAGCTAACATTAAGACGAGCCCATATCCAATATACAGAAGAATCAGAATATTGTGAGAGAATTTTTATACCTTCTGAATGCTTCTTATATTCAAAGCTACAGAAATTGAAAAAGCAAGAGAAATTAAAATTGATAAACAGCTTTTATTGGCTTTTTGTATTATCTCAAAGAGGTTTTAAAAAATTTATTTCAATTATGTCTGCCTATCTAGAACATTTGGAAAAGTGCTTACAGCAGCTAGCAAGATTAATATTGTTCAGCTCATAAAAAAAATCCTTACTTATCTGATATCTCATTTAGTATACGATGCCAGAAATCCCATTTGTTTGAACAGAAGTAAGCCTTATTGAATGGAAGAGTTTGCAGGGCTATCGGTTTTCATGGGTTTGTTTTGTTCTGTTTTTTTCCTAAAGCTTTACAAAGATCATTCTATTTCTCAGAGTCACAGAAGTTAACACACTGTGCCCTCTCCTCTGTATTCTGCCTCAAATGGGCAGTCCTACTATTAACAATGGTCTATGTGACATCTAAGAGGGATTTCAGTCTTCAACTACAGGGTAATCCAACATTTTCTGAGTATTATGAGAATATAAATGAGTAAATTCTTTGGCAAGTCTCTTTCAAAAATGAGGTTTCTAGATGGCAGCATTTTTAAAGACCTGACTGTGACACCAGTTTTGCAAAATTGTTTTTAAAGAATGCTTTGTTTGAATACCTGCATTAACAGTGTGTCACAAACAGCAAACTGATTAACCTGCTCCAGGATTCTGTTGGCTAAAAATGCAATACTTGAAAGTCCAAGACAACATGAAGCACTCAGACTGAATCTTAAATGTATCAGACTTTAACAGGGGAGAAAAAGTTGATGAATAACTGAAATGCTATGAAATAGCTGGGAAAATAAGTAATGAGAATTACCAATTATTCCAATAGTTCTGTGTATGCCGTTAGTGTAAATTACATTGTGTACTGACAGAGTGTTCATTTATTAGAGAATAGCATACGGAATACGCAGGATTAAGTATTATGAAGTAAATATCACAGAATCACAAAATAGTAAGGGCTGGAAAGGACCTCAAGATCATCGAGTTCCAACCCCCCCGCCATGGGCAGGGACACCTCCCACTAAACCATGCCATCCAAGGCTATGTCCAACCCCACCTTGAACGCCGCCAGGGATGAAGCATCCACAACCTCCCTGGGCAACCCATTCCAGGGCCTCACCACCCTCACAGTAAAGAATTTCTTCCTCGTATCCAATCTAAACTTCCCCTGTTTAAGTTTAAACCCATTACCCCTTGTCCTCTCACCACAGTCCCTAATGAAGAGTCCCTCCCCAGCATCCCTATAGGCCCCCTTCAGGTATTGGAAGGCTGCTATGAGGTCTCCACGCAGCCTTCTCTTCCTTCTCCAGGCTGAACAGCCCCAATTTTCTCAGCCTATCTTCATACGGGAGGTGCTCCAGTCCCCTGATCATCCTCGTGGCCCTCCTCTGCACTTGTTCTAACAGTTCCATGTCCTTTTTATGTTGAGGACACCAGAACTGCACACAATACTCCAAGTGAGGTCTCACGAGAGCAGAGTAGAGGGGCAGCAGCACCTCCCTCAACCTGCTGGTCACACTCCTTTTGATGCAGCCCAGGATACGGTTGGCTTTCTGGGCTGCAAGCGCACACTGCCGGCTCATGTTCATTTTTTCATCAACCCACACCCCCAAGTCCTTCTCCGCAGGGCTGCTCTGAATCTCCTCCCCGCCCAACCTGTAGCTGTGCCTGGCATTGCTCTGACCCAGGTGTAGGACCTTGCACATGGCATGGTTAAACTTCATCAGGTTGGCATCAGCCCACCTCACAAGCATGTCCAGGTCCCTCTGGATGGCATTCCTTCCCTCCAACTTATCAACCGAACCACACAGCTTGGTGTCATCGGCAAACTTGCTGAGGGCGCACTCAATCCCACTGTCCATATCCAAAGATGTAGAACAAGACCGGTCCCAACACCGATCCCTGGGGGACACCACTTGTTCCTGGTCTCCAGCTGGACATTGAGCCACTGAGCACTACTCTTTGCGTGTGGCCATCCAGCCAGTTCTTTATCCACCGAGTGGTCCACCTATCAAATTGATGTCTCTCCAACTTAGAGAGAAGGATGTCATGGGAGACAGTGTCAAAGGCTTTACACAAGTCCAGGTAGATGACATCAACTGCTCTGCCCCTGTCCATCAGTTCCGTAGCCCCTTCATAGAAGGTCACCAGATTGGTCAGGCAGGATTTCCCCTTAGTGAAGCCATGCTGGCTGTCCCCAAGCACCTTGTTGGTTTTCATGTGCCTTAGCATGCCTTCCAGGAGAATCCGCTCCAAGATTTTGCCCGGCACAGAGGTGAGACTGACTGGTCTGTAATTTCCTGGCTCATCCATTTTCCCCTTCTTAAAAATGGGGGTTATATTTCCCTTTTTCCAGTCATCGGGAACTTCACCTGACTGCCATGAGTTTTCAAATATGATGGACAGTGGCTTAGCAACTTCATTTGCCAGCTCCTTCAGGACCCGTGGATGGATTTCATCCGGTCCCATGGACTTGTATACATTCGGGTTCCTAAGGTGGTCCCGAACAAGATCCTCCCCCACAGTGGGCCCAGGGTCCCCACCCTCACCGTCCCCGCGTCTGCCTTCCAAGACTTGGGTGGTGTGGTCAGAGCATTTGCCGGTAAAGACTGAGGCAAAGAAGTCATTAAGAACCTCAGCCTTCTCCAAATCCAGGGTAGCCAGTTCTCCCGATAGCTTCTGGAGAGGGCCCACGGTGTCCCTAACCTGTCTTTTATTGGCAATGTACCTATAAAATCCCTTCCTGTTATCCTTAACATCCCTAGCCAAGTGTAATTCTAAGTGGGCCTTAGCTTTCCTAACCTGGTCCCTAGCTTCCCGGACAACATCCCTGTATTCTTCCCAGGCCGCCTGTCCTTGCTTCCACCTTTTATAAGACTTTTGTTTCCTTCGAATTTTGCTCAGCAGCTCCTTATCCATCCAAGGAGGTCTCCTGGCCCTCCTGCTAAACTTCCTTCTAGTTGGGATGCATCGCTCCTGAGCTTGCAGCAGGTGATCCTTGAATATCAAGCAACAGTCTTGGGCCCCCCTGCCCTCCAGTCCAATTACGTATTTTCTCTTTGCAACTGTGTTTTAGTTCTAGATGGTTCCATGTAATGTTTTTATTTTACTGTATCATCATGTACTGACAGAGATGTTCTTTTAATAAGCATACATAAACGTTAGTTATGTATAGCCTAATGGTAAAATTCATGTGCTATCAACATATTTAAATATATTATAATGTTACCATTTCATACACAAGCCTACTTCAATTATGCATTTTATAACTCATAATTCCATTCGTTTCTTAAAAAACACCTTTAATATTTCCCAAAATATTTAGGAAACAGACAAATACAGTCAGTTCACAGATAAATGCAGCTACAATATTTAGAGGAAGTAGGCTTTACGGGCAGGCATTTTCATAAGATAGAATTTAAGAGAAGAAACGAGCCTGCTCAGGAACACATCACACTTACCACTGCTATAGTTATAGTGAATCCTTTGACCACTTGTAGGTTTTCGAAGGGACAGTGGGGTCTCCTCTGCAAGGAAATTGGATAACCTGCATTCTACAAACAGCTGCTGTATTGTTTCATCTGATGCAATCTGTGGCTCAGTAAAACCAAGTGATATAATTTCAATACGGATTCTTTCAGATGCCTATTGAAAAATAAAGCACAAACATAATACAAATTATTTTGTGTTTCTTGAAGTATTAACATAATAAATGTAAATAATTGGCTATTTTGTTCATCAACATTGACTGATTTTGACATAGACACAATTTGATTCTAAAGCCCCAGGGTTTGTAGTTAAGAATATTGTTGCAACAGATACTGATTTACATTTGGCATTGATAATATTTTTGCAGTAGTTGTACTTTACTGCAAAAGATTAGGTTAAGGTTACCTTCATGCACAAGTGAAGCTTTTTTAGCTACACAGCAGAGTGATTTGTATCTTGATCTTATAACTGCTTGAAATAGTAATATTAGGTTCCAAAGTTTTCCAAATGAAAGAGATTTGTTAATGCCTACTGCAGACTATGCTACAAACAGTTCAGTAAACCTCCATCAAGTCACAAAGTAATTAGTAAATACCGTATTTATATGGATTGCAACTTCATATACTCATCTTTTCTAGTTAAATCAAGTATATACTTAAAAGTTAAAATTTACAGTATGATAATAGAGATAACATCCAACCTGTTCTTCACCAGAGCCTTTTCTTATAATCTTTAACTAAAATGACACATTCCTGTTGTTCATATGAAATGGTTTCCTACTGTTTGGCAAAATCTATACTATTTGTGTACAGATAAAATTTTAGTAAGCTTTATGTATTTAAGTGGGAATGTCAGACACTACAGAATGAGTCACAAATATTTCCCAAGGTAACTGTAAGTCAAAGTAAGAAAAGCCACTATGGTTTCAGAATTGGAGCACATAGGTGAGCAATCAAAAAAGGAGTTCTCCAGAGCAAACAGAACACAATGAAGCTTAGAAGTTCTTCAGAGCAAACAGAACACAGTGAAGCTTAGAAATGTCAGAAATGCTTTTTTACTCCTTTCTTTTCAAGTTTTTAACTCTATTTAAAATATTGTCCCTATATAGAAATATTTTCACTATTTTTGATTGCAAAATTAAATTGCTTGAAGTAATAAATTGTATTAAAAAGATTAGCTTTCTAGATTCAGTGTTAGAACTGCAAGTCAATATTCTAATTTATTATGCAGATAGCTCATATTTTTCCAAGCAAATTACATAATTAGTCAAATGGAAAAGCAGGTGTATTCTCTTGTAAAAATATCCATCATATAGGACCGTTTCTATTGCTGTCAAGCCCTTTCAATATTTTATGAAGCAATTTTAACCCCTCCTTTCAAAAGACATTTCCTTTTATTATGTATCCTCAGATACTTTAACTAAAAACCTAAATCTGAATATTTCAATAAGGTTGTTTTATTATTCAGTAGATTCATGGAAATTTTACTAGGATGACAGAGAAAATTCCATACCATTCTGTCTCCACTAATACAGGTACATGGTTTCAGCTGGCAATATTACTGGGATTAGCATAGAATGATGAAATATTTAAAGGAATTTTTTTCCTTAAAATCTAATAAATCAAATGACTGCCAAATATCATTAAAGTGGTGGTCTTTGACTTGAATATGCTTTTCATATTCAAATTTGAAAAGAAAGAGATGAAAGCCTGGAAAGGTTACTCCGTTTCAACTAATAACCTCAAGCACTCTACATTCACATGCATAAAAAATGAAATTGACTCTATTGTCTAATTTCACTTCAGACACAACTCTCTTTCTTCTTGCACTGAACAGATGTATTAGCATCTGTACTTAAACTGATACACTGAGTGGTTCTGTTCGCCCCAAAGTATTTAGCAGCTATGTCAGATTAGTTTGTACACAGACAGTAGTTTATGAAGCCAGTTCAAATACAATATCCTGTATTACAAAGTATTCCTTTTACATATCTTAAAATTTGTTTGATGTATTTAACACTTGTAATTGCATACTACAGGCAAAAAATATTACAGTTTTTCAAGGATAGCTGGGTATAATCCAGATATTCTGCTTTCTAACTTGTAAGAAAGAAAATAATTGAGTTATACTACTAGAAAATTGCAAGAAAAAAATAATAAATTACTGTAGAGATTAACAGTCAAGAATATTTTAAGGCCTAGTTTTATTAATATTAAAAATGGATATAGCATATACAAAGGAGAACAGACAAAAAAAAGATACTTACAAATAAACCCACAGAACTGCTTAAGAACAGCACAGCTAGCATTTAATATGTCACTAATACAAAATTCTTGCATTATGTAGCCATGCTGAAAATATATATATCATCCAGTATATGATAGGAATTATTTTTTAAACAACTATTTATATTTCTATGATCTAGAGTGCAGTATATTGTTTAAATCTTTTCCTAAGTTGTTATTTTTAAGCCTTGTCATTTATTAGGCACTATTCAAGTGCAAAATTGACAGCTTGCCATGACCAATTACTTCCCAGAGATCATTCTACTTTGACAGGGATAAAATTAGTCCTTAAATTTAGCATTTCAAACAAAATATAATATGAAATTTCCTCTAAAAGTAAGACTGGACACATATAAGAAAACTAAATGCTTTCAAATACTATCTCTGAGAAACTGTTTCAGTGCTTTAATTTCAAATTAGGAAAATAAAACATGGACAAGATACTTAGCCTATGTCAATATTCTTTTTTGACCATTCAGTATCGACTCTTTGTAATTAACACTACTCAGAGATTTGGAAGAATCACTGAACTCCTTCAACAAGCTTTAGTATTCAGTTAAGTACTAAATGCATTGGACATATCATCAGAATTTGAAGTCTCAATGTAACTTTCCTCATCTTCCTTATTCCTAAGATTAAAAAACTTTTTTTTTTTTTTTTTTAATTCCATAAAAAGCCTTGACTGCCCTCTTCAAGAAGCTATAATTGTGTATTAAGATTTTCTTTTTGGTCACAATGAAATGCTAAGACTTTGATGTGAAATAATAACATTCCAGTTGACTCAGATGGCCCACAACAGAATTGTTTTACAAAGAAGTTTGTGCTTTCTATACAGAACAGCAGCATTGAAAATGCCTTGCTTATAGGAACAATGTAGACAATGTCCTACATTTTAACTTTACCTAATCCACAGCTTTAACTGATGTATCAACCTTCAGAAACCCAAAATAAAGGAAACAACTGTAAGATCAACTTGAATTCTGTATTTACCAGTGCTCGAAGGTATTTATGCTTAACTGCTTCACATTTTATATATTTATTTCCAGAGAACAGTTATTCATAGAATCATAGAGGGGTTTGGGTTGAAAAGGACCTTAAGATCATCTAGTTCCAACCCTGCTGCCATGGGCAGGGATGCCTTACCCTAGACCATGTCACCCAAGACTCTGTCCAACCTGGCCTTGAACACTGCCAGGGATGGAGCATTCGCAACTTCCTTGGGCAACCTGTTCCAGTGCCTCACCCCCTCACAGTAAAGAACTTCTTTCTCATATCTAACCTGAACTTCCACTATTTTAGTTTAAACCCATTGCCCCTTGTCTTATCGCTACAGTCCCTTCACTTGTTCCCTTCTATTTCAAGAGGAGAGCACATCAGGTAAACTTTATCGCCAAATAATCACAAGTAATTATCCATTTACTGTCAGAACTTCAATGGCTATCAATATTATTTGATTGACAAATACATTTATTGAATGTATTGAATGGCCAAATTTTTGTCATCATCATAATGTTAGAATAGAACTGCAAAGGAACGCTGTCAATGAATGCCGTCAATGAATGCCAATCTAATTCATCTCTTCAGACATACAAACATCACTAAGTATTTAACAGGTCAGCATCTTACATATACACATGAAAAATACATATTACAAAAAAATATTCTAAGTCCTTAACTGTACGCAGTGACTTTTTATGTTAGGAACAACATCATCTAATTTTAGATTTTCCCGACAATGCTACAGACGTAAGAATAGAAACAGCTCCCTGTTCCTTCTCCAAATGGATGGGACTTACAAAAGTGCATGCACTTTAGACTCTTGCTAAGACTTGGAGCAAAGAGATATCTCCTTTTTGGAGACATGTGAAGGAAGGAAAGACACATATAATTTTTCCCAGCATCACTGGTTTTGCCATGTGCTAGGAGGAGAATTCAATGGCACAAGAAATTGCATCATGGGAAGATTCAGTGCAATCCCTTCAGCTCTGTCCGCAATTAAGAACACTCAGAAAAATCTCTCTGTGATAATGAGTACATCTCCGGTTGCTGCCATTTTATCTACTGCCATTTTATCTAGAGTCCAAATCCATAATTTTCAGAGCATGAATTTATCTTCAGTATCTTCAAAAGTATGAATTACTTGTCAAGCTTGAGACCATCTAATGATGAGATATTGCCTCTTCAGTGCAAATCTGTAACAAACCCATCAATGCATTGATGTTATTCAGAAAAGGCAATTTCTAATTCAGTATAGAAGACCAAAAATTCCAGAAAATACGAAGTTCTTGAGGGACGTGAAGCTTTCCCACCACGATCATGACAACTATACATCTGAACTTAATGTCACATTTGCACTGTGCTCATAATACACCTTTTAATTACTTGAATAATATACTTTCATCCCTTCAATGGCTTGCCTCCCCTACCCTACCTGAATAATAAACATGAAATTATTCACTGTTGCTCCTTAAGTTGAATTGTTTTTAAAGACTTGGTTTTGCAACTTGCCTGTGGCACTGCCTCAGCTAAGAGCTTTTAAAGATAAATTGTTTCTAGGGTGAATAAATCAAAAAAAGCCCCCACTAATACAAAATCGAAAAAAACCAACAAAGAAGCAGGTATATCTGGGGCTGTTTGCCAGGTGAGATAAAAATTTCTTTAACTCTTTTATTTTTCTTCCCAAGAATCGGGGAAGGCTACATAAGCAATATTGTTACAGTCCTGAACTAAGCTACACCCATCACTATTGCAGACTGTCTAAAAGAGAAGACTTTATATTTCTTACAGTGCTTAGATACCCACAATTGATTATACCAACAGATAAAATAAAAAACAAATACTAACCTTATAAAATCTCAAACCCAGTTACTACATCAGTACCAAACAGTTACAAAATTAAGTAGCTCAAACGCTTTGTAAACTTGCAATTATCTTTCCTTTCAAAAGGAAGCATGATCCTTAAGTAAATAAGCATGAAAGAAAATTTCTCAATCAAAAGAAATACATACTTTGTATGTTTTTGGTATGCTAATATATGTCAACATCTAAGTGACATCAATAAGATGAAATAAGTAGCAGTGTTATGTAAAAAATCTAAACAAATATAATAGGATTTCTGCTTTTGTATATTCCTATGCATGCATTTTTCTGTATGTAGATCGGACTTCTGGTCGGATTAAAAAAAATAAATTGATTTTTAAAACCTGTATTTGAAAGTTAATCCATTTCGAAAAAAACTCCAGTACAGGAAGAAGGCATTTTCATTTGCTAAGAGTGCATCTGTAGTGCAAAAAAATATATCAAATTGGATATTTTTAATACAGGTGTTCTTTTTATTGAGAGATTTAACACTTAACATTTAGTACTGTGTGTTCCCCTCCACCAATAAAGTACTGTAGGGGGACAGTAAAGACATACAAAAATTAATGGAGTTTGATTCTCTCTCATATTATCTACAGTGTGAAAAAAATTACACTTGGTGATAGATACCACACCTAATCAAAACTCAAGTTTAGTTTCAAATCCCATCCTTTGCTTTTTAGAACTCCAGTTCAAAAAAAACCCTCCATTCTAATTGCAAAGTCACCGTAACTTACCTCCACATCAATGAGCTCTGATAATCTCTCAAGTAAGCAACTGAGGAGCATTCACATTGATAAACACAAAAATATTACCAGCTAGGTTAAAAATGGCTCCAGCTGATGCTTTTCTTGCAGGCTTATGTACCCAGCCCTAAACCTGACTTTCTACTTAATTTAATATTCTGACTCATTAGTTTTATTTGTTCCCTAACAAAAATTGTGTTGTTTTGTGTAATTTTAAAAATCGTTTTTGGGTTTTCTTGGTATTCTCCCTCTTTCAAGAGAAATGACTTGCAGTACATGCTTCTAATTACTACTTCAAAGTATATTTGACAACTGCTAGAAGTTGCAAATCCACCATTCCAGTGTATTGCCTATTCAAACTAGACTCAGAATCATTTAGGCTGGAAAAGGCCTTTAAGACATTGAGTCCAACTGTAAACCTAACACTGCCCAATCCACCACTGAACCATGATTTAAATAAGTATTGTTTAATTTCTGAAGCAATTTTCCTTTTGGCAATAAACAAATACAAGTGCCCCTGGTTAAATAAATATCTGTCTTCAAAACAACGCACTGCTTTTCCTTTTTTAACTGCTGTCATCTCAAACTTCATCAGTGGCAAAAAAAAAAAAACTTAGGTCTTTCCTAGATTCTTTGAGCTCCTGTTTTACTTTAGTTCCTGTCTAACAGTGACCATAATAGCAAACAATCACCTTAAAGATGGAAAATGGCAAATGCTCCTTTATAGTCTTAGGCCCACAGTAGTCTTTGAAAATACTGACTTGTTTTATTAAATGTGCCAGTTCCCCAGTTACTTATAGAAGACAAGCACAAAGCAACTAAGGTTAGATCTACACAAGAGTCAGAGAATACGAAGGATTAGTAAGTCTGGCAGACTAAAATCAAGCCAACCCAGCAGCACAGGGTAAAATTAAAAACCTAAAAACTTAGTTCTCTAGATTCAGATTACATATTCACAGAATAAGACAGTTTAAGAAAAGCACTAAGCATGCAGAAATCTCCCTGAAGTACACAAAAAGTATTCAAATCCTGCAGAAAATAAAGAGAAATCAAGACAGCCAAAATTCAAAACTGCAACACAAATATTTTTCTTTCTCTTCCTTCCCCCCCCCCCCCCCCCAAGTGAAAGCAGGTATCTCATAGAAGGAAGTGCACTATTCAAGTAATTGTACAAAAAAGGCACAATAAAAGAAAAATATTTATTGCTTTGCTATACATCAGCTTTATGCTTTAAACCTTCTCAACTTTGCACAAACATGTTTCAATGACCAACAGAACCACAAGCAATAGGCATTGCTTTTTAATTGTGTTTAAGAGAGATTTTCATGCCAAAATTAATTTGACCCTGAGATCTTAATGTATGGGAACTGATAATGACAGTTTTCAGTATCTGCTATTTGTGCAAGGTAATGCACTCACAGTATCTGCAACTAAAAGAAGAGATGCAAACACATCTATAGAAAAAACGGGACCACCACCACATAAACAGTTTTTGCCGGTAATTGCCTTATAGGCACATTTTAAGTCAACTTGGAAGCTGATAGCAGTAAATTTTATTGCGCTAATTGAATACTATATTATCTCCTGTAAGGATACAGCGTAGACATGGGAGTGAAAGGGAGCAGGGGATTGAAGAGAAAAGATTTTAATTTATTTTTTGATTTTTTTTTAATATAAAGACCATGCCAAAGAAAATGCAAATTCCCAGTTTTGATGTCTATTTTGAGGATCTGAAACAAGGCTTTTAATCAATGTATTATACATCAATTTGATAATCTTAACTTCTGATTATTCAAATGTATGAAATATTCATAGAGAACTGTCCAAACTTTTACATTTCTCAGACTTCTTTTCTCTATTAATTATCATGCCTGGAAGCTTTTTAGAAAAAGCAGCAGCCATCAGACTGACTGAACCTGACAAGCTAGCAAGGCCCAATTACACTGGCACTCTGTGGCACTTTGATGTACTGGAAACGAAAAGAGATAGGGGCAAATTGTATAGCACATTATGTTAATGACTAGATTTAATCCAGCCACTAAACCTTATGTAGCCTGTTAAAAAAGATGCTAATACTAATTACGCCACTTTGGAAAGGAAAGAAGGGGACAAGCATTTCATACCGACAAAGTGAAGCTCATAAATGTTGTAAATGAAATGAAACAAAATGAAGTAATCTATGATTAATTATACATCATAGACAAGAAAAAAAGAGAAAGAAGTGGTACAGCTAAGTACTGGAAAATCTGTTACATACCCTTTATGATCAACATATCTAAGAAATAACCATGAACTATCTAATTTGCAACATGCAAAAAAGGAATAGTATGATCTTAAATGGCTTAAACAGTTTGGCATACAACTCAGATTTATAGGATAATTAGCATAACAATCTCTAAAAATCACAAGTCTTATTTACAGTATTTGATTACCAGCAGGATATTTATCTGAAAAGATAAAAGGCAGTGATTTTTAATCTTAAAAAAATATAAATTCAATCATAATTTTTACATGCTGTATTCTATAATTAACCCAAGATTTCAAATATAGCAATGTCTATTTTGACAATACAATTTGTATTGAACATGTTGTCTTAATAGCTTATAGCTTTTGTTGTTGTATCTACCCTTCTTGAACATGTACTTTGTTACCAGAGAAACAGATCAATGGAGAGAAGTGGAAATTAATGAACTAAATTGAACCTACACTCAAAATCCTCTCAGAAGTGTTCTTAAGTAATTTTCATAAAATAAAATAAAGGATGACGAGAGATGCGGATCAACCATATTACAGTTTGACTTAATGATCATGAGTAGCAGTCATTTTAGTTCTCAAAATTACAGGTGAAATTTTTTTCAAGATTTTACTTATAAACAATGCAATTCTGTCTTCAAAAGTACCTTCTGTGTCTTAGTGCAGCATACCTAAGTAACAGCTTTTTGAAATCCCTCCTACAACTTAAAAAAAGGTGCAATAATTCTCACATGAAATATTGCTTCATGTTGATAGTTACTTTGTAAGATGTCACACAGCCTTGAAAAAAGGATTTAAAAAAAAAATAAAAAAAATCAAACTACCTCTAGGCTATCCAATTGCAGAACATTAAAGAAAGCTAGGACCAATATAACAGTACACCCTGGTCCTTTAAAAGGAGGCTAAGACAACGCAGAGAAGTATTAACTGTTAGAATTTTAAGTGCTAGTTTCATACTTTCTAAGATTGTTCAGTCGATGTTAGATCTAAAAGCGGAAAATGTTCTTACTTTTCAGAAAACTATAGTATTGAACTTTCCGTAAATTTTCCAAATTCATATTATGCTGTGTTATTCTGTATATATAACTTCACACTCATCAGTTGCTGGTTTTGAATAAGCCAAGAGAATATTATTACTGTACATGCCCACAAATAACAATACACTGAAGTGACTGAATCCTGGACTTGTAGAAACCTTATTGAGAATGAGTGGTCAGTTCTAAAACTGTTGGGAAGTCAGGAACAAAAATAAATCTATGCATGAACTAACAAACATATGCAAGGTTTATATGTTATTAACAACCCCAAGCTTATGCAATTGCCACTTCAACAACATTCAATCAAGTCAACATACTGGGATGAAGCACAGTGGGCAGCTAAGCATTATAGATTTACAACAGGCCCTGACAAGTGATATTATCCTCCCCTTCCTCAGAAAGCATTGCGAGAAGCAGAAAAAGTCCATTTCCCAACATAAAGGCAACAGGTAGAACTCAACAAGACTAAGCTGTTTAGACATTCACATTACAATAGTTATCTTTCGTTAGGTAGATTTTGTGCAGGACTAATATTTGACTTTGGATTGAAACTAATTAGAAAAGTCTAATTCTAAGTGTGTATGACAATAGTGGAAAAGATGACAAATTTCCCCACTAGAAAAACATCTATAAATCACATGCACAATATAGGCACATTAACTTTTCTTTTTCTTTGTGGAAAGGCGTCTACTTAAAATGGAAACAGGAAAACACATTAATTGAAAATGCCTTTGAATCTAACCTTAGCTATAAGCAAAGCTACTCTTAGAGGGCATTAAGCTTAAAATATTTTTCTTAGACTTACCATATAATTGCCATAAATACTCTGACTCACCTGTTTAATATTCTTGGATAGCGGACATGAAACAATACAGTCATCACTGTCAGTTATTATTGATTCAATGGCATCATTTTCTTGTCTATCATCTTGATCTGTAAAAATAGAATCAATAGAGTTAACCCCCCCTGTATTTGTAGTCCATCTGACACTTGCCGAGAAACCTGATAGCAATATATTTGCTTTTCTAATAAAGGGCTAGTGCTAGGTAAATTTTCTCTTCCTTGCAGAAGATTAATACTGGCAAATCAATGACCTTTACAGTCATCTAAACTGTATATTTTTCTGATTTGCTACAAAAAATAGTAACGCTTCCCAGATAAAAGTTGATGATTGGAATAAGTCATGTGATGAACTGAACAACAGCTAGCTTTATACAAGAATATGGTCTGAATTTGTGAATTTCCTCTGACTATGTTGAACATTCTTCTTTACATGTGCATGGTGTACTTTTGTGGTTTTTTTTTTTTTTTTTTTTTTTTTGTTAAAGTAGATCTGTATAAACGTGTCTTACTTTCTAAAACATTCAGGCCTCTTTTCTCTGAAGAGAATTACTTATAAACACAATAGTATTCAACATCACATTTTTGCAATCTTTCTAATGAATTCTTCTGTGGAAACTGCAAATAACTGAACATAAAATTTTAGTATCTTGCTTGTGCTTCAAACTTGGTACCAATGAATTGGTTTATTTAAATGATAAACAGTTCAAGCTTGGAGGTGGAATAGGATGACCCGGCTTTTCTAATCTTTAAATATATCTGCCTCTAACAACGTTATGTCACAGATGTGATAGTACACAGTACCCCTCTCACTGTCTGAAAGGATTTCCGATATCAGCACTGGCTGTTATATGCAGACAAAAGGGGCATATTCATTAAAATATTCTTTAGAACAGCATAGTTCTAAGGGAGAATATAAAGACATTAAAAATAGAAGCCAGGTTTCCTTAATATTTTATGAATCTAGGTCAGATACCAGATTTTCGCATTCAATTACAATATAGTTTCTATTTGGGAAGCAAATAACACCACCATATACACCATCCAGCTTCAGCTATAAAGTACACCAGAATATAATTTCTGTCATGAAGCTTCTCATAATGAGGCAGGTTCCACTGCTAGTAAGAAATGTTTAAGAAAATTCAGAGACATAGATTTATCAAGAAAATACAATTACTTATTCATAAAAATGAATTCTACCTTCTGGTTCCAATTCTTCAGTTATTTCTGTCTCATCTCCAGAGGTAACTGAGCTTTGGTTGGCCAACTGCCCCTCTGACAGATGTGAGGGGTTGTCTTTTTCCTTTTGAGTTTCTTCAGCCGTCTCCTTCACCATATCATCTGCTAGCCTTTCTTGTTTAACCTTGTGTACCACATGCTACATAAAAACAGATAAACTTACAGTCTTTGTAACACTCATGAAACAGTAAAAGTTACTGAAGTTCAATACTTGAAGAGAGTTATGGCTCACATTACTTATACCTAGTGTTTAAACAATTATATTGCTTACGCAGTGCAGGAAACAACGAGTTGTCAAATTCAGTAACAAAAAATTGATACAGAAGACAAAATTCTCTAATGATGCATATTCGTGAAAACATAACTATTATAATCATTTGTTACCTGTCACATATATACAGACTGCTGTAATTCCATATTCACTTATATTTCAGCTCTTACAGTCTACAAGACTCAGCCTAAAAAACCCAAACCAAACCAAAACACCACCACCTTACTCAGTAAGCAGTTTTACAATTAAATCACACAGTATTTTCTGTTTCAAAGCAAACTGAAATGATACAAAAGAGAACTTGCTTTGCTACAAAATGCAAACATGTTATCTCAGGTAACCTATTTTTAGTGTATAACTTACTCTGAAGTAATTTTATTCCCTCTTCTCTCTTGAAGTACAATTACATAAAATAGTACCTCATTAACAGATATAACATTACAGACATAGCATCTTCCATGGAAATTTACTGGAGACCTATGCACTGTTTATTATCCAACAATTCTCCTCTTGGACTGAATTTTCCACAGAGACACTGATGCCTTACTTTCCATACTCAGAATTCATGAGATAACCTTCAGCTATTCACAGAACAACCAGGTTTTCCAAAAAGGGACCTGAAGAGTTATTTCTGTTCTAACACATCTGGAGCCACAAATTATTTCTATTCTAACACATCTGGTGTAACACAAAGCAAAACAATGTTAAAAAACACTTATGAGTCTTATTCTGTAAAGATTATCTTTGAAGTTTTTGTATCTCCTTTATGCTCCTCCTTGGCACAGATGATATGTCACACCAACTGTGTTTTAGGCAATGTTTGGCCATTCTTTTTAATTCCTTCATAGAACCATAGAGTAGTTAGGGTTGGAAAGGAGCTTAAGACCATCTAGTTCCAACTCCCTGTCATGGGCAGGGACACCTCCCACTAAACCATGCCATCCAAGGCTATGTCCAACCCCGCCTTGAACACCACCAGCAATGGAGCATTCACAATTCCCCTGGGCAACCCACTCTGGTGCCTCACCACCCTTACAGTAAAGAATTTCTTCCTCATATCCAATCTAAACTTCCCCTGTTTAAGTTTAAACCCATTACCCCTCGTCCTATCACTACAATCCCTAATGAAGAGTCCCTCCCCAGCAGCCCTATAGCCCCCCTTCAGATACTGGAAGGCTGCTATGAGGTCTCCACGCAGCCTTCTCTTCTCCAAGCTGAACAGACCCAACTTTCTCAGCCTGTCTTTGTATGGGAGATGCTCCAGTCCTCTGATCATCCTCGTGGCCCTCCTTTGGACTTGTTCCAACAGTTCCATGTCCTTTTTATGTTGAGGACACCAGAACTGCACACAATACTCCAAGTGAGGTCTCACGAAAGCAGAGTAGAGGGGCAGGAGCACCTCCCTCGACCTGCTGGTCATGCTCCTTTTGATGCAGTCCAGTGAAACATGCCAAAGTTTCTCCATTTCTTCTTCATTCCCTCCCCACCCCCCATATAATGGTAATTTCGAGGAAAGACAAAATAGACTTCATCCAAACACTGAAGGAAGTGATAAGATTACTCCCTTTCTAATGGCAAAAAAAGACTGTCATCACAGGCAACTAATTTTTTCATATTTCAAACATGTTTTTGTGACTTTACAGCAGTTTATTTTTTGCTGCATGGCTGAAGAAATAACATATTTGTGGAGTTCAAATGCAATGTATAATATACACCCACAAAACCTGAATAGTCTCATACCTCTGAAACACTTGGAACTCTCGAAGCCTCCATTTTCTGTGCAAGTTCCATGTTATTTTCAAGAGAGCCCTAATTTATGGGTGAAATTAGGGGAAACCTTTAATATATAGCAGACAACACACAAAAGTAAGTCTAAATTTACAGGCAGAGAAGTGTTTGAACAGGAAATTCTGTCCTTTGCTTTCCTGAATTAGCACTGCTGTGTCTATCCTCTGCTGTAACATCTGCTTGTGAGGCTGGACAATTCTGACAAATAGTTTGGGCAAATCAAACACTTATTCCACTGAGTAGTGAGTTTGCTTTTCTGGAAACAACTATTTGCTTTGGCATGTGTCACATTAATATCCAAGAACTAGGTTCTCAGCTACTCAGAAAACAAACAGGAAAATGAAACAGACTGTTCCTGTACAGTTTTAATCCATTGAACTTCTAATTCTCACATATCAAGAGAACCACCATCTATTTCATGATTTAGTTCTAACACTATTTTTGCCTCTAACCAGGCAATGAGGCTTGGATTTCTAAAACACCTAGGGGAGCTGCCCAACCAGTAATGAAGATTTACTACAGAGACTGAGTAGCTGTCTCCCCCAGAAAATCCTAGTTTGTGAAAAATTGTCCAGCTTTGAGAAGTTACTGTTTGGACAGCTCAACAGAATTATGTTGTGTGTAACTTTATGTCAAACATAGCATTTTTCCATATCTAAGCTCTCAAAAGATTTGATTTCACCATTTGAGTTATTATTATTTTTTATTTAATAAATATGAAAGATCTACTTAATTATTTCCAGTCTATACTGTATGGCTCAAAACAACGCTCTAGTAAACTAAACAATAGCAGAATCACCTGTAAATTGTAAACTGATCTTAATTAACATAATTTTCATTGTATGTGTAATCTCAGATGACAAACTGTGTCAAATTGTGCATCTCGTTAGCACAACACTCAGTATCTGTTAGGATCAAGCTGGTTTCTTGAGCCATTTATATGTCTGTGCAAGTGGTACACTGTACAAAGACACTTAATAAGCCAGAAAGCTGAGAAATACAGTGCACAGACAGCTGATTTGCGCTATTACAACCTGTTCTGTTTATGAAAGTTGAAGCTTGTAAGCTGTGGAGGACACCAAGTAATTCTGAGGGAGACACACAAATATCCCTGTATTGTATCCCCCACCTATATGCAGTACTATGCTATCATTCATTGGCTGGGACATCCTAGTCTTGTGCTGCAAAAATAATTGAGTGTTTTGATTGCCCACACTGAGATGTTAATAGCTTTTCTTGATTCGACATGCATGAGAAAAATGCTTAAACTTACTATCATCTGTTTTGTACCAAGATCCAGGAAAGATACTTTCTTCTCTGCTTGAGCTGCACACTGCCTTCGTTTGGGTGATGATTTCTGTAATAAAATAAACATAGCTGAAGACCACTTATTGCCATATTCTAATCATCTTATTTTAGAGATCGTTAGAAATAAATTTTGAGGCATCTCAAATTTTCTCAAAGCCAAATCTAACTGCACTAAATTCAATCCTAAACAGGCAAAATGATGTAGATGCTGTTTGAATAAGCAAAACCTCTACAACTGGAGATACCTTCCAGATTTCAGCCACAAATGGATATAAAACTCTACAGAGCATCAATGGAATGCAATATGAGTTCCAGGTAAGAAACAACTGTAGGACTCAAGTTAGTGGTATCATGTATGTGGCTGAATGATTTATTATTATCCTTTATGGAGTGCTTGATCTCTTTCCTTGTGTAGGCTTAGTGTACTTTTGACACCTTTCCTTATGCCACTCCCCTTGGAAGATTTTAATACAGAAACAAAAACAAGAATGCTAATAGTTGCAAAATTTAAAAAAAAAAATTAATTCCATAATTAGTTCTGTCACGATGTTATAATACAAAGACAAAAATAATAAAGTGGCTTATTACTCTTCATGCTTTGCTTTTTAACATCGAGATTATCCTCCATTTCCACTGATTTTTACACACACATACAAAATCTTCACAGTACTTTTAATTTATGAATGATTTTTAAGAAGCTATTTGGTATTAGCACCATGCTCCAGACACCAGAATAACAAAGAACATAGTGCAGATACACCTATGTATCTGTATATATGGCTTGGGTCTGGCTGCTTAAGAACTGTTTTGGCTCAAAGATTCTCCAGCTGACTGGGTTCTGCCTGAGCTTCTAGGAGACCATAGAAAAAATAGCTGATTTCGTGACTGTAATAATTTTCAAGCATATCCCTGAAGTTACACAAGCATGTGACTACATTTTATGCAGGTCATCTACATTGGAAAGAGAATTAATAAGCACTAAATTTATAGGGAAGACATTTAATGGATGTTACATCTCCTCGCTTTTCCCCCCCACCTTTTTGCTAATCAGCTATCTACCAGTATAAAAGACTTTAAAAAGTTTTGGACACAAGAATGATTTTACTTCCCAAAGGAAGTTATAAGAAGTATTTGTGCTATGTATTTATTTTACAGTAAGGACAAATCCTGGTCACTGCGGAAAACCTAAATGACCTCCTGTAACAGCTCTTTTATATCTCTTAACTTCTGTGAGTTTGTTAAATTACTTACTGTCACCAACGAAGTAAAAGAAGGAGAAGGGACTGGAGTATGAGTTTTTTCCTCAGCTAGCAATTTAGTTGCCATTGATTTCTCATTTTGAATGTAATTTCCTAAATCTGCAGCCATTGTTAATCCACTTGGTGGCAGGTAGACATGTTTCCATTTTAATTCAACTGTGATGGTACCAGCAGCATGTCTTTCAGAATCTGTTAGTTCAAAAATACCTGAAAACAAAATGTAAATATCTTCTTTAAATTATCTTATTCTATACCTACACAAAAAAACACAACGAAAATCTGAATGGGATTCAGGAATTAAGTAATTTAAAAGTCTTAATTTTAGAAGCCAATAGTGTCATAATGCCCAGTATAACACTGCGGACATTCAAAATACAGAATTTAAAAGGGACTGGATTACTGAGTTAGTTCAGAATGTCCTGTAGGTTCCTCAGATAATCCAATATCAGACTACATTGTTATTGACATCTTTCAAAAGATCTAAGAAAGACATTTCCACATTTTACTAACTTTTGTTAAAGAAAATGTAAGTTTTAAAAATCTGTGAGTACCTAAACCTATTAAAGAAGAAACATACTAAATTCACTTACAGATTTTATCCTATTCTCCATTTACATTGAATAATTATAAAACCATATGTTTAAATTATCTTCCAGTTCGCAACAAAATAATTAAGCAGCTTTTATATTATAAACACCGTATGAACTGATATCAACTTGCAGGGAGCAGTTGATGCACTGAAGGCAGAGCTGTATTCACACTGTAGAAAAATGGCCTGATGGAACCTCATGAAATTCGACAAAACCAAATGCAAAATCCTGCATCAGCCCAGGAGCAGCCTCAAACTGAAGCACAAGGGTGGGGGCTGACTGGCCACATGCAGCCTTGCAGAATAAGAGCTGGTCCTGTTTGACAAATACAAGCCAGTGAAGATATGTCTCTGCAGCAGAGAATGCAAACTACACTCTGGCCTGTATTAGTAAAAAGGCAGTCAAGCAGATCCAGGGGTGTCACAGTTTCTCTCCAACACCTATGAGATGGCACTTAATAATACTATGTCAAGTTTTAACCTCTCCAGCAGAAGACACTGGCATTCTGGAGCAGGTCCACTAGAGGGCTGCAGAGAACTTCAGGGCAGTGGAGCACATGACATAGGAGAGACTTAAAGAAGTGATCTGATCAACTTTCAGAAGAGGAGGCTCAGTGGGAATCTTACTGCCACCTAATAGAAGGGTGAGGGAAAGACACAATCAGAGGTGCACAGCAGGAGGAGGACAGCCTACAGACACAAGTTGGAATGTGGGAAATCCCATCTCTGCAAGATGAAAGTCTTTATTATGAGGGTGATCAAACATAATTAATTAGCAGTTAAATTCAGTCAGTGTTAGACTGATACTTCATTCCAATTATAATAATTTATCCAATCATAATTATTCCATACCTGGGCCAGTACAGAGAATAAAAAAGGGATTTAAAAAACTTTCTTAGGACCATAATAAATGAATGTTTGGACAAGTGTTCTGATATGTTTTTTTTAATTGTGGATTTTAAATAAAACATTCACTCCTTTCTCTTATATCTCAGAAAAGTCAAGAGGGAAAAAAAATTCTATTATTACTATCCACTCTGTAAGGTACAGACTGGACTTCAGTTCATGGATAAATCACAAAACCAAACATGACTTTAAAGTTTGAGTTCCAATCCAACAATACTGGAATGTTCTGTTAGTACTGTCTTAGTCTCTCCCTGGGTCTTCTCTTTCTCTAATGTTTGAAGTTTAATGTTTATAATTGCCTTATAATTGTTTATAATTGCCTTATATAATTGCATTATAATGCCCCAAGTGGCACATCTACATGGTCTTTTAAATACCTCCAGGGATGGTGACTCCACCTCTTCCCTGGGCAGCCTGTTCCAGTGCTTGACTACTCTTTCAGGGAATAAGTTTTTCCTAATATCCAACATAAACCTCCCCTGGCAAAACTTGAGGCCTTTTCCTCTCATCATATTGCTTGTTACTTGGGGAAAGAGAAAAACAAAGACATCGTCTTTCAGGTAGCTGTATAGAGCAATAAGGTTTCCCCCCCCCAGTCTCTTTTTCTCCAGATTAAACACCACCAGCTCTGTCAGGCACTCCTCACTTGTGCTCCAGGCCCTTCAGCAGCTTTGCTGCTCTTCTTTGGAGACACTCCAGAACCTCTAATGTCTTTAGTGGGAGCCAATGGCCCCAAACTGAACACATTATTTGAGGTGTGGCCTCACCAGTGCCAAGTACAGGAGGATTATTACTGCCCTTGTCTTGCTGGCCACACTATTTCAGACACAAGCCAGAATTATGTTGGCCTTCTTGGCCAATTGGGCACAAGCTGCCTCATATTCAACGGCCAGCAAACAGCACTCCCAGGTCCGTTTCCACTCGACAGCTTTCCAGCTACTTCTCCCCAAGCCTGTAGCATTACATGGGGTTGTTGTGGCCCAAGTGCAAGATCTAGAACTTTGGCTTACTGAACCTCATGCAATTGGCCTTAGCCCATGTATCCAGCCTGTCCAGATCCCTCTGAAGAGCCTTTCTTTAGTTTGATTCTTAAAGAGATTTAAAGAGTTATAAAAGAGGGTGCAAAGATTTTGTTAAGTTTAAAGAAGTCTAATTCTTACCTGAGATAGATCTGTCATGTGCTAAAGAAATAAGAGGCACATTGGCTTTCCCTACATAAGAACCTTCTTCCATTTCACCATCATCAAATACATAAAACGTTATGGATTCTGATTTTAGGTATCGGTCTAACTCTGCATTCATTGGCACTTGGAAACACATATGGTCATCTATTTCTGGGTTGTTGTTGCTAGCAATGATAGGAGTATCATGGTCTGCAAAATCAAAGAACTTGTAGACAACATAAGGATTTGGCTGAAGATGTTTTTTTCGGGATTGTAGATTGTTACAACATTTTATTGTAATGTGGAGTTCATTTAAATTGCCATCTGTTGAAGTGCTGACTTGGGCAGTTCTGAGTATCTGTTGCTTTAAACGAAAAAGAAGTTAAATTAAAACCATTAGAATTCTTATGCTGGTGAACTCTGAGAACTATATAAATAGAACAAATGACATTATTTCAACAACACTCCAACTACTGTTTAATTTTCTATGTCAAAATAGTACTTGCTCCATAAAGACAGCGACATCTCTTGGGTTGTTGGTATAATGAAAAATGAAGTTAATCCTTTCAGGTCTATGATTGTTTGCTGCATGGTTTGGTGGGAGATGTCCCTGCCCATGGCACGGGGGTTGGAACTCGATGATCTTGAGGTCCTTTCCAACCCTAACTATTCTATGATTCTATGATTCTTCTAAAGTTTCATGATCTACTTGTCATTTGATTATCTACAAAACAGTGAAGACCACAGTTTTAAGAGTGACATCTACCGCCACTTTAAAGTGAAGGATTCTAACCTTGACAGTTATTCTGTGTCAAGAATTTTTTATAATTGTAGCCCCTTTTATATATGTATTCTTTTAAATAATTAAAATTGCACAGCAGATTCCTGTTTATTGCTTTCTCCCAAACCTTTACCTATATAAACAATTTACGAAAACTAGAACTCAGCATGTGAAGAGTAATAATAAGTGTTTGAAGTAAATTAAAAATCTCAATGATATCACAGGTCTTTTTGAACTACCTATCAGCATGACTTGTACGTACCATGGATCCCATAGTTGGCAAACTGAGAAATTCATTTTAATAAAAACTTCAAGATTAAGAAGAAAACAAATAATATAACTATCTTGAGTAATCCCCATCTATATCTCAAAAGGCTCTCTTCTAATGTACTGTATCACAGCTACTTTCATTAACTGCATATAATTATCTTGCTTGTGAAGCCAGAGTTCTGTCTGGGGTATGGAGAAACATGTATCAATTTGATTTTCTTCAATAAAATGTTAAATATTTTGTTTACATAATCCACACTGAAATAGCTATCGTGAAAGCCAAAATGACATTTTGCACCTTTAAGACTACTATTTCTGGCTACATACAGCATTGGGGAAAAAAAATATATAGCTGTTAATGTACAGTTCATGTTTCCATGATTTCGGCTGCTACACAGGACAGAAATTATTCCATACATGTTTAACTAGTGAAAGCATAAAGTCTGGAACACACGACTGAAGCTACTTTTGCAGCTGCAGACTGATAGAACCCTTAATGTAATGCAACCCTCTGCTACAGCTGCATAACTTTTAGTTTCCACCAAGAAACATTTCTGAAAAGTAGTGTTTCAAGCAGTTCTACAGAAGATGTTCTTAATTTCTGCCATTTTCATTATTTTATTTTCTCCCACATAATCCATGTATTTCAGTTGCCATGTTTGAATTTGCAATTTTACATTAATTACAGTAAAATGTGTTATTCTACATGCCTTACCTTTCAACTGTGTTTGGGTTAGCAACACAGCTAGAAATAACATAATCAAAAATATAGAAAACTAAATCACAGAATTTTTCATTTAACAACAGCCAGATTTTGTGAGTTGCTTAAAACACTTTTGATTCTTTTAAAAATCAGATTTAAAGCACATGTTACAATCTTATTAAACGTGAAGTTATTCCGAAATTGCCTACACTGACCTTTAACAGAATTCATGCGCTAAGTATACTTCTCAGATTACATCATGAAATGCATTCAGGTAGTATTATAATATAAATTTACATTATGAAATAATATAAAACATTAATGTTACTCCAGACTTATTGTAATTTAAACAGCTAAGGTAAAAAAAAAACCCATACCCATTAGAAAATAAATTTTTCAATTCATAGATTTCAACCTGATTGTTTTTATTTCTTAAACGATTGCTAAAGATTTTTGAAAGTCCCTTCTTTTTCTGCTGTGACTCTTAAATATATAGTGCATTTTACATACACATTATACAGTGCATATTATCAAAATTCTCTTCACTATCCATCTTAAAAAAAAACCTGATCTTACACACAGCTTGTTTAACATTTGTCACTATTGAGCTAGAACAAAATGTCAGAAAATCTGGCACTTGCAGGCTAAAGAAATTTAATATAATAATTATAAATATTCTTGTGAAAATTTTAATTTCCTAGTGAATGTCATTCCACTGCTGTAGATACTTTACGGTTCAAGAACCTTTAACTTTTGTTAACCTTGAATGTATCAAGACTTAAACTATTTGAAATGAAGAAGTAATATTCAACATTCTATTAAAATATGAAGTTCAAACACAAACTTACCTGGGATGGTTGTTCATGCTCCCTAAAACTGGCAGTTAAATACCCCAGAGCCTTTGACCTCTCTCTGTAGAGACTAATAGCTTGATCCATAGGAATTCGTAACCTAATCCAGTATTCTACAGTACCGTAATTTTGAATGTTTCCTTTAATTCCTAAGGAATAAACACATACATGATTACATCAATTTTTTTTTTCAACATTAAAGTCCTTAAGTCAAAAGCTAGGAAACGCCACAAACTGAGGATTAGTTACCACACCACTACATATTATGACAGCGTTTGTGACATCAGATATGAAGTTCATGTTAGGAACAATTCCTCTAGCTCTATGTATCTGATCCAAAACTGGCACATGGCCATTTTTTCATATAATAATCTGCAATATTTATTTTGCCCAAGCTATAGACTCAAATTCTTTATTTTACTCTCTGTAAAGCAAATAAAGGTTAGGATGGGTTTGTATGTCAACAGTTGGAAATGTCCTATAAAGTGGTATCCAGTTTAAATCATTGGCAAAATACCACTTTAAAATGGCTTATTAAACCAAATTTTGACGGAAGTGGGCAGCCAGAGGTTTCTGCATAGACTGAGCTGACAAAATACTTCTAAAAGAAAAAGTAAGCAGCACAGGATATCAATTACTTCTTAAAAAAATGGTTTGTCCAGACTATCTTGAAATTATTTAACACGAATTAAAGGAAGAAAATGAACAGAACCAAAACTAACACCCCCAGAGATGATGCTCCTATATGAAGTATTATTAACTGTAATCACCAGCATTTACACCTTTTTGATGCCTTAGGAATATTATATGAAGATGTCTGACTTAACACCTTAAATGACAATCACCGTAATCCTTTACTTACTCATAAGGAGTGAGGGGATGTATTTATGACATCTAGGCCAGATATAAGACACTGATGTTTGACAGTCCTATAATGCAGAAATGTTTATGTTTTGTTTGGTTTTTTTTTTTTTTGTTTGCTTAGTAGGTATCCTGCTAGAGAAATTGCATACCAAAAGTAGAATAATTTAATTTCACTTAAACATATAACAAATCTTACTGAAATTACTGTATGTTTCAGTTCAATTAGGTGGGGACCCCTTAGTTCAGTACCAGTAACAGTCTCAGAGGATGAAAGAAACGTGAGTTAAACAAAAACAAAATTAACAATATATAAAATAACAATGCAAAATTACAAAGAATATCATTCTCATTTTAAAATATCTTCTCTAGAGTACTCAGAGAGAAATTCTAACATGAGTAGTACTACAATACAATCAAGTACAACACTACTACTTTTCTCCATGTTGTTTTTGCATAATTTTGTAATTATGTAAGGTGATACTATTTGTCACTGAAATTCTTTTCATGTGGAAAGAATTTAATTCATTCTTTACATGAAGTAACCCTTTGCAAGTGACACTTATACAAGACAAAAAATGACTTGTCATTTACAGACAAGATTCTCTAATGCCATTTGCAGCATGTCACAAACTTCTAACGTCACATACTTCAGGATCACTATATTAATATCATCTTTGTCCTCAGCCATTATGGGCAAAATTGTACCCGTCACAGCTTTCCCACAACTGTAGGCGAAACCACCAGAACATACTGCACATCCACCAGGAAATATCATGTTGTTGAAACTTTTTCATTTTTCCCTTTGAAATAGTAATACATGAATTCATGTTACTTGTTATTTAATTCGTACTTAATACTTAAATACACGTTATTTGTCACTGACAACACTGCATCAAAAAGGGTATTTTTTGATATAATTACCAACTAAATTCGCTGTGCTGTAGATCTTCCCATTGTTTTCCAAGACTTCGTGAAGCTTTAGCTGACATGCAGAAATTGTTTCATAATCTGTGCCATATGCATGATGAACCTCAAATGTGATGCTGTTTTGCTGCATATAGTGCAAAAAGCAGTCATCAGCCTGCACGAGGTACTGAGAAGTGAAGTCATATGATGGGGTGTGCCCATAAACTATTGGGGTTGCCTGAAGTTCGAAGTCATAGAACGAGTAAGTACAAAAAGTTGCAGGTTCACAGACACCAAAAGCCTGCATAGCTGCAGAAGAGAAGACCACTTTGCTGATATGAATTTCAAAAAGGTTCTCTCCTCTTTGCAAATGTAAAGTTTCATCAAACTCATCAACTGGATCACCTGGCAATATTTCTGGTTTGGATTTATATGGTTTTGTACCATAGACGACATCTCCTAGTTGAGCTGCAACAAATAAAATAAAATAGAGCTACAACATGACCATCTTGTTTAAAAATGAAGCGTAATTAATGACTGAATAGAGAGGAAAAAAAGCATAATTTAATTATATTAACAATGTTACTTTCTTAAAAGTGTTACCAAAAAAGTAATTACACATTTAAAGTCATACATCTAGTGCTCATTTAGCACAACCAAGACAACAACCAATACAAAGTGATATTTAGCACAACAACTGACAACAACCAAAAATACCTTCACAATGGAGCTGCTTTAATATACATGGGCCCCTAACAATTATTCTTAGATTACTAGGGAATTAATGAGCAAAAATTCAGAATGACTATGCAAATGCAAAAAAGAGACTAAAGACACATATGTTGGTACGGTTGAACTATATTTGCCAGGGGAAGAAATACATTTGATCTCTGTTCTCTGTAATATCCCAAGTGGACAGAATTATCAGGAAAGGTCTTTACATTTAAGGATCTTACACACTGAAGTCATTAAACCAACATTTTAAATCCACCAGATTGAAATATTTCATTGGCATATTATACCATGACTTTGGGATTTTTAGCAACATATGAAATGATTATGCAATGATAGGCAGTAAAATAAAAGGTTGACCATAAATGTTCATTAAAAAAAAAAAATCTAAGTTTGGTAGTTTCATTCTTATTCATCAATAGCTGCAGAATAAAGTGTTTTGAATTTTGTTTGATTAATAACTTCACCATTTAATCCAATGACAAAAAACACATATAATTCTCCATGAAAGAACTGACCAATTACTATTTTTAAGAATGGAAAAATGTTTCAAAGAACACTGAAGAAGAAATTTACAACAATAATTTGCAAGATATGAAATGCGAAAAAAAAAAAGAAGAATGTACTTTGAAAATACCTTCTAGTTTTCTGATGCGTGCAGCTCTAATGTCAAGAAGATGGACATACTGTTCCAGTTTTACCTCATAGTCTTTTTGTAGACTTTCCATTTTTTGTGTCACTGCTTCTACTTCATTCTGAAAAACAATTGGCATGTAAAAAGGACTTTTGAAGCTTGTCTACAGTACTGCTGCACATGCTTTTGCCCACATGTCAAAATACAGGTAGATTTGAGAAAAGAACATTTAAAATACACAAAAATAGCAGCAATCTGAAGTTCAGTAATACAATACAGCCATCAGGTGAAACTGCAGCAAAATCTAAAAACACTATTATGAAAAGCCAACTAACTAGTTATGCTTTCAGTACAATGTCCCTAATAAGTTTTTTAATGATTTTGTTATTTTAAACTTAGATTAATTGAATGAAAAGCCAAAATAAGATCTGCAATTACCCAGCACAAGAGAGTAAAAGCTGGGTGTTCTGGAAAAAGAAGATTATTTGATAATACACTTACGATTTTCCCTGTGAGGACCTGATAAGAGCTCAGAGATAATCCCAAGAAGGGGATCTAACAAAGGTGGGTTAAAAGACTAAAATTAAAGTAATTTGGATCTCATGCTTCTAAGCAACACTTTCAAAACCAGCAAATCTTATGTTAGGTTACCTATAAACAGACTAGCTCTGTTGCTGAATTTGCAAGTCTTAATTAGTTTTAGAGCTACAAATGTTAAAAATGTTATCAAGTCATTTTTCACTGTGAGCAGAATTTAGTACCTGGTAATCTTTGTTAATTTTGTGCTGCAGAATTAACATATTCCTTGTCTTTTCCAGTTCTTGCACTGTTTCCGCATGTGTTAGTTGCATCTCCCGCATGGAATGCTCTAAATCTTTACGGTTATCATTTTCTACTTTTTCCAAAAACACAAGGTCCCCATTTTGCTGCTGCTTTTGAATCTGGAGCAAATTAGAAAAATTACTAAAACACACTTTTGCAAATATATCTGGAAGTATTTGTGTTTGGTTAAACGTAATAATGGGATATAGTTTTGGAAGAAAAGTAAGCATTATTTGGTAAATCTTGAGAATGTAGTAACACAAAAAAAAATACAAAGGAGGTAGATCAGTGTCAGGATTGTATTCTGTAATGTTATCTTGTGATTATCAGGAATCAATTAAAATGTATGAGATATTCAGAAGCAATCACTCCTATCTAGCCAGTGAAAATACAAACCCCTTAATATATGTCTTTTATATAAACAATAATCCTGCTTCAGTGAATGTAACAAAATCTGTATTATTATTCTCAAGTCCACACTGCTTCTGTTATTAATACTGGAGTTTAAGTCTTCATCTGGGCTTTTTGTTTGTTTGCTTTTGGATTTTGCTTGGTTTACTTTCTTTTGTTTATTATCTATATAGAATTTATCATTTCCATTTCAGTAGCAGAAAAATATAGCATTTATAGAAAACACCTAAGAAAATAAACCCTAACTCTCTGGAACAGTGGAAACTTAATGCACACCTATTTTTTCACTGATTTCTAGCCCTCAATCCCACTTCATTTTCAAATTGTAAGAGATAAAAAAATATAACATTTTCTGGCTATTTTTGGTTTTCTGTATCAATAAACAAAGTTGCTAAGCATTGCTGTATTGCATTTTACAACTTCCATGCTTATAGTATACCCCATAAATTGGTAATAATTAAGAAAGAATTAATAAATAAGCATATTTTTTAATAAACATTATAGGGAGAACAAGCTGGTGTGATAAGTCATTTAACTAAGAAAAAGGAGCTTTTTCAAAAAAATGCTTGTGGATCTGGTTTCATTCTAACATCAAATTAACATTATCTACATAAATCTAGATTTCATCCTGGCAGTTTTTTCATCTTCCCTTCTGCTCCACTGAAACCGAAAGATGACAAAAGCACACTTATGAGCTTGAAGCATTAGCTACTGAAAGATGCACAAATAAAGCAGCCCTTGACAAACCTAGGAATTGTGTAGAAAACATGTAATGTAATGATCAACCAAATGCAAAATACAGAGAATCATAGAATGGTTTGGGTTGGAACGGACCTTAAAGATCAACTAGTTCCAATCCCCTATATGTTCATTCTTTGTTAGGTACCTTTATATGCAAAAGGGCTTCACCGAATTCTGCCACATCAATATCACTTTCCTGAAACAGAAACACTTAATGAAAAGGTGTTATCAGATGTGAATGGATATGTAAGAAATATGCTCAGAATAACAAGATGTATTCTCACTAGACATGACATTTTGCTTGATAGCATGAATAAATAGTTATATTTCTGTATTCTTTTACTTTCAAGAAGTATTTGTGCTATGCATAAAATATAGAATGGGGATCTTTGCTCATATTCTAAACAGAAATAGAGTTCACCTTGGTCAAAAACTTCATGCGATTTTTCAGTTCATCTAGCTGTTGCTTATGCTCCAGGTAGCGTAACTGCAGGTCTTTGTTCTCTTGCACCAGCTTTTCCTTTTGGTCTTAATGACAAAAAGAAGAATAAAATATTTTACTTAATTCAACATAATTATAAAAATTATAAACCTACTTTTTCATATGAATTAATGCATACATTTTTAAATTTAAAATGTATAAACCAATTTACTTTCTACATAGGGAAATCTTCAGTATTAACAAAGGGATAGAAGACTACTTCCCTTTGATCTGATACAGGTGTGTGTATTAAATAAAAAGCAAACTATCCTTACTTTCATTAAAACGGAACCTACAGTTTGAAAAATCTACACTATGTGTATTTCCAAATATAAAGATATCCCCAACTGAGTACAGCTTCCTGTTTTGGAGGGAGAGAGGAAAGAAAGAAGTAGAATATAAATCTTTGTCAATCTGAATGACTAAACACCATTAAACTTATCGGCAGAGGGTTACACAGATTCTACACAAATACCCACTTATGCATAGCTACATCCACAATGATTGCTCAGTAAGATCTGAGAAAAAAGGATTAGGTGAAATAACTGATTAGTAACAACATACCTTCTCTCACATGAAGAAGTTTTAAAAGCAAGCTTTTCTCAGAATCATTGAGGTTTCTAAGAAACAAAGTACTCTCTCACTTTTCACCCTGGCCAAACTCCTTATTCTCTTGATAATGAAGTTTTTTGCCCGTTCCATTTTTTTCCCTGTGCTTTTTTGAAAGTCTCAAAGTTATAGTCTCACACGATATATTTAAGTACCATGAACTCATATTTTAGGTTAAAATAATGTAAATGTTAACTGTCAACCTGAGGTGCAAGTATTTGCCTTTGAGATTCCCATCTGCACTCATGGGATTTAAGAATCTATTCTACTGCTTTCAATCAAATAGTCCGCAATGTCTTTTTAATGCTGGAATCTTTTCTGTTGACCCTGAGGGCATGATGCACAAGTTAATTCTTTTTACAGAGCAGCTTTGCAGTTTAGAGGCTTAAACTCAGCAGGAAACAGGTGGTCGAGACACTAGTCTCAAGGATTTTGAAATGTTTCAAAAACTGACATCAGGGTAGTTTTAATTTTGCAGTTTATAAATTAAATGACATTTTCACTAAAAATGAATCATCTGCAATGCCACTGCTCCTACACACAGTAGCCTGACTTGTACATGTGTTGGGACCCCACAAGAGTCACTTTCAATTCAAACAGATCATCGCCAGTAAGGTTTTAATTCTCTGCAGTTATGAGGAAAATGCAACGCATTTGTGCAATTGAGAAGAAAACTTAATTAAAACCACTAAAGGCTAAAAATTCACAAGTGAATAAGAGAACAATTGCCTTGTGAATGTGCAGAGAAGGCAAGCCTTCATAAAAGATGGTGAAACACCAGCTATTGAGTCTTCTGGACTCACCCAAACAATTTACCCAAAAGACCTATGTCTGTTGGAAGTCTCCCACAGAGAAAATGAGCCTGTCATGCTGATGTTTCTTTTCCCTACATTATAAACTGAGATCTGAATTGGCACTTTTTCCAGGGATAAGGAAACAAAATATCCCTTCCCAAGGACTTCTATCTCATTGTCATGAATTTTCTGACAACAGCAAGATCAGTCCACTCTTTTTGTGACATGAACCCCAGTGAAGTTTTGCAGTCATTTTTAATATTCATTCACACTTGTGGCTTAAAAAGTTAACTTCAAGCCTGCAAATGGAAGGGAAACGAGCTTTTGTTCAAATCAAGGCAATTTCAACAGCTTGTTGAACGAAAAAGGGCCAATCTGTCAACCGCACAGCTCAGGCTACCTTAGCGCTGTCTGTGTTGCCTCTCCACATTCTCAATACGGTGAATTTCTGTGATCTTAATGAAAGGCATAAACACAAGACATAAGATGGAAAAAGGCAGGAAGAAAGGGAGTAGTTCAGCAATAGCCATTATGGAACAGAAGTGACAGGAGGGTCCTGCCATTCAGTTATCGCATATCACTGCACTGGTTTTCATCAGGAGCAACTCCAACTCTCCATTATTTTTTTCCACTTATAATACTATCAGCACTGATTACAGCATGCTTGGATCAGGATTTGTGTTGTGTGCTGGCTGCTGCTTAGCTTGCTTCCCCTACTTCAATCCAAAGGCTGCAACTTAAGGGGAAGAAGAGAGGGGAGAGAAGAGGCAATTCTCACACTGCTGTTAACCACATCCCACAAGAACAATATCACGACAATATCAGGGGTTTCAAAGGCAAGGCTATGACAGGGACAGAACAAGAAAGAGGGAAATCCACCGCCATGGAGGCTTTGGAAAACACTACACAGCAGCTTGTGTGAGAGGCTACAGAGCCACGAGCGGAAGCAGACTACAGAGCTGCAAATAGCCCTCTGTGTTGATAAGGGCCTTAGAAGACACTGAAGGGACTGTACAATACTGTACATTCTCAGCTGGAATCAAAATGTGTATCGTGCCAATATCTGCAATCCCATTCAAAACCTTAATCTGAATAAACATGCATGGTGTCTTCCACACAAAATATTTGTACCTATTCACAAAACATGAAAATAATTAGAATCTTAATCAGCAAAAGCATCCACATTTGTTCACCTCCTACATAAATTCACGGAAAAATTTCTTCTAGACGGACCAGTACCAACCAGGTAGTAGGGCAGAAGCAAAGAAAACCATCACTGCCTTTTCCTATAAATAGAAAGTACATGCTTCCAAGGCAAATGAGATCAATTTTTCTTACTCTCCCATGATCTACCCACCATCACATGCCATCTCCCCTTCTTCCTTGCCAAACCCACTGTTTGTGAAGGTCCAATTTAGGGCAAGATGACTGCGTTCTTTGTTGCCCCATGGAATAAAACTGGAACTGTTTTTATGCTGATTTTTTTTGTAGTTTTATGGGCAGAAGAATAGTATTTAGGGAGTTAAATATATTTTTTCCTTCTGTATTTCATGCATCATCTTTCACTGACACAGAATAAATATTTGCCCATTAAGACAACTGTGAAAAAACCTGCATCTAATAAATACTGTAGTCTACATAAAACGGTACTATAAATATGACAACAAATGCAGTGAGGCATGAGATTATATTAATGAAAAATAAAGTTTTTAGACATAAATACTAACAACTAAAGACACTGCATGAATTTATGAGAAGTTATACCAATCCTTGCTATAGTAATTGTTTCAACTTAGATTTTGTATTACCAACTATACATTATATATAATATATACACTAACAAATAAAATACATATATTACAATAATATATATTTATATATAATAAAATACATATAATAACATATACACCAACTATACACTATATATATTTTCTCAGCCTTTTGAGACTTGCATGAAACAACACTCTCAGAAAGATACAATGAATATGATCCAAACAGATATTGTAATTCATGGCTGAGAATCTGGAGATATTCAAAATACAAAAAACACAAGAATAAATGACTAAGGGAATCGGGGCAGGGGAAGGATGATAAACCACCTGCAAATACCATATCCTAAAATAAAAAACCCACAGGCAAATATAGTCAAAATGTGAAATAAGTTATTCTGCTTTCTGCCTAAATATATTTCTTTTAGGTATTAAAAATGCATTATGAAGTTATGGACGGAAAAATACTACTAAAAATTAAAATTGAAATTACATGATCACTTCAAAAGAGAAAACTGGAGGAGGACATGGAAAAGGGCAAGATGATGTTAGTCCCTGTAGCATTAAGAGTTTTCAAGACTTCATTTATTTTAACATCTTTCTTAGTCCTGGAAAAGAAGTTTTGCAAAAAAGATTAACATGCCAAGCTACCAAGCTTAGACAAGTCACTATTTCTACACTAGTTCCAGGCAGTAGGTTAAGGCAAACAGTACTCCAGTTTTCCTGCTGAATTGAAAGGGATGTTCAGCCAAGACAGGTATGCTGAAGTGTGTGACTGAAGAAACTTATACTTCCTAAGTTTTGTTAGACAAGCTGTAATTAAATCCTAGATACAGGCCTTGAAGGGTGCTACAACATCTACTCAATCTGCCAGTATGTTCACTTCAACAGAAATGGAAAGTGTAGTAACCTGGTGATCCAGTTTAAGAGTATATGAAGCCAATCTGGATGGGGTGGCAAAGTCTTGCCACTCAGGCAAGGACAGAATGACAGAACATGGAAGGTGTTGACCGATTTTCCACATTCATCTTAGCCAAACAGTAGTATGGTCTATAACATTTTCAAGCTCTTAGTTATCACTTTAAATTATGAATTGAACATGAGCCGGCAGTGTGTGCTTGCAGCCCAGAAAGCCAATCACATCCTGGGCTGCATCAAAAGGAGCATGACCAGCAGGTTGAGGGAGGTGATCCTGCCCCTCTACTCTGCTCTCGTGAGACCTCACTTGGAGTATTGTGTGCAGTTCTGGTGACCTCAACATAAAAAGGACATGGAACTGTTGGAACAAGTGCAGAGGAGGGCCACGAGGATGATCGGGGGACTGGAGCACCTCCCGTATGAAGACAGGCTGAAAACATTGGGGCTGTTCAGCCTGGAGAAGGAAGAGAAGGCTGCGTGGAGACCTCATAGCAGCCTTCCAATACCTGAAGGGGGCCTACAGGGATGCTGGGGAGGGACTCTTCATTAGGGACTGTAGTGAGAGGACAAGGGGCAACGGGTTCAAACTTAAACAGGGGAAGTTTAGATTGGATATGAGGAAGAAATTCTTTACTGTAAGGGTGGTGAGGCCCTGGAATGGGTTGCCCAGGGAAGTTGTGAATGCTTCATCCCTGGTGGCGTTCAAGGTGGGGTTGGACATAGCCTTGGATGGCATGGTTTAGCGGGAGGTGTCCGTGCCCATGGCAGGGGGGCTGGAACTAGATGATCTTAAGGTCCTTTCCAACCCTAACTATTCTATGATTCTATGACTGCATAATCAAGGTGTCATTAGCTACTGTCTCTGTCAATATGACATAAGTTTGTATTATTATAGCTTAAGGCATCTTATTTATTTTAGTATCACTTAAGGTTAATTTTGTAAACACTTGCTGTGGTCAAGTAAAATGTTTAAATATTTAATGTGGTATTTGAACTCAGTAGAGCTACTTGAATCTGAATGGTAAGTATGTGCCAAACTCAAGCCATAATTATAAGAATTATTCACAACATATTGGCCTACTTCATTCTATTAGATTGTTCACAGAAATTTACCATTTAAAAATACACATTTGAAGAATCAACTCTAAAAATACTTAGTTTACTTACTGCCTGTCCTCTCATTTTATAAACTTTGCTGCCACAGTATTTCACAGTACTGAGATAAAAAAAAGAAAGCACTGCAAGGTCTTAAAGATCCGGTGAGAAGTTGTCTTATGGCATAGGAAAAACACATATGAGATAATCTGTTCAGTATATTTAATACAGTAATACAATTTTCTTCTAAATGTACATAGCTGTAAATAAAGATTAGTGTGTACTGAAAATGTAAAAAAAAAAATCCGAATTCACAAGGTTGAAAGACAATTAATGATAAAATTAAACAATGATAAACAATAAAAATAATTAATGTTCAAGGGCTGATACAGGCTTCATGTACCTTTATACAGTAAATAAAATAGTGGTTTATAATTTGACAGGGTCTGTCAGATAGTCCTCTTTTCCATAAGAATTTTCAATGTAAAGAAGTGGAGAAATACGGAATAAAGAGTAAATATTAACCCAACAGATGAACATTGAATGCAGCTGGAGTTACACGATCCTCATTCAGCACAAAACCTGTACTGGATCAATTTTTGTACTTAACAGCTAGTCATGACTTAAGCACACTGATCAACTTAAAACAGCAGCTCTGAAATAACCAACATAACTCTTCTGGGCAATATACCCGAACTCCAACACAGGAGAATCTCACATAATGACAAAACAATAATTATTATAGAAATATACCTCTTTCTACTTTGATCTTGTCAAGGATTTCATTTTTGTCTGCTAAATCAGTCTCCAGTTTAGCAATTTGCAGTTTCAGTTGCTGTTCCTTTAATTTCCATTGCTGTTCATGGGTCATACTGAAGACACTGCGATAAAACATGTGGCATATGAAAAACTTTTAGAAATTAGCTTCACAGAATATAATAAAGAAAAAAGCTTTTAGTGGCATAGAGACCACAGTCATCATGTCTCAGGAATTAAGTAAACATATGCTGGTCTGCTGCTGTTGAAACCAAGGCGCCTTTCTCAGGCTGCGGTTGAAAAACATGAAAGAGTGTGTGGGATGAGCAAAGGAACTGGCCTCAATTTAGAGCTCCAAAATCAGAAAAGTTGGCAGCATGCAACATTTGTGGGACTAGAAAAGGAATTCAGATGCATATCCCAGAGTAATCTACAATTCCAAATCTCAGCAACTGACAACTGACAAAACTGTTCTTTCCACATACAAAACCTCTTAATGTAGAGAACCGGGATCACCCACCTGATTTCTTTCAAATCTGTGAAACATGCAGAGCCTAAAGTCAGTTGCCCGTTCAAAGAAATGTTGACCACAAAGTGACAACAGTTTTCTCATACTGTAAAACAACAATTCTGACACTGATTAAGAAGCACATATGAGGTAATATTTCTCCTACTTTGAGGAACAAAAAACAGAGGTGGGCAAGAAATTAGAATAACTCTTCTGCCTGTAACATATTATTTACTTAGAAGTCACCAATCCCTGTGCAATAAGGATTGCATGGACATAGAATTAGAACTGCTGAAATCACAACAAAATGTATAACTCTGTCTGAAATCAAATTAAGTACATCACATAATTTACAGTAGGTAAAAAGAATAAGCAACGCAATGTGCTTTCATGTAATTTAGACAATGAGTGCTATGGTCTTCATATTATTACTAGTCAATACTTGCATTCCTGTTGTCTGGAAAATTGTCTTTCATCTTAACCAATCACAAATCAGTTTATTCAGTTTTGTACTCTTTGAAAAATCAGAAATTGTACAGTTTTCTTAGAAAAACAGAGTGAGTTCCTCTACTTTTCACATCGGTGAAGCTCAACAGTTAAAAAAAAATATAAATCTATAGCTAAATAAAAAAGTGTTCTGGTATCTGTCCGTCAATTTATCTCTCCCAGATATTTATGCAACAAAAGCCTCAACCAAACAGAGAAGAAGAAAATATCACAGGACAGTCCACATAGCTTTACCTACTGTAGATGCTGACTGAAAGAGAACTGTCTGTTTCGATGGCTATGACTACATAAAGTGCACTCAGTACACAGAAGTGCATTTTTTATCTAATATATTTGAAGAATGGCCTTAAGATTAAAGAAAAAAATATTACAGCATGAACTGTGGACTCGGAAGTATATGGCAAGAGTTATATTCTTGATTTGTGATCTTCATAAAACCAGTTCTATTTCTCTGTATTTTGTCTTTTTCTCATACTGTATCTAATCTTACCTATATATACAGTTCTCTAGGCATATACCATCTTACAGTGTGATAGTGTCTTTTACAGCACACATGACCTTAAGCAATGCTTCTAAGTCCTACATTAATACTTACTTCACTCTGCTATAATTTTGGAGACAATGTGCAGCGAATATAATGCACTGAACCCACATTCATTTCCGTAATACTGCACAGCTACAGAAGAGACACAGGGTGTTCTGTAATACTTAGACTTACCACTCTTCAAAGTTCGATTGGCTCCCGTAAGGAAAGAGTAAATCTTAGCAAGATGCCAAATACCCTTAGTTACCACACTTCTGAACATGTTTTAAAATTTTAATGACCATGATACCTAGTTACATACGCACTTGTTAACTTAAGGTACAATTCACAGAATCATAGAATAGCTAGAGTTGGAAAGGATCTTAACATCATCTAGTTCCAACCCCCCTGCCATGGGCAGGGACACCTCCCGCTAAACTGTGCCACCTAAGCCTCTGTCCAACCGGGCCTTGAACATCGCCAGCAATGGAGCACTCACAACTTCCCTGGGCAATCCATTTCACTGTCTCACCACCTTCACAGTAAGGAATTTACTCCTTATATCCAATCTAAACTTCCCTTGTTTAAGTTTGAACCCATTACCCCTTGTCCTCTCAACACAGTCCCTAATGAAGAGTCCCTCCCCAGCATCCCTATAGCCCCCCTTCAGATATTGGAAGGCTGCTATGAGGTCTCCACGCAGCCTTCTCTTCCTTCTCCAGGCTGACCAGACTCAACTTTCTCAGCCTATCTTCATACAGGAGGTGCTCCAGTCCCCTGATCATCCTCGTGGCCCTCCTCTGGACTTGTTCCAACAGTTCCATGTCCTTTTTATGTTAAGGACACCACAACTGCACACAATACTCCAAGTGAGGACTCATGACAGCACAGTAGAGGGGTAGGATCACCTCCTTTGACCTGCTGGTCACACTCCTTTTGATGCAGCCCAGGATTCTTTCACATCAAGATGTAGCTACACATTAATTTAGGTTTTCAAAAGGCTACTCTGGTAGAAAAACCATTAACAATTACTCTGATAGTAATTCGGATTTTAAGATGTTTAAATGAGGAACACTGTGGAAGACAGATTTTACTCAAGCCTATCATGCTAATGTTTCTGTCAGTTTGAATTGAGTTGACTTCTGACATTTTCTTCCTTTGAATTTTAGGATTACTTTTACTTGAACTCATGTGGAATTTCTTTCACATTTACTGTATTTCAGTGGAGTTGGAGCCATCTGGGTAACTATAAATGGTCAACCACATCTGGCACCATTTCCTTTGGCGGGGGTTTAAGCATCGCTAGATTTGCATTACAAGGTCATATGAAAACAATTACACCAAACCTTTTATCCAAACAAATTGTTTTCTTGGATACTGACTACATAAGAGTCAATTGACAAATTCATATTTGTTCTTCATAAACTTTTCAGATCTAGCTCATCAGTCTTGCCTTTGGCAAAATTCTGATCAACTTCAAATGAATTTCCCAAAAAATAACATTAGCAAAGACTGGGTTTATGCCTCTTTTTCTCCATTAGAAAAAAAAAAAAAAAAGGAAGTATTTATTAATTATCCGGCACCTGTGGACACTGGCCTATCCACTGCTAGCAACAGGTTAGCTGTAGTAAAGTCACATTGTTCAAATGGGCAACAGAACATGCTGGCCATGAAACAACAGTTACAATTAAATGAGCCATTTTTCCTCCTCATTTCTTGTTACCTATACAGTAATATGGAATGATGAAACATGAATCAAAGTTTAAACAGGAATATATGCAAAAGATAGATATTTTTAGGCGAAAGAAAAGCCATGTGTAGATCACTGTTATGACAGAAATAAAATATCACAATCAGAAATATCTACAACATGATCAGACTTCAGAGAAATCTACAATGAACTTAAGCAAGACCAACTGCCCCTATACAAAACTCTAAATACTGTGATTATACAACTGCTACAACTCACATGTAAAAAATGCTTTATACTCACTTCTTCCTACTGTAATTTTTAACTTCGCTACAGAAAGTACAAAAAGTTTAGTAAATATTGTAATAATATTGCAAACAAGATTTGCTATCACTCACATTGTCTTTAGTAATCCGTATTTTTTGACAGACATCACACTAACAAAACAAACTTTAAGAGGTGAAGAATTCTGGTATGAGAAAAGACTTCAAGCATTTTGCCTGCTTTCCAAGGCAATTATTAGCTCTAGGCCATTTATCTTATTTTCTAACCTTCTTCAATACAAAAGTCATGGTTTTACAATAAAGGAAAAGCTCACTTCAAGGTAATATTTTTCCTTTAATATGCCTGTGGCAATTGACTATTATTACTTCTTTTTTGTACCAGAGAATTTCTGAATCATATCTGCCAATGTATTCTGCATTGTATGCACTGCTGATTCAGTTCATACAGCTTACTATGCATAGGAACTTTTGTAAAAGCTCACATAAACTCAGACAAAAGTTTGAAGCACAAGCAGTAGAAATGAAATGTTAGCTATTACCAAAACAAACAAACCACCCCTCAAAAATAAACACTGGAGAAGATAGCAAATATCAGACTTTACATAGGTCCACTAAGAAGTGCTGCAAGAACTTATACAAAAAGTTCAAAACCCCATTTTCCCCAAATAAAATAACAAATAAAATAAAACCAAAGGAATATATGTCTACATAGATGTATTCTTCTTTCAACAATAACCCTAAAAAAGTTATTAGAAATTAAAATAAGAAATATTTTTGTTGATGCTCAAAATAGACATTCACTTTTTAATTAGATTTTTTTAAAAAGCAACTTATTATTTTTGTATACAAGTCCATGGGACCAGAAGAAATCCATCCACGGGTCCTGAAGGAGCCGGCAAATGAAGTTGCTAAGCCACTGTCCATCATATTTGAAAAATTATGGCAGTCAGGTGAAGTTCCCGATGACTGGAAAAAGGGAAATATAACCCCATTTTTAAGAAGGGGAAAATGGATGAGCCAGGGAATTACAGACCAGTCAGTCTCACCTCTGTGCCTGGCAAAATCTTGGAGCGGATTCTCCTGGAAGGCATGCTGAGGCACATGAAAACCAACAAGGTGCTTGGGGACAGCCAGCATGGCTTCACTAAGGGGAAATCCTGCCTGACCAATTTGGTGGCCTTCTATGAAGGGGCTATGGAACTGATGGACAGGGGCAGAGCAGTTGATGTCATCTACCTGGACTCGTGTAAAGCCTTTGACATTGTCTCCCATGACATCCTTCTCTCTAAGTTGGAGAGACATCAATTTGATAGGTGGACCACTCGGTGGATAAAGAACTGGCTGGATGGCCGCACGCAAAGAGTTGTGCTCAGTGGCTCAGTGTCCAGCTGGAGACCAAGAACGAGTGGTGTCCCCCAGGGATCGGTGTTGGGACCGGTCTTGTTCAACATCTTTGTGGGTGACATGGACAGTGGGATTGAATGTGCCCTCAGCAAGTTTGCCGATGACACCAAGCTGTGTGGTTCGGTTGATATGCTGGAGGGTAGGAATGCCATCCAGAGGGACCTTGACACGCTTGTGAGGTGGGCTGATGCCAACCTGATGAAGTTTAACCATGCCAAGTGCAAGGTCCTACACCTGGGTCAGAGCAATGCCAGGCACAGCTACAGGTTGGGCAGAGAAGAGATTCAGAGCAGCCCTGCGGAGAAGGACTTGGGGGTGTGGGTTGATGAAAAAATGAACATGAGCCGGCAGTGTGCGCTTGCAGCCCAGAAAGCCAACCGTATCCTGGGCTGCAACAAAAGGAGTGTGACCAGCAGGTCGAGGGAGGTGCTCCTGCCCCTCTACTCTGCTCTTGTGAACCTCACTTGGAGTATTGTGTGCAGTTCTGGTGTCCTCAACATAAAAAGGACATGGTACTGTTAGAACAGGTCCAGAGGAGCGCCACGAGGATGATCAGGGGACTGGAGCACCTCTCGTATGAAGATAGGCTGAGAAAATTGGGGCTGTTCAGCCTGGAGAAGGAAGAGAAGGCTGCGTGGAGACCTCATAGCAGCCTTCCAATACCTGAAGGGGGCCTATAGGGATGCTGGGGAGGGACTCTTCATTAGGGACTGTGTTGAGAGGACAAGGGGTAATGGGTTTAAACTTAACCAGGGGAAGTTTAGATTGGATATGAGGAAGAAATTCTTTACTGTAAGGGTGGTGAGGCCCTGGAATGGGTTGCCCAGGGAAGGTGTGAATGCTTCGTCCCTGGTGGCGTTCAAGGTGGGGTTGGACATAGCCTTGGATGGTATGGTTCAGTGGGAGGTGTCCCTGCCCATGGCAGGGGGGTTGGAACTTGATGATCTTGAGGTCCTTTCCAACCCTAACTATTCTATGATTCTATGATTCTATGATTATTTTGAGAGTATTAGAGCAAACATGGAAGCTGCTGCTTTTCAACAGAACAGATGAAATGGATGACCATAAAAGTTTCCATATACACCTACTGATATGATGAACTGTAGCATGAATATATGCATACTTGTTCACAACACACAATACTCACATCCAAGCACACAGCATACGAAGGCCTATTAAACAGGTCAGGAATCAAGTTTTGTATACACAAAACCCATAACTTACCTGTTATGCAGCTTATCATAGTCTTCCCTCAAGAGTTCCTTCTCTTTTTCTAGATCAATTATTCTTTCCTGTAACTAAAACAAAGGAGAAAGCTTCAAGAAATGCACAGCACAAACCAAAACTACAATGCAGGTGTAAAGACAAATAGTTAATATTTTGTCAGGCTTTCATTTGTTCTTTTTATACAACAGTACCTTAGAAGCTTCCAAATAACACTTCTTTTTCTTAACACATGGATTTACTTTGGCCCAGACAGTCCTTTTCATATGAACCTGAGACTAACACGTCTAGTTGAACAGTAGCTATAAACAGATTCTGTCTTATGGAAAAAAAAAAAAAAATCAAAAAATCCATAGGATTAAAGATTTCTATTTCCACTTTAGTGAGTGTTAATATTAGCTAGTTAATGGCTTCTGTACAGTAAATATTTTCTTAATAGACTTTACTGAAGCAAAAAATCCTTGCTTTCGAAATACTCACAAAAGGATATGGTTCTAAAAATACGACATGCTTTAACCCCTAAGATACACCCTACATGCATTACAACAAAGAAAAAATAAGTATGTGAGAAAACCCCAAATAAGTTTGCAGGCTCTTACTCCCCTTATGTTGAAGAGAATGAGGAATAAACCACTTGATTTTTAGCCCTATCTCTGGGTGACTGTTACTGATGAGAGTCTCTGAGAGCCATTAGACAAAGACACAGAACTGACTGATCTGACTGCTGAGTAAGATGTAATGCTACACTATACTGTAATTAAATTGGACCGAAATAATACTAAAACACTAGCAATATGTGTTCAATAAATCAAGTATTATAATTTTTTCCATTTAACAAACCACTTATTTAGTATCAGAATTGACATGAAATCCTATACTTTAACCTCAAATATTGTCCAACCACTGCCCCAGTGATTATGTGGTACAGGGACCAGGTATGGTTAATGATTTTATGAAATGCAAGCAGCAACCACAAGTTGCTTTTACAAGGACTGTTTATATCTCCACAACTAGAAGATATCCCATGGTTACTTTCCCCTTATCTATGTGTGCTTCCTAAAGCAGATTCTAGCTCTCTTGAAGACAATCTCACCTCTTCTGTCCTTCGGTTTGAAATGGTTATGGATTGCAGCTCTTTTTCAAGATGAAGGCACTTTAACCGCTCCTCTTTCAGCTGTAGATTCAGTTCATCACCTTTTGCTATTAAGGCATCATAGCTAGCTTTTAAGTTCTTTTCGTTCTATGAAAAAAAAAATAAAGGAAAATCAGGAAAAAAAAAAAAAACCAACCCAAAACATACTTAGTCGAATGTTCAAACATTGCATATTCAACATGGGGTCTCTAATGGCAGTATTTAATATATATTCTCATTGTGGACAACAGGAGACACTCTTGAACTACATAACTGAAAACAACTTTCATTGTATATGGTCAGGAGAAGGTGGCATTCTTGTAGCTCTCAGGAACATTAAGCCCTTAGTTCAGTCATGATGAAAACAACCAAGAAATACATCTGTTAAGCAATTAAAAGATTTTGGTGTGGTTACAGTGGTTAGACATGCTGACCAAAAGCACTGCAGTAGCAAGCGAAAATGAATGTTGACCTCAGTTGTGTTAATCTCAGAGTTTGCCACAGCTTTGTTAACCCTTAATTGTAGATATAGAATTGTTTCATAATCCTAATGTGTTCAGTTCTATTTCCCTGCTGGCACTAATTTAACGAGGGACTTATAAGTTCTTTCCTTTTTTTTTTTTTAAGAAAACAAAAACATTTTAATTTACTTCTATGGATTATATTAAAGCACATTTAACCAATTTTAATATTAAATGGAAGATGCTGATAGAACCTCTGTTTCCAGAATATTAGTTAATATTACACAGCCTGCATTCCACAATGCTTTAATAAAGGTTCATTCATTAAGAATTTAAATGTAGATCACATTCAAAGTATGACTTAAAACAGCCCAAAAGCTAATCTCCTGTTTAATAAAATGATCACTTGGAAATTTATGTCATATATATGTATGAATATAGATAATGTTTTATGATGTAGAAAGAAAAAAAGTTAGCTTCATTTTTTCCATACAATACTCCTACAAAGTGGTTAAATGAAGAAACTGAATGTGAACCTTTACAGGTTGTTTAGGTTCACATGCAGTCCAATTATCTTAGAAACAAAACCCCCACAGAAAACCTAATCACTATCTTGATCTCCAGCCTTTCATATCTCAATTCTTAGGAAGAAAAATATCATGGAGAATAAATAATATTAGTAGTCAGCCTTAGAGAAATAATGAATTGTATTACTCATAAATTTATAAGTCTTTCTCTAGTGCTCCTCTTGCTCTGTTCTATAGCTGTGAACTGTATTTCAATAACTTCAAAAAAAAACACACCTTAAAAATCATTCTTTTTACTCTTTTCATTTCTCTCCAAATTTCTTTCCTTTCTACCCAAAATCAGAACCCTTACTGTCTCTAGCCCTTCCAACTGTCCAAGTGAACTCATGTTTTCCTCCTCATCTCTCAGCTTCAATTTTTTCCTGAAGTTTTGCTATTTCAATAACTTGTTTCACTTCAACCCATGATATTTGAAGAAAAAAGCGCCCACAACCCCAAAACACTTTACAAAGCTGCTTTCATAGACCATTTCACTCTCTTTTCTTAATTTCCAAAAGATTCAAAAACAAACTTAATACTCGTATTTACTCTACCAAACCATCTCATTAAAGCACTAAAAATATCCTCCTGAAAAATTCCCTTGCTTTAACTTTGTTCTAGTCCTTCTGTATTTCTGCTACTCTCCTGATCATTTTGAACTAACCCTCGTCATTAAGGGAACCACGACTTCACCCTCATTATTGCTTTTAGTTTTTTGTTGCAAAATGCATTCTTTACATGGATATTCTTCTATATCTAAGTGCTATATCAGCAATTTTTTCAATTATGCCCAAACAGTTTTCTCTCCTGCTCTTCCTGGAATATTCCAAGACTCAGGTCATGGCAACAATCGGGATGATGACTTTAATATTTCTAGTCTGGACTTTTTTATCTTCGGGAAACATGCCTTGATATTGTTGTTAATTAGAAATAACTCACTTAAAGAAAATGGATCTGCACCTCCTAGAAATACTGCACAAATGAACATAAGCTGCTCCCAGTCACAGTTGTGGAATTGTTGTACCAGCTGTTCACAAGAATGAACTCTGTAGTATTTAAAACTGTTGCAAATCTGCCAACCTGTGCAACTATTACAAATTATGAAATCCTGAATGTTCAGTCTGTAACTGAAGGAAACAAGTATACCAATGGCATCAAATATATAATCCAAACTATTTCAGCGTCCTTTGTTCTTTTAAACACATTGTACAACTCCTTCACTCAACTGGGTACACTGAAATTCTTTACCAACAAAATGTCCTGCAAATGTTTGGTAGCAAGACCAACTTCAATATGATTAGATGCAGTAGGATTCTAGGCTCTCATTCTGTGGTTTCACATTTTCGGTTGACTCAAATTCAAAGATGAACATAGGGGAATTATACAGGTTTCAATCGGTACAAGCTTAAAGCAAATGACAATGAACACAACAGGCACAAAAAAAAAATCAACATAAAAATACTAAAAACTGTTCTGTTTGGAAGTACATGCCCTCTAAATGAGAAATTTTGGATATTACAGTTATTCACATTCAGTAGACAGGTTTCAAAAAATTGGACAACCGTTGCATCCATTATCTTGTTAAAAAACAAAAAAAAAAAAAAAAAAAAAGAGAGAGACAGCAAACTTACTCATCCTGTTCAAAATTTCAGCTCTCATTGTGAATATTAGAAACAACATCTTCGAACACCACTTTGAATCCTAGGCATGTGTTTCTATTCGGCTGCTGCCAAGAAAGAGCATAACTACTTGGTGTTTGCGGTAAATTACCAAAAAGTTGCATATGATTTAAAATGGAACAGCTTACTTCTTGCTTTCTGTTTAAGAACACAAAAAGCCACATGAAACCCGTCTCCCCTGGAATTTTCATTCTACATAGCTCACCCCGTGAAAAATTAAATTTCAGCTATTAACAGAAGTGCTGCTCTGGCAAAGAAGATACAGGTATCACACTGAAGTGCGGAGGGAACCAAAGCAAAACAAAGAAACAGAAAAACAAAGAGGAAAAAGGAACAAAACAAAAATCTAACGGCACAAATGTTATTTAGCATGCTACAATAACAAGAAGCAGGCAGCAGCAAGAGTTTACAAGTATATCTAAGCGCTTTCACCTCAGAAGGCTAAGATACTTTAGAAAGCTCCATTGTACACAGTACTCCTGCTCACAGGATTCTCCCATTTCCAAGTCATTCTCATACTACCTCTGTCTGTATGCACATGAAGTTCTCCAAAAACACAAGAGAAGTAGCAGACAAATGCTGTATAACTAAAGCCGACTTGGAGTCTACCATACAATTGCATGTGCTGGTGATATTTTCATAAAACCGCTCTTGTTAGAACGAAAATGCATTGCTTACAGTAGCCCTCAAATAATTTCCATGAACTTACAAGCACATTTTATTTAACCCCTAACATCAAAACTCTCATCAGTCAAATCTCTCCAACTTTATCAAAGACTGATATAGTGAGGGGGGTCTGGTACCCTTTCTTTGGTAAATCAGTATATGTAAGTCAAAGCACACTCTTTAAACGGCCAGGAATCTCTTTTGATAGCCAGACAACTCAGCTCATTCTCCACAGTCTGCCTGGGATAGCTTTGCAGAAAAACATCTGTAAGACCTGCTAGACTCTTCTGTAAGAAATAAAAAAGTTCAAATTTATTACTAAAAATCTCTAATCATTTGGAGTAGTTTGGGTGCAATAAATTATGTGGTTCATTTTCACGTACGTAGTACTGACTCAGAATCAAGAACTGTGTATATTTATTTTCCATTTTTGCATGCTTATGTGATGAGAGTAAAGGAATGTCACTGACCAAATTGCAATTACCTCCTGAAGCTGGAGAAATTTTCCTTCTGCTGCTGAAAGAGCGTTGCTTTTCTCAACCAACTGTTTACGGACCTTGATCATTTCCACATTGTCCCGAATGTTTAGCCTTCGAAATTGTATTAAAAAGAAATTCATCATGAGCTTAGAGATACAAAGTAAATTATCTAATTGTTTTTGTTTTGATAGGTTGAAATCCTTTGCAGATCATAACACATCTGAGAGATTAGTGTGTAATACCCGAATTAATTTCTTCTTCCATAATCCACATCACAGAATTTAGGCAAATAAACATTCTACCACATAATGACAGAGTTCCAATTAATAAATATATACATCACTGGTCATTGTATCAAACTATATGACAGGAAAACAATCCTATTCCTACAGAGATTATTTGTTTTACATTCACTTGTTTTCCACCTTCCAAAGTACCTGTTGCCACTAGATTACCGTTATAGGCCAGTAGATTACCAGTTGAGTTTAAACCGATCAAATACTGCTATGAAAAAGCAACTTAGTAATTTATACTATAAAAACTTAAGGTTGGCAGTCAACAAGCTGCAGGTGTGTCTAAACTACAGGAAAATCACTGAACGTCCATGAAGCTGTTATATATTGTTACAACTCAAAGATTAATTTGGGAAAGTACTGTTCAATAGACAGGATGCTTAAAATAATTCACAATTTAGATAAATATTTATTTAGATGTCTTCCCTTACTTCAGTGAAAACTAAACCCCATTATTTTCACAGCTTCTTCAAGTCTGGGAAGAGAAACCAATTCTGATTTGTATTAATATAAAATATGATGAAATCAGAATACATCTTTAGCATTTGAAAAGGTAATTTCTGTTCCAATATTTACCTATTTTAGACATATTGGACAAATTGTTACAATGCCATGCTGGAGCAAGAAAATTTACTACAAAGCTTACACATCTGTAAACCAGCTGAGTACATGAAATACTTTCCTTTTATTCTGTAAAATATCTGTTGTGTTTTGGCATTGCCCAGTTAACTGTCCTTACACAGAAGATAAACACACTCACTAACCTGAGATCTTCCCCAAGAAACAGCCCTAATGCAACACTAAATATCATGTGTCTAAAACATGTTATTTACGTAAATTAAAGTTGTGGTGAGAATAGACACCAGCACTGCCTCATGCTAGCTATCTAAAAGCTAATGTAATGGTACATTTTTATTAATCTTGTTCCACACATCAAACAAAAGGCTCTTATGCCTTCAAAGGCTTTTTCTTCCCCCCTCTCTCTCCCTTTCTCCCTTTCTTTTTTAAGCAGGGGGCCTTTTTTTTCCTCTTTTTAGTAGAGAAAGGAGCAGATGATAGTGAAATTTATGACGTACAGATGTAAACCCCATGGCTTCTGACAATCAACATTAACTATTTTTTCAACAGTGAATGCAAGCATTTGATTTAAACAGATTTGGGGCACTGATATCATGAAACAAATTATTCAAATTCAGAAGTGAAAAATCACTTTTTATTTGGACCATTTCTATTCTGACAATGAAAGGAGTATTTATCTCATGAAGTTTCTAGCTACAGAAAATGTGCAATTAATTTATTATTGGTGCACTACATCGATCACAGTCTCAACTCTCATTGCAGTTTACAGCAACAACTATTTTTTTACAGAAATTTTACAATACATTACTTATTTATTTACACAAAATATGTCTAAAAACATCCAATGCATCTAGGTACATGACAAAAAACTTGCTGTTGAAGAAAAAAATCGTTTCAGATTTTGTGGGCAAGCAAAAGCTTTTTGAGGAAGATTCTGCTGGGAAGATTAATTTTTCTATAAATGAAGTCACAAAACAGTAGAATAGAATAGAGATTGATTATCTACACAGCTTTCTCCCTCCCAGGTCATTGATTCATTCTGCTTCTAGAACATTGGCCCAGATGTTCTGGTATAACTTTAAAATAGGGGTTATATACAGATCTGATATAAAAGTCAATGCTACCTTTATTTTGCTCAAAGAGTAACAATACAATATATAAGAATAAAGATGGACTAAGACAGCACATTCATTATTTTCTCTGTTGCCAAAAAAGCCAAAAACTCTGCCACATAGTCTGAAAACATGGGGGTAGGCCTGGAGCAGAAGTTAAAAAAGGAACCAATAACCCTTTACAGGAAGTAACCTGAATTAATGGGCATACTGATTTAGCTCTAGAACACCTACCCCAAGTGCAGAAATAAGGAACATGAACTCTATCCTTCCACTCTAAACCTCATCTTAAAAGTGGGTTAAAAAGTTTGAAATTGGAAATTAAGTTAGGAGAAAGTGACTCATTAAAAAGCTAAGAATTATGTTTGAGGTTAATGTCTGAAGTATACCAAAGAGACAGTCTCTTTTCCAGACCTCTTATCATTTGGATTAAAAGCATGCAGAGTGGGATTCCAGTACCATGCTGGGGACCAACTGCATGGGAATGGGCACCAGATAGCAACCTAAACCAGAAAGAAATGATTAAAGAAAGGATCTTGACCTGCACTGTACAAATATATGCCAGTAAATCACAGATGGCTAAGCTAATAAAATAGAGGTCTAATTAAACCACATCCCTTGCATCTTGTCTTTGCTTCTCTATGAGCAGGACATGGATATAATACTGAGACTACTTTTAAAAGAGTCCCGTAATTGCATCAGCTGGACCAGTGACTCATAAACTTTCCATATTTACCTTCAGAACAAGAAAAACAAGCAAGTATAAAAATATCACCACATCTCAGAACCACTTACCCTGTGTCTTGAAAAAGAAAAGTTTTCTAGGATAGCAGTTCTCAATCACCAACACATCAGTGGTCAAGATAAATACACAGACTCCCAAGCAGAGAAGTAAAGAATGGAATATCAATGTGCAGTACTCCTCTCATTCTATGATGCTTAGGAACTACGAACAGAATTGTATGTTGATATACATTCTGTTCTTTCCTTTACCTCCTATTTCTTACAAGAAGTCAAATATAAAGGGGTAAAAAGCCCAACAATATTCACCTTCTAGTAGCACCTTCATGTTGTAATTCACAGTATACTTGCAAAAAACCAAAATATTAACATTGCATCAATAGCTTTAACATTGAAGTTCAGGGTTTTTTTTAAATACCAATAAAAAATTCTGTATTTGTTTGCCTGGCTGAAGAGCTAGACATAAAAAAAGTCAGGATCCTTAGGTAAACTGGTTAGATATGAAAAATCATATTGGAAATTGCAAATATAAGGTTTTTTTATATGACATGTCTATTGATTAGAGATGATTTAGCAAATTCATATACATGCTGTAGTATCTCAAAACCCTTTAGACAATGTAGTGTGATTAACGTGTTCCACATTCTAATCTAGGTCCACAATGCTAACACAGAAGTTGTAAGTGTATCAGATACGATACTCCTGTCCAAAAACCCACACACTTAATAGACTTGATTCCAAAGCTATGTTGCAGCAGAAAATGCCAAAAGAATTAAAAACTGCAGGTAAGTTTTTTCACTTAAAAAACCCCAACCACAAAAAAACAAAAACAGGCGCACACATACCTGTTTCATAAACCAAATACTTGTTTCACAAATGCATTTTGGGTAGATTTGACAATGTTTTGGGGAAAGTACTATGAGCTATTAAGGCATCTGAAGCTAGCTGCTTGCAAAATGTGGTTGTTTAGACATAATGTTTTACCTTGTGCACTGGTCATCACAGAACTTAAATCATGAGATTATTATGGTTTCGGCGATCTTTAATTTAAAAACAGTCAAGCCAAATGCAGTTAAATTTTGTAAGAAAAGTTAAGAAAATATGTTCACTCTAACAAGCCACACATCAAGTTTCTCCCTTAAATCACAATTAAATCAGAATTACGCATTCTTGAAATAATCCCCAATCTCTAATGAAATATTGAAAAAAACATTGATTGCAGCCATGTTACAATAATCATCTCGAGGAGTACACTGCATATGAACTCAGCTCTGTTATGTACCTCTTGTGAAGTCATACGGAAACTGTAGTGAAGCTGCAAAGGCAGCTTTAAAATATTACTGTATTTCTTGCGGGTAGACGACTCAAGATAACTACTATCTCCTTCCCTTACTGCTGATGGATCAACAATTATTAACTGTGGCTACTTCATTGCTTGGAAACTACAGCTATTCTAATTACAAGAACTTCTTAATCATGCAGCAGAATAAAGAATACTTTCCTAAATGTTGAAAGCAACCTGATTTTGTTAACACCAGGCTGAGATCAAATGGTGCTACAACATGAAGATAGGTGGAAACACGTAAGTCTTTTTGGCAACATACAGTCTCTAAAGAATTTTAACAGATGAACTGTCTTTAAACAGTAATATACCTAGACAACAGCCAAGTTTACTTTCACAAAACACAAGAAAAAGTTGAAAATTGTACAAGAATTCAAAGACATAAGCTACAAAGACAAAATCAGATGGCCTTATCAGTCAACCAAATTTCCCTTTTTTCCTCCAGTATTTTATGATTGACAGTTTCTTCTCTGCTGAAGGAAAGAAGATTAAAAATAAGAATTACATAGAATATAAATCTATTTGTGTAATAAAACAGCTAATACAGATTGTTCAAGGGAGCAGTTGCAAGACTTCCAAGAAAGCAAGCTAATGAAAATCTCCAAAAGATAATATGTATAGGTACCTATGTTTGCAGTTAAACCTGGAGACAATAGCTCTGTTTCTTTCAACATGAAAAAATACAACTTGAAAAACATGGAGAAAAGAAGTCTTCCAGAAAGTATTCTAGTAGCAAAATTACAGAATGCACACTATGCTAAAGATGCACGAGTGGAAAACTTTTATTTCTTTCCCAGTGTGCTCAGCAAAACACAGTAACTCTTAAAAGACTTAACCTATCTTTTACCAGGCTTCAAACAAGAAAAGGACTGTAATGGAAATACTTACAGAAATTCAAATATGAATTCAAAGATAGTAACTTAGGCCAAGTGTCATGGATTGTATACAAGTAATTTAAGAAACATAAATAAATAAGGATCTGCACTACTTTTTGTTGCCTAACTTTAAATATTTTTTAGCTGAATTTGAAGTGCATCTTTACTTTAAAAGTCCTTAAAAATTTCTCAGAAATATGGCACTTGACATTACATTTAACTTGACAGTTAAAGAACTGAGCATGTATTTCTTATCCAAGTAGAACTTCCACTGAAACAGAAGAGTAAGGAATGCAGGATCATGCCATATTAGATTCTTCATAGAATTAAAAGTAACAGGCTGAAATTAAAACACTCAAAAGAGATAAAATATATGCAAAGTTGCATGATTTTGCATATCTTTTTGCAAAAGTGGAAGAAGAGAGAAGAAAAGATATTAAAATAATTGAAGCTTTACTGCGAAACTGATTCCACAAACATGACTGTCTTTGTTTCACTGCATTGCCATACCATATTCCTTCCAAAATTTTCTAATCTACCCTTACTAGGCCTTTATGTTTCTATAATTTGTACACTTCAAATTATCAATGAGTATTAATGAACATTATATTACTCACCAGGAACCTATATTAAAAATTTTCTAAGAATATAATGAAGAAACAATAGATAATTAAAATTTACTGAGTTGAACTTCAATAGCATCTGAATCAGATAGAAATGAATTCTCCAAAATGGTAATTATGAACTTCTTTGCTTATTTATGAAAATACATCCTAACCTATTATCATAACAATCTCCTTGATTAGAATTATCCACGGCTATCTGGTAGAACATTTTATTACTTAGCTTCACCAAAGGGGGGGTTAAAAATGGATAAAGCACATATTTCTTAGCAAAACAAGAAATTTTCATGGCCATATATAAACATTATGACATAGCTCTTCTAATGCTTCCACCATGGAGATTGCCATTTTTCACAATACCTTTGGCTTGCTGTTTCTCGCTCTTTCAGCCGTAGGATGGATTCTTCCATTTCCTTTTCTTTCCTTCTTAGCTCACTCACAAGTATCTCTCTGCCACGCTCTAGTCCCTCAATGCGCTCCTTTTGGGACTCAATCACAGTCTCCCTGCAAGTACAAGCGTCGTATATTCCAAAACAAGGAAAGTATTTAATAAAAGAAAAAAAATGAATAGTCAAGAAAGAAAAAATTTTAAAAGTGTTCGGCAAAATTAGTACTTTTTTTACCAACAGAGGCTTAAGAGTTCAACTTACTACGATAATAGAGGTCACACCACAAAAAGATGTGAACAGCACAATAAATAGAGAAATAAATCAAAAACTTTATCAAACTCTTAAAATAAATGTTTATGTGGACTGAATAATATTCAGTGGAATCTAGCTGAAAACATCATTCCTGGTTTTTTACACTCTATATTAAACATGTCTCCCTCCTAATCCTTTAGTGCCAAGTGTTTTCTGAAAACACCATTACTAGCTATCAAAAAAACATGAAATCTTCAAAATCTTCAACAGATAGAGCAGTGAAAGTAATTTTTAAATTTTTATTGAGTTCAGTAACTTTACACCCCCCACAAAAAAAAATTACTAAATAAGACTATATGTCTGTAACAGTGGAATTTATCCAGTAAATGCAATTAAAAAAGGAAAATCAGAGAACGATAGAGATTAGAGTCTGAATTTTTTAATAGGCCACAAGTTTGACTTTCTTGACAAGTTAATCTCAGTTAACTCTCACAATAATATTTTTTCAAATAAGAATAAGCAACATCTACAATTTTTTCCACTCTAAAGCTTTTGATGCATAAGGTACAATTCTTTGTTACCTTGTATACGTATTGCAGACTTAAAAGTACCTAGACTTTTTTAGCCAGGTGTTTGCTTTTGTACCTGAGTCCACCATTCTGAGCATGTATGGCTATTTTTGGCAAGTTTGTGAGAACTGAAATCTCTGAAAAAAATGCTATTTGACTTTTTCCTGCATTATAACAATGTATTTGATCAGTCTTAGGAAAAAAGCTATTGTGAACACTGAGATTCATGGCAGTATTAATGAATAGCTCTTATTTTCCAAATCCTATGGAGTGACAGATGTAAGGAGTAATAGCTCTTTCTAGGCCCATCACTATTAAATTCCTAAGCTTTTTTTTTTTTTCACTCCAGTAACAACATTCTATAATAATGCAGATTATTTTAAAAAATCATGTAACTGTTCAGCAAAGATTAAATTCACACAGGATACTAGCAAGAGTTCCGTTTAAAAATTGTTAAAGAATTTTAAATAAATTATTAAAATAATTGCTAAGTATATTTTTGTAAAATGATTTCCTAGGATCTCACTAAATCTTTGTGTCTACAAAACTTCATGTACAAAACACATAACTGCAAAGTAATTAATGGATTTGTGTACTTAGCTTGCCCACTTACTGAAAATTCAGCACTTACGGATGTTGTATTAAATCTGATTCAGGTAAATGTGTGAGGTGTCCCTGCCCACGGCATGGGGGGTTGGAACTAGATGATCTTAAGGTCCTTTCCAACCCTAACTATTCTATGATTCTATGATTCTAAATCTTTATAGAAAGAAACACACAGACTGAAAGCAGCCTTTAGAAAAACAGATGTCTAAAAAGCATTAATAGGTTCTGATATATTTTGGACAGGAAAAATATTCTGATCAGACCTCAGTATCTTTAAATTAGATATTAACTACCTCTTCGCCACCCTGTAACCACCTCTCTGTTCTCATGCAGCCCCTACATTAAGGATGTTATCAAGACATTCCTGAGCTTCCATTTCAGTTAAAATGTGCAACTGGACTACAGTGAAAACTTCTGAAAAATATTTTTTTTTCCTTCAAGAAAACCACAAGTATTAACAGTTATAATGACAAAAATTAAGAAAACCATACAAATCTCTTATTTCAGCCCTTGAAGCCTCAAGCTGACTCGGTCCATATTCCGGGAGCCCAAGGTTAGGTGATCTCACTTCTAAATCCTGAAATCTCATTCCTAAAAGCAAAATTTATCTTTATAAATTTTTGTGACGTTGAATGAAAAAGCATTTAACAAAACAATTTCCACACAGTACAAACACAACTTGTATATAGATGCCATAAAAAGTATTTTCACAACAAATTCAAACGGAAAGAGATAATCAGTATCTACAACACAGCTGCTGTGAAATTTCAACTATGGGTGATACAGCATGCACTGTTAAGTAGTGTTAAAAAAGATGTCTTGAAAGGTTTTTCTTAGAAGATTTTACTTTTAAAGACAGAAGAAAGATGTTGTGTTCAAAGACAATAATATCAATGTCATTAAATAGGAACATCTGCCATCACTTTTTCTCTGATAGCACTTTCTTTACAAAATCACAAGTGTCATTCACCTAAACAAGAACTAAAGGACCATTTTTATCAGCACTGCAAATAATTTCCTTATGTTCTTTAGAAGCATACTGAGTCCCTGATGAAGAAGGAAAGTGAGAAATTACTTAAAGAAAAAATATTAAGTCAGGAGCAAAAGCAATGGTCTCTCCAAATCTCTTTCTGCTACTTCTCTTTCTTCAGTAAGTTTAGAGTAGGGACCAAACTATGCATTATGTTTCAAATACAGCATTAATGCTGCATCCCTCAGTTCCCAAAATGAAGTCATGTAGATTCAAAGGGCAATGATACCAGCAGGTTCACTAAATGATCTAAAAAAAGAATTTCCTACATTGCTTTTGTGCTGAGTTAACTTTACTTATTTATTTATATATTTAGAATTTTGGTCCTGAAGTATTATTTTAAGGCATTAGTAACTGTGCTATATACATAGGTGTGTATTTATATGCCTATGTATTTTATTTTTGTTAATCTAGATTTATCTCAGCTGGTTGTACTCAATAAAGTTATGAGAGAAACCAGTGAGTGTTTAATAAACATTCATATCTGACGACATCTTTCGGATTGACTTGCTATAGTATTTCTAAGTCAGTCAAACACAAAGCAGATACGGTAAGGGGGATTTATTATTTGTGGACTCTTCTTGACTTTTCATACCCTGGAGACAGCTACGCCTTCCTGAATTTATGCAGGCATTTTATGCTTTGATAATTAATCTGAATAGTTTCTGATCTGCACTAAAAATATTTTGAGATTCAACCTTATGGTTTCACAGTGGACCCTAAGAATCCAACAATCTTTAAAGACAGGAAGCACATAAACCTAGCAGTCTCATGTTGGGTATCATCATTAATCAAAAGGGCCTGTCTAAAACATGAGAATTGTTTCTGTTTTCGTATACCTGAAACACATTTGGTTACATAATCAATGTAACCAAAATAAAGACCAGTGGGAAGGTGATATGGAGAAAAAAAACAACATAGGTATGGATCAGACCATCTGCCTGATTCATAGCTTGTAGTAGTCAAGACAATTGTGCTGACTCAATTTTGAATCACTGCCATAGAAGTCTTGGTTTTTTTGAACATATTATCTGTACATTGTTATTTGTTAACTGAGTACAACTACTACAAATGTTCATATGAAAATTGGAAGGGTTTAAAATGTAATTTCTAACTGTTCCTACTATAAATAAAGGACTGAGAGTGAGACTGCCTTAAGCAGCAAGACCTGACAGCAAAAAGTATCATTATAAATGGCTGCATTGTGGTATTTTGCTTTAAAAGTCCACACATGTAATAGATTTTTCAAGTCTGCAGTGTTGTGCACACATGTATCAAGAGACTAGAACCTTGAAATTAAAAAAAGAAAACCATGTGCAAACAAACTACAGATGTAAAACTTTGTTATAACATGATAACACTGAAGTTTTTCATATACTTTTTTATAAGCCTTGAACACATAGAGAAGTTATATTAAAAAAAGTCTCTTGATTTAACTGTTAGAAAACTTGCTTGATAAATACTTTAGTTTCAAATCTGTCCTTTTGCCCCTACCACTGCGGATTCTCAAAATGGCAAAGTTTTCATGACTACTATAAATAAATACAAGAAAAAGGCAAAAGAACAATCTTTCTACCTACAGGTACTATTGCCCGCTGGTGAACAGGGAACAGTATGTGCTTTTTACTATGACACACTAATTAGTGGTACCTATGTAGACCACTGCTTTTACTAAATGCGAATTATACCTTTCTTTGTGTGCTCCAGCATGCCAACAGCCTCATTCACTTTTTTGAGCCCAGTGTTAATACGAGATTGAACATAGCCATATGGATAAGGTCTATGGCCTTGAATCTGGAGCTGCTGTTTAGCTGAAATGAGTTTGCTACGGAGGCTCTCATTTTGTTTCTCAAGCTCACGAACTCTCTCTTGCAAATCCTCAATCATTTCTTCCAGCTCCACCGCCTGGCCCAGCCGCTTGGGGCCGCCACCAACCTGTTCAGACTTTTTTTTATCATTAACAAGCCGTATTAACTTGGTGGCCATTCTGGAGAAAATAATAAAACAAGATGAAAAAGAATGTGAAAAGTCAGCATAAAAAGCACTCTGTTGAAAGGAACATAATCACTGTGAAGACTTCAGCATAGAACCTGAATAATAAATTTCAGGTTTTGATATAACTATTACTGCCTGTGAAGAACTCTTTGAAGATAATTGAAACCACTGTGCAGCAATCTGCTTTATAGCACTGACAAATAACAGTTTCCTAAGGCTTATCATTTAAGGTTAGTAAAGGGAGGACACATATTTACTCCATATGCTGCTTAAATGTAGTTTTTAATGCATGACCTTATATAGGAACCTCTGCATGCTGTTAAGCAAGTTACAGATTTGGGATGTGGCAGGGCAAACTATAAAAGCTACAATTCCACAAAACATCCCACTATTGAAAGAACACTAATAATATGCAACATTCCAATGATATATCATTTCTAGATTCTGGGATTTAAAAATATATTTCAGTTCTCAAGTGGCTAAAATATATAGATGGATGGTGCTCCAGAAAAAGAAACTTAATAGTTCTCATTACCACACTCAATTTTATACTTGGTAAATATTATCAATGTGCTTCAGAGAAGGAATGGTTAGCTGAAGAATATAATTAGATACAGAGGGTATGGTTTTCATCTATTTTTAAAAGAACACAAATTTTGCTTTTGGCATCTCAAGAATTGTACATTTGATTTCCTTTAGTTTTGATAAACATTGGTAAGCTAGAACAAAAGGCAGAGAGGGCACATGGGGGTGATGTAATATACAAGAACAGAAAACATACCCAGCAGTGAATGGAAAAAACTTGGCATATAAAGAAAGAAAAGGTGGCTTTGATGAGAAAGACAAGTTCAAGACTTTACAAAATTGGTCACACACCTTTAAGACCTGTATCTAGTTTATAGGGAATCTATTTTTGCAGGCCCAGAAAGAAGACTGAAAATACGGACACACTTCATTTCTTTAAAGGGTCGTGTTTTATTTTTGAATACTTGTGGACAGAAGCTTCTACTTAGAAGAACAAAAGTGAAACAAAAAAAATCCATAATAACTTTAGGATGTCACAGAATGTTACTTGCCTGTAAGCAGGTTTTTTGTTCATTGTTTTTTTCAATGTACTCTACTGCAAATTAATTCCAAACTTTTAGTTACAAGGGTTTTGGCACAAGGGATGCTGGGAAAGAAATTGAGCTTGAGGAGTTAAAATTTTTCCCTGGTAGTCTAGACAAACGCTGTTTTATATTTTCTGTACCTTACAATATGAATTCAGGTATTCAATTTGGACATTCTGTGTAATTTTACCTAAGTGGCTGATGAGTGTATGATAAGTCATCTAACAGAAACACTGGAAATGGCATTTGCAAAGTTTGCATAAGCAAACAATTCATTTATTCCACTGTCTTTGACAGTAGCCTGACAGAAAAGATGGAAGTTATGTCATACTCGCCAATTTGACACTGAATACTGAGTCAGAAGGAAAGAATGTTTTGGATTTTAGAGAGGTATGAAATATCCCACCTAGAGAGGCAATATCTTCAGACACCCATACATAAACTTGTTAGCTTCTGACCAGAAGCTAGCTTAGATGCAGCAAGATTTTATTAGCTTAAGTGCAGCACAATGTGAACACAGAGTCATGGTGCTTTTGGATTAATGAGCTCTCCTGGAGTATAATAATACCATGAACAGTTCCACTGAGTTCAGACTTGTTTGCCAGCACTGCAAGAAGTTTAGTAACAACCCTAATGTTGCTCACATGTGTTTGGGCACACTGGATACTGTGCTTCCCATGCTACTTGGGATTTCTTCAATTAAGTTCTCTATAACCCTTAGTAAAGGAGAGTTGATCACAATTATAAAGACATTTTAGGGTTAACTAGATGATAAAAGGTTAGACACTAGTCAACTAGGAGGACAGAGAAGAACAAAAAAGGGACAGAATCTCTTATTAGGCTATTTTGATTCTAGCATGAAATTCCTGATGAATAATTAGGCTTCTGTTGCCTCTTCTTTAATTCCCAGAATACATGTTATATTTCTACTGAGATAGCATTACTATGAACCCAAGATACCACCTCTGAAGTGGTGGAGAGCAGTGTGCCTCTCGACATGGAGAACTAATAGCGTCCACTGCAAAAAATATCCCACATACCACAGAGACAACCAGAGACCAATAAAAAAATGAACTCCAATGAGTGATTTATACTATTGTTTTAAAAAGTGCTCTGAGAGAAATCAGCATGATTTTGAATCTGTTGATAATGCTTTAAAGAGTGAAAATGTTATTGTGAGCTAAAACAAAACCGCTAAGCCCCATACCTTTTAATCTTCTCCTCTTGCTTATTTGCATGCTGTTTGAGTAAGATGTTCTCGTCGCGTACACGAAGAAATCTGTCTTCCAGCTCCTTTCGACTGATTCGTGATACAGCCTGTCGAGCTTTTACATTCCAAGTAGTTGATTCTACTCAAACCAAGATAACTTTAAATTACCTTCAATATATTCAACAACATGTAACCCAAAGTCTGACTCATTTTGAAATACTGAAAAAACTCAAAATTTTCAAGTAGTTTGATATTTTACAGTTGTATCAGTCTGTTGATTATCTTTTGCAGACATTGGCATATTGACATCTCCTTTTTTCTCCATCTTACAGATGAAAAAAGTAATAAAAAAATTATACAGTAAACAGTACATAACTAGAGAGCACAAAGGAAATAGTTGAGTAAATAACAAGGCACTGTCAAACATACTATTTAAAAAAATACATGATCATTACCAATGAGATGCTTTCTAAGCAGTTTTTCAAAGTTAACGATACTGTCTTGAAGCTTGACAAGATTAACACACAATTATGTAAATTTACTTAGATACAAGATTAAGCCCAGTACTTCCATTTTAACAGCAGCTGAGTAACGTATCAGAATGCAATAGTATTTTTGGTTCCCATTTTGTTCAATGGGCCTGGCTTTGTCCTCAGTTCAGCAAAATGAACCCTCCTCTCTTCTGGAAGGATGAATGTTATAGCTCAACGAGATTTCCAGTTTTTAGCATCTCACAGCAGCTCCTCTCTTATAACAAGCAACATGAACATAGAGTGGGCCACAGTACCCTTCAGAATTTAACCCAGGTTTTGAATAGTATTTAAACTTAATTTTATGAGTGGGAATGTCAGAAACAATTTTAGAAAGAAACTAAAGAAGCCACTGATCAAAGCCTGTAATTGTAATAAATAGCAGCTGGTACAAACCTTGTAATCCTTCAATTCCAGCTGGAGTTAGACCTACATCTCTCACAGGCAGGTCCCCTACTGTTTCATCAGCTGGAACTGACATAGCTTATCTATGGATAACAAAATTCAGATTAAATTCTTTTCCATCTGTAACTTAAACTGCAAGACTAGAATGAAGTACAACACACATAAAATAAAGGAAAAAGTAATGACAGATTCACTGAAGTGACAGACTCATACATTACTGTAAATGTTTCCATCTCAATTGTGTCACTCAGAAGAGAATCTAAACTTTCAAGTTTAAAGTTTTGCCAGTTTTAATCCATGCACAAAATATGGCTTCTGGTACACGAGTAATACCATTTTCCACATTTTGAATCAGGCCCTTTGAAAGAGAGGTGCTGGGGGTTATGAAGTCATTTCAGTGTTGCCTACTATCCTCTTAGTATTCTTTCAATGATTGTCATAAGAGAAATTACTTTCTAGGAGACTGTCCTATGAAAGATTCTCATAAATTCGAATGCGTTTCTTTCTTGAGGCAACAGAAAGTGTAGCTACATGACAAAGTGAGATTAAGAAGGTATTAATGTGAAAAGTACTACATTTGTTTCAGTGTAATGTAATATGAAGGTACTTGCTAGTAACTACTATTTCTTTCTTCTCTTCCAGTGCAGAAAATTAGGTGCTAGCCACAGAGACAAGTAAGGCTGAAACAGCATAAAAAGAGAGACATAAAGTCCTTTGGGCAGTCTTTCCTTTGCCCCCTCCACCACTTTAAGGTGATACAAATCCTTAGTGAATTTGAAAACATTTAGGGAGCACTGGGAAATTAACAGCTATGTTACTAAAGACCTGCATTGGATGACAGTAGTGACACATGCACAGACACTGCATGAAGTATCTGTTAATTCTATTTTAACCAAAACTTCTGCTAAAGATGTGCCTTTCTTCTACCAGTAAAGTCATGACTGTTGAAATGCCTAAACTGATCACCACTTGCATATTAGGAATAAGGTTGCAGTTTCAATGCTAGTCACAGAAAGAGAATAACAGTTCAAGATGTTGAGGTCAATGGCACGAAGCCACTGTAAGCAGTGGCACAATTCTAATGACAAACACATCAGCCAGAATCCAGATCGTCAGTGTCCTCTGCTCTTTTTGTGTTATTCACACAATCCCTCAGAACTTTTTTTTTTTTTTTTAAAAAAAATTCATTAAATTAGCACAGTCTGTAGTCATTGACTCCATTCAGGTCTAGGTTCATTACTGAGGTCAGTATTATGTATCACTGTATCAATATCACTCCAGCAACTGAGACTGTAATAAACCAGAAATCTTTACCTCTCAATGATCCATCCCAGTTTGGTTCATGATGGTAGCAAGAAGAAGATGCTACCATTACATGTCTTTGTAGAATGTGGTTGTCTTAGCCTTCACAAATCAAAAATGACAGAGATTTTGGTTTTTTTTTGGCAAATTTCAGAGAGGTCAAGAGCTAAACAAATATTTTATCAGCAGGACTCCACAATGTTTGTGATCTATCAAAATCAAGCTTCAAAAACTCCAGCCGAATAACAGCACAGGCAAACATTCCTGGTTTTCACTATTTGCCAGATTTTGAAGAAGCATTGCTATGAATGCTATTTTCAGTATGAGAAAAACGCCATTCTTTGAAAAACAAAGACAAATAAACAGTTGCTTGCCCCTCAAGTAAACAAACATAAAACCACTTGCTAATAGTAATTCATTATTAGCTGCAACAAAACCACAGAACTACTTAAGACATAAGCAAACAAACATAGGAGAGCTGTACATGAAAGCCAGTTTCTACTGGCAACATGACATGACTTGCAGACAAGCAAGAAAACAAAGCTGCTTTAAATCTAAGGTCCCAAAAACTTAGAAAGGTGAAATTTTCAAAAGTAAAAGGAAGAATTAGTTGTTTCATTTTTATTACTAAGAGACTGAAATAGAGGGTTCAGTTTTCTTTTCTGTCATGGGCCAGGAGAAGAAAAATCCAAATTAACTTTTTTATGAAAAAGCCTAGGTTTACATAGAAATAGTAAAACTTGCCCCCTGGGTTTAGGGAGGTAAAATATAATTACAAGATTTAGAATTTGGCCTGGCAATTTATTTGCCTCATTAGTAACATAAAAACTACCTATGTCCTTAATAATCATGAACACCCACCATTTATGTGTCTTCTCCAAGAAAGGACACTTTAAAAAGCAAATCACGTGTTAACATCTGTTACAGTTACTCATTGAGTATTATCTCAGTGTCAATCACCAACACTTAAACAAAATTACTTTCCTTCCAACCAAAGTCCCAGCATCATTTGTAAAAAGCATGAGATTTCTCCACACGGCTCCATTTCCAAAGTGGTTAAATCTGCCAAAATTGTTCTGCAACACTGCCACAAAAGTGATGGTATGTGAGAGTCCAGCATTTCTTAAAATAAAGCACAATAAAGGAAAGAGATGAATTTGTATTTACATCTGGACAGATCCACATGCCATGATGAACCTCAATAACTTAAACCCATTTTTATTTCCAAGAAAGATTATGCTATAGTCAATCAGCACTTCCTATTCTTAAAAAATAAGAAAAGAGAACTTCACATACAAAGACAGGCGAATTCTCCATGTTTCTGGGATTAACCTACAAAAATTTCAAGTTTAGTATAAGCAAGAATTTTAGATATAGCTACTGAACTTAAAGAAACTGTAATGTCTTTTATACACTCCACTACTCACAAAACTGATGCTATCAGCACTTGTACCTCACAAGTAACTACAAAAATTTGCATACAGATTTGCAGGGTTATACAAGAACAGACAGTAATGAGCATAAAAACTTAAAATAAAGTATCGAAGTGCATACTTGAGGCCCAGATTTTTATACAGCTCACAGAATACTGTTCTCCCAACATCATTCAAATGTAGCAGAACTGAGGAGGGATTATGTACATTTCCATCTATTCTCAGGCAGTGGGACTAGAAGGAGCAGTTTCTAGTGAAAACTTAAAAATTAGAACACATCAATTGTTTCAAGATGGATTTAGAATTTCATGAGTCTTGGCCATGACCAAGATGATGCTTTTCTTACAAAATGCTACTCCATTTCCCTGAAAAAAGGGGGGGGAAAAAAATATATATAGAAAGGTAAAAAAAAACGAGGGGGAGGCGGGGGGAGAGCAAGACAGACCACCCACCTACCTCAGCCTATCACAAAACATACACCATACTATTTCCTGTGTACACCCTTCCTCTGTTGACACCTTATATGTCTGCATTCTGCCGGGCTTGTAGTCTAAAATAATCTCATTTATTACTTGGTAGGAGTATGCACGCATAGTATCTTTCGAACATCATCTGCTGCAGTGTTGTGAGTTTTAGGAGGTAGAAAAGAAAAAAAATAGAAAAGACATGGAAGACATTAGGAAACAAGATCTCAACATCCTGCTGCAGTCTGAGGGAAGCAACATCTCCCCTGCTACTGCAACACATGAAAAAAATGAAAACGACCGTGTCTCGCCTTCAACAAACTGCTCGCGCTCTCCAAACTCTTCTTCTGCTCCTTCCGCTCTGGCAATGACCGAAGGGGGCAGGAAGGCGGGGATAGGCAACATCTCCTCAACAGAGGAACGCCTTCACTGCCCGGGTTTTCCCGCCCTTGGGCACACGCCACAACTCCCGCTTGCATCCAGCGGCCTTTTTATGTACAGAGGCCGAACCGAGGAGGCCTGTAAGGCTCCTTTCTCGGAGAATGGTGAGGCAACCTGCCCCTTCCCAAGGGCACTAAGCTGCGAGCGAGGGAGCCTCACGGGTGTCAAACTCCCGCCTGAGGAGCGCAGCCCCGGGCCGGGCCCTCGTGCAGCGCGCGGCAGTCCCGCCGCCTGCAGCCCCCGCTCCTCAGGGCCACCCGCGCTTCTGGACATGGCTCCGCACCCCCCTAAGCGGCTCCAGCACCACCATCCTTCCCCTGCTCTGCCCCTGCGGAGGACAGGGTGTCCCGTACTCACAGCTCCCCGCCAGACCTACGTCTCTTCTCAGCGTTCTGTTACCAACGGCCACTGTTGCCAACCAGGTCCTTCCGCTTCCGGCCCCGCTCTGCAACGCTGCCTGCCGGGAGTTGTAGTTCGGGGGTAGCTCACAGCCGCTGTTGCTGCGCGCGGTGCTCCCGACGTGCTCGCCGCGGGCTGTAGGTGGGCCGGTGGTGGCGGGCGCTGCTGGGAGTAGCCGTGGGAGGAAGGGTGAGGCGGCAGCATGAAGAGGAGAGCAGGGGAGCGGGAGAAAAAAATGAAGGTACCTTCTCTTTTTTTCCTGCTCCCGCTCAGCCCGGAGGAGCGTGCCCGTGCCGAGCCCTCGTTACCGCGCAGCTGCAAGGCTCGCGGGGCTGCCGGGGCCTCCCGTGTTGGAGCGCCAGGAGACCCGTGTGAGGGGCCCCGAAGCCGCCGTCAAGTTAACTGTGGAAGGGAAGTGACCCCAGCACCGGACTCCCTGTTGCGGCGTGCCTGCGGGGCGGCTGCCGAGGCGTCCCCTCGGGGGCCTGGCAGGGCGGGCGCAGCGGCTTCCGGGCCCTGGCCCGACCCCGGCTGACAGCTCATCCCTCCTTCGCCGCTCCAGTCGCCCTGGTGAAGTGTTCCGTGTGTGCCCAGTGTCCCGGAGCAGGGGCTGCGGGGCGGTGCTCGAGGGCCGGAGAGAGCTGTCCAGGCTGAGGTCTGCTTGCTGTCCGAGTTGCGGGGGCTGCAAGTAGCTTACAAACCTTAGATTCCCCTATCCCGTGAAAGAGGGGAGCCTAGTATAGCTTTAACAGTACTACTCATAAAGATTTTTACTGCCTGGGCAAGATGCTTCAATTTAAATGCAAGTTGTACAGTGGTACAAGAAAAAATATTAGACAAGTAAATGTATTCTTTTGTGAAGACATTGTCAGATGATGCATTATGTAACTGTGCTTTTATTTCCAAATTTAGAAGTACTTTACACAAAGCCTTACCTAAATAAACACTGTTAAGTCTGTTTCAGCACCCTAGCTTTGTAGTGTTTTCTTCTTGATGATGTTTTTAAATGCAGTGGTGTTAAGTGCTTACACTGAAGATGCAGTTACACTGCTGGGTGTTCTGTTGCAGGTGTGTCTGCATTGTACAATATTTGACAGAAGCTCTGGATGATTGTTGTGCTTCTGCTGGTGTGGTTTACGAAATAGTAGTACAGAGAAGCAGAAATTACTTGTTTGAAAGCAGAACACTGATGTTAATGGCAGGAAGGATAATTCCCATTATAAATTTAGAAAAAGCTCTCCTAACAAGATAATCTTATGCACCCATGTTTGCATACTGTACACACAGTGTTTGGTATTGCTATTAATTTACTATTTAACATTAGAAGTTATTTCACTATAGGGCCTTTTACTGAAGGACACTACCTTTAGTGTTTCATTTGTGTTCTACTCTTCCTTAGATGTGAAAACACATACAGATGTAAGCTGTCCAATACAATGGAATTATGTTGCAGTAAGAAAAAGAGCCCATACCTTTTTTAACCTGTATGTCTGTTATTCCTTCAAAAGCTTTTGTCTGCCATAGATCTTAAACACATTTGGGAATCATATGCATCAGGATATAATTACCATTGGTAATCTAATTGTTCAGAGATATGTGTGAACTCTTCTGAGAAAGGCTGTAGGAGGTCACTGCACTTGAAGAGGTATCGGAGGAGCCACGCATTAGAAAAACTCAAGGACACTAGAGTGGTAGAGTACTGCCTTAGGCACATCTGTTGTAGGTGCAGAAAGAGAGGATGGAAATTAAGAAGAGGTCCTTAGAGAATTTAAAGGTATGAATACTTACAGGGTGTTTTAGGAGGGTGTTGTAAGTTGGGTACTACGTGAGAGAAGCTTTGAGTGTATTGGAAATGATGCAAAAGGAGTCTAGAACATCTTAGAACAAAGGGTGCCAAAGAAAAAGGCTTTGAAGATGAGAATGAGATGATAAGTGGTTATACAGGAAGAAATGTGTGCTTTATTTTCATGGATGCATCTTCATACTGCTATTGCTTTATACAGCTTAATTAGAAATGTAATCTTTGGGCTCCTTGCACTCTGCCAAGTTACCCTTCAGTCCCTAGGTTTTAACTACTGTTTGCTTATGTTGCCCACCTAAGAAAAGCTGAAGGCAAAGGAAGTGTGTATTTATTGTAGTAGTTCTGCCAAGACTTCCATTTAGGTCCTGATCAAAAAATTTCATAGCAAACCAACTGTTAGTGAAGTTAACCTGACCTCTTCTGGAGAACAAGATTTATGAGGCCTACTAATGAGAGGGAAGTGGTTGGATAAAGAAGCTGGTTTGGATTATGTATCTCCTGGCAATGTCTCTCTTCTGGAGAATTAAATCCTGAATTAAAGTTCTTGTTTTGCTCTAACTGTTTACAGTTAAATGCTGTCTATCAGAAGCCTGGTGATCAGCTTTTGCTAAACTGTTCTCCGTCTCTCTAATTTTCATGTTTATAGCAAGTTTTGATTTATGCTGTTATAGAAGAACATTTCTGTTCCAAGTACATGTGGTAGAAATTCTTTATAGTGCAGTGCTGTCATACAGTAATTTCCACTTTGCAGATCACTCAATTGGATTGGGTCAGATTGACTCTGTAGCAGAAATTAAATTCTTTATGCTAGTATTTGGTGTTCCAAGCACAAGAGGGGGAGGATGCAAATTCATTCCTGGGAGGAGGGTCTGACAAAAGTTGGGAAACAATAACCAGAAATTAATTACTCAACTGTCTGAAACACTGTGTTGGGGATGCTGGTGTCCTGTGGAATATTTCTCTGAGTTTGAAGTGGACAGCGAACCAAGATTATTATGAGGTTTGTAAAGACCTCTGTAGAAATGTTGCATGCCATCAACTTTGCTGGTCTTCCCCACAGCAAATATTACTTCTGTGCATACAACCAGGGCTGCCAGGGTAAATGTTGCTCATTAGCTGGAAAGGCATTTTAATGGAACTGTCCACTTGGGGGCATTTTATTTGTGTGCATTTCTTTTAACTTAGTGTTCAGTTTTAATTAGTAGAGTTTATATTTATTTTGATTTTTTTCTTTAGACTGTTGGTCAGAGTTTTGGTCACCTTGCAGTAAACTTCTTTTTAGGTGTAGAAAAGGTACCACATAAACTAAAACCAAACATAAAGCTCTTATTTGGTTGGTTGTTTATACTATTATCTCACTTTAAACTTGGGCAGAAAGCTGTTTTGCTTTTAGAATGTTTGTTATCTTGATTAATATTCACAGGTTAGTTAAAAAGGTTAATCTTTAATGCAGGACTGTTCTCAAGATTTAGGCAAAGTGAGTTTGTTTAAAGTAAGTTTCAGTGTGACAGATGCCAAGTTTTAGTAAGTACCTTTATATTCTTCTGCTTGCCACTGGTTGCATATTAAGACCCTGTGTCATTACCATGTCAAAGACAGGATGCTCAGCTCTCTGCAGTATTACCTTCTTTTACTTTAAAAGGATTACATTGACAGGTCTTTGCAACAGACCACTAAGCCCAGTTCCCAATTACCTTATGTAGCTGTTTATGCTAATTTACATTGCTCTGCAGCCAGAACTGACTACAGAGACTGTATTTCACAGACATTACTGTTAGGTTTGTACAGCTCCCAGCACAGCTGGGACCCCAATCCAATAAAGTTATTGCTACACAAATGATAAATGCATCAATATGCACGTATCTGAATATTCACAGGGGCTTTTACAAAGATATTCATGTGCAATTTCACATTTGTGAGACATGTTAGACAAAGTGGCAAGGAAATATAACGCTTTAAATAACACAAAGCCTTGCATGTATTTTATTTACAAGGAGGAAAAGGGAATATACGGTGTTCTGGCTGAGATTTCAATAAAAGTCCTATTTCCTGTATCATTCTCATTTTTGCTGGCTGGAAAATAATATACATTTACAAGATAAAATAGGTTGCCTCAACATATTAATACTGAGAGAAAAATAGGCAAGTATTCTGAGAGCAGGGGAATGATTTTAGAATTAATGCTGAAAAATGTCACCCATACTGTGTGATGAAGTACATAAACTTTAACATTGTCTTATCATAGTTTGCTCAAATGTTACATTAATTTCTTGCTTCCTGTTATTGTTCAGCCTCTTAAAAAATAAAAGCATACAAAATTTTCTAATAGATTATTTTAGAAGTTGTCTTTAGGAAAATTAATGAAACAGCTTAGATGCAGTTAAATAAGCTTCTTGTCATGTCATATTTCTGCTTACGTAAATGGTATGCAGGTTTTAGCAGACTCAGCAGCCAGTATGCCAGTAGCAATTTTTGTGGTAATCACATTATTGGCCCTTCCCATTATTAATGAGACAATAATTAAGAAATAGTGTTGATAGTCACATAACACATGATTTGTATATTGGAAATGATCAGGTAGAACCTTGCATATGCAGAATAAAATACAAGAAAGAATGAGTGGCAAACGTTGCTTGCTTTTAAATTCATCACATTCCTGCTGTTTAAATTGCCTCAGCTGCTAATGCTGGAACCATTACAGTAATGGACTCAGCAAATGAAGGAGAACCAAGACATACACAGTTTATTACTGGAGGGGTAATTTTCTCTTCATCTGTAATAGCAGCAGTGCCTAGTATTGATCAGACCATCAAGATACTAATCCTCTGTAAAATTACTTATTATAACTGAAAATGTGTTAATCCAAATCAGTCTGTGTCCTGACTTTCTACTTACTGTTGCATACAGACTATTAGATGGTTTATTTTTTGTGATTTAAAGCCTTTATGTTCATAATAGTAGGAGCTTCCTTTGAAAGAGCACGTGCTTAATTTTAGCTATGGCCCAGGGTTGTCTTTTTGTTTTAACTAAAACATCACCCACTTAATTAAGAAGTGCATGTTTATCTTGCTGCTCTGAATTATATTGGTACTTTAGGCTCTGCAGATTTATTAAACATGTTGTTTTACGTTCAGTCTGTTTTTTTACTATAAATAAGAACAGATATATACTTCACATATTTGAATCTTCTAAGATCTCCCTGCTAAGGATGCAAGGAGCATGGATGCTGAAAACACTAAAACATGTTTTGCTGGCTGTGGCCTGTAAGGCTGTTGTATATGAGGGTAATGTAAGCAAATTCAAATGCCAGGGGTCTAAATGTTTTTGGTTTACTTTGATCCTAGTGATGCACTACGTGAAACAGTACTATGGGAGCTGTGCATATTCCATATCTGAATATGTACTCTTGGGAAGGCTCCTTTTTTTTTTTTTTTTTTTTCCCCCCCTCGTCCTTTGCCTCATCTATTTTTTCATAGTCTTGTATGTTAAGATTGTAAGTTCATGTCTAGTACTTGTAGCCTCTAGCCAACTAAAATTTTGGCTTGGTTGCATGCCACAAGTATAATAGCTGTTATGGGTGCACAATTCCTTGTAGGGCATGGCTGTATGAAATGATTCTATTAACCCTGACCTTTCATTAGACTTACCAATATGGGTTTCTACCATATGACAGTCATTGGTATTTTGCCAGCTTAGGGGAAGTGTCCTGGAAGTGGTACAGGATGCAGAGCTGGTTGCTTATTATGAAGACTAATAGTGTTCCATGTATTTTAGGAAATTTTTTTTTGTTGTTGTAGTATCAATTAGATTTTATCCTGGCAAAATGGCAGCATATTTATTTACCTAAGTACCCCTCTGCTTACTTTTTAAATAGTGCTTTAACTGATTCAGCTTATATCATTTAGAGGGATTTCACATTTCCTAAAAGGCATTGGAGTGCCAATATCTTCAGAGGGATTTTGATTTCTTGTCTGCCTCAGAACACTAAATTCCCACCTCCCTGCCCCTTTCTAGTAAAGAGTATGAGAAGAGCAAGTTGCTTGCTTAATTCCAGTTTCCCTGTTGAACAGGCTCTTTACTGTAATTTTCAAGACAGCAGACTAGAAATGGGTACAGCAAAGCATCTTGTGTGATGATGTGATGATTTGGAGAAGTTCACTTACTCAGCTGAAAGCTACACTGCCAAATGTAAGATGAACTTTCAAGTTTTCTGTTCTCAGTAATTTTTCAACTAGACTGTTATTAAACATGAATATGTTCAAAAACAGCAACACTGAGACAAAGAAAATGATCAATTACAAATTTAGTGTCAGACATGCATTGTCTAAATATGTGATGAGAGTGGTTTGCATTCTTTTTCGAATATTTCTATAACTTGTGGCATTCAGGAAGATTAAATTTACCCTAAAAGAGAGGGAAAGTATGTTCTGGAAACCATTCCTGTTTTCTGTAGAAAATAAACACTGCGCATGGATTGCATTTTTGGTTTTGAATTAACATCTTTCTTAAGAAAAACCTTCTGGAAGTTGTTAGCAGGTGATTCTATTTCAGAAAGCGAGGTAGTCTCAGATGTAGGTCACCAAGACCCTGTTTTCTTCTGATTGTGAACTTTATAATCTGAGAAGTTTCTGGTGGAAATTGGCATTTTCTAAATGAAGCTATAGTGAAATGTCCTGCTGGAGGTGCAGTACTGGGCCTGCTTTCACTGCTATTTATAGGTTTGGGTGACACTGAATGAATAATTGCTATGCTTTTCTGTTCTACAACAGGTAGGATTCAGTTTCATCTGAGCCCAGCGTAGTGAAAAGTAGACAGGCCGATAGTGAATGCCTAAAGCTTGTTTCTGTTCCAAATGCAACTGGTGATCAAACTTACACAGCCTTTACCTGAAGCAGGATTGGGCTCTCATGCATTTAATAATTCATCCATTTATTAAATTATTTAATTAACCTGTAATGAGCAAGAGCATCCAAAATATCAGATGATCATCTTCCCTTCAGCTGAGTCTAAAAAGCATTATAGTTCACTACTGAAGTGCAAAACCTGGTAATGAATATTTGTCAGCATTTGAAGTATGGGACAGGTTAAACATCTTTGAAGCCTTCTGGATAGAAAATGATAGTGCTGTAATTTCAAAAAGGGTTTTGTTTTTTGTTGTTTTTTTTTTTTTTTAGTTACTGGAGTTTATTTAGCGTAACAGTTTTTTGCCTTTGTGCGCATATATATATACCACTTCCTAAAAAAATTACATCTTTATCTCCCAGTAGCTGTTCAGTTTCATTTTGCCCTTTTATCTGCTGCTCATCCCACCTTTTTTATTTAAAACTGTAAAGTTACTTCAGTGTAACTGCTATTGTCACCTTTGCCCTCAGCTAATCAAACAGTTTACCTTGAGGGAAGCATTTATCTCCCACTTTCATTATTATTATTTTTGTAGCTGTAAAGATATATATTTTATGTCTCCAGAAGGGTGTAACAGTGAAACGAGGTATTGATCTGCTGTATTTGGCAATTTCTTTCCACCTTGCCATCGATACCATGTCAGCCTCTGTCTGTACTGTGGTTGACCTCACAAATAGCTCTTTATGTTCCCATTGGATTCAAATGATATACTATGCTCAAAACTAAATCGATGAATGATTATAAAGTTTTTAGTATTATTTCATAACTCCCAGGCAGCTGATACTTCATGCAGTGAATACTTGAAAAGGTACCTGATTAAAATGTGTTGCTGATTCTGTTCTAAGGTTTAAAATTGTATTGAAATCTAGCATCACATAATATTAAATTCAGGGTCTGATTTGTGTATTTGTGTCCAGATAACAAAATTACTGAAACTTCCACCTGTAATTCACAGGGGAGGTTCCAGTCTATAATGGCAAAAGATTTTACACAAAGCAAAACCTGGTACTTCTGATGCGTGCTGTGTCATAGAATCATAGAATCGTAGAATAGTTAGGGTTGGAAAGGACCTTAAGATCATCTAGTTCCAACTCCCCTGCCATGTCCTCCGTTTTGAGTGCAAAAATTTCACACACCAGTGAAAGATCGTGAGTGTTACACTGCTAAGTGCTTCGAGGGGGGGAAAAATGGAGGTAAGAATCAGATAAGGTTTTCATCTTCAGGATGTGAATAATTTAAGCAACTTTACGAACAGTAAGTTTAAGCAACTTTGAGATTAGGAAACTTTGCTATTACTGCTCTGTAGAATTATACCTTATGTGTACTTCTATACTTCTAACAGTTTAATTAGTAAAATTCATGTTCAAATACATATTTAAGAGATTTTCTTTTTTAACTCTGATTTTTTTTTAACCTGATTGGAAATAGGTAGTATTTTCACAAGCATTTAAAGGACTTTAGAAGCCCAATCCTATTGATATTGGTTGCATGTTCAAGTTGGGCAAGAAGCTTTTAAAAATCTTGTCATCGCAAAGCAGTAGGCCTCTTGAAATGTACACATTTGTTTGGAAAAATTTGCATGCAAAAGGATGGGCTTATGCGGATTAAGGAACAGCTTGTAGATCTGGAAAGAGTTTGTATTTGGCTGTATTCTTTTCTGATTTTCTTCTACATTTACTTCTAGTGTAAATTATGTCATTGCAACAAGAAAAGGTGCACTTGTGTTCAAAGGCAATAGTGTCTGGTATCTGAATTGTGTGATGGCACATGACTGTGAATGGTAAAATACTGAACTGCGCTATGGTGCGTATGTGTGTAAACTAACGACAGAAAGAAAGCAACAAATTATTTAAAGAAACTACGTAGGGGAAAGTTATTTGGGGCTTTTGTCATAAACAGTGCATATAAGCAACAGGGAAGTGATCATCTTTCTGGTTTGAAAAGCTTAGAGTCAGAATTCAGACAGAAACTTCTAATAAGCTTTTTTAAGGAAGATGAGCATTTGTCAAACCTAACACTTTCGCAAGACATGTACTCAAAAAAATTGTGAAAAGGTGTTCCAATGAAATAGATTTTGAGTATTTCAGTTATGTTTTGTGAGACCACAGAAGTGGTATATTTTTAGTATGCAGTTTAAAGCACTTGACAGTCATACCAAAGCTCTGCTGAGCTTGAAATGGTTTTTGTAAGCTTGGATTTTTTCTGAAATGCAGAACTTTTTATGTACTGAAGCTGTTTTGAAATGAAACAATTCCACTTTTATCTTCCATCCAGGTAGGAACGAAAGGGTTATTTATACTAAATTTGTTATTTCAGATATTGTATTTCCTGAGTAGAATGGAATAGACCTGATAAGAGGAAAGGGCAAAAGGTATTTCCATTACTCACTTCCCAGCAATTCCCTTGTCAATCCTTTAAAGTAAGATGGGTTGAATCAGTTGTGTGGGTTCTTGAATCTTTTGTAATGGGGAAGACAGTGTTTTGGTTTGCATTTTTTACTGCGGTGACTAGTTCAGCAGGCAGTTAATCTTTTATGGATATTCAATGCTCGGGTCATTGCCTCTGGCATGCAAGACATAAAAAGTGTACCATATTGGTGGTTTGGTTTATTTTTTAAATTAATGAAGATGGTGGATGGTGTTAGTTGAAGTTTTCAAGAGAAGCACAGGGACAGATGGTAGTTTGCATTGGCTTCTCGCATTCCTTAAAACAGAAGCTATTAAACTTTCACACTGTCAAGCTTGGAAACCTTCTGGTATGCACTGTCATTCATTTCTTGGACTTCTGCCACTGGTGTCCGAAAAAGTCCTGAGGCAATCATGTGAACACTGTCTATCTTGGTTCACTAGAAGTGTTTACAGAAAGCATTTATACGTAGACAAAAATGAGATAGAAGCAGGTTACAAATGCTACCAATGTTCTGATTTTCTAGCCTTATATTTCACTTCAAAAGACTTCAAAAATTTTTATTTGCATTAGTGAAAACTTGTATTCCTGGGTGCCTTGCTCTTTAATCAATTTTGCTTCAGTGTGTCATGGGGGATTTCTGTATATTTGGTAATAGGGCTATTTTGTATATCATACATATCTATATGATAAGCTGTGCAGTCCTTATGTAACGGTAAACAGCAGGTAATGTAGCAGGCAATCTAATACTTAGTTTGGTTTTCTCTTGTTTTGTTTTGTCTTTCCTCTGCCTAGTCTTGCCTTCTCCCAGTGCTTAAAAATCAAAGCAACTTTTTGGGTTGTTTTTAAAAAAGCTTTGATGTTGTGTTGGGTTTCTTTGCACACAGCTTGGTGTCATCGGCAAACTTGCTGAGGGCGCACTCAATCCCACTGTCCATATCACCCACAAAGATGTTGAACAAGACCGGTCCCAACACCGATCCCTGGGGGACACCACTCGTTACTGGTCTCCAGCTGGACATTGAGCCACTGAGCACTACTCTTTGCATGCGGCCATCCAGCCAGTTCTTTATCCACTGAGTGGTCCACCTATCAAATTGATGTCTCTCCAACTTAGAGAGAAGGATGTCATGTGAGACAGTGTCAAAGGCTTTACACAAGTCCAGGTAGATGACATCAACTGCTCTGCCCCTGTCCATCAGTTCCGTAGCCCCTTCATAGAAGGTCACCAGATTGGTCAGGCAGGATTTCCCCTTAGTGAAGCCATGCTGGCTGTCCCCAAGCACCTTGTTGGTTTTCATGTGCCTTAGCATGCCTTCCAGGAGAATCCGCTCCAAGATTTTGCCCGGCACAGAGGTGAGACTGTCTGGTCTGTAATTCCCTGGCTCAGCCATTTTCCCCTTCTTAGAAATGGTGGTTATATTTCCCTTTTTCCAGTCATCGGGAACTTCACCTGACTGCCATAATTTTTCAAATATGATGGACAGTGGCTTAGCTGATGCCAACCTGATGAAGTTTAACCATGCCAAGTGCAAGGTCCTACACCTGGGTCGGAGCAATCCCAGGTACACATACAGGTTGGGCAGAGAAGAGATTCAGAGCAGCCCTGCAGAGAAGGACTTGGGGGTGTTGGTGGGTGAAAAAATGAACATGAGCTGGCAGTGTGTACTCACAGCTCAGAAAGCCAACCGTATCCTGGGCTGCATCAAAAGGAGCGTGACCAGCAGGTTAAGGGAGGTGATCCTGCCCCTCTACTCTGCTCTCGTGAGACCTCACTTGGAGTATTGTGTGCAGTTCTGGTGTTCTCAACATAAAAAGGACATGGAACTGTTGGAACAAGTGCAGAGGAGGGCCACGAGGATGATCAGGGGACTGGAGCACCTCTCATATGAAGATAGGCTGAGAAAATTGGGGCTGTTCAGCCTGGAGAAGAGAAGGCTGCGTGGAGACCTCATAGCAGCCTTCCAATACCTGAAGGGGGCCTATAGGGATGCTGGGGAGGGACTTTTCATTAGGGACTGTGTTGAGAGGACAAGGGGTAAGGGGTTCGAACTTAAACAGGGGAAGTTTAGATTGGATCTGAGGAAGAAATTCTTTACTGTGAGGGTGGTGGGGCCCTGGAATGGGTTGCCCAGGGAGGTTGTGGATGCTTCATCCCTGGCAGTGTTCAAGGTGGGGTTGGACATAGCCTTGGATGGCATGGTTTAGTGGGAGGTGTCCCTGGCCATGGCAGGGGGGTTGGAACTCGATGATCTTGAGGTCCTTTCCAACCCTAACTATTCTATGATTATTATTTAAATTTCAAGTTACATTCCATGAGCTCTTCTCCAGTATTGTTGCAAATAAGAGTTGAAACTTGTCTGAAATTTCCTGACTCCAGGAACTGATACTTCAGAAAACTTCTCATAAACACTCAACTTGCAAGTTGTGGTGCTTGCTACCAGTATATTACAGAGTTCTTAGTGGTGTTCTAGCCTAAACTCTTAGAACAAACTGTAGATACTGGTTAGCCTTCTCTGAACTGTTTTAAAATTGTCTTATATTACTGAATATTTTTATCTTACAGTGTAGTTGTGGCTCCTTAGTGTATCATCTTATCTCATATTATTTTATGAATTTATCCTCACAAAACATCTCCGTTGTAGGGAGGTATCCCTCTTCTGTGAAGAGAAATTAAAGTGCAGAGAAACTTTTAACTTTTCATTCCACAAGTATACTGGTGGCTTACAATGGACATCGGGTACCCTGCTTACATTCCTTGTGGCTGAGTGGTGTGTGTGCAGTAAGTTTGGTGCATTTGGACAGGGGTTGGCTACCTGAAACTGTGCGTGTGTGTCTGTGCACTCACTGTGCAACTCCCAGTGAAAGAACTGGGAAGTGCAGTATGCGTGCAGTAACATTATGTGCTTCAACAATGAAGAATGAAGTCAGGACATACAGACTTTAAGATGTGAAATAAGTCAAATGTAGAATGCTTCTGAGCTGATTTGGACCTCGTTATAAGACAGAAAGAGAGAAAGCAACTGAAGAAAGTGGATGTGTAGCCAAGCAAGTCCTTTAATAACTAAAGCATGCTTTTTTGTCCTAGCGTTTTTGAGTATGAAAGGCATTGAACTTCCCCAAATTTATAATTTCTGCTATAGGTAGGACAGACAGTCTTGCCCATGTAGAGAAGCCTTGAAATTTGCCCTTCAGCTCAAAATAATTAAGTAAGTTATGGTTGTCTGCTTCTGGTTTCCTGAAAGCCATCTGTTGTGATCAGGACTGTAGGTTGGGCATTATCTGTGATTTGAAGAGTATTGATAGTATGACTTGTGCAATAGAACATATGAATATAGTTCCTGCCTTAAGGAGTTTGTGCTCTGTGTGTGTCTGTTACGTGACAGACAAGTGTTTTTATACTTTATGATGCAAACATTTTCCTCATAAATAATGACAATTGATTTTAGTTTATAAAGTGCAGTTTGTGAGTAGGGTCTTTAATGTGCTTGTGTCATGACAGAAATTGGTACAAAGCAGTAATGTCACAAGTGGGATGATACCAGTGACCCAGCAAAAAGAACAAGCTTTTTGCATGTTGATCTGTTTTGTTAAAGGGCAATATTTGGCCCTGTAAGTGCAGAAGAGAGGGACTGTTTGTAAAAAAGGGCATTAAGAGCTAACCCATATGATCCTTTGTCAGCATGATTAAATCTAGTGTCAAGCATTCATTCATATGAAAGATGAGCGGCATCGCTGTTTATCTAATAAAAAAAAGTATTTGTTTTTCCCGAAGTCTTTTATATGTTAATAGAGGCAAACGTGAATATGATCATGTAATTTAAATATGTAAGTAAAAACTATACATCTTTACTGGCAGTGGGTTAAAAGTAAGATGTATATGTTTTATGCAAAATAATGCAATTTCATTGTTAATCATGCTGTTCAAGTCATAACTCCACACAAAACAGTGCTTTTAAACAAATAGAAAGCACTGTTATTGTACCATTTATAACAGAAATGCTTAGGATATTTAGAGAATGATGCAAAGTATTTATTTGCATGCTTTCATGTATGCTTCTATGGCAATATTAGTATACAAGTGCAGAATTAAAGTTCCAGGTGATTGTGTTAGCCTTTATTAGGAGGCGTTAGGCTCTTTTTTTAATCATGGAAGAAAGCCCAGTATTTAGAACAAGGGATACAACTGATGTAATTTTAGAAATAAGTGCATGCCATTACAAGAAATTCAAATAATTCGTTGTGAAATGATTGAATTTCTCTGAAATATTGAAAGAGAAGGGAAAAAGTTTAGATGCCTTTTCCCTCACCCTCCTTACCCTGCCAAGTCTGGGTTGCTTAAAACAGCTGCTGGGAGTTCTGTTTAATGTCATACTTTGCATGCATTTGTGATTTGAAATACAAAAAATAGTCAAATTTGATAGCGACAGTTTGAATGGCATGCTGTCGGTTTGGCTCTTCATGAATTGGCAGTGGTCTCATTTAGGACCTTCAAATATGTGTCTGCCTGGACAGAAAGAGAACATTTTGCATGTTCTTCAGAAGACAACCACTCCTTGCTGCCTCAGTATTCAGTGGTGCATGACAGTTGCCCTTCATTGCTGTCTTCTTCGAACTTAACCTTTGACCGTCCACTTAGTTGCTGCGCAACGGTTGGAGCAGGCCAAGATGTTCATGAATGACGGGCATTGGCCTGCAACGTGCTTGTCATTATTTGGCTGTCAAAAGTAGCCTGCCATTGGGCTCCATCAAGGTTTGAAGCCTATGTGCAGCAGTCCATATTACTTAACTTCCAAGTCTGTCAACAGAACGATCAAATGTGCATAAAAATGTGTGTGGAATATGTCTTTGATCATAATATAGGGAGATATTTTTTGTGTGTAGTAAATATATTCATATGGCTTTCACAAGGTGAAGATGTTGAATCTGCTGCCATGGTAAAAAGTGAACTATTGTCTCCTGTGGTCTAAGTTTCAAATAGCACAATTTAGATTTGAACAGCTCTGCCAGTTAAACTCTCAGCTTGCCTTGCGTATCCTATCAGCATTTCAGCCAGCAGTATAAGCAGCAAGATACTAGACCAGTGGTGCCTGAGGTTAGCTGTCAAACTGGAATGTTATTTTGGATCTTGCTGTAATGTAATATTATAGAAGGAGGTCAGGCTGTGTGATTTGTAAAGCAGTTGTGAGAACTTAAAATGACTGAAATGTTGTTTATTTCAGGTCCTGATTTTTTTTTCTTTCCTCTTGAAAGAGTTGAAGAGAAGCTAGAATTCATCATAAAGAAGTAAGAAACCTAAGGCAATGTAAAATGGTTATTTTTCTCTCAGGTACCTAATGCAGTGCATATAAGAGCATCAAAATTCAATATGAAGGCACAGTAAGGCTGAAATTCACTAAGTAATAAATGCTTGATGTTGAAAATCTAACAGGCAGACATATTTGTATCTTCTGATAATGAATGCTGGAGACATTCAGAAATGAACCTCATACTTAATATAACATGGAAATTGGACTCCTGGGTTAATGAGGAATGTATGCTTTGTGTGTAGGTAAATCACTTATATGAACTACCATGTATTAGCAAATACTTTGAATTGCTTCATGCTGGAAGGGTCATATCCTGCTTTAGTGTAATATTTGTTACTCACTTGGGCAAAAGCCATCTGTAGCTGCAATTTATTTTATTGAATTTCAAACATGTCTGTTTTCTTCTCTCAAAATATCCCAGTTCCTTTGCAATTGAAATGGTGTGTCAAAATAACATTACAAAATACAAATATCAGCTTAAAGAGCCATGGAGATTCACTAGAGCTTGTTCATAATGACTTCTGTCCAAAGCATAAAAATAGCATTATCTTGCTAGCTGGTTAAAAAATTATTTATTTTCTCTTCTTGTTTCAACCATCTTCATGCTAATTTAGTAGAAGTAATAGAATCATAGAAAGTGGCTAGTGGTTAGATTGCCTAGAAAAAGGAGAGTGTTATTTTCATAACATCTTGCCCTCTGTGTATCTTCTGAACCAAGTTTTAATTTTTTCTGCTTACAATGTAGTTTGCAACAGACCTCAGTTCAGGGGCACTGGTCTAAAAAATCAGGCTGTGTCATGGAGACATCTTAGTCTTGGTCTTCCTGCTCTTAATCCTAAATGCTGCTGCTGTTTGTTAGCAGCCTAACTCTTTGATTTCAGTCTTGGCTAATGCATTAGCATGTGCCTTGTCTGAAATGGAGTGTGAAATGCATGCATTCCAGTATGTGTTTGCATACAGACATATGTGCTATGAATATGCAAAATGCTTTGGCAAATAAAGTGGTTATTAGATGTTAAAATGATGTTCCTCTAAACACTTTATTGTGGTCATGACTTGTTGTTATTGAGTTTTAATTTATGTGTCCCCTCTTATTGAATAATGTATACCTTGGCAATATGTTTTGATGAAGCAGGACTGAATTTTGACAGTGTATATATGCAGTCATGTAAGTATACAAGTAAGCAGTGAGCATTTAAATAATGAGCCCTTAAATTTGTTGGCATGGTCTCTGAGCTGAGAGCTACTCTCTTGGTCTCTGGGGTTTAAAAAAGTGCTACCGATACAAACAGAAAAATTGATCAGACTATTTACAAAGTTAAGGGATGTTATTTTCCATTTTAGAAAGATGTTCCTGTTACTGTAAAAATCAAGGCTTAATTTCTAGTGGGAGTTAATACTGTTTGTAATCATGTTCCTGAGGGAAAGAAGTTTTGACTCTTCAAGCACAAAGCTGTTATTTCACTTCAAGTATGGAATGCCTATTGTTCCTCTAGCCAGAGAAGGCTTTTTTGTCCATTTTTAAGTAGCAATTTACACTTACATACAGACTAAACTGAGCATCATTATGCAGTTTATTGCAAATATGGCCATATCTTTATATTTTCCAAAAATATATTTCCACTCATTTTGTGAATGCTGTCCAGTCTGTGTAATAACTATGTATTGATGTTCTTGCTCTTGCCCTGCAGATGTTTTCAACTTACCACTATTTAAAAGGAACCTAAAATGCAATAAAAAGTAAGTTCTTATGTACAGATGGCTATATATTAACAACTAGAAGGTGGTGTCTTTTCTCATTGTTTTAAAAGATATAAAGAGCATTGCCAGTAAAGCTTTTAAAACTTTTCGACGTCAGAATCAAATATTTGAAAGTCAAAACACAATGAATAATAAGAACAGCAGTTAATTGTCACTATTTTGCTTTGTGTTCTGAATTAAGGGTATCCTGACTGAAAACAAAATGTTTCAAGCAAAGAAACTTCTGAAACTGTTTTCAGGATAGCAGGAGGCGTACGTGTGCTTTTTATTTCAAGTTCCAAAAGTGCTCAAAAACCATGTACGTGTGCTTATGAGGTTAAACATCCATGATCCTGTATGGTGTTATAGGAGAAAAATAAGTCCTATTACCCAAAATAAGAGAGGTAGTATACCTTAAAGGAAGTGCTTTGTTATCAGCTATACTTTCAGCCCTACAAATACCGGCTTGTCACAAAGGCTGAGACCTTTGTAGTGCATTCTTTCAGGGTACAAATCTGTCTCTCTTCTGGCTTTAATGCAATAGCTGTGAAATATCTCTATTAGGTAAAATAGAGGTTAAGGCACCTTAAGGGCACTGAATTCTTATCTTTTTTTACTAGCAGTGGTGTCAACATGTACTAAACTGTGATGACCTACTCTCCTCTTTGATAAAAAGGAAAATGACCTGTCTACCGTGGACGGTGATGAAGTTGCCTGGGGCGGATTGTATTGTCACCTTCTGTAGAACTGGTGTGTAGAAAAATAAAAAAGGCCAGGATATTTTTGTTTACTGTAGAAGTATTTGACATTTCTAGCTACTGATAAAATATACTCAAGGGTAGAAAGAAGGATCTAGTTTATGCTACTGAGCAAGGTTGCAAAGAAATGCGGAGATTCAGCCCTTGGTATCGCAGGACACATAATACATATCAAGAGATTCCATTTGATCACTTCAAACGCTCAAGGTTCAAGTGCTGCATTTAACCCTTCAAATTCTGCATTTAACCCTGCTGTATGCTTGTCTGTATCCTTTTGCTGCCTAGAAATCTGACATCTCTTGAGTCATGGAGACCTCATAGCAGCCTTCCAATACCTGAAGGGGGCCTATAGGGATGTTGGGGAGGGACTCTTCATTAGGGACTGTAGTGAGAGGACAAGGGGTAATGGGTTCAAACTTAAACAGGGGAAGTTTAGATTGGATATGAGAAAGAAATTCTTTACCGTGAGGGTGGTGACGCCCTGGAATGGGCTGCCCATGGACGTTGTGAATGCTTCATCCCTGGTGGCGTTCGAGGCGGGGTTGGACATAGCCTTGGATGGCATGGTTTAGTGGGAGGTGTCCCTGCCCATGGCAGGCGGGTTGGAACTCGATGATCTTGAGGTCCTTTCCAACCCTTACTATTCTATGATTCTATGATTCTGTGTCTTGACATTCTGATGTACCTGTGTACTGTGGAACTTAGAGAGTTTAATCGTGCACTGAAGGAATGCAAATAACATTACTTTTTATATTCTGGAAATAATTGGTGGTCTGTTTGAGACCCTTTCTCTGTAGCATTCCAAAGCATTTATAGTTTTGTAGCAATTAATTTAGCAGTGACTATGGTTAGTCTTTTACTATGAGTGATGAAATACATAAATAAATTTGAGAGTTGATTTAAACTACAGAGCTCCAACATCTCAAACTGGTCAATGTACTTTAAGCTGTTAGTAATATTTCTGTGGCATTCTGTAAATTCAATCAAGGTGCTCTTCATGCTGATCAGAAACTGGACTTAAGGATGGTAAAGATTTTCATTACACTCCTTATCAATATTTAAGAATAGGGTGTGTTTGAGAATTCGTTCACACCTAGCAAAGTAGTGATGAAATGCACAAGATACTTATTGTGTGATTTTGTTGTGTAATAATGATTTCATCTGTGGTTTGAAAGCTCAAAAATTTCTTTCTGATATACAATGAAACAAGCCTCTAAGTTGATTTGTTTACAGCATCGTTTTACCAGTGCTTTAATGGGAGCTTTATGGGACTTATGCCTGAATTGGTCACTTGTATAATTTTTTACTTACCAGTTACAAAAGTGTGAGAATGAATCAGTAGTTTATTGAAGTAATGAAAAAAACCCCTTATGCAGGTTAACTTTTAAAAATTTTAAAATAAAGGAAGAATTCAAAATCTGGCCCTTTCAAATGGTCTGATTTGGTGCTTGCTGACTAGTGTTCAAAGAAAATTGTTACAGAAGTGAGACTCCAGGAGACAGGGAATTGACATCCTGGTGCCAAACTGATGCTACTTTTTTTTTTTTTTTTTGGAAGCCATTTAAAGAAAGCTTAAAACTAAAGCATCTGATCTTTAGTCTACTTACTGCTGTTTGCAAATGAAACTTATGAAATGATTTGTGTCCAAAAGTTCTGTGTATTCATAAAGAAGGTAGAAATCTGTTGGTCTTGGTTAAATTGCACTATAATAAGATGAAACTAGAAAGTCAGTATTAACTCATTTAAATCACATCAGTGAAGCATGTCTTGCTAGATACTGAAAATTCTGGCATTACGTTCTTCTTCTGAAGCCTAAACAATTTAACTTTGATTTTCTTTTATTGTTTAGAATTTGGTTCTAAGCATGGAAAAGAGGAGATAGCTGTCAGACCATCCTGAAAAACGACTTTAAGCAGACAATTCTTTTCAACTTGTTGAAATGGTACTTATCCTGGGACAATTTTCCCTCAAAAATACTCAGTTTCTTTAAAGTTGGTGTTATGCCGTGGTATCAAGTGCTATAAAATTGACTACTTTTTGAATGAATTTTGAGCATGATGAGCTGATGAATTAAATTTTTATTTTAAACTGAAGTATAGGAATATCTATGGAAGTATCAGTTTAATCCTTATATCTTTTGGTAGGGTTATAAACTGATACATAGATTAAAAAGTGAAAGAACCCAACTAGAAGGAAGTGCTGCAGGAGGACCAGGAGACCTCCTTGGATGGATAAGAACCTGCTGAGGAAAATTTGAAGGAAAAAAGAGGCTTATAAAAGGTGGAAGCAAGGTCAGGCGGCCTGGGAAGAATAGAGGGATGTTGTCCGGGAAGCTAGGGACCAGGTTAGGAAAGCTAAGGCCCACTTAGAATTGAACTTGGCTAGGGATGTTAAAGATAACAGGAAGGGATTCTATGGGTACTTTGCAAATAAAAGAGAGACTGGGGACAACGCGGGCCCTCTCCAGAAGCTATCAGGAGAACTGGTTACCCTGGATTTGGAGAAGGCTGAGGTTCTTAATGACTTCTTTGCCTCAGTCTTCGCTGACAAATGCTCTGACCACACCACCCAAGTCTTAGATGCAGGGACTGTGAGAATGAAGACCTTGGGCCCACTGTAGGAGAGGATCTGGTTCGAGACCGTCTCAGGAACCTGAACGTGCACAAGTCCACGGGTCCTGAAGGAGCTGGCAAATGAAGTTGCTAAGCCACTGTCCATCATATTTGAAAAATCATGGCAGTCAGGTGAAGTTCCCAATGACTGGAAAAAGGGAAATAGAACCCCCATTTTTAAGAAGGGGAAAATGGATGACCGGGGGAACTACAGAACAGTCAGCCTCACCTCTGTGCCTGGCAAAATCTTGGAGTGGATTCTCCTGTAAGGCATGCTAAGGCACATGAAAAACAGCAGCGTGGTTGGTGACAGCCAGCATGGCTTCACTAAGGGGAAATCCTGCCTGACCAATCTGGTGGCCTTCTCTGATGGGGCTACGGAACTGATGGACAGGGGCAGAGCAGTTGATGTCATCTACCTGGACTCGTGTAAAGCCTTTGACACTGTCTCACATGACATCCTTCTCTCTAAGTTGGAGAAACACCAATTTGATAGGTGGACCACTCGGTGGATAAAGAACTGGCTGGATGGCCGCATGCAAAGAGTAGGGCTCAATGGCTCAATGTCCAGCTGGAGACCAGTAACGAGTGGTGTCCCCCAGGGATCGGTGTTGGGACCGGTCTTGTTCAACATCTTTATGGGTGATATGGACAGTGGGATTGAGTGCGCCCTCAGCAAGTTTTCCAATGACACCAAGCTGTGTGGTTCGGTTGATACTCTGGAGGGAAGGAATGCCATCCAGAGGGACCTTGACATGCTTGTGAGGTGGGCTGATACCAACCTGATGAAGTTTAACCATGCTAAGTGCAAGGTCCTACACCTGGGTTGGAGCAATGCCAGGCACAGCTACAGGTTGGGCAGAGAAGAGATTCAGAGCAGCCCTGCGGAGAAGGACTTGGGGGTGTTGGTCGATGAGAAAATGAACATGAGCTGGCAGTGTGCGCTTGCAGCCCAGAAAGCCAACCGTATCCTGGGCTGCATCAAAAGGAGTGTGACCAGCAGGTTGAGGGAGGTGATCCTGCCCCTCTACTCTGCTCTTGTGAACCTCACTTGGAGTATTGTGTGCAGTTCTGGTGTCCTCAACATAAAAAGGACATGGAAGTGTTAGAACAAGTGCAGAGGAGGGCCACGAGGATGATCAGGGGACTGGAGCACCTCCCGTATGAAGATAGGCTGAGAAAATTGGGGCTGTTCAGCCTGGAGAAGGAAGAGAAGGCTGCGTGGAGACCTCATAGCAGCCTTCCAATACCTGAAGGGGGCCTATAGGGATGCTAGGGATGGATTGTTCATCAGGCACTGTACTGAGAGAACAAGGGGTAATGAGTTCAAACTTAAACGGGAAGTTTAGATTGAATATAAGGAGGAAATTCTTTACTGTGAGCGTGGTGGGGCACTGGAATGGGTTGCCCGAGGAAGTTGTGAATTCTCCATCCCTGGCCATGTTCAAGGCCAGGTTGGATATAGGCTTGGATGACATAGTTTAGTAGGAAGTGTCCCTTCCCATGGCAGGGGGGTTAGAACTAGATGATCTTGAGGTCCTTTCCAACCCTAACTATTCTATGATTCTAAGTCCCAAGAATTTGGCATTGTAGAATGTTTATAATGATAACCTACAAATGTAGTAGCTATATTTAAACGCTTATTTCTCTACATAACCTTCCCTTTTCAATTTCTAAATATATGTAGAATTCAATGTTACATTGCCTCATGCTTGGCTGACCCTCTTTTTACGTAAGTTTATCATTTAAAGAGCACTTAGAAATAATTTGCACTAACAACCTTATTTATAATTTTTATTATTTGTTTCAAAATTGGTGGGGATTTATTTTTTTTTTGTTTTAAATACTTTTTTTCTTATGAATTTAAGTCAAGAATTGAAGGTAATCCAGATCTTAAGAAAAATGAATTAGTGAGTGAAGTCAGTAGTAAAATCAAGCAATGAGCAATGAAGAAACAAAATTAGAAGTCAGCAAATAGGGACTTGCTTGGAAGATGGTAAAATATTAAGGCAATGTGGTATGTTGGGGGGAAGATTAAATAAGCAGAAAAGTGGCACAAATTGAATGATGGAGAATCAATAAAACGTGAATTAAAAGGCCAAATATCTAGTGGATTCCAGTGTAATAGCTTGCCATTTCTTTGACTGGAATTTAATCAACGACTTCTGTGTAAACTATATATGTATAAATGAATTTACATGTGTGTTTTGCTGTTTAAAAGATTTACTGTCACTTTCTGAAAAGACGGTAATACTGTAAGGTATGTGAGAGGCTAAGACTATCAAGCTCTTACACTGACATGGCTGGAGAGAATAGGTTGTGACTGCTGTTGGACGGACAAGGCTTTTGCAGACCTAGCACCCTGGTCAGGAGGAGAATGCTTTTGCTCTTCTCATTTCCTCACCTTAGGTGATACTGGAGATGAATAATAGAAAAAGAAGGTTGTGGTTGTGGTATTTTTTTTTTTTTTATTCAGAGAAATTCATGTGAGGCTGTTTGGCAGTGTAATTGCATCAGATTTTTTTTAAACACAGGTAATTTGTTCATGCACAAGTTATTTTTTCGCTTGGCTCTCTGCTAATTTGTTTTTTATGAAAAGTATTGAGCAAGAGAAATTGACACTGAGGAAAAAAATGGAAGATGTTTTTTAAGTATTGAATGTTAATACAGTTACAATTAAAATAATAAAAATTCCAAAGAAATTGGAAGAGAACACGCAGACTGCTCATGCATTGAGTACCTGCTGGGACTTGGCCACTGAGTCCTTGAGAGAGGTACCTGGCTGAGAAAGTCTGAACTGTTCTGTCAGAGGAGTAAATGTTTGGGGCCTCTTTACTTACTTCCAGAAAATCTCCTTTGCAGCTGGAATCTTCTCTACTCTTGTGATCCTGGACCTAATCTTCATTCCAATTTAGTTTTGGAATTCTTTGTTTAAGAATTCCAATTTCATCTGTGTGTGCAAAATGGCACAAATTTGAATGCTCAGTAGAAGCTCAGTGACTTGTTGACAGTGCCAGTGGCATGATTAATTCTCATGCATAATAATTCAATCATCCTGTGCATATGCAGTGACAATATAAGCAGAGGGGAATGAAGGATCCACATGGATGATGTCTGGGAGAGAGCTCTTGTCTTGCTGTCAAATATGTTTGCCTCTCCCTAACTCCCCATAGATCTCTTTCTCCCTGGGCTCTTTGCCAACTGCAGCATCTCCCCATCTCATCAGTATGGAGAATCTGGACTACACCTCAGCCTCTTTCATCTCTAGCAGGCAGGTTTGCTTTGAGTCTTGGTACAGAGGCAGAAAATGCAAGATAGATGGCATTTTCCAAAGGAGCCTTTATATAATGATCCCTGGTGCTTGCCAGATTGAGTCTTTTCCTGTTAATGAATTAGCAGTCTTTACAGAAAATCATGCCTGCAGCAATTTTGTATCAGGTGACTTAGTGCCTGAAATCCCCAATATTGGGGCTTTTAATGTGATCATTCTTAGAGATGAGCCAGACTTTTCTTGGCTAACATTATAGTGTTACTTAGTTGTGTTTGTAGCATACCATCTAGTTTTTTGTGCTTCTACAGATAATTCCTAGACATTATTACAGGTACAGTAGTGAAAATGTTAAGATATTGAAGACAATTGCAAGATTTTTAACTGAGACCACCAAAGCTCTCGAACTAGAGAACTACCTCAATCCTTTTTCTGACATGAACAGTTACTCTTGCAGGCTCTAAACTGGGACCACGTGGTGCCTGTAAATGTTAACAAGAAGCCTTAGAGAACTTCTACTGGCAAGCCAGTACAGCTTTGTGACATTTTGCTGGCAAAACTGTGTATGTCACATTTGTAACTACATATGTGGAAAGGTATAGTACATTTTGCTAACTGTAGTTTTTAGGCAGATATAGTGATTTGATGTCATGCTGCACATATTTCTGTATCCTAGTAAGCAAAATATTTATTGTATCTATCTCATTAAATTAATAAATCTTGTAGGTTTTGCAGCTATTTTAGACAATAACTGGATAAAATATAGTCGGAATTTTGGCTGGTTACCAATGTTTATCAGTGATGAAAAATTACAGATTAGTCTGTGTTTCTATAATCAAAACATAACACAATAGATATATTGTTACAGTTGTCGCTTTAGTTCTGATTATTACTCAGTATGTCTATTGTAATTTTCCCATTTACAGATGTTATTGAGCTCCATGTGTAATAGATAGAATTACTTTGTCCGCCATTTATTTTATGAATAGCCTACAGAAACATTAGTGTTAATGATATTATCCACTTAATGTACACAACAGTTTATAATATGGATAGATGAGTAATGTGTTGCGGTATTGAAATTTTATTGGAATGAGATAAATAGATCTAGTGCATTTTTGTTGGTAAATGCAGTGTTGAAGTCATCTGGTGGATTGTAAAAAAAGTGAGTTCTGAGCAAAGTCATTGCAGCTACTCTGTTATCTAATATATGAAGAAAAATACATGAATGTTTGTGGGGTTTTCTTATTGTTTTATGTTTTGTTTTTAAGGAGTTTTAAGAGAAAGAAGTGAGAGTATCAGCTGTTCAAGGTTGGGTGTTGGTGTTTGTTGGTTGGGGTATTTTTGTGTTTATTTTTTGTTAGTTTTTTTTTTTTTGTTGGTTTTTTTTTTTTTTTTTTTTTTTTGTTAAGGGCTGCATTCTTCTAATAAAGGGAGCTAGGTAGGAAAACTTCAGCAATTTGGTTTCTTTGCCCAGTAACAAGAAAGTGTATATGAGATGCATATCTTATAATCAGCATAGCTAAACTAAATTGACCAGCTTGGTGAATATGACATACTCTTAATTAGTCTTCTCTATTAGTGAAAACAGCAGCTTGTATAGGAAGTAAAGTAAGGCCTTGTCCAATATACTATCCCTTCTCAGTTTAGGAATTTGTACAGTTTCTTACTTTTGTCTTATTTTTCACTTCATATCTGTAGAGGTCTGAGCAGCTTGCACACCAGTGCCGATTGTTGTTTGCAGTTGTCGAGTTAACTCCAATTGTTTGCTTCTGTTCCTCCCCCCCTCTAATACATAGTATTAGGATTGTGTGCTTCGGGATGAGAGACTGAACTGCCCCTCTAAAGCAGGAGTTGAACATTTTCAGAGAGAAGTATAGAGTATGGTAAAATTTTAGATTATGCTTGGATTGTCTAGTTACCATTATTACTAGAGGAGTATGGTAAATAAGCAGGCTTGGGACCACACATGTTTGCGAACAGGGTTTGTCCGTATGCCTCCAGCTTTGATTCACCTTCTCTTTTCTAAGAGTAAAAAAGCATTTGTGTGTCATTGAAGCACAAGTTACTTTTGCTTCTGATGAATCTCTTGCATCAGAAGGTGGGCATCAACCAAATTTTGGCTGAATTGGAAAGTTCAGGTATTTTCCTTGGTGTGTTAAGAAAAGTTTGATAGATAGAGGTGATGTGCATTAGACCAGCTTGTAAGGTTAAAAATTAGGGCTGAAGAAAGGCCTCCCACTGTCATGGCTGCCATAGCACAACGTGTTTTGGGTTAGTTTGTCCCGCAGCCCTGCAGCATGTGCTTCACAACAGACAAGCTGCACTATGCAGACCAGTTAGTCATTGCTGAAGCTGTACAACTCATCTGTTGTTTAGCTACACAGATCTCAAAAGAACTCTTGAGAAGCATTTGGTATATTCAGTCTTGAATTTATCAAGAATTTTTCAGTTGGGTTTTTAACAATGTGGTTAATGGTTTAATGGAATGCGCACAGGAAACTGTACACGTACATGCATCTGGAGCTTTATTCTACTCAAAATACTTAGTTCTTCCGTTTAGCCGCCCTTTCATAAGAGGTATATCTTTCTAGTTGCATATTGTCAAATTTCTTATCATTACTGATACTTCGTTGTTTAAACTGTCCATTCTGAGCTACGTTGTAGTATTGGGATCCATAATGAGCAGTGATCTACTAGAATTTTAAGACCATCAGAAAACTGAAGAGTGCTGTCTGGTGTTTTGCCTCTTGTCCTCCAAAGTACCTATGTTTAAAGGAAAGGTGAAATGTACACACTGCATACATGTGCTTTGTTTCCAGCTGGTTGTACAATATTATTGTGTTTTGTCTTAAGAGAGCATGTTACCTCTTACTTGTTTAGGGCCATTTTAATTCTGCTGCACGGTAGTTTGCTTCCAGCTTTTATGTGATTGTTTTCTCAAAAATGCAGAGCTTTTCTGGAGTTATGTAACATACAAGAAATGAAGAGTAACACAAATCTGATACTTCAGCAAAATAATTTGGCTATCTTAAGGGTTTCTCTGGTTAGTTTATCAGTTCTTTTCCTTTTCACAGATTTTTTTTTTTCTTGCTTACTACAGAAGAATTACATCAATGCAGGATAACAGAACACTGTCAAACTATGAAGGTTTTATATGGACAGCATTAGACAGGAGCAGAAAGATCCAGTGCACTAATAGGCACGCTCACATGAGCTACCTAGTCCATTGACAGCTTTTTCCTTTTTTCTCCCTCTCGACCCACTTTCTGCCAGTGATTTGTGACATATTTTGTAAGAGATCAAATAAGCTCTTGACACCTGATTGCAATGTAGTGCTTGTTTACAGTTGCATTTTTGAAGGACCTCTAGACAAGATGGAAGGTTTAACTTAAAGTAATTAAATTTGCATTTGCTCTGTGACAGGAATTTTCTTATATATGCATCCTGTTGAGCAACTTTTATTGTAATTGGCCATGAAGTACCACAAGAAAGATGCGGATAGACAAAATCATTGTTGCCTACTACTAAAATCTGTCATTGTGTTTTATAAGGACTGGCTTGTACCTGGGTTTGTGCCTAGTTCTTTGAAATACTGGAGTGCCTACTTTTATTTGAAGGGGGAAGGGAGAGATTTCTGAAGCATTGGACCTTTTCCTAGGTCCTTTCACACTGCTTGAGTGAGGCTGGATGTCTAAAATATCTGTAGTTCCATTAGTCTCTAGTCTCTTTCAGAGTTAGTTTTGTTTTCTTGAATGTTAAAATGTTAGTATTTGTTTTGCAGTTATCTGCCGTTTTATTTGTTTTTTTCTTTTCCCCTGGCATATCTGGCTTTGTCCTTGGGCAGATCCCTGAGCTGCTTGAAAGTCATAGAGCTAGGCACTGAACCTATTTTCTTTTGCCATACTGATTTTCTTCATCATTACAGGTAGGTGTGATGTGGGGTGATGTAACAGGCTGAAGTTGCTGGCATTGTACTCACTTTGGTTGGATCCAGACTTAACCAGATATTATCATTTCTACTTGCATTTGCAGTTGTCATTGTGTTACAACAGACTGGTTTTGTTTATATGCTACGTCAGGGACGAAATAAATATTTGAAATTTCTAATGTAAGACTTTTTTTTTTTCTTTTTTTTTTTTTTTTCTTTTTTAAATCTTGAGACAATTTTGGAGGAAGGTAGACTGGGCAAATAAGCCTTAGGAAAACTGTTTGATGTGGTCATACTCAAAGCAAAATTAGGAAATTGCGCTGGAAATTGAATAAGAGGTTCTTCTGACTCTAGGTCTGTTCTAACAGCATATCCTACTGGTTAGTACTTTATAATAATAGTAGCAAGGACATCCCTTGCCCCAGAAAGCTTTAGAAAATCTAGGATATTGCTACAAAAATATGATGGGAAGTGGGTTTTATTTTGGGGGGTTGTTCTTTTAGGGTTTTCCCTCCCTCTCTAGCTGTGTGTTACTAGCCCGTTAAATGTTTTGTTGTCTTTTCAGAGATTTCATCAGAAGATGTGTAATGGGCTTTAATAAGGATTGGCTATTTCAGTGTGTAATTGGCTTACTAGTTGACCTGGACATTAAAAAAAGAAGCAGCACTGATGTTTCAGTTACTGTCCCACAATATTCTTATCTTACAGTAGCTCTTAGAGGCCCTTCATGAGATAGGAATCTCTGTTGTTCTGCATACTGGGAATGTGGCTTCTCCCAGTTATGGGTAAAATGCTGATGTGATTAAATGTGGTGTAAAATTTTTGCTCATGTTGCACAACTCAAAATTTCTGTGGGCTTTTGGTTTTGTGGGGTGTCTTTGTTTATTTTTTTTCCCCTCCTTGTTATCACTTAGCTATTTAGTTCAGATGAATAAGCACTAGGTTGCTGTTAGCTGACAGAACTCTCAGGCAGTATTTAAAATCGCTTTATTCTAGAACCATCTGCATATGCCTTATGCTCAGTAGAGCATTGTTTTAAGCAAACATTTGGAGAAATACTTTTTGTGCATCCAGTTCATCACAGATCTGCCAGTAGCTTGCTACTGTCAGCAAGCTTTCCTTAACATGTAATTTTGAAGTAACTATCTATTCTCCAGACAGCATTTACAGCTATCATAGAATCATAGAATCATAGAATAGTAAGGGTTGCAAAGGACCTCAAGATCATCGAGTTTCAACCCGCCTGCCATGGGCAGGGACACCTCCCACTAAACCATGCCATCCAAGGCTATGTCCAACCCCACCTTGAACGCCACCAGGGATGAAGCATCCACAACCTCCCTGGGCAACCCATTCCAGGGCCCCACCACCCTCACAGTAAAGAATTTCTTCCTCATATCCAATCTAAACCTCCCCTGTTTAAGTTTAAACCCATTACCCCTTGTCCTCTCACCACAGTCCCTAATGAAGAGTCCCTCCCCAACATCCCTATAGGCCCCCTTCAGGTATTGGAAGGCTGCTATGAGGTCTCCACGCAGCCTTCTCTTCTCCAGGCTGAACAGCCCCAATTTTCTCAGCCTATCTTCATATGGGAGGTGCTCCAGTCCCCTCATCATCCTTGTAGCCCTCCTCTGCACTTGTTCTAACAGTTCCGTGTCCTTTTTATGTTGAGGACACCAGAACTGCACACAATACTCCAAGTGAGGTCTCACGAGAGCAGAGTAGAGGGGCAGGAGCACCTCCCTTGACCTGCTGGTCGCACTCCTTTTGATGCAGCCCAGGATACGGTTGGCTTTCTGGGCTGCAAGCGCACACTGCCGGCTCATGTTCATTTTTTCATCAACCCACACCCCCAAGTCCTTCTCTGCAGGGCTGCTCTGAATCTCCTCCCCGCCCAATCTGTAGCTGTGCCTGGCATTGCTCCGACCCAGGTGTAGGACTTTGCATTTACCATAGTTAAACTTCATTAGGTTGGCATCAGCCCACCTCACAAGCATGTCAAGGTCCCTCTGGATGGCATTCCTTCCCTCCAACTTATCAACCGAACCACACAGCTTGGTGTCATCGGCAAACTTGCTGAGGGCGCACTCAATCCCACTGTCCATGTCACCCACAAAGATGTTGAACAAGACCGGTCCCAACACCGATCCCTGGGGGACACCACTCGTTACTGGTCTCCAGCTGGACACTGAGCCACTGAGCACTACTCTTTGCATGCGGCCATCCAGCCAGTTCTTTATCCACCGAGTGGTCCACCTATCAAATTGGTGTTTCTCCAACTTAGAGAGAAGGATGTCATGTGAGACAGTGTCAAAGGCTTTACACAAGTCCAGGTAGATGACATCAACTGCTCTGCCCCTGTCCATCAGTTCCGTAGCCCCATCAGAGAAGGCCACCAGATTGGTCAGGCAGGATTTCCCCTTAGTGAAGCCATGCTGGGTGTCCCCAAGCACCTTGTTGGTTTTCATGTGCCTCAGCATGCCTTCCAGGAGAATCCGCTCCAAGATTTTGCCAGGCACAGAGGTGAGACTGACTGGTCTGTAATTCCCTGGCTCATCCATTTTCCCCTTCTTAAAAATGGGGGTTCTATTTCCCTTTTTCCAGTCATTGGGAACTTCACCTGACTGCCATGATTTTTCAAATATGATGGACAGTGGCTTAGCAGCTTCATTTGCCAGCTCCTTCAGGACCCGTGGATGGATTTCATCCGGTCCCATGGAGTTGTATACATTCAGGTTCCTAAGGTGGTCCCGAACAAGATCCTCCCCCACAGTGGGCCCAGGGTCCCCACCCTCACCGTCCCCGCGTCTGCCTTCCAAGACTTGGGTGGTGTGGTCAGAGCATTTGCCGGTAAAGACTGAGGCAAAGAAGTCATTAAGAACCTCAGCCTTCTCCAAATCCAGGGTAGCCAGTTCTCCCGATAGCTTCTGGAGAGGGCCCACGGTTTCCCTAACCTGTCTTTTATTGGCAATGTACCTATAAAATCCCTTCCTGTTATCCTTAACATCCCTAGCCAAGTTTAATTCTAAGTGGGCCTTAGCTTTCCTAACCTGGTCCCTAGCTTCCCGGACAACATCCCTGTATTCTTCCCAGGCCGCCTGACCTTGCTTCCACCTTTTATAAGCCTCTTTTTTCCTTCGAATTTTGCTCAGCAGCTCCTTATCCATCCAAGGAGGTCTCCTGGCCCTCCTGCTGAACTTCCTTCTAGTAGGGATGCATCGCTCCTGAGCTTGCAGCAGGTGAGCCTTGAATATCAACCAACAGCCTTGGGCCCTCCTGCCCTCTAGGGCTGTATCCCATGGAACCTTACTGAGCAGGTTCCTGAAGAGGCCAAAGTCTGCTCTCTTGAAGTCCAGAGCAGTGAGCTTGCTGCACGCTCTTCTCACTGTCCTGAGGATCTCAAACTCGACCATCTCATGATCGCTGCAATCAAGGCTGCCCTGGAGCGTCACATTCCCAACCAGCCCTTCCCTGTTGGTGAGGACGAGGTCAAGCATGGCACCTCTCCTTGTCAGCTCCTCTATTACTTGCAGAAGTAAGTTGTCTTCCACGCAATCGAGGAACCTTCTGGATTGCTTGTGCCGAGCCGTACCATCCCTCCAACAGATGTCAGGGTGGTTGAAGTCTCCCATGAGAACAAGGGCCTGCAAGTGTGAGGCTGCTCCTATCTGCCTATGGAGTGCTTCGTCCAGCAAGTCCCCTTGGTCAGGCGGTCTGTAACAGATCCCCACAATAATATCACCCATCGCTGTTCTCCCTTTAACCCTGACCCACAAACTCTCTGTCGACTGCTCACCTGTCCCCAGACAGAGTTCCATACTCTCTAGCCTATCCCTAACATAAATAGCAACTCCCCCTCCCCGTCTGCTGGGCCTGTCTTTCCTAAAGAGCCGGTAACCTTCCATTCCAACACACCAGTCATAGGTGCCATCCCACCATGTTTCTGTGATGCCTATGATATCATACCCCCGTAGATGTGCACACATCTCTAATTCCTCTTGTTTGTTCCCCATACTACGGGCATTTGTGTAGAGGCATTTGAGCCGAGATCCATTTGAAGCCGGCTCATTGGCTGGAGCAGCTGGAATATCCCTACATTGCTCCGAACATTTACTGTAGGTGCTACCAACCGACTGGGTGTGTTGGGATGGAATGATGCCCCCCTCCCCCAACATATCTAGTTTAAAGCATCCTTGACCAGTCTGGCAAGCCTCCTACCAAATCCACTCTTCCCCTTCTTTGTCAGACCAGCTCCACCAGCCCCCAGTAGACCTGGCCTACTATATTGAGTCCCATGTTCAAGGTGCCCAAACCCCTGACTATAGCACCACCCTTCTAACCATTTATTAACCTGCCCAATCCTCCTAGCCTTTTCAAGGTCCTGCCCTGTATCCTGGAGAATTGACGAAAAGACAATCTGAGCTCCAGAGCCCCTAACCACCTCTCCCAGAGCTCTGTAGTCCTTCTTTATGGTCTCCGGGCTACTGCTATCTATATCAGTAGCACCCACATGTATTACCAGGAGTGGGTAATAGTCAGTGGAACCGACTAGAGCAGGCAGCTTCTCAGCCACATCCCTGATCCGAGCCCCTGGTAGGCAACACACCTCCCTTGAGCCTGGGTCAGGCCGGCAGATGGGTGCCTCTGTGCCTTTCTGAGCTGCTATCTAGTGATGTATGATTTCCAGAATCCTCATGTTTCCTACCAACATGAGAATCTTTTTTTCTTTTAATGTGGTAAAGGACAGTGTTAATTCCTGTAAGTCAGAACACAACCAAGACACACTGTATAGGATGAAAGATAAGTATGGTTCTTTTCTTTTTACATTGTTTTAAATGTGGACCCTGATTTGAAAAATAAATTAAGCAGAACTTGATAAATAGCATTTTCTAATCACATTTTAAAAACTAAAGAACTATTTTATAGTTGCTTTGAATTTTCTGTGATTAATTCTTATCCATTCTTTGTGATATATCATGGCCAAATGCAGTTGATACATCATGGTATAACGTACAAGTGATACCTTTGAAATTCCTTCTGTCAGTGAGATCTGAAGTAACGTGCCATGACGTTTACCTGAAATCACTTGAATTGGCTTTGTGAGGACAAAGAATTATTTGTGTCCTGCATGACCTGTCCTTATTGCTACTTTTGGGTACAGCAGAGGTTAGAAGAAGTAATTATTTTTAGCCTACTGTCTACAAGCAAGATTAATAGCTTTTGAAAGGGCTGTAATGAAAGGCTGACCCAACTGGCTTTTGTATTATACCTTGTTTATCCTGCTCTCATCTCTTATCACCTTTGGGCTACAACAAAATGTAATTTATATGTTAGTAGTGCTTCATAGAAGGTGAAAGGTTATATTTTTAATGAGGGTAGTTCTGATTGGGATTCAAGTTTTAAAATGTTGCATTATGTTCAAGTACAGTTTTGTGAGATTGAGCAGTGATGTCTGTTAGTGGTGTGTTGACTTCAGTAATACCAAACTTTTTGGAGCGGCATCGCTTTAGTGGTAGTGCTGCTGAGTGTCTTTGGTGAATCATGTTAATAGTATAATTGACTCTGTTACAAACATAACTATTTCTCACAGAACATGCTGCCTCCTCAGAAAAGCCAAGATTCTTTGAAGTAGGTCATAACTTCTTTTGGCTAGAATTCTCTTGAAGTTTAGCATGTGCAGGGGGAAGTCTTAAGGCATAAGAGAGGAAGATAAAGATTTCAGCAACGAGTAGTCAAAAACTGACTTGGGTTTGGCTTTTTAGCATTCAAATGCAAACCCTGTGTGACTGCTGCTTCCCCTGAAAGCTCACTCTTGTCTTTCATTTGTATAGGTTTTTTGTGAGTGACAAATTGCTTCAGTTATGTTCCAGAAAGGAATAGGAAACATTTCAGAGATTCTGAATTTCATTACTGTGTGTGGAAAAAACGTCTAACCTTGTTAAGAGTTCAAAGTTTGCATTGAGAAGAAAGGTGGAGTGAGCCACTTCAGTATCCTGGGTTCAGCGCTTAAACCACAACATTCAGTTATTTACAATGAAATTGCCGTTCATGGGAATACAAATTACCAAAATCTGAGCTTTTATGTGTTGGGGGTTTTTTAACACATTAAAAGTTCTGTGTTAGAATGGAGAATAATTGTTATTTTCCCTGTATGACAGCATGGTAACTGATGGTAAATGTAGACCGCATAACAGTAACCACAGTGCAAAATCTGCAGGCATACGGGATTCTCTTTGTGTGGGATTTCATAAGGGCAGTATGAGAGGGCAGCAGTTTAGATTGTGTAAGAACTGCAGGACTTTGGAGAAGTATTGTGCTGGGTTCAGATGCTTTTTTCCCTAGTTTTGGACTATTTTCCTGTGTATTATGGTGCATCACAGCTGTCATACAGGGGCACAACCCAATATTCATGAACTTTTTATTTCATGGTGATATGTGAAGTAATATATCTAGAGCCTGTTCTAGAAGTTTGATTGTTGAGTTTCTCCTCCCCAACACTCCCCACTCCTGCAGTTGCCCTGGTCTTCCTTTTTTAACTGTGGTCAGCCTTGCTCTGTTGTCCTTCAGCAGTGCCATTCCATGCTGCTCTCTCCCTTCTTCCCTACTGCAGCACTCCCCCATGTCTTTGGGCTCCTGCTGTCTCTTGGCAAGGAATAGAATCACACGTTACTTGAAGCAACGTAATGTTGGGATTCCCCTTCTTTTCTTTCTTGTCAGTAGGTCTTGAACTATTAATGCAAATCTTCAAAATGATTCTTTTAAATTTACACTTGTTTTACGTTATTTTATAATTAAGTTTTAGTGTTTAAAGAGAAGAAAGGAACAGAAGTTTTACAAGTGATTAAATATTAATTTTATTCACATTTAACCCTAATTTACATTAAGAATGTTAACTGAAAGGCAGATCTTTTGAATTCAACATTTTCATTTCCTCCTAGCCTCATTGATGAATAGCTGGATCCTGTCATATGTTCATAAAGGATGATGGTCCATTGGGATAGAAAGAATAATTGTGCTGCGTTGCTCTTTCTGGGATGGTCTGTGATGTTTACAAAAAAAAAAAAATAACTAAATAAAATGAAAAAGAATCCCTTTAAAACTGAGTTTTGAAGCAAAAGGTGTTTCAGAACATTAGGCTGTCCTGCTTCCCATATACCTATTTCTTTTGAACAACATTCTTGTTAAAAATTATGACAGTATTGTGATTGAGGTATCTTCTTGTTAAAGGCTTCTCTTTTGTTGTTTTGAATAGGAATTTTTTAAGCTCTGCCTGCTTAGGTGCTTCTGCTTAAGTCTTAAAAGATTGAAGAAGCAGACCAGCTTTAAATATCATGAAAACCCTGCATTTTCTTCCTTAGACATTTTGTATGCAGGTGAAAATAAGTCTATAGATTAGGAAATATGCTTCATTTTCTCTATTGCATATCCAGATTTCTTCGTTACATACGAACTGAGAGACTGATTTGAAGAGACCTGTTTAATCTTAGGCAACATTTTGAGGACTCTGGCAATTCATCTTGTTGTCTTAACAGGACTTCATCAGTTTGGAAATCTGATTTCTGCGGTATTTTATTGGAAGATGTATCAAGTGGTAATATTGATAATGAAATCTTGTATTACACACATGATATATCTATTACAAATACATACAAAGATACACGCAAAAGTTGTGACATATGCAACTACGATTAGGGGTGAAACCGACTGCTAATGTTGATTTAGATTTGTTTTCAGAGACTTAATGTTAACTAAAGTACACTCAGTATACCCCTCTTAACGTCTGTGTTTCATACCTGGGAGTTCTGGTAACATAAAATTTATTTCTGTAACTTAAATTGCTAACAGAGCACTGAGTGAAAGTGGAGTCTTGGTATCGTATAATCTGCTGTGGCCGATTCTGTGCATATGCTTGCACAAGTCACATCCTAGTTTTGCATACTCTACAGTTGGGCATTTTTGCAAATGATACAGACCTTTGTGCACAATGTTTAATAAATTATTGAGCTTTGAAGAACCTTTGAGAAGTGGAGCCTGCATGTGACTGAGCAGTAGACATGAATAACTGCTATCCTCAAGTGTGTCTAGCAGACAGTAATAGATGCTTGAACAGACAATATGAGCACTGAGTGAATGATGGTAATAACATTAAATATTTACATATAGCAGAAGCATCTTGACAGCAGAAGAGAGATTGTCTCTGCAGTGAGGTGGATGAAGCCAAGTGTAATATAGCATATCTTTTGATAGAAAAACTTCCTTAATAACTGACAGCATTTCTCTGTAAGTTGTGTATTATAAAAACTGTTGTTTGGGACTCACGAATTTCAATTTACATATTTTATACCAAATTTCAGAACCTGTGAATCTACTGTCATGCATGACAACTTTCAAGACTTCATGAGTATAATCTGGTGTTGATATCATTGTATGTCTACCATAATATAAAAATTACTAAGTTCAGGAATAAGAAATAATAATTAGATGAACCCAGGACAATGATAACATAGTATTTAATATTAACCAAATGTATGTTTGACCTCAGAATCACTCTGCTCAGAATCACTCTGCTTTACTTTAATCTAGTTTTGCACTGAATTTTCAAACATAGCTGTCTTGATAATTGTGTCCAAAAGAAACTTGTACTGTGGCTATACTCAAAAGTTCATCAAAGCAAGTAGCAGTATCCTTCTACCTCCTGCCCTCTCCACTGCTGAGCAGTGTCATGGGAGTAAATTAATTTTATTGAAGTCCAAAGTCCTTAAAGTGCATGATACGATTTTTATATGCTGTTGTTTTGTTTTTATTTAGGGGAGGAACCTTCAGATTATGATTGCAGAACAGTTGGTATTACTTACATTGCACTTTTTAGAATATGTCATGCTTGACTTTCCACATAATCTTAAATGGAAATTGCTGTATTGGAAGCATAGAATGACAACTTAATTTTTATACTGAAGAGGAGATGAATTTTATTAGAGGCTTTTTTTTTCCTTTTAAATGTATTCAAAATAGCTTTCAGTTATAAGAAAGAAATAAAACAAAGGTGACATTAAATTGATTTTTTTTTTTTTTAAATACTCTATGAAGCTTGTATTACTGTGATAAACCTGTTTATGTTTAATGGTCTGTCATGTCATGTAGTGAAAGCAAATTAATATTGAAAATGATGTAAAACTGACTACTATTGCAAGAAATGAATATAGTAAAAAGAGAATATAGATCATGATTTTAGAATTTCTTGCTTCAAGTCATCAGCGAGGTTGTTTTTTGTTTTACTGTTTTGTGGCAAATAATTCCTTGGAAGTGGATGCTGAAAACTTTGGTTTACTTTTTTTGCTTAGAGTTCTCCCCTTGCTTACTGCTTTTGTTGGAAAGATACTTAGCGATTCATTTCTTAGAGATGGTTTCAGCTTGGGTAGCCATTTCAATATTCGTAAGTCATCAGCATCCATGAGAATATGTCTGATTATGAATGTGGAGTGTCTACGGCAGCTGGCCAGTTGACCATTTCTCAGTCAAGTGTTTCTTAAGGTATAAGGGCAAGTTAAGTTTTTCCAGATTTAAAGGAAAGAATCTTGTGGAGGAATGGGTGGTATACTGCAAAGGAAAGATGCTGTTTTCCTGCAAATATGTGAATGATGCAAAAGGAATGTGACAGAAATTTAATGTGATGTGTTCTCTTCTTCGATGAGTTTTATTTATGGTAAAAAGTTTTGCAGGTGATAGCTGTTCTGAGAAGCATTCCTCTGTGGCTGTGAAATTGATGTGGGCTGCAGAGCTAGAATATTGATAACTTGAAGCTTGTGGGAGTGATCAGAGATGTTTTGGATGGGGACAGAGCTGAGGAGAAGCCCATGTGGCCTCATTCCGCTGTCAAAAATTTGCCCCATATTTCTTGTTTGCTTCTTGGATGGCATTGGAAATTATGCAGCATTTAAGGTTGCATATGGAATCTAGTAAAGTAGCATACCCCTGACTTTCAGAGGGCCAGGTACCATTTTGGAGTAGTAAATCTACATGTATTTCTCAAGGCAGCTAGTAGTTTGGGATCTTTTTGGATAAAAACTTCAAACATGCTGATTTGGAGTAACTCCAGCTTAAATCCTCTTTCTTTCTAACACAGCTGCTGTTAGAGAAAATGAAGTATTCTTGTGCAAGCAATAAAATATGATAGATTCTTAAAAACTTGGACAGTAATAATATAATTTAGTGATCATCACACATTGAGATGCTTTTTTTATCACTGTGGTGAACAGGGAGTTACAGTTGGCGTTTGCTGTCGTACTGCCTTTTGCCTCTTGTGGATTGTACAGTTCCTTAACTGTTAAACCATTGTTCTTTGTTTCGTATCAGTGCATCTTTCCTCCAGTCTTCCTCATAAGCTTTCCAAGATGTGACAGCAGTGAAAGTACTCCAGGAAGTACAAATACTTTCTTTGAAGCTGGAAGTGTAATTTGAAAAGCCATGAGTAGAATTCTACATGACATGTAAGGAACAAGATTATCTTCCTTTTTTACTTGCTATTTAAAGTAGGGACAATATTGATTCTTGTGGCAGCAGTTTAGGCCCTAAGGCAGGGTATAGATTAAAACACCTGAAGTATGTTTGCAGTAGAGGTTTCCAAACTTAGTTACAATGTGCTGCCCATTCACTGTGTGAAGATTTTCCCAGTTGGGCTTCTAAGGGCTTTTTAATGCTGCAGTATCTAGGCATTTTGCATCTAACTATTTGCCTAATACTGTAGGTTTAATCCTTAAAGTTGTGCTTTATTAATATAACCATCTAGGTGAGAATTTTAACTGAAGAATTTTCTTTCATTCTTCTAGTTTTCACCTTGGATTTTGATGCAGATACATAAATGAGGAAGGTTCTTTGTTCATCATAAAATCTTCAAGGTCAAGACCCCATAACAGTGAGGATTTGCACATGTGCAAAATGTTGCTCAAATCTTATATATTGATTTCACTGAGTTTGGAGTAGGAAAATTGCATTAGACAAACCTTTTCTGCAACAGTAGATCTGTTTGGGCCAATATAATGTTTCATGAGCAATGTTTTAAGAGCCATTATTCCTCCTCTTCATTCTTCTCCCTCACACTTCTCCTTGCTGCTACAGAATTTGGAGACATTATTTTTAAAGCAGTCTCTTAAGCATCTTTCTTTAGATTTTGAGATAGGTATTTCAATCAGAACAGGCATTTCGTGTCCTCTTGTAGTAATAAGTCTGCCTTGTGGGAATTTTAGATTTTTTTTTTATTTTTTTTTTTCAGATTTTGTTCACTTGTTCTGTGATATGTGGTTCAAAAATGTGTCATAAAATATATTAACTTCATTTACCTTAATGAAGCTAAGAACACTAAACTCTTGCACTTCAAGTGGCAATTTAGTGCCAGTAATAGGAAGCAGCTTTGTTGGAGGTGATTTTTCTGCTGAAATTAGTACTATAAAGTGTTGATACATTGCTATCCCTTTTGTGATGATGGATGTGGGATTCAGATGCAGAATTTTTAATTTATTCATCTATATGTAAAGTCTCCATAAATAAATGGTGTTCATGTGCTAAATGGCTAGTGGACATAAAGACTAGCTTTTCCTGTAAAAATCTCATGAAATAAAAATGTAGAGATTAATGCCAGGGATTATATTAACATCTGTTCTTTTAACTTGATCTAAGCGTGTAAAGATCACAGAACGGAAGGATCATAGAACAGTTAGGGTTGGAAAGGACCTTAAGATCATCGAGTTCCAACCCGCCTGCCATGGGCAGAGACACCTCACACTAAACCATGTCAACCAAGGCTCTGTCCAACCTAGCTTTGAACACGGCCAGGGATGGAGCATTCACAGCTTTCTTGGGCCATCCGTTGGCTCACCACCCTTACAGTAAAGAGCTTCCTCTTTGTTTCCAATCTAAACTTCCCCTGTTTAAGTTTTAGCCTGTTACCCCTTGTCCTGTCACTTCAGTCCCTAATGAATAGTCCCTCCCCAGCGTCCTTATAGGCGTCCTTCAGATACTGGAAGGCTGCTCTGAGGTCTAAATTTATGTTTGGTTTGTTTTTCTTTTTGCATTGGTACACAATTGTGCTGGTATTCAATGCACACATTAATTTAGATTCAACATAAAGTATATTTCAGCCTCTTCGCAGCTTTTCTTGAGCTCGGTTGCACTGCAAAGTTCAGTTAGTTTGCATCAATGTTCAACTGCAGTACTATTCATCAGAAGCTCAATAAGATAGCAGAGATGTTAAATTGCTGTAATCTCCTTTGCAGTGGTAATTAATAGGGTATACAAATATAGAAGTACACAAAATGTCAAAATGCAAACATGGAACGAATATGCAGTTTAGTCTTTTAAACACTTTCTTAAGCTGTGAAAGCACTCCAGGTAAAATAATAAAGAAAATTTAAAAAATATTTTTAAAATTATTAAACTGATGGATAATTTCATAAATTCAGTTTTGTAAAATATCCAAGCTATCTAAACTTGTGCATAGTACAGCCTTCTAAATATACTGGGTTTTGTCCTTTCCTGCAAAGCTGTTATTTTCCTTTTTGTTTAACTGTAAGAGCAGGCTGTAAAATGTATGTAAGGCTTTATCCGCTAGTTAAGGAAGTGCGTGTTTTAGTTATAAAGAAAGGGAGGAGTTTGTGTCATCATGACCTCTCTTTGTCTTTTCTTGGCACAGAATGAGGCTTCTCTTCCGTACTGTGCGGACTCCACACTAGAGCTGAATTAGCTTTTGAACTTTTCATGTACTATAAATGTTAAGAGACCACAAAGTTAAAGTTTACGTCACTAGGTGGCACTGAAACATCGTTGAATGTCAAGTACAGGCTTGAGCTCTTCATCTGTGCTGCTGTTGCCGCCTGGCTTTGTAAGTGTCAGGGAAATTGTTTTATTGTTAAAGGGCATAGTGTAATATATTCATCTCCATCCAAGGCAGCCATTTAATGCCCTGAAACATGCCCTCTCACAGCTCTGGCCTGTTGACTATGCTTATTTGGTGTAATAATTAGCAGAATTTCTCACTAACAGCAGTACTTATGAACACCTCACATTTTCCTCTGTGTTTTTGTACGTGATGGATTGTGCATTCTATGAATGAAGTTAAGCAGGTCACAGCCTAAGCCCTGTACAACACAGCTATTTTCTGCACAATAGTTTTGAATAGATATATTTTAACTCCTTTTTAATCCGTGTGATGTGTAATGCAAACAAATTTGAGTCTTTTTGTAATAGACCATTGAAAACATGCAAGCACAGAACAGTTAACTTCTCAACTTAGAGAACAAAAGAAATTGAAGGAGGAGCTGTAGAAATTAGAGAAGACTGTCTTTACCCATGGCATGCTACAGAAGACTGTTGCAATGCTTTATATAGTTTGATACTGATCTCTCTACTTTGTTCAGGAGGTACAATTTTCATATGCATGGTAAAGGTGATCTTTCTGCTGTCCTGATGTTCAGTTGCTCTGCTTGGTGTGAAAATGCAGGTGGGACACTGAGTGAAACAGCTCTTACTCTTTTTGCACTTTACTAGCTGGAAATGAGTAAGTATGTTAAAAATTGTTCTGATGGAAATAAAAAGAAAAGGTCCTTGAATAAATGCTATGGTAGGGATCCCTGTTATGGTTCTTTCATAAGGAATGGCAAGGACAAATAGAGTTAAGGGTTCCCAAAATTATTAGGTAGTAATTTTTAGTTGTACTTCTAAGAAAAAATCTAATGAAATTCCTTTATAATATATATTTGAATTAATTCAAATAACAGTGATTTCAGACATTTGTCATATGAAAATCTTGCTCTGCATGGAGACCATCTCTTCTACTTTAGATGGGATTTGCAGCATATGTAGTACTAAATGATAAATATATCGAACAACTCATGTTGTCGTTTGATAGCATCTGATTTTTAAATCGTCCCAGTAATTTTTTCTTTAAATCCTACATTGTTCATTCATTCTTCACGCAGCCGTTCCTGAATTCCAGTTATTCTGAAGTAACCGCACTGTAGAAGGGGAAGTAATACAGCCTGTTAAGCCAGCAAGTAAGAACAAAGGTGGCCCTGGCAGCTTTCTCTTAATGGCAGTTCCTTGCCCTCAGCCTCCTTTATTAATGAATCTGAGCTGCTGTCACTCAGTTTTAACACAGACATGCATACTTTTTGTCAAGAAGGGTGGCCTAGTTGTTTTATTTTCAAGTTGAGAGTACCCTATCATATAGAACCACTGTATCAGATTATAAAATAGTTGACTCTAGCCCTTGTAGACAGTCTGAAGGAAATGAAATTTATTTGTTCTTGTCTTCAAAATATCCTCTAAGGAGGCAAGAGAGTTCAGAATTTTAAGGTGTCTACAATGTTTTCATTTGGATAGAGAGTTGTTGGCATGCCTCTAATTTGATGATAGTTCAGGACAATCTTTCTCTTTGTCAAGTTACACTTCCCTTTTAGGATTTTTTTTTTTTTTTTTTTTTGTGTGTGTGTGTTCATCTCTTTTTATAAAGGGTTTTTACCTCTCCTCACCTCACCATCCCTGTTTCTTCCCTTGTACTAATTTACCTGTGGGCTTTTTGATGATCGTATATAACATATACATATCTACTTAAAGCAAAGCAAAACAGAGACTGTTTGCTGCTTATTTTTTTTTATTGGATCAAGTAATGGATTCAATTTTTTGTGTTACCACATAGTTGATAAAACATTTGTGTATTTTCCTATCAGCCTGGTACAGCTTTAGTATCTGTACTAAAGATCAGAATGACTACTTCACTTTTTCCTTTATTTAGACAATGAATCCAGACCATTCCAGAATGAGTTAGTACTCATTATAGGAATCGTTTGTTTATTAAATTTGGCACTAGGAATATGCAGTAGTATAAGTCTAGGGTTTTTGTTGTTTTGGTTTTTGTTTTTACAGTTAGGAATATAAGTGTATGGGGAGAAAGGACAGACAGAAGTTCCCCTGAAGAAATGTACTCAAAAGACTTAAGAAATAATTTTTGTTCATGTCAGTTTTAGTGGAGTAGTTCTGTTCTGCAGAAATCACACCTGGTCATTGCAACGGAGGGGGAAAAGTTAACAAGAAATAACATCTATACATGGAATTAATAAGGCAAGAGTTAGGATTGCTTTATTAAAACATCATTATTTGAAAAAGTAAGGTTTGCTATGTTTTCTCAACAAATATATGCCTGAGGAAAATGTTAATCTGTATTACAAAACTTTGCTGCGATTGGAATAAAGGAAATCACATAAAAAGTAGCTTGTCTACTTTAATAGCAGATCAGTGCTCTCTGGTATTTTTCCTCTTAGTATACATTATGCTTATTCTTTCAATTATGCAAAATCAATTTACAAATGAAATGTGTGTGACAGAAAAGTGAGAATTCCTTCCTTCAGCTGTAGTTCTTTAACCTTATGGTAATACTGTAAGTGTTCCAAGTACTATGAAGTACAGATCCCAAAATATTCTTGTGTAAGTTTGCCTGAGTTGTGAGGCAGGCGAGAATTTTCAACACCAGCTTCAGGACTTCAGAAAAATATATTTTTGCAGAAGTAGACCAGGGTCTCCCAGTTCACTGACCACTGGTGACTGGCAAAGTGATGAATCAAAACCAAACTGAGGAATATGATGCGTCAAGCTTTCGGTCAGTGTGGCTCTACTGCCTCCAGTTTATTTGCTTAGGCTGTATGTGCAGAATTTCTGCAGGAAATATGGGTGATTCATTGCAGTTTGCTGGTCTATACAGTTTGGGAACCACTGTACTAAAATGTATCATTTAGTAAAGCATCCAAACTTAATGTGAAAAAGAATTTCCATGAGGGAAAATTAATCTCTCACAATGATGATCTCCAGTGGCTAATTATCCTTTCTTCTAAATTGTGCTCCCTGTCTGTGGTCTGAACTTGTCTAACCTTCTTTCAGACCCTGAATTTTGCTAATCATTGTCTGCCAGCTGAAACTTTAAATGTTAGCTTTCTGTTCCCCATGTGGCTTATTCCAGAGACTGTGAACAAAGCAAAGCCTTCAAACTAAACAGTTACCTAAGTTTGAATCATTCACTACATTTGGATTGTTCACTGTGAGGTTTTTTCTTTAAATATTTTTTGTTACAATCCCCCCACACCTCTTCTTTCTGCAAACCACATACAGCAGTATCCTTCTTGAACTTGTATGCCAAAATTCAAGTGTTTCATTAGTAGCTGTCTTACTACAAAGTTGATGCAACAGCTGCAGTCTGTAGGTTTTCTAAATAACTGTTGGTACCATCATTTGACCAATGGCATCATTTATGCAAAATTAGCAAATTACAGCATTATAAATACAAAGCAACATCTGTGCATTTATTACACCAGTTACTCTTATAATAAAGTATTACAAATAGCACTTCTTGCCATTGAAAAGTTCTTGTACAAGTGTTGGTACATGTGAAATTTATGAATATAATGTGATTTGTAATTATGTCTGTGAAATAGTTTGTTAAAAAAAACAAACAAACAAAAAAACCCAAACAAAACACGAACTGTATTAACATTGTACTCCTGTGTGGCTTCAGAACAGCATCTCAATGGTCCTGCCGTTTTGGAAATAAGTTGACAATTTGTATGACACGAAATTTGTCGTAACCATGATAACAAATCAGTATGGTTGCCTTTACATTGTTTTGGGGAGAAGAAAGGGAATTAAACAAAGCTTCTGCTCAGAGGCTCCTCTAGTGTGAGAAATATTTGACGAAAAATCTGTTTATCATGTCCTTGAAAAGGACAAATCACAAAGACTGAAAAACAGAAGCAGGAATTGTGATGCTGCCTCTGCAGCCGAATTCCAGGGGAATTAGCATGCGCCTTCTGTGCTTTCCCTCTGCAATGGTTTTGCTAATTGTGACATATACTCTCAAGAATTATCTTGTAAATACCTCCTTTAAAACATACCAGCTCCGTATCTGGGGAAACATGACTTACGCAAGAGAAACGTGTTCCTGGAATACATCTCCTTTTATCTATAAGGCTTTCAACCATCTTCCTGTCTTTTCATTCTGGAGTCAAGAGTACAGCTAAGTAATCAAATATGATGTCTTGGAAGGCTGTAAAGCTCTTCAGATTTCACCACGTTTGTAAGTGCTTTTATACTTTCTTAGTGCTTATTGTGCTAATAAAATCTCTGGAAAATAATTCAGTTCTGTAATAAATATCAAGAGTCAACAATTTAGTAATGGCCTATGAAGATGTTCAAATACTATGTAATGGGGGCATGACAGTTACAGTATGTGAAATTTAATTCTCTAACTCCTTATTGATCTTCCTTGTATCCGATGCATAGCACATGCATTTGCACTTAGCACCTGCTTTTTCTACATTAACACCGTCTTCAGTGCTGTTATCAAGGGGACTTTAAAACCACATTTGATGCTAAAATTAAGTATTTAAGGAAATACCTATATTTTTTCAAGTATCCACTTTCTTTTCACTTTACTTTTGACTGCTCTTTCTTCTGGGTGATGCTTTAACAGGTAAAGTTCTCCCCTTCCCACGTTTTTAAGTATTCTTATTACACATTGAATATTTCTACCATTACCTACTGAAACCTATATAGACCATAAATTCGGCAATGCTCATTATTTTCTGGAAATGATGAAAGGCTGTGAGAAAATTAATTGCATCTTTGATCTTCTGCTGGTTCTGAAAAACTGTATTAGCATGACCTGCTCATGTGTGTGTGTGTGTTAAAGTTCTTTATGTCTGCAGAAGTTATAAGTCTGTCACAAAGGTTCTGAATCTGCATGTCAAGCTTTGTCAGCCCTTGGTTTTCATCCTGGACGTCTTTGGTTCATTCTCAGCCTGTTTGCTTTTACTTTGCTATGCTAATTAGCTGTTAGACCCCAGTGAAAGTTGTGCAATTCCACATTGCAGATTTGGAATACTTCTCAAAATGTGGTGACTCTTCATGTTTCTGTTTCCTTGGACCATTCAAGGGGAAACAGCTCATAAGGCTACATAGTAGTAGCACCCTACCTCCTGGTAGTAGACTTTAGAAGTTAGACATCAGTAACTTCTTAGTGTCCTAAGAATGTGAGAAGTCTATACACAGCAATGCTAAATGTATCCTTGTTTCAGCATGAGCCTTTGTTATAATCTGTGGTTTTATTTTAGCTGCTTTTAATATTTATTGAATTTTTTATCTGATAAAAGATTGGCAGTTAGTATTTCACATAGGGTCAAATCCACTTCGTTTTTTGGGAATGAGTGTATAAGGCTGTTTTTGCTACATCATGCACAATCAATCATTGGTGACAGTCAAGGTTTCTCTCTGCTGGTTCTTTGGAGGTGAGCTAGTTAAGAGCTGCTTGTTTAAGAAATTCAGTTTCTCAGCACCTATTGGCTATTTCTCAGGAAACAATGCACAGAATGGCATGCAGAAATGGCCCAGTGTTGTTCTCTGTTCCTTGTGATTCACAAACATGTTGAATTAAATGTATCAATTGCTTATAACATTTCCTTAGGCTCATGTGTGCTCTTTTGCCCATATGTATAAAAAGAAAACTAAATACTTGGAGATCAGATTGAAACTTGATCATTATTCTAAAATAAAGTTTGAATGTTCTTACTTCTCACTGAAGACAGCTGATCTTTTTCCCAACTGGTACCTGCTGGAAGAGGATGCACAAATGACAGAGGGAACCAGAAATGGATGATAGTGTCAAGATGCTTGAAGTGATGGTAGAATTTTGTTGACAATTATACTGAGAAGGCTTAGGGGCATTTTGTCAGCAAAAAAGTGGCTGTGTTTAAATAATTTATGATTTCAAACTCTTTTTCTTAATTATTATTTAAAGCATTAATCCATGCGTGACGGGTCTACACTCAGCTGGGTAAGAAAAGCGCCAGTTCTGTTTCAGCCACTGGCCAAAAGAACAATGTTCCTGCAGGTTAAAAGAACGATTAAGGGGCCCTTAACACTCAGGGTGGGGAGGGAGGGGGTGCAGGTAGTAAAGGCATTTTTCACACTTTGCTAAGCGGCTTCAAGGCATAAATTAACTGCTAGTTCACTTACATCAGTTCAAGTATGTTGTCCATATGCATGACTGATCTGCGTGTCCGTGTGAACCAAGATCTGGGCGTCTTGATTTTTGAGAAGGGGCAGGAGAGGTTGAAATTAGTAAGCAAAACCAAACAGTACCTTTGAGGAAAAAATATCAGCCTCCCAGACAGCTGCTCAGTCACAAGTACTGGTGTTAGACCTGGGGTCTTTGCATTAGAATAGATTGTTCCTTATGTAATGTTGTTCATGTCCAGATCACTTGAGCTGCATCCTACCACTTGTGTAACTGGACTGGTTTGTACGGTGGGTGAGCAAGGTGCACAATAGTTACATTAAATAACCTCATGCTTTGTTGTAGTATAGTTAGGAAATGGATTTATGCCAATTAAGTATGGTTATGTAGCCATAGATAATTTTAATATGCATTTATATGGAATAATAAAAATAATAATGACAATGCAAGTTTTTATCCTTAATGCGGAAATGTTTTTGGCATGTAGTAGTATGGGTTGAGGAGCTGTCGTATGCGAAGTGTGATACAGTGTTGTCAGATGTCTGCCAGTATTTTTGCGAGGCTGGATTGCAGGAAGAGTGTAGCACAGACAAGGCTTTTGGTAAAACTTGAGTGTAACAAAGGGCAGCCTGGAAATAGAACCTTTTCATGGGAATAATGGTACTGGTAAATTGGCCAGTCCCTCAAGGTCTTCGAATGAGTGGATCTTAGAAATAATTATAAGAAAAAATTTCTGATATCTGATATATGTGATAGTGGAAAAATAGAAGCTGTAATGGTGATTTAGAATGTATTTTTTTATTACTCTTGGTTAATTTCTGACATAGCTGGTGTTAATGAGCCACTTGAATGATCTTGGTTGCTATGAAGTTTTAATAGTTAACACTTGGAAGGCCTTGGAGTTTAAACAAATGTTAACTTCAAAATCACATTCCTTCCTTGAGAAACTATCCCAAATTTAATATGCCTTTTTAATTCTTTATTTTTTAAAAACGTGAAAGAATATTCTGAGGTAAAGCTTTCGAAGTTCCTGTAAAGCAATGGCTTTTTTCTAGGTGGGGTTTTATTTTTGTGTCACAAAATTTTTCCTGTAGAAAGTGCTTAATCTGCCTTTATTATAAAGCTATTGAGCTCTCACTTCAGAGTGCTAGCCCATTTCTTCATTCATGACTTGAAATAAATCCATGTTTTCATATAGTTGATTAAAAACCCAAAAGGATGAAAGAGAAACACAGGCCCTAAGGTATGTTCTTATGTGGGGAAGAAGCCAATAAAGAAGAGGGATTTTTGAAAACCAAAGGTTTGCATTTGAACTTGTGATTCAGATCTTTCTTTCAGTACAATATGCATTCTCAGAGTACCTTGCTAAACCTCATAACCCTTTGGAAAACAAGACTATTGGGAAAAACAATGTTGGAGGTAGAGATGATACTTTCTTATGCTTTGAATAGAGGCCTTTTTTGTAGGAGCTGGCCAAGAATTTCTGTAAACACATTAGACTGCATTGAAAACAAAAAAAAAACCAAAACCTTGAAGTGTTTTACTAGCTCTGTTCCTTAGTCAGTATTCTCAAAAGTGTAAAAGCTGCAGTGGGCAGTTTTAAAAGATCAGAACAAAAAAAAAAAAAAAAAAAAAAGGGTAATGTTTTAAGAACTTCTCTAGATAAGAGTTAAGGCAGAAGGGTTTTCATAGGCTGTGAGTAGAGATGGTATTTCAAAGCTATTCGGCCTTGCTCCTGCACTCTCGCCTATTCCCTCCTTTAGCCTCGGTAGGATTATTTGTCAGATTAGATATGAGATAGGTAAAACTCAGCCTAGATAAAGCATTCAGATTTATTTTACCTCTCTGCTGTAAGATTGTTAAGGGTTGAGGGGAGTAAAAATGAGCATTTTCAATCATTAGTTAAAAAAAAAAAAAACCAAAAAACACCACTGACCTAATGAAATTAAGGCAACATTAGGTGGGACTTTAGGTCACTGTAACATGAGTCAGGTAGTGAATCAGAAAATTCAGAGTACGCGGAATTGTTTTGCTGGTTGTGCTCTTTTCTTTACATCAGCCAAGTGCAAGCTTCTTCTGTTGCCAAGCACGAGCTTGCTTAAAAGGTAGATTTGAAGAGTCCAGTCAGTTCTCAGGCATCTGCTGAGACAATATTTCATAGGCGCATCACATGTGTATATGTGTAATGTGTATATGAAATATTTGTAAATAATAAATATTGAAGAATTGTTCAAGTAGGAAGCTAAATGCAACAGCAAGATTTTTTCTTTGAATTGTCTTCTTTCATATGTGTTTTTTATAGCATGATTTATTTGCACTTCGTTCTCTTCGTTCTGCATAATGCTAATTGTAAGATGAAAGTAAATAGTGGCTGGAGAAAAGGTTGCTTGCCATCCACTCAGAGATCAGGAACATGCCTGTTAGAAGATTCAAAACAATGTCTTTTAAAAAAATCTTTTCTAGGGAATAATGACATGGGCTTTTCCAGATTAGTGACTTGCAGTCATGTTTTTTTGGCAGTCTACTAGTTTGAAGAAAATGTATGTTTTAACTGCTCATCACAGTGAGGAGTTCTTGTTTAGCTAAAAACTATCATTCTTAAATGCTTTGTAGGCACTGTTGTATTGGTCCATGTCTTGGACTTGTGTGATTGACTCTTTACACCTGGATAGGATGCTGCTTCATGCCCAAAAAGATTATGCAGTGAAACTGGCATTTTCCCAGAATTCAGGAGAAATGCAGGGCAGCAAAGAGGATTATCTCTTTAGAGGTGAATGATACTTCCGTTGACTGAAGTGTCCCTTATTCTAAAAAATGCAGTTTCTTCCATGAATTTTTCAGTGTGTTTTATGCTAAGTACTGGGGGGAATAAACAGACTTTTCCTGTTAATGTTTTCAGTGGTTTCACATATTAGAAATTGTTGAGTCATTGCAGCCTTACATTTGTTGTCAGAACTAATTTCAATAATATTTCAATGTGATTTCAGCAGAAATAGTTTTTATCATGCGTTGCTTCAGCCAAGACAGTGATCTGTAAATTGGAAAACGACTACTGTCTTTTGATTTGTGTGATGATGGAACTATGTGGGAATTCTGTGTTTGAAGCACTAAGGTCTTCACAAAGCCTTTATAGCCTAGATATTGAACTTTTGTCCTACAATTAAGAGAGCAATGAAACCTTTTGAGAAAGGTATTGACACCCTGCAGGGGAGTACTTCAGCTGCAAAAGTTTTTGCAGTGTGGTGATTCTTGGCCAGAAAATGTCATTAAGGTCCACCTTTCCTTTATACTACTTAATTTAAAAATGACAGACCATGTATGTATAACTGCATTTTGGCCTGTGACTTTGATATCTATTCACTGTGTTTCTATCACTTCCTCTGCTCTGTAACATACACCATGTTACTTCTACTGTTATGAAGAAACTTAGTGAAAAGAAAATTCTATGTATAGTGATTGAGAAATTCCAATTATTGCTAGTTCGCTTGCTGAATTTTACAACCATCTCATTAATAAACTGTTTATTACTAATAAATGAGTAGAGATTGTTAATGTCTGAAGGAAGTTTATCACATGCTTTGAAATTGGGCACTAGTGCTTCTGGTCTTCCTTCCAGTTATCAGATATAATAGATCCATTGGCACTCACAGCAGCCTAAAAAGTAAGATGTCTGCAGAGATTTTTCTCCTTTCTGAAGGCCCAAGTACAACATAAAGCAAAGTTTCTTGAGCAGTGCCCAGTGCATGGTGACATTATAGGGGTGGTGTGCTTAACGATTCTTTCACATACTGGAATCACAGCTGTATATATGTAAAAATTACATTGGTTCTGAAAGTGTGAGAAGCATAATACTGGTACCTCAATAAGCTGTTACACTGTTAATAATTTTTAAAATGAAAAAATGAGGTGTAAAGAATCCTCTTTTCAGATGCCTGATAAGTTCAAATAAAGGCATTTTTATTTTTCCTGTTTCGGAATTTATATGTTGGAAGAGCCTATGAGCAGTGATTGTGTAACAGAGCTCAGACTTACACATCAACCAGCTGGTATAGCCAGATCTTCAGTTGTTCTCTTTTTTTTACTTTTTGGAGGTATTTGTGAGCAACTTGATGTTTTTGACATCTGTGTGACAGCTTCTTGCATAAGAGATGAGCAGCATGTTATACTACCCAGCGGTGTGTATTAGTCTGTACATCACGCTGAAGAGCGGCACTTAGCCAGATCTGACAATCAAATGTGAACTAGTACTACCTATACACAGGAGTGCATTTTAATGTTGTGTGCTTTTTGCCAAGAGGCTGGTAATTGACAAAGAAATTGTCAGAATCTCTTTTTCCCGCCTCTTTCTTTTTTTTTTCTTTTTTTCTCCCACAGTTGTGAGACCATGTTGAAATATATATTTTTTTCCTGCAATTTAATATGGTTTATCTTACAGAAAACAAAGCCAATTTGATGTTTTCAGTGATTTCTGGCAATAAAATTGCAGCAAGCTTTTTGTAATAGAGAAGTGTTACCGGTTTAGATTATGCAGCAAATTACCGTGTCATTTTCTGCAGCTTAATCTGGAGTGACGTTATGCTCAGTTTCACCATGACTTCATATCCATGTACCAACAACCTGTTTCCACAGAAGCCAGGACCTAGAGAAATTCTACTGCCAGTTTCAAAATCCAGTGCTGCTCTTTTCAGTCTAGTTAAGAGTCAGTGATCAGCAGTTGTGAGTGTGGAGATGGGTGAGAGCTACTTGATCTCTTAGTTTGAATGATCTGTTAGCTATAAACCTTAAAGTTTCTACACTTCTTCATGGATTTCAAAGCTCATCATCTTCCTTGATACTTAAATTTGAATAAATTAAATTCACTGTCAGAATAAAATATACACTAACACTCTTCATAGTTCAGCTTGCCTTGTTTATGTATTTGCTATAAATCAGACGTTATTACTAACAGTTGTAATTCATTCTTCCTGTTTTTATTGACAGAACAGGGAAAACCTATTTTGACCTGTATATGTAACCCCCCAAAAAATTATAAAGAGGGGAATTTACAAAAAGCCCTCTTTTAACAATTAATTTTCTTGTCTATGGAATAAACGATTTGTGGTGACATCTAGGTGATGAAATACATAGTTTTCCCCGATGCACCTTGTTTTTATGAAAATGTAGGTGACGCACTTAAACTTATCTTTAACGTTTTCTGTTTTTTTTTTTTTTTTTTTTTTTTTTTTATTTATTTTTTTTCTTTTTTTGGTGCTTTCATTTTTTTTTTTTTATATTGTATCTTTTAAAAGTGGTATTCCATTTCCATCTGGTCTTTTTCTTATAATAGAGAAGTATTGAGCGAGCTGCCACTTCAGTTATTTCTTGCAATTTTGTTTGTGTAGTTGAAAATATTGTGATAAAAATAGGAATGTAAATCCTGTTGTCTGAAGTATTTAAGCATTATGACACATGTATTTTTGTGATCTTTGAGTTGTATTTTTTTAGTAAATACTCGTTAATGATCAAAGCTTTTAAAGGAATCATCCTTGCAAGCTAAAAGAAAGAAGAAATAAAGGAAATGGTGTATTAATTTTCTAGGCCAGTACTTCCACTGCAATAGTTTTTACATTTGTGTTAATCTGTACTTACATCATGGTGAGTTAGGCTGTGGGTATACATAAATGTGGATGGATTTGCCATGGGTTGGAATTGTTTGATTCCAAAAATCTGATGGCATATTTCAAGTGTCTCTTGCACGTTAGCTGCAGAATTAATTGTATAATGCATACAATAATTTTAATTAATTTTAAATTTAACAATTTATTTAAATTTTATTACTAATGAAAACCTGGAAAATGCAGTTTATGGAAATAGGGTTTTTATCTTACAATTTCTTAATGATTGTGTTGACTCAACATTGGAGGAAATACAGTCAGTCTAAACCAGAAGCAAGAAGAGAGTTAAGAGATGTCCAGAGAAGTCCTACTCTTCACAGTCAGTGGTTCTTAGCGTACTCCCAACATCAAACCAGATTCATGGCTATCCACTGGGATTTCCATTTAATGGAATATGACCTTTGGACATATTAGATCCACAAATGGAAGAAGAAAATAAAATGAAAAAAGAAATAAGAAATTAGTAGGTATAAATCAGGCATAGTTCTGAAGGATGTAAGATTAAGATGTATTTTCATCAGTGTAATAAGGACTCATTTTCTAAAAAGAATTTAGGAGGAAAAATGCTCATGTGCTCCGTAACTAGCAAACCTGAATTACTGCTTTGTAAGTGGAAAAACTCTGCTGATTTTTTGCATCCATTTGCTTTTATTTAATTTCGAGAATCAAAGGTAGTAAGAAAAATAATCGCATGTTTGTCTCTTTATAACACTAGTTTTATACTTCGCTGTTTTTATCTTGGGTTCTTATCTAACTTTATGTTTCAATTTTCCCCCTCTAAAACAGAAAAAAAAGCTTCTTGAAGAACTTGGGAAAGACAGACTTCCATATATGACACCAGTCGATGCTGATTTCCATCAGCTGGTAATGTATTTCTTTTAACTGCACTTGTTCTAAACTAAAATGGCTATTTGACTGAACAACAAATCTGTCTTCAAAGAGAGACTGTGAAATCTGATATGAAAATGGGATTCTCATGGCTGATAATGTGCTTTCAAGTAATGTGAAATAAGACCTCTAGAATTGGGATATTCAAGAATGAAAACTTTGTAAATTTATTTTTAGGATTTTGTCCTGAATATTAATACGTGAGCACCAGGTAACACCTAACAGTCACAGTTTCTTATGCTTTATTAAAATAAAATACCCTGCCATTTTTAAGGGTTTATTTGGTGGATATTCAGAGTCATGAAGTCAAACTCCAGTTTTCCCGTGGAATTACAGCTGTGATACTGAGCAACCTCTCTACTTCCCTCACTTTCCTCATTCGTTTGGGTGGTAGGATGCTTAGGGAAAGCATGGTGTTCTCTGTGTTCTTACCGTGCTGAACATAGTGGAAGTAAGCTCTTGATAGGCATCTTTAAGAGCTATAGGGGTAGTAATATAGAATCATAGAATCATAGAATAGTAAGGGTTGGAAAGGACCTCAAGATCATCGAGTTCCAACCCCCCTGCCATGGGCAGGGACACCTCCCACTAAACCATGCCATCCAAGGCTATGTCCAACCCCACCTTGAACGCTGCCAGGGATGAAGCATTCACAACCTCCCTGGGCAACCCATTCCAGGGCCTCACCACCCTCACCGTAAAGAATTTCTTCCTCATATCCAATCTAAACCTCCCCTGTTTAAGTTTAAACCCATTACCCCTTGTCCTCTCACCACAGTCCCTAATGAGGACTCCCTCTCCAGCATCCCTATAGGCCCCCTTCAGGTATTGGAAGGCTGCTCTGAGGTCTCCACGCAGCCTTCTCTTCCTTCTCCAGGCTGAACAGCCCCAATTTTCTCAGCCTATCTTCATACGAGAGGTGCTCCAGTCCCCTGATCATCCTCGTGGCCCTCCTCTGCACTTGTTCTAACAGTTCCATGTCCTTTTTATGTTGAGGACACCAGAACTGCACACAATACTCCAAGTGAGGTCTCACGAGAGCAGAGTAAAGGGGCAGGAGCACCTCCCTCATAACCCAACAACCAAACACATTCTTTTCATGCTTAATCCAATGTTCATGAAGAGGCTCTTCCCCTCTCTTTAGACTTGTGTATCTCACTGTTTTCTCCTTCCTTAGCCCTGTTACATCCCCTCCTGTTTGATCTTTTCTGTCTGTTGCTGCCAGCAGCTGCTAAGCACAGCATATTTTTCTGTGTTTTTAAATCCAGTCTCATGGAGCTGACGTGACAACAGAAGATGGAGCTAAGGCTGCCCAAGTGGCACCTCATTTACTTAGTATCAGTAACTTGTAAATATAGAAGACAATGGGAACAAGATAAGCAATGAAATCAGACCAGTTCCAGAATTAATGGAGTTTAGATACATTCTTCTTGCATCATACAGAGTTATCCTTTTTTGTGTGGTGTTTGTATGCATGCTAGGTATTTTTAAGTCTATGTGAGAATCGGAAACATCACAAGCATCTCTTAAATTCTTACGGTGGTTGTGAAATGTTACTTAAATCACTGCTGTACATATTACAAGTTCCATGATGCTTAAATGTAGTACAGATGGAGAAGAAGAGAAGGGTGCGAGCTTGAAGACAACAAGTTGGCAAAATGAAATATTGCATACAATCTAGTTTTATATTCTGTCTTTCTGGCAGAGACTTGCTTTACTCCCTTGAAGATGCACCCCTGACAAAGCAGTATTCTTTGAACACATTAGAAAGGTTAGGTAGGATGCAAGTGAAAAGCTACAGTGTCCTGTCAGGTGTGGAAATGTACAGTCTGAACAGAACAAAGAAGTTCCATCGCAAGCAAAACTTCACTTATATCCTCTTTCAGTGCGCCTTGTACTATGCAGGATTTTAGAAATGGGCCCCAAATCATCGGCTGAAACAGTGCAATGTTTGAAGCCACTTAGAAACAAAGAAAAGTCTGTTAGCAAGGCAGTTTACAAATATAGAATCATAGAATGGTTTGGGTTGGGAAGGACCTTAAGATCATCTAGTTCCAACCCCCCTGCAGTGAGCAGGGGCACCTCACACTAAACCATGTCACCCAAGGCTCTGTCCAATCTGGCCTTGAACGCTGCCCGGGATGGACCATTCACAACTTCCTTGGGCAACCCCTTCCAGTGCCTCACCACCCTCACAGTAAAGAACTTCCTCCTCATAGCTGAGCTGAACTTCCCCTGTAAATATATATATGTATATCTGAAATACAAGCTTATAATTTCATGATGTAAGTTGCAGTTTGTTTATCAAGGGTCCCTGTTGCTGATTTCTAACTCTGTTCTGTCACTTGGATCATCCTGTAGGGTGATTCTCTGTTGAGTACCTTTAGAAGTGAAAGCATGTGTATATTTAAAATCATGTGTGTAACATTCATATGAAGAATTGGGTGTAAAATGTGCTTTTTTTATTTTTTTTTCTTTCTTTAATCTTAAGGTTGCCAGTAAGATACCTGCTTCTTTCAGAGTGAGCAGGGAATTGACCTTTAATGCTTGCTGTCAGGGTTACAACACAGAGTACATGATTACTCCCCCTTCCCCATCCCCCCAAAACACCAAGGTGTCCAGTGTGAACCCAGTGTTCACCCTGTCTTCTGATCCCTTAATGCTTTCCTTATGTATGACATTGCACAGTGACTGATCAGAGATTTAAAGACAACCAAACTGTTTTCATATGATGTGTCAGAAATGTATTTCTGAGGTTATCGGTGTGGGTTTTTTTGAGTGTGTTTGTTTGTTTTTAAGATAGAATCCTGAGTATACTGTGTAAAACTTAAAGTAGTTCTTAAGCATGTAATCTTAAATGTAACCCAAAAGTAATGTGCCTCTGACTTGGCTGGCAGCAAAATGTGGAAGACATTACCTCTGCACTTCAGGAGGGGAATACAATGTTGTTACCTCTGTAGCGCTTCCTTTGTAGGGCATGTTTTCAGTAATTTAGTTACTTTGCATCATATTGTTCTTTCCCTCCTTCCATTTGCAATAATTGTTAGGAATTTCATGTGTGCAGTTCATGTAAGAAATTCAGTATATTAAATGTTTAAAAAATATTTAGTAGTAATAACTTTTAAATTATACCATAATAACATATATAATGTGGTAATTGGTTAGTCTTGCCTGAGTATGTCCAATGTACAGAATTATTTAAAGAAATACTGGCGTACTGCTATATAACTGTTAGTGCTCTTTCTTTTATACATATTATTTGCATAATGAAGCAAATCATACATTAATAATCTTTATATGTCACAGTATATAATGTTTTGTCATTATTAGGTATGATTGTGAAAGAATACTTGTGATTCCTATCAACGTATATGTACACACCTGTAGCCTGTAGCTGTAAATCCTTAATATTTGCAGTTACTGATTTCAGTAGTTATTCTTCATAAAGATTTTTTTTTGTTGCACTGTTCAAAGACTGCAGATACAAAGCACTGATTGAAACAAAGAGGCCAGTTCAGGATCTCCGGGAATCGTTTTGGGCTTTTGGAAGCTCAGGGGAATTGTGTTTAGCAAGTTTGTATTAATTTCTTTTCAAGTTTATATTAATTTCTTTTAAGGAAAGCTGGGATCTAGTGTTCTGTGCTGGGGGTTGTAGAGGGACCTGTAAACAGATATCTGGGACTTTTTGAAGCTCTGTTATTTGAAGTTGCGAATGTAAACACTACTATCCGTAACTATTATTATCCGTAGATACCGTTACAGGTTTTTGCCTCTGTCTAGGAAGTTAGTTTTTGGAAACCTTAAGAATGTATAAAGAAAGGGAGATAGCTTCACTGTAAAAATTCACAAGAAATGGTGGCAAGGTTTATAGATAAACTAAGATTTATGATGAGAATCCGTATTTTTAAAGTAGACTTCCTGTTATGTTCCTCTCCTTAGCAGAAACAAATGGTCCTATAAAGCCACCTCTTCAGTGTTGTAGGGTAACAGTGTCTTATGATGCCAAAGTCTAACTGTTTTCATGTAGTAGAAAATGCACAAGCCGACTTACTGCCTGTGTTGTGTTTTCTTTAAGGGCATCTTTTCTGGATTTTGAAATTAATTTCCTGAAAGGCAGGTTCAAATTTGACTTGGAAGTAGATAGTACTAGTGAAGTGAGTTTGAGTTGTACCAGAAGGAGCCCACAGATGGATCATAGGTTACTGTGATGCTTTTATGCTGGTGGCCTTTTATTTGTTTTTTAAAAGCACTTTGAACATAAGCTATTATGTGAGTAAAAGTTGTGCTAGATCAGCTTTGAAGGTTCACGTGCTTTTGTGCCATTGCCTATGCTTTCAGATGTCAGTTTCTTTTATTTGTCAATGAATTTTAATGAAATACATGGTAACTTACTCTATTTAAGAACTTGTTCTCTAGCCTTTGTCCGGTTTGCCCAACAGTCTCAGCAGTAGCTAAAGCAGATTTACAGGCAGCCAGTAAAAGGTGTGATTATATTATACTCACTTCCTTGGAAAACCAGGTTAACAAAATAAAATTATCCAAGCCTTCCTGGAGTGGGAAGCAGTATTTTGCATGCAAAGCAAGATACTGCTGATTAGCAGTGTTATACCTTGCTGGCAGTTGTTCCCTGCTCACACTGCTGGACGTTGAACTCCAGCTGATGCCAGAGCTGGTGTGGTCAGGAGAGGATATGAGGAAAAAGGATATTGCAGGGGAAAATGGGAAAATAATTTCAGCAATCTTCTTTTATCTGAAAGAGGAACTTTTATGTAAAATGGCAGAGTGAATTGGCATGCATTGAGGAATGTGGAAGTGGGACCAGTATGTCGAGCACTATTTTGAAGATAGAGGTGCACCACAACAGAATGTTGGCTTTTTAAAAAACATACATTGTGTTATTTTTGCCCTATAAAATGTTGTTATATAAAACTAATTATTAGAGTTTACTGTGCAGCCCTCTAGAATTCTGCATATCAGAATGAGAGAATTCTGCACATGAGAATGAGACAGAATTGTCTTTGTTACTGCCTGGTATTCTTTTGTTTGTATGCTTAAAGGCTTTTATTTACAAATTCATAAGGGCATTCTGCCAGAATCCTCAGATTTATTTGTTTATTGATTTAGAGATTTGCCCTGGTGATACTTTCTGGTTATGGGCCAGTTGTACATATCCACAGTTTGCACAATGTACTGGGATATGAAAATAAAGTAACAAATATCTATTTCTTCACCATAATCTAGACTCATATTTGTTAACTTGTCAAATAAGCCATGACTATGCTTGAATATATGAAATATTTTGGTTCCTGTAAAAAGAATAATTCTTTTGCTGTTTTTGTTGATTTTTTCTTTTTTTATTTTCTCCTTTAGTGGAAGTCCAGATATTCCAAGCTGATTTTCAGAAAATCTGACACAGTACCTGAAGAGCTCCATCAAATGGTACAAGAAGCATTTCTGACCTTGCGAGAACATGATTGTTTCTTTCAAGATCTTGTAAGGATCAAAGGAAAAGATTTTGTTACCCCAGTGTCTCGTATATTAATTGGAAACCCAGGATGCACATACAAGTACTTGAACACAAGATTATTTACAATTCCTTGGCCTACTGAGGGTTATGACATAAAATATTGCAGTCCTCAAATACATGATGCTTGTAAAGCATTAATCAGACTTAATGACTACTTGCATATTGAAGCAGTCAAGGCATTGCAAAATTTGGTTGAGACCAAAGAAATTAACAATACTACTGTAATAGATGGGGAGCAGAATTTTGCTACTTCTCTTGCAGAGAAAGGGTCTGTTTCAAAAGATGAAAGCAGTTGTTGTGTGCAAGCAGATAACTACAGATGTCTAAAGAACAGAACATCTTATAACATGACTTTATTGAATTATATGGATCCACTACAAATGCTGTACTTGAAACAAGAACCTTATTTTGGAATGGGGGACATGGCAGTGAGCTGGCATCATGACGAGAATCTGGTTGAAAGGTCGACGGTTGCAGTGTACAGTTACAGCTGTGAAGGTGAGTGATGGGAGATGGGACTTAACTACAGATATAAATATCCCAAATCCCTGAAGCTCTTTTATGTTTCCTTGGGTGTACGTTCATAAGCACACCCGTGTGCTAGGCTATATTTGTCAAGTACTGCATACATTGTGGTACTTTTTGTACTTAAGCCTTATCTTTATTTTTACTCAAATCTCTACCTGTGTTTACTGCAGCTGGCATATCAGGTGTTCTCTAAGTAGATTTAAAGATTGGTATGATTAATTTCCTGACAAAGAGACAGGAAATACCTATTTCATGTGCATATTTTTTATCCTGTGAAATGTTTCATTGTAATTGAGATCACTGACTTCCTTGTTTATAATATGCAGTCTTGCTTCTCTTTATGTTGATTTTACTGCTCTTCTTTCTTTGGAAAGATAATTTTAGATGGGTTTTGTGTAAAAGGATTACTGTATTTACTTGGAAGTATATACATTTTGTCTGGGCATCCTGTAGTGCTAAAATATATTCTGCAGAGGAGTTGCCAACCTTGCTGTAACTGGGAAGGGTAGAAGTTTTCGATTAAAAGCCCTGTTGTCTGACAGGCTTTGCATATTCATAGTTATTTAAAAAAAACCAAGACATTTAAATGTAGTATTGGTGGGAGGGGAGGAAGTATACTTGAAGAGTCCTTAAATATTTAATATTTGGTTTAAAGTACCTTTCCCATTTTTATCTTTATCTAAGAGCAGGCATGAGGATTTTTTCCTAACTGTGAACAAAGACTCAAATATTTTTTTTAACGGCTTCCAGTTTTGTAAACATAACATTAGAATTTAGACACTTGATCTGAATGTGCAAATGCTCCGTTGCATTTTATAATTCACAGCTGATATTTGGTCATTCCAAAAATCCTTTGATGTTTTCCTCAAACCATGGGAAAAATTCACACAGACTTCAGTAGGTTTTGACTGAAGATCATGAGGTGAAAATAACAACTTAACGCTTCTTTCGTGTGTGTTCTCTTGTTAGTTTTGTTACTAGTTTTGAAAATTAACATTCAGCTGAAATCATCATATTTAAATTTTCCTGGACGTAAAGCATCGGCTGGCTTAGCAAGCTGAATAGAAGAGATTCCTGACCCATAGAAGTGTCACTTTGTTCATGAGCAAATGTACTGTTTGTTCATGGGCAAGTGTTCTGTTCTGTTTGCCAAAGACATTGATGTTCTGTGTTCACTAATTGTTCTTGGTTTTTTTCAGTAGTACTGTAAATAAATATTTTTAGTTACATTCTAAGTTAAAAAAACGTAAATATGAAGTAATAATGTATGTAGGGATTTATTGTGATATGCTTAAAAAATTTTTAACAGAACTTGATCATGAGGGGAGAAGAAGAGTCCCTTTTAAGTTTAGAGAGCTATAAATTAACAGAAGAGCTAGGATGTTTATTCTTAACTCATCACTTGACTTTGTTTATTCTTCAGCAAGTTAGGTAAAAATTATGCTGTTTTAAACCTGCTGCAAATTCTATGCAAGATTTGATTGATGAGGGTAAAAAAAGTATTTGATGTATTTAGGCCAACAATTATTTGGATGTATGTATGTAATTAATGTTTTTTCCACATACAAAATTTTTTCATAAACGCACCTAAAAGTTTATAATGTTATTAATTCCTGAAGGATTTAAAAATAGACATGAAAACTGGAAAAAAACCCTAACAGCTTTCCAGGGAATAAATTGATTATTCTGTCATTTGCATTATAAAAACAAACAAACAAAAACTTTTTTTTTTTTTTTTGCATTTTTGCAATTATTCTGAAAGTTTTTGATCAAAATGAAATTTGGGAGGAATCTCTTGGCAGCAGGTGGGGGAAGAAAATGAAATTGGATCTAAATCTGAACAAGATTAAATTCCACTTTCAAACTCTGGAGCATGGCTCAAGTTGGTTCCGTGAACTTTAGAGGGGGTTTAAGGTGCCTGACGTGGCTTCTGAGCATCATGAGGACATGTCCTGGAGTTTGCCTTTATGTTGAATCAGTTTGCTCACATCTGTCTGTGTTCAGGTTGTGGTTGCCATTGTATGTCCCTAATGTGAAGCCATATTTATAGTTGGCCTACTTACTCATGAATGGGAGGAAATAGAACTTGTTTATTAGTGTGAGTATGACATTGTAATTAGTGACAGTAAATACTTGTGTGTGTTGAAGTGTTCTACCCAGCGCATCCAAGAGAAGTAATTATATAATTAATATATATATAAAATACTCGATTTTTAGAGACAGAAATAATTGTCTTTTTGCTATTCTGATTTCCTGCTTATAGCTTTCAAATGCTGCTGGTTATAAACTTACAAGATTCTTCCTTCCAGTTCCATATCACTTCAATGTGTTGGTGGTTTCTGCACTTCACAAAGACTGTCAATATTTACTATGCCTCTTACTAAGCTTTTCGTAACTGTGAAGCTTGAAGAAGCTCCACATCTTTTTGAAGATTATTTTTAAATTGTTGTAGAATCCTATCTTGACTCCTCATTTTCCATAAATATACTTGCTTTTTACAACAGTGTCTTTTATTAGTACTTCATTAATTTGCTCAGTATTGAGTTAGTGTTGAATTATCATTGTAGTGTATAAAGAGACTATCACAGAATCATTATAGAATACATAATAAGAAGAGTAGAGATGGTCAGAAATTTTTTTCATTGAACAGTTTTTCCTCAGAAGATGTCAGTTAGATGCATCAGTAATTTTCTCCAAGAAGACATTGATTCTAGGGGAAATGTAAGCATAAATTAAGTATGTTAATTTTTCTTAAAATGAGCTTGATTCACTTTTCTGCTAGGTCTTGCACATTTTTTTTGTCAGCTCTCTCTTCCTCAAACTCTCACTGGTGTCTGTGGTGCTCCAAATGCAGGATTTGTGGCAGTCCTTAAGCATGGGGCAGCTGGGGTTTCCCAAGCTTCATGGCCAGTACTGAGCTATCCTGCCACAAACACAGTCCCTTGGGTTTCAGAATTTGAAGAGTGGGAGCCCTTGGAGTCACGCAGTATTACTGCACTATGGCAGCTGTTTATCAGACTGTGTAGAGATGCACAACTTTAATTTGCATTTGATATCATTGTTTGGTACCTACTTATGTGATTAAACAGTATTAAAACAGATACTACTGTAATTGTATTTACTTGTTTGCTTTTTCAGTGTCTGATGCCAGAATTAAAGTATAATGTTTGAAACTTTGATTGGTATTAATTGAAGTCGAGGCAGTTTTTAATATGCCAGAAAAGAAATACGAGAGCCAACATGAAACTATTGGAACAAGCTGATACCTTCATTAGTATCACTGTTTATTTTCTTGTTTCCAGTCACAAAGTTTTTCAAAGCGACTTCAAATGGGGTACTTTTTCTAGCAACAAAATCAGATGTATGTTTTGCTTACTTCTCATCTGACTAGTATTTGCTTTTATTTACATTAAAATAAAATGCATTACATTACAGTAGGTTAAAAGTAGATTTTCAGTTATAAGCATAGGCCCACAAAAAATTGGGGAAATTTCCTTTTTATGTATATATGACATGAAGGTACATGAGTGGTAGTCATGGTGCATGTGCAGAACTGATACATTACAGAATGTGTGTTCAGTCAGACTGCTATTTACAGTCTTCAGAATTAATTTACTTTTCAGAATTTACTGTGGAACAGGAATTCCAAATTTTGACCAATTTAGGACTTTTAATAATGAATTAAGTTACAAATATTGTATCACATGAGAGCAGGAAGGTAAAAACTTGTTCAAGCTTTTAATACAGTAAGCTAATAACCCTCTTTTATTTCCTGCTCTATTTATAAAAAGTGAATTGCAATCCAAATACTGGTGGAATAAGGGCATTCTCAAAAATCATACTTAATCCATGAAAATTTCCTAATAAACAGTTTTCCCTCAGGTCTTTGTAAATTTTTTAGGTAATTTTATTGCTTAGCAGAGCAGTAGTTAGTTCTAAAGATGTTATTAGAAGTAGAGACTTGTTTCAGTTACCAACTTAAAGATGGAAAATAATGTAGTCACAGGAAGTGTACATCTTTCTCTAACCTGGATTTCCCACAAACTATATTTGGGGTTAGAGAAGTACTTTTCTTTAGATGCTTTGCAGTAGTTTGTCTTCTTGCTGTAAGGCCGACTTGCTGTATGAATCAAGGTACTAACCAACTGTCTCTGTTGACTGACCAGTTTTGTTACAGTAATGACTGACCTTGGAGGAGCTTTAATGCTTCTTAGTATATAAAATGCTGGTTGTATTTTTTCACACTGATGTTAGAAGCAACATCCTAGCACTAAGCCCCATGACAGGTATTTAATTTCTAATGTAATTGTGAATAAAAATAATGGAGATTCATGTATGTTTTCTCAGCATGTTAAAAAAAAATTCCTGAAACTACAGAAGTTGTTCAAATTTGAAGTCAATCTAAATTTGTAGTTGACCAATAATTCTCTTTATGTGCTACGTAATGGATAAAAGTCATGGAGTAGGTGTTTACAGTAAATTGTGTTTAATGTCAGTAATGCAGTAGAAGTATTTCTTGATGAAAGAGTAAAAGTGGTATGTAGAAAAATATATATTATTTCTTAAGAAATTAATATATGAGTGAAATTGTCACATCTGTAGCTTGTAGGTTCTGCCTAGTGGGAATTATTCTGACAGAATCACAGTTTTTTAATTAACTAATTACTTTTATAATAATCAAATCTCTGTTCACTAAAAGGAAATTATCATTTGAATATCTGCTCTGGGTTTGGTTTTTCACTCGTCTCTCACCTGTATGATCAAATAAAGCCTCTCCTGTGTGTGTGAAGGGATGACAAAATAGCTGTTGTTCATAGTGCTTCTGTTCTTGACGTATTTGTACACAATATTCCAGATAAGCATTGATAAGAGCAATGTTGGCAATTTCATTGTTGTGAATGTCAGTGGCAAGCAAAAGTTAATGATAGTGCAGTTTAATCAGCTTGTTAATCTATGACTTTTTAGTAATAAGGCAGAAGAAATAACTCTGGGTAGGTATTCATTCAGCTGCTGAAATACAAAGAGTACTTTGCTTTTTTCCCTTCTGAGATAGAATGTACATAAATTGCTACGGAAGGCAGTAATAATGTATTATTTCAGCAATCGCTGAACACGTGTCCAAATTCTAAATTCTGAAAAAAATCAATCTGTAAAATAAAAAAAAAAAAAAAAATCTTGTTTCTATGTGGCAGTAGTCAGTTAGGTTTAATGACAAAGTAGAAGTTTATAGTGCTTGTTTTTAGCAGTGTATTGATTCTGTCATCTTCAGAAATCATGTTTGATTTAAGGTTACATTTAGGATACAGTTTGGCATTACAATTTTACTTGACTAGAAAACGTTGAGGCTCCAGAGTTTCAAAAACTTCTTAAAGACTTTAGTGCCAAATAGCAAAGAAACCTTTCAAAGCTACTTTCACTTTCTGTGCTGTGGAACAATAATCAAACTAGATCCAGGAAAATAAATTTCACATTGTTCTGAACCTAACCATGACCCAAACCTGATATGAGCAGGTCTTAGAGCTGGAACATCTGAAATTTGAGCTGTCTAGTTAGCAGCAAAATATTGTGGCCAATTTTCTGCAGCTTTATTCTCTCTTTCATGGTTCTACCTTGATTTTACAGGTTTGATGAGGTATTGTTGTTATGATGTGGTAATGTTGTTACCTGGTTGTACCATTGCATTTGGGATGCAAGCGCCACATTCTGTAAATCATTAATGAGCAGAATTCACATTTGTAGATAGTTTTATTATATTTTCATTAAATACTGTTGCATTTGACCTTTTCTGTATGGTCTACTCCAAGGTAACTACATGCTCTTAAGATGCTGTGTATGTGCAAGATCCACATGATTTACTCTTAAATAGCTAAGATTTAGATGCGTCCAAATATTTTCACTTACATGAGAACTGTAATTATATCAGTCAAGAGACAGCATTCAGTCATGCTTGAGGTGTGATATAGAGAATTTAATAACAACTTATTTTTATGTAAAAGTTTCTCAGTGCTACCTAGAGATATACCACAAATGTTGATGTCTTTTTTTCTTTTTCCCCCCATTGCTCCCACTTTCAGAACAGTTTGCATATAAAAGCTAGTAGCAGCTTGCTTCCATTTGTTACCAAAATAACATGGTGGGAGCAGTCAGTTTCAATTGCTGCTGATAATTATAAGGTGCAATAATTGAGTATATAGAGAAAAGGAGACTGTGAGCTACATTTGAACTCTGTACTTAAGCAATAAAAAATTTATCAAACTGCAAAAAATAAGTCATTTTAACGAGCACATTCCAAAGGTGCTGGATTTATGAGGAGACCCCAGGAAACTTTGATTGAAATTGCTGTCTCTGATTGTAGTTCTATATTTTATTGGTGCCATATTGTGAACAGTGCTGCTGCCAAAGTGAATGGGAAAGAAGCATAACAGAGAGAGCTAACCCAGAAAGGTTACCTCTTTTTATAATATCCATGATGTATTGCATTAAAAATGCCTTGAAAGACATCCTATTTGCAGTTTTCAGAAAACATTTTTCTTAAATTAAGTTACGATTTATCTGAACAGGGCAGAAAATATGAAAGCCCCTTGAAGACTTTAGTATTGATTTTTCTGAGTATTTGCTAGCTCTTGTTTTTCTCATTTGTGTGCTCCTTGATAGAAAGGCCTAGAGCTGCTCCTGAGCCAAGTTTTCAGCTAGAGAACTACAGCAGTGAAGGGAGAGAATATGGGGCCTGAATTTACAGTAGGAGTTTTAACTAAGAGCTACAGATTGGCTTGTTGAAAGGTTTTGGCTCTACTTTCTGAATTTAGACAATATTTAATTGACATAGAAAATCAAGACAATTTGTTAATTATTAAAGGCTACTCCTAACTAAAAAGACACTTCAGTAACCATGTGAGATGAATGACTTGAACGCTTTGAAACTGTGAGCTCAAGGTCACTTTTTATGTCTGCATGTTATAAGAGATATGAATCTTTACTGTTTTTATTCTAAAATTACATGAAGACACAAGTTTTAAAAACTGTTACTTGAAAGCACTTTTGAAACGGACGCACACAGGTACTAACATAGATGCAATAATTAGGCATGCTGCACAGTTGATGATTTCTAGCTGCTCACTGCCATTCTGTTCCAACTGCTTATTAAAACTTCATCCTCCCTCTGTCAAAATGCTCTGTTACTTTCCCCATAAAACTGTTATACCATAGCTCCCAAATACCTTGTTATAAATGCTGACTGTAACTTTCAATTTATACTGCAGTGAAGTAAGCTTATGAAAATAGTTCTGAGGGGTTAAGCTCTAAATACTATTTCTGTGCAGTGGATTATTTTTTCCCCAAGCTCAACACATTCATGTTGCTTAATGATAAGAAAAATGTTGTGACAAATGTACTGAAGCTTCGCTGGCTCTTGTACATGTTATCTAGCATGTTTCACGAATAATTTTGAGAGAAGAATGACAGATGTGATTCCAAGATTCGCTCAACTTTGTTGGTCTGGATTGTATTTGTGCCTCAGTTTATGATTTGGTGAAATTGCAAGTACGTAAACAAATGAAATTGTTCATAAAATGCTTTGGCAGTTGGTTACTTGAAATTCTTTCTGAAGTTATCTTTTTATATCAGTGTTGCTGCATTTTTTCTTTTTTTCTTCTATGCTTACAGTTTTAGTAATGTAAAACCAGAAAATATTATTAACCGCACCTCCTATTACATGTACTTAAGAACTTCAGAAAACCTTCAGTCCATTACAAAATTTGCCTTGATTTGCTTTTACTTTGTAGTTAATATGAAGTTTTCATCTTAATAAAGTTGGTTGCAAAAAATCTTGATCTCACATGGCTTTTTTTTTTTTTTTAACCTATTATATACTTTCAAATTTGGAGGTTGTGATTGTATCAAATGTAGATTATAGAAAGTTTAAGCATTTTAAGATTGTACCAGTGTGGGATATCTTTGTCTGTATTAGACCAGATTTTTTATGTTATGCTTCTCACCTTGGCTTTGTGGTGTTTTTCTCTCTCTCTCTTTTTAAAGGTTCAGTTATGACAGAAAGTGATGAACAAATACTGAAGGGAAGAGACCCAGCTGTTTGGCATGTAGGCTTGAAGGTAGCGTGGGACATAGAGACACCTGGATTAGCAATGCCACTTCACCAAGGAGACTGCTACTTGATGCTTGGTAATTCTCAAGGGCTAAGGAGGTGAACTGTTGAAAATAGAGAAAATTACACTTATTTTAATATAAATTATCTTCTTTTCGGTTAGGACTTCTCTTATTTAGAAAGGCATGAGAACCAGCTAGAGTGTATAATAAGTTCCTCCTACCCTGTCCACTTCCAGTGTATTTGAGAGAACTGTTTTTTTTCCTGTTTCTTTTACTTCACAGCTAAGAAAGGAAGATATTCTTTCTGAGCCTTTTCTGTTCTTTGTGCAGTCAGAATTGTTAGTCCATGTCAAGCTTCAGCCATAAGTGGAATTTCCTTAGATCTTGTGAGAAGTTGAGCTTTATCTGTTCCATCCTTCTATTTGTATATGCCAAATCCCTTTTTTATTCTTAATGCCATTTTCATGAATAACTGGGAGCATTTGTGTCTGTTACGTTCAACAACAAAAAAATCTTTTTCTCAAGTTGGCTTATAGAGTGGCTGTGTGTTATGGAAGCTGTGAATGTGCCAGTCTTAAAGTTTTCTGGTACTATGATTCTTGAAGTTTCAACCATTATGCCAATCTGTGGATTTTAGGCATGACACTTCTCTCCTTCTGCTAGACATTTCCATGTGTATATTCAAACATATTGTTTTCTAATAGGGGGATTATACCAAGTTCATAATGAACAGAGCTGTCATACTCCTAAGTGTATCAATGTCTGAAGCATAGAGGGTTAAAAAAAAGAAAATTAAATTGATTTCATATACTTGAGCAGCTGAGCTCACACACTGAGCTTTTCCCATTGAAAGAATAGAAGCAAGAACTGAGGCAAAAACAACGCTTGACACTGTTCCTTTATCTGGCTTGTCTTTCACTTGAATATAATTCTTTTTAAACTAACTTAGTTACAAATCACACAACTCAGAACATGAGAAATGCATCTGACAATATCCTGTTTGCCTGTTTAGTGACTTGGCTCGACAGACATCATCTCGAAGACAGAGCACTTGCACTATTCCCTTCTTGTTTTGTGACTTGGAAGGAATACTCCTTGGAATGCCCCTAGAATGATCTGTCACACTGCCAACTTATTGGGCTGAACAGTCTTTTCAATTTTACCTTTCATCTTCCAACAACTATAGAAACAGTTTACTTACTGCAAGCAATACATTTGTGGGCAATCTGAAAAAACATATACCATTCTTTGTTCTTAGTTACCTCATCAGATCCTGTGCACTGTCATCAATGAAGTGTGTTGTCTAAAAGAACTAGACTGTGCTTTAAAGTATGTTCAGACATGAACAGGTCAATTGTTAAGATGTGAGATCGTAGAATCATAGAATCATGGAATAGTTAGGGTTGGAAAGGACCTTAAGATCATCTAGTTCCAATCCCCCTGCCATGGGCAGGGACACCTCCCACTAAACCATGCCATCCACGGCTATGTCCAAGATCCTTTGGAAGAGTGGCGTAGATGTGCCTCTCTTCTGTATTTGTGAGACTGTTGCGTAGTAGCAGTATGGAGGGAAACAAAAGTATTACATGAAAGTGAAGTTTAAGTGGCAGCTGAACATCCCTAGAAAGGGAACTATTAATCCATTTTTGTGCAAGAGGAGTTCAGGCATTAAGTAAACTTAACTAATCCTTCCTGACTGGAAAGTTTGTGCTCATGGAGTTTTCTGGACAACAGATTGAGAAGGCAATTAATAAAAGAAGGGGTCTAGCTTCGGTATTTTTATCGCAAGATCATGGTTGGTTGGTTACCAAATTATAAGACCAGTTTTCCATTCCCCAGTGGAATTTATATGCAGTAACTGAAATAGTATTGGGGTGCTATATGAAGGGTAGGTCAGAAAGTTAGTTTATTTAATACATAACATCATGATCATGTTTAGATGAAAACAAAGAATATGTTAAACATTCTTTTGAAGATGATGTGTAAATCACTTTCTTATTACTACTTTGTGCAGAGCTACAGATTTGAGCTCTGTAGACCAGGTGTTTGATAATCTCTTCTGCATTTCCATGGCCTTTGTATTTTTTTTCCTCAGTTACAAAAAAAATATTTTATGCAGTCTGAAAAAGTATTCTCAAACTGTCTATTTTATTGTTTCTATCTACAGCAGAACTGCTTTTACCATATTCACTTGAAGTGAAAGACTATATAAGTGGACATAAACAGTTTTAGTGGTGTTTTTAGTGTTCAGACTTTTTTTTTTTAATGACTTTTGAAAGTAGGCATCTTGAGGATGTCATCTAAAAGATAAAATCATAGAATCATAGAATCATAGAATCATAGAATAGTTAGGGTTGGAAAGGACCTCAAGATCATCGAGTTCCAACCCCCCTGCCATGGGCAGGGACAACTCCCACTAAACCATGCCATCCAAGGCTATGTCAACCCCACCTTGAACACCGCCAGGGATGAAGCATTCACAACTTTCCTGTGCAACCCATTCCAGGGCCTCACCACCCTCACAGTAAAGAATTTCTTCCTCATATCCAATCTAAACTTCCCCTGTTTAAGTTTGAACCCGTTACCCCTTGTCCTCTCACTACAGTCCCTCACGAAGAGTCCCTCCCCAGTGTCCCTATAGGCCCCCTTCAGATATTGGAAGGCTGCTCTGAGGTCTCGACGCAGCCTTCTCTTCTTCAGGCTGAACAGCCCCAATTTTCTCAGCCTGTCTATGAAAACTGTTTAAAAAGTAACGTGACAATAAAGAAACCCATTTCAGATTCATTTATTTTGTGCATTTAGACATCATATGTTCCAGAATCTCACTTAAGTCTTCTTGCTGCCATTATTTTAAAAGTGGCATCAGCAGCGTGCAGGGCATCTAGAAAATATAACACTAAGAGTACTGCAGCTCGTAGTAGCTGTCAATGTACAGGAACTGAGTGGTAGGACTAATAAGATTGGTTTTGTACTTCTGGCTCACTGAACTCAGCAAAAAACTTAGCAACTCTGTAGGTCTAATCTTCCAATTGATATAATGTAATTACTACTTTCTACTGATGTTGTAAAATACTAAAATGTTTAACTCATTGTGTTGCTTATAATTTAAGAGTCAGGTGTTACCAGCTCCTGTACCTATAAATTCCCTAGCTATGTCCTGATATTGTACATGCAAATCTTAGGTAAAAAAATGTGATAACTTGGTATTTCTAATAGTAACCTGCAATTACAGTGATGGGTATATCAAAGTAACAGATTGGGGGTGGGTTTTAGCATTTCTAGTAGACATTTAGTAATCTTCCTCTCTTCATTGACCCTGTGAAATGTTTTTTGTTATTCTGGGTGGAAATTTAGTAAAATGCAGTCTTAAAATGTAAACTTACACTTGTATTCTCACCAGTCTTCTTCAGGTGAAATCATAAATCATAATTTAAATCTTATTACTAAATATGAGGTGATCAAATCCATTCTTCAAGTACGTTATTACAATAATATAAATATATTTTATATTAACAGGACTAAACAAAATTAAAAATTAAAAAACTTTCAGTAAGACAGATTTTTACAGGGGTTTTTTAAGGCTTAATTTTCCTAATATGAGGGGAAAAAAAATCTGGTGAATGACTGCAAATCTGCTGCCTAAAAACTCAAATCTGAACTTTATATCACTCAAGAAAAGGAAACACGTTAGCTCAATTTAGAATAATATATTGGTCTGGGGAGGAAGTGCATACTGAACCCTGCTGTCTCGAGTACACAGTCAAGGGGTGTCTAATATGAAACGTGTTGGGTGCATGCAATAAATCCAAAACGCGTGGAGGTGAGCAAAAGGCCCCATCTGCTCTGTCCTAGAGCATGCTTAACTAGGGTTGTCATGGTCTCACTATTAAATTGGAATCTTTCCCCTAATCTTTGAGTTAGACATGACCAGATTTGCAAGCAGATTTACAATTTTCACTAATTTTCCTACTGTGACTTCAAAACATACTTAACAAAAATACATTCTGGGCTTTTTCAAAGGGAGATTTATTTTTCTGCAGCTGTTTCCCATAGATCAAGCTTTTGCTTGAAGGTTAGGCTTTTAAAACAGCATGAAGATGAACTTGGAATCTTTTACTGCTCCCTACCCCCAACAAATTATAGTTCAAGAGGCATCAAAAAATTATTTTCTTAACCAACCAGAAGTAGGGTGCACACATTGCAGAAGTTGGCTTGTGGTTAAAGATAAGTATTTAATGGAAACACTTCCACATGTATATAGTGGCTCATTAAACTATTTCTAGATATTTAATGTGCTTCTATTTCCACAAATTAACTTGAACCCTCTTTGCTCTCTAGCATCTTGAATGTGTTGGAGTTTTTTAACCCTTTTTATTTTCCTTTCCTGAGTACACATTTAATCCAAATGCTGCATTCCTTGATTACTAAGACTTCAAACCCCAGGAACGTACTTGTTGTTACCAAACTTTGATCATGAAGTTGGGCAAATCCCAGATTTAGTTTTTTTTATTTTTAGCTCAGCCTTTTAGTTCTTTCTGTGTTTTGTTTGTGCACACTTTCCTTGTTTAAAAACTAAAACCATTTTTTTTCTAATTAGGACAGATCATCCCTCTAGCTTTCTGTTGTGACAGTAGTATTCAGTTGATCCTTTATTTCTTGAGGAACAAAACACACTTTCCTGGTGCTTTTTGTTGACATACCTATGGTAAAATTAGTTTGCTTCAACAGGAGAAAACCTAACTCTTGTGTGCAGTTGGATACAAGTAGAATTGGAGATGGTGGGAAAGCATTTTGGTGCTTTTGCAGATTGCGCTGTAATATGGTTTAAGAGAAAATTATTTATTTGTTTATGGTAGTTAAGAAAACAAACAGCACTAGTCCATTTCACTTTTGTCTGTAAGTATTTGTGGTGGTTGGAATATCAAAGGCTTTGCAGTGCTTTAAACCCCACTATACCTTTTATCTGCTTCATGAAATAGATTACAAAAAGGCAACTGTCTGAAAGGTTCAGGAAGAACACTTGAAAGAAGGTAAAAAAGATGGTATTAACCCTTGTTGCTCATTCTGAGAGCATTTTCCATTGTGGTTTGTGTTTCCTGGGAAGTACTTTACCTAGCAGTAGTAAGTTTGTGGTCTTTAGTCCCTACTCCTTTCAGTAAGGATTGGCTTTCTTTCTACCTTGTTTTTGTTAGGTCTTAGTCTGTGGTGACATGGGTATTTAGTCATTGTTTCTCTCCAAATGCTTTGGCTCCTCATCATTGCTCTGATAATTAGTTAAAGTAGAAGAATTAGTCAAGTATACCTGTGTTAGTTAATTATATACATACACCTTTCCATGAGTCTGTTCTTTTGAAAAAGGCTATGGAAGCACACGGCTTTCAGTGTCTCTGCTGATGATGCCCAGGTGGTTCAGCTGTCTAGAAGAGAGAGTACAGTGAGGGGGGGACAGAGCAGGGACGGGGTCTGGAAAGAATAGGATCAGAAAGAAAAGCTAGCCATAGTTTCAAGCACTGGCGAGGATTTGGTGCTAGAAGCTGAGTATTTGAGAGAAGAACTGGGTGGCAGAAGTCTGTACAGGTGAGGGACAGCATCCAAATTCCAAAAGGTATCTGCTGTCTGTAAATAGCAGAAAATTCACTGAGATAAGGGGGTCTGCATAGAGAACGGTAGTCTGCATCTGGCAGTGGAAGGATGGGCGTGTGTGGAAAAAGTAGCATTACTTTTAGGAGCTCTAAGCCTCCTTCTTTTGCAGAATTTCAGTGCAAGCTTTCACAAGTCCCTTAACCTCTCTTTACCCATAGTTTTTTCTGTTCAGTTACTACCTTTACAGAGGCCTTACATGGATAAATGTGTCAAATCACCAAGTATCTTAGATGGTTTTGTACTGTTTGGGTTTTGTGGTTTGTTTCATTTTTAATTTTTCCTGCAGGTGTGGCTAATAATCTGTATTAAATAAAAAACTCCATCTCCATTTTGTAACTCTGTTTTGCATATGGTGCGTTATCTGAAGTTTCTGTAGCTGGAAATCCTGCGTTAAATAATTGAGCATTTGCAACTACTCAGATCTTCTGCTCAACATTCTTACGACAGCTTAGTGCTTAATCTGTAAAGTCAGAATCTGACCTCCAAAGTATTTAAACACATTTTAAGTTGATAACTTTGTTTTCCAAGGTGGCTTTGGCCACCTGTGCATAATCATACATGTGATTAATTTCATAGAATCATAGAATCATAGAATAGTTAGGGTTGGAAAGGACCTCAAGATCATCGAGTTCCAACCCCCCTGCCATGGGCAGGGACACCTCCCACTAAACCATGCCATCCAAGGCTATGTCCAACCCCACCTTGAACACTGCCAGGGATGAAGCATCCACAACCTCCCTGGGCAACCCATTCCAGGGCCTCACCACCCTTACAGTAAAGAATTTCTTCCTCATAGCCAATCTAAATTTCCCTTGTTTAAGTTTAAACCCATTACCCCTTGTCCTCTCACCACAGTCCCTAATGAAGAGTCCCTCCCCAACATCCCTATAGGCCCCCTTCAGGTATTGGAAGGCTGCTCTGAGGTCTTCACGCAGCCTTCACTTCCTTCTCCAGGCTGAACAGCCCCAATTTTCTCAGCCTATCTTCATACGGGAGGTGCTCCAGTCCCCTGATCATCCTCGTGGCCCTCCTCTGCACCTGTTCTAACAGTTCCATGTCCTTTTTATGTTGAGGACACCAGAACTGCACACAATACTCCAAGTGAGGTCTCACGAGAGCAGAGTAAAGGGGCAGGAGCACCTCCGTCGACCTGCTGGTCACACTCCTTTTGATGCAGCCCAGGATACGGTTGGCTTTCTGGGCTGCAAGCGCACACTGCCGGCTCATGTTCATTTTTTCGTCGACCAACACCCCCAAGTCCTTCTGTGCAGGGCTGCTCTGAATCTCTTCTCTGCCCAACCTGGAGCTGTGCCTGGCATTGTTCTGACCCAGGTGTAGGACCTTGCACTTGGCATGGTTAAACTTCGTCAGGTTGGCATCAGCCCACCTCACAAGCGTGCCAAGGTCCCTCTGGATGGCATTCCTTCCCTCCAGCATATCAACCGAACCACACAGCTTGGTGTCATCGGCAAACTTGCTGAGGGCGCACTCAATCCCACTGTCCATGTCACCCACAAAGATGCTGAACAATTTCTTTTAATAAATCTTGCCTCAGCTATTATAGCCTTATAATAGGATGTGGTTGTAAAGTGGTGGATAATTCACCATGAGTGGCAGGCAGAAACAGTAGAAATAAAAGAATTAAAAAAGAAATACAGGTTTCACCGTATACATGTATGCAGGAAATAGTCTCCCTTGTTTCTTAGGTGCTCCATCTGACACAGAAAAATTATGTAAGTTCTTTTTTTCCAACATTTGACCACCAAGTGTCTGTTAGCAGCCAAGTTGTGTTCCTTTGAATGCAAAGAAGCCCTTTACAATATTGTCTGTAGTCTGGGGAAACTGGTTTAGGTATAATTCTGCCTGAAGTGCAAGAAGTCATCCACACTTCTGCAGTGACTGGTGGCACAATGGTATGCTCTTAAGACAGGTAAATATTAACAGCTTTAATATGTGTGATTTGGTTTTGATTGAGAAAATTCTCTTTGGTCAGGGTTGCACTTTAGCATGTATTAGATTTAAGTAGCTTTTCTGATTTAATTTTAGAGTTAATAGAGTTAATATTTAAAATTTCTATAATTTGTAAGAAAAATTGCCTCTGCAAGTGACAGCAATTTCCATGGCTGTGAGAAAACTCTGGGAGAGGAACAGTCATTCAAGCAGAAAACTATAGTTCAATTCTTGAAACTTTTCTTGCCTAGCAGTTAGTTAATTGGTGTAAGCATCTCATAAACATCCATATGGAAGGCAAGAAGTTGATGCTAACAGTGATTTAAAGTAAAAAGTCACTTCTCATATGCATTATGCTGTTCACTTAAGTTTTATGGGGTTTTGTTTTTGTAATAGATATTGGTGTGAGATGGCCCTGCCATAGTTGTCGTGAATTAGTGGCAAGATAAGGGCCCACAGTTACGTGGCAGAAAAGGCACAATTTTGGCTGTTATTTCACCAGAAATGTAGGAGAACTGTTGGGCAAATAACTCGCCTGCATGTAGTATTCCAAAGCAGGTCTGATACATATGTTCCTACTTTTATATGCATGTATTTTATGCATAATACTGAAGAGGCTGTTTTTTCAAGCCTCACGGATCAGTGTTCAGTCCTGTAAAACTGACGTTAACTCCGTATGTATCGTATTTTACCTAAAATCACAAGAGTGCCATGGTAGTTTAGAGATGGCTGCCCAAGGAAGGTAACAGTTTTGAGTTGGCTCTGACACCAAAATAGTAATCTGGATGTAGTGTTCTGTATCTGAATAAAAGCTTTTGCTGCCAAATGGACAATGGCCAATTTAACGAAGAGTGCTTTTTCTTTTCAATTAGTGTGTTTTGCAGAAGAAGAAGAAAAAGAAAAGCAAATCTTTATTGTAATCTTTTAAGACCTATAACGTATTTTTCAGATGTTCTTCAAGACGTGCAATCCATGAAGCTTCAACTATTTTTGTACAGTTACAGTTCTAGATTAATTATGAACTTTAAAATTAAAATTGCAGGCTTCTTTCTAAGCTTCATAAAGAATTAGAGACAGTTGGAAGCAATTTCAAGGGGTAGCACTACAATGAAAGATTTGCCAAGAGTTTGAATAACAGTGCAAATCAAAATGTAATACTTTTAATGCTGTGTTTGCTACATAAAATGCACTGCAGTGAATGGGCACTCAATGGGCTGGTAGAAGTATTCAGTTTCAATTTTTGTTGCAGTTCTTCTTGAAAGTGAACGTGATATTTAAATATTGCAATGTCCAGAGATAATACTGTTCTGTGGCCCTTGTAAGACTTATGCTACTCTCTCAACTTTAACAAGACATTCAGGAAAATCCCCAAAAATTTCTGTAAGAGCACTCCTGGATTATAGTTTTGTAAGCTAGTAGAAAGCGACTTTTAAATAAACCAAACAAAACTAGGTGATCTTAGTGGCACCCAGCAAAAAAAACATCATAGACAAAGTTTGAAGAGAACAGGAATAGAGACCTACAAGATGCTAGCTAACTTAGAGGCTGTATTTTCAACATCTATTCTTTCACAGAACAGGAAGAAAAGTGTTATGGAACAGATTTGAATTCCCACTGAGAAAGTTTAGATGAAAGGTTTAATTTTCTGTTTGTATCACATTTGCAGATAAGTGCAGTTGAAAAGCTTGAAAAAAATGCTCCAAAACAAAAAGAACGTAAGTGACTTTCTATATAAACTTGAGGGTTAAATTCTTAGTTCTTTACTGTAAGGGTGGTGAGGCACTGGAATGGGTTGCCTTGGCAAGTTGTGAATGCTCCATCTGTGGTGGTGTTCAAGGCCAGGTTGGACAGAGCCTTGGTTGACATGGTTTAGTGGGAGGTGTCCCTGCCCATGGCAGGGGGGTTGGAACTAGATGATCTTAAGGTCCTTTCCAACCCTAACTATTCTATGATTCTATGTCATGTGAGGAAGTGTCAAATGCTTTGCACAAGTCCAGGTATATGACATCAACTGCTCTACCCCTGTCAGTCAGTTCCGTAGCCCCATCATAGAGGGCCACCAAATTGGTCAGGCAGGATTTCCCCTTAGTGAAGCCATGCTGGCTGTCACCAACCACCTTGTTGTTTTTCATGTGCCTCAGCATGCCTTCCAGGAGAATCCGCTTCAAGATTTTTCCAGACACAGAGGTGAGGCTGACAGCTCTGTAGTTCCATCTGTCATCCATTTTCCCCTTCTTGAAAATGAGGTTATAGTCCCCTTTTTCCAGTCATCGGGAACTTCACCTGACTGCCATGATTTTTCTAATATGATGGACAGTGGCTTAGCAACTTCATGTGCCAGCTCCTTCAGGACCCGCGGATGGATTTCATCCAGTCCCATGAACTTGATGAATACGGGTAGAGATCATTGTATCAGACAAAGAATAGTCATCTTGTTTGGCTAACCATTAGAGTTCTATTGAGAACTCTAGTTCCACCTGACTGATTTATCTTTTTTTCTTTAAATGCCTACCGTACTGCATTTAATTCTTATTAAAGCCAGAATAAATTTTATTAAGTACAATTTTCCCCTGTACTTACAGTTTTCTACTGTATCCCTAGATGACCTCAATATGACACATCAGCACTGTGTTCTGGCTGGTTTTTCACCTCGATTCAGCTCAACTCACAGAGTGGCAGATGTAAGTATCAGTTATTCATAAAACTAACACTCTGGTATCAGATATGTAGCTTCATGTTGTCTTACCAGAACTGTGGTTCGCAGTTGTGCTTATGTCTCAAACTATTTTCTTGAACAACTGCTATTTGTTTATTTTTGGATCAAGGTATATTTGTTTCTGTACTGGTAGGTTGACCAAATTCACAGTTAGGCACATAAGATGTGAATTAAGAATAGTGGCACACTGCAGCTTGTGGATTGCTGATGGAAGTTGCAGCGACAGCTGTATTTTCACCTGAAATGTTTTAAAACTTTTTTGTTGTGTTCATATCCTGATCCTAGTTGGAAAGCAATATTCATGATGAGATAGAAATGCTCAAAACATGTCAGCGGTGTCCACTGGCAAAAATGTCCTTTAGGAGGTCAGAACAACTAAGAGTAGTCATGAGTATGCTTTAAATTGGATCTTTCTGTGCATCTGACGATGAAAGAAGCTGAAAAGTGATAAAGTCACTTGTCTCAGAGTCATTCTGAGAAAACAAGGCTTCAGCCTGGTACTCGCAAGTGCGAAGACACCTTTTTGTTTTAGTTTTTTATAAAACTAGACCTCTTCTCCCTGTTCTTTTCCATGGTGTTATCAATATTTTTGTTGACGTAATGTTCTAATGGGAAAGCATACAGAACATACTGGAGAGCCTCCCGTATGAGGACAGGATGAGAAAGTTGGGGCTGTTCAGCTTGGAGAAGAGAAGGCTGTGTGGAGACCTCATAGCAGCCTTCCAATACCTGAAGGGGGTGTATAAGGCTGCTGGGGAGGGACTCTTCTTTAGGGACTGTGGTGAGAGGACAAGGGGTAATGGGTTCAAACTTAAACAAGGGAAGTTTAGATTGAATATAAGGATGAAGTTCTTTACTGTGAGGGTGGTGAGGCACTGGAATGGGTTGCCCGAGGAAGTTGTGAATGCTCCATCATTGGCTTTGTTCAAGGCCGGGCTGGACATAGCCTTGGATGGCATGGTTTAGTGGGAGGTGTCCCTGCCCATGGCAGGGAGGTTGGAACTCGATGATCTTAAGGTCCTTTCCAACCCTAACTATTCTATGATTCTATGATTCTAAACGAAACGACAGTGTGGTAAAAAGATACTTAAAAAAATAGCAATTACCACTTTCAGCAAGGCAAAATATCATGCTGTTGAAACAAGAGAGATATATGTACCCATAGACTTCTTTTTTCTCCTCCCTTTTTTTTCCCTAATTTGTGCAAGAATGGAAATGAAGCAATAGCACCAAACATAGTCATAAACTTGTATATAAGTTGTAACGTAAAAAAGGTCTGTTTTTTCCCAGACAAATACAGATTCTGCTTGCTTGAACTGGGCATTGACAGAAAGTACACAGTACTTTTTAAAGCAAATCATTCTGTGCTCTGGTGTACTGCTCCTATCTCTGTGTTTCTTTTGCAGGAAAATTCACGCTTTTACAGTTTGAAAGGCTTCTCTATTAAGTGGTTATGCTTTGTCTTCCTAAACTGTTGTGACTTCAAGTTGCGTAGTGTGGAAATATTTTTTACGAAGCATGTGAGATCAGAGGGTTCTTATTCAAGATTATTCCTGGAAATTTAACTGAAAGTACAGCTTAAATTACTTTTACAATTGAAAGTAATTGAAAGATGTCTTCTTTCATTTCGAAAGAATTTTTACAAATTTCCTTTTAATTTTGCAGGAAAATTAATGAAAACAAAAGAAACTGAAATGCAAAATTGTTTTGTTCATATTCTCTATACCTCATAAGCAAACAGCTCTCAGGCTGCATATTGAGGTCCATTTTAGTGTTACTAGAAGCCCATACAACTGGGCAAACACAGCTTATTCTGAAATACTGTCAAAGCTGGATAGAAAACAATGGGAATTATGACCGAGGTTTTGTATGCTATATAAAGTAAATTTAAAAGGAATTATTTTCTTTCCCCTTTCAATCTATGTTGTAATGATTGGCTAGATGTTTGATAGATTAGGCTTTTGCATAATTTACAATAATAACTGTATAGACACTCCAGGAGGCATTATGCTTATGTTTAAAGATCATGAATTAAAGAAATATGTCACTTTTTTCAGAAGCAAATAGTTCAGTATATTTGAGAAGCAAATAGTTCAGTATTCTGAAGTAGCTATATGTATATATTTTAATGTATCTTTATAGTGTTCAAGAGGAGCATTGGAATACATATTTGGACGATGTGAACTGGCGCTCCAGAATTTGCAGACTGACCTGGATTCAATGGCTTTATCTTTGAAATCACTGGAAACTGCTGTTATAAAGCAAGTAGAAGAAATACATAATGAGGTGAGATTATCTGCGCTGAAAATACTTCAGCCAGGTTCTGAGAGGTGCATTGTGCTTGTGGAGTTAATTGCAATAAAGTGTTTTCAGCTGCTCTGTACAAGTTTGAAATGCGGGGGTGGGGGCTTGACTTAGGTACAGTAATTGGGGTTAAGTTGGATTGATTCTTTCATTCCCATGAAGTTTTCATTCTTCCTTTTAAAGATCCCTCTGCTGGTAGAGTACAAGAGTGGTTTCAGTAGTCCTGCACCAAATCTGGTGGTGCAGTGGATGAACCAAACTACTCTAATGCTTCTCTAACAGAAAACGAAAGCTGAAAAAACTCGGAAAGAGCAGGTAAAATTTTTCAGTTATTCCTCAGGTGCTGAACCAGATTTTTACAGAATGCCAGGTGTGACACAGGTGTGAGTATGTGCTTTAAAGTATATTCTGAAGAAAATACAGTGGAAATAATTGTGAGCAATGTATCTAGACAGGTTGTTCTGTGCTTCAACATAGGCAAGTGTAATGTGCATTTTCACAGGGTTCCACTAAAGCTGGCAGTGCTTTCTGGCTAGAATTACAGATCAGGAGTCTTGACAAACACATTGATTTGACAAATGAACTGAAAATACCTGACAGTATTTTGGGAAACTGTGGAAATGGGTTATTTTTCCTGCGGTATAAATGTAGGCAGTATCATAAGAAATGTATTTTGGCTTATTCTCTCGTAGTGGATAGAGTCAGGAATGTAACACAGTGGACTCTGTCTTCTTACAAGGGTAGTGTTTCTGAAGATGGTAAATTTAGTACTTCTTCATTTTTTCTTTTAAAGTTACAGAAAATGTAGTCAAGGTGATGTGTTAGGAGTTTAATATGTCAGACTGTTTAGCTGCTCTGGAAGATTGTTCTTCTTCACAGCTTTCAGCTCTTCCTAACTGTACATAGAATCATAGAATCATAGAATCATAGAATAGTTAGGGTTGGAAAGGACCTTAAGGTCATCTAGTTCCAACCCCCCTGCCATGGGCAGGGACACCTCCCACTAAACCATGCCACCCAAGGCTCTGTCCAGCCCAGCCTTGAACACCACCAGCGATGGAGCATTCACAACTTCCCTGGGCAGCCCATTCCAGTGCCTCACCACCCTTACAATAAAGAATTTCTTCCTCATATCCAATCTAAACTTCTCCTGTTTAAGTTTGAACCCATTACCCCTTGTCCTCTCACTACATCACTCATCTGTCTTTGAAAACAGCTATAGCAACCAGTTAACACAAACTTATGAACCACTTTTTGCTTAAATACCAGTGGTTTTTACAGCTCTCATATATTCAGACATTCTGAAGGAGCTATGCTCTCTTTCTACAAAGTATGATCACTTTGGAAGCCATATCATACCTAGGTAATTTTAACTCAATTAGAAGTTGTGTAAACTGTGTTTAAATTGCTATCTGCTGGGAAATATACCATTGTATATTGCTACTAAAACTTCAGAGAGCACATTTTTATCTGTATTGTGTTTACAGTTGGTAAAATGGAGTATAGCGATGGCAAAAGATCTGCACCCTTGACTTTTAGCAAAACAGCTCCTAGAGCAATTTGAAGGAGTTTGATGCATGCAGGGTTTTACAAAACATTAATCAGACTCAGTCCATAAAACTACACGCATATGTGGTTTGCGCAGCTAGGGCCACATGCACAGCTGGTGTAAATTTGCACCGGTCCTTTAACATCAAAGACGTGTGCCTTTTACATCAGGTGAGAGACTAGCCCCTGGTGTTTGCAGTCACCTGAGTAATTTTGCTATGTGACATACAGGGATGTTTCCTGTTACGCATATGGGATACACTGTAACAGAAATCATTGTTTAACTTGTACATATTGCAGTTTTAGACTTAGTGGACACATTGGATCTATATTTCATTTGAAAAAAGAGTGCCCGCTCACCTCTTTTTAATTTTTTTTATCCCAGGGTCACCTCTTCTCTTAAAGGATAAATTCCGTATGTCAAAGTGCTGCTTGCGTTTCATGAATTCGCTGCACAAGTAGACAAAATCACTTGTGGCTTATCACTGTGGTAAATGCACATTTCTCTTTTGAACATCACTGAAGTAAAAACATACAGATCTGTGAGGCTAATGCAACTTTTTTTTTTGCATATAAAAGCTTCCTACTTTCTTTTACTCACTGTATGATAAAGTTTGTATTTTCAGGGTTCAAATTTTCTCAGGCAGGTAAAGAACAAGAGCATATTTTCTTTATAGAATCAAACTGTTTATTGATGCAAATGAGGCTGTTTGATCAGTGTGAGCAGGACTTGGTCATTTGTTTGTGTTTTTTTGTTGTTTTTTGTGGGTTTTTTTCCCTTAGTTTGTTAGTATTTTTAAATGCCAAAGACAAAATCGCACAAAAAAAAAACAAGCACAGAATTAATGGAGAACTGCCACACAAGTTTGCCTGCGTGTTTATGTCTGATATGCGGCTTTCTGTGCTAGTTCTAAAGCTTCTTGTGGATTCTTCTCTATTCCTTTGGGCCACAGATCATGAGCTTGCAGTTAGGTAGTATTCCCATCTCTAGAAGGGGTGATACAGTTGTATTTTATTTTCAGGTTTTATCATAACAAAGTTTGTCATAGGGTTTAACTCAGATAACTAGATGCAGCTATTGTTCTAGGTTCTTTATCTTCCTGAAATGCTGTGGATTTTGGTTTTCTACCCCTCTTGCTGACACTTTTGAATAAGTCATTGGAGATCATTAACTGGATACAAAACCATCACAGTACTTTCAGGCTATGTGTGACTAAGCCAAAATATAGTAGTTTAGCTCAGATTCACAGTCTGTGCTGAAATTAACTGTTCTGTCAAATAAAGACTAGATGAATTATCTGTGTTTGCTAGAGGGAAAAAGCCGAAGAGCAAGTCTGAAAGAATGAGGTATGATTCTGTGCCTTCACCTTTGTTTTCCTGGGCAGGAAAATTGACTTGCGCTGCTGATAAAGTGGGTTTGAAACAAAGATCCAAAGCATAGGTGGAGACTTAGTTTTTTCCATTTTTGTGGCGGGCAGAGAAACCTCTAAAAGAGGTGAGCGTGAGTATGTGGGAAATGTCTTTACTGATGTTATATTTCCCAGAGTTCATTTATCAGAGCCCTGTCTTGGATGCTTGACAGAGGTATTCCTGTTGAAAAAGACACTAACCTGAAGAGGTTTTTAGCATCTCTAGTGGGCAGGCAGGTAGAAGTTTAATATTTCTTGAGGCTTAGCTTTGTTGTCATGGTCTCTCTCACTAAAAACAGACTTCAAATGAATATCTGAGTAATTGCGAGGTATGTACTGTTTGTTGGAAGTGTGAGTCACTTCACTGCCAGTATGTACTTTGTAGTTGTAAGTAAAGATAACCCTAATTTAGGGTGTTCATGTACTGCTTGTCTGAGTAGCTTGTGGGCTTGAAGTCTGAACAAATACTTCAAGGGCAGGGTATCCAGTGAACAGTGTAGCTGGGTGAACAGAAGTCGTTACCTGCACGGCTGTGAAGTATTATAGCCTAGCAATGCATTAATAGCGTTGGAGGCTGAAGTTACCTCTTTAAGCAATCACATTGATGTTTGGCCAGTAATAATTTATCCTGAAATAAACCATCTCGCAGAGTTCACTGAATGTGAATCTCTTACTCCTACTGAATCACGCTTTACTTCCCAAAATATATACAGTAGGTGGGTATGTCCCAAACAGAGCTACAGAGGACCTTGGGAAACCCATTGACAAGTAAATGCTTTTTAAAGTAATAAAACACTGCTGGGTAGATGATGTAAATGCTCATACATGTAAAAAGAAATCTGCAGAAAAGATTATTGCCAGCCTGTTCTTCATATTTCAAAGAAAATTTGTTTTCTTTGCTCAGAGTAATGCAAAAGCTGGTGACAGTTCATACTGTGTGAAGTAGTTTCAAGGCTTCTTTATTGGCCAATACCAAACTAATAATCGGATGTTCACTATGAGGTAAAAAACTGGAGGAAGGGATTTTTTTAGCAACTGGAGATTGTGTTGATAATGTAGCAGATTTCAAAGTAAATAGTCAAGTTTGAAAAGGTAGGGGTTTGTCCTCATCAGGGTTTTTGCTCAGCCATGATTATCAGCCCTGATTTACCATGATTAAACTTTAAGACTGAATTGGTTGCTCTGTTGTTTGAGAGGCACTTTTGCCCACAACAAATCTTTTTTATGACAGTTATAGATAAATTTAAATGTGGTGAATGCACAGGGATGTAGAAAAGCCTGGGCTAGCCAAGTTTAAGATATAGAATCATAGAATAGTAAGGGTTGGAAAGGACCTCAAGATCATCGAGTTCCAACCCCCCTGCCATGGGCAGGGACACCTCCCACTAAACCATGCCATCCAAGGCTATGTTCAACCCCACCTTGAACGCCGCCAGGGATGAAGCATTCACAACCTCCCTGGGCAGCCCATTCCAGGGCCCCACCACCCTCACAGTAAAGAATTTCTTCCTCATATCCAATCTAAACTTCCCCTGTTTAAGTTTAAACCCATTACCCCTTGTCCTCTCACCACAGTCCCTAATGAAGAGTCCCTCCCCAGCATCCCTATAGGGGCCCCCTTCAGGTATTGGAAGGCTGCTCTGAGGTCTCGACGCAGCCTTCTCTTCTCCAGGCTGAACAGCCCCAATCTTCTCAGCCTATCTTCATACGGGAGGTGCTCCAGTCCCCTGATCATCCTCGTGGCCCTCCTCTGCACTTGTTCTAACAGTTCCATGTCCTTTTTATGTTGAGGACACCAGAACTGCACACAATACTCCAAGTGAGGTCTCAGGAGAGCAGAGTAAAGGGGCAGGAGCACCTCCGTCGACCTGCTGGTCACACTCCTTTTGATGCAGCCCAGGATACGGTTGGCTTTCTGGGCTGCAAGCGCACACTGCCGGCTCATGTTCTTTTTTTCATCAACCCACACCCCCAACATTGGGGTCGTTGCAAAGAAAGGTTAGTATGTTTTAGCACTTCACTGTGAGCTGACAGTGTGGTTGGTGGCTGGCTAGTAGAGCAAATATAGATCACCTACACGTGTGGCATTTAATAACCAGTACTTTTAAATAATTGACTGTGGAGCACTGCCTCACAAAATGTCAAATGCTACTGTTGGCCTTTTACCACCCAGTATTGACTATAACCTAAAACTGGCCTTTAATCATTGTTTAAAGGACAACTTGAAAATATGTTGAGGTTAGATATATGAGGCCTGATTCTGAGCTTACTGACACAGATATAAGTCATAAGTGAAAATTAATTAGATGAACATTGTCCCTCGAACACTCATCATTTATGTTTTTTATACATGCAAAGTTTTGTATGAAGTTTTGTCCTCTTCTGTCGTGTAAAATCTTTCTAATGGTAAGTAAAGTTTGCTCTGATGCATGGAAGTCTCCAAATAAAAACTTTTTGACAAAATCTTTGGCAAGAGCTGTTAACTTCTTTTGTTTTATCACAGGAGATGAATTTTCTGTAACTTCCGTTCCACTAAGGCTAGAATTGAGCTTTTTGTCTCTCTCCAGTATTTACTGTTGTGGGATTTTTTACTAGTACAGCTAGCAGGAGGGTTCATTCAAAGAGGAAAGCCAACAGGAGTGTCTTCCTGCTACAGGAAAAGATATTACTGAACAGAGTTCAGTTAAAGCAGGAGGACAAACAGCTTTTAAGAGAACTTGGAAAGTTTATAGCATATGTTTTTTGTCAAAACATGTAGTTAATAATGGAGGTATTGTAAGAAGTGTTCATGTGTTAATTAAAAACACCAAACAAAATTAGCATAACTGGAATTTCTTGAGATTTTTAGCAAATCTAAGAATTTATGCTTGCATATATCTAAAACAAGAATAGAGTGAAGAGGAATCATGTCACCGTTGCCTCATCACGGTGATTTTTTTTTCCCCAGAATCAACAGTTACCTGTTCAGAGGTGGTAGTTCAGAGCAGTCATCATAGAATCATAGAATCATAGAATAGTTAGGGTTGGAAAGGACCTCAAGATCATCGAGTTCCAACCCCCCTGCCGTGGGCAGGGACACCTCCCACTAAACCATGCCATCCAAGGCTATGTCCAACCCCACCTTGAACGCCGCCAGGGATGAAGCATCCACAACTTCCCTGGGCAACCCATTCCAGGGCCTCACCACCCTTACAGTAAAGAATTTCTTCCTCATATCCAATCTAAACTTCTCCTGTTTAAGTTTAAACCCATTGCCCCTTGTCCTCTCACCACAGTCCCTAATGAAGAGTCCCTCCCCAGCATCCTTATAGGGGCCCCCTTCAGGTATTGGAAGGCTGCTCTGAGGTCTCCACGCAGCCTTCTCTTGCCAAGCAGCTTGATTGCTGAGTTGGTGGGTGAAACATTTGTTTTCTCCCCATCCCTAATTTTATTAATTCAGTTTAGAGCTCAGTGGGAGCATAGTGAGATGAATGTGGACCTCAGTTTGAGAGCCCTCTTAAATGGTAGTCCACATTGTTAAATGGCCCCATGTTGCAGTTTGGTACATGGACCTCCAATGAGACCTGCAGAAAACTAACTAGCCTGTTGCTAAACTTTACCTCTTACGCTTACAGAGCAGCTGTTCTGTGTCAGGTTGTGTATTCCATGTAGGATCAAGATACATTTAAAGTTTGGCCAAAATGCCAGGCTCGAATTAGACTGAAATTACATAGATTAATGTAACAGATCAACATGACTAGTCAAAAAACAGATTGACTGAAATATTCTTGTCACAATGTGCCGTATTGTAACATTGATTTTAATTTTTAATTTATTGATTACTGGCCTCATGTGATTCATGTCATGGAACCTGTTTGCCAGACATCATGAGATAGAGGCCAGCAAAAACAAGAAGATACTGGAGGGAGGAGGGAGAGAGAAAAAGAGTATCAAGTGCTTAAAGCTCTGAATGACTGTTGATACGCGCAGCCTCCCCAAATCTGTATGATTTTTTTTTTTAACAAACCATAACTTGATCCTTTATACCTCGTTAATACTGTAGAGGAAGCAAACTTTCCTTCCACTTTTTTTAGGACGATGTCATCAAACTTCAGTGTTCAAAAGTCACTAGGCTAGCAGTCAGGTGTTTGGAAAATGTTTTAAGAGCTATGGCTACCAACCAATAATTTACTTCTATTTTTACCAATGAAATTGCTTTAATATTTTTTTATACACTGCAGATTTAAGTATCTTTATTGTAATCTTTAACATACATTGACCAAACATTTAGTTAATGTTACCTGGAACACTTTCAGATTTCTGTAGACTTTCTGTTCACCCATGCAGGAAAGAAGCCTTAGGTGACAGCTTTGGGCAGTTTTCTTTATTCTTTCTCTGTGGCAGGTTGTGTTTGTTTGCATTGTTGAAGCTGAGCAGGGATAAAGAAAAACTTCTTCGTGGTACAAATAATGATTAAAGCAGCTTTGAACTTGGTGTGAAATGTAACTACCACAACAAAGATAAATACAGAATTCTAAAGACTAGAATTATGGTTTGCTATTAAAGAAAAAAAGGCTCAGTGGAAATGAGGATAAATGGCATTATTTTGCTTAAAAAATATTTGGTGAGTTACATATTATGTTTTAGTATGCTAATATTTCTCTTAAAGTTGATAGCCATCCATATACAATTTTTCAAAAACACGAACTAGTGAAATATGACATCATTTGTTGCATTATTCTAAATCAAACTATTAGCTTGCTCCTGATGGAATTCTTATTGCTTCAGTAGGGGGTTTGTTTTCTTTGTAAAGCATAGTTTCCACAAAGCTTTGTCCTAGAAAAACCTGTTACTTTGAATGCCCCAAAAAGCTGGGACCTGCTTTTCAGCTCCTGGTAGGTGCGCATTGTTCTGTGTTGGAGGGTTTAGCTGAATGCAAGGTTGGGCAGAGGCATCCTGAGCCATTTTGGCCACCCCATTTCCCCGCAGGTCTGCCTCCGCAGTGCACTTTCATGTCTCAGGTGGGCGCCCAGTCAACGCAAAAGTTACTGGTAGCTGATCTGGTAACCAGATTGTTTGGTAAACTATGATTCATTGTAATGCTATGCTCTCATTCCACACCGATTGGCTAGACTGTGTTCTAGCGATTTTAATACTGTAAGTTTTTTCAATCTTTTATGTGCCTGAAATATTTTTGAAACCCACAATGGTAATCAAAGTAAGCCAGGGTTGTTACATATTTGCTTGAATTGTGTTTAAACCTGAATATCTAATCTTCATTGTACATATACCACATGTAAGGAAGAGTTGAGTTTTGCAACCTCTCTAGGTTTGAAGGGATAGCTCAGGTCACATATTCATGTGGAATAGAAACAAACAGGTGTGTTTAACAATGCATTTAGAAATGAGTACTCTGTTAACCATCTCCTTTTTTTGGATTATTTATGAATAGTTGGATTCATGCTTTACCCCATTACTACCCCAAATAATGAACAGAGATGTTTATGCTACCATATGTTTTTATCTTGTAGGTTGAATTTGAGTGGCTTAGGCAGTTTTGGTTTCAAGGCAAGCGGTATTTGAAGTGCACTGATTGGTGGCTTAAGCCTATTGCTAAGTTAGAAGAATTTTGGAGAAAAATGGAGATTATGGTAAGTACTAGTTTTATCTCCTAAAGCCTCTGGAGCTTAGTTCTGAGAGCACTCACAATTATGTTTTTAATTGTACTGCAGTAACAGGTTTTAAACTTTATTCAGAACATATGAAAAGTGGAATCAATATCAGCCTTCCACTTTCTCCTCTTACTTTTCTCTCCCAGTAGTCAGAAGAAATGTGGGCAGATGAAGATCAGAAACCCCCAAGATTTATTTCCCGACTTTATTTTTGAAGTTTGGCAGCCTCATACCATGACAGTCACATATTAACGTCACATTAATTGGTACATGAAACTGTGCATTGTTAACTTTGTCATACAACAGCAAGATAGGCAACTCTGCCAATGACAACAGTGGTGAATGCATCTGTGGAAAGCTGAGACTCAAACTGATGGTCTGGAGGTACAACTGTCTGTCTGTAGTCCACCTGCACGCTTGCACCACAGGTAGAACCAACAAGAGGCGATCATAGTTTCTTGAATAGTTATGATGATTCTGGTTTCTGTGTACTGAAGGTACATCCCTGCTTTCCTTGAAAACAGACTCAGTGACCAGTGCTGTTGGCTTCCTTGCTGTTGCTGTCCAAGTACAGACTCGGGAGACTTTGCTGGTGAAGTGTTTTGATACAATTGTCAGCATGCCTGCTTCCGGATTTGTATGCAGAGCTGTATTGACAGGCGTGCCTTGCTCATATCCATAGGTCTGCATTAGAAGCTCCTTCCAAGTCATTCCTCCTGGTCATCGCATAAGCCTCAATTTGCTCTTAGTTGCCTTGGAAAAGTTTGTAATGTAGCTGAGGATGCTGAATATGATTTGTAGTAGAGGTGGTTTTGAATCGGTGTAGATATGGTGCAATAAGAACATGTTCTTGAGGTCTGGGGGAAATGTGACTTACTAAGCTGCTCCGGAGTACTGTAAGCTTCTTCAGCAACGGTTTCAGACTTCGGAAATAAGAATGGAAAAGTGCAATTTTAATTTGTGAAATCAGTTGCTACAAGGAATCATAGAATCATAGAATCAGTGAACATGAAACTTTCCTTACAAAAGGGGAGAAATTATTAGTAACTTGTTTCTGTGTTTTGTTTTGTTTCTTTCCCCGTCATTTTTGTTCTTATGTGCTCATATTCTTGCATGACCTTCGTAAGCTAAAAACAGTCTTTTGGTGTGTTTTGCTTTCACATGACAACTTACTCTGTTGTAACACAGGCTTAGATGAGGTAGACAAGAATGTTTGATTGTTATTTTATATCCATTGTGTGTTGAGAACATGGCAAAACAGCAAACTCAGGAATTCTCAAGGGTTAGGTTTTCTGCAGTTGGTGTGACATTACCATGTGTCTCTAATTAGAAACATGGTGGCGTCAGTGTATCTCCTTTCAACAGGCCTCAGGATGATATTTATCAGCAAACTGAAGGTTCGGCCAAGACAGAAGCTGCTTCTAATTTTAAAAATTGCTTTAATGTTTTATGACCTATAACATATTAATCACAATTAATTTCAGCTATTGAAGGAGACAGAAGAGAATGTTAATTAAGAATGTCTGTTTAGTTGAGTCTCTAAGTAAATTTGATGCTTATTGTATTTGGGACTTGGAGGTAGGCTGGGGTTTTGGGGATTTAACCTGCGTTTTGTCCTTTAGTGTTTCACAAACTGACAGTAGGGGGCAATGTTGAGCCGCAGTTTTCGTGCAACAGCAGGCACTGACTTAATAAAAATACATAGAAATGTAGCATTAACATCAAGAATTATCCCTGTTGCTTCAAGTTAGCTGTAATCTCTAAGATTCCATAACACAGGAAATCAATTGTGGGTTAACAAATTCAACAGCAATTTAACATAAAAAGTGCAGTGTTTTGGTGCATGCCTAGCTTCCACAGCATTAAGTTAAATCAAAAAGGTATTTCTGAAGGTACCCAGTAGTCTACAGTCCATGTTTTCTTTTTCTCGAAATTTGTAATTTTAGCTGAAGGATTCTTTAACAAGAAAAAAAAAAATCAAAATGCTAAAAATAAAAATGTCTTAGAATTGCTGATTTTTTTTTCAAAGAATATTTTTGCTTAAGAGGAGTTATTTCTTAGCCAAAAGTAATTGAGCAATGTATTTTTCTGACTTCTGTGTGCGAACTGAACAAGTCTTGACCTGCATGTATATATTTTTTTTTATCTATGTCTACAGTGTTTCCTAAATTATTTCTAATTCTGCTAATTGTATTGTCATAGCAGAGAATGATACTGCAGGAAGTTTCACCCAGTATCTTCAAACCTTTGGGCTTTATTTAATATTTTTGCACATTATAGCAAGCACACAATTTTATCATAATGTTTATTCCTGGCATTTTTTTCCCTGAGGATAGGTTTACTTAGAGCTTGCTCTTGTGATGTAAATGTTAAACCTTTCATTTGAATGACATTCTGATAAAACATCACATTTCCCACAATATTACCTCATGAGTTTATGAACTATTAAATCCAAAGCAGTTTAACCAATCTTCTTGTCTTTTCTCCCCTGCCTTGAAAATATGAAGGCTATTCAAATGTTTGAGGTTTTTTTTTTAAAAGTCATCCAAGATTAACACGTTATCGTCTGCAACATCAGGATAAATGCTTGCTGAATTCAAAGGGAGAGTTACCATTTGAAAAAAGACTGTACAAGCTTGGCTTTCTGGGTAAAGAGAAGTCTGAAAAGCCGAAATCTCATGTGATGTGAGGAAGTCTTGCTGTAGCTGTTCTGAGATTCAATGGAGAGACAATTTGTCTCTCAGGGTCTGATATCATGCAAACCTTGCAATCTGACATTTATTTTAGCTATGAAAATCTTTTAACACCATGGCAAATCAGTGAGAACTGCAGAAGTCCTGCAGTCTTTTTGTTTTGTTTTGTTTTAGGTTGATTCACATATAAGTAAGTAAAAGGTAAATCGATTAAATGTTTTTTTGCTTGCGGAATGAAAAGTAAACACACATGATTATACTTCAATATCAAATCTTTAAAGACTATTTTAACATATCTGTTGTTCCTTCAAAGAAAAAAAAAACAACCAACCAAACAGAATAAAATGAGTGAAGACCCTAGTAGTGCTATATGGCGTGAATTGTATTTTCTGCTTTGACAGTCCATTTAGCAATGTAGCAATGTATTTATATGGTGGTTGGCCTTAATAACCTTTATTGACTTTAGTGGGTAAGAGCCAAGACTGGGATTATTAAAATGTATCAGTTTCATCGCAGTATAAAATCACAACATATATAATTATGTTAGGTAGGCTAGGCTCCATTTAATCCCACCTATTTATGCAGGAATTTGGGAAGATGAAAAAAACATAGAACTAAAATGTAGAGAAAAATATGACTGATTTGGAGTTATATTTAAAAGCTTAACCATTTGCCTACAATGAAGAGTCTACTTAAAAGAATGAAACATAGATCTTAAAGAGCTAATTTTTAATGATACAACTGAAACACAAGTAATTGTTACACAATTTGTTTTACTTCTTGGCATCCTAAAATACAGCTAATGGTAATGAAATGCAGCACACCTTTTAATCTATAAATACAGTGTAAAAGCAGAAATTGCACATTCTGTAGTTGTAAAGAGCAAAGTGGCATTTTGTGCAAATGGGTATCTTTCTGTACAACTTTTGATTTGTAAAACTTCTTTTAAACTATTTTTACTAGTCATGTTTTTACTGTTATTCTCAACAGTGTGCTTTTATCAGTTTATACAACTAAACTGAAATCAGAGAGCAAGGCTATTTTCTTGTAAAATTGTTCTTCTTTTCTTTTGTTTTTGAAGTCTATTTCATTATTTGGTACTATTGGTACATGTGAAGTGTGTCATAGTTTCAGCTGTAAGCCACTATTGTCAGGGGCTTACCAACCTGACAGTTAGAATTGAGTCTAGGCCGAAACTTGAGCTACAAATCTCAGCCCAGGGCCATAATTTTTATTTTTTTATTTATTTATTTTTCTTTTTTTTTTCCCCTCAAATTAAAACAAAGGTTTAAATATGTATTTAAATCAGAGCATTTCAGCTCTAGAATAACCATGAAAAGCTATCAGGCAAAGTATGCTTTTAAGGGGAATCCTCCTAGCTTTTGTATATTTTGGCACTTTAAACGGCAAACCAATTACATTAAAAAAAAATAGATAATGGGATCACAAACAGGCTGGTTGGCTGTTGCCTTTTTCAGAAAATGCAGAGCAACTGAACTGATATTTGAATTGATTTGACCTTGTCAGGCAAAATTCAAGAAATCCCAAGGTACTATTTTAATTTCTCTTTTAGTTTTTCTGTTGTGCTTAGATATTGCAGTGTCATACTCCTTTCTTGGAGGGCCATGTGGTGGTGATGGGCGATCTTATTTGCCTAATGAGCTGTGAAATTTAGGCACAACATGGCAGCTCAAATACCCAGATTTTAGCCATATTTCTTGTCTTTTGGGGTTCTTCTTATCTATTATTGTTATCTATTACTTATTGTTGTTTAGGCCAGACCCTTTAAATGTGTTTTGGGCAGGTTATATTTTATGTACACTTGGAGTCAGATGTTTCTGGAAGTGTACCTTTTATGTTAAACAACAATAGCAGTAAAATCTCATCCTAAGACTTCTTTTGTTTTTGTTTTTGGTTTTGTTTTTTGTATGAATTTCTATATTTTTAGCTGTCAGAAATGGGAGAAAGGATTCAACATCGTGTGCAGTAGAACTGCTACCAATCTTGTTTGTTTGTTTGCTTGTTTTTTTTTGTTTGTTTGTTTGGTTGGTTTTTTTTCTAAAGGTGAAGTTATATTGCACATCTTTCAGACAAAAATATTTACAATTCTGAGGGAATTCAGACTTAAGCTTCCAAAACAACGTGTGTGCTGAAAGCACAAAGGACTGTGTTTATGATTCTCTTTGAAGTGTTTTTGCAACAGGATAAGGAAAATTTTAGAAACTGTCTGATAGTGTTCAGGGTAAATACTTAAACCCCTTTAGAGAATTTCACACACAGATACTGTGCAGCAGAAAAAAGGATACTTATGTTTCCTAAAGCTGCTACAGCCTACAGCTTTGTACTTAAAGACAGAGGTGTTGAATAGAATTCTACTGAGGATACATCCAGTGACAATATCTACAGGAACATCAGAGCAAACCAGTGGATAGCACTTTCTATTTTTAACCCTTATGTGAGCTGGTTGAGATCTAAGCTGTGTTGATATGAGCTGCTATAACATTTCTGTTACAGACTGGAATTGTTAAAAGGGCAGTCTTCCACCTAATACAGCGTACTGTGAGAAGTGTGCTGAAAACACTCAGGTTATAATGTGAACTGGCATAAGCCAGGAGAAGTTTGGGACAATTTGTGTCCTATGGGAGAGGGAGGTGTGCCTCTGTCAGCACAGATGGGAGGACCATGGGTGGCTTTTGCAGCTGTGGTGCCATGTGGCTGGTGTGTGTGCTGTACCAGATGGTGCAGAGGCAATGGGCACCCCGTCCTGCGTCCGCGTTCCCTTCTGTGTGGATTTACACCTGAGCTGCAAGTTTGACATTTGTAGGTGTTCTTGTGCACCTTGGTGAGCTTTGGTTTTGGATGGCTAGAATTCTATTGTCTTGGGCTTATTTCTAACAGGGCTTCTTTCTGTCATCGTCACTGTATTTTTATACTGCTGGCTGTGTATGAGTGTGTGCATGTAGTATGTACATGCACTTGCATGGAAAATGGCATGAGAGATGTGTTAGTATTTTAAACAAATATATGTAACACACAATCAGCAGATATAAAAATTGTGCATATGCATAACTGTATTTGAATTGTGTAAACAGATCTTTGTGTCTGAGATAAGCACTGTGGCTTAAACAGGATTCTCCATCACATGTAAGTTTTCTCACAGTGAATAGAATAATAGAGCTGGTCTGTACTGTGATTGTATGTGTATGTACATGCTCCTACGCACAAATACATACACATGTATATTAGGGGGTTTTAACTGTGATGATCTAATTCTTTATGTTAACGACTGAATCACTAAGTTGTATTTGGAGAAAAGGCAATAGGTGAATAAGCATGGGAGGCAACTGTTTGCAGTTCTTGGCATCAGGAACAATGTAGGAAAAGAGTTTAGAGAGCACTGGACTACATCTGGTATTACTGCAAGTCACACAGTGTGGAGCTTGGAGAGAAAAGCTCAGATTGTAGCTCCTGCTGCATTCCTGTGAATCTGGTATCCATCCTGGAAGGATGTTCTAGAACCTGGTGTTGCTGTCCTTTTATTGTTAATGGGAACTATGTGATTGATTTTGGTGAAGGCAGAATCAGTATGATGGGGCTGCTGTAGATTGTATGAACTTGTCTGCTGTTTCCACCATTTTTCCCCAAACCTTGGATGGACATATGCTGGGATAACAAAAAACCTTTTTATTAACAATGTGTTTATCAAGGCTTATTATTTGCTGTAGAAATAGTGAAGCAGTAGTATTGTGCTATTGTTTACTAATCTAATAATTATTTGCAAAGCATTTTATATTCTTAGAAATCTATTTCCTAGTAGAAAAACTGAATAAGAGGCCACATTTGAATGCTGAGAATAACATTTTTTTGAGAAGAAATTCTTCTGTGTTTTTTAAAATTTGTTATCTGTATGTTATGTAAAACTTGATTAACTATAGTTTAACTGACTTCTGATTCTTGTTTATACAGTCATAGAATTGATCATATATAGAACTTAAGGATTTGTACATTCGTATAATGCATGTTTATGGGCATGCTACGTAGATACAAAAAGTCTGGTGTTGAAACTGTGAATTACAGTGGTTTGACAGGAATAATTTTTGCTGTGTTTGCTATACACTAAGTGGCGTTGTGATTTTGAATGAAAGTGAAAGCAAACGGCAGCATGACTAAAAAGTCACCATTTACATCGCTGTAATTATTTTTTGTTAGACTACTGGTGTTGCTAAACATGGGTTTGGTGCTATTGTATTTTAGTAGCTATGTAACCACTGTAACATAGAATACAGCTGTTTCACTTTGCAAATAGCTTTTTTAAGCCAAGGAGGTGACGTCTTCTGAAGAGCTGCCATTGCTGTGTAGATACCTTTTCTTTCCTATCTGATCTTTAGTCCTCCTAATTCCTAAAAACATATAGTTGAATAGTGTCTTTGCAATGTAATTTTTTTTAACAGTTGCTTCATCTTTGATCAAAATTGCAGCTTTCATTTTATATATATAAAGAAATAAAACTTGGCTTTAGTAGGTGCCAAGGAAAGCATTATGGTCTGATGGATTAGGTGCTAATTCTTTCACTGACCCTCTGTTTAACTTGTGCAAGTACCTTAAGCGTGGTTTTTAAAATCAGTGTGGAGATCAAAATGTTGAGGTCTTACTTTGGTTTTAGACTGCAGACTATTTCTAATCTTAAATTCCTTATCAATAAACTGAGGCTCTTATTTTTATTGTAACCGAAAAGAGTTACTTGTCGGCTATGTCATAGGGACAGAACGTGCTGGAGCTGAAGGAATACAACAAATTTCTGCGTCCCCCCTCCTATGACTGGAAATTGTAGAATTTGCTCCATATCTAAGAGTTTATTTATTTATTTCAGATGGGTAAGTTCCATCCATTTAATTACAACTGAAATACCTTACTGTGTTTTGGCTGACCCTTACTGTCCCCTGGGAGTTCCCAGTTCTAGGTCTCAGGAGCTTTGGAGTATATCTTTTTTACACTTTTCATTTCTTAGTACATGTGTTTCTGCTTAATAATCCTGAAGCTGTAGAGGTAATATAATATTTAGTATTATGCAGTAAGAAGATAATTACTGGCTTTAGTTGGCTGTTGCTAGTTAACATCAGGTTTTGGCAGTTCTCCTTGGACTGGTAGTGATTCTGAACTCTACACAATTCTCACAGTAGAGGTTCTAGTATAAAGTTGGAGTGTAGCAAATCTTCTCAATTATTTCTGTGAAATAGCGTGATAATTTATTACAATCAGAATAATGACATCTCTTTTCATAGGACTCATTCTGAATTTCTGAAATATAATAGAATGATTAAGGGAATGGTGAGAATAGGCCAGATACTTGCCTGTGAATATGAATGGCATCCATGCTCAAGGTGAATCTGACTTCATGCTTAGTATGCACTATTCTGCAAAGTGTGCTGTTAATAGCTGGGAATGGTGTGTCAGTTGATGTTGTCTAGCTGCCTAGGGATCAATATAATTGTGTAATAAACTGAAGTGATTATTTTATTTTTATGTGTGTGTATATATGTATGCATATAAACATTGCTAATAATTATATTTTAGCTCAATCTTCAAATTGTATGCTACATACTAATGGATTAAAGCTTTACCAGCTAGCTAGAAGGTCAATCGTTTTGTCAATGTTGTGGTGGGACTCAGCTTGGGTAAGTGAATTATAAGACTTTTCTTTTAATTCAGACACATGGCAGACTATGTTTTCTCACTGTCGTCCTTCACTGCTTGCTCTCACATTCTGCCCAATGTCAAGCTTCCATTTTACGAAATAGGAAATTTCATGCTGAAATCATTTGCAGTAGTAGGACCACAGAATTCACTCCTTTGCTTGAAACTAAAGATGGGTTTTGTTGCTGATGAAAGGTTTGGACAGAAGTTATTTAAAGATTGTCCTGTACAAACTAATTTTTGCTGATGCTGTGTAGTACCACTACACAAAGGTTGTTTTTCCCAGAAAGCCTTGAGGTGATAGAGTATCTGAAAATCTTTGAGCAGCTGAGCTTTATATTTCTGTCTTCTCTTACAGGGAAGAGGAAAGAACACACGTACAATGGTAATACATCTGTCCCCAAGGAAGCAGGGATGAAGTAATGTGAAATTAATTCTATATTGCATGTATGTAGATGCTCAACACAATTCCTGTCTTGTACAAGGCCTGAAATGTTGTGATGCTTTAAAAAGGATTTAAAATATACAGAATTAGGTTTATTAATATTTCTCACTTTTATAAGTCTTCTCCTATATATGGTATTTTTGTTAATGCAATCTTATTGTAACTGACTTTGTCTCTCAGAGGAACAACAGTAGAGAGAGAGAGAGGTTACCATGCTGTTACAGTTCTACAGTCAGTTCTACAGTCAAGGCTTTTCAGATCATTATTCTGATATATGTACTGATCTTCTGTTGGCTTTCATGTGGGACATACTAGATACACGTGTTTATACACATATGTCTTTGTGGGTCAGTTCCATTTGTGGTCATTATGCTAAAGGAATTGTGATTTTACAGTATCAGATCTTGTGAATCCCCTGGGGAGGTGAAAAGCTGGATAAGACAACAGAGGAATTTATCTTGGAAAAACTCGTAAAATCTGCAAAAATCTTGAACAAAACAAAAATGTCCCACTGGTTTCTCTGAGAAATTCTGTTAAAAAACAGGATACAGGCCTGTTTGCTCAACTTTTGTCTTTGCTTTTTATCTTCTGCTTTTTCTCATTAAATGTAAAATACTGTAATTGAATCACAGCATTAGCTGACTTTTCCCAACAAAACAGCAGATTTAGGCTCTTTGCTGTTAGTTTCAAAAGTAAGAGAGAGCGCGCGTGAGAGAGAAAGCGAAGACAAAAATTGAGCACATAGATGTATAATCCCAGAGGAATAAACTGACTTCTACTAGACAAGCTGAAAGCTGATTAAAATATTTTTCATCCTTTGGGTATGCAACAGCTTTTGATGATGGAGAGTGTATTAATATTCAGCTTAGCTGCTTGTCGACACTTCAGACAGGTCCCAGGAAAGATTCTGATACTGACCAGGTTTTCTCACTCTGCCAGAAATCCTTATGAGACACAGAGCAGCACCCTTGTACCGGCAAAAGCCAAGATAAGGATAATGCTTTTGAGCTATGTCTTTATTTTAGAAATTGCTTTTAGACATTTTGAAAGGATTGAAAATTTTAAAGAATTCTTTTAATGCTGTAAACTCATTTACATACAACAAAGGAGAAAGATTAATCCTCATTGTTTTAAAAGAATACTGCTGTAATCTCTTCAGTTTTAAATCTGTGTGAGTTGTTTGTAAACATACAAAGATCCCAGTAATAGTATCAGTGGATGATATTTTTGGAGAGAGTGTTCTTATTGCACTTATTTTGTAACAGTCAGTTCTGAGGTGTTGGGATAATGTTCTCTTAACTTCAACTTTTCCCTTGCAATGTAATACCTACCTTCCAGACAAGAATGAGATGTAAACAACTGCTTTGTCAGCTGATACCTCTTCTGTTCTTTTGTTGGCATGCTGACATATGGGATGTTCGGTTTTTCCCCTTCCGCAGTGACTAAATATATACTGTATCTCTGGAAAACATGTCATACGCTGTGTGAGGAGCCTGTAGGATGGCTTCAGGGCTAAATACTTCCTGTAATAGGTGAAAGAGCATGGCTTAATCAGCTTAGTTAACGTAATTAAGCTGTGCTTTTTCTCATGGCAGCGCCTTAAAGTGTATTTCAGTTAGAAAATGTAAATTATAGTTGTGGAATGATACAAGTTTGCTGAAATCCTGTGAGTTCTTATAGTGGACTTGGAAAGGTGAAATTTGCTAGTTACTCTGCAATGGAAGTGTAAAATTAAAGGGGTGTGTGTTTTTACTGAAGATATAAAGGAGAAATTCTAATGCAGTTTAGATTGTAAACACTTCTCAAACTAAGAAAGTCTGCTTCTTCCCTGCCATCTAATTTTTGCGTATTTATCCATGGGAAGAGCTGTTCATGTTCATTGCAACCTCATCTTGCCTGCCTGCAGGTGTGTCACCAGATTCTGTGACGCTACTTTCTCTTATCATTCTCTGGGAGAAGGTAAACTAGCGTGATGTGATTGTGAGGATGTGGATCTTCTCTCCTCTAATCCTTGGGTCTCAGCAGAAAATATGATAAGAAATAAAAGGAAATTGAACTGATTTGTTCTTCCTTTAGGTGAGTTGGTTTTTTATGTTCTTCACAAGGTACTCCACATTAAAGAAAAGCTCTGATTTTCCTCTTAGGGGAGTGTTGAGATCTTGGTCCTCATGGAGCCCTCCTGTCTGGAAGGTTAGAGGAGAAGATGGGTTAGCAAGGCACAGGCACTGACGGATACAGTTAAGTGCTGAGTTCTACTTCCCATCTCGTTTGATTCATCTAGTATATTAATGTATATTTGGAAGGCAGATGCAGGAACTGTGAGAATGAAGACCTTGGGCCCACTGTAGGAGAGGATCTGGTTTGAGACCATCTTAAGAATCTGAATGTACACAAGTCCATGGGACCGGATGAAATCCATCCACGGGTCCTGAAGGAGCTGGCAAATGAAGTTGCTAAGCCACTGTCCATCATATTTGAAAAATCATGGCAGTCAGGTGAAGTTCCCGATGACTGGAAAAAGGGAAATAGAACCCCCATTTTCAAGAAGGGGAAAATGGATGAGCCAGGGAATTACAGACCAGTCAGTCTCACCTCTGGAAAAATCTTCGAGCAGATTCTTCTGGAAGGCATGCTAGGGCACATGAAAAACAACAAGGTGGTTGGTGACAGCCAGCATGGCTTTACTAAGGGGAAATCCTGCCTGACCAATTTGGTGGCCTTCTATGATGGGGCTATGGAACCGATGGACAGGGGCAGAGCAGTTGATGTCACCTACCTGGACTTGTGCAGAGCATTTGACACTGCATCACATGACATCGTTGTCTCTAAATTGGAGAGACATCAATTTGATAGGTGGACCACTCGGTGGATAAAGAACTGGCTGGATGGCCACACGCGAAGAGTTGTGCTCAATGGCTCAATGTCCAGCTGGAGACCAGTAACGAGTGGTGTCCCCCAGGGATCGGTGTTGGGACCGGTCTTGTTCAACATCTTTGTGGGTGACGTGGACAGTGGGATTGAGTGCGCCCTCAGCAAGTTTGCCGATGACACCAAGCTGTGTGGTTCGGTTGGTACGTTGGAGGGAAGGAATGCCATCCAGAGGGAGCTTGAGACGCTTGTGAGGTGGGCTGATGCCAACCTGATGAAGTTTAACCATGCCAAGTGCAGGGTCCTACACCTGGGTCAGAGCAGTCCCAGGCGCAGCTCCAGGTTGGGCAGAGAAGAGATTCAGAGCAGCCCTGCGGAGAAGGACTTGGGGGTGTTGGTCGATGAAAAAATGAACATGAGCCGGCTTCAGTTTGCGCCCACAGCCCAGAAAGCCAACCGTATCCTGGGCTGCATCAAAAGGAGTGTGACCAGCAGGTCGAAGGAGGTGCTCCTGTCCCTTTACTCTGCTCTTGTGAGACCTCACTTGGGAGTATTGTGTGCAGTTCTGGTGTCCTCAACATAAAAAGGACATGGAACTGTTAGAACAAGTGCAGAGGAGGGCCACGAGGATGATGAGGGGACTGGAGCACCTCCCGTATGAAGATAGGCTGAGAAAATTGGGGCTGTTCAGCCTGGAGAAGAGAAGGCTGCGTGGAGACCTCATAGCAGCCTTCCAATATCTGAAGTGGGCCTATAGGGATGCTGGAGAGGGACTCTTCATTAGGGACTGTAGTGAGAGGACAAGGGGTAATGGGTTCAAACTTAAACAGGGGAAGTTTAGGTTGGATCTGAGGAAGAAATTCTTTACTGTAAGGGTGGTGAGGCACTGGAATGGGTTGCCCAGGAAGTTGTGAATGCTCCATCGCTGGCTGTGTTCAAGGCCGGGTTGGACATAGCCTTGGATGGCATGGTTTAGTGTGAGATGTCCCTTCCCATGGCAGGGGGGTTGATGATGATCTTAAGGTACTTTCCAACCGTAACTATTCTATGATTCTAGGATGCTGCATTAATATACTAATATAATAAACTTATTTATTTACCTGTACAGTTTTTGAAAGTGTAAGGTGTGGGGTGGAAAAGGCATCAGGGCAGGGCAGTGCAGTTGGCCAAAGGGAGAGTGGCAGTGGATGCCAGTAGCTAATGAAAACATGGGAAAGAAAGGTTAGGAGCCAATACGTTGACTGAATAACAAGACCAAAGGCAATGTGAGTGGGGGCTCCTGGGACAGGAGTTTAAGTGCTGTAGTGGTTGGAAAACTTGAAACTGGATGTGTAGGTGGAATGGACGTTTGGGTACAGTGGGAATAGAAAACAAGCTTGGCAGGAAAAGCTTTGGAGATTGAGAAAGTGTAGGAAAGAACAGCAGAGGCTCTGGGGCAAAAAGGTGTGGTGTGTGTGGTTGGAGAGAAAATAGGATAGGGGAAGCTTTGCAGTGGGGGAAGTGGTTATGGAGATGATGGCAGAAGATAAAGTGACTGTGTGTCTCCTTCAAAGCAGACTGTTGTGAGTATTGATGTCTTTGTTGTCTGTACTGTTTGGGGTTTTTTATCCCTATAAAAAAGTTTGTGTTATAATAGAAATTTCTTCATTGGTGTTTTTGTGCAGTAACGATACTACATTTAATATGCTACGAGGTTATACTAGAGAACCAAGTAAGGGAGTCCTTGTTTAAGCAAAAAATAATTACATCAAATGGAAAAAGATGCTTGCAGTGTCTTTTATTCTTTATTCTTTTATTCTTTAATTCTTTTTTTCTTTTAATCTTTTATTCTTTAAAAAGTATTAGAACTTAATGCAACAAATATATAAAATTAACCAGGGGAAAAAGTATATGGAGATTATATATGCATTAGTTGTTAACAACTTAAAAATGCACATAATTTTTAAGGTGTGTGAATTATTTGTGCATTTATATACTTAAACATGTGGGTGCACACATGTATATATGTGCAGATGCATATGCTTAGAGAGAGAGAGAGGTTTATACGTTTAAGTACTGAGCTGTTCTCCATTATGCTTGAAGATCAAATATGTTAGTTTCTCATCTTAGTACCTCTCACTGCTTGGGTATAATTCTATGGTAGACTTTAGTGTTTCTTGATTATATGGGGTGTTATAATTTCCTGGTGACTGGTTATGTTATTTATAATGCAGAGGGTGTTAATCCTTCTGTGATTAACACTCTATTTGAATTACCAGAGGTCAAAGGTACGTTTTTTGTTTGGTTTAGGGTATTGTTTTTTTTTTAATTGTGGGTTTGTTTGTTTTTGTTCTTTTTTTTTTTTTTTCTATTTTTACTAAAGCTTTTGTGTTGTCTGCTTTATTTGAAAATAACTTTGAGGTAATTTGGGGTGAGGGAGGAGAGGAGCATCCTTCTTCCTTAGGGGCCCAAGTCTGTTGAAGCTGTAGTCATTAAAACGTAAAATCTCTTTGCAATCATAGAATCATAGAATAGTTAGGGTTGGAAAGGACCTCAAGATCATCGAGTTCCAACCCCCCTGCCATGGCCAGGGACACCTCACACTAAACCATGCCATCCAAGGCTATGTCCAACCCCACCCTGAACGCCGCCAGGGATGAAGCATCCACAACTTCCCCGGGCAACCCATTCCAGGGCCCCACCACCCTCACAGTAAAGAATTTCTTCCTCAGATCCAATCTAAACTTCCCCTGTTTAAGTTTAAACCCATTACCCCTTGTCCTCTCACTACAGTCCCTAATGAGCAGTCCCTCCCGCGCATCCCTATAGCCCTCCTTCAGGTATTGGAAGGCTGCTATGAGGTCTCGACGCAGCCTTCTCTTCTCCAGGCTGAACAGCCCCAATTTTCTCAGCCTATCTTCATACGAGAGGTGCTCCAGTCCCCTGATCGTCCTCGTGGCCCTCCTCTGCACCTGTTCTAACAGTTCCATGTCCTTTTTATGTTGAGGACACCAGAACTGCACACAGTACTCCAAGTGAGGTCTCACGAGAGCAAAGGGGCAGGATCACCTCCCTCGACCTGCTGGTCACGCTCCTTTTGATGCAGCCCAGGATACGGTTGGCTTTCTGGGCTGCAAGCGCACACTGCCGGCTCATGTTCATTTTTTCATCGACCAACACCCCCAAGTCCTTCTCTGCAGGGCTGCTCTGAATCTCCTCCCCGCCCAACCTGTAGCTGCGCCTGGCATTGCTCCGACCCGGGTGGAGGACCTTGCACTTAGCATGGTTAAACTTTATTAGGTTGGCATCAGCCCACCTCACAAGCGTGTCAAGGTCCCTCTGGATGGCATTCCTTCCCTCCAACTTATGAACCGAACCACACAGCTTGGTGTCATCGGCAAACTTGCTGAGGGTGCACTCAATCCCACTGTCCATGTCACCCACAAAGATGTTGAACAAGACCGGTCCCAACACCGATCCCTGGGGGACACCACTCGTTACTGGTCTCCAGCTGGACATTGAGCCACTGAGCACTACTCTTTGCGTGCAGCCATCCAGCCAGTTCTTTATCCACCGAGTGGTCCACCTATCAAATTGATCTCTCTCCAACTTAGAGATGAGGGTGTCATGTGATGCAGTGTCAAATGCTCTGCACAAGTCCAGGTAGATGACATCAACTGCTCTGCCCCTGTCCATCAGTTCCGTAACCCCATCATAGAAGGTCACCAGATTGGTCAGGCAGGATTTCCCCTTAGTGAAGCCATGCTGGCTGTCACCAACCACCTTGTTGTTTTTCATGTGCCTCAGCATGCCTTCCAGGAGAATCTGCTCCAAGATTTTGCCAGGCACAGAGGTGAGACTGACTTGTCTGTAATTCCCTGGCTCATCCATTTTTCCCTTCTTGAAAATGGGGGTTCTATTTCCCTTTTTCCAGTCATCGGGAACTTCACCTGACTGCCATGATTTTTCAAATATGATGGACAGTGGCTTAGCAACTTCATTTGCCAGCTCCTTCAGGACCCGTGGATGGATTTCATCCGGTCCCATGGACTTGTATACATTCAGGTTCCTAAGGTGGTCCCGAACAGGATCCTCCCCAACAGTGGGCCCAGGGTCCCCACCCTCACCGTCCCTGCGTTTGCCTTCCAAGGCTTGGGTGGTGTGGTCAGAGCATTTGCCGGTGAAGACTGAGGCAAAGAAGTCATTAAGAACCTCAGCCTTCTCCAAATCCAGGGTAGCCAGTTCTCCCGATAGCTTCTGGAGAGGGCCCACGGTGTCCCTAACCTGTCTTTTATTGGCAATGTACCTAAAAATTCCCTTCCTGTTATCCCTTAACATCCCTAGCCAAGTTTAATTCTAAGTGGGCCTTAGCTTTCCTAACCTGGTCCCTAGCTTCCCGGACAACATCCCTGTATTCTTCCCAGGCTGCCTGACCTTGCTTCCACCTTTTATAAGCCTCTTTTTTCCTTCGAATTTTGCTCAGCAGCTCCTTATCCATCCAAGGAGGTCTCCTGGCCCTCCTGCTAAACTTCCTTCTAGTTGGGATGCATCGCTCTTGAGCTTGCAGCAGGTGAGCCTTGAATATCAACCAACAGTCTTGGGCCCCCCTGCCCTCTAGGGCTATATCCCATGGAACCTTACTGAGTAGGTTCCTGAAGAGGCCAAAGTCTGCTCTCTTGAAGTCCAGAGCAGTGAGCTTGCTGCACGCTCTTCTCACTGTCCTGAGGATCTCAAACTCGACCATCTCATGATCGCTGCAATCAAGGCTGCCCTGGAGCGTCACATTCCCAACCAGCCCTTCCCTGTTGGTGAGGACGAGGTCAAGCATGGCACCTCTCCTTGTTGGCTCCTCTATTACTTGCAGAAGGAAGTTGTCTTCCACACAATCGAGGAACCTTCTGGATTGCTTGTGCCGGGCCGTACCATCCCTCCAACAGATATCAGGGTGGTTGAAGTCTCCCATGAGAAGAAGGGCCTGCGAGCGTGAGGCTGCTCCTATCTGCCTATGGAGCGCTTCGTCCAGCAAGTCCCCTTGGTCAGGCGGTCTGTAACAGATCCCCACAATAACATCACCCATCGCTGTTCTCCCTTTAACCCTGACCCACAAACTCTCTGTCGACTGCTCACCTGTCCCCAGACAGAGTTCCATACTCTCCAGCCTATCCCTAACATAAATAGCAACTCCCCTCCCCGTCTGCCGGGCCTGTCTTTCCTAAAGAGCTGGTAACCTTCCATTCCAACACACCAGTCATAGGAGCCATCCCACCATGTTTCTGTGATGCCTATGATATCATACCCCCGTAGATGTGCACACATCTCTAATTCCTCTTGTTTGTTCCCCATACTACGGGCATTTGTGTAGAGGCATTTGAGCCGAGATCCAATTGAAGTTGGGTCATTGGCTGGAGCAGCTGGAATATCCCTACATTGCTCCGAATGTTTACTATAGGTGCTACCAACCGACTGGGTGTGTTGGGATGGAATGATGCCCCCCTCCCCCAACACATCTAGTTTAAAGCATCCTTGACCAGTCTGGCAAGCCTCCTACCAAATCCACTCTTCCCCTTGTTTGTCAGACCAGCTCCACCAGCCCCCAGTAGACCTGGCCTACTATATTGAGTCCCATGTTCAAGGTACCCAAACCCCTGACTATAGCACCACCCTTCTAACCATTTATTAACCTGCCCAATCCTCCTAGCCTTTTCAAGGTCCTGCCCTGTATCCTGGAGAATTGACGAAAAGACAATCTGCGCTCCAGAGCCCCTAACCACCTCTCCCAGAGCTCTGTAGTCCTTCTTTATGGTCTCCGGGCTACTGCTATCTATATCAGTAGCACCCACATGTATTACCAGGAGTGGGTAATAGTCAGTGAACCGACTAGAGCAGGCAGCTTCTCAGCCACATCCCTGATCCGAGCCCCTGGTAGGCAACACACCTCCCTTGAGCCTGGGTCAGGCCGGCAGATGGGTGCCTCTGTGCCTTTCAGATTAGAGTCCCCGACTACTACGACCCGCCACTTTTTCCTGGCAGCACCAGTAGTGACCTTCTTTACCAGTGCACCAGCTGGTTGCGCCTGGTGGGAGCGCTGTTGCTCACCAGCCCCCTGCAGGATAGCAGAGCGGTTCTGGGTGGGGACAACAGATGTAGGAGGAAGCCCCTTGCTTTTAATTGCCCTCTTCCTCCTTTTTTTGTTGTTTTTTTCTGTTACCTTTTCCCAGCTTCCTGGGTTAGCAGCCTCCTTTCCTGCATGGGTAACAGTAGACACCTGCGGCCCTGGAACAGTCTGGTCCCGGAGCAAGCAGTGCTGCTCCCCCTCAGCTTCCCTGACACCTTTCAGCCTCGTAACAGCTTCCTGCAGTTCAGCCACCTGCTGCAGGAGGACCTCCACCAGGGAGCACAGAGTGCAGCCCTGCCCATTGCTCACCCTTCCCTCAGGACAGCAATGCAGGCACTCTCTACACCCCGAGCTCTGCACTGCAGCCTCCCTTCCCGTCGGCTCCGTCTGGGTGCCTACGCTGGCCACCACCAGCGCAGCCAAAGCGGAGATCCCAGACCGAGCCTTGCCCGTACGGCGAGTGCTCACCATCCCGCTCACCACCCCGCTCGCCTGCCCGCGCAAACTGCCTCGAGCCCGCCCTGTGAGCCCGCCCTGTTTGCCCGCCCTGTTTGTTTGCCCGCCCTGTTTGTTTGCCCGCCCTGTTTGTTCGCCGCGCTCCGGGTCGCCGCGCTCCCTGGGGCAGGTTTTTAACCAGTCAGCTCTGCCGCTGCTCCTCCTGGCGCCGCCCCCTCTGAGTCAGCCACTCGCCTCCACGGAGCTGCAGGCTCCTGGGCAGGCCTTGCCGGGGAGTTGAGGCTCCCTCGGGGCAAGTCGTCGCTCCGAGGTGAAGCTCGTAGACGTCGAGCCTCCCCCTCCCCCCCCCCCCCCCCCCCCCCGATCAGGCGCTGCAGGCCTCCCCTCGCGAGACAGTCACAATTTCCTGGTGACTGGTTATGATATTTATAATGCAGAGGGTGTTAATCCTTCTGTGATTAACACTCTATTTGAATTAGCAGCGGTCAAAGGTACATTTTTTGTTTGGTTTAGGGTATTGGTTTTTTTTAATTGCGGGTTGTTTGTTTGTTTTCGTTTTTTTTTTTTTACTAAAGCTTTTGTGTTGTCTGCTTTATTTGAAAATAACTTTGAGGTAATTTGGGGTGAGGGAGGAGAGGAGCATCCTTCTTCCTTAGGGGCCCAAGTCTGTTGAAGCTGTAGTCATTAAAACGTAAAATCTCTTTGCAATGAATATGTCCTCCAGAAATTCTCTATTTAAAATAGTGAAAATCTCTTAACAGAAAGAAGCAAAGTCAAAAGCCCATGGAAGAAATCATTTCCTGTTTAGCCTGCATAAAAGTAGATACCTAACTGTGTCTCATTCTAAGGCATTTTGAAGAGATTTAATTAAAGAAAAGATTATATGTGTGTGTATATTTACATATATATAAAAGATTGTATACATACACACACACTTTATAAATATATATATGTCTGTTACTTCAGGTGATTCGGAGATACTGTAGAGATTCTTGTTCAGTTACCAGATGTCTCCCAGTTACTTGTTTTCAGAATTGAGGTACCATATTAAAAGCCTTCAATTCTTTCAGAGGCTATGGCTTCACAGAAGTTACTGTTACTCTAATACCTCAAGCCTTTCTTTCTCTAAAGACTGTAGTCTTCTTTTGTGTTTTGGTGAGCTGTGTTCCTTACAGGAATGGAGCTGGGCAAAGGGAAGCAGTGAAGTCTCTTTACCATTTTGGGTTTGGTTTTTTTCACAGTCCTGGGATTGTGTTCTTACATCTCCAAGAAAATTCAGTTGTGTGTCGAGGTTTTGAGTTGCTGTGTCCAAATGCAAAGACTCTGCAGTGCCCTACAGTAGTTGTCTGGGTTTACTGAAATATGCTGTGACACTGGCTTTGTTGCCATTTATGAGAGGACAAGGGATAACGGGTTCAAACTTAAACAGGGGAAGTTTAGATTGGATATGAGGAAGAAATTCTTTCCTGTAAGGGTGGTGAGGCCCTGGAATGAGTTGCCCAGGGAAGTTGTGAATGCTTCATCACTGGCTGCGTTCAAGGTGGGATTGGACATAGCCTTGGATGGCATGGTTTAGTGTGAGGTGTCTGTGCCCATGGCAGGGGGGTTGGAACTCGATGATCTTGAGGTCCTTTCCAACCCTAGCTATTCTATGATTCTATGAAAAATTACAATAGCACATTCCTTGACTACAAATGCTGAGGCAGATGTTCTGCCTGGAGGATTCTTCGTGCTGTAGACAGTCTACCTGCTCCAAATCTGGAGACATATGGGGATGGAGGATGACCTGCAGGAGTTCCCTCACTGCCTTTTTTTCTACTCTAAAACCTTTCTGGTAGTCTTTGAAACTGCAAGAAGCCAGTCACAAGAGAATTGTGTTGATACAGGGTAGTCCTCTGCTGTATTTAGGACTTGTGTATTGCATATAAACATAGAAGGTGGTCAAAGAGCAAGGAAGGAAGCATTAACGTTAGGAAGCCAAAAATGAAAGGACAGCAGCTCCTCTGGTTGGGTCACTATTTCAAGCTTCAGAACGTTCTCAGCTCAAATGATGGTAATTATAGGGACAATTCCAGGAATTCTGCGATTTCCAGTTGAGACATAACTGAGCTTGACTTGGTGTTACAGGAAAATGCAGCATCAGACCAGGCTGATCAAGTGTTTACAGTGTATATTCTGCAGAGCTGGAACAGAAGCTCCCTGGTGCATAAAAGCTCTGTTTTAACTCAGTTACCAACTATGGGCTTAATGCCTGAACTGGTGGATGAAGTCTTTCAATCCATCAGAAAATGGAAATATATTATAATAATTTATGTTTAATCTGTGTACCAAATCTGTGGGTGTTTTAATGTTGCTTTTCAGCAGCTAGAATGATGTCCGCTTTAAGTGGAAGCACACAGGCATGATGCTCCTGTCCAGCTACTCATTTGATGATTTTGTTCTTCTCCCTGTTCTGTGCTAGCTTTCTTTCTTCTTTTCTCTCCGGCGCTTTGCTCAGAGCTCTGTGAGGTGTTAAGATTAGTGCTGATTTACTTTTGTCATAATCTTTCATGTTTGCTGTGACGGATAGGTGAAAAAGTAGTATTTGTTCTGCTCCAGCATGCAAGGAATCCAGCTCAGACACTGAGGACAATTAGTCCTATGTTGTGGGATAAAAAGCAGACATGCTAAAATTTTAGGGGGGCTTTTTTCCTGTACGTGCTCCTGGGGGAACTCTGCATATAACACTGTGGCTTCCTACATCACTTTTCTGTTTAAGATTATTTAACTGCTGTCTGCCACTCAATTGCTGCCTTGTGGTTGCCCTTATTTCTCTTCAAGAAATACTAAGCGCTACACTGGCTTTATTCCTTTTTGGTTTTTTTTGTTTTTTATTCCTTTAGTGTTTCACTTATATTTTAGTAGTCTCATTTGATCTTGATCTTGAAGGAGGTTTCAGTAGGAGGCTGAATTAAAGGCTAAGATGGTTTTTGTGAGCAGAGAAGAGAGAGAAAATGGGAGGAAATCAGCTGCAGGAAAGAGGGAGGAACAGGGAAGGCAAATGGTTGTGAGAAGGAAGGTAGTATTAACAAAATGAGAGGAGTTTAAAATAGAAATGGGAATAAAGATACTGGAAGTATAAAAAATCTTGGAAGTGCAAGAGATAGCAAAACAGGAAATAGGATAGTAATAATTTAGAAAGTGTCTGATACTTTATGAACTTCATTGTAGTCAGCATGATGAAGTTAATGTGAAAGTTGATGCCTCATCTTTCAAAATTATTTTTCCTTTATTTTCTGTTGTTCCTTGAAGTTAGAAATTCCACACTAATAGACTAGACTAGACTAGACTAGACTAGACTAGACTAGAATGGGAGTAGAGTAGTTAGGGTTGGAAAGGACCTTAAGATCATCGAGTTCCAACCCCCCTGCCATGGGCAGGGACACCTCCCACTAAACCATGCCACCCAAGCCTCTGTCCAACCTGGCCTTGAACACCACCAGTGATAGAGCATTCGCAACTTCCCTGGGCAACCCATTCCAGTGCCTCACCAAAGCAGGTATTTGCTTTCATGGATCAAAAGAACTGAAAGGCATTAATACAAAAATCTGACTTCTCATCTTTTAAACGTGTTGGCTGCAGCATTTTAGAGAGTCTTGCTTTGGGAAAATTATATATGTAGCTACTAAGAAACAATGCAGCTAGTTAAAAATGTGACTTTTGTGTGAAGATATTTCACTTTTTATGTCAAAAATAGGGTTTTTTAGCCTGCTGACATATTTATGAATCAACTTTCTTGAAGAAGATTTTGTATTATGGCCTTACTGTAACAGAGCATTCAGCCTGACATTCTTCAGACAGAACATTTGCAATCATCTGTACATGTAAAATTTTAAGTGATGAACTGCCTGATTAAAACCAGAATATATTTTTTAGTAAAATTTGTTATTGGTTTTGTATAACTCCATTTTTACTACTACGCAGGGTAGGGGGGTGAGGTTGGAATAAGTGGGGAGGGAAAGGAATTAGGAGGTAGCAGGAAAAGACTGAAAGAGCATACAACTGAAAGTGAAATTTAAACTTGTATAAATATCAACATTTTAAATGTAAATGCTAAGATCCAGCTTGGTAACTAAGATTTGCTTCAGGAAAGATGAAGCAAGTTGTTTGCTGATTTCACTGGAATAACTTAAACAATGTACTTGGCAATTTTTACGTTGTTGTGTACAAATACGTATTATAATTTTATAATTATAGTCCTGTTTCAAAGTCTGCTGAAATGTGCATGAGTATTTTTACATTTGTCACAAGCAACTATGGTGGAACCATAAATATTTCCAGAACTGCTGCAATTATTTTTCCAAAACAACCATTTGAAAAGTTTGCATCATGGACTAAAGTAAATAACATGATCCACTAGGGCTGTGAATCTGGTACTTGCGATGCTCCTTTTTTGGTAACTCTTTCCATAAGCAGAATTTATACAATTGAAATTGTTACTGGATAGCCAATATATGCTACTGGTATGCTACTTGAAATAATTTTAGAGTTGTATATTGGAAATTTTATTTATTTCCTGTTTTCATTTTACTGTCATATCTCCTTTTGTCCTACATTTGTGCTAACTCTGCCAATAAGCATATATGATCCATCTCAACTTCTGCTGTTTCAAGAACTAATTGGCATTCTTCAAATCTTTTTTAATCAAAAAGCATTTTGGTGCTTATTTGCGCAGTATGACTTCTTAATCTAAGACACTGCTGGGGTCAGAAGATAGTAGGTCGCCTATACAGTGTTTGAACTGGTGCTCCAATTCCTGGTTTCCTGAGGATAAATGTGATTGCTCCAATATAAATGTTTTAGATCACAGTGACAGCTGTGGAAATTAAACATAGCCAGCAAAATCTATTTTCTGTCTAGCTAAGTAAAGGAGAGGACAGATGAAAAAATTCCCTGGGCGAATGAATTCTTATGAACAGTGATGAATCTTTTGCTTTTGCTATATTAATTTTATTGTATTCCTCCCACACACACAAAAAAAGGGGGTGGGGTGGGGGTGGGGAGGGAAGTTTAGCTTTGTTTTTTTATATGTTCTTGGTATTTAAGTTTATCATTTAACAATGAAGAATTCAGAATATCATTCATAGGTAGTATTATAGAACACATTGCAAACACTTCTCTAAACACAGGGAAAATGTGCCCCTTAGGATAGTTTCCAGAGAGTTGCAATGGCTTGTGTATGGAATAGACTTCAAAATTCCATGAAAGTCTGGGACTGGGGGAGAGAAGGATTTCCAGTTTCCCACAAATTTTGTTTCTCCTAATTTACTATGAAGAGCGTTATCTTTACAGAGGTTTCAGCAATATTAAGCATTACCTTATCCTCCTTTAAAATATCTTAAAATGAGAATTGTCTCCTTTAACCTTAAGGTTTGATACCTGCTTCAGAAAACCACAGAATTTTCTCATATTGACCATGTAGTAGTTTTGCACTGAGAAAGAACAAGCAGAGAGAGGCTGCCCTGCCAAAAGGTAAACCTTTGGGTCATGTTCATCACAATTTTGTCTTTTTCCCTGAGGTACATTCCTGGCTGCTGTAGTTCTGGGGGATTCATTTTCCCTTCTAGCATCTTCTCAGGCTCTACCGGCATCTCCACCAAACCCACTCACTCTTGACAACTTGTTTGAGCCCACCATTTGTGCTCGTCAGAGGCTGAGCAACTCTGCCTTTTCAGGTGGTTCCTTCAGTCAGGGCTCGGAGCGTTTGAGTGTACTATTGTTAGTAAGCTTGCACTACTCCTCTCCGGGACAGTTCTTTCTTGTTTCCACAGCAACTTCTTAAGTAACCCTATCTAGTGAAGTAAGCTTTGTAGCAGTTCACTATTAGAAGTAATTTGATAGTGTTCATCGGGAGCTGTACCACTCACTGGGTATTTCTGTTTGGTCTGAAGAGTCCAAATGAGCTATAGAGTGCTCAGTTGTTGCGTCTATTGCGATTTTCACCCTCACTCCATGCTCTGCACCCCTAAGGTGGGGGAATTAATGTAGATTGTAGCTCAGAAAGAAGGCTATGGAATTATTTGTATATTTAAAAAAGATCTGTGTATTGTAATTGCTTAAAATGTATAGATTTTTTTTGTGAAGGGGAAAAAAAAGCTGTCTTAAGGTTTATTGCAAAGTAAATGGTTAAAAAGGAGCTGCAGTTACTTGAAAGAGACAAATATACATTCATTATTTCCTGAGTATGTTGTTTTTATGGGAAAGCAAAGGAAGCAATGGCTGGGTGTCATTAAGGAGTAGCTAGTGGAAAGCGGTGAAACGAGCAATGAGACTTGTAAAGTGTCATGAAAACTGAAACACCAGGGTACAAAGTACCGCTTATCCTCACAGATATGGATACCATATGGCAACATAAAGGGAAATGGCGAGTAGGAGACAAGAATCCTATTATTCCTCACACTTTCATTTGCTCGCTATTTGCTTTTGGCAAATGACTTAAGAAGTTGTGCCTGAACCTTCTTCTGGCACGGTATTTATTGACAAGACACCTGTCTTCCCTGTCACGCTCCTTGAAGTTTCTTTGGTGTCATTCCAGTTTTGGCAGTTATGATTATAATTTTATTGTTGTTTTTCTACTAGCTCTAGAATATTATTTTCTTGACTGTTCCTAGGTTGAAATCTATATTCATTTTCTGGTACTATAACCCTTTCTTCTTTTACACCATTTCTCTTACTTTCTTTAAGAATGACTATCTGCTATGATTATGTTATTGCTGTCCCTGAAATCTGTCTCCTCTTTTTTCCTTTTTATCTGCAAGTTACCATCTCTGGTCAACTTTCCATGTCTCTTTTTTATGTATCTCTGGAGTCAAACAGACTGATTGAGAGTACTTAAATACCAGACGTTGAAAGGATTTGGGTTCTGGAAGACAGCTATGTGGTCCCTGTGCCTTTAAAATGACACAAAGGAGGAGAGCCTTTATCAGCTCTGTAGGGGCTGCTACAGCTGTGAAAAGACTTTTGTCACCTCTTCAGCTGCTTACTTCTTCCCACTTTCTAAACTACACCCCTATATACTGGCCAGAGTTTTCTTCGCTTATAACTGTTTTATATTAGCTTCATATTTATATGAAATTAACAGATCTTTTTTTAAAATTGTTGAACTTAGTCTGCCGATATTCAGTAGCTAGCTTCACTGTAACAGGATGTCAATTCTAGCATCTTTCACTTTTGCTGTTATGAATTCAGTGTTTGTGAAACTATACTTGAAAATTTCCTCCTCTGATGATGTCCCCCAAAGTTAATGGTTGGTTGTGAGACCAAAGCAAGCGTCTTGTACAACATGTAAAAACTGAGGATGCAAGCTTACCTGCTCTTTTTCATTGCTCTTCCATTGAAACTTTCAGCTGATTTGCCTCACACTCTCACAGGGGACCATTAGTGTATTTAGTTTTGTTCTCACCTAAGGTTGTGGAAATGAGCAGCTGTATTACAGCAAGGTAATGTAATTTTAAGGGCAGGTCCTTCTGTCATAGCAATGGGTGCTGTATCAAGAGAAGAGAAGCAAAGCTGCACAGCAAGATTGTATTGGGAGGGCACGAAAATCATGCAGAATTTAACAGAAGATATTTTAAAGGGAGCCCAAATGTGTAAGTGTTATGCTTTGTGTGTTGTAATTCTACAGATTAATGCTTTGTGTGTTATATCAGGCTGTTATGGGCAACAGTGATGAAATTACAGATAATAAATTACTGCTCTTCCAACTGAAGCTATATAACCTTTTACTAATTTTAGCACCACGAAGAAATGCAGTTTAGTGGTTCTCTATGCTATGGAGTTAAGTGCAAATGTTTGAACCTTACTGTGGTCTAGGAAACCTGTCATTTTAAGAAGTATTTCATAGTTAACAAAGATCACCATTACACCACTATAATGATTTTGCAGTGCTTTGCTTAGTGGAACACTAGCCTATTTGTGGGTAAAAATGACCGAAGGACAACCTAAGCCCTTTTCTGTAAAGAGGTGCTCAATATGACACAGATTAAGGGACAGAATCAACACAATATATTCTCAATTTCAGAAACGGGAAAAAAACTGAAATACGAAGCTATTCCCACCAGAAATGTTGTAAATCTTACAATGTATATAAGCTTTCCTCTTCGACATACATCAAAGGCATAAAACTTGGGAGATTAAAATATGTTTTTAATCTTGGTTTGATGAGCAAAACTTTCACTGTAATATTTATTATGAGAGGCTCTACTTGTGTCACCTCTTCCCTTTGTTCTGTTTATGTATGACTTCCTCTCTCCAAAAAACTAGGAAGTATCGCTTTCACAAAGCAGAAGGATATTGTAATGGTTTGTTCATTTAAGCTGAATCGTAGGCCCACGTGGCAGACACAAACTTTTCTTTTATTGTCCTGGGTCCCAAAGGAAGAGCAATGCTTTCTGACGGCTTCCCATGAATGCCTTTCATTTGTGGAGAAGTTTCAGTGGCTTATGCTGACTGTACGAAGATCAAACAGGCAGGAAAATTGTGGTTTTGAGAAACTCAGCCAAGATCTTTGTTGTTTTCTCAAAAGTTTTTCTTCTCTAACCCTTTTAAGGACAATAGTAAGACAATTAGTTGCAGTGGCTGATGGAAAGAAGCTTGTTCTATTGTTTTCTCTAAAAAAATTAAGTATTTTCTGAGTTATTAGAAAATTTGTGGGCATATGTAAAGCATACTTGTAACCATATGTATATATGTATATATGTACATATAACCAAATATGTAACCATAATTGCAGTCTGTCTGTATTGCATTTGGAATCAATGGTATCCAAAATTAAGCTTAAAAAATTGTGGCTACCTGGTCCTGCAATTTAAATTGATCTATATTGGGACACTGCATCTGCAGAGTTTTGCTGAAATCACCCAGGTTTTTTTGCCTGGGCACAAAGATCTGTCAAACAGATTTCATTATGTGATTTGACCTATTGAAATCTCTTTTGTTTCAAGAACAATTTTCTTTTCTCCACAGCTTTTTATAGCATTCTTCATAAAGAATTTCCTTTTTGCTTAGCTGTTAGTAAACTGAAGTATTGGAAGGAGATGTGCAGACCACATCTTTTAACCGCAGCGATGGTGTGTTTTGCCAGCAATTCAGTTTTCATTGTGTTGCTCATATAAAGACTCATGTTTGTCATACAAATTCTGTTTCTGTTGAAGGATTATTTTAATAAAACTTAAACGGCTTAAGCTTCTGAAGTAAAACACATAGCATCTTTAGGGGTCAGACATGGCTGAAACTTGAACAGCTGTACAACATGCATCCGAGATTGTTTTTAATTGTCTTCCCTTTCTCTTAACAGCAGTAATTCTTGTTTATATTGTCAAAAACCTTTCCACGGAGCACAAGCACACCATACTTTAAGGTCGCATGCTTAACCCCACTGCAGGGTTACAATGTAAATGGGCCCCCTTTGTTTTCATTAATGTGCAAGGGGTGGGAGCAAGGCAAGGCTGCTCACAAGGCTGAAATAACTTACTGAAAAAGTGTCCTAAAGAAAGCATATTTTGTCTCCATACCACAGTTGTTTAGCATTACTCTTGTGCATCCAACCGACAGCCAGTTTGGCAATGGATTTTTTTGTGTCATTTTGTTCTTTTGACCTGTGATGCTTTTTTTTTTTTTCTTTTTTTTTTTAAACTGAGCAAATGGATTCACCACAAATAATGCAAAATGAAGAAGCTTTCCTTTCTCCTTTCCTGATAACCTAAAAGTAGTAAATAAAGCTGGAACTGCTCTTTTCCAACCAAAACACTTTACATAGCAATCTACCAGTTGGTTTTGTAGGCAAAAAAAGAATTTGAAGTCATGTACTTAAGTAAGTGCTGCACTGCATCAAAAATCGAGCCCTTTTTGGGGATATCCAGGTTGTTTGCCCCCCTTTTTTTTTTTTAATATTTGGCTATTATTTTGGACCATGAACACAATTTGATTTGTGTCTGGGTTTGAGGTATATAGATTTGTGCCAGCACATGAAAAGAGTGTATACACACGGCTGTGATTAATTCAGTGTGATGAATTTGATCCCAAAGGGTTGTATGCAAGTTTGTGTGCATGTACTGAATTTACCAGCACTGGGTGAAGAAGGGAAGGGGCAAGTGTTCTCTGTAGAAGATGAAGCAATAATACATACACTGTTCTGAATACGGCAAGTTGTAGCTTAGTGGGAATAGGACTTTGGTTTTCAACCTGTGTTGATCAAGGTAGAAGATTGGTTTCTTTCTTTGCCAGCTTGCAGCTGATGACAAAAATAGGGAATTTCCTGTGGTGAAAACTCTTCAGTGTGAACTTAAATTCATATACTTGGTTGCAGTATTTTAAAACCAAAATGTTGTGACAGCATGTTTTCACAAGTTATCATCAAAATACTACTTTTTTCTCATAGTAACTGCTGTGCTCTTAGGCTTTGGACAGGGAGATTTTGTCTTAGATTTTAATTTTCTTACAATTAATATAAACTTTCTGTTTTCTTTTTCATAGGATTTAGACATAGAGCAACTTACTATAGCTAGTGACCTCTTCAGTATTAGAATAACTGTTTCGACTGGTTGTAGAATTCTGAACAGGATGATATCTGCCAACCTTGAAAGATTATCTGACACTCAAGAACATAACGATAGTTTGATATTAGAGTAGCTCTGTGTGTTAATAAACATTTAAGAAATGTTTTTGTGAAACAGAACAAATAGATATATAGCATTTAAGACGGTAAATAAGTAGTACAACAAATGCCTTCCATCATGCAATCTTCTTGGCAGTTGTTGATGAATATGGAAAAATGATCTCACAGTGTTAAAAGGCAGTCCATATCCTAATGAAAATATATTAGCTTCCTTTTCCTAAATGAATGTAAGGTTATCCCTAAAAATTTATTTGATATATTTAAAAATATTGCATTATAATATCTTCAATAAAAATTTAAAAACAAGGAAGAAAAACCATACCAGTACAAACTCCAGGATCCAGATGCTGAAGAGAGAGAACTTTTTTTTGTCAAATGACATGTTTTCCTCTTTAAGGAGATGTATATACCACATTAACAGTTTGGATGATTGTTGACATAGACTATATCTCTTGTGTGTGGACTCTGAATGCTGTGAAGTGTGATTTGCCCTGTAGTGTTGTGTTAGAGCAGGATGTAAAGTAGATAGTAACATTTAAAGGAGATTTAGAGCTCTAGTGTAGTTCGTCATGATGTATCTTTAAGGGTAGAAGTTTTTGTATGAGAGAACATGGGTCGAACCCTCCTCCACAAACGCCTGTTTTTCATTTCTGCAGCAAACCAGGAGATGCAAAAGCATTTTTGGGTAAGTGGAGAACATCGCCATTGTGGCATGCACTCAGTGTGTGTCTGTTAAGGATGCTTCGCCAGTTTATGTTAATACATCGTTGACATTGCTTTAACTTTTACCAATGGACTAAGTGATCCTTCTCGGAGAGTGCAGAGGTGATTAGTCAGACACCTTTGACCTCTCTCTGAAGTTGGACTTTGCAGCTGAACTTGAGAACCCATATCTTATTTCACACGCCTATGGAAGGAAACATTAGTGACTGGTAAGGCAAGAGCTGAAGTGTCATGGTACAACGTAACAGAACGCATTGTTGTGTCCCAGACTAACAGTGTTTTCTGCTGTGTTGTCATCGTTTGTGAGTGCATCATTCAAATGTCATATTTGTTAAACTGACAGAATCTTCAGCACATTACTTTCGTCTCAGAGAGTGGTTGACTTGCATGTATTCACACTGATCTGTTGATCATGCTGTTTGTTTCCTGTTAGGCATGTGAATCACATGATGAAAGTTTCTTTTCCCTGATTGAATGCTGTGTCATTAATGAAACTGTTCTATGTAATGATTTTTGATAAAGTGTTCAAATAGTTGGTCTTTTAAGCTTTAAATTCTTTCTCAAGTATTCATCTAAAAATACTGCATGTTCATGGAAAATGCATATGACGAATTGTCAACATTTAGAACTTGATTAGATTCTAATCAAAATATTTCTGGAAGATTTTTTTTTTAATGCAGTAGTAAGTGACAGGAAGTACAGAGCTACTTCCATGATCTTTCTTTGTGTTTACTTGTAAGTGTTGGGTTGATTAGTTATCTTATTTTTAAGGATGAAAAATGAACCTTTGATTTTCTTTCTACTGAGGAGACAAACTAATTACTGAGAGTTTTATTGCTCCTTTCCTAAGTGTGAAAAAGCAAAAATCCTTCCAGAAAATCAAAATAAAGTGAAAACAAACATATGGGATATCCGGGAATATTAATGGAAGAAAAGTGATACTTTGATAGCATGGACTATTAACACATTGGTATTTGTCATGCTATATGGCTAAGGATCTCTGATGACAGGAAAGCATGGGCAGAATCCAAATCTAAATCCAGGAAGTGGAGCATATAGCATAGTCTGTTACTGGAATGCAACTCCATCAAAATAGAATAATCAGTAACTGGCTGTATTTTGCATTAACAGGTTTATAAAGTGTAGATTTTACAGATACTGCATTCAGAAGAACAGTAAATAGCAAGAAATGCTATTGAATTCCTGGCATGATGGAGGTAGGCAACGAGGTGTCTCAAGAGAATGAGAACCCCTGTGGAAAGTGTCCTGCCCTCAGAAAGGGTGGAGGTCTGCCTGCAGGTACCATAAATTTGTGCTGCGTCTCCCTGATGGCATCCTGCAATTGAGCAGGATGTGACAAAACCGATGACTGCAGGTGTACTGTCTGTGTTGTACCCTGGTCTTTGTGTATTTGTATAGAGCATATGTGTGCATGCTCATATAAGATGAGGCAGAGTTTACTTCGGTTTTAATTTAATTTAGGAAAAGGGTGTTAGGTTTTGTTATTCTGCGAAAAAAGTGTAGGTTTCTTTGAGTCTGCAGTTTGGTAAGTTGACATATTAATTTGTTGACATGTATGTAAGTTGACATATTAATGAAGCATTGCCTTATTTAGCATTGTAGAAGTACCTGGACTACTGAATTAATTTTAAAATTATCTTTTGCCCTTAAGATGCATGTTGCTTAAATGTGTATATATATATATATACACACATATATACACGCAAATAAGGTATGTTCCCCTCTGTCACTCATAATGGGAAATTAGTATGCATATACGGGTGGCATATATACATTAGAGGATTGTGTAGCTTTATGCTCTTATAAATCGAGATGACATGTGCAAAACTTTGTTCCTAAACATGCTTTGAATAAAAGAGAATTAAAAATAAGTAGTTGTCTGCCCTCTCAGGAGGAATCTATATTTACTGCAAGTACTATATCCAAATATATAAAAATCCCCCATTTTTTAAATTTGCCAGTATAGTGCATTTGTTTGTACATTTTACACTGCACACCCTCAATGGCAGGTCATCACCATTTGCATAGGCTATATATGAAGTGCCTAGCACATGTTTATATGTAAAAAATATAGTTATGTACTACAAAGTGAAGGAGGACAAGCCACTGATACCAGATTGCCTCGTTTTGAGTTGAGGAATAAGGATCATAGCTTGCAAAAAAGTATGTTTCCAAACGCTGCTGTGATGGTCAGCATCTAGCAATGAGTGTTGGCATCCTCCTTGCTGCTTGATGTCGTATTCCCCATACATTACATTCATTCAGTATATCAGGTTCTGGTTTGGTCTGTGCTCTTCCTAGGAGCGTACTCTAAATTTTTTTTGCGTCCTTTTCACCATGCCTGCTAGTGTGACTACTGCACTTACATGATCTGGAATATTAAAGCTTCATAATGGTAGCCATGGTGCCATTAGAGGTAATGAAGCTGTTACTTGAACCAAATGTGACAAGACTTCACTTTTGAAAAAACATGGTGGGAGTCCCATTCTCACAGGGGTGTCCACAGACCTGGTGCATTTATTTAGTGCTGGAGGATGATAAAGGGATGATTGAAACCCTTATGTCATTCGAAGATATGATTCAGCTGTATGTGGTTCTCTTGAATATGTACTAAACTGCTATTCTGCTATGGCTTGTGTCTTGGACAAAGCATGCCCACAGGCACTTCTGGACATGTGGCTTGCTATTTTGTTTGATTGTGGCTTGCAGCTTCTTCATTCTGCAGTGTTTAACCCATTCTGTAACTTGGCATTCTGTGGTTCAGATTATTTTGATGAGACTAATGATGTTGGGAATATGTCCCAAATTTTTGCACAAGCATATTTTCACTAGACGTTCTTCTAGCAAGTGTTGTGGCTAAGGCAGTAAGCAGCTAGAAGGCAAAAGGTAGTGGCTTCAGTGATGGGAGGAAAATATTGGAGTTCTAGGCTTTTCCATGCTGAATAGAAATACTAAGATGTGCTGTTCAAGGAAATCTGTAATATGACAGGTAATTAAACAGTAAAAGGTAGTTGCAAATAAAGATGCAGCAATGAATTCAGAATCTACACTGTGGTTTCCATTTTTCTTCACAGTTTGGGGGTGATTAAAAATAATTTTTCCTGTGGCCAGTAATATTAAGTTTAGTCATTCCACTTTGTATTTTGAGTGCTACAAGGACTGGGTGTCTAGTTTGGAGATTTTGGTCCAAGTTTGCATCTGTAAATATTTTAATAGGAGCTTGTATGTAGATCATTGTATTAGGGCTTCAGTATAAATTAGATGAGTTAAAGCAAAGCCTTGGTTGCATGTAGAATTATTTCATTAGAATCAGTAAAATTATACTAGTATTTAATTCAAACTAGAGTTCATTTCAGTGTTCATGAGATGGTATGACCTCCTTCTGTCTTTGAAGCCCATCATTTTTTCCTCTCCTCCCTGCCCCTTTCCCGTCCCCCCCCCCCCAATTATTCATAGTAGCTGATGATATGCTAAGAAAACTAGCTGATATTCTAAGAAAATTCCAGAGTACAAATTGAGTTCTTTTGAACATGTAAGGTCATTTGTTGTGCAATTCTTTATTGCTTATTAGAACTGCACATGATTGTAGATGCAGAAAATTCTGGCTGCTGGTTAAGGGAATGTGTGCAGGTTTTGCTTGGCGTGACTCAGTATTGCAAAATGTAAGCTGTCCAGAGTGCACATTAGTGAAGTGAGTCTTGTATTGCATCTTAGCTCAACTGATTTCAACAATAGTAAATAATCACTGAAGCATACACTGCTGTGCAGTCCTTCAGAACTTAAGTGTTGGGCGTAACTGCTGTTTGCATGTGACCGAAATGGGAAAAGGGAGGTGTATACAAAGGAGTGAATTATAACAAAGAACACTTTCTGCTTCAGTTCTTGTTCAGAAAACATATGTTCAGCCATGCAGGCAACAGTTGGGGTAAAGACACACTGTAGGTTTGGAAACAAAAGGCGTGTTCTTTTCCTGCATTCACAATGTTTTCAAATATATTCACTTGTTAGGGACTAGCCTGTCAGCTGGATCTTCTTGCAAGCATGATTTCTTTTTCCTGACTTCTTTCAAAAGCTTTTTCCCCACAATGTTTTACACTTCATATAATCCACTATGCATGGTAAGCCTGCTACAGTCTTTGTGCTGTTGACGATTCAGAGGTGGAGGGGCCATGCTCTGGGAGAATGTGGCTAAAGGGTAACCTTTTACTCACCCTTATATCTGAAGATGCTAAGCCACTGTTATTCCAAATATCTTGAGTTTGCTTGCTCTTTCTTGATAAGATGGGTTATACCTTACCTTTAGAACATTGCCAAACCAGTTAGCACAGCAGAAGTATTTTGGAAATGTTAATCTTTTTATTTTTTTTTTTTTCCTTGTAACCACGTATTGAAAATGTTTGACACCTATCATAACTGTGTTGAATCATCCAGAAAACAGATAATTTTTTTTTTTCTCCCTGGAAATTTTGGCATGCCAGAGTAACCAAAACTTACTTGATTGTTATTTGCTTGGATTCCTTTTTCTGAAGTATATGGTTCAAGACTAATATAAATACACTTATATAGGCATAAAGGTAATGGTTATTTCTAAAATAAGCTCAGTCTAGTTTGATTTATGACCTTTAAACTCACACAGCTAGAAAATGTACTTCTTTAGCTCCACAGGTATAGTTTGGTGATACAACTTTCTAGCATAGTCAAGACCTAAAGCTGCTTTGGAAAATTCTAAGTGATCTACTCCCTGTAGGGTTTTCTAGGTCGAACTTCTCATCTATCAAGTCAGGTATTCATCTTTTGTTGTCAGCAGTGAATACCTCAAAGAGAGGCAGGGCTCTCTACATTTTAATGAATGTGGACTTGTCTGTAGAGCTTAAGCATATGTCTAACTTCGAGCATTCTGCTCTAACTGGGTTATGTACATGCTTAGTTTATATGTGCACCATTGAATATAGTGGTAGGGACAACATGTCATCTTTGTGGCAATGGTTTCACACCAGCAACTTTTACCCTACAAAAATACAAAAATTATGTGACATTTATAAAACTCTCTATTCCTTTATATTTTACTTGAAGACAGCCATAAATATTTGTCTCAAACAAACTGTTTTAATGTTGGAAGAAGTCTATCAATAACCAGAATAGTTGTGGAGTTTTATGTTGGGTTGTGGATTATTCATGTATTCTGTTGGAGTACTAAATAGTGTTAGCTGCATTCAGTAGCCTGGGAAATCAGCCCTAATGAATGTCCAATGACTAGGATTTCCCACATAAGACCCTTCAGACCAGGAGGATCATTTAGACAACTAGAAAATCCGCAGACAAGAAAACTCCATGTAAATATTTTCTAATGGAAGGTGCCAGCAAATACATCCTTGCCAACATATGTCAAAACTGCCAGAAGATCTGTGCAGATGGGGATTAACTTTTTAGCACTGTCATCTTAAGAGCCTTGACGGGGAAACATTATTTAAATGTTTTTCTTTGACTGCATATGACTGAAAAGATGTTAATGATAGATAAAACTGATATAAAGCAGTTAAGAATACTGACATATATTCTAAGTCTGCACCTCTTACTTTATGGTGAGTTCTGAGTCAGACATCCTTGAGAATACCACAGCTTTAAAATAAATTGACCTTCCTTCTCAAATGAAATTTGATGATTTGTCTCCAGTCTGATAAAAGAAAGCACATACTAGTATATTGCTTCTTTTCAGGAATTTTTTGTTTTGCTTTATAGGCTCTTTAAAAGTAAATTATGTTTTAGATGGTGCAGTGACTCCTCTGACTTTCAGGAAGAAAACAGTTAATAATGATAATTTCTTTCCTTTCAGATCCCATGAGCCTATGTTCATTGTACAGTTTACATATAATGGCTAGTAAGAGTAGAATGTACTGAACCTTAAACAAATCTATTAGGATCACCATGGCAAGAAACTGGGAAAATGGCAGGAAAAGTGAACAATGATTTTTGTAAACCCTCCAAAGGTCAGAAAAAGGCTTTCAGTAAGTATGCAGAGGCTAGAAATCAAATCCCATTTCCTATCATAAGAAACCAGTTGTTTTAGCAGCAGTGGTTAATGTACTGTATGTGAAAGATTTAAGACTAGTTGGAAAGCTTTGCTTCTGTTTTATTAGGCTGCTATTGAAAAGCCAACAGCATAACTTCAACTAGGTGCTTTGAGATTTCTTAATGGGCTGTCAAGGGCAAGACACCAGGTCTGTGCTATACTAGCTCTTTCCTGTACATTAAAACAACAGGGGCCAAATGATCATATACAGAAGTATGAATTACTTGATGCTTTCTCTGTTCCATATGGTCAGCCATGTCTTTGGCAATTAATCATGTACAGAATCAGTTGAGTGCTCTCTGAAGCACTGAAGTCAACATATAGTTGTACCTGTGCCAGTGGGGGCAGTGGGGGTTGTGAGCGTAAAATAGCAGGATGAAGAGCTGCTGGCGCCGGAGCCAGAGCAGCTGGCTTCTATAAACAACACTTTTTTTCTTCTCTACATTTTTTTTTTTTTTTTTTTTTTTAGTTTCTTTGACAAACATGAGCCATTTTTCAATATCATCCAAAACATGAGGGTTGCTGAGTGAAACTCTGATATCTGGCATAGTGGATTAATAAACAAAAAGCAGAGAATTGGGTTTAATGTGCCCAAATTACTGGGTGATAACTTAAAACATACTGGCTGCTTCCATCTTATCAATGAAAATAGGTGCATTTGCTCATATTTTAAGTAAAGATTTTGAAAGTAAAGAAGAAGTGAGCAGTGGTTTGTAAGCAATTACTAGCTTTTTTTATCGCACAAGTTATGATATGTTAAATTAACATGGCTTAATAGATTGCACGTTCTTTTTTTTTTCTGTCTGAAAGAGAGTGTTCTTGTTCTGCAGAATTCCATCCGGACTTTTTGCACTAAAAGTAAAATAAAGTAACAAAAATAACAAGACACTGTATGACATTTAAAATTTTAGCCCTGCTTACTGTTTTTACACTTTATATTTTTCCTTTCTGTATTAGTTATTGATTATTCAGAGACGACTGCTGCATTAAAGTAGAAGTGGTTAGTAAAGATTCAGAAGCTTATCCTATTTAAACTGGTGGTGAGTAGATTAAATCTTAACTCACAGTGAGAAATCTGATTTGTTGACCCAATAAAGTGGGACCAAGAGACAAACTGTCCCAAGTGCCGCTTTAGTTCAGACTGGAGGCTAATTTGTCTGACAGAATACGAGGCTTCATGTCTCCAGCTATACAGTGTTTCTAACCTTAAGTCTGGCTCCTTGAGAGGTCTGTATTAAAGGAAGGAAAATCTAGTTTTTGAAGACTAAAAATTTACCAGTGTGGGGTTTGGAGTGTTCTGAAGTTGATTTTTTTTTTTTTTTTTTTTTTTGGCTTGTTTGAAAGCATGTTGTGGTATTCACCCAGGATACATGCAGTTAAGCAGGATAGTGACCTATAGATATTGAAACATAGTTTATTCTGCTGTATATCTAAGAAAAAACAAAATACTGTTGTAATCTTGTTACGATACATAGGTTTGTTTTGTTAAGACTCATGAAATGTATCTTGTGTGTGTATCCTGGGTGTATGGTAAGACTTGATTATAACTGAGTTTCTAGTCAGTTTTGTGTTGCTTGATGTATTTCGTCAGGGGGAATGAGAGAAATATGATACTGGTCTCTTCAAAACTTATCTTAGTACCTTTCTTACAAAAGGGAAGATGCTCTTGTAGCTGTTGCCTGGTACGTCAGTAAAGCACTAGATTTAATTCTGATCCTAGACCGGGACAAAGGTGAAGGGTATAATTTCCTAAATACTGTTTTTAACACGTAAGGCTGGATTGTCAACTGCTCTCTCTATATTCTTGTGTGTGTGTGTGTGTATGTATATACGCGTATATAACTTTGGGCTTTTTTGAGAGGTGGGTTGTGTGTTTGTTTTTAAGATTACGCCACTTGCGACTTACAAGAAAATGCCCTTAATGCATTAGCAGATAGGTAAGGAGAATTGGGGAAGATTTGCTGATAATATTAACAGTATTACATTGAAGAGGCTTGCTGGCCATTGAGGCAAGAAGTTGCTTCCCTTAAGTGATAAGCAGTTTGCGTAATCTCGTTGCTTAGGTTGTCCAGGATATGTTTTTGCCAGCTCAGGAAGCAGAAGAAAGAAAGTTTCAGCAATTTGTAAACATTACACCCTCAAGAATCTCTGTGAACACAAGGATGAGATAAGACAGGCTGTAGAGCTGGTTACACTGTTTATTTGTTCTACTGTGCTGCGGTCCCAAGTGTGCTGAAAAACACTGGGTCGGTGTTGAGTCCGGTTCAGAATCTGAAAGCTTCACTCAGCACTGGGCAAAGGGGGCCTCTGCAGACAATTATCTGTCATTAGAAAACATTAAAAGAATTGAGACACAAGATCAGATTTTCTTTGATGGGATGGGCAGCTATCGTGGTGTTCAAAAGAGGTCATTCCTGCCCTTTAGAGCAGGGGTGGTATTGGCTGGGTTTCTGATGGATTTTTATCAGTGTTGATGTGAGGAAATGGCTTTCCCAGCTGATAACATCTTTGACCGAGTTTCTTGAACTCTTGACCTTTATCATCCAAGGTATATATTGAATCCTCTTGTTAAAAATAAAACCCAAAACAAGTTACGTGGAAAATAAAACTTTGGAAGAAACATTTTTTATAATATTATTTTACCCAGAATGCTGCTTTATTTGTTACAATTTAGGATTTTCGTTGAGATGAGAATAATAGCAATTTATTAAAAAATGCCTCTATAAAAGCTACATATCAAGCCCTGCACTCGCATTCTGGGTAACCTTACTGCCCTCAGCACTCTTAGAAAACAAGTAAATCAGTTAAATTGCTCTGTGGTGTTGTTGTATGTTGCTTAATAGTACATCACAACATAGGTGTTAACAGAAGGCTGGAGCAATATAATTGTTTTCTCAGTAAAAGATAAATTATGTTCGGTTTCCAGAATTATGATGTTTCTGTAGATGGAGGGGGCATTAGGTAGTAGAACTCTATACCAAAGTTGCAATTTGGCCAAGCCATCAGAATTTGTACAGAAGTGTTATGTGACTGTGAATACTTGGAGAAATGGTCACCCATCTTCTCTGATTGGTAATACTCTAATCACATCATAATTTCGTTAGATTTTAACTGAAAACTCTTTAGGAACTATCAGTTCTCCATGCTCTGCACTTTGGGAATCACTTATTTAGGCGATCTTGATGTTTGTGGCCTGCAAGTAGCTATACTTTTAGCTTTGTGAGGCAGAACATCATTGAATTTGGGGCTTTTCAGCATACTTGGAGAAAAGCAGACTTCTACACCATCAGCAGTGGATTTCCGTGTCCCATCCAAGGATTCTGAAAGGGAAATCTTGGTGTGCTGTAACCTAGCAGTATGGCTAAAGTCTGTTCATCTTATATAGATAAACTTTAGTTATAGTGCTGTGTCAAGTATTGCATGTGGTAAATATGAAAGTTAAGGCCTTAATAGGTATGTTTATTCTGAATCATAGAATAGTTAGGGTTGGAAAGGACCTTAAGATCATCTAGTTCCAAACCCCCTGCCATGGGCAGGGACACCTCCCACTAAACCATGCCACCCAAGGCTCTGTCCAACCCAGCCTTGAACTCCACTAGCAATGGAGCATTCAGAACTTCCCTGGGCAACCCATTCCAGTGCCTCACCAATGACAAGGAGTACATTAATTTACGTCAATTAAATAAAGTGCATCTCTTCATCTCATGTGAGCATGTTCTTATTTGCTGAAGTCCTCTATCAAATCCTGCTTTAAACTGTGCAGCTGCTAGAAGTGAGTGCTGGAAGTGAGGGTGGAATCAGGATTGTTGAAGTTGGCAGATATTAGAGCTTGTGGAAAAGATGATGTAGGTCAGCGCAAGGGAAATCCATGTCAGGGAATCCTTATCTGAAAATGCTCTCTGGCTTTTTGTTTGCTTTGTAATGTCAAAGCAGGGTCAAGAATGTGATCTGTAAAGACAGAGTTTTGAACATTTTGGGTTTTTTACAATAAAATGTTCTTTTTGATGTGTAAGTCACACATATTGGTAGGCCAACTGATAGAGCTGGGAGTCAGGGAAGAAAATACATTTTTGCTCTTTATCATCTGTTGCTGGTGTAATAATATCATTTTCTGTCTCTATAACCCCTGTTATGCTTGTCTCTTGGAACTGCCATGGCAGGGGCAATGTTACCACTACTTTACATAGTTTAAGAAGTGTATAATCTGTGTAATACTGTTTCTTACGGGGCAAAAAACACCCAGCCAGCAGGCCAAGGATAGATCTTCCTGTTTTCACAAACTGAAGATAATAACAATCCTTTATCTGACAGAATTCCCTGAAGAGTCTTAGTGGGTGTATGTTTGGGCAGGGTAGAATGTGATGTGGATGTGATGTTGAGGAGAAGGCAATAAGCCATGTCTTTGTTATGTTGTTCTCACTGGAGAGGCCATGCTGGGAGCAGGAATTGCAGCTTTTGGCGATGTCTGAGTTGTGTTTTTAAACTCACTTCTACGACTGCTCAGGTTGTAAACATATGTTTTTTCCTCCTTTTCTGTGAAGAAAAAAAAAAAAAAGATATGTGGAAGCATTCTGTCCGTTTGGTCATCCTTCTCAAAAGCCTTTAGACACTTTGATATGTTTGCAGATCATGAGACTGAAGGTGAGAATAGCAACAATAATTGTGTATCAGTGGCTGGTTGAGGCTAGAAAGGCAAATATAGTGTCTTCACTGAAGGAAAGCACTGCAGCAGTGACACTAGATCTCTGTTGTGGATGGGCTGCTGCACATCAAATCAGCACATGTGTACTGGTTGACATATACGTTAGTAATCAACATGTGCCATTTCTTTCCCAAGCTGGTAGATGTGGGGAAGCGTAGGGGAAGAACTGGTGAGCGAATTGCTAGTTACAGGCAAAGATGGAGTGAGGGAGTTGGAGTTAGCTTGCTGCGTGGATGAAGGATGACAAGATCTGCAGTTTCGTTACATCAGTGTTAACTGTTAACACAACATTTGGGAAGGCCAGGCAGGGATTGCATCATCCTACTCCGCAGATGATTTATCCATTCCATGTGTGTATATATGCATTTTAGTGATTTATAATTTATTCTATGAATGAAAAAAACAGGTTAAGTCTTAATACTTGTTTACTTGAAATATTTAGTGATAAAGAGAACATGGGGAAATCCTCAGAAATTCCTTTCAGAAGACACAGTACAAACAGGTATTGTCTTTAGAAGGATTAAATGGGAGGGGGCAAGTACCCAAATGAATGCTCTATTCAGGGAAACATTTCTTGATATAATTTGATACAAGAAAGTGTTTAGAAAAGAAAATAATAATGTCTCAAGAAAATGAGTGCAAAAATGCGCTGTGTCTTGTTGTGTTACTTAAGGCGATGAGATTTTAAGGTTTACCTTATGTGCCATGTATATTGATTAAATACCAAATATATGGCGGCCATTTCTAACCATCATTTACTGTATTGATCTGTCAGCAGTGGAATGGTAATTAAAAAAAGCTATTGATTTACTGACCTAATTTGCTTATGGGCTTTTTATTAATTTTACACATTGTTTCCTATTTCTAGGTTATGATTTTTATGTGTTTTTTTCCCTTTAAGACAAGCCTGGTCCTCTCTGAATTTCGAAAAGAGGAACGAATTGAGGAACAAAGGACTAAAACAATCAGGTGCTTCTTGCTAGTTCTTACAGAGCGACAAAGGCTGCGTAAGGAATGGACAGCAAGGTGAGAAATCTTTGAAAAATAGTAAGATAATTAAAATTGAAAACAAGTTCATAAAACCCACTCTTATAAATCCCCTTTATAAGAGTGGGGGCAAGTTGGTATTTAAAAGAAAAATGTAAATTTTTACTGGTCAGATAATATTTTTACTTGAATGGAATAGTCAATGTTTTTGCTTCAGATTTCAGAGTTACTTGATAGGGTAGAATGTTCCCTTACTGTGCTTATAGAGTGCAGTCTACTGATAATAGCTTGATACTGATATTGGAGGATTGGTATCACCTTGAAGATTTCCTCGCGTTGCTTACAGCATGGGCAGCACTCTGTCCTGGCATGCCGTGCTCATAGCTACCCTTCTCATCTGCTTTCTTCACAATCCTCACATTTTCTGGTCCTGTCCAAACAGTGTTAACTGGGTAGTGTTGGGCAAGATTAGCATAAATTGCTGGAGTTTGTATCATGTAACTGTTTTATTATACTGGAGCTCTTAAATTGAACTCATGGCCATGGTAAATCAGATGGTGTTGTCAACAATTTGAAAAAGTTTGTTACTGGAATGTAGTCAGATGAATGCATTTCAGAAACTACGGATACATCATACTTGTAATTCATTCAGAAGTACATGAATTAAAAAAAGAGAATTTCCACCATGTACCACTTTGTGTCCTTCTTTTTATCTGCTAAATGAGTAGATGTCACCTTTTTTCACATCTGTTTCTAAAAGCTATAGATTTATAATCATTAAATAATCTTCTATTTTTTCTTATTTGTGATGCATAAAATTTGGAGTAGTCTGAAATATTTCTACCAAATGTACAATTTTCCTTGAAAATGAGATGACCTGTGCTTACAATTCAACACAGTTTTTGGTCAAAAGTATCTTTAATAGGTTTTGTTAATCAAAATTAGTAGTTCATTGGCATGATATTTTTTTACCTGTACTAAAGGTTCCAGTTAAGGGAATTCTTCTGTGTTTTGTTAGTGTATAATACTGGAAAGTTCCTGAAAGTTCTGCAAGATTGAGTTTGAAAAGTTAATTGTCGATATAGGATCTGACAGTTGAGTGGATTTGCTGTTCCCAATAATTACAGTGAGTGGACTTGAAACAGTTTAGAAGCTTTAGATTAAAAATTAAGCATTATTACATAGTAGCAATTATTATGCAAATTAGAGGCTGTGTTTTATAAGTTTGCATTCTTGTGAGTATGGAATCTTTTTTGCATACTAATCAGTTAAGATCTCAGAATAGAAAAGAATTTAATAAGGTGGGTCTACAATATTGTTCATATTATCAAGTGGCTTTTGTTTGTTCCTTTCTGAGGAGTTTAAGAGATTTTTGTGGTGTATTTTTGCCTTCTATCGTCATGCCTACTAAATAATGCAAATGGTTCGGCTACACTGGAAACAGAGAAAATCATGTGAGGCTTTCTGTGGGCCACATGCGTCTTTGTTGTGAACATGAATAGAAGCTTCCTAGAGATAAGAAAAGACTAAGCAATTCTAATGAGTGGAATATCCTTTTAGTGTTTGTTAAGTTTGACAATAATTTCCCAATATACAAAGTCATCAAGAATTGTGGCAATGGGGACTTATTTAAAAGCAATGAGTGTTACGGTGCTTCTGGTCTCTGCTTGCTTCTCACAATGTAATCAGAGGCTGGCATTGTAGACATAGTCTAGTCTTTGACAGAGAAATGCTGAAGTTCTTGTGTTGGGGGTGGGGAGAAGCACAAGCAGATGAAGTGCAGGCCTTCTTAAAACTAAACACCTGAAATAAAATTTCAAGAGCATTTTGCCTTGAAAGTTCTGAAAGAAAGTGTCCTTTGAGTATTAAATATCCATAATCTTTTTCTTTCCATTTGATGTTTCCCATTCCAGTGACCTATCTGAGAATCTCATCCATATGATGTGCATAAACAGACTGTTACCATACACCTCACTTTACTTCTTCAAAGCTTCAGCTAGATGTCTGGAATGAAGCACTGACTGTGGTAGCCATCGGGCATACGGTGGTGAAAGTTATAAAACGTCCGCTGTGGTACTAGCAGGGCTGCCTATGTTTTAGAGATCAGTCTATTGTGTACTTTGGAATTACATGAGAAAAATGTGCTTGGACAGGAAATAATTAGCACTTGTCAAAGGGCAGGCAATAGGTTACAGTATTTTACTTTCAATGGGCTATCAGGGGATCAGCTAGATTAGATAATAGAATTTTTTTCCTCAGGAAGTTAAATACAGATGACTCTAATTACCTTACATTGTGCATTAGAGAGCACATTATGAACAGCACAACTTCAAGAAATTTAGGTCAATGAAGGGCGGGCAGCTGGCAAAAACTTTACAGTGCTCTGTGTTTGCAAAGTTATGTAAGCGTTCTGTTTCTCCATGGGTTTTATTTGTTTCATTGACACCTTACATGGCAAAAAAAAAAAGTGTGCTGGGAACTGTTACAAAATGAATGATTCAACTTTTAGAAAGTTACCCTTTCTCGGAGAAAGGCATATGACCTGTTTTGGTGTTTATCTACTTGGCTATAGTATGTCCTTGCATTATTTGCTTTAAGCTGTACCACTGTCTCTGCATATTAATAAACTGAAATTGCTCTTTCAGTTTTTATTTCAGCTCTGTTGTCCAAAATACATGAAATTGCACTTAGTGTTATGGCTCAAAATTTCATATGCTTTTGACTAAATGGTGTCATCAGTATTTTAAGTATCTGAGCAGCTCTTGTATGGGTTCAAGTTGTTCTTTTGTTCAGGGGTAGTGATCCAAAATACTATTCAGGTAGGACTCAGTGAATGTCCTCTAAGTGTTAACAGAAATGGTCCAGAGTCTCTGAAGCCCCAGATTTGTTTATACTGCATGATAGTGCCTGATGGACAGGTTATTATAGCTGTTAAAGAGCTGCTCTAGCCCTTTGAACTGACCCCTTCTTGACCTCTACTTATAGAAGGTCACTGTTCATCTTATAAAGTAAGGGGAACCTTAGATTCTACTGTAGCAAATAGGGGGTAAAGGGAACAGCTGTGAATTTTGGATGAACCATGCAAGCCTGTATAGACTTTTTAGGGTCACTATATGATAATGAAAATTGTTACCAAATTATATGGAAATTTAACAGCAATAGTGGGAAACAGAGGGTGGGGTCTGATGCATTGGATTTGATAAATGAAGTGTGAAGTTGCCCATCTGGCTCTAGACAGCCCCCTTTTCTCTACAAAAGGGAAACATTTAAAAATAACCATGGTACATCTAGAATCAATGACCCATACAGAGAGCTGGAATAGCTCAAGATTTAATGGTGGCTGTGGAAGAAATTATCATTTGAAAAGTGAAACAAAGGATGAAAAAGTACAGTTCAATATCTGCACCTTAGTTTTCAAAAAGGCCTTAATATTTTTATCCCATTGATGATACTATTGACATTTTTTATTTTACTTTGTAACTGGAACCAGAAAAAATGTTGTATCTGATACAAGAAAAAGGGAGAGTTTGGCCAAAGAGTACTTGAATTTCAAGAGGGAATTTTGCACTTTTCCTGATCAGTAAATGCACAGGAGAACTGGACTATTGTTCAGTTTCTCCTTATAGAACTTGTATCATGTTATAGTTATATTGTATTTAATATTTGCATGGTGTACTGCACTTAATTGCTAATAGTTTCTTGCTGTGTTTTTCGTATAAATACATTTACTACCAAACTAATTTGTCCTCAATAAATCAACAACAGATTAATATAAAAGTATGAAGATAGGATGAGAAAGTTGGGGCTGGTCAGCCTGGAAAAGAGAAGGCTGTGTGAAGACCTCATAGCAGCCTTCCAATATCTGAAGGGGGCCTATAGGGATGCTGGGGAGGGACTCTTCATGAGGGACTGTAGTGAGAGACAAGGGGTAACGGGTTCAAACTTAAACAGGGGAAGTTTAGATTGGATATGAGTAAGAAATTCTTTACTGTGAGGGTGGTGAGGCACTGGAATGGGTTGCCCAGGAAAGTTGTGAATGCTTCATCACTGGTGGTGTTCAAGGCCAGGTTGGACATAGCCTTGGATGGCATGGTTTAGTGGGAGTTGTCCCTGGCCATGGCAGGGCGTTTGGAACTAGATGATCTTGAGGTCCTTTCCAACCCTAACTATTCTATGATTCTATGATTCTATAATGTTTAACTGCATTGAAATGGTTAACTGCAAGGAAAAAATTGGTTAGTCAAATTATTATTAAAATAAGTCTCTTTTCATGCATAAATCTCATTCTTCCAAAACTGCTATATTATGACACAGTCTCTGATGTCCATTTCACTATTTCCCTGAATGAAATTGCACCGTATCTCTCAGAGGAAATTCAGACATGTAGTGAAAAATGTAAAGTGTTGGGGATAGAATCATAGAATCTTAGAATAGTTAGGGTTGGAAAGGACCTTAAGATCATCTAGTTCCAACCCCCCTGCCATGGGCTGGGACACCTCACGGCAAACAATGTCACCTAAGGCTCTGTCCAACCTGTCCTTGAAAAGATAGGCATAATAAATAGGAAAGTTTGATAGGAAAGATTAAATTATTTATGATTGTTTTATTTTCATAGTTGTGCTACTTAAGGTTTCTCTAAATCATCATGTAATGACAAATTGACATAGTGAAAAGGGAAAAAGCATTCAATAAATAATTTGGACCAAAGTAAACACAAAATTCATCTGGTTCATGAGATAAACAGCAGAAAAGTGTTAATTGATTATATTTTTTAACAATCAATAGTGTAAGACCTTGCTTCATTGAAAGAACACAATGAAAAAAATATTTTTTGTGAGGTCATCCCACAACCCATAATTTTTTGTAAATCAGGTAACTGTGTATTTTTAGAATTGTTATATTTTTCCATCTTTGCACACTTCAGGAATAAACCTCTTACTCATGACAAATCATAAAAGTTTCAGGTTTCAAGTCAAACTTGAGCTGTAATTCCTTAACATTCTTTGTGTTTGTCAAACCCCTTCTTAGACCTCACAGTTTTTTGATGGAGCAATGTAAAGGTGTGCATTTTTTTTTTCTAGCTACAGTGAATGTTTGTTTTACTACGGAGATGGACTTATTGTTCAGCAGTGAAATCTGGATTATTATGTGGATATTTATGTAGGAGTTGAAATTATAAGTACATAATGTGACAATTGAGTCCTAATCTCTGTTTTATACTGTGAATGCTGTTCAGTTTTATAGTAAGAACAACAAATAATATGACAGTGAAATCCTGAAATAGTATGCATGTTAAATGAGATACACACAACTGTTGGGGTTAGTTTATGTAACACTGGAATGACAGAGTTTTTTTCATGTTGAGGATTCCAGTGTCCATGTTTCTGAAGTTATTAAGAATCTCAGTACACACAGCTGCGACATCTCCAATGGGCTTTCTCTAACAGTTGTCCTCTGTGGACAATATGTATGTCAGCTGGATTAGGTACGCAATATGTTAGCAACAGGCATAGACAAAAATTTTGATTTATCATTTTGGAACTCATAGCAGAACGAAAAAGTTATATTCATATTCTTTTATATCCTATTTTGTATGTGTGCGTGCATATGCTCTTTAAAAGAAGAAAATTAAACTGTTCACCACCCAGTAGGTAACCTAAACCAGTGTTTCAGAAAGGAAATGTACAGTGTGACTTAGATGTCAGTGCTGAGTACTGTATGTTAATAAGGAAGACATTTTGAGGGAGACGGAAAACAAACCTTGCAGCTTTCAAATGAATGGAGAAAACACTGTGACTTCAATGAAGTTGTCAGGTCTCCTGCTGTAGTTATGCTTAGACATCAGCTGCCTTGGTTGACCTTTGACTTTTCTCCAGTTGCTTATTACCAGGCTTCTTTTGCTTCCCCTGACCCTTCCTGTTTTCCGCCTCTGTCTTTCACCTGTGCTTCTTGTCTGGAGGAGTCTTTGAAGCAGCCAGGCTTGGGATCAGTAGGTACAAGTACTTTGTGGAACAGTGGAAATACTGCTTGATTAAATGCTGCTGTTTAACCACCACTATTCTTTCCTTTGAAACTTTCTTGACCCATTAGCCTTGAAAAGACTTTATAAGCTGTGACTGCTTACAGAAAATGCTGCTTCTTACCTTGTGATGTCACTATACACACAGCAAATATGGTGCAAAATACGTGATTTGGTGTAGGAACTTAAGTAGTATTTATAGAGCAGTCTAGTCAAAGTTGCAAAACATCATCTCTGTGTGAGGCTTCTGTGTGTGTCAGACTCTTCATTAAGACACTTCATAGGGATTGTTTAAGGGTTTCCTTTATCGTTTTAGTTTAGTTGTAATGCTCCATTTCTGAAAACCATAAAGGGATGTGTCATCCCATACCTGAATAACTACTGAATCAAAGTTCTTTGGCACTTCCCTTTTTTGATTTCATGCTTTTCTTCTTGTTATGTCAGATGGATTTTTCAGATGATGATTCAATGACGGTTGAAATCTGACAACTGACACAAATTTAGTCCTTGTTTATAGTGCAATTAAAGTTTCCAAAACAAAAAGTGATGAAGAATTTTCCTGCTCTATCAGCATGTATTTGATGTTTTGTTTTGGATGGGATTTTTTTTTACTTATTTCACCTGGACGTGCTTCTAAAGTCAGCATGGGTGACATTTCCTTATTTATGTAAGCTTTCATGATCTCAGTACAAGAAATATAGTTAGTGTTGTTTTTCCAGTGCTTTGACAATGATTTTCTCACCACCACTGGGAGATCTGAATGCTGGAAATGGAGATCATTTCATTTCCAGGCTGCAGGATACTGGAGATGGAATAGATCACGGAGGTAACAAATCTATAATCTGTGTAGACATAGTGTTAGCCACATCTTCAGACAGCTGAACCACAAAGTAGCATTGACATCAGCTGTCATCATCCCTGTAAGAGAGAATGGTGTCTGCCAGAGGCAGGGGAAAAGGAGAAACGCCTGGAGAATTCAGTGTGGTGCACAGTGCTCTGCAGCTGCCTACATTAGCTAAAGACCTGGTGTTATAAACTAGGGATAAAGTAACTGGTCCAGAGAGTGAAAAATTATCATAGATTCATTTTGTTCTATCCACTGAGGTTTCTTTGTTCTGCAGTACCAATCTGTACTTTCCTTGGCCTTCAGCAGAATGTGCTAATGTCACAGTATGTAACATGTCCATAAAACCACTCACAAACTTAGTATGCATTAAAACTGTCTAAAACTAGATAGACATTCAAAATTTAACAACTCTAAAGATAGAATTCTCTATTCTGTGAAATAGTAGAAGCCTTATCCAAACAGGACTTTAATGTTGTTAGTAGCCTTATTGTCACAGCTTTGTCTGTCACAAAGCTGAATTGAATAAATTTTATTTGGAGGATCCATGTTAAATAGTCTGTGTACATTACCAATACAGGAAAAGTAGAGGGTAACATAAAGGGTTTACTTAGCCAAGTGGCGTGCTTATCATGTCATGGCATGAGTGAGCAGATGCTTACATAAGTTCATGACTGAAGACTTAGATGCTGTCAGCCTTATGTTATTAAAGTTTTTTCCACATATATAGAACTTGATGGCTCCAGGGATTGGTGATGAAATACAAAGCCTTTTGTTCTCAGGTCAGCAGTTCAAATATGGTTCAGGTAGATAGTGCCAAAGATTGTTCCCAGTGGGTATCTGTGTTTGATGGCCTATGTGAAATGCATTGGTTCTTAAGCCCTAGTAGGCAGGTGTATATCTCGCATAAAGCAACTGTTACAGCTGACACTAATTGGTGCCCTTGCTGGCATTTTTCTGAGCTGCCAAAAATTAAATGGATATAGAAACTGAGTAAGATGCTGTCAGTGCTCTAAGCAGTCTAGACCATGGTTGTAAGGTAGTGATAAGCCAATGAATATCATGGCTGACTGTGGGCAAAAAGAGGGTGTGAATCTGTTACTTTGCTCTACAGTTTGCTTTCACTGAAAGTTACTGTAATGTACACAGATAATCATATGAGCCATAGCAAATTGTTGGACAATGTTAACAGCATTGGACAAGAGGGAAGTGCAATTCACTGGGAGGTGAAAGAATGAGTTGGAGATGCATCAACTAATCAGAGAAACTAAGACGAACTAGAGAACAGAATTGGATTTCCTTTTTTTGTTTGTTTTCTAATGGATTTTTATGGATTTTACTTTATTATTAATTTACTTTGCTTATTTTCACTACTAAACAGTAGTGGGCATTTTAACAGTTTAATTTGGCTATATTGCTTGTACTGTTTCTTTTGTGTAAATTTTTAAATCCTAATGTATAATTGCTGTGCAATTATTAAATTATTAACTATGATGTTTAAAATAACTAAAAAAGGAAGCATTTCTTATGCTGAAGGTGTTCTGTGAAGTCAGAGAATGTTATATAGCACACTTTTTTTGTATTTTGTCTTATTTTGTTAAGTGACGGCAGCCCCAAATAGAACAGCACTTAAAGCATATATAATAGTGGCAGAAGAAAATCCTACTGTAACTCACTTGAGTAGCTTAGCCAACTGAGAACAGTTCTAGGTATGCAACACCCCAACTGAATGGTAATTCACAATACTCATATTTCCATATTGCTGTATTCTAGAAATTATCTTGCCTGGGTTGGTGGTGGAGCAGCTACAACTCATGGGTAAGAAGGCTGTTAAAGTAGCGTCAGTGGATATGGATGATATAATTAGAAACTGAGATAAATAATGGAAGAGACGGCTGCGTGGAGACCTCATAGCAGCCTTCCAATACCTGAAGGGGGCCTATAGGGATGCTGGGGAGGGACTCATCATTAGGGACTGTGGTGAGAGGACAAGGGGTAATGGGTTTAAACTTAAACAGGGGAGGTTTAGATTGGATCTGAGGAAGAAATTCTTTACTGTGAGGGTGGTGGGGCCCTGGAATGGGTTGCCCAGGGAAGTTGTGAATGCTTCATCCCTGGCGGCGTTCAAGGTGGGGTTGGACATAGCCTTGGATGGCATGGTTTAGTGTGAGGTGTCCCTGCCCATGGCAGGGGGGTTGGAACTCGATGATCTTGAGGTCCTTTCCAACCCTTACTATTCTATGATTCTATGATTCTATGATCTTGAGATATACCAAAAAGACTGAGAAACAGGCTTTCAAAATGCTGGCTTTATGGAGGAAGCTAAGAAAAGGCTACTGAGTAATGAAGTAAAAGCAGTAGTACTAGGAGAAAACAGTATTCTGTTGGAAAAAGAAAGTTCTGAGAATTTTAAGAGCTACTAATAAGAGAGTGTTCCACTCTCTCTACAAGGGTAAGCTGAATGGATCCATTAGTTATGCCTGTGGATGCGCTGGAGTTAGATTTAGCTCCAAATTATGCTGGAAGTAATTTTTTGTGCAGATTTAGAAAATAGTCTTAATTTTTTTGTTGGGTTTTTTTTTTAGGCAAGTCAACATTTTCTCATTTTTATTTTCTCATATTTAGTAAACTCAACATTTGGTCTTTCTGAGTTCTGAAAAATATTCTCATCAGACTTATTATTGACCACCCAGTAAAGATGGATTTGAACAAGTGCACAGGAGATGTAAGTGATCAGTGTGTCCATTTCAGTGTAGGTGACTTGCTAGCTACACAGCATGGTTATTGTAAGGCATAATTTACTACATATAAGGTCTGCTTATTTTATAATAGGCTGTCCTAAAAGCATTTTAGGTATTTGCCCTTCTTTTTATATTTGGAGATACGGATAATCCCAAAATCCAGATGTGTGTCTTGGGCATTGAGGGGAAGGTTGTAGGAGGAGAAAGGAGTGGAGGAAAGGGTTTAGAGAGGTAAGAGGGTACAGTGTTGGAGGATTTAAACTGTTTTGTTTGCCTGTAGGTGACACTGTTGCACCATTTATCTGTACATTTTCACATATCTTGTCCAGGGACAAAAAAAAAAAAGATAAAAAATTAATTAAAAAAATTTGATATTCAAATAAATACATTGCACAAATGATTGCTTAAACCTAGGCTAGAGAGTAGAGTCTTAGATGCAGGTAGATGAATTACCTGTTCTCTTTCCCAAAGATGGCAGCAGTTTATAATATTATTTTCTGACTAACTAGCTTGCTAGCATCACGTCTTCAGTTCAGTATTCCCTTGATAGGCAAGATGCTAAAAGGATTGCTCTGCATGTTTCTAAGGACTAATGTAATAAACCAAGATGATAATACTCTGATGAAGAAAAAAAAAATCTTAATTTGCTGCTAAGTTATGGCAATATAAAGTTAAAATGTTTTTCTTTGTTCAAGTCATTTAAATTAATAATGTGCGCCATTAAGTGAAATCTTGCAGAGGATTTTTTTCTTCTTTGCCATTAAGTATGCTGGCTACAGAGAAAATGAAATATTCTATGAAGCTTGAGCAATCACCTATCTCTAAACTACAGTGTGCCTGCTGCCAGATGTTCAGGTGCTGGTGCTGCTGCTTTGACACGTATATCTCTTCCAGGCAAAAAAAACCAATATATACATCAGTCCAGGTGCGAGGTGGTGTTGCCAGCAAACCTGCCTCCTCCTAGCTGTGACACTCATCCACTCCCTGTCAGAATGTGTATGTTAGAAGGGGATTGTAATTAACCCCTGGAACGCATAGATTTCACTAAAGTGATGTGCACAGTAATGATATTGTTAGCTTCCTTAATTTCCAGTTTCACCATCAATTATGCCATGTGTTTCATCCAGTTGGTGCTACCCTCCCAGTGTTAATTATAACCTACAAGACTGTTACAGTTAATTTTATGGCAAGCATATTGTCTCTTCAAGGCTCCATAGCAGCTCATAAATTATCTTGAAGGTAAAATGTAACTTGGGGAACTAGTTATGAAAATTCCATCCATCTCGCTTAGGAGGTGCAGCTGCTACTGTCAGCTGCCTCACTGCTGCATTGTGAAGGAATTATGGTGGGTCAGGTTTAAGAGCCTAGGCCCGGTCTGTCACTGAGGAAGAAGGCTGTCCTGGCCCTGTCAGAAAAGTGCCTTCTGCCAATCCCTTGTGGTTTTGCTTTGCAGGCAGTAAAAGGCAGGCAGTGCAGGTGGATAGTCCCCAAGCTGTCTCTATTCATTACTTTACAGAAACTTGTTTTAGGTAGGCAGGTACGGAGACCTTTTCACTGTTGTCATAATGTAAGGCATCATCTGCAAAGTGCAAGATAGATAACTCTGTAAATGACTCTCTGTTCTGTTGAGCTGGGGTGGTGGAGGGAAGATGATCAGTGCCCTAGGTGCACGTGAAATAGCTCGCTGCTTTGTAAAATGACTGTTGGTTTAATTGTAGCAATAGCGTGGTTTGGAAGAGCACATCTGTTCACTTTTATTTTGCATACACAATAAGAGGATGTGCAATTTCACTGTGAAGTAATTTGTGTTGGAGTTACACATTAAATGAATTAGCATGGGTTTATAATGGAATTATTTATGACATCTGCGTGTGTCCTGTTTTTTCTGAAGGAACTGCAAATGCTCGTTTTCTTTTAAAAAGGGTGGTAAAAATAAAAAAATAAAGCAGCCCACTATTCGGACCAATGAGCTCAGCATTCAGTGCTATTTATATTTTTGTTGTACACATTATTACTATAATGGCTTATTCTGCTTTTTATAGTGATAATACAAGACTACCATAAAAATACAAGGCCTTATTCTGCCATCTCTCCCTGTGGTATTTCGTATTTCAGAGGTTTTAAATGCTGTCAAGGTTTGGGTATTCCTTTAAGAGTAAAACCTAAGTACAAATCTAATTTCCTGAGGAGCCTTTTTTCCTTCCACTATTTTACCTTTCGAAAGAACTTCTGTGTTTACAGTGTTGTTTCCTAACCTCATTTACAGCTGGGAAGGCATATGAGAAAGAAGACTGAAAGCTGATACTAAACGCATTTCCATAGGCAACTGCTGTGCAGATGTGAATGACTAAATGTTGTGAATTCAATTGAGGACAAAATGAACAAACACAATAATGAAAACCAGAAAGGATAATGCATCTAAATATACATTGTTCATTTGTTTTGTCAGTCGTCGTTCAGTTTTAATTATTCTTGATCATTCATTATACAGGGAAGAAAAATGTTTCTAACTACTGCTGACTTTGGAAATTGGACCTCTACTGTGTTTGCTAAGTGGGAGGAAGAAGGCTGATTAGGGAGTGCAAATTAGTACACTTTTAATGTATGTTCATTATTGCTTTTCCTTTGGAATTTACAGGAAAAGTGCCTTGTGATATCTTTTGGAGGTCCATTATTTTCCCAGAGTCAACAGGATGCTTTTCAGTGTACTCTCAGAAGAAACTCCTAAGTTTTAACTGCCTGGAATCTTGTGTTTCTGTTTATTGAGTTTATGTGGAGGGAAGCTCTGCATTAGGCACAGCCTTGGGCAATGTGAAGTGTAAAACCGGGATTGCCTCAAGAGTAGACCTAGAGGCGTTGCTTCTCGGAAGCAGGGTTCCTTCTTGGCTTCATCCTTGTCTTGTCGTTCACAGAAGATGTAGGGGGAAAATCATAATTGCTGCTAGCGTATATCAGCTAATGCAGGGTTACTTCACCTAGTCATCTACGTCATTATCTCTTACATTGTAGGATGTCAGTTACTGTAGAAAGATTGTCCATCAGTATTACAAAGCAATTCCTCCATTGTGGGGTACTTCCCAGTTGTGATTCTGCCTGATGACTGGGACATATCTGCAGTTGCTGTAGTATAGTTCTCAATAAATTGTCTATGAATTTGTGTAGGTAGAGAAGGTTGGGACAGGGAAGAAGTGTCAGAATTTTTGTGTCCCATGCTGGTTTCTAAAGGGATGAGTGCTAAGTATTCAAAAATGTAACATTAATTTTGCTTAAAATCATGTGAAAGTATCTGGGTTGTTTTAACCATCATCATCTTCTCTCAGATTTATTATATACCTTTGTTATATTGATGGGTTCAAGAGAGCTACTCTAGGTTTAAGTTAATGTTGCTGAGAAGAGGGAGAATCAGGACACAGGTCCTGATAAGTATTCTTCATGTTTTCTTGTTATGGAATCTCAGACTTTTATTGTGACACTGCTGAAGAAAGACATATCCAATTGGAAAAGTCTTTGTGGTTTGTAATTAGGCGCGTAAAATGGTCATTACCAAGTAGTTCTGTCTTAAATATAAGAAATCTCTTTGTGCAATTGAATGAGAAAACCTTTTTACAGAATAAAGTGCCTTTGTTTCTTGGCTGTTGGCCAACTTCAATAGGAAAAATGTTTTGGGAAAGCGATTGAACTTTGTAAGATTGTGAACGAGGTTTTTAGGAGGTTTTTAGGACGATGGATGAAAGTAGCTGTAAAATAATGGAGGACAGAATAACTGCAGAGTTGGATCCAGACCACTCAGTTTTCACAGGCAGATGCATTAAAAAAAGTGTTGCTGTTTCTTGCTTAACATGACTCAATATGTTCTTTTGAATAATCAACCCAAGAAGAAAATGAATTTTCAAAAAAGCCTCAGTATTAGTTAAAAAAAAAATAAAAAAAAATACCCAACTGAAACAGCCAAACCACATTTGGGAAAAGAGGGAGCTTTTCAGTGGCTTTAGAATCTCATTTATAACACACAGAATTTAATTTTTGTTGTAAAAGTGGTAATTTAAAAGAATACAAACTCAAATACAGTGTTTACCAATTAAGTGCACTGTCAACTGAATGCATTTCTAAGAATAAAAGTAATTTTGTAGCTCAAGTATGTGTAAATGTCTAAGGGATTTAAATCCATGGTAAGTTGTGCTGATCAGGGTTGAATTTTGGTGCTTCAAAATATAGGGAGAAAAAATAATTTTTAATATTTTTTTTTTGAGTTTTCTGCTTGTTGATGGTTAATTATAAGTTCCAGTAGCATGGGAAGATCCCTGTGCATATTGAATCCTGTGAAATCCATGGAGCGCCGAATGCAGTTGCTTATTCAGTTTGCCCATAAAAACTAGTTCTCAATACTGCTGTTTTATTATACTCTAATATAGTACGTTCTGATGTAAAATATTTTTTTTTTATTTCTCAGTATTCCAATGCCTGCTCTTTTGTTACTCTGAGATGGAAAATTACTGTTCCTAACTGCCATTTTAGGGCCTTTTGATCTAATTGCTCTCTATGTGTAAAATAGCCGTTTTCTAATTCACCTTGGGTGACACGTTTAAAACTTTCTGAGTAGAATTGCTAGACTACCAAAATACTATGCAAATTTAATTGTGTAATTAAAGTTACAGGATTAAGAAGCATGAGGATAATATGTATTTGGTTCCTGCCTCAGCAGCAACATTAAACAAGATAATTTCGAAAATGTATATGGTTACTTTGATGGAACGTATCTTGGAACAAAATAAAATAGCATCACTTACGTGTTTGAATTTTCATGTGTTTTGAAGCAAACTAAGTATATGTCTGAATAGTATAATATGAATTTAGATCCTCTTGTCATTAGTCCTTCAGTTTAACTGTGCAGACAGAAGAACTTTGAAAGGACATTCTTGGTTTGATGGATATGGATATTTAGGGATTTCTCTCTCTACAATATCCTTCTGTAAAAGGAAATCTTGGTCTCTCTTCAGCGTGTTTTAAAATAAACCAACCAAACCAAACAAACAAATCACCAAAACAAAACAAAAAAAAAAGCTTTGAACTTTATAAAGTATCTATATTTATGGAATACATAGCTTTTATTTTTTCTCACTAGAAACTATAAGTGCATTCATAGCATGCCAGCAGAGTTGCTGATCTTAAAAAGTGCTGACTGACCTTTTCTGCACACTCCTAAGTGCTATAGAAAATACTAATCCTTCACTTTTTACTAATTTTTATTTTTACCCTACAAAGGAAGCTGTAAGAAAACAACATCAGAAATGTCAGAAGAGAAAAGGTTTCATTTTTATGCTTGGATGTACAATTTTTTAAAATGTATCACTTATTATGAGGTGCAATTGATGATGAATACAGAAAAATAATTTTGTTTGCCTGCTCATTTTTTTGTTCAAAGCCTGACCTTTATTTAAGCATATTATTTTTCTGTGTCACATACACAAAAAAAAAACAAAAAAAAAAACAAAAAAAAAAACAAACGTCTACAAGATTTATTGGCATTTGTATGGAAAAAATGAAAGGATTTTCATGTTTTGTAAGAAACTTAATACACTTTCACAGATGGCCCAGCTCAGGTGTGATTTTAATTATGAGATAAAACAAAGCCCAACACAGTAGGAAGCAGTCTTAATAAACAGCCTGAAGCTTTTGTCTTTATGTGTCAAAAAGCCTTTTTATTGCGTGCTGAAAAATTTTTTTTACTAGCTGTTTCTAAAAATGCTTGAAAAAAATACCAGGGCTTCCAAAGTTCAAGTGAGTTATTTTGGTCAAGTGACAAATAAGAACTTTTTTTTTTTCCTTTTCTTTTTTCTTCCCAGTAAGTTTCCAGACTTCTGTTGGAAAACATTTAAAAAAATCATATAATAATTAAATCTGCAAGGACACTAGCACTTTATTTGTAAATCATTTTCTAATTAGATGGTTTGTTGGTGTATCACATTGGTTAGCAGTAACAAAACCTGAGAATTTAAGCCTAGGTTAAACTGTATCATCAGAAACTAATATTCATTTAACCTTGCTATGGTATTCAGCCTTCATTATTAAAACACAACTAGTATGGTCCTGTTGTTAAATATTACTGATATAATAATGTTGTACTGTCTTTCCCTTAGTGGGGAATTATGAGGACCTCATGTTAGGACCTCGGTGTCCTGACATAGTTAATTATCCATAGATAATGGTTTCAGCAGTAGCTGTTCTGAACATCACAACCTCACTGTTAAGGGCTTAATAAATATTTGCAGACTCAGGTGCAGAGCACCTACACACTTCTCTACAGAAGCAAACAGCTGTGGTTGCTTTCCTGCGCTATACATCACATACAGTGTCTCATTTGTTGTGGCAAAACTAATGGTGCAAACAGCAAGCTTTATGTCCTGCCTTCTACTGTGTTAATATGTTTGTTGCAGATACGCTAAATTATCCTTCACAAGTCATCTGTCTTTTCTAAAACAAAAATATCTTAGAAAGCTGAAACCTATGGGGTTCATTACTTGAATGCTGTGTATATTGATCAAATTATTTAAAACTTCATTTTAGAGTGTATAACCACCATCATCACTGATGCTGGAAGGTAGAAAACTATAACCAGATGGTTCCCAATTGAATTCGGTATAAGTGAGCTTACTTTATGGGACAGTTGTTTGTAATAATTACTTCAATTACAGGACAGTGAAAAGCATGGACATAATGAACTTTTACAAGTAATACAGGTTAGGGATTTTTATTTCTGTGTGGTTGAGTACATGTCAAGGGAGAAAGTAAAAATTCAGGTAGGTGACCATCACCTTAAATTGTGGCTTGGAATATTGGATGGTTCCTAAATAGCATCTATCTTTAATTTGTGTTGAATAATGGAGTGAATAATGGAATGAAAGGATGAAATGCTAAGTTTATGTATGTGGAAGTGGGATAACTTTTATGGTCTTTGACTAGTAGTCAGTAAGCCTCTGTCTAACCAGTCACCAAACTAGTACTCTTCAAAATGATACTCAGCAAATTATGTAGTATTCAGTAAAGAAAAATGAAAAAAAAAAATCAGTAAAAAAAAAATGTTATATTTTTGCACAGAGTTAAATACTTTCAACAAAGTCCTCAAGGGGAATTTTTTTATTTTTATTGTTTTTTCCCCAGAAATTTTCCTTTCTCTGCTTCCTCCTTGCCTTCCATGCATCCTTGGACCTTATCTTTTCCATTTTTGCATCTCTCTTCTAGTCATATATTCACCATGTGTTATGAGAAGGTAGAATAGAAATGGTAATCTATAATAAATTAATGATGTATTTCAAGCTCTTGATCATGTGCTGACTGTGGGAGCATTTAGAAGAATAGTATGTGGTCCATATTCTGTAGAATTCATAGTCCAGTTTAGGCAGGAGAATGATTCATGTGTCTCTTGTCCTCTGTGCCTCATCTGCTGTGATTCTCAGTTTATGTAATGCCAAATGCTCTACCAGTAGTTATCTTTTCTAGGATTTCTAGGAAATCGGTAATTGACGAGTAAGGGTGGCAATCATAGTTGCCTTGATGGGTGCCTGGACTTGCATGGGTGCTGTGAAGCGTTCATCCATAGCACTGATCAGCCTGGTCTCTGAGACACTTCTAACTTATTTCTGATTGTCAAATATACAAACATCTAGCAAATTTTATAGAGACTGTAGGAAACTTTGCTAATCAGTGTTAATATTACTGTGAGCATTATGTTTCAGCTGAAGTTAAGATTATGTTACTTATTCAGACACCAGTTAGGGCTTTGGTACAAACCTTGAGGAAGGAGCTTCCATTCTGATGTTCATCCTGTGCGCAATAGATTATGTCTTTCTACATGTTAATCCAATTCTGCTGATTGACTCAAAGTGAAACAAAAGCTGGCAATACTGGTCTGTTTTACTCTCACAGATGCCACATTCTCCTTCCATGCTGGATGTAAGTAGTGCTGACGGCTAACATGTCACCAACATGGCCTGGCTATCTGGCCAAGAAGTCATTAATGTCAGATAAAATACCCAAAGTAAACAAAGGAGGCTGGTTTTAAGTGGTGCTAGACTTGTCAGTTTTAAGTGTTATGTCTCACCGTCAAACAGAAGACACAATGGCAGTGCTTGCTTCCCCTAAATTTTAAATGGCACAAACCTCAAAGTTACTTGAAAAAACGCATTCATGATTCTAGGATTAAAATTCAGCATGAGATTAATTTAACTGCAATTATATACCTTTTTAATTGAGTGCACTTCAAAATTTGTTTGGTATCTAGTCTGTTAGTAACCTATGCCCCTTTGAGTCATTAACAAAATGTAACTCATCTGTTTTGTTGGAGGGGGGGGGTTAATCATCAATATAATCAAGGCAAGAAGCTTTTGGCTCACCAAAGTAAATGTTTTCTATCCTTTGTTGTCAGATCACACAATTCTCTCTACATCAGACTTAAATGAAACAGAAAACTGATATACTGAGCCACTGGAATTGCAGTCTTGTAATTTAGAAATATCCATTTTATCCCTTATAATTTCTTCACTAAGATTCTTCGGTCTGAATCTGATACAGATAGGAGCCAAGACAAACAGTAACCGTTTATGACTGTTCAGACCAGTTTGGATTTCACTAGAATGTAAAGCCAAAGAGTTCTTGGCTTTGTTTCATGTGTCCTACAAGTATGGAAAGTACATTTAAATTGCAGTGTTCACAGTAGCTGCGTGTTTCTGTAACATCTGCAAGCTTTTCTTTTCGACATTAAAGAGATGTGAAAATACTTGTGCATTAAACTCTATTAATTTACCAGCTGGAGAGCTTGGTGGAAGGTCCTTTAACTTACTAGAGACTGTGTACACAAAAAGCTACCTCCAGTCCTTCGTGCAGGAGCTAGAATACAATGATGCCATCCGTGTGCTTATGTAAAGGAAAGGGCAGGTGTGTGTCTGTTCTGTGTGGGGCATTGCCCTTTGAGTGCTGACATGTATGAAGAGTTTTGAGCCTTTAAAACATTTCTGAATGCACAGCTAGCTTGCTCTGGTTTTAAAGAGCAAGTGCTGCAGCAGATAGAATTTGCAGGGTGGAGCCATAAGATTGCTTTTGTAATTTTCATATTTACTTGTTCTAGAGATATTTGCCAGAGTGCTAGAACAGCTTATAGTGAGCATTCCAGTTGCGTAGTATAGAATAGAAATGTATTGATTTTGCTTCTAGTGTCTTAGTCATAGAGTTACAAAAAAAGTGTCAAAATAGGGTCTTCATTTTAGGATGTTATGGCCCTACCACCCAACATGCATGTGCATGCATCCCTAATTTCATTGTATATATACTGAATAGAAATATAATGAGTCCTTCTAGTAAGCAGAGTTTGCCAGAATGTCATTCAGCATTTGTCCTGTCTTGCCCTGTCCTCTTGCATTATAAAAAACTTGAAATGCAGAGCAATGGTGTAATTGCTTTGTACCTCCAAAAAAGTCTTTTTAGTGTAGCTTAGACTATTTATTCTGCCTTATTATAGCACTTTGAAATTCCTAGATGAATTTGTCATGCAATATATATATATGACAGTGAAAAAAAGAGAAGCCTCAAGTCTGCAAAATCCATGCTGAAAAAGCAGGATGGTGAAAAGATTGTAGTACTGAATTCTTTACAGTTGGAAGTTGTGAAAGAGTCTTGAATGTTGTTATCTATTGCTGAATACCTTTGAAATAGATGTATGTAATCTACAGAAAAATGCTGTGACAATCTGTGTAGAGAATGTGTCCCCCACAAGAGTGTGCATATCAGGATGGGACCCTTCTCCCATGTCATTAGTTTTGAATCAAAATAAATGAAATAACAGTCAGCAACATCTTGTTTAAATGCATGTCACAAAAATACACATTGAATATTTTTCTCTGTCAAAGACTGCAGTATTTCTTTATGCAGTAGATTGTTATCTAATTTTCTCTCTTCTGCTTCTCATAAAGAAAATGTTTGCTACAAATTTCAACTCGCACTTGCTGAATGGAGTCCAAACAGCAAAATCCTACTGGCTGAAAATCCACAGCAGTCCTTTATCTGCTTAAATGACATTCAAGACAGAACTATTTGTCTCAGTAGAAAGGTACCTTGCGTGGAGGAAACTGCAAATGAGAAACCCCATAAAATAGCATAAAACCACATAATTTCTTTAGAAAGCCATTGATACCACTTATTAAAGCAGCTGGCCTAAAATGCACATTTCTAGAGTCAGGATGAAGATGACAATTGAATTTGTAGTCCATCAGCACCTGAAGTTTTCATAATGTCACTGCCTAATGACTCTCAGCTTTTTGTAACAGCCATTGGCGTGTTTGCTCCACTCCCATGTTTCAGGGTAATACTGCTCAGAAAATTGTATTCTTCGTTCTTTGTGTAAGGTTACCTCTGAGGAAAGTAGCTAATCAATAAAGTCAGTTTAGGGCCACAGAGATACTCTGGGGGCTGGAGCACTTCTGCTCTGGAGACACACTGAGAGAGCTGGCTTTGTTCAGCCTGGAGAAGAGAAGGCTCTGGGGAGACCTTAGGGCAGCTTCCAGTGCCTAAGGAGGCTGACAGGAAAGCTGGAGAGGGGCTTTTGACAAAGGCAGGTGGGGATAGGAGAGTGGGTAATAGTCTCAAACTGAAAGAGGGTAGATTTAGACTAGATGTAAGGAAGAAATTGTTTATGATGAGTGTGGTGCAACAGTGGCACATGTTTCCCAAAGAGGTGGTAGATGCCTCACCCAAGCTATTCTGTCATTCTGTGATTTAATGGACTAGGGGAAATAACTGTGTTCTGGATAACTAAATTTGGAAATTTAATCTCCAAATTAAATTAAATCTCCAAGTCTCTCCAAATGAAAAAAAAAAAAAAAATCAGGAAGAGTTTTGAAAGAATATCGATACTGTATTGTCTTGTTAGGTTAGAGCAATGGAATTCTGTGTAGAAGTAATCAAATGAATGATAAACTAAAGAATTAATAAAGAACCTTTTATTACTGTATATATTTCACTCTGGGGGTAGATAACCTTAAGGTGACTTTTCCACATCTGGGGTCAAGTGCTAGCAAAAGTTGTCTTATTCCTAGACTTCTGCTGGGCTAGCATTTCTGACAGACGTGTAAACAGATGCAAGCATTGTTGCTAATGACAGGTGATTATAAGTGGCATGGGTGCCAAGGTAATTAAACCATGCCTTGACAGGAACATTTGGTGAAATGGTATTTCAGCATTAGAAAAATTGTTGCAACACATTTTTTCCTGCAAGGCTATAGATCTGAGTATCATTCATTTTGATTCTTTGGCCATAGTACTCCAAAATCTGCTCGCTGCTTCAAATCTAGAAGTATTCGGTGTAGGGAAGGGGCAGCAATAGTTAGTTGAATAGAGCTGGTAGATATGAGTGGGGTTTTGGAACTTTGAATTGAAGCATCTGCTTCTAAGAAGGCTTTTAGCATAGAAATACAGTATAAAAATCCATCATGGAGGGACTGGAGATGTATTCTCTTACTGTAGCACAAGATAACAGTTATTGTGCCAGATTTATTAATGACTGAATTATTGTACTGTTCTTTGTCATATATTTCTTACTGGACATCTTAATTGCTCTTACTGCTGCAAACTGTAGTTTCTAAATCTATTTAAGATTTTTTTTTTGTGTGTGAATATACTTCAAAATGAAATACAGATTATTCTCAAAGTGAAAATAATGGTTGCTTTAGAAATAGTATACTTAATGTTAGAACTTTTATGAACTTCAGGCAGTATATTCTCAGTTTTTCATGGGGCAGCTTCATAGTTTAAGATGACTTTATGTTTGCTGTTCAAATTTCTTTTGCTGATATAATGAATAATGCTGAAGTTACTTATTGATCTCAGAATTCGTAGCAACTTCTTATTTAAAAGCAATCACTCACATATTGCATGACAGCTGTGGAAAAATTTGGGTTAATCCTATAAATAAATCAAAATTGATTTCATAAAATGTGAGATATCTAGTTTGAGGATATTTTTCCATTATTCTGTGTGAAATTCATTATAATCCTAGGATGGAAGCTGACTCTTCACACTATTGATGTTCCTTTGGTATTTGCCTCAGCCTTGAAGCTATGAGTGTTTAATATAATAATCTCTGCTAAAATTCTGGACTTGCACCAAATTTGGGAGAAGAACTTAATCCTGTTTATTTTGCATTCAGGGCACTAAGGATGGAAAGACGTTATTTCTCACTGCTGATTGGTCTGGACATCATTAAAGCAGCACAAAAAACTGCTACAAATAGTAGACTGTAGCTAATATAGTCTTGATATTTGGACTGGGTACTGGGTCTTGGGAATCTAGGAACTCTTTAAAGCTGGTTCTTGGAAATGAAGTTTTAAGTATAGTGAAATCGATTTTTGCATCAGTCACTTCAAGACGTTCAATTTAATGATTTGTTAGATTCCTTGCTTCCACAGTCTTATTAAAAGAAGGTAAAATGGAGTGTAACCCGTCAAGATCACAATGAAGGTTTTAGCGTCTTCTGTTGCCTCCCCTCAGCAGCTCCAACTTCAAGTCTCTCAGCTTTCCATTTACTGCTTTTTCTAATGAATGTGCTAATAGAATGTTAATGTGCAATTGATACATTTGTAGAATTTTAAGTCCCTGTACTGAGACAGATTCATAAAAAATTTGTCTGGTCCAAAGAAGCTGGCTTGAATGTATCTGATGAAGACAACTGTGGTGGTCCAAGTGGTGTGCCTGTTTGTTAGGTATGACCTAATAAAGTGTATTAATGCCTACAGAAAAAAGAAAATTAGGGGATCACTTGTAAGAATTATAAAGCTGAAAAATGGGTGTATAACTTTGACATTTTTGCATTTAGAATTTCTACGTGCAGGGCATTTCGGAGATTTAAAAAAATAGGGTGTTTTTCCTTGTCTTCAGCACATCAGAGGGTATGCAAACTATTCTTCCTGTTACAGTTTGCAGCTTATAATAAAGAAATGATGGAAGAAAGAAAAGAATGTGGATGCCTGTTTTTAAGGGAGGTGTAATATTTCTAAAGCCTATCAGAAATAAAATCAGTATCATATTGAGGTCCAGTATTAAGTGTGTATGTTCATACAACTTTTTCTAAGGGTTTTTAATGTTATCTGCAAGTAACCTTGGTGCTGCCAGTTTGTTTTATTTCTGGTGTTGCCTGCTAGTCCCTGAAGCAGATAAACTATGGAATTTATTTTTTTTTTTCTTTTTTTTTTTTGATCTTCCATTTTCTGGGCTTTCATTATGTTGTGGTTACAGTCACAATGTCAGCACATAAAATGTTAAACATCACTGGTCTGAAAGAAGCTTCCATTGTCTTCTACTTCTGGTGCCTGGGGATTCTTTCTAGTCTTGCAGTGGTAGTTCTGTCAGTGTAATATGTCATGAAGCATTTCTCAGTAATGACAGACATTGAATATGAGTGACAGGAACTCTGACCGGGTGCAATGGGTTCAATTACCAGAGATGTAGGGTTACCTGAGATAAAACCAAATGGTCCAATTGTGCTTGGTTTTGACCCTTTGACTCCCAGCTACCCAGCAGCAAAGACAAATGGCTGATTAACCATCCTCTAACCCTCCTTTTCTGTGATAAACTTGTTTGGATTTCCTTGTCTGAATAAAAATCTAAGTGTGGCATGTTTCTAAAAGGAAATATGATAGGAAAACAATGGGTACTGGTGCTAGTCATTTTCTTCTCTTACCGACACAAACCAGAAAGCTGTCATTCTATCTTGGAATGTATCTAGGACATAGTGTCCAGAAATCAATACAAGATAAATGATTGCTCTCTTAACCTTACCTTTCTTCTGCTGTAGCGGTTATGTCGCTCCTGTTCACCTGTAGCCAACCTGACGCCAGAATAAATGACAGAATCTGCCATGAAAAGTATCTTCTTGGTTTTTTTTGTGTGTTGGAGGGTTTTTGTTGCATAGGGGGGGCAAGGGTTGCTAGTCAGTATTGAGTGCTGTTTTACACTTGTTCTAGTCCAGTGCCTACAGCTCCCAGATAGAGTTATAGCAGGCTCCCTAATTAAACTGTCGCTGTCTGCCCTCACTTGACTGCCTTTACAAAGTCATTTAGCTAACAGACATTCCTGACTATTAAAGCTAGGAGCAGCGTGTCTCCAGTACTGGAGATAAAATGAATGAAATTTGTTAATCTCCACTGACACTTGATCCTAGATGTTGAACTAATGCTGTTGCACCTGAACTTTTTCTTCATTGTAATTACTTCTCATGTTATTATTTCATATAATAAGTTGGAGGAAAAATTCAACAGGTATTAAATTATTCAAGTTGATTTATAGATGCTACCTGAATATGACATTCATCTTGTGCATTCTCCAAAAGCACACTTCAGTAGATGCTCAGAGCTGATTCAAGGACTGTGCTAATGTAATACTGCAATAAAAGGATGTATTTCCCTCATCTGAAAGGAATGCCATTTTTAAGTCTATACTCTTTAGTAATGAAGATAATTTTTGCCTTTGATTTTATTTGTTTTAATTGAAACAAATACTTTGTATAAAATTTTAATACATTTTTAAATGGCACATCAAAAGAATTGCATGCCATTGGTAAAATTAAGAGGACTCAAATTACAGAGTGGGGTTCAGTTCCATTTGAAGGAACAAACATTTTAAAGAAAGGTTTATAGTTTATTTTCCATCTCCTATGTTTGTTCTATGTTCTTTTTCTATGATTCATAGATTCATAGAGCTTAAGGCCAGAAGGGACCATCAGATTATCTGGTTTAACCTCCTGTATATCATAAGGCATTACATTTCACTTGGCTGTCCCTGTATCAAGTCCAGTGATTTGACTTTGGGTATAAATGCATAGAATCATAGAATCATAGAATAGTAAGGGTTGGAAAGGACCTCAAGATCATCGAGTTCCAACCCCCCTGCCATGGGCAGGGACACCTCCCACTAAACCATGCCATCCAAGGCTATGTCCAACCCCACCTTGAACGCCGCCAGGGATGAAGCATCCACAACCTCCCTGGGCAACCCATTCCAGTGCCTCACCACCCTCACAGTAAAGAATTTCTTCCTCAGATCCAATCTAAACCTCCCCTGTTTAAGTTTAAACCCATTACCCCTTGTCCTCTCACCACAGTCCCTCATGAAGAGTCCCTCCCCAGCATCCCTGTAGGCCCCCTTCAGGTATTGGAAGGCTGCTCTGAGGTCTCGACGCAGCCTTCTCTTCTCCAGGCTGAACAGCCCCAATTTTCTCAGCCTATCTTCATACGGGAGGTGCTCCAGTCCCCTGATCATCCTTGTGGCCCTCCTCTGCACTTGTTCTAACAGTTCCATGTCCTTTTTATGTTGAGGACACCAGAACTGCACGCAATACTCCAAGTGAGGTCTCAGGAGAGCAGAGTAAAGGGGCAGGAGCACCTCCGTCGACCTGCTGGTCACACTCCTTTTGATGCAGCCCAGGATACGGTTGGCCTTCTGGGCTGCAAGCGCACACTGCCGGCTCTGAGAACGATGGGGAAAAAAGACAGAATCTACCAATTCTCTGGAATTTATTTCAGTTGTTAATCAGCCTCACAATTTAGAAGTTCTGATTTCAGTTTGAATGGCTTCAGCAATCTTTCGGTCTCTAGTCCTTACTATATTTTTTTCTGCTAGACAGAAAAAAAAAAAAACAAAACGGTTAGTGTCCAGTACTTTCTGTCTGCAGAAGTATGTATAAACAGCAGTTGTTTCACTTCTTTGTCTTGTGAACAACTTGCCAGGCTGAGATCTATAATGGTATTTACCTCACATAGTAAGGTTACATGCAGAGCTGCTGTTTTGGGTTCAAGAAGCTATATACACTAAATGCAATGTTAGCTCAAGGCTCTGCAGCACGTTCTGTTGTGTACTTTTAGACCTTTATTTCCAGCATTGTGAAGTTCCCATGGGATATCAGTGTTTAACATCTAAAAGTGAACAGCAGGAAAAACCAGAAAATCTCTTACTGCTGTTTAGAAGCTCACAGGAACCTAGACAGTTCATCTGAAAAGCTTATATTTAACAGGTGATGATTCATAGTGCTTTTGGTTCCTAGTGAACTTTTACAAGTTGATCACTATTGTCATTGCCTGTTGCACTTCTCATTTGCAGGTCTGAGAGAGGTATGTTTTGAACACTTCTGACTTTTCTATGTAGTGTAATAATATAAATATAAATACTAGGAGGCCAAATTGATCCTATGAGTGATACTTCAGTATAATTTTTGTGGCACGGTTCGAAGAAAGATGTTTTCTTAAAACATCTAAATGCTCTCTTCTACCCTAGAAATACTTTCTTCAACTTCTTCAGCTAAAACCCAATGATAAATACCCAGAGCCTGGCACTGCAACCTGTTGAGCTAGATCAATGGATGTGATTTCTAAACTCAGGACATTGGGTGATGATATGACTGGTTAATCATAGATGGTTAAAAATTATTTATTTCTGTGAATGGGTTAGTTTGGGGTTTTTAAGCGTTCAAGCTGGGTTTCTTTCCAGGTAGATCACTAGTAGAAGTTTGGTTTGTTTTTTTTTTTTTCTAAGTGATGTCTGAAAGATGTAGTACAAGCATCCTCACATAAAAGAGTATTTTTAAGCTTGCTTTTAATGGTCTTGTATCTGCTGGCTGAAACACTACTGTGATTAATTTTTAACCCTGGAGTTAGTAGGTAACCATAACCTACCTGATTCACATCTTTGCTTTATATCAGATGCCCTTTATTTTGGTTTAAAAAACTGTTCATCGTTTTTCTGTTCAAAAATGCTATTCCAACCACATATGAAGAGAGTTCTAGAGAACTTCAGATTGCTGTTGTCCATCCTCTGGTTTTAGGGTTTGTCCTTTATAGCTAACAGCAGCCAACAAAAATACCGTCTATTTTCTCTTTCAAATAGGATTTTGGTCAAATAGGATTGCACTTCTTGAAACAGATGGGACATGACCAATTTTAATTCTGTTTATTACAGAAAAGGCTTGGATGTGGTTCCTTTTTTGCTTTATATTTTTGCAAGAGAGATTAATAGTGAACTTCAGAGTGACTCAGCAGAAAGCTATGTGTCTATTTACACAATATGCAGAATAGGAGACCTACATCTCCAGGAAGATCTCAAAATCTTTCACCTTATAATAGTTTTGTAATTCCACACATCATTTAATGCTTATGAATTTGCATCCCCAGTGCAACTTTTGTGTCCTCACTGTGCCCACAGAAGCCGTGGTCTTCCAGCTGAATGTTAGAGGGTTGCAAAAGTAAAGTGCCATAAGTGTAGTGGAGGTATTCAGAAATTTGTATTTTATTATTCAAAGAAATAAACTATCAGTTTGTTTTGTCTAGTTGGTGAAAAAATTATCCAACGTTGTATAGAATTTGCCCTGTTTTAAGCAGACATTATAGCCAGATCTTTAGGGCTGTTCACAGATAATGTTCTACAAATTAGTGTTGGTAACACAGAAATACTGGTCAGCAGTGGCAGGGGCAAGAGACAGAAGAAGGAAAAAAAAACTTCTTTATTTATAAATAAATATTTATTTATATAAATATTTATTTATAAATAAAGTTCATGTTTATTTATAAATCTGAAGAAAATATGTATCTGCATAACTAATAATCCAAACTTCTACATAGAATCATAGAATCATAGAATAGTAAGGGTTGGAAAGGACCTCAAGATCATCGAGTTCCAACCCCCCTGCCATGGGCAGGGACACCTCCCACTAAACCATGCCATCCAGGGCTATGTCCAACCCCACCCTGAACGCCGCCAGGGATGAAGCATCCACAACTTCCCCGGGCAACCCATTCCAGGGCCCCACCACCCTCACAGTAAAGAATTTCTTCCTCATATCCAATCTAAACCTCCCCTGTTTAAGTTTAAACCCATTACCCCTTGTCCTCTCACCACAGTCCCTAATGAAGAGTCCCTCCCCAGCATCCCTATAGGCCCCCTTCAGGTATTGGAAGGCTGCTCTGAGGTCTCGACGCAGCCTTCTCTTCTCCAGGCTGAACAGCCCCAATTTTCTCAGCCTATCTTCATACGAGAGGTGCTCCAGTCCCCTGATCATCCTCGTGGCCCTCCTCTGCACTTGTTCTAACAGTTCCATGTCCTTTTTATGTTGAGGACACCAGAACTGCACACAATACTCCAAGTGAGGTCTCAGGAGAGCAGAGTAAAGGGGCAGGAGCACCTCCTTCGACCTGCTGGTCACACTCCTTTTGATGCAGCCCAGGATACGATTGGCCTTCTGGGCTGCAAGCGCACACTGCCGGCTCATGTTCATTTTTTCATCAACCCACACCCCCAAGTCCTTCTCCGCAGGGCTGCTCTGAATCTCCTCCCCGCCCAATCTGTAGCTGTGCCTGGCATTGCTCCGACCCAGGTGGAGGACTTTGCATATAGTAAGCAATCTTTTCTAAAACCAAGAAATATTTGACTAGTGTTCTGAATATGGAAGAGAGTAAACAGTTACCTGCCAGTCATAAATTTGCACTTATTTCCTTAATGTTATTTCTGAGTTGTGATAATATTCCTACCATTTCCTTCCTCTGCCTCCATTTTCCTATTTTGACTTTTTACTCATATCATTATAATCTATCCTTGTAACCTACAATAATAAATTATTTTAAAATCAGTTCTTTGGTTCATATACATACATTTTTTACCCTCAAATTCCACAGCATCCAACATGTTTGACAAAATCAGATGGATACAGTGCACAGTGATATTTCGGTATTCAGAAGATTTAAGGAGACTGTGTGGGTTGATATATTCTTTGTTGTGTGAAGAGTGGCAGGTGAGGAGACAAAGGAACTTAGTGCTGTGTTTGGACAAAAAAGTGGATGTGTCCAATTGTATATTCCCAAGGCACAAATATGGGCTAGCAAGATTATCCTTCAGTTGCTTAAGTATCAGTTTTAGTTTTAGGAAGGCTAGTTTGCATATTGTCATGCAGACAGTATGTTGGTCTTCATTCTAGTATTGGCAAGAACTCTCTACCTCAGTGTTCTAAGGTAGTTGGAATCTGTTTCAGGAGTATAAAAATACGTATAGGGCAGGTTTTTCAGGCAGGGCTGAATATTAGAATGCAAGAATAACAGACTTTTTATCTGGCTAAAACAGAGTTTTTACCTTCTATCAAGTGCAGTCTTCTGAATTTTTCTACATTTGAAGTATTGATAATAATTGTCCTGTGTTTTAAAGAATTTTCCTCAATAGGCTTATATTAAAAGGTAGTAACTAATCCTTGATTTGAATGCAATGTACTCTGACAGTAACAATTGGTTTTTATAATTCATCCTTTTATAGAAAGTGTTAGAAAATCAACAAATGTCTAACTGAGCTCTGTGCTAATGTTAATACTTTTTTGTTCCGTCCTGTAAATTTTCGTCAGTAAGATTGACTAGTTCAGAAATATTTTCATGAGATACCGGTATGATCATTCATGGAGGATTAAAATGTCTTGGTTGTTGCATAGAATCACAGAATCATAGAATAGTTAGGGTTGGAAAGGACTTCAAGATCATTGAGTTCCAACCCCCCTGCCATGGGCAGGGACACCTCCCACTAAACCATGCCATCCAAGGCTATGTCCAACCCCACCTTGAACGCCGCCAGGGATGAAGCATTCACAGCTTCCCTGGGCAACCCATTCCAGTGCCTCACCACCCTCACAGTAAAGAACTTTTTCCTCATATCCAGTCTAAACTTCCCCTGTTTAAGTTTGAACCCGTTACCCCTTGTCCTCTCACCACAGTCCCTCATGAAGAGTCCCTCCCCAGCATCCCTATAGGCCCCCTTCAGGTGTTGGAAGGCTGCTCTGAGGTCTCGACGCAGCCTTCTCATCTCCAGGCTGAACAGCCACAACTTTCTCAGCCTATCTTCATACGGGAGGTGCTCCAGTCCCCTGATCGTCCTCGTGGCCCTCCTCTGCACTTGTTCTAACAGTTCCATGTCCTTTTTATGTTGAGGACACCAGAACTGCGCACAATACTCCAAGTGAGGTCTCAGGAGAGCAGAGTAAAGGGGCAGGAGCACCTCCGTCGACCTGCTGGTCACGCTCCTTTTGATGCAGCCCAGGATACGGTTGGCTTTCTGGGCTGTGGGCGCACACTGAAGCCAGCTCATGTTCATTTTTTCATTGACCAACACCCCCAAGTCCTTCTGTGCAGGGCTGCTCTGAATCTCTTCCCTGCCCAACCTATAGCTGTGCCTGGGATTGCTCCCACGCAGGTGTAGGACCTTGCACTTAGCATGGTTAAACTTCATCAGGTTGGCATCAGCCCACCTCACAAGCATGTCAAGGTCCCTCTGGATGGCATTCCTTCCCTCCACAGTATCAACCGAACCACACAGCTTGGTGTCATCGGCAATCTTGCTGAGGGTGCACTCAATCCCACTGTCCATGTCACCCACAAAGATGTTGAACAAGACCGGTCCCAACACCGATCCCTGGGGGACACCACTCGTTCCTGGTCTCCAGCTGGACACTGAGCCACTGAGCACTACTCTTTGCGTGCGGCCATCCAGCCAGTTCTTTATCCACTGAGTGGTCCACCTATCAAATTGATGTCTCTCCAACTTAGAGAGAAGGATGTCATGTGAGACAGTGTCAAAGGCTTTACACAAGTCCAGGTAGATGACATCAACTGCTCTGCCCCTGTCCATCAGTTCTGTAGCCCCTTCATTGTATGTCCGTCTTTGTTAGATGTTACACAGTTGGTTTAGTTTTTCTCCCAGTATAGTCAGTTTTTTGTTTTTTGTGGAAGTAGATTGTCCATCGTGGAAGAGTTTGAACATGGAGATAAGATTGAAGGAGCATTAAACTGATGGGGTAGATCTCTTGTTATATAAATATCATACTTTTTGGGTATTTGGAATAACCCAAAATATTTTTTAACTCTTGTAATCTATACTGGAAATATGTTAATTAAGACTTATTGAATGTGAGTGCATAAGTCTTATATCTAGACTATAATGGTGAATTTGCATATAGTAAAATTTTGTGAAAAATAGTATGAAGTCCATCTTTGGAGGCTAATTGACATTAATATTAATTTTAATATTAATTTTCTTTGAATTAGTAGAAAATTGTCTCTACTTTTCCTTAGTACATTTAGTAAGAGTGGTTTCATTTCACAGATTATAAAAAAGTCACGTAGTCTTCGTAAAACTGTGTTCTTTATTAGCATTTCTGTAAAGTTGAATTAATTTCTTTAAGAGAACATGTCTTTTTCTGTGTTGTAAATATTTTCTTTATGGCCATCTGACTCGAATATGACAGGTGAGTATTTTACCTCACGGAGACTCTGATCTTTGTAAATGTGCAAGCTAAAGCAAATCTCTGTGTAACTTCATTCTGTGGGTATCCACAAGCATATGTAATTCTGTTAATTTTAAAATTCTGTTACTTTAAATCTGCAGCTCTTGTATTTCATCTGTGTAAATAAAGCTCCTCCTGCAAGCCAGCCAGGAAAACATATGATACCATTTGCGATTGCAGAATGCGGCATGCTGTTCTTCTGTAATTATAATGGCCGGAGCAGTGAGGGGTTGGTTAGCCTTCCTTAACAATCATTAATCTATCGAGTCTTAGTTACAGTGGCCCATCTTGGAGAACAGCAGTCCTTGGCATGAGGCACCTTGGGCTGCGAGTTTGTTTTGAGCAAGGGATAGCCGTGTTTGTTACATGCTGCTGCTCACTGGTCCCTCAGGAGTCTGGGAAGAAGTTTTTTCCATGTCTTGATTGCTGCTTGCCCTCTCCCTCACTCTCCAGCTTGTCCCTTTATTTCTCCTTGTTGTGCAAGTTTCTTTCTGTGTGACTGGGAGTCTGTTTAGCAGACCATATTGCAAGTGAAGGTGCATCGTTTGTTGCTTGATTTTGGCAACACTGGGCAGTCAGCTGGGATGTAATTAAGACTCTGAGAACAGGCTGTCTTCTCCACAGGAAGGGCATGTTAGATGTTACTGGGATTTGGGGCTGTCAGTTTGGCCAAGACTGGAAACCGAGAGCTAGGGACAGTGATCTTTCCTTTCATTTATAATCCCTTTATGTACAGTGTATGCACTTGGCAAAGTTTACATATAACCTGGTGGCTGGAGCTTACAAGCCAGTGCGGCTAAATTAGCATATGTTACATGTATATTTTAGTAACATTTTAAAGCATGTGAAAATTTCCAAAGTGAATTATGCATGTATGACAGAAATAGGGTTGTGTTGCATTGGGTGTCAAATCCCACAACTTTTTGTCAAGACCACGGATTTTACATTAAAAAGGCAAAGAGACTAAACGAGGTAAAACAGTTTTAATTTTTAACAGTTTGGTCCGGCCCAAGGAATTGCTCTCTGACAGTTATAACTGACATTTGAATAATTGGATTAATTCAGAGAGGGGCAAATCCTGTATTGATGGTTGTGCTTGTTCTATATATTCTTAAAGTTAGCTGAGTGGTTTAATTATTTAAAGGACATTTCATGCAATATAAAATACTGCTGTTTTGAAGCTTTGGTCTGAGTTGGAGGAGGAAAATATTTGCATTATTTCATTCTTTATATTTAAATGTTTAAGGAAAAAAAAAACAAACCCAAAAAAACAACCAAGCAACTTATTATTTTGTGCTTTCTGAGTCAACATAAAGAAAACTGGGAGAGGTGGAAATTACCCTTTGTGCTCCAAAGCACACAAATGGGGAAGAGAAGATGATTTAGTCAACTAGATTCCAACCTTTTACGGAAGTGTAAACCCACAGTAATAATTACATTATGCTGCAATTGCAGATTATTCAGTCAGTGCTGTTGCAAGAAGGATCTCTTCCAGTTTTCTTAAACCAGTAAACCAATATTAAACTCTTCTTTTGTTCAGACTTCTTATTTCATGAGAAATTTAATACAAAAGTAAATGGTTTTGCTGTGCTGAAAACCAAGGGGAGGAAGGATGACTATTGTCAGAGGGTTAAGAATTCCGGTTTGGATCTGGCTGCTTACCCAGTGGGATATTAATAATACTAACACCAAAAGTGAAAATGTGGATTCAAGGCTTACAATATTAACACCCTATAAGTGAAGTATGAAGCTTGCCTAAAAATGCCATACGCATCTATGGATACATGGATTGTTTTAGACAAGTAGAGGTGCTTTTTTAAAGGATTGTGACATCTGCTTTGGTTTTGTTTGTTGAAATATTTTTATGTTATAAAACAAGCAAATAACATATTTCCTAAGCATTACTACCTGCCATCCTGCATTAACTTATTATGTTATCATTAATTCTGTAATACAGTTTTGTTTCCAAAAAGGTTTATCTCAACAGAGATAGTACAACTTGAAAGTGTGTGAATGAATTCTGAATTTGTATGATTAGATGACAAGGAAACATACTCTTTGCATTAATTTTGTGCATTATCATCCTAAGGAGTTTCTAGACATTCCTGAGATGTTTTGTGATTTGCTTTGTAAACAAGTCAGTTCAGTTTTCTTGCATCCAGACTAGCATTCCTTTGGGAATTCTCAAAGCCTTTCAAAATTATGGAGGTTTTGGTGTTGGTTTGTTTGTTTTTTTTTTTTTTTAATGGGGCAGTGTAAGGAGGTCCCAGGAGTGAAGTTGCCATCTGTCCTCTATATTAAAAGAATCCCCTATATTATATACCTGATGTTCTTGTCCCAGAGATAAATGTTGATAATTAAAAGGACAGCATTTGTCCTTTATTCTGAATAAAAATTCTTTCTTAAAAGCAGTTACAAAACTGATGAATAATTTTTAGGTTATTTAAGCTCCTATTTTCTCATATGTGCCCCTTTTTTTTTTAATTTCAAAATTTTAATAAGTATTGGCAAGTAAATTGACTAGTTTATTAATCTGAATATGTGCATATAGAATTTAAGGGAAGCTTCAGCAATTGTGAATACAGTAGAGTCGTAGAGAAATTAATGTTATAGATAAATCTGTCTTGTGGTAGAGAGGAGTGAAGGCAATAGTTGAAAATGGGAGATGTACTTGAGCTAGACACCTATTTTGGGATTATTTCCTCCATAAAATTTGTTAGTTAGAGACCTCCCCTTCCCCCTTTAGAAAAGCAACCTACTTCATTGTATGAACCTCCTTTCCCAACACACATTTGCCCAGGAATAGTTCTGCATCTTTGCACTTCAGTTGTAGCTCATTAATGTCCATAGTTTCTCCCAGTGGTCCCTCTGTTCAGTAAGTATCATAGTGTATGCATGGTCTGAATACCAAGTACCTATATTCTGAATATCATATTTATGCAAGTCAAGAATAATAATTTTTAAGTAGCATCTTTGTTTGTTGTTTTAATAATATCTGCATTTGTGGTTTTAATACAATAAAGAATGTGTCTATCAATAGGAAGAGTAGAAAGAAGAGTGCTGATATATTGCTGTAATAATCTGTCTTGTTGCTGTCCTTCCCCTATGGTAAGCCACCATGCCATGTCAGACCAAAGATCTGTCTAGCTCAGTGTCATAAAATGCTGGACAATAGCAGGTAGCAAAAGAAAAAATAGAAAGTGAATATGGGAAGTATCTAGTGATTCTCTCTCTCAATATTGATCTAGCTTCAGTAATTTGTGGCTAATCATTTCTGATGCAAAGGTGATATGTTGCCGTTTAATGGTCCTGCATAGACACGTCTTTCCAGTGAATGTATGCAAGTATTTTTGATTCACATAGACTTTTAATATCCTTGATATTCTGTTCTGAGCAGTTGCACTACATACTAAAGATTATGACCGCATGCCACCACTTCAAAAAAAAAAAGCCAAAACAAACCATTATCATGGGTTCAGCTGAACCCATGGCAACCACTCAACCCAAGAATTGCACCAAACCAAAATCCTGTCTGCTTTTGCTCATTTGTTTTATTAGCAGAGTGAAAAGTAATTCCCTAGGCAAGTTTGGATTGGGTTTCTTTTTATTCGTTCATGATTTTATCAAGTTGCATTGCATCTCCGTTTTGTAATCACTTTTCTAGTCTGAACACTCTTTCTCTAATTATTCTTCGTACGGAGTCCTTACCATATTACTGCTCTATGTCTTTCTTAAATGTACTATATCTGCTTTAAGGAGGGGTACAAAAACTGTTTCATTCTTCATGCTTTGGCATCGAAGCATATACAAACATCACCATATTAATATACATGAGTGGAGTTTTCCTCCTAGATTGAATGTTGCTTTTGGGGGTCATTTGGTTCTTTTCTTTCTTCTAATTTGTCTAAAAGAGCCTGTGTGGGGTTTTATTTTTTGAAGTGAAATGTGGGAATTGCCATATAAATTATTAATAATTATTGTTTTCACAACACAGTAGATTTCTAGCATCTGCTATTCAGTTATAAAGTTGTATTTTCATTTCATTGTGTATATCATTAAACATACCAGGTGGAACAGAAATCAGACCAGTGTTTATTTACCCACATTGGGTAAAAGAACAAAGACTTTTATGATCCCTTTGCTGGGCAGAATATTGGTGTTGAGACAGCAGTGTGCGTGTAAAGGAAATCCACAATTACATGTTCTAAATGAGGGTTATATTCTGTCTGGAATACCTTGGATATAGAAAACTTGTGCAGAAGTTAAATTCAGGAGCAAAACTGCACCTTATAAATAGGCCATTGAAGAATTATATAGATCATTTTAGGACAACACTACCAGTAATCAGAAGTTTCATAATGACTCTCAAAAACTTCTGTTTTGTGCAGCAGTTCTGTGTATTTCTGTCACAAGCCAGCCTCTTGTTAAGAGAGTGACTACTGTTAAGTTTTATCAACTAAAGATTTACAATCCCTAATAATGAATGATCTTCCAGAGCCTGTGCAGAACTGTTAAGTCTCTTTCTTCTAAAATCATCCTTTGCAGATTTTCTTTTATACAGTATGCATCTATCTGGTGCTATAATCCATCTGATTACAGAAAACTTAGCTACTAATGCATCAGGTTTTGTTACCTTAACATTTTTCTTTTGTTAATATTGACTGAACTGTAAAGAGTTTCATTGCTGCTAATAGGGGGCACATTTTAAATTTTAGATCATTAACATTTAAAAAGATTTTAATTGTTAAATGTAACAAATTTATGCAGGTAAAGATTCAATTTCTTCAATTAATTTACATTTGCACATTCAGAGGTCTTCTACTGAGGCTATTCACATAAAACTTTAAGGGTCCCAGGAGGATCTCTCTATACTTTTATTCTTTTTGTTTTATCCCCGCTCTCCATATTATGTCTTTGAAATTGCTAAGCTTTCTTCCATGTGCTACATACTTGATAAAATAACATTTCTTTTAGTCTTTGAGGCAGAGGTTTGTTTCAGTACATTCGTATATAAGAACCAAGAGAAATTGAAGTGTGTGACTGAATTCTAAATTTGTTCTACATATTTTGGAATTGATCATCCTCTCCATTATGCCACACGTGAGAAAAATAAATATCTGCTTGTTTGATGCGACTTGCAAATTAGTCAAAGGGACAATTCTTGGGAGTACTTTTGCATCCCCACAGGTTCCAGAAGCCCTAATGAAAATAGGTAAAGTTAGTTTATATTTTATCTCATCCTCTATTGGAAAATTCAGAAAGGTTGTATTCTTACATATCCGTTGTTCTGTGTCTGGCATTTCTCTAGAAGCATATTGTCTTGGATGTAGCTGCTTTACACCTACATAGGATATGAATATATATGAGAAGTTTCTAGCAGTTCAATGAAAAGTTATGTGTTTTACTTTACCAAGCTAATAAGTTAATACTGACTTGCATGATGTCAAGATAAAAACAGTATAGAGAAAAGAAAGGAAAGATGGAGGTGAGGAACATCTCTGACTCTTAAGAACAAGAGGAGAAATGTGTCTTGCAATATTAAAGTTCACAAAGAAGGGAGACAAATTTCTTCATTTCCTTAGAAGCTGCCTGATGATAATTGCATATGAATGCTCCCAAATAAATTAATAGTGAAGATTAAATGTAAGACATTTTTTGTTACTATATTTTCATTGTGTGTCATGAATTAATTTTCGAATTTCCTAACCCAGTATACAAAAAAAGGATCTCAAGGGATTGTAGAAGATGGGTTAGTAATTTAAACTTTTTAAGTTCATAAGAAATTGGCAGAGAGATGTCAGGGGCATGATGTGAGTTTGACAGTGGGGTCAAATCAATAGACAGCAAAGCGTTTACTATGTTGGAAAGGAAAAGCTAATAAATTCCATATGAAGGAACTGGTGGTCATTCGAGATGAGTGGACCAAGAATTAATCGCTCATGGGAGGAGAAGAACCTGCTAGAAGACATGTGGAAGGGAATATCAAATGAATCTTAAATGCTCGGACACAAACAGGTTTCAAGAAGTGTGGGTGCAGCAAGATTAAGGGCAGTGAATACGTAAAGGAAAATGGAGAGTGGAAAGGTTCTAAAACTTTTCAAGGAAAGTATCACATTGTTTAGTGGAACTGATTTCTGTGAACAAAAAGTGGCCCAGGCTGAGGTGGGTCAGAAAGGAAGTTGAGAGCAGCTTGACACGATGTTATAAACTGACATTCAGCGCATACAGGAGGAATAAAAACTGAAGTAATGTTTGAAGAAGGTGAGCTCTAGAATGCCAGAGTTTTTCTCTTATAATGAGCATCAATGTTTTAGGAGGGCTTTGCCAATAAGGAGTGAAAAGATGTGTGAGAGAAAAGAAAAGGAAAGATAGAGGGGAAAAAAGAGATTGAAAATGAAGGGGGAAGTTAGTAGCTGGTTGACATAAAATACAATCGAAAGGACACACTACTGAGCATACTGACCATTAAGGAGCAAAAGTGTATACGTATCTTGAGGGTGACTTGACTTGTTCTTATATTATAAAAGGCAGGAAATGTGGATTGTTTTCCTTGGTAGTGATTTATGCTGTCTGACAGTATTGATTTTAATTGTGTAGAAGGTATTACAGAGCCCCACTATGCTGCCGCTTACCGATTCGTGGTTAACAAATTTGTGTATAGAACTGTTGGCTTCTGTTCTGCAGCATTCAGAAGTGGAATTACTGTGTGGCAGAGAAACTCACTTGAAAGTGTGATGCCTTGGTAATTGGGGGAAAAATAAAAAATTGTTCACTACGTCAGTTTCTTGACATTCTGATAATCATAGTCTTCTACATGGCCACCTCAAAAAAAAAATACACAGCTATATATTAATAGAGGGAATAGAACTAAGTTGGAAAGTTATGTGAACTGTCTCAAAGCATAAAAACAACAATTCAAAACAAAAGGTATTTCCCCCCGCAGAGACAAGGATTTAGACAAGTTTTTCTTCAGCATTTCAGTGAAGAATTTGCATTTCTATGCAGTGGTTCTATGTTTATGGTTCTACATCTGTCCATCACGTTTTATGTGTTTTACTCTGAGATTAAGATGGGAGAAGACAATCTGATTTCCAGGAAGGAAAGTCTTTCATGTTAAACGATCATGTTAGTCTTGGGCTTCTACTAATGTGAAAATATGAATATTTACCACTGTGTGACTGAGATCTACACATTAAGTACCTATGAAGGAAATAAGTATTTTAAAGTGCCAACGCTAAAGTTGTATCGGCACTTCAAAATAGGGGCAGAAGCTGATTCCTCCCTTAGAAGTGTCAGTGTTCTAACGTGTATTACTGCATACGCTGCACCTTTCATGATGAAGTACCTATTGTTGCTTTTTTTCCAGTGGAAAAAACCCCACACAAAATCATAGAATCATAGAATCATAGAATAGTAAGGGTTGGAAAAGACCTAAAGATCATTGAGTTCCAACCCCCCTGCCATGGGCAGGGACACCTCCCACTAAACCATGCCACCCAAGGCTATGTCCAACCCCACCTTGAACGCCGCCAGGGATGAAGCATCCACAACCTCCCTGGGCAACCCATTCCAGGGCCTCACCACCCTCACAGTAAAGAATTTCTTCCTCAGATCCAATCTAAACTTCCCCTGTTTAAGTTTAAACCCATTACCCCTTGTCCTCTCACCACAGTCCCTCATGAAGAGTCCCTCCCCAGCATCCCTGTAGGCCCCCTTCAGATACTGGAAGGCTGCTCTGAGGTCTCGACGCAGCCTTCTCTTCTCCAGGCTGAACAGCCCCAATTTTCTCAGCCTATCTTCATACGGGAGGTGCTCCAGTCCCCTGATCACCCTCGTGGCCCTCCTCTGCACTTGTTCTAACAGTTCCATGTCCTTTTGATGTTGAGGACACCAGAACTGCACACAAATCCTTCCTTATTTCAAAAGATCACAAGATTTCTATAAATAGTAATGTAGGGCTTCAGTATTATGCGAAAATGGAAGTTTTCATAAAATGATTTATTCTGTGCAGACCGCACAGAAGAGACCACCAGAATGACATCTGCCTGGCAAGTTAATTCATGTTTCTTTTAATGAAGATAATTTCTTTAAAATGAGTAAAAGCCGTGCTCCTGCAAGATAAATGTATCTTTTTTCTCCTTGATCCATATCTAATACCAAACCATGTAAAAATGTACTCCAGAGTGTAGGTTGGGCGGGGTTGGGCAGGGAGGAGATTCAGAGCAGCCCTGCACAGAAGGACTTGGGCGTGTGGGTTGATGAAAAAATGAACATGAGCCGGCAGTGTGCGCTTGCAGCCCAGAAGGCCAACCGTATCCTGGGCTGCATCAAAAGGAGTGTGACCAGCAGGTCGACGGAGGTGCTCCTGCCCCTCTACTCTGCTCTCGTGAGACCTCACTTGGAGTATTGTGTGCAGTTCTGGTGTCCTCAACATAAAAAGGACATGGAACTGTTAGAACAAGTGCAGAGGAGGGCCACGAGGATGATCAGGGGACTGGAGCACCTCCCGTATGAAGATAGGCTGAGAAAATTGGGGCTGTTCAGCCTGGAGAAGGAAGAGAAGGCTGCGTGGAGACCTCATAGCAGCCTTCCAATACCTGAAGGGGGCCTATTGGGATGCTGGGGAGGGACTCTTCATTAGGGACTGTGGTGAGAGGACAAAGGGTAATGGGTTTAAACTTAAACAGGGGAGGTTTAGATTGGATCTGAGGAAGAAATTCTTTACTGTGAGGGTGGTGAGGCCCTGGAATGGGTTGCCCAGGGAGGTTGTGGATGCTTCATCCCTGGCGGCGTTCAAGGCGGGGTTGGACATAGCCTTGGATGGCATGGTTTAGTGGGAGGTGTCCCTGCCCATGGCAGGGGGGTTGGAACTCGATAATCTTGAGGTCCTTTCCAACCCTAACTATTCTATGATTCTATGATTCTATGTAATTAGCCTTAATGCATAAAAGGAGAGGTGTGCAACATTATGTATTTGAAAGCCAGGAATTCCTGCAATCTCAACAGCTAATATTCTTGTTCATTCTAGGTGTTATAAAGGATGCAGGAGGACACCAAGTGTTTGCTTCAAAACCTTCTTGCACCAGATGTTGGTGATGTGATTTGATCTATCTTTACAAGATAGACTGCTAATAATAGGACTTTCCAGTAGTCCTATTTCTTTCTGAAGTGCAGTGGCATACAGGGAGTACTCAGACTATTTCTTGACTTTGCACATTCCTCCAAATTGTTTTGTGCCTTAACAGTGAAATATGTTTTGATTTCAACTCTTTGTTTCAAAGCCATGTTTTTGTACAGAATTGAGGTGTATATTATGCATTAAGTAATTGTCTGTAAATATTAAACCTCTGGTAGTGATGCCTGGATGCATACAAGCAAGAGAATAGTAGGCTGCTAATAACAGTAGAAATGAAGGGCTAGGCTTTGAGGACCCTGAATTGAAATTTCATTTGGGTCCTGAGCTCGATGCATTCTGAGTACCTGTAATGGAATGCTGAGCAATCTGAACTCCTGTTGACCTGATTGAGAAAAGTTCTTCCAAATGCATCTCCTATCCCTTTAACAACTCCCAAGTTTCTGCTGCAAATTACATATGGTTTCAATGGTTTGTGGTCTTAACTTGTCCTCCTGCCTTCATACTGCTGGTAGATGAAACACATGTTCAGCTGTGCTGTTCCTTAGAATTTGCTACAGTTCAAGATTAAAATTGCACCACAAATAATGGGGGGACAAGAGGTGTGGTTTATCAGGGAGTGGCCACCACAAGTCAGCTGGAATCTGGTGAGACTGCTGCTGCTTGTGTTTGCCAGCAAAATAATCTCAGTGAAAAAAGCAATTCCTAGGTGGAATTTGGATATTTGTGGGTACTCTCTTTAAGCAAATAAAAACTTTAGAGACCATATGTATATTTATGTACAAAACAAACTCCTTCTTTTGCGAAAACTGGTGCTCCTATTTCCTACTGAAATGTTTTAGGACAATTTATGAAGATCTGCTGGATTAGAAGAAAGCATCATAAATTCAGGTGGTTTATAGCAAATTATCTGAGGGGCAGACTAAGTAAAGATGTCAGGAAAAGTGAAAATAATGTGAATTTGAATATTTCAATAAGTTCTTTAGTGCTGAAGAACTGCTACTTCTATCACTTTGTTATGCAGAAGTCATGTGAGTGTCATTGTCTTTTCTTTCGTTAACAAAGCAGCAAGGGCACATCATTCTTGTCCCAGTGTGTTTCTAGAGAGGACAAAGTTTAATTCAAGTCAACCAGTAAAAACTGGCCTGCGGGTGCTGAAGGCATCAGTTTAACTTGAATGTTTATATTGGAATTATTCTGAAAAAATATTTAAAAGATCCATAACTATTTATTTAATATAAAAATATTATGTTAGGAAAAAAATATTTTTGCATGTTCCTGCAAAGCTCTGCTAATCAGCTAATCTGCATCATTCACATGCAACACATGCAATGAGTAAGCAGAGATGTAATAGGATACAAAAAGCAGTTGCTAGCAAAATGTAGATATACACACAAAGCCTACAGGGTAGCTGCTTCATGACAGTACATAAAAATTTCACTATGTTAGATCCACCTACAAAAGTCTGCACAATTGGGTTGGAAAGACAAGCATGCAGAAGACAGACTCTAAAATACAAAGTGTGAACAAATAAGGTAAATGACTAAAGCGGGCGACAAGAAAACTGAAGAGGGTCTTTGTACAGGACAAGTAGTGACAGGACAAAGGGGAATGGCCTTAAACTGAAAGAGAGGAGATTTAAATTAGGTGTTAAGAAGATGTTCTTTACTATGAGGGTGGTGAGGCGCTGGCCCAGGTGGTCCAGAGAAGCTGTGGCTGCCTCATCCATGGTGGTGTTCAAGGTCAGGTTGGACAAGGCTTGGAGCAACCTGGTCTGGTGGAAGGTGTCTCTGCCTGTGAAAGAAGGGTGGAACTGACTGGGCTTTAAGGTCCCTTCCAACCCAAACCATTCTGTGATTCTGTGAATTAAAATGTAGGGTTTATTGCAAATAAAGATGTACCTGAAGTGTTATTCTAATTTGCACCTAATGGAAATATATTAATACAAAATGTTACCACCGTGTTAAGTTCATGAGCATGACAGCAGGAATATGGAGTATCCTGCATTTGTACTTCCTTTTCCTGACTACCTCACATATGCTTAAATGTGCCTTACCAATGCAAGTAATCGTTTTGTATTTGTGTCCAGGTTTGGAATTTTTCTGGAAAATATTTTTGAATGAAAATTAGGTTTATTTTCCTTTCTTTAAAGGCACAGGAGAGTTGATTCTAGTCTTCTCACTGTATCCACTATATTTTGGTTAGTCCCCCAAATTTAGCTCTTGTGAACGTATGTTTGCATAGAGAGAAATAGAAATAAATGTTGTCTCTTGTCAAAAATGCAGTTCTCTGCTAAAAATTAAAAAAAGCACATGCTGATTGCACTGTTAGGGCATGATTTCTGAGTTTCAGTTCAGACAGGTCTGCCTTAAAACTATAATCAGGTTGATTGTATTGCACTGGTATTCTAATTTCCAATTTGGGATTTTGCTATATAATCTCTAGTAGAGTACGTCTGATCTATGAGACCCAAAGTCTTTGCCTAAACTCTGAATTTTCCTTCATGTGTCTCTGCTAAACTGAGATGCGTCTTCTGGCTGAGTTGTAGAGACATTAAATTACTGAGTAAATCAATACAGTGCTGTTATGTCACTGTATCTCTTTCAAAGACCAGCTCAAATTTTGTATACTGTAGCTTTGATCCCTTTCATTTAATTCTGAGAACACTTGTTATTATAGTAACTGTTGTTTGTATGTTATTTTAGCTTTTTACTTAAGTAGCTATTTAGCAATTTAAATGAAAATTTAATTAGGTTACATCTGTTTTACATGCATGTAATACCACGCAGATGTGAACTTATATTAAAGCCATATTTTCTTTTTGGCAAAAAGGCATAAGAATAGAAATGTAGCAATCATGCAGTCCATTTTTTTTAAATAGTGTACACAAGATGTATTTCAGTGTTTATGTTGTGATGGTAACAGCCCTTTCTATTTTTATGAGGCAGTACAGTTTGCTAACTGGTATAGCCTTTTATTTTAGTTGTACAAGGACGAGTGCACTGTCAGCCTGATACAAACCCAAAGGAACTCCACTGAAGTTAGTTAAAATTGCTTACCAAACTCAGCAGTTTCAATAACTGACTCTTTCCAGAGCCAAAATCCACTCCAAGGATCTCTGCTGAAATAAGGAATCTTTGTGGGTTTACACCATTATGAACGACAGTGATATTTGGCTTTCAATGGCTTTATTTTAACGAAAGATGAACTTCTTGCTGGGCTGATCTCGTGAAGTGCTGAGTGCCCTCAGCTATTGTTGACTTTGTTAGGGGCTTTTCTGTGCTCTGGGAAGAGAGATAAGAGGTTTAATTCCAGCTTTCACTTCGTCTTTCTGTAGGTGCTTAGGGAAGGTACTTGATGTCTCTGTACTACTGTAATCATAACACAGAATTCCTCCTGCCTTGTTTGTCCTTTGGACTGTAGCCTCTTCGTGGCTGATTCTACTTTGTTTATATGGTGTCTAACACAGTATCAGGGCAAAGAGTAGTGTCCATTGATACAGGTAGAAGTCAAGTCCTAAGCGAAATACATACACTAATTAGGGTATCTGGCTATTCCCTAAAGGTGACTAGCATCTTTTAAGAGTTTGAAATTTCTTTGGAATAGCTATGTTGTCTATCAATAGGCTAAAAATAGTAAGCATTAATATGTTTATTTTGTAGTGTAGCACACAACTTTCTGATAATGTAATACCTTAAAACATGCATTAATAAGACTCATTTGGTTTTACTTACATAAGCATAAGTTCAGAATAAACTATATATATTTTACTTGGTGCAAGGGTGTATTTTAGTAGGCTTTTATTGTTTCAGTGTATATTTCTTTGCAATAACTCTGTTTTGTTAGAGAATAATTGTGAAGGAGACATAAGAAAACTGTTGCATGTTTCTCTTCTTACTTTTTTTCTAAAAACATTTGAGGCCCTGATTCTACAACTGTGAAGATAAACATATGAGACCATATAGAGGCAGGATCTGAATATAAATTTGCATTTATTCCAGTTCCTTTTTATTAAATACTTTAGGACTAAACCTTGGTGCTCTGAAGTGTGAATTTGGCCCAGATAAGGACTACAAGATTGTCTCTGAAGAATATTTAAATGGATAATTTAATGCAAAGATGACAGGAAGTCGCAGAGAATCAGTGTCATGGTATTGTTTCTCAGTTGTGCCCAACAGCTCTGCTACTGTTTACATTTGGTGCAAGGTTTGTATTTCAGGAGCACGTAACTTAATTATTCTGAACAATCTGTAATGACCCACTCAAAACAATTTCTCCAAATCCGTGATTTATTTGTATTCCCTTGTTTGTTTAAATTAACTAAGACTGGGACTTATCCAGGAAAAATCCACAAGCCAAGTCTTGATCAAAAATTGTTACTAAGCAGTTTTGTTTTGGTAAATCTTAATATACTTGTAAGCATATACATCTAGTTTTAAGTACTTTTTCTGCATGTACTGTGCGACTCCAGACCTTGACATTCCATAGAGGTTATCTTTTGCTTTTGTTAACTGAGCTGGTCTAATTAACTTTGCTGTATAAAATACTCCAAATTTTCTTCATTACTTTGCCAGAGAAATTGATGGATACAGAAATCTTTACTTCCCACACACAGAATTCAGTTGATTGGTTGGCTGTTATGCAGGGTTATATATGTGAGATGGATGTAGGTTTGTAATATTAACAACATGGAATGAAGAAAGCCTGAGAGCTGCGGTGCTGAACATATTTCCCCCTCCTCTTCCTTTCTGCATGGAAATATTTTATTTTTTTTCCCTTTTGGGAAATCAGTGCCATTCTGCTTTCCTGTGGACTGGGCTGTGAAGTACTTGCCCTCAAGTTGAGATGATGATTTGTAGAGAGATATATGTAGATGTATAAATATATGTAGAGAAATGTATATATACAGATGTATAAATATATATGGAGAGAGGTGTATATATATATATATATATGTACATATTTAAAACCTCTTGAGTTTTCAGTATTTTTGTGTGGCCCGAAGCCATGCACTCAGTACTTCAAGAACTGTCTCCGTTTCCAGACTGCTGGTGCCAAGTACACCTCAGCTGCTGAGTATAACTCAGCTTTCTGCACCTCTCCCCGTATTCACAGATTGTGTGGGTAAACTCTGCAGAGAATGCTTCAGTGTTAACTGACATGGCAACTGGCTGTATGATTTATGAAGACTGTAGGTAGGAGCATACTATGTACAGTGGATTCTTTCTATTTCTGCCTGCTTCTGGACCACCCTATCTTCATTTATTACATGTAAAATGTAACTGCCTGCAGTTAGCAAGAAAAGCCATCCCAGAGATGTGGTGCTGAGGTTTATAACTCTCAAGTACTTTGTTCTGAATCCACAGTTGGTCCAGCCTTGCTATTCAAGTGTTCTTTCCTCTCATGGCAGTGCAGTGGATCATGCTGTTCATTGTCCTTGACCTGCCCAGTACGATGTAATACTTGCTGTTAATAAATTGTAGTTGAGCTATGATTCAACATTAACTTTGATTATTGGCATCTCTAATTGCCAAAGACAGATCTCTGATTATTAGTATTTTTATAGTTTAAAGATAGTCTTGCGAACTAAAGATGCTGAATATGTTTTGAATTCAAAATATTGTGTGAAGGGAGAGAACAACACTGCGTGATTAATAGCAATTAGTAAAGCACTTGATGTAGTATGTAACATCTTTCCCTTTATATTATGGCAGCTTTCTTTGCTGAAGAGGTAGATGAGTGGCTGTTATGAATGCCAGAGTGAGAAAAGAGCATTGAAACCTGGACTCAGTATCAGATCATGTTTCACTAACAGAACAAGATTGATTTATTGTGTAACAACAGGGTTAGATGGACCTAGTACTGCTTCACCACATGCTATTTCATTCCCTTGTCTACTAAGTATGCAAGTACAAACAGCTTTAACACAATTCTTTACCTAGGAACAAGCCTGAGGCTTCATCCAAATACTTTTAACATATGAAAATTGAGCTGCTTTGAACTTGTATGTTTTTGATAACTGCTTGGTATGCTTCCTGGAGGATCACCTGTAGGCTTTTCTTTCCAAATCCTAATCCCTTTGATTAAGTGCCAGGACAGATAGCTCTCATTGAATAACTCCAGTCTCATAATTCTTCCTTCATTCAGAGTTGAAAGGGAGCTGCTCAAGCTTCAATAGGTAAATCCTCAGATTTAGCTAAAGTAATTCAGACACTTAGAAACTGAAATTGTTTTGTTCTGAAACAGGATTCAGATGGGCTACTGAACATTTACATACCACTTGCTGCCAGAAGCTGTAGGATGAAAAAACAAAACAAATTTTTTAGCAAGAAGGATTAAGAGTAGGAAAACTTTGAGAACCAGACATTAAAAGACAACCTGGCATGGAAATTTAAACCCAGGAGTAGGAATGCAGTTACTTTGCTTGACTGCTCTTGTTTTCTTTTTCTGCAAGATCAGACTGTGGTGCTGGTCTGAACATTCCATTCTTTCCTTAGCTCTTCTTCCTGTTAATAACTACCAAAATAGGAGTAAGCAGGGGGGAGAGCAAACCTTATCCTTTTTATCTTTATAAATATGCCTGCTGGGAACAAACCTGAGCCAGTTCAAGATTCTTCTGCTTAAGTGTCTGTGGCAGGAGTATGACAGGGAGTTATTGGAAACGAACCTGTTAGTTGCAGATATCTTGGGGTAATAGAGATATCTATTGCACATACATCTTTGCACACGTCATTTTGCATGTGTGTATAATGAAGCAGTTTTCTCTGTGAGGATGTACTGTTCATCTAGGAAATAAGAACAATTCCACATGAATAATTTGCCTTGGTTAATTCTTATACAACCAGAAATGGAGTAGAATGGATAGAGAAACTGCACTCAGTTTGTGTGATGCAGATTTTTGTAGCTCCTTCAGCCTGAAAATCTGTTTAGCAGAATGCAACCTGCCAAAACAGAACATAAAACTGAATTTTGTAGCACTGTGCTAAAGAGCTAGCTTGTTCTGTGCATGGGAGATGGTGTTTCCTTGCCAGCAGTAGACTTTTGGTCAAGTCCTTTTGCCTCTTGGATACCAAATTGTTCCAAAATATTTACGTCCACTTTATCTTGTAGAAAAGTTCTTAGTATTTCTGTCTTTTCTGAGAGGTCTTGCTACAGACAGCATAGCAACACCTATTGTCTCAATTCAGTATTCCATACTGACAAGGTCATCTCTGTCTAATATAGTAAGGTTTTACAAGTTCTTAGCTCTAACCTGTTGGTTGATTTCTTAATTAATTTGGTAAATGAATCCAGTAGGTCTTCAAATTATTAGTAGGGCAATGACAACTTGAGGGTTGTGGTTAATAAGATAATAAGTGAAATAGTCTGGTTAAATAAACTTTGAAGCAGAAAGCCTAAAGGCCTCTTCTTATTACCTCATTAACAAGAAATGCCATTAAGTTATTATTATTATCCTGTAATTGTTCTCCTTATCACTTGTGAATTCTGATCAGCATGGATATTTAATGAAATAGCAATAAATATTAACAAATTACATGAACCGAAGCAAGACTATAAACTAAAAAATGAAAACAGCAAGATTTAACATTTGAACATACACTTTTGAAATGGAGAAAGATTCTGCATGTTCTTACGACAAAGCTTTGGAATGAAAGCAAAAGTTTATGACACATTTTATTACACCTGTAAATCTGAAAGCTTAGCTATAGTTTTTAATTTTTATTTTGCCTCTATAACTATTTTTATACCCTTTTTATAGTTGACTGGTCCAAGGTTTAAAATAAGTTCTGCTAGGAGTCTATGCCCCATTAGTCTTCTATAATAAAATGTGAACCTGGCTAAAATAAAACATGATGCCTTAAGAGCAATTAAGAATGGTCTTTTGTAGATAACTGTAACATGAAATACAATCACTGCTTTTATTAATGGATTTGGGAAAAGCAGCTCAATGATTTATAGCAGAAGAGTGGGTTATTTTACATTTTTATTTCTTTTATTTTATGTCTCACTCCTCAAAAAACCTTTTAAGACCCCTGAAATAATCAAATTCTGTGTTTCAAATGTTTATCATGTTAATGTGAACCTCAGTATCTGTTTTATTTAGGTAGTGCTATGATGTTAGCTAAGAAGGTGTCTTTTTTTTTGCTCTAACTCCAATGAAAAAAAAAAGAGGTGTTATTTTTGAAAGAAAGTTTTGTTGGATATTTTATAAGAGTGATAAAATGTAAAAGCTGTGCTTTGTACTTTATAATGGCAGAATTTGTAGGACACAGACATAATCTACTGGGCATAGTCTGAACACTAAGCGTAGCATCTCATTAATGCATAGTTTCTTAAAAAGTATAAACACAGTTGACAGATGTTTCTCTAATAATATAATAATAGTTTCTTTGTGATTATTAGATTAAGCTTCTATGAACTTGAAGTCTTGAAGGTCACTGTTTGATGTCTCTGGAAATGGAATTTATGCTTTTAAACTCAGAGGGTTTTAGTTTTTATGCTTAAAACATTTAGAAAGACTTCAAGAACGATTCTTTCCTACCTGGATTTTAGCTGTACTTAATATGCTGCTTGCAGTCAAAAAGTGGAAATTTGGTGCCATTTGAATTAGAGGAGAAGAACAGAGAAGTGAAAGGAGAGGCTAAAATGGCAAATATCTTTTCTCACCTCCATAAACCCTGTCAGTTATATGTGGAGTAGGTACCCCTTTGGAGGCCCTGTTTTCCAGTAGACCCAAAACCGCCTTCTGGGTTTCTGCTGGTAATAAGTTAGCTAGCAAGGTATTATACATGTGGCATTTACATTTCAGTATCTATCTGGGAGGGGCTTTCAAAATCTTGAGGCTTCACGATCTTGGTTATGCAAATTTGGAAGCATGTTTTCTGGACTCTGTACTAGTATACTTGGATCTCAAATACAGCATTGACTGGTATGTGCTAGTAAGTGTGAGAAAAATCTTTGAATAAAGGTGGCTCATTGTGTCTTTCAAACCTGTTTTTCCACAGCAGAGCCCTGTGTAGCTTGAGAAGCCATTTAGGGCATGAAGAAAAGGGCCACAGCATTATTCCACACTGGGTGACTGCTGGCATTTAGCTCATGCTTGATCAAGGCAGGCAGAATGTGTGCCTTATAAAGGATAGGGTTTATGCTCCTCTAGGCTAGATGAGTCGGCAAGCCTGAATTCTAGCTGATAAAAATTAAGCTAAAATTCATGCCCTATGTCAGAATTTGAAAAAATAATCAAAATCACATGCATACATAGTGTTTATGTACATACACTTGTATACATGACAAGGGACATTTATGTGTAGAAGAAGCTCTTTATGCTTCTGAAGGGCAGTATGAGTATTGTAACTGGACTAATTTTGCTTTTTGTTTCATCTGCCACAAGAAAGAGCAAGTTTTAAAAGAACTTTCTTCTACAAGAAATACTGCTTCCACAGCTGTATGGAAATGTATAATAAAAATCAGTAGCCGAATGCTTCTGTGCTTACGATAAAGTGTAGCTGCGAATGAAACAAATTATTTTACTTTAAAGCACGTTTGCAAATGGTGTTTTGACAGCCTTGTAGTTTACACCGCAGATTTTGTGGTAGCAATGAATTCTGGGGTTAAACCTTCTGGCCCAAAACCAAGGAGTGGTCTTAACCATCTTTGAACGCTTGGCCCTATTATTTGGTAGAGACAAATAGTAGCTGACAGACACTGTGCTAGTAATATCCTCTGTCTGCTGTAACCAGATCCTTCCCTAGTCAATGCAGTGCCCTATTTTTGGAATGTGCTGGCTGGCAGTACAAAGTGAGCAGTTAGTCACCTTGAATTCCATCCGCTTGACTTTCAGTCCCCAGGGACTCGGCTCCCACTCAGTGCTAGCTGCTGTTGGCACAGGCACTCGAGTCAGTCAAAAGTCTGGTCATTCTTCAAGATAAGATCTGAAATAAATGTTCCTTTTGAAAACTTGTATGGTTGCCATAGGCATAAGAATGCAGCCTTCATTTAAAATCAGCAGCACATCAGAGTCACTACCTGTGTCTCCAGAAAACGTTATGTGGATTTATCCAGACATTCATAGTCTAGAGAAGGAGGAGCTAGGATATGGATTTCCTTACCTTAGCCTACTTCAGAAAGGTAGCAAAGAAATGTTAAAGGCTATGTCAAGAAGTTTTAAACATGGAGAGGAATCTAGTTTGTAGATAGGATTTGTGCTCTGAACTTGTCTAGTACAGATCTGATATGTACTATGGAAAATCTAACAGGACTGAAAGTTAAATAGCCTGAGGAAAAAGACTGTATTGAAAGCCTCAGGAATCCACCTGTTCATACGCTGCAAATCTGCCTCCAGAAGAGACAAATGAAAATCAGATTGGCTAAAAGGGAATCTGTAAATGTCCACAAATGTCTTTCTGCTCTGTGGGGCAGTTCTGTAGGAATAAATTCTGTTGTCAGATTCTGTTGCATGATCTGAGGTATTTGGCAATGAAATACTCAGTTCTGTCTCTGGCAAATCTGAATATAATAGCATTAATCTAGATAGTATACACAGAATGATCCCCACCAAATTAACACTGGTCTAAAATTTAAAGAAAAATACTTACTTTGGCGTCATACTACAGGATCATGAACTTAATTGTTTGCAAAACTTACATGTTAGATGGTTTTCTCCTGTGTGGCTCTGAAAATAATAATTGAAATGAATGATAATTGTCATTTTGCTATAGCACTTTATCTTGCATTAACATAATTGTTTTAGTCAGTTTTCACTGCTAGTATCAACATGGCTGATTTCCAGGGGTTTGTTCTTGGTTTACTCTGTGCTGTGACTGTGCCTTCATCTGATGTTCCTCTTACTGAAACTGTCAACACGGATGGGAGATGTGCGTGATAATTTAATTATCACTGTCTATTTCACATTAAAGCAATTAAAAGGAACTTGCAGAACAAGTCAAACAGTTAACTATGCTTGTACAGGCTAAAAAGAATTCTCAAAGACAAATAGTTCATGTTTTGGAGACTGGAGTGGCTGTGGCTGAAGGGAGTGTATGATTACTATATGATTACTGGTTATCACAGATGACTGCTTTTTTTCCTTTTCTTTTCATTTTCTTTTTTTTTTTTTTTTGCTAATGTAATTGCAAAACAATACAAGTGCATTAATTAGTCTTTTTTTTTCCCCTGTGTAGTTTGTAATTCTCTCGCTACCTACTCCTCAGCCTTTTGTCTTCAAAACAGCCAATATGATTCAGCCAGTAGCCCTGTATTTTAGTCTTCACTGGAACTTGCTATTTTTGTTCATGTTTTGCATCATTTAAGTTTCTTCATGTGATGAAATTCAAGGCCACCTAGATGTCTGTGAGAACACTGCTATTAACTACAGCAGACCCAGGATTTCATCCAGGAATTTCATACAGATTTTGCTGGTTTCAGGTGCAGAGCTACAAATGCTGTCTAGGATCGTAGAGAGCGCATATATCGCATTTCAGAGGAAGTGACCTAGTAATCTTATGGAAAATCAGATGCATGCTTGGGATTAATTATGTCGAAATGAATGTTGGTATTGGTCAAGTTAAGAATTAGAATTCTAGATACCTGGTTGCTTTGTTTTCTCTTACTGTATACGGCTAACTAGCATGAGCTAATAGCTGTTTATGGCACGATTCATAAGGTGGCTATTCACAAACTTGTCAGCAAGAACAGTTATCACTACCCTGCATTCTTGGTGTTTCTGTTGGCGTTTATATTCTTTTCCATTCCTCATGGGTTATAGCCATAGAGGGTAGGGGGGCCGAAGACTGTTGGCTGATATTCAAGGATCACCTGCTACAAGCTCAGGAGTGTTGCATCCCAAGTAGAAGGTAGTGCTGCAGGAGGGCCAGGAGACCTCCTTGGATGGATAAAGTTGCTGCTGAGGAAATTTTGAAGGAAAAAAGAGGCTTGTAAAAGGTGGAAGCAAGGACAGGCAGCCTGGGAAGAATACAGGGATGTTGTCCGGGAAGCTAGGGACCAGGTTAGGAAAGCTAAGGCCCACTTAGAATTAACCGTATCCTGGGCTGCATCAAAAGGAGCATGACCAGCAGGTCGAAGAAGGTAATCCTGCCCCTCTACTCTGCTCTCGTGAGACCTCACTTGGAGTATTGTGTGCAGTTCTGGTGTCCTCAACATAAAAAGGACATGGAACTGTTGGAACAAGTGCAGAGGAGGGCCACGAGGGTGATCAGGGGACTGGAGCACCTCCCGTATGAAGATAGGCTGAGAAAGTTGGGGCTGTCCAGCCTGGAGAAGAGAAGGCTGCGTGGAGACCTCAGAGCAGCCTTCCAGTATCTGAAGGGGGCCTATAGGGATGCTGGGGAGGGACTCTTCATTAGGGACTGTAGTGAGAGGACAAGGGGTAACGGGTTCAAACTTGAACAGGGGAAGTTTAGATTGGATGTGAGGAAGAAATTCTTTCCTGTAAGGGTGGTGACGCACTGGAATGGTTGCCCAGGGAAGTTGTGAATGCTGCATCTCCGGCAGTGCTCAAAGCTGGGTTGGACAGAGCCTTGGGTGGCATGGTTTATTGTGACGTGTCCCCACCCATGGCAGGGAGGTTGGAACTAGTTGATCTTAAGGTCTTTTCCACCCCTAACTATTCTATGTTTCTACATGTAAGTATTTATTATGGTATCCCATAATTTTTGTAAGATAAAAACAAAAAAAAAACAAACAAAAAAACAACCAGAAAAACGTAACGAAACAGAGGAGCGGGAGAAATAATGTTACTGTTTGGAATCAATAAATTTATTTGTATATTCACTGAGTTTAATTATATTTTTAATTCTGTTGCTCGGAGATGTTCTGTACTGAATAAGCAAAGCTTTATTTTGACTTTGATTTATAGGGCTCATCATTGGCTCTCATCACTCGTGCACAGTAACACATGCCTTAAGCTCCCTCTTTACGTACGGTAGATCTCCAATTAACAGATCTGCAGCAGCTTTATCTTTAGCCTAACGTTTCCTCTCTTAACTCTATATACTACTGCTTCGTGACGTGGGATGCTTACTTTTTTAAATATTTGCAAGTACAAAGTGTTTGATGTAAATTATTAAAATTCTTATGTTAAAAGGAACCTATGCTTTCATAGAGAAAATGGAAAATATGTATTTTCCTATCCACTTAGTTGTTTAGTATAAGTAGAGCAAAAATATTTTTTTAATCAACTTCTTTCCACTGTTTCTTTTCTTTGCTAGGAAATTCTTTTTCTTCTTCCTAGGATGTACCTTGTGCTGCTGTGTGCCAGTGTATGTGACATTCAGTTCTGTGCTGATTGTACTGAGACACCTAATGTTGTCCATGTTTTCCTCTTACATACTGTAAGTGATATGAAATATGTACAGAGGAGTTCCACAGAGAGAGAAATACTACTTTAAAATTTAGTTTACACAGTTTTTGGGATGAAGCAAACCACAGAGCGGTGGCTGAGATTGCATAGACAGGCAGTTGTGCTTTCCATAATTTTTAATTGTTTTTTAAATTAAGGACAGGAAGCTGTTTGTATTGAAGAAGGCTATGTCTTTCTGTGGTTTATGCTCTGGTTTGGGGCCTGTCGTGGTTTAAGCCACAGGAGCTCTGGCTAAAATTTTGCAGTCCTTTCAGGAGTTCCCTCAGTGAGTTTGGATGAGTCTGTTAGTGAAATGTGAGAAAGCGTTAGCTGAGAGCAGCTTGTACAGACAAGAGAATAGATATCTCCAGCCTCCATGCATGAGGTATATTTAAAATCACATTTACTCACAAGCTAAATGAAATGTTTGCACTGCACTAGCATGTTATGTTTTAACAGATGCGGGGAACAGCACCAATAATCAAGAGATTTTTATTAAAATGTGTTAGTTAATGCAGGGAGGCTGAATGAAAATGGTTATAAACGTCCTCTCAGCAGGATGTTAAACTTGCTTGTGTTCCTTCATGTAAGGACAAATGTCAGATCATCTTTCAATAATGCTTGAGGAGGTAATGTTGTGACAGTATTTCAAAACTGTTGATTTTTCCTGTAAATTACAGAATGAAAACATTTCAAAGTCATAAACCATTTACTAAGAGGTGTATTTACTCTGCTTACCTAAATCCTCATATTTCCATTGCAAGATTTCTTAGAAAGTCTGTAAAATCATTTTGTGTATCATGTAGATAATACAGAAGGTGCTATGTTTGTACAGAAGCAGGTGGGGCTAGAAGATTTTGATTACGTAGTTAATAGAAATTCTCATGTCCATTTTGTGTAAAAAACCAAAAAAAATCTGTATTTTAAAGCATATTAATAGTGTGGCACACTGAGAATTTAATTTAATCTTTGTGTTTTGTTGGACACTGCTGCACTGGTTCTGAAAACTTTTTTTTAGAAGATAGTTGCTTCAATCAGTTGAATGGGGTACTAAGAATGTGACCGTGGCAAAACGGAGTTCTTGGGAGCACTGCGTTATCCTTGCTTGTGAACTTTTAGTAGTTTGATTTTCTGTCAGAATAAACAAGGGCTAAAAGATGGCTAGTTCCCACTGGTTGTGTGCAAACTTTATCACTCAGCTATTACCATCTGAAGTCTTGGGTAAACAACTGTACCACAGGAGACATCCTCTGAATCCTAAGGTCCTCCTTTGCCACGACGGAGAACTTGCTGCAAGTCAATCTTTGTCAGCTCATGTTAAAGCAGACACAGTCCCAGTGTTAGGTCATGTGTTAGAGATACATCTCTCCTAAATCAAATTAAGCTTTTTCTGGGCATCTGCTTTTTATCACCAAGATTTCTAAACTGCTAACACTCATTACCATGAATGAGGAAAGCCATACCGTACTAGAGCACTAAGTAACTGCATATGGGGTTTATATGCTATGGACATGGTACTTCCATGCTGCACCTACATGGCTTTGACCAAGGAGGCATTTTGTTGATCGGCTTGGGCTCATGTTTGTATAATTACTGCAGAGGCTTTTAAGAAGTAAAATTTCCTCCTGATCTTCACTTAAATGTTGGAGTTAAGAAGACATCTTTTCCCCACTTGTAAAATTTACTGCAAGATCTGCCTGCTAAAAGTACTGAGCAGGACTGGCAGAGAAAGGTAGAGGAAAGCATAGTTTTGTCACCTCTCCTCAGACGCTGTGAAAAACCTATTGAGAAAGAATTTATATGGTGAAGGTCTGTGTTTCTTAAGAAATATAAAGGCAAATTTAGGTATGTTATGTAGAACTCAGAGTGGGTAAAAAAAAAAACAAAAACAGTGTAAAGAAATAAATAAAACCTGATGTTTATATTTTAATCATTCTGGTTTAAAAGAAATATGTAAAAGTAAATATGACAGTGTTAATGTACAAACTGCTTAAGATTGATAAAACCCATTTGTAATACAGCAGTAACCCAACAGCAAACTTGTTTACAGGCAAAGTTTTAACATCAAATGACTGAAAGAGTTAAACACCTGGAGTGAGTCTGCTAAACTGCTAAGCTGGCCTTTGGCAGCAGTGGCAGCAGCAGGGAGAGTTTTTCCTCCATTATGGTTCAGTGACTAATTCATTCAATGCTGAGAAACCAATCGAGAGCTGAAAACGCAGGAAAGCTATTTCCTATTCTAACCTTCAAATATATTGATACATAAGAGGACTTGAACTACAATTTTAAATACATGCTTGACATGGAAAACAAAAAGAATTCTTTTTTGTAACGTTCAATGCACTAACTTTGTTTTTATTTTAATTGAAAAACAAATATTTAAAAAATTATCATCTTGTACATTTCCAGTTCTTTTCCAAATGTAGACCTAAATCACATTACTCGTCATTTGTACTAAGTATATAAATAAGTAATTATTTCCAAAGTACTAAAATGTATAGAATTGCCCCAAAAGATAAGTAGTAATTATATAGAATTCGTAAAATATATGTCTATCAAGTGTTACAGCTATTGTATTGAGTTGTAAAACAATTTTTTTTGTAGTTACTAGTCAGTTGTCAGTATTTTTGTAAGAAAAAAACTTAAAGTTGTAATTAGTACTTCTCAGCTTCTTATAAAAAATCCTTTCCTTTGGTGGTTCCACTTCTGTTTACTTAGCTGATGTTGTTCCTCTGAGCTGAAACTAGTCTTCCATGACAAAATATAAGGCTCACATGTCAGATCGTGGGCATTTACAGAGAGCAATAATTGATCTATATAAGTATCTCAGGTTTGCCTATATGAAAATAAATACTTCTTTTAAAAGGTGAGAGGTTATATATGTTTTGATAACTTAAATTCTTTAACCAGATCTTTGTATTTTTCTCATGCTTGTAATGGCAAGTTTAGACAAGGGAGAAGCCCTGTGTATGTTCTCAAAATAAACATGATATAACCCAACTTCCTAATTTGTTGAGTATGTTTGGAAAGTTTGGAATAGCGGTTTAGACAAACAGACTTACAGAGAAGTGAATTACAGGAAATACTCTGAAGTTTTAGTTTTTTCTCACCTTTTGTTTTTGAAAGTCAGACATAAGTGAGAATATTTTTATCACTATCTATTGTTGGCCATGATCTTATAGGTACCTAAACAAATTCTTACAGCAATGTTCACAACCATATGTTAAGTACTGGTTGAGTAAGATTTCAAAGGATTTTATTTTTTTTTAATTAGAGAATTGCAATTATAGATTTTATTTTTTTTTTCTAGTTTGGTAAGGTCTATTTCATCCCTCTATGATTTCAAGTTTCATAACCTTTTTCCACTTATTTCAAGAGATATTTTGAACATGAAAATATCATGTCAAAACTTAGCTCAGCCCTTTATCAGACTTTAGAAAACCTAAGTTAGAATTCTGTTTCTAAGATAAACAGATTTGGATCAGAAAGGTTTTCAACTAGCTAGTATTCATTTTGGCTGAGAGTTCAAGCAATGTCTTTAATCATATTTTTGTTGATTATTTATTAGTTTCTGCGGGAAATCAAAGGACAGGCAACCTAAAATATGTCTTCCATAAGATACATCATGAATCACAAGCTGTAGCAAAGAGTTTTCTAGGAAGTGTCTTTCATGTACTGATACAAACTGAGAGATAAAATATGCATCTTTGTGTGTGTATAACATGCAAATGAAGGCTGACCCAAAAATGGAAGACTCCACAGTTTGGGTGGAAGAGAATCTGTACTGCATTACTAGAGTAAGATCTGTTGTGAGAGAAAAGAGTATTTCTGTTCTGTTTCTTGTCATCTGAAGGACAACAGTTAAAATTAATGCAGAACATAAAATTGGCGTGAAAGTGCATGTCAGGAATATGTTGGCCACCTTTGGAAACTTTGAAAAATATGTTTCCATAACTGGCATGTACTTGTACCAGGTAGTAATAAAATTAGCCATCCTCCAAATATAGCTCTGAAACCCTGATCAACTTTTAGCAATCCCTGTATATACTTTCGTGATATTCAAAGACTACCTTTAGCGCTGACACTAACTGGGAGAAAACAGTATCTTCTTGTAGGAATGTAAAATATGCCATGCATTTTATTACAGACAGCTGCAGTAGGAAAAAAACATTAGTTATTTGAAAATGTAGGTAACTCTTAAAACTAATTCTGGATTTTGTATCTGGGGAAATACCATTCTAAGATTTTTATGCCGTTAGTAACCCATATTTCATTCAAGGAGCTCTGTAGCCAGTGAGAAGCACCATTATCTGGCATTGTGAATGTGAAGACTTTAACTGGTTTTTAGATGACAATTGATGTCTCTGAACTTTTCTAGCTTCTTCAGCTTGCAGGGGATTTCTGCCTGCTTCTTCCTTCTGTCACTTCACCAGTCCTTCTACACGCACATTATCCAGGTTTCCTACTTCTCTAGTAACAGGGTACCTGTCATCAGCAATGTAAATTTTTACTGCAATAATTTGAGAATGTTTATCATCAAATGGTATTGCAGGATGCTGCTGGCTCCCTAGAGAAGGATGAAAAAACTGAGAAAGTGACAAATGCCCCCCACCAAGAAAACTAGAGGAAGAAGAATGACAGGCAGATGCATGCCAAATTTATAGTGAAATTTGGATTTCCTTCTAAAAGATACTGAAAGGTTAATAAAAATAAAGTATTGAATTTGATCATTAAAGCCAATTATTTTTACCAGGTGTATTTCCACTTTGAGTGGCATATGTATATTTCTTTATATCAGTGTGGCAGTAGAAATCTGTATTCTTTTTTCACCCACCACAGGATAAAGGAAACTGAAAGACAGATACAAAATTCTTATAAATGAATAGTATCACATTTTCTTCATTTTGGATTGCAAAGCAATCAAATATCTTGTGAGAACAATACTGTTCATCTGAAAAAATATATTGAGCTTTTTAAAAAAGCCATTGTATATAGGAGAGAAAGTAATGATTTCATTTAATTCTTTAATGTTTCCTCTTGAAGGTTTCTGAAGGGCAGAGTCTGCTGGAGTATTAAAACAGGGGGTTAGTCCAATATTTGGAGTTGGGTGGTATTTGGCAGTCTAAGTATCAGTGCTGCCAAATATAATATGATTCACACACCACTAATGGTTTCTGCTTAGCCATATGTGAGATTTTGTAAATGTCTATGGAAATTGTGCAATACTCATTTTGGGGGGATGATCTACATATACAAGCATGAACTGTGTCCTCATTCTATGTCCTAAGGCAAGATCTCTGAATAAGAGCAAGTACAAGCCACTGGCCAAAATACAGCAAAGTATTTGTTTTGAGTCCAGTATCTTTTTCAGTGTAGAAGTTGTGTCTATCCAAACAGTGAACTCCATTACCTTGTCCTCTATTTTTATCCAACGAGCCAAATGGAAAAGGAAAGTGGAAAAGGAAAGCATCAACTATTTATTATTTTCTTTACTATAAATAAATTAGATGCAGACTTTCAAATTTGTTCATATTTGCTTGCTTTTGTCAAGAGGGTGAGAGATGTTACTGCAGTGTATTTCTTTTGTATCTCAAAGTTAGAGCAAAGCCTGTTGTTGTGTTTTTCTGTACCCTTTTCGTAAATACTTTTTTTCCCTTTATTGAAGTTAAGTGATTTAAGGACACTTGGGAACAAGGACTTTTTTTTTTTTTTTTTAATAGTCATTATTTAGTTTCTAGATGCATTGGTGAGGAAACAAAGATTACCTTGTTCATAAGGGAATTGGTGCCCCAGGTTAATGTCCAGGTGTTCTTTCAACTGATGTCTGAGACTAATTTCTTCCTGACCTTCTGGTAACCAGCTGAAGCAGGAGACCAGCTGGTATATCTTCACTCTTGCATACCAACATCTTTCACTGATTCACAGATTTCCTTATATCCTTAGTACTTCCTCTACTGCTTAACGATCTTTGAACAGTAGTTTGAAGATAACTGCTGTTGTGCTTTGCAATGGCTGCCTCTGAATCAAGAAGTCACAGATTTAAAAAATAAAAATAAAAAATCTCATCGTGATCCTCATGAGCTCCAGTTGTCAAAAGGTCATAAATTTGAGAACCCATCAAAGGTTTGCTAAAGAAATGCTTAACACTGAATATTATCTGGTTTGAATCTTGTGAGTTTGGATGGCATTTCAGTAGGAAATGCTACAAAGAATTCCTGATGTATTTAATTCAAACATTCAGTTTCTTATTTTTTCTCTCACAAGCACTTACATGCTGCCACCTGCCAGAGTTCACAATTTCAGTTACTTTTTGCCTGTAACAGATTGACATCAACTGTGTCGATCTAAAAATACTCCAAGCCACAGAGACATACAGTGTTTCTTTCATGCAGTCTGAACTTTATGATGCATATATTGTGTGTTTATTTTTTTAAGCATCCATGCAAGATTTACAGATCTTTAGTATTCACCATTTGGCATATACCCATTTGAATAGGGAAGTAGTAAACATAAGATGGAGCAGGCAAGAGGACAGCACAGGGGCAGCCATCTATTTCAGCTGCGTTTTAGCAAAGGATTCACTTAGGGAGCATGGAAAGTGGAAGCCTGAAAGTTGGAGTTTCTTGTTGGAAATGATGACAAAATGTGATCTTTGCAGGTGCTGTTGACCTATGAAGTAGGAAGAAAGCAGGTTAACTGCATGTGGTGGAAAATGTTAGGCGAGAGCACACAGCGCAGAGAAAAAGAAATTTAACCTCATATAGCAAACACCAGTTCGAGGAAATAAAGACCCTGAAGGCCGCTGTCAGGGAGGAACAGAAGGATTCACTGATAGGCTTTAAGTATGAAGTAAAATAACCTCAAACTATTCATGTAAGCTGGGATAAAACTTCACAGTTCAAAGTTCTCCTCTGTACTGCTATAGATGCATTGATGTGATGTTACTTCTTTATGTATAATTGAATCATACTGTGAGAAAACAGGTTATGTACGTTTGGACAGTTAGACTGAGTAATGAACTCAGAGCAAATAACTCAGAGCTGCATCAGTTATGAAGGACTAGTAATTAAGATGTGGAAAGAGAAGAAAGTCCTTATTCACCAGAAGGTCCACGTAGCTCCATGTAAATTCTTTCATTGTAGTTGTTCAGAATTCCATCACTGTCAGCCCTACAAACATTTAATTCACTAATAGCAGCTATGGAAGAGGGAAGGTGAAAACCACTTACAATGGTTTGTATAAAGGATTGTTTGAACAGCTCTTTCAAGAAAACATCTGAAACATTTCCTTTTGTATTGTCTGTGCATACTAAAGTGGAGGTTGCTGAGTTATGTTAATTATCTCATCGGCAGTATCTTCTGGGGTTTCTTCAGCTCCACAAGGGCTTTCACAGCGTTACTGCATGTTCTAATTGTATAATCACACATTTACACCACTTACGTCATCAAGTATAATTGCACTTGCTATGTGAATGTGCCAGATAGAGCAGAAATTACTTTGAGAAAAATGATACACCAGAATCTTAATTAAAAGATCATTAAGTATGCAAGACATGCTTACCAAAATATAGTACATACCGGAGGCTAAAACCTCCCCTGATGCACAAGTATTTGCAAAACTCAGTGTTATCTTATGCATGAAGTTGTGAGACCTTTGTCTTAATGTCGGTGTATTTTTTGTTGTGTATATTAAACTCATCTAATGTCTGTGCTACATAGAAATAATACTAGTAGTTGAGAACTGTAGTTCTGGATGTAATGAAATAAACCTTTGTGTATGAATTCTACCATAATATTTAGCTAAGGAAGCAGGAACTAAATGGTTTGAAAGTTTTACAAGACTGCATTACAGAAAAATGTGGTGCAAGGAAAGCTGGTGTGTGGCATAAGTCTGCAGGTGGTATCCTTTTTTTATTGCTGGTCTGGTATTATCAGTGCAGAGGTATTTGTGTGAATCCTAGGATATTGCTGGAACAAATGTATTTTGGATGAGATAAAGTTCTGTCTTCAAGGTATCATGAAGATTCTTGGCACATATGCCACAAGCACTTTAGTGAAGAGAAGGATCTTTGTCCAAATGGCTATACCAGGCAGCCATATTCAGACTCTGTTCCCCAGACTATTTCATTTGAATTCAGTTTTATCTTTCCCTAAACCTGCTGATCTGTGTTGAGCAGCTGCTGCCTTTTATCTAGACTTGGCTGGAGTTCAATGATTTATCTTAAGCTGTAGAGCTAGTTTAAGACAGCTCATCAAAGACTCAACAAAAACAATTTCTTAATGGGAAGTAATTTTCCAGTCAACATAGAGCTGTAGTAATGCACTGGAGTATCCTTTGATTTAGCTTGGGACATTTGGTTGCCTAGTAAGAATGCCTCATGGTATAGGTTTCTTTATATCTATCTGAGGAATAATTTTCACTTCTTTCTAAGGTATTATGAGATACTTTTGACTGAAATTTACATTCAAGATTGTGAAAATGAAAATGATTGTGATAATGAAAATGCAGACGTGCTGCATTAGCATAATTGCATCTCTCTGATTCTAAATATTTATATGACAATATTGCAGAGACCAAATATAGCGATGTGCTTTTATTGCAGTTGGTCTAAACATTCAAGAAAAACTAGTTCTTCAGCATTTCTAGGAATACTCATGAAGTTGTAAATGAACTTTTAGCGGATTTAAGCTCACCTTTCTGACATAGACTTTTTAAATGATTATTTATTTATTCATTTCAAATATTTCACTCTTGTTTTTTTTATGGTATCCCTTGACATTTTTTGTACTTGGAGGGGAGAGGAGGAGAATAATCCACTTTTATGCAACAGTTTGTTGGAAAAAAACATGTTCTTAAAACTCACCTGTACCTTTCTGTTAAATTAGAGGCCTGGGGAAGGGACATTGTCTGCTGGGTATCTGTCTTAACATATGGACTGAATTACTCAGCTAAGAATTGAGCCACACTGTTTCATATTGGTTACGGTGGTAAAAACTGCCTTGCACTGCTCTGCAGAAGAGGGATGGATAAAATGCTCTTTGAACAGTCAAGATTTTTTAAAAATGTCAGTGCAGAGGGCTTGCATTTGTATTTGGCTTTCTAGACCTGCCTCTTGACCTTCTAATTACTTGATTTGAAACAGCACTGAGGGTATAATAAAACTGGAGGTTGTCTCTCGTTTGCTTTATCATAAATTAAAGCTGTTAGTTTGGTGAGGTGAAAGTAGAGGCAGAGTGTTCATTACTGCTCAAGTGACGGCTTGTCAATAGCACTGCCTTTTAGTTTGTTCTAGTCAGCACTTGCTGTGCATTTTGTTGGACCACTGGGAAATAAATACAACAAGATTATACATTTGGAATACCACAAGAGTTCATGAAGGAGAAAAAGTAAAAAAAAAAAAAAAAAAAAAAAAGCCCAAATGATAAATTATACACTTGGTAGAAAGTGACATGCTATCTTGTGCTATTAACAACCAGAGATAATTGCAGTGAATTGTAATTGCAGTTTGCAACTTACAGTACAGTGTATCCAACATCAATCTTAATAGTGCACAAAGCAATTTATATTAAAAGTTAATTCACTTGGTAAGTTTCAGCTCTATACAGATGTAGCTTTTCAGAAAGTTCAAAGGCATTTGGAACATGGAGGGAAATGCTAATGTAGTAAGCCTCAGAGAAACATCGCATTACTTCTTGTAATGAAAACAAATGTATGCCATTATATCCCAGTTTGTGTTTATTAAATAAACTATACAGTTTTGTACATTGAAGAAATTGTGTTTCTGAATGTAACAAAACCAGATTTTTACTCATAGATTGCACAAGAATAGCAATTATATATGTATAGAGTAAATTTGGTCTGGATTTTCATGTATGTGAGTGTATATTCAATTTTGACTTAATTCTTCTGTGAGACAGTACTGAGTGTGTGTGTTTATGTGTTTATGTTTATACATATGTATTATTGGAATTTTTTAATCTAGACCTTTATTCTGGAATTGTTTAGTAGTTCTCAGGGTATTTTGCTAGTTTGCCTAGTTATAATTACTCTAGATTTTTAGAGAGATCTTTAATCTGTTTTAATTAAAATGAAACTATATTTTGTGAAAGCCTGACACCCCTTCTAATGGAGATGACAATCTTGCTTTTACTGACCACCTTGTGGTGCCCTAATGTCTGAGAGAGATTCTGCATACCACTGGCTTCTGTTCTGTGGGCTACATCACTTCACATTTACTTTAGCAGGTATTACCATTTTCTCAGTGTTGCGGTCAGTCCTTGGTGCTCATCAAAGGACAGAGAATTCCCTGAACCACAAAGTCACAAGCACTCACTGTTCTTCTGTAGGCTTCACTGCACATTTGTGGGTGACCATTGGTACAGTTGGAAAATGCAGGGTGAAAGTGCTGCCGTTTTGGATAGCTATTTGTCAAAGTATGAAAAACTCCACATTAAATCATACTTTAATTTGCCTAATGGAATAATTGCGAGTTTTTTTTAGAATAGGGAAAAGGCTGAGAAGGGGGGGTTGAGGAGGAGGTTTTACTAGTTGCATCACCTCACATATCCGGACCTCATTGAGAGGATTCATCCAATGTAAAAAGGAGTTTTGGTGTTCATTTTGTACCATCCTGCATTTTCGTAAAGACCAAGTTAGTTAATATATAAATCTTGGGTAGGTTTTCGCCTAGGGTGAACTACTATAGTTCTACTGAATTAAGTGGAACAAAGACATTTAACACTAGCTAATGATTGAGTCTTACAGGAGTTTTGGAAGTAGCTGAAAAGCTGGACTTTTTTTCTTCTAAGGCTGATTTTCTTCTTTGTGATATGAGTTCCATTGGGTAGTTAAGAATGTGCATTTTGGAACCAGCAAACTTGCTTAGATGTATGGCATGGATCTTTACTCGTCTCTGCTGAAGGAGGTCCAGAGTTGCACTAAATTTAATATAGAATCATAGAATCATAGAATAGTTAGGGTTGGAAAGGACCTTAAGATCATCCAGTTCCAACCCCCCTGCCATGGGCACGGACACCTCCCACTAAACCATGCCATCCAAGGCTATGTCCCACCCCGCCTTGAACGCCGCCAGGGATGAAGCATCCACAACCTCCCTGGGCAACCCATTCCAGTGCCTCACCACCCTTACAGTAAAGAATTTCTTCCTCATATCCAATCTAAACTTCCCCTGTTTAAGTTTGAACCCGTTACCCCTTGTCCTGTCACCACAGTCCCTAATGAAGAGTCCCTCCCCAGCATCCCTGTAGGCCCCCTTCAGATACTGGAAGGCTGCTAGGAGGTCTCCACGCAGCCTTCTCTTCTCCAGGCTGAACAGCCCCAATTTTCTCAGCCTATCTTCTCTGAGACAATTTACCCATGTACTTCAGCCAGTTTTGGTCAAGGCTTCAGTAAAGATTTATCCCACAGAAAAGCATAATTTTAAATTATTTGATCATGAGTTTTATAATGGGGGGGATTAACAAGCAGTATTTGGTACCAGGCTTTTTTAATTTGGTGGTAAATACTTGGCTGGAATTTTTAGAATGGGATATAGATGATAAAAATCTTCACTTTTTTGCTGGTAATGAATTTTCTCCTGTGAAACAGTGTCCTGTATATGACATAAATTGGCAGGAAAGGTAATTTGAGAAACTTAATTTAGAAATGTTACGTATAGTTTTCCATTTGTTTTGGCTAAACCATCTATAAATCTAATGGGTGCTTTGACAGCCAGTCATTCTCCACGTACAGTATTCAATTCAAATTCTTTTGTTTACTTTTCCATTGGTAAAAACATAATTATTCAAAATATATAAAGTAATAGAATCATAGTATGGTTAGGGTTGGAAAGGATCTTAAGATCGTCTAATATCAACCCTCCTGCCATGATGCCTCGCCCTGGACATGTCACCCAAGGCTCTGTCCAGCCTGGCCATAAAGTCATGTTATATTTTACTTGTTTTTATTGAGAGCAAGACCCTCTGCATATGTGAATGTACCATACCAATGTAATTCATCTTACAGATACAAATGAAGGGAAATCTCATTAAAGGAGACAGGTTTTCACAGAAGTTCAAGTACACTACATATATATTTACTTTGCTTACATACACATTCCATAAAAAGGTGTGCCTATCTTTTTCCTCTATCTTTTTCCCCAGGCAGTCTTTGAGAAATGTCAGAAGTGCAAATAGACTACTTGGGACCCTCCATTCACCCACTGATTACCATAAATCATAATCTGGCAGCAAACCTTATTCCTAGTCTTTATTGTCTCCCACCAAAACAGTTAAATGACCAGATATTCAAATTACTGGTCTGTTAGTAACTCTCTGTCTGAAAAAGAATTATTTGATTTTTAGCACGTGAATATTTATAGAAGAGAAAAATTCTGAATATCAGTCTCATGAATCTGACGTGGCTTAATATTACTCTTTATGTAAATGTCACTTTGTCAGGTAATGACTATGTTTAACATTGATTTGTAATATGTTTGGCACCTATGACAAAGTTGCAAAGAACTAACAAAAGCAGCCTAGTGTTAGGAATTTATTAATAATGAAACTGAGCAGTATGGGAAAAGCTTGAAGAATTCTACCAGATACTATAATTGATCATGCCATGGAACACCTTTTAATGTAATTGAAATAATTTACAGTATTCTTGAAATAGAAGAATGTAAGTAACAAAGATCCAGTGTGATAGCCTCAAGACTTCTTTAGAAATAAAATATATTGAGAGAAACAGAAAGCAGAAGGTGTATAACAAAGGTTAAATGCAAGACTTGCAGAAAATAGACAAAGGTCATAAAACACACATGCAGGATGATCTAGGAAGAGAGGATGAGAGGAAGTAAGGTTTTAAAAATATTTTTATACAAAAATATTACTAAAACTGTGAAGCCACTCATGTATAAAACTGGAGAAAGGAGTAAGAATCTAAGGAGCTTTACATTCATCATTACTTCTTTACAACATCTATAGAATTTGTGTGCTTCCAGGGAAATACGTATTTTGGTACAAATTCTGATCCTTCTAAAATACAGTTTCATATTTGTATTTTGTGTTCACTAATAAAAACATCATTATATTGGTTCCTCCATAGTACTTTTTTTGGCAGTAGATTTCTGAATAACTTACAAAGTGGTAAATATTATTCTTCAGAAACTGATGAACAGAGAAATACAATAACCCCTCCAAAGTGACTTTTGAAGTGTCGTGGTGTATTATTTATGTTCTGAAATTCTTCTTTCAAACTTTAAACCCAATATTTAGTCTGATACTTGGATAGTGTGCCATTTAACATTAACTAAAAGTAGATGAAACAAGAACAAGGTTTACAGAAATGGTCTGAAAACAGTTTGCCAAAAGCATTTAGTCTCTTCTTGCAAAAATAAGGATGTGGTAAGACAAAATTAAGACTTCTGTAAAGAATTTTAATGAGATCCTCTTCCAACTTGAACCTAATTCTTGGGTGCAGGGGAAAAGAGAGTGAGAATATATTCTGTTGGAGAATTTATTTTGGTGAAATAATTGTAAAGCTGTATTTCCAGTTCTTATGTCTTTTGGAGGGGGGAAGAACAAGCCTAGCTCATCAAGACAAATGAAACTTCCACCACTATAGTCTGCGGAAACAAGATCCAGCGCAGCTACTTGGTGTGGTGCCTGTACTAGGAAGGAGTGTGAACAATTCTGGTAAAGCAGTGAAAATAGGAATTTTGGGTTGGGTATTGTTTGTTTGTTTTTGTGAAACATGTAAAACTGGTGAAGTTACTGAGAGCTTGAAGTTTGCTGCTGTGCATTTGTTTTTAAGGATGGCAAGTAGCTCTCAGATTTCAGGCATTATAAAAGAGACATCAATGGGTTGGGTTTTTTTTCAAAGTAACATACAAATAGTAGGATTAAACAAAGAAAAGTATAGGTTATTAAATAAAGTTTCACTACTTCTTACTCACTCAGAATATTTGTAGCAAGTTCTGTGAAGTAGAAAATGAAGGGAATATGCCATGCAATTTTTCTTTAGCCTTTTTGCAATGCAACAGGGCAATCAATACGAATCTTTGCAGTAATCATATATTGATTTTCCTAGAATATAACTCCATTTAAAGCATTTTTATCCCCAGGAGTGAAAGCATTGGAGGCTATCAAAGGAGGAAGTAGCTTTCCTTGACCCCATCTGCAGTTCACATTGATTAACAGAGGCTAGGTAAAATAAATAAATATGGAAAAAAGAGTCACAGAAAGGTTAATACTGACTGGGGAGAAACATAATTATTGTGCATTACGTTTTTTGTAAAATTACTAGGTTGGGATAAGCTAACAAGTGACTTGAAGAAGGAAGATTCTTCATTAAATCAGAGCCAAATATTACAATACCTATTTTTCACTGACAGTGCTGCAAATTCAAGTAATGGGGAGCTTCCTAGGGGAGCTTCCTAATGATGTACCCGTGTGCGCATGCAGGTATCAGGATAGCAAAATTGAGCTGAAACTGGTAGGTTTGCACTTTAGCTTGTAAAGGAAGGTCCGTTCTGATAGAATCTGGGGCAAACTCATAGTGAGTATGCAGAGGCAGCAGTGAAGTTTGATGATTCTAGGACACTGCATATTCATTAATGATAAAAATACCGTTGTTGTGATATTTTCTAAAAGTTGCAGAAATATGATAGCGTTTTTTAGTATTGAATTTTATGACATTATAACCAATGCAAGGTATTCTTTTGATATCATTTTAGTAACACTGAAGTAAGTGCCTTTTCCTAACATATTAAAGACAAATTTCAAATTTTAACCATTCACCTGGGATTGTTAAGTAGATGATATCATATCTCCTGCAAGTGTAATATATTACTCCTATATGAGACAGTAAAGCCTAGCTGATTCAATAGGTAGGTGGAGGCCATATGCCATAATTTTGGAATTAGATTTTTCCTCTAAGCCAGGGATATTTGGATTTCCTGATTCATCCTAGGTCCCTAAAAGTACAGCCCATCCTGTGCAGCTTTCAGCTCTGTACTTTTCATTCTAGCAGTTTTACCTCCTCTCCTGCCATTTACTTTGTGATTTTCTGGCCCTTTTCCTCTATTTCTTATGGGTTTTTTTGGCTGAAGCTAGGTTCTCATAGATCAGCCTTTATTGAATTAAAAGGTATGCATAGCCTCATTATCTTTCTTGGTGCGCTGTAGTTGATACTGTTTATTTTACCAGCAACTTCAGAGTTTTTTTGCTTCAGGCAAAGCAACTACTACACATTGTCAGATAAAGTGCCTTATCTGTCAGCAGCACTCTTGAGAATTAATCATAATTCAATAGGTTTACTAATCAAGATTTGAGATGAATGTTTTGATAGAGCAATCAGATTTGTCTAATCTATCATTACTTGACAGTTGCTTTAGGCAGAGTGCTAACTTGGCATTAGTACCTGGTTTTGATCAGTTTGGCATGGCCCACCAGTCGGTGGCATCAGTTATTGCAGCAATGGACTTCTACGTAGATACTAATTACAGTTCTTTTTCAGTTTCCAGAGAGGCTTGACTGAGGCCGAGATCAGGCAGCTCCCACCTGTCCTGTAACGCATTGTCAAAAACCAATTTTGAACCAGGAGCTCACTTTGTGATTATCACAAATAATAGAAGTCCTCAGAGCTTGCTGATGAAGCTGAGGCATCATTTATGGTAGCATATGCAAACATTGCTCAGAACTCAAAGGGTCACTGGAATAGAAAGGAGATAAACTTCATATATCGTTAAGTGTTGCTAATTATGAGCCCAGTCACGTCTGATGTCACTAAAATTTGTTCTCTGTTTTGCCCAGTTAAACATTCTTGGGGGTAATTTACAACATAGCTTGCAGCAGTTTGCTCAATTTGAAAGCATAAATGAAAGCTTTCATTGTGTATTGACATGTTTTTCTTGTTAAGCAATGTTTAAAGTACTGATACAAGGTGCAGTAATAGTGGGTTAGGCTGCAAGTGCAAGTTTGGTACATTGTAGTCAATAATGCATTAGTGTGGGAAAACGAAGGAGAGAACTGATGTTTGGTTTTGGTATTTTATTGTTTTGTTTTTTTTAACATGGGTGGAGTCCTCATGTAGAAGAAGGAAAAAAAACATGAATGGCTTAATACAGCCCTTTATTCTCATTTAATTAAATTTTGGGTATGTGTCAGCAGTATGAACACAATAGATGTGTGGGCCTCCAGTTTAATCATCAGTTCAACATTCAGTCATGCTAATCTTACAGTAGCTGTGATTTCTGGGATCAGATAGCCTGTACATGTTAATTTGATGAGAAGTCTGCTGTGGATGATCCTCTGTACAGATGGTGGCTATAGGTGATGCTTGTTCTTGTGCAGCAGACTACCAGGAGAATTATGTACCATTTAAATTCTGTTGAAGCCCTTAACACAGAGCTAAAATCAATTCCTCACCAGCGGGATGTCAACTCTTCTGCCTCTTTACAGTTTCTCTCTTAATCATTTGATAATTTGAAATACATTAGGTAAAGAAGAAGCTAAAAAATACTAGTTCTCATACAGATATTCACACTTAAGCCCAGAAAACAAAAATGTGCACATGTAACATTTTATATAGCAGAAAATAGTGTTCAAATGCCTTTACTGTTCCAGTTATAGAGTGTAGTGCAGTGTAGTGGCAATTTGCAGTGCTAATATTTTTATAAAAACAAGATGGGATAGGAAATAGACTTAGGAAAATCAGTTAGTGATGAGCTCAGAAGACTATAGTTTAATTATTTGCAATCACATCATATTAACGAAGCAGTCATAATACTAGATCTTTGAGACCATGCTTTAGTTGCTTTTCTGGAGTTATCTATGAGCTCAAAAGCTCACTAACTCCCTGTGTGCCTTCACAGATGCTTACTGAAGTCCTAGTGCAAATTATTCTTGAGAACTGTATGGGATAGGGTCCCACTTGCACTAACTCCTCAAGTATCAGCAGGTGAACTAAGTCAGAGTCTAACTCTCATCCAGTCTATACTGAATCCCTTGCAGACAGGAAGGACAATAAGTCCTCTCCATAATGATCAAAGAGATACTTTCCTGATTAACATGAACACCAGTGGAATGCCTTTGGTATGTGCTGCCAGTCAGAGACCACTTTTGTGCCGTTCTGTAATGCAACAGTGACTGGTTAAAAAAAAAACAACCTCAAGTGCAAAGAAAAATGCACTTCTAATTTTACCTTTTGGGGGTTTTTAGCATAACCTGGCAAATTAAAGAGAAAAAAACAAACAAAAAAACAAAAGTCCAAAACAACAACAACAAACACAACAAAAAAAACACCCTCTTTTTTATTACTTTTCTTTGAAAAAGAATTTTTGTATTTTGCCAGTCACTACTCTGCTAAAAGCCAAAGTGAATATTATTTGTACTCACTGCTCATAAAATACCATAGGCCTATTTCTACAGAGTGATGAGAATTGCATTGACTTTGCCACCACAGGATTCCTTCTAATATCCTGTCAACAGTCTTATGCCCTGCATTTACTGCTGTGCTCAAATCCCATCTCTCCGTAACATTTAAATGGAATAATGAAGGAGCATCCTTTCCAATCTCAAGCTACTGTGTTATTTCATTTGTGCACTGAGCTGCTGTTGTTTACTTTGCAAGTTCCCTGTACCTGGTAAACCTGGCAAGTTTTTTTCTATACAAGTTTAGATGAGGAAAGTTTTTTGATGAGCAATGAACTACTGTGTACTAAAGTGGTTGGTTAAATTTCCTTGCGCTCTTCATTGAATTTTGCAAGTTAAAAATCCCATTCCGAGGTTCTCCACTCACTCAAAACCCTGCTGCCATGACAGCCACCTTTGACTTCATTTTCTTCTTGATAAAATCTGTCATGACATGCAAGAGTGCCTTGCTCATGTGAGATGAATGATGATCCTGCAAGCTTGCCACAATAACATGAGATTAACATAGATCAAAGATTTTCTAGAGTTACTAAGAATAGGAAGTCTCCACATATTAATTCATCTGGATTTTTCCCTTTTGCTAGTTAACATACCAAACTAATAAATAGCAATGAGTCATTTGTTTGTTTGTTTTTTTTGTTTTTTTTTTTTTTCTTTAGAGTGCTAATGAATGTATTTGGGTTGACAGTTTTATAATGGTGAAGAGATAAAAAATGTTCATGGTAAAAAGATGTTCTATGTGAATACTTGTATGCACTTCTGTTCACATGGTCATATATACAACACCTGTGTGATCCCTCAGGCAATTCAGTCACTCATTTTTCTTGCCAATTTGCTTGCTTCATTTTGATCTATGTTTGCTTTCATTTATCAACTGACACCTTTAGCATGTTTTCACATCAGTTGTTTTGAGAGCATGAATGCTGATAATTACATCAGTACTGACCCATTGCAGGAGGATAGACTAGACAGTCACCTAGGACTGGTTTTTAGCAGTTATTTAATAGTTATTAATTTATGATTTTTATGTGTTGCAATATTGCTGGTTGCTTATCCATTTTTCTCATTGCATTTGTAGGCAGTAACTAGAACTCCTTCATTAAATGCATCTACTCATGGCTTCAGTATTAGAGCTTGGTATTTGGGTGTTTTCCGCAGTTGAACATGTCTTGCCTCCCCTTGTAGAGATGTTATATACGTAAAGAATAGTCTCAGATTTCCTGTGCCTCAGTTATTCTCAACCTCCTTAGCTTAGAACAGAATTCCCTGGAATTTGGACATGCTTATGACCACTGTCCCTGCATTCCAAGATTTCCATGGAAGGCCAGTCTATCTTTATCTCAACTTATTGAGATTCCTTAAGGGCTTCATGCATATATTCTTTATAGTGTCAGGCATTCCTTATTATTTCTGTGTCATTTCATCATCTGAATCCAGGTGCTGGTTGTTGTTACTATCTTGAGGGCAGCCTTCTCTCTAGCACTTGCATTTATAAAGAAGTGTAGGTGAGATCTAGGCAGTAATTGTGGTTCCCATTCATATAAGGCGTTGCATAAACAAGGTAACCCAGAAGGCACTTCGCCAAAATTAATTTTAATTTTAGTCAACTGACTCACCTAGTTTCTCCCCCTAAGCCTCGTGCTTTGAGAATGGAAGTGCCTGATGCAAGGAGTAACTTGTCTTTCTGTGTACATGGGACTAAACTTTTCACTCAACTGTTGTCTTTTTATTTAAAGATCTAAAGACACCATGAAATAATCCAGAAGCTCATTGAAACAGAATCATGCCATCTTAACAGAAACACGTTTCATATCTATAACCAGTAGGTGAAGGTCCATAATGCAAGTCTTAAAGAAAATCAAGTATTGTTTTATTGTTAAACAGTGCTACTGCTTTAAAAGAGACTTACCCCAATGGGCTTATTACCACAATTTTCCAAGTCTTTAATTTATTACGTGCTCCATGTTTTACTGCCTTTTCCAGATTTTGGTTATCTCAGCCCCACTTTTGAGTGCTGAAAGGTCAAAAGGTGCGCTGCAAAGGCTGCGAGCATAAAGGCACATCAAGTGCTAATATGTTTAGACTATTTGAAATCAAGGAATAGAATACAAAGCTCGTTATATCTGAAGTGCATGTGCAAATTATAGAATCCAGCATAAAATCTCTTTAAACATTATAGAGCATCATTAACATTTTCCTTTTTATCTATGCATTTTTTCAGAAATGTCTAGAACGTGACTTAGTGGGAATTCAATGTGTGTTACGGCAAAAAGTCTGTCGGGTTTTCAGCCTGGAATCTATATGTGTGGGGTGGGGGAGTTTGTTTTTATTTTTGGTTTGTTGTTTTGTTGAGGGTTTTTTTTTTTTTTTTATAAAATTCATTTTTTAGTGTGTCTCTCACAAGGAGAAAAAGAGATGAGGTATGCGCAACCACAAAAATGCAGCTTCTTGTGCAGTCTGGAGGCATCTAGGTATACATGTGTTACAGGGGAGGCATGATTTTGTTATTTAAAAATATACATCTTACATTTATGTAGCACCTTTTATCCCCAAGGATCCCAAAGTACTTTAGAAAACTCTTAACATATGTTGGATAATCTAGCATACCACTAGAGTATTAGCACCTGTGGTACGGAACACAGTGGCCTTGTAAAGAAGTAAAAAGTCTTTTAAAAACTATAGTTACAAAAGACAGTAAGCATCCAGGTCAACTGCCACCGAAGACTTTCCATTGGTTTTGATGTAGACAAGAAAATAAAAAAAAAAATTAAAAAAAAATAAAAAATAAAAAAAAAAAAAAAAAGGAAATGTCACCATTTTATTTGTCAGATTAAAAAAGAAAAGCACTTTACATTTTTTTCCCCTCCATAAATGTGTAATTTCACAGAATCACTTTTATACTGCTTATGATTTCACATGCTAAGGAGATTAAAAGCCATTTTGGTTTAACTTCATCTTGCACATACCTAAATTCAGTAATATTTTCTATTGTAAATGAGTAAGACTTTGGTTACTGAAGAAACTAGAGTTTGTGTAGTAGAAGAATGGATGCTGTTACACCGAAGAAAAATATGCCTATAATGTTAACAGCAAATCTTGCTTATATTGGCTGTGGAGAGAAATTATGGTGGTGACTTTGATGAGCTTTGATTAAGTGAATTAAAATATTTTAACATACGTTAAAATACGTTATGTTTATCTGTCTACCTCTCTTTCTTTCTTTCTCTGTAGAGATGTAGTTCATGGTGATATGTATAAGAAATGCTTCCAAAATTTTAGATGTAAAGAAAGTGGAAATAGTTTTCCTCTTCCAAATTACCCTAGGCAGTTTCTTTATTTCACTTCTGTGTGCTAAGGGCCCTGGACAAGTCCTAGTTAAACTGTTGTTTTTTTTTCCTTCTGTTGCTATTTTTTAATTGCTCTAACTTTCAGAAAGACAGATGCCCAAGGCTCTACCCCTGAATGCACATGAAAACTGCCATAGCAAGGTGTATGAATCTAAAATTCACCTGTATGGCTTAACAGTTTCTGGTTTTCACCTGAAGGCAGAGATGCCTGATGTTGTTAGTGCAGCCAGGGAAAACTGATGGTCTCAGTCGAAATTGTGCCTTTTCATATGTAAGTTGCTCAGAAGCCAAAGCTGTGGTCTTTTAAAAAGTTCCGCCCCTCATAGTTTGTGTTTACTGCCCAGCTCCTGTGTCTGGGTAAGTGCCAGCACCCCAGGGTTTGCGTTAGAGGAGCTGTTGGCATAAAGTGGAGTTGCTGCTGTAGCTGGTTACTAATGCCAACAAGAAGGGGCTGCTGCCTTTGCTGGCAAGCAGCACTAAGCTTGTCTAGGCATAGAAGTGGTCGGCTGTTGCATTTACACTATGCTGTTTTATTACAGTTTTATGCTGCCAATACTGGCTGTGCTTCCGTTAGGAGCCTGAGTCATACCTGTGCGGGTTTGTCTTTCTTACAGGTATTCTCTGCCGCCATAGCAGCTAGTGTTGTTTTGCAGGCCCTGTTAACCCGGGAATGGTGCCTACATCACTGAATGGTTTTGGATTTTTTGTTTAGTATATAATATTTGCAATCACAGTTGCTGCGTGTAAACTGTTTCATAATTCTGAGTCATAATAAGTACTGGAATACGTTGTGGTATAGCAAAAAATCATCCTTAGCAGTATCACTTGGTGGTAATGTAAGCAGCGATAACACTTTTCTAGAATATAGTGCTTATATCCTTTATTGAGAACACGCGATCTTGATGAAGACCTGATAAGTGCTTCATCATTCTTAAAACCATATCTGACTTTAATTATTCGTCATAATAACCATTTGTTGTAAAAGACCTGAAAAATAATCTTCTCAAAGCACAGTGGAATTACCTTAGCTTGGAGAAGCTTGGTGCACACAGCAACAACAGCCAGCCCATGCACATTTTTAACTCCTGGGAAACGTGTCAGTGAAAGAGCTTTTAATTATTGATGTAAAGGTTTTTGGTTAGGAAGCATGACTTTTTTTGGCAGTTGCATGAATGAGTTTAATGTTTATAATTAAAATACTTAGTTTCTTTTGACTAAAAATGACAAAGTTGATTATGTTTAGACCTTTTTCAGTCTAAAGTTAGCAGTAATATTTTTGTAAATTAATTCCTCTGTTGTTAAGTGAGCATACAAATGTAAAAGAAAGCAGAATTAATTTGTTTCTTACCCCACTGACTTTCCTGCTATTCACCAGCACTTTGTAGTGTGAGTCACACAGTACCTAGCATCTTTTTTTTCTAAATCCCACTCCTTACAGGAGCAGGGGCAGGGAGAAATAAGGCAACCATTGCTATAGTAAATAATTTGAGAAATATCCATAATTATGCATTATCAATTTCAGTGATTTCATGCAAACTAATGGCTTGAAAGTGAATGTTTTTAGTAAGGCCAGGTGGGTCTCATAAGAAATGAATATGCTTTTGGAAGATGTCCAAAACTTAGATAATGCTGCTTTTTTTAAATACTAGTTAGTAAATATTTTATAGTTAAAATAGATAGCAGCTGAGTGTTGATTAGTGTGAGATAAATCAGAACAAATATTAATAACTTGCTCGTGTTCTGCATGGGCAACATTTCAAGTCGATGATAAAATATTGTTAATCAGTGGATTGATTGGACCATAAAGCAATTGTATATTGATGCAACTGAAGCATTAAATTTGAACATTGTCATTTCTGGGTGTGTCAGATCTGAAGGCTACATTGCAAGTTATAAATTCCCCAGTATTGATGGTAATCAGAGGAGGGAATTTTTAAAGGAGATACCCACCCTCTACAGAATAGAAAGGGTAAAAAGTTCTCTAATGAATATGATGCAAGATGATCAAAGCAGATCATCAAAGTATGCAGAAGCTACTGTGCCGACCACACCTCCGCTAATGGCTGTTGCTGTCTGCCTGTCACAGAAGTATAGAGGGAGGCAAAGTACGGGGGGCAAAGTAACATGGTGGGGGGATTATATTCCCAGACTCATTCATGATATTTGAGTCCCTGGGTCACATCTGTAACTACAGGTTGGATTCTTATGCTGTAATACTAGAGGTATGGCTTTTATTGAGCTAGAAGTTGTAGTTTAGGAGATACACTGAGGTCCAGGTTTAATTCTCTAGGAGGTACTACTTGGCATAATGTTTGGTGCACTGATACTAGCCGTACATGGATTCAGAACCGCAAGCTCTGTCAGTCATTGTGCATAGCTGATCTTTTCCTCTTAGCAGTGGGTTTTCTTCAAGTGATCTTTTTCAAGGAACAATAAACCAAGATTAGAGAACTATTTTTTAATTTCAAAATAAAAGGGCATTTGAGTTTGGGCACAAGGGAAGATGTCTTTTCTTTGCCTCTTTTGCACCTCTCACATTTATTGGAATGTTTATTAATTCTCTGAAATCTGAAAAGGCTTTGAATTGTCAGTGGCACTTGCACTCACACACAGAAATCTGAGAGAAGCTGAAACTTTTTTTGTTTTGACTGACACTTGCAAGACATCAGCTAAGAAAAATGCAGTATGTAATGCAGTATGTAGCTGTGAACAATTTCCTCTTCCTTTTTTTGTGTTCATATTTTATTTACTGTATCTTGCTCTCAGTGCTCCAAATAATCTTAAAATAAATCTGATCCTCTTTGATAAGACCAGCAGCTTCTTCCCGTCTTCTCTCTCCCAATCAAATAAAATACCTTATCAACCTAAAAATAATAAGAAAAATAAGCAAGTGTCTTGAGAATTCACCACAGCTATGACCTGACTTTGCCCAGAATGCTTCCTCAAATCTTAGGGAGAAGAGAATGCCAGGGAAGGCAAAAATGCCAACAATCTGGCTTTAAAGAAAGAGATTTTACTCACCAGTGTTGCTTCTCTTAGGCATTGCTTCTGTGTAGAGTTGCAGCAGTTTCTAGAGTGAGCATATGAAAAAGAGGGAAAGGGCATTTAGAGAGGTAATTTCCCCAAGATTTAGAGATTTACAGGATCAACTGTGTTTTAAAACATATTTAGAAGGCAGTAAGTAGAAATTTCTATTGTGAAGCTTTGCAATTTTTAGAGAACCATCACTTAGCAAACAAATTGCACACTGGCTACCATTTCCGAATAGACTCATTACAGATATGAAACATTATGGAACTGTCATTGCTGTGTTTTCTATGGTAAATGAAGTAATCATTCAGCAGAAACCAAAACCAAACAGAAGCAGGTGGTGTGGTGTCCGCTGCTAGCTAGGAAACAATTATGAAGCATGCCAGAACAGCTTCAATAAGCAGAAAAGTTCTGTGATATCTTAACCCACTTATGTATTGCATCATTACAGATCTCAAGTGAAGTCAGAACACTTAAAGATGGAAAAACTGAGGTGTTTTTTTGTTTTGATTTTTTTAATCTATGCATATTATAATACTGTATAGAACTCCATCTCTAATTGGAGTAACATTGTGTTTGGTGAGGAACAGATGCCTAAGTGACTGAAATTAAATTAAATGAATGGCCCCTTCTGTAGTCGCAAACCGTAAAGAACAGAGATTGAGACTTACTGAAGGCCGTATAGTGAGTTCTTGTCAGTGCCAAGGTGAAGTGTCACAATCCTCGGAATCTCAACCCAAGGGCTCTGTAAGCTAGGGCTCACAGCCTACCTTGTGTAGAGATGCTTCACCTTCCTACAGGCCAGCCCTTCATGAGCTTTGAACATATTTGAATGGTACTGTAAATGTAGGATCTAAATTCTTACATTTTTACTTTTATAAAATACAATTCACTGAAAGACAACTGAATATGAAAACTAGCCACTTTATTTGTGAGTGCTTATATTCTGGTTTGGGCTCAGTAAAAACAATAGTGAGGGACAAGTGATCTGATCACCACTAAGTGTAGTCATTTGTCTGAAATTATTTTCTTCTTGTGATCCTGAAAATATGATGGAATAGGAAGAGGGGACAATTCGCACCTGCTTTTAATAATTCATTTTAACATTGTCATGGGTTCAGCAGCAGCAGTCATTTTTCTCCTTGTTGGTAGCTGGTGCAGCGCTGTGTTTTTGATTTTGGGCCTGGGAACAGTGCTGATAACACCAGTGTTTTCAGTTACTGCTTGGTGATGTTTAGGCTGGCCAAGGACTTTGTGAGCCTCATGCTCTGCCAGGGAGGAGGGGAAGCCGGGAGGAAGGAGAGACAGGACACCTGACCCAGGCAAACCAAAGAGATTATTCCATACCACAGCACGTCATGTCCAGGATGTAGGGACGGAGAGCAGAGACCTGGAAGGGTGGTGAGGGTGCACGGTGGGGGGTGCAGCTGGTGGGGGTGCGCCGGTGGGGGTGCACTGCTTGATACTGGATGGTGAGCAATTGTATCCTTCCCTTGTATTTGCCTTGTCATTATTGTTACTGGTGGGGGTGCACTGGGTGGTCAGGCTTGATATTTGATGGTGAGCTATTGTATTCTCCTTTTCCTTGTATTTCTCTTGTCATTATTATTATTGGGGGTAGCAAGTGATTTGTGTTATACCTTAGTTACTAAACTGTTCTTATCTCAACCTGTGGGAGTTGCATTCTTTCGATTCTCCTTCCCATCCCTCCAGGAGTGGAGGGAAGAAAGAGGGGAGTGAGTGAGAGAGTGGCTGTATGGGTTTATAGAAGTTTAAACCATGACAAGCACTGACATGTGAAAAATATCTCCATTTATGCTCAGAGATTTAAAGGTTTTCATAGTAAAAGGCAGTGTCTTTTTTGCACTGGTTTCTTACTACAGAATATTCAAAGCAGCAGAAACTAATAAAACTGTATGGAATAAATACAAAAGTATGACGGGTTTTGGGAGATGCAATGTGTGAATGAGCCTGTTTGCAGACAGGAATGAAACCTGGAGCATTTGGGTAGAAATTGTTCCTTAGGCTGCAAGCTGGTTTTAGGTCTATATGCTGCGCTTACTCACATGTACAAAGAAGTCTGTGCACAGGGGAGAGAACTGTGGCCTTTTATGATTAGTGAAATGAGAGCTTGAGTACACAGAAAACATTGTGCTATTAACACAACCCAAAACCAAAGGTAATGCAGATTAATTGAGCAAAAAAAATTGTGTAGAGTTGGCTTGTCTGTTCTTACATGAATCAGAAGGAAGAGTTGGGCAGAGATCCTTTTAGGAAGAAAAGAAAAACATATGTTAGTTATTGTATTGAGAGGATGTTTTTATGAGAAAAGGGAATGCTGCTTCATTAATAACTCTGACATGTCACACCAATTCTGGTAGGTCTGATAGATTAAACATGAACCTCTCATTATTCAAACAGCTGAAATGTATTGGCTGCTTTACCCACCTAATATTTATTCCTTGCACAGTATAACTACAAAATTGACATCTTCTTTTAAAATTGTTTGGCTGTAATAAATATAAAACTTTCACCACTGATGTAAAGCATTGCTAGCTGGCATCATTTCCTATCCCGTTTTAATTATTCTTGACACTGTGGAGAAACATCTAATATAAATCTGTAATGTGCTCTGATGACAAACTACACGGTTGGAAGACCGTGTAATCTCTCCACAATTAATTAAAGTGCACAGAGGTTTGTTTTTTTTTTTTTTCCTCTTTTTATCCCTCTCTTTTTTTTCCACACCCCCCCAGCAACCAGATGCCACTGACTGGCTCAAATAACATTGCTGTCAAATGTAAAAAATTAAGATCCAAACCCTAAGAAAGGTACTTAAATAAAGAAACCAGATGCCAGGTTATTATTTTGATATTATGGCGTACATCTTGGTGGAAGGCAGTATTGTTCAACATCTGTAGCTTTACATACTTAATTACTCACATAACTTAGCAAATCTGTCAGCAGTTTATTTTCACAAGTATCTGTCACTTCTACAAATCCTTTATTGAAAACTGAACGATGCCGATCAGTGTGAATAGTTCACTGGCTGCTCTTTGTTCTATGGACATGTCCTTTTTGTTTTGAATGGGTATGAATCTGCTTCAGATGAGCTTTAGCTCCATGCTACGAACAGTTCGCAATGCTGTTAGGCTCATAGGACACATGGAGTCGATCAAATGCTAATTAATAACAATTTTTAGGTAACATAAGAATGTTGTAACATTTACTGACTGTAATAATACTGTGGATGGAAGACAGGTTAATAAAAGGTGTTTATGAAATATTACCATACTACCATATGACTTTTGGTGGTGAAGTCTATAGCCACAGGAAACTGCAGGTGCAGGTTAATTTGCAAGATAGCAGCAAAAGTTCAAATACTGTTAATTAAACTTAACAAGAAAAAATTGCACAAGTGCACTCTAATTTTTCATTGGCACTACAGCATTACAAAATTCACCCCAGTGTTAGTATTTAACATGGACATTTTTATGGAAGTGTTTGAAATATGTTTATGTATTTTATGCTGTATCTGTAAAGAGCAGAATAAGAAGGATGGTATGCTAGTGTCAGTGGTTTTCCTACCTGCCTAGTAAGTGTTTTTAGAGCAATAAAGTAAAATGTTCTGGGGTTATAGTTGCTTGAAAAAAAAACTACTATGCTGCTTCATTATTTCTCAGGATTGTTTTATTACTTGAAAAGACTTTTTCAAGCATCATTAAATAAATTATTGTTTTTAGTGCGGCCTTTTATGGGTGGAATGTGCAACTGTTGCAACAAGCAGTAAGTTTCCTATTGCCTACATGCCTGCTACGTACAATGGAGATTTGCTCTTTGTGCTGCTCTATGCACAGTAGCAACTGCAGGGCAGATGTCACAACTGGTCTCTTCAGGATTAGGTGCATTTTAGAGTAAATATTTAGTTATGGAAATAGCAGTAAAAATTCTCCTTAACTACTTCACTTGATCATGTAGTGCTGATGGTGTAGGGTGCAGAGAGAGGTCTGTGCTTCCGTTGTGTTTTGGAGAGGTTTCTTATTTTGAAATAATGTTTGTAAACTGTTCTCTACCTCACTAACGTTCTGGTTCATGTTTCACTCTCTGCCACCATTCATTCACTCCTCACAAATAACATAAACCAATAGGTTCGCAGTACATTTCCTTGCTGCATGGCGTATTTCTTAAAGGGAATTTTCTACTATTGCTAAAGACGGTGTTGGGCTTTTTCTTGCACTGCTGGAGAGTTGGAGCAACTAGAACCTAAACTATGCTGTACTTGTTAATGGTGTCAGAGAGAAAACTCCTTTTTAGCAAAAAGTACTGACTCATCAGCTTTGTAAGCATCCCGAATGAACACACAGTGTTTCCCCTGAAACATCTTAAAAATAGAGCAGTCAAAACTACAGAGCAGTTTACAAATGGGGATTGTGGATGCAATGTGGCGACTTAAATCCATATAAAACTGATACAAGCAATGTGTGAGCTTTTCTGTGCTGATTATTTTTGCTGTGTTTTTTAACATACTTTGTGTTCTGTCAAGGGGTTTAGAGTGTTCTCAATGATTACATTTTTTGAATCATTTTATTTGCAGTTATATACAACATAATCATGTTATTTATACTCGCCTTGTAGTTGAGGGTTTGGAAACTGTGTTACAAACTATGGATCAAATTTCACTATCAAGTACCTCCAAGAAATCCCATTAGTTTCACCCATTTTAATGGGCTGTTACTGAGAGAACATGTAGAGTTCCATATGAATGTGTTTACATACAAGACACTTCTTGGAACCACTTGGATGGCAGCCGCTCCTGTGGCAGAATGTGGTGGCAGTGGGTTGGCTTGGCTTGGGGCAGGCAGGAGCCCTCTCTAAAGAAATAATGAATAAAGCTAGGTGGCATAAAACTGTTGCATTAAAAACATTCCAGTCTGGGCAAAAGTCAACATTCTGAGGGTACAGTAAGTGCCAGGGGATTTTAGTGACCACAAATGGTTAGGAACTTGGATTTACATCTCCTCTGACCAATAGTTTATGACACACTGTGGTTTTTGCTTTTCTGTAACAACATGTTTCTTGGACCGTTTTAAAGTATTTGGCTTGCAACACCTCTGAGGCATGGGTTAGCTCACAGTAATGCATACTTTGATGTGTCTTATTGTTAAATTATATAGTGCATACAATATTTCATTTTATTTAATACAAATCATTTTTATTTACTTAAAAGAAGCAAGCTGTCTTATTATATGTGTTTGGCTTAGAAACAAAGGAATTATATCCTTTTAAGAGGTGTTTTATATTTTATGGTTACTGAGAGAATAAATGGCCTTTTAATAGGCATTTATATAAGTGGGATCCATGTCTCCACTCTATTATATATTTTCAAATAATTAAAAGTGCTATACAAATGCCATATGATAGCCTTGCAAAAAAAAAAAAAAAAGAGGGAAAAGCCATGTGGTTTAAGATATCAGAGGAAAAAAAAATCCTATTTCTTGGGGAGGGGAGGAGGCAGAAAGGTTTATTAGTGTAATTTAATTTCTACTGATGCTACAAACATGCATGGGATGAGGATGTGGGAGTTCAAATGTAGACGCTGCTTGTACTGTTCCCTGTAGTGACCTGTTCTTCATTGAGACAGTCAATTGACACAGACGCCAGTGCATTTATTACTGAGTCTACTGTAAATGAGACTCTCAGTCTTGCCAGGGATAGATATTTTTCCTGTGTTCACCACTATCACACATCACTTTCGAGGGAGGGGGGGAAAGGACCTTTTAAAACAATAGTATCAAACAACTTGGAAAAAAATGTTAAATATTACCATATGAAGAACTGATTAAATTTGTATGGTTTTCTTTCAGTAAAAAATGATATGTGATGAAACACAGTGCAGCTGGATAACTTGTTTTGGCTAACGTTCCAGTGTTCTCTGATCTCTTTACCCAGCTATATATATAAAAAAGAAACTGTATCAGCGTTCCTGTTCGTATTGTAGAAGCTCTGACATAAATGCCCTCTTTTCATTTACCCGTTACCATCTGGACTGTAAAAAAACTTGAGTTTGCCAGTGAGGTAGTTTATCTACATATCTTCTTCATATTCAGACCTACTCTCAAATACCATTTTTGTAAGTCTACTCATCACAGTTTTCATGCATTTAATTTGAAAAACTACTGTTTGTGGGTATTTCCAATTCGACTATGATAGGGAACCAGTGAGAGGTGTTGCTCCTGTTTCCTTTTTGGTGTAGCCAAGAGGCAAGTATGTTCTGATAGCTGGAAACTTGAGCGCAACTCATATGTAGGTGTCTTGTTCTGTCCTTCAGATTCCACAGGGTATTATATGCAGTCATTAATTAGTGAAAATGACACAATGTTTAGGTACCTCTTCCTATGTTATTTCGATACTTCTGTTTGGTTTATGGTCATGGTATGTTTAGTGTCTTGAAGAAACTCAGGAGCAGTTCTTCCATGAGGATAACGTTTTCAAGCAATCAAATAATTTTTAGAAAGCATAAAAACTCTGTCAAAGTCATAAACTTATGCTTGTCATTGTCAGAGGTGATTTTAAATTCATATTCCTTATGATTGTTCCTCAGTACCTGAAACACAGGAGTATGAATTTAGGCTAGTTTGCTTATTTTTAATTCCTTTCTTCAGCCAAATGTCCTTATATTGCAGTCTTTTTGGCTGGCACATGAAGATCAGACTTCCTGCTCATTGATGTAGATAGAATTTTTCTTTTATTTTGGGAGTGGTGGGGGGTTGCTACAAAGTTTAATTTTCCATTTTGTTAACTAAGAACATATGCCAAGGGTCTTGGACTCTCTGAAGTACTGACTGACATAAAATATAATGGCAATCCAGCATGGGCTGGGGCTGGAGAATCTTGGATATTGTCCCACTAGATACTGGAAGACCGCAGATTTTTTTAACTGGGATAGATAGTATGGGTAATTTGCTCTTCACTTTGGCACACTCTGTTTAATTGCAACTACAGCAGAGCAAAACCATCTGCTAAAGTGATCAAAGTCAGAGTTTTTGAGTTATGAACATTAGAGAAAGCCATAGATACAGTTCTTCTTGTCATTTCTTGTGGTGGTACCCCACAGAGCTATACCCTATTTTTCATATATTGTGGTTGTCTCTATTGTTTGGTACGTGCCAGCCATGTGTTCTGTCCTCCTGCCAGTCCTGAACGCCTGCAGCTGCTAGCATCCCACACTGCTTCTGCTTGCTTGGCTTGTCAGTGGTGTTCCTAACTCTTCATATTTTTCAAGGGTGTTTGTTGCAACACCGTGGTGGAAGATAGGAAAAAACTAAGAAAAGCTTCATGACCATCGTAGGGACTCCACAAACAAGAACATCTTGAGCTAAGAGGTTTTCCATGCTTTGCAACAGCAAAGTTCCATTTTAGCTATTTTAGTCAGGTTTTCTGCTTTTGTTGCTCTCAGAAGGAGCTCTTTTTTAATTTTACAAAAAGTTTCTGCCTGTGGAATCCTTGATCTGTCAATGAGGACTGCAAAAGGAATGATTCCTCTATTCTTGTGTTCACCACTGTGCATTGCTTTGTGAAAGCGTCCAAACTGTTCTTCGTTCTCAAATGTAAGCTTGCTCTGCAAACATCTCCACAGATTTCTTTTTTTTGCCTCTTTAGAAAACTACACTTGGAAGAGAACACAGCTTTCCTAAAAAAAAAAAAAAAAATAAATAAATTTAAAAACATTTCTAAGCTCCCCAATAGAGAATTAAATATGAGTAGGGATTTATATCCCTGCAAGAATTATCTAGATTGAAAGGAAATATCTGCAGTTAATGTACTATTAATACTCTAATTCTACAGCAGCCTTTCCATTCCTGTTAATTAAATTCTCAGTAAATTCTAAAGAACTTTTATATTAAAATAGGTGAATTTTCTACTTCAGTGAAGAGGGTTTATTGTTGTTTATGGAATGGCAGGACAGAAAAGATTGCAATATACCTTTATCCCCAAAACACTAATGGCAGAATTCTGACATTCTGGTGCTGCTGTAATCATGGTTGGGCTTCCTGAGCATACCTGTGTAAGGATATTGTACCTTCTTTTTGTCACAGCTAGTGCTGCACAATTATACATGTGTGGACTTTTTTATGATCAGAGTTCATACTGTGTAAGTCAGAAGTATTAACCTACCTTTCTTCTCCAAACCCTGAACTGTGGAAATGAAGACTGATACTCTAAAAGGAGTAGCTTCTACTCTTTGAACAAAATTCTCATGCAGTTGTAGGCATTTTCTGTACACATAAAGAAGCTCATGGTCTTATGATATTAATATACTTATAATACTGAGTATTTTAGTCATAAGAATATAAAAACTGCTATGAAAGTTCAGGTGAAAGATCCACTTAATTCAGTAATCCAATCTGAACTGTGCCCAGTTTTAAAAGCATAGAGAAACTGGAGAGAGATGATGATGGAAGACAAAAAGTGGTTCTCCCCATTTAACCTTAGTGGATGTTTATGTGAAGAAGATCCTGTATAACTAAGTGGGAGTTAAATTTGTTGAAATACCGTAGAACATCGTAAAAGGGACTTAAAAATTCATGTACATTTCTTTGCCTAAAATGTAATTCACATATCTGTGTATTCTCATTTCAGCATGGCATGATGTATGTGCTGAGGTCTGACTGACAGCCTAAAATTAGAATTGCAGTTTTTACAAATAAAAACCTATGAGTTAATAGATGTACAGAACTGAGTAAGCAATTGTGTGTGTTCTGTGATACCTTCGTTCACACAAAAGAAATGCTGTATTGTGTTCTGTGTAATAAGGTTCACTCTTCAGATTTATAGGATAAGTAATGGACTTCATAAAGTCAATAATTTTTGCAAGGCTCAACAGCTTCTTTCTGTAAAAGCATTGCTCTATAAACAGTAAATTGTAAAAGAACAAAAAAATCTGCAGAATTACTGCCACCCCCAAAAATATGTTCTGTTGCCTTAAACCCCTGCCAAGCAAAGTAGTGTATGCATGTGTGTATGGGATGTTATGTTTTCATTGGAAAAGGAAAAGCATTCAATTTTTAGACTATTTTAGAGTATCTTTTACATTTTTCCTTTGAATAACATCAGTCCATAAGTATAACTTATTGGAGGGAACATATTTGAAAATGGTATATATATGGTGCTTCTGAGAAGTGGCTACTGGCTGAGCTTTGTGGCTACTACCTTTTTTCTATCCTCAGATACTGATTCTGACATGATACAGAGACAGCAGAAATGACCTGACAAAGGTATGAATCAGCTGAAACAAAGGAAAGCAAGTGCAAGGAAACAGTAAAAGAAGTTTTCTTCTATCAGTTCAAAGTCTTCTCCATCTGCTCTTAATTTATCGTCATGCAGAGGTTGGGCTCTGCCTGTTGGGCCACACAATGAATCAAAACCTGTTTCTTAATTTCCACCATTCTAAGTTATGATCCTAGGAAATGGAATTCTGCAGTTTCTTACCGCTCTTCGTGACAGCTGAAGGAAAGGAATGAGGTGAGAAGAGGAAGATGGCAGTCTAGACCTTTTGCTTGGAACATACCTAGTCCCTAACTTTGGCTTGACAAAGCACTGATTTTTTTGTATGTCTTTGACAGCTTTTAGGTACAGAATTTGTGGCCATTGTGTACTGTCTTTGTATGTAACTGCAGAGAACTTGGTGGTTTTTTGCTAGATGCTATCAAGTATTTTCATGGTATTTCATAGAAATTAAGGTGAAAATGTTCTGTGACTGAATAAAAAAGAAAAACCAGATGGTTTGCTTTATGCATTACTTAGCATTACTCTGACAAAGACAAAATGATATGAAAACCTCAGAGCATCCCTTAGATTTTTTTTCTTTATTTAGATGTTGTTGAATTCAGAATACATACAGTTGAGAAGGAATTTCAAACAAAGTTTGGGTTCAGAAATCTCCAAACCAAGTTCGCAGATTTGCTTGAAAATGAATGATTATAGTATGAGGTTACAAAAGTCTGTCAGGGTATTAGGCTAAGGGTAGGAGTCCAGTTCATGGCTCCCTTGTGTTCTCCAAGTGTCTTTGTATCAGGATATCAATTGCTGCATTTCACATGTGCTGACTAGGCAATGTGCAAATAAAAATAATGCAGACTTAAGATATTTCTGGGACCGCCAGAGGAAGGGAGGTTTTGGCAGATGGTAACCAGGTCTGGTTGGAATGCCTGTGTACGGTACGTGATTCCGTGAACAGTACGTGATGCTTATTCTTGGTTTCAGGCTGTAATATCTTGATGAGGTCAATATCTGATACCTTTAGTTGCAACAAGTGTTCTAAAATTACAGGTAGCTTGAAGGGCCAAATAGAGAAGCATATGTCACCCCACAAGCCAGTCCCATTTGAAGGAAGATAAAGGCTGCACATCAAAAAAACTTTGAGCCGTTGTGTTATGTGTTGCAGTAAAATATCAGCTACTGTGAAAATACCTTTATTTATTATGTTGAAGGTCTATAGCTGACTTCTTTCCCAAGGAAAGCATGTTGAGATGGTATGGTTGTCTCAACTCTCAGAAGAGCTTTCCAAATTAATTTTTAAAATGTAAGTAATTAATTTACTTATTACATTAAATTTATGTACTCTGTTAAATGTAAATGCTTCACTTTCAAGGGGAACCTAAATCATTGGTACATTGTGGTGTAATCATTTTCTATTAGAAGAGTTTTCCACAAGGCATGGCTTTCTCCCACACGGAGTCGGTATGCAGCCACTTTTCTTACACAACCTGGGGTGGGTTTTTCCATGAACACTTTTTTGCTCTTTAGTTATTTGTTGTAATTATCAAGTTCATTTTTCTCTAATAGATGTGATTAAGTATATTTAGCACTGTGTAATGAGTTTTCTGCCTGGTTGCATTCTGGCTAATAAGGAATTCCTCAGAGTCTCTTCTGACAGCTGCTGTGGATCCCAGGTTTGTGCTGCCACAAGAGACCTCTTCCATGAATTGCTAACATTAGAGAAATTAACTCGGTTAGACTAACCATAAAATCTGGGCTGAAATTTGATTACTAATAGATCTCGTGTTAGCTTTCAGCAGCACTGATATTGTTGTATTCTCTTGCACAGAAAGACCCTCAGAAAATAATCAGAACTCAAAAATACTTTTGCATTCACACATAGTGATTATGTTAAGTTCTTTGTGGAGGCTGTACTGATAAAAAAAAATATTGAAAATAACACCAGCAGTAATTGTTCTGTTATTGTTATGGTAATCCCTTTTTTAGTTCTTACAATCTACCTGCTAACTTACTATGGATAATACTTCTGTTATACATGCTACTTCCTATTATTATACCAGCTCCCAAATTTGTGAGGCTGAAAATGATGGGAAAATCTGTAATTGGTGATGCAGTGCTGTGGTAGAGTTGCTTAGCAACTGTCGCTGCAGCCTCTTCGCTGAGTCTCCGGAAGGGGGATACAGAGACAGGAGGATGAAATAAATACAGTTTTGGCATGGTTGATTTTGTAAGAGAATCCTAAAGGTTGTAAGTTATTTTTCTACTAAGTGCCAGTGACTGTGGGAAAAACCTTCTGTAAGGAGATCCTGGAAAAAAGGAAAAAAAATGGGAACTGGCCACTCGACTTTCTAAATTGCTGGGACAGAATTAAAGTAAGCAGTAAATATGTTTTACTAACTGTGAGCCTGTGTTATATTATGAGATATTTTCTACTGTTGTGCATAATCGCTACAGAAAATGCGTAATCATAACCATGTGTCTTCTGTTATCACTACAATTGAGTAGCAAATTCTTGGAGAATAGGGATTGAAAATTAATGCCAAGCACCTCTTAAATTCCCTGCTGGTATGTTAATTACATAAATACTGTCCATAATAGGGTTAGTGGTAATGTAATAAATATGGATGTGTCTACAATCTAAAATTATTTTGAGATCTGAACAATTCTATGTTTAGGATCACACAGTATTAATTGCTAGTAGCTATTATTTCAATCCCGTCCTGATCTATCCAGTGAAATATTTTACAAAGACTTGTGTGATTATGGAGGTGTTACAGTGTTATTTTCAGTACTGAATATATTCCACACCCCAAAGGCTTTGGAAATCTGCTGGTTTTGAAGCTTCTCTGTAGAGCGAGGTACCACACTTTGCAACATTATTTAGTACAAGATCTCAGCCTTTAGGAAGCTTAAATGTGAAAGGGAGTAGGAAGTAAGTTGATTTGGTTATATCCAACTTTGTTAAAAGGCTCTTATCTGTGGTAACCAGCAACATGTGGGTTTTGTCCAAGTGTTAGTTATTACTGCTGGTAAGTGCTGCTTGCAATTAATGTTGGAGCATCTAGATGAGGTGTGATGTATAGGAACTAAGATAATATAAATGCAAACAAAGAAATTTAAACCTTTTGACCTTCTTTGTACTTGTTTACTTCTGAACTGATTCTTAAGCAAAAAGAGCAAAAAAGGGTTGCATTTCAGTGTGATTCACTTGGGGGGAAAATATGTTTAGAAATTTTGAAAGAAAGACCTAATTACTTGAGAGTTTGTATTGCTTCACTTTAAAATTGATGTATTTTGCAAATGATGCTGCACTCGTCATAAGCCTCGCCCTAAAATTCGTCATAAATAAGACACTGTGTATCATAAAAGCGAAGACTGTTTGATCTGTCTGGAAGTCTGATGGTTCATTTTTAGAAGGTCAGATTGATAGACAATATCTCACTGTGTAGATAGTGGCTCTATCAACCTAATTCTTAAACACATAGTAGTACAATGAATTATTCCTGTCTTGAAAGTATGGTTTATGACCTTTCTGCCCCAGGTATTATTGCTGATTATTATCTGAGAATGGGTAGTAGCATGCTTTTTGTTTCATTGGCTTTTGTGGTTGTTTTTTGTTTGGTTGGTTGGTTTTTGTTGTTTTTATTATTATTATTTTAACTCAAGCTGGCTTTTAAGCAAATATATTTTATGAACCATTTAATAGAGTAGATTTGTGATAAATTTCTCTTATGTTTAGTAATAAAGAACAAGTCTTCACCTTCCTTTTCTCCTGGAGGTTATTGTTTTAACTAGTAATCTCAGGTTGTGCAAATAATTATTGACCTTTTGTTTTTGACCTTTTGTTTGCTTTTTATATAATTTATATATAATATATATAAATTGAATAAATACATTATATATAATTATATGTTAGATGTCAATTAAATATAAATAAAATATATTTTCTATAATTTTTATATAATTATTTACTTTTTTGGTTTTAACCTTTTGTTTTTTTTTCCCCACACTGATTTGCAGAAAAATATGAGCAGTTTTGAATATTTTAGTTTTTTTTGCAAAATACACACTTGCTAATTGCCAGCTTTTCAAAAACAAAATGGTAGAATTCTTTTTATGAAACTGCATAAAAGATGGACTTATTTTGTATGTAGAATATTGCCTGTCCTCTAGATCTATGTGTTTTGCTTATGGAATAAACCAAAGTAGGAGAGATAAACTAATATTTTGTATAAGCTCAGCCAGACAATACACATGATAAAGATGTTTCATCTTCTTATGTATGCAGAAAATATGAAAAATTGTAGTTTACACATATTTTCTCAATTCAAGTGTAAAATTGGGCCCCCAGATTGCCCTGGGCCACGGTGGTTGTGTTAAAGAAGCACTATTTACCTTGCAGCTGAGTGAAAAATGATCAGAATATTAGACTCATCTAGGCCACATTAAGGAGCCATTGCATTTCCCGACAATTTTATGCTATCTCAATATGAAAACAGAGCAATTTCAGCTCATATCAGGTTATGATCGGCAATTACAGTTGCATAATTCACCTAGTCGTCTCTTTTCAGGGCCTTTATTTTCCCTCTTGGTGACATTCCTGAGAAAGTGCCTGATAAAAATGTCATATATCATCCTGGCTTTAAAACTCATAAGGGGGTAATCTGCTATGCCTTGCTGAGCCTATATTCATCACTAGATTTTTGACTTGGAGGGGTCATGACACTCATAATTTCCTTTTTGATATTGTCCTCACTAGATATGACAAGGAGCTGTAAAAGCTCACTTGTATGCTGTGGTTAAGAGCCATTCCAGTGGGGCTCATCACTAGCAATAACAGTGCATTACTGTGGATTGTGCAGTAGTTGGCCGTTTCGAAGATAATTAGATTTGATGTCAACATTTCTTTATCACCTGCATCCTTTTGTGCATCTGCGTGTCAAGTTGTTATTTCTGGATTTATTAGCACCCTCAGAGCTACTATCTATCTGTCAGCCTGTGTGGTGTTTGTGTTGACAGTTGTAAAGTTAATTACTAGTACTAATGAGCATCGGGCTTTTGGTGGACATGGCATTTTGGGCATTTAAAGCTGTAATTAGATTTTTTTTCCCTTTGTGTACAGCCACAGGAAAAATGCATAAGAGGAAAAAGAAACCCAAACCAAGCACTCTGACCTCAAATCTGTATCTCAAATTTGACATTGTTTACAGTATCTCTAATTCAAAAAACTTCAAAAAGGCAGCTTTGTTTGCTTTGTATTATTGTTTTTCTTCTCATCATTAACTCCATGAATACTTGTTTTATCATGTCATCCCAAAGAAGATCTCAAAAAAAAAAGGTTTTATTTTCATATGACTGTATAAAAACTTGTCCGGATAGAATGTATCAGTTGTTTCCTTTTCAGTAAAAGTATTTGTATTTTAACACAGTCAATATAAGTATTGTATTTAAAAGTAAATTTGTAAGGAGTGCAAAATTAGCCCCTCTCCTGATCTTTCTCATTTTAATATAACAATGTATTAAACCCAGTGAACACAAAGACACTTATTGTTTATTGTACAATTGTAAATCCAGAGTAATTTCAGTGAAGTGGGATTAACACAGATGTTCCAGAAAGAAGAATTTTGATACTTATTTGCCTTGCATACATGTTAAATTCCCTATCCTGTAAATCATATTACCAGATCTTTTATGTGATGTTCCAAGTAACATATAACTCATAGGATTTAGAATAATGGCACTTATGTGTGACATAAACTTTATGTAAGTATATTGTTTATTCTGCTGCTGCAACTAAGAACCACTCCCTTGCTGCTGTTTCTATTTACTTTCTATTTATCATTATCTGCCATTTTGTTAAACAACTACCCTTCCCAGACATAAATCATCTGTGAAAATACTCTGGCTCAGAGAAAATTTCACCCTGGCACTGAAGTGATGAGATAACCATTTTCATCTCTTGTTGAAGCATTGAGATTTATTGGGCTTTGATGGGCTACAGACCAGACATCATTCTGTGCTAAACAGACTCCCACTTGCATTTATTCTTATTGCATTTAGCAATTCCAAGTGGAGCTCCCCAAGTCCCTGCAGAGCCCCTTCCCAGCTTAGGTGGGGCATGGGACGTCAGTGTTATTACTCTATATTAGATAAAGAAGGGACACACAGTGAAGCATGTGGTGATTCAGATGATTTTTTATTTCCGTTTAGCAGTGATGACAGAATGTCATAGTGAAATGACTTCAAAAGTCATTTTTTCCTCTGCCCTGGTTCTGCAGCCTTGTCCCTCGAGGGCACTTCCATTGTACAGTTATATTAATTCTGCTAACTTTCAGACTTCATTGCTGACAATAGGCCTTTTGGCTTTCCCAGACTATTACATTAAATTTCCCATCAAACCATGTCAGCCTCTGAGGTCAGAGATTCTAGGAGAAGCTTTAGATATTTTGCCTTTTGACTTTATGGGCAGGTATTTCTAAATTGCTTTTAGGTTCGTTTTCCCACTGTCAGAAATCATATTGAACCTATCTGAAAACTCAGACAATGAATGTTCATCAGGTGAAGGAGAAATGGTCTGAGGGGTGAGGAAGGTGCGTGCAGATGCCCAAACACATGTTTGCTGGAACACATCTGTCCTCGGTCTGCCAGTGTTAACAAGGATCAGCCACCCTCAGTCCAGCTGCATTTCTCAAGATAGAGTTTGGCCACAGGTTTCACACCACACTACACTGCTGCTATTCTTTAAAGGTTCATCTTCCAAACAAAAGGGTTTTATTTCAACTCCGTAAACATTTAATGTTAACCAGTTTTGCTGCTCTGTAGTTTGTTTGGCAGCTTTATAAAAAAACAGGTATAACATTCTTCAATTCACAGCTAGGGAAACTGAGGCGCTGAGAGGTGAGCTGTTTTAGCAGGGTGATGGAGGCACAGAAACACAAGGGACCCTCCTTCATGGCATCCTGTCAGCTGGTGTTGTCTGGGAATAGTTACCTTGATGCTATTTTGAAGAAATGAAGCACAGTGGACTCCAACAAAGCAGAACTTATTTGCATAAAACATAGTTCATGTAGGAATCATCAAAATCATAGATTGTACTATGTGACCATGAAATAGTCCTTAGATTATTGAGCAAGCTTTGCTGCTTGAAGCATCCTTTTTTTTTATATCTTCCTGAAGATTTTCAGCCTTTTCCAAATAACATATGAATTGTTTTAACTTGATGGTTTTTTTTCTCTTTAGAATATTTTACATTGTGGGGGGAGAGAGAAATAAGTATTTAAACCAGCCCTCATCAAACAAGATCTTTATCACAGATTTTCACACAGTGTTCAAATGAGAAATGTTACTTTAAAAAAGGTGCTACTGCATGCAGAATACAGTTAAGGTAAAAAGAAAAGCCAACAAAATTGTAGACAGGAAAAAAAGGCTTTGCATGATAGAAAAGTGTCAAGAAATGTTGGATTATGTATAGAATTCAACAAAATTTAATAGGTACAGCTTTCTAAATGTTTTGGGCTTGGAATCACGGTTTCTCTATTTAGAAAACAGGAAATCTGCAGTGTTTTTTTCCCCCTAAACTCTCTTATTTAATAATAAGGCAAAGGAACAGACCTTTTGGAGAAAAAGATTTCACCCTGAAAGTAACCTCCCTCATTTTTCATGGTAATTTTGAAGCACAAAAATTAGAACTGTTTTAATTCTTTAAACTAAGAGTTACATACATATGAGGGATGTGTGCGTGTGTGTAGAGAATTATGGGCGGGTGGCAAGACTAGAGAAAGATGAGCTTGGAAAGACAGTGTCGATGTGTTACTACCTGCTTGCAGCCATAAGGCTAGGGAATCATTTGTGACACTCTGGGGACAATTTTGTCACCCTGACAGTAATGCTGTTATGCACCAACTTGACACACAGGAAGAATCCATAAAGACAGATAAGTGACTGTGAAAGTGGCTGGGGATCAGCCTGAGTGCTACCACTCACCTGCAGTGACAGATAGTCATGAAGGATTGAAAATCCTGCCCAACACAGAGATATGTCAGTGCAAAGCTAAAATACTGCATGGTTACACAGAGGTTGTAGTAAAAATACACATAAGGCACGCGCACAGAAGAGCCCCCAGGCGTAAGTATGAGAAGGTTAACTTCGAAGTGTATTAGTTCTTCTTTGTAGCATTTTCTTTCTCAAGATTACTTGATGTCTTTCACAATTGGGCAAAATTCTTATATTAATCACATCTGATTGGGCCAATTCCTCAATTTAATTTTAAACCCGTGTAGGTTAATGTTGACATAATGAAAATAAGAATTTGGCCAATGTGATTTTCGTGGAAGCCAATGGGTCTGTTTCTAGGTGTTGGGTTTTTAGCAATTATTTTATACCAATAGAGGTCCCCATCTGCAAATCTAATGAAGAAGCTTGTGACTTAAATGCATTCTGCTTTTAAAAATTTTGTAATTTAGCTGTTGCAGTCAACCATAGGTGCTAAAAATCAGTAGCAAACCCTTTGCTGTTTGCTGTGTTCAAGAATGTGTTAATTCCTACTGCACATGCTTTTCTTATAAAAATAATAGTGACTTGTCAGCTCTTAAAATATTCGTTAGAAACTGAATGATAGTTTGTGTTTTGTTTAAGACAAAAGGATGTAATGTAACCTCGAAGACCACTTCTGAATTCACTGTTCTTGACCTTCTTTTCATTATTTGTATTTCATAGAATCATATCATAGAATGAGTTTGGTTGGAAGGGACTTTGAAAATATTTGATGATTTGAAGTTTATTTCTCAGGAAAAAAAAAAATTAGTTACAACCAAAGGCAGATCATATGCTTGGGTTTTTATTTTTGTTTAGTTTATAATCTCTACTTTCCCCTTTCTTCTCAGTCTGGCCACTGGCTTTCACTTTTAAAAAAGTGTTCTTTGGAGGTAGCCTGTGAAGTCATTTTGATCCCTGGAACAGAGAGCAAAAAGAACTACCACCCTTCCATTTCCTTACATCCCACACACTAAGGATTATTTTTATCATGTTTTTTCCTCTTCCTTCCAAACTGGAAGCTCATTGTTGTGTCCTCAATTCCATTTCACACCACCAGCTTCTGAATATCTGCTGCAGTGCACTGGAACAGTGCCTGTTCCTTTCACTCAAATACCTAGATCTGGCTGCAGAGCAGACAGGTCTGATGCTGAGAACTAGGTGCTAACCCCAGCTTCCTTGCTGAGCACTTATATACATCACTTACAAACCCAACTCAAGTATTAAATTCATACTCTATGTTTTTTTTTTGTTCTTTGCCTCTTTGGCAGAGTGTTGAGCAATGGTTCTCTGGATGATTAGTGCAAGGTGGGACATGGTGGGACAATTGGCCTCCTCCCCACATGATCTGTGCTAACTTTCCTCCAGTCACCCTCTCCCTGAGCTGCTGTGGCAAGAACATTTGCTTTTCCTGAGGATGTGTTCCTCTGGAGGTCCTGAAGAATAGGAGTTTGGTTTACCTCAGGAACCATTCCCAGTAATGACAAGACATGTAATGAGCTTCTGTGCAGTTAGATACACCGGTCGTCATTACCAGCACTTTCAAACTACATAGCAAATGTCTAGCTTGCTTCTCCATGGCCATATCTTATATGAAGCATACAGCAAACCCTAATAAAGAGATCTGGAAACCCATTTTTTGCCTTGGCACTTCGTGTCTCAAATTCCTCAATACAGAATGGTTTTTAGGCTTAAGTCAAAATATGTATAGTGCCCAGAATCTTCCCACTTTCGTTCCTGCACAGCTTTTTGCCTGTCCCTTGCAGTAGAGTCCCTGTTCATACAAGCTTCCGTTGCTCACTGGTCCTCTGTTGCTGTTACAAGAGTGGATTCTTTTTCTTGATCTGCTTCTCCTTGTCCAAGGCTGTGACAAGTTTTGCCTTTGTTAGAGAACCATTTGTAGCCATTTTAGCCTGGTATAAGGCTTTTTTTCTGACTGTTACAGCACTCTATGGAGTAGAGAACAGTTTTACAGTAACAAAAAAAAAAAATCAGGAGAAAAGCAAGTACAGATGTAGATGAATCTAGGTTAAATACACATCAGTTTATCTCACAAGTGTTAAAGATGATGCACCTGCCCAGTCATTATCACGCAGATTTCTAAACGACCATTTCTGATGTGTTTTCAGCTTCTGTTTTTGAGCAGGTAAGGTTTGTATTTCCATTGCAATCTTGAACAATAAAGCCTTGTTAAAGCAGAGGTTAAGATTCATGTGTTATTCAAGTCCAGGAATTTCTTATTTAATGAAGCTGCAGTGAATACTGTGAAATTTTTGTAAGTGATAAGAACTTAGCAAAGCAGTGGCTGACTCTTCCCATTTTTCATTTTTTTTGCTGAGATACAATTATTTGAGCTAAACAAAAGTAAGGTCAAATGCTTTTTCACCAAAAAGTATAATTTTTACAAAGCTAAAGCTTTCCATGGTAAATGTCACTGTTTGTTTTATTAAAATAAAATCTCTCTAATTTTGTATGAGTTTCATCTGAAGTATAACACTTCAGGTTTCTGGTTATTGAATAACATTTCATTTTTTCTTTTTGTGATGTGAAATTGCCTTCTAGAAGTGTAGATTAAATTCCCATTTTGTTCTGTTTGTTCAACTTCTTAGCAAAAGAAGTATATCTCTGATATATTTTGGACTACAAAAGATGAAGCTGTGTAGTGGCCTGTAGGAGTTAAATGACCACTGAATAAATTATAGGAGATGCAGTCTCCCATAAGGGATGTTGACTGTAGCGTGAATGCGAATGTTGTGCTTACCTGCCACAACTCTCATCAAGCTATGATGTATTCTTTGTCAACATGAAGAATACATGGTGACTTTGTCACCATGAAGAAGTACTGTTGTACTGACTAAAACCCAAGTGTTTCAGCTCAGTTCTACAAATCAGAGTGAACATTGCAATTTGGAATTATTTGGGCATTATTTGATTAGAAAATGCAAACCATAAAAAAGCAATGGAAATTTCAAATTTTCCTCTGGCGCAGAGATTTGCATTTTCACTCAGCTTATGTGCAATATGCCATTGGCAAAACAATTCTCTTCTGTAGTCAATTGCTCTTGTTGGTTGAACTGAATTCTAATGGAGGAGCTTTTATCTCATTCAAAACGTGTTAGTCAGAAGCCAGAGAGCAGGAGGATACTGCCAAAAGGTGTCTTCTGTTGACATCAAAACTTCTAGCTCTAAAGCTTGTCTCTCCCATTTCCATTCTAATCTTGGCTCCAAGTTGAGGAAGGAAAATACGGTTGTTTCCTGTCGCCACCTAGAAATATAAAATAATAAAAATGTTTGTTTCTCATTTTCCTTCTTGTTTTGTAGTGCCTTTACTCAGGAGGCACAAAATGACTGCAATTCTTGTGTTCTGAACAAGCAGTTGTTCTTTAATGCCTCACAGATTTGCAAAGGGAATTGGAAGACGTTTTTTATACTTTTGTACTCTTACCTGAGCTCATCAATAAGTTGAGTGTAGTGATTCAACATATTAAAAACATTTTATAATATAGAACACTGTTCATGAGGTATCTGCATTTCTAATGCTCACATTTCTTTAGATAATGTTTGTTTTGCCTAAGTGTTACAAATATTTTCAGTTTACATGTCACTTACCCATGAAAAGAATTTTTAAGCTGTGTTGACCTGTCCCTGTTTGACATATAATCTGTGCCTATATAAAATATATGCATGATACACAATGTAAACATTGTAATAATGAATGACTTATGGTTTTAAAGATGTGTTGTCTTTGTGCACACTGATGTAATAGAAACTTTTCACAGACTTTGGGATTTGTGTTCGTGAATTGATCTTAGCTAACCCTACAGATTTTGGTAGTAAATAGGTTTTGCACTCATGACTTACATTTTTAGCCTGAGTATTTGATGATGCAAAACTAAAGCCATAGTCTGAACCTGCTTCTGCAATCTGAGGTTCAGCACTATTTTATGACCTTCAAAATTAGTATTTTATTTAGCCAAGATCTTTTTATTAATGGAATATGAATCTCACAATGATTGCTTCTTCAGATTGAACTGAAAATAAGTAGAATGATGGGGTTATTTGTTATCAGGAGATTGAAAATAATAGATTTAGATAACCTGAAATTGAGTATGTATCATAACCGCCTCTCCCTTTGTTAACCATAATTACCATGCATTTTCTTGGTGATTGCAAGCAGATTACTTCTAGTTTTGCTGTGTTTTCTTCTTTTTTCAAAAAAATGGTGTGCCTTATAAGAATTAGAAGGTCAGTTAGTTTCCTGTAACACTCCAGGGTTTTGTCTGTATACAGAAGGAAATACTGCCTTGAGCGGATATAGTTAGTCATCTGTCACGAAGCTCAATATCCAGATTTTTTACTGGGCATTCTGATGTAGGGTTCTCCCAAAGAAATGGAAGAAACATTATTTGGAATCAGGAAAATATGGATTATATTTACTTGTGATGATTTAGTTCAAGTTTAGCTTGAAGTTCAAGCTCCTTCATTAGTCTTCTTACTGAGCATTTTCTGATAGATACCTCTTGTCACAATTTCTTAGTTCTGTAGGTCTGTAATCACTGACTACAAAAAGTACTAATGGGGTCGCAGGTGGCAAATACAGCAGATTTCTTTGTAAAAAAAGCTAGTCTGATACATCAGTTATTGTAGGCCTTTGGTCGTAATAGCTCATGATTAGCAAAGTAGCTATGTGGGGACAGTTTCTACTAGGAATGCCTGTGGAGAGCCAGTACTTGTATTATATCTGGCTCTGACACTTCAATAAGTCAAATGTTTCTGCATCAGGATGATAGCAAGTTAAAATATTTTTTCATTGCACAAAAGTACAGGTACATGCAGAGGAAGAATCCCTCTGGCTGAGATTCCCTCTCCAGCACTGACCACAAGCAGCTGTGTAGGAAAGAGTAATATAGGACAGTTGTTTATTATATTTATTATCTTTTTTATTGTATTTATTCCCTCAAATATTCCCTGTAATATTTGTGTAGTTTCTTCACTTTCCTACAAATCTTCAGCCTGGAACACCATATAATGTACTCTGTACTAAACTGTTACTCCAGCTGAGGCCTCTGCTCTTAGAATTGTATAGGTGTAGGTATGTAAGAGGGCCATGTTTGCACACAACTCTCATCAAGAGTTGGTGAAGTGGAAATTCTCTGAGAAGCAGTGGGTAACCATGAGTAGCTTAGATAATGGGGAGAATGGGAATCTAGAATAGGGCAATCTGGCTGAAAACCCTGGTTAAGTTTGTAATAGAATGATCTTCTGTTAAATTAATTGCTAAAAAGAAATGGGCTCTTCCTTCTACCAGTCACAAAAGGCTGAGTGTTCATTTTACTAACCTGTGACAAGTCCCCTCATTCACGGTACCAGTGAAACCCCAGGAGTTTCTGTTGTGGCACATCTGTGTTCCTTGCAGCTTACCACAGCAAGGAGTGCTTTGGCCTGCTTAAGTACTTAGGCCAGTGATATTCTCTCTGTTCCCCTTATGTAGGTTCTAAAAAGGGCAAAATCGTTTTCTGTTCTTTAGGAGTGATGATATTGAGTCTATGTGTCATACATATGCCAAGACTATATAACATTGTCCAAGGGGGGAAAAATTGAGAGAAAACTGGCTTTGCGGGTGTTTGATTGGACACTCCCACAGTGTTTCCAACCATTTAGAACATGGAGTGGATGAGAATTCAGGAAAAGTGCTTTCCTCTAAATAAGCAGTGTGGCCACAAGGAATTGTTTCAAAGGAATTATTAAAAGGACTTGAAGTAATGACACCATACATATCCTGCAGAGAAGCCTTGGGTTGTGCATAGAAGGAGGAAAGTCACAGTGTTACTAGAAGGGCTCACAAAGGTCAAACCCTCAATTACAAACTCAGTAGATTGTAAATAATACACATGGGTCACAGACTTACCTCTTTTTCCTATGATTAATTATGCAAATGTGGTATTCTAGCTGAGGTCAGATCTATGACCACAGTGTGTTTTTTGTGGAAAATTTCTGTGTTCTGCTCCCTCCTCCGAAAAAGGAGCTACAAGTAGAGTTTCAGAACTTCCAAACCACATTTCTTGCTAATTTATTTCAAACAAAGTGCATTTTATGGGCTTATCTACTAATTCTTTTGATTAAAACACAAGCAAAACTCAACCGACTTGAACAGGTTGAATGGCACATCTGTGCAGAAGATACCAGCACACTTATTTATGGCTCAAAGAAACAGTCTAAATTAAAGCGGCTATTGCTATAGAGTGGATAAGCGGCCATTATGAATTATCCTTAATTATAGCGATTTCCTAAACTAATAAACCTGCTAAATCTTTATTGCAAAGGTTAGTTTACACAGTGCATATAAAATCCGCATGTGCTACGCATCAACCACCAGCTGTCTGACAGTGTGTTGCTATTGCAGTGAGTGTGCACATAAATTTTATGTTGGTTATATTAACCGTCAGGCCATATCACTACCCGCAGATGCCAGTAGACATAAAAATTGCTCTCCAGTGAGCCTAAATATCCCTAGAAGCTAGTTGTGTCTAATGTTCCATGTAGTATTTGTACGTGAAAGCAGCAGATTGAAAAGTTATTTACAGATGAATATTTCAATCCAGTTAGTTCATATTGGCCTACTTAGGCTTCTTTGCTGGTTTATTTGTATGCTAAATAATTCACTAAAGGTTCTTGTTTACTTTCAGAAGTATTTTCTATGAAATGCAAACAGAACCAACTTTAGGTGCTCAAAAGGCTAAACATCCCTGTTTTAAATGCAGGTCAGAGCTGCAGACAGCATCTTGCAGATGGGCTGTCACTCACAGTTTTACCCTTTTAGTTGCTGAGTGTTTAAAGAATTTACTGAGATTTGATGTTTTCATACAAATTTTTTGCAAGGATGGGTTATTTTTTCTTAATCTACCCTTTTTCACGGGTAAACGTGAAGCCCTTCAGGGTCGTCCCATTAAGCAGACAGTGCTGGCAGCATGCAGCACGTCGTGGGCTATTAGATGGATTCTTGACAGTGCACAGGTGCAGTTGATATGCGATTCCTCCTGCTGTAGGACATAAATACATTTTTGTATTAATTTCTTTGGCACAACCTTTGCATACCAGTTGTTGTATACTTTGGTTTCTTGATTAATCAGAGCAACAGGCAAATTCAGCCACTGTCTGTTCTTTTTCTGAGATCTGGGAACTTAGGAGCACTCGTAGCACAGCTCTGTGTAGATCACAGAGTTCATCTGTGTGCTAAGTTTTTGTTTTATAATATTGATTTTATCATTTTTACTGTTTGTAGTAGGAGTTGCTTTATTGATATTTCCTCAACCCCTCTTTGTGCAAGTGCTGTAAGATACTTTGTTGCAAGTATTGACATGCATCTTCTTGTTGCTTCGCCACCATCGGCTTATTTCACCCAAATGGTATTCATATGCTATAATTGTTTCTTGCTATTGATTTTAGATTGCATTTATAACATGCTTCTGCAGACCATAGCGCACATGTGTCTGGCTGGAGTTTCAATTCAGCATTTTCAGTATGAATGTGAATCGCATGTATTAAAATTGCAACAGCATAATATTTTAAGTACAGGTTTGCTTTACAAAGATCTCCCAAGAAAGGCTGAGAGCAGTCAGTTCATGAGATCATGAAGGAGTATCTTAATGCTTCCTAAAGAATAGTTGCTTATTTTTGCAGACACTCTGAGCTGTTAATGAATATTCTAGCATAATACTAGGGATGCTTATTGTCAGCGGTGACCTATTTTTGCAAAAATATGTGGTTGCTCAGGCTTAGGTTCACAAATATATCTAAGACATGTTATTTTGTTGCCTGCATGTCCTTCCATTTGTAAAATGATGACTGTGGGGCAAATTTAATCTTCAACAATAGCTAGGGGTGAGTGATTTTCCAGAAAATCAGAAAATCAGTGTATAGTAGGTGCTGTAAAGTACAGGAAAATTTCTTCTCCTGTGCCACTAAAGTGTTAGCTAACTGCTGAACTATTACTTACTGGTGGTGTATTTTGTACAGCAAATGCTGTGCTACCATGCTGGTTGGAGAACTAGTTATCTGTAAAAGGTAGAAGAGCTGTAGTTTTTAAAATGAATTTCCATGCATATTTTTGAATACTAAGTTGTATTCTGTTTAATAAAAGGAGGGTGGTAAATTAAATGCAGAATACTCCAGGAAGGTTAATGGGAGTTTGCTCCAAAGCTCTTTGTGCAGTTTTGAAAATTGCACCTGCATTAAGAAAAATGTTAGCATGTTTCATAAATACGTGAGAGTGAACTTTCATGTGAAGGAAAACTTCATTCCTCGGGGAATTAGGTTTTCCAAAAGGAGAGGAGTTAAACATTGTTAGTATTAAAATACAAAACCCAGCTACATTTGCCAAAATACCAGCAATCAAATGCAGTCCTCATGTGATTGCATCAAATAGAGAACTTGGCCCCACAGTGTTAGCTGTGAGTAAAGACAAATTGGCAGTACTTCTACAACAGACAGGCAAAGAAAAATAGCCATTATGAAATATAAATGTACGTGTTGTGAGACATCAGTATCTCACAGAAACCGTCCTGTTTGTCAGTGCTGCCCTAGTTGCTGTAGAATACATATATAAGGAAATTTTTCTGTGTATTTTTATATCTAAAAAAAAAATCTGAATTCATTCCAGCTCATGTGTAGCACTGAGAAACATGAGGTTTATGAAAGGAGTTAAATTACATGCTTTGTATTTTGATAAGATAGTGTAAATGTTTTGCAAGTCTCTTAAATATTTGGAAAGCAGCATTTTGCAGTGGGGAAATAGTGTCATCTTCAGACTAATTCTCAGCTTCCTGATGACTTTTCCTGAATTCAGGGGAGGTTTTTTCTGTGCAGTGATCTCAGGACTGGGCTCCATCATTGTCAGTTAATTGGGCAGAAATCTGGCAATGAGAAGGTTTGAAAGAAGCATTTGAATGAAGGCAGACAGGCATCCTGCAAGAACTAATTCACCCACATAACACATCTTTGAACTGTCTAAGGCATACCTGTTTACATGCTACCAACAAGAGTAAATACTCTGAACAGAAGGAAAAGACAGAGTTGCTGTGAATAAAGAGAAAGATTACAAGACAGCCCATCTGCTAGAGAGTACCTGTCACCTCCAGTTACATGCTGGAGGCAGCCCTACCTCGTAGCAACTAGAGAAACCAGTTTATTATTCAAACAGGAGAGAGGAAGAAGCTAAGTCAGACCTCCACTTTCGGTCTGATATGGTGTCAAAACATCAGTTTCAGGGAATCTTGTGGACAGAACAGTGAAGATAAGTCTAAACACTAACAAGAAAACAGCTAAAAAATCTACAGCTTCAGCAGAGCTAAATGGCTAACCTTGCTAATAGCTGTGAAAGGGATTGGACACACTGGCTGTTGAGTATAGACAAGAATTCTGCCAAGGAAAATACTGCTGGCAATGGGGTTGAGATTTAAATTAATAGCTAAGGTAATCTTGTTATCCTTAAAAATCCTGATTACAGTCTTTAAAAAACAACAACCTGTTTGCCATTTTACTATGAGGCTGACAAAGGCACTTTTAGAGGGCCATAAATTAAGCCACTCATTTTCCTTTCTCTTTGGAATATTTATTGTTTATACATACAGATTATATAGTAGGTATTGCCGTACCTGGTGTCTTTGGAAAATTATTGTTTATGCCTACAGCCAGGTCAAGTTTCACTCCTTCCATTAATGTCATCAACGGCAGGTAGAGTGGTCACAGTTAGTTTTCATAGCTCTTATAATGTTTCTGTTTTATCTAGTATTCCTTGGAGAACAGACAGATTGGGTGCATACATGTAGCTGGCCATCTTGACATTGATTTTTGAAGGTTCATTAGATAAATGCTGACATCATAGATTGATGTCTCTTTAAAACAGTGCCTAGCACAGAACCATTGGGGGAATCAAAAATATCGACTAACCAGGTTTGTGCAGAAGGCCCACTGGACATCTCCTGTATTAATGGGTCCATCAATTTAGGTGTTCTTTAATTATTCTAATTGTACACCTTGCAGCTGTAAACAGACTTCATTAGGACTTCTAGCTAGGTAGTCACACCTCTTGCAAAGGAAAAATAGCATTGGATTATAGTGATTTATATACTCATCACATCTTGAATAAAGTAATTTTTTTCCCTTTTCTTTTTTTTTTATTCTGTCTTTATTATGGGCTAATTTGCCTGTGTAACATGGTGGCAAAAATGAATAGGGATGCAGTGATGGGCAAAAGCAGAGGCCAAGAAGCTATATGGTACTTTAAGAGAAATACATACTGGTAAAATAAAGTAGATGGTTTTGTTCATGTTTAACCCCTCACCCTGGTACCATCAGTAGATTGAAGACATCATTTGTATCTGCAAGTGTTTGTTTAATTAAGACCTTCTAAAAATCTTTGCTATTGATTCATTCCATTATCTTATTGATTAACTGCACTGGATCATGTACTTGCTCTTTAGTGGAAGGCAACAGTTTCAGCCTGCTGTCATTTACCCACAGATGTGAACAGTAAGCAATGTTCAGCATCCATGTCTGCCAAAGTGTCTTGTGTTTTAATGAAGTACTGGCTGCAATTCCCTGTATTACATGAGAAAAGCCAGTTGTCTCCTGCTGGTGGTGTGACCAAGCATAAAGGTTTCTTCCAGTTATTCATAAAGCAGCTGCTTACCAGGGAATGTTAGAAAGTTGTGCTTTGCATTTCTGTGTTAAAATCTAGAGGTTTGAGTCAGAGCAGCACATTAACATATATGACCAGCGTATTTCATTTCCATGCTTTTGTATTTTGCTTTTTCTGTACTGAAAAAATGTGTAAACCACGAATTTTATATGATACAATGTCATATTTCTACCTTGCAGCCTCACTCTGTGGAGTTTGCTGCGTGACCTAGTATTAATATATGTGTCTATCTGATAAAACATCCGACCACTGCCTCTCTGAAGAATTTTTACAGGGAAATAATTCAGTCACAACATTCTGGCTGCTCAGGAATTGGACTGTCTGGCCACATTTGTGCAGCCACATGTGCCCTTGTTTGTCAGCTCTTTGTCATTTTTTTGTAAAGAGAAGTCCTTTCCTTATACCAGTGCAATAGCATTGTGCCAGGTATTACATTTTACAATTCCAGTGCAGGTTTCTGTGCTGGAAGTGGGAATTTGACAACTCTGACTAGAGGAGACCAGCTGCTGCAAGGTCATGCAAGTGTGATGTGTCTGTCTGTGTGCCCACCCCTAGGCTGAGTGCTGGTTTTAGAAATGCTTCTGTCACCTCTCACATTTTTAGAGGCTACCCCTAGTAGCAAGAAAGTGGTGGCGATTGACAGCAAAATCAGGGGTAAGTTTAAAGCAAAGGGAAAAAGCTAGCCCAGCATTTTCTCCTTCTGTCCAACATTTGAGTGACAATCCAGATTGGTCCACAGTAACAGCCAATATTTCAGTGGAAAATTTTAAAACATTATGCATGTGGTATTGAAGTGTTTCATAGGAAATAGGGCATATATTCTTTATTTGCACATGCAGCTCACTCTTGACGTTTCCAATATACTATATGACTGTGGGTGGTCTCCTAGTGAATGCTAGAGGGTTCTTCGTTACTGTTGTGAAGGGAGGGCTCAGAAACTCCCCCCATCACAAAATCACTACTTTTTTCCTCCTTTTTTTTTTATATAAAATTGAAACTTCTCCACTTGGGCTGTTATAAAATTCTAGCTCAATTGAGACTTTTGTGTTTAGTTAAGTTTATATATCTGCTGGCATGAGCTGTTCATTTAAGCCAAACCCTCAACTTTACCTTGGCAGAGACACTGATTTTGTTGGGTTCTCTGCACCCTGTTAAATGGGCTAGTACCAAAACAACATCCAAAGGACAAATGACTGTGTTCTGATTACTTTTCGGGGTCTTTGATGGCAGCAGTTAGTCCTGACTCAGCCTTTATGGTACCTTAGCATGGCAATTTTGAATGCCTCAGGTTATATGTAACTGCATAAATGCTAAAATTAAATCACAGAGGAAAAGTTCTTTAAGTTCTTGTTCTGTATGCATCTCTGAGAACATATCATGCAACTTTTGGTTTTGGTTTGGTTTTTGTTGTGTTTCTTTTTCCAGAACCCATTTATGTGCAAATAGCAGGTTCTCCTCCTCACTATTATAGGTAATTGTGATATTTAGGGCTACCTTGTTGCCTTTTCTTCCTTTCTGGTACACAATCATTAATTTATTCTGTTTATTTAACCCCAATGACTACATCACTTTGGGGTTGCTGTTGTGACAGATCCTGGGAGTCTCTAAGTTTGTAACATCCTAGAAGGGTGTTTGTCTCAAAACAGACCTAGAACTGAATTTTGAATTTGGTGGGGAATGAGTAGGAACACAAATATTTGCCTGACAGGTCTATAGAAGACTGAATAAGGTGTCAGACTGCTACAGATTTTAGTAACGGACTGGGGGTGGGACAGGACAGGACTCGTTCCTCAGTTTAATAGTGCTTTCTTAATTATACAGTCTTATCGTCTGTGTGGTATTATTTCTGTTCCATGTCTGGCTTGGATTTTTTTTGCTTAGCTTCAGTCTGCTCCTTTTCTTAGGTACTGAGCACTTACTGTGATTAGGGAACAGTGCAAATACTCAGCCAGAATCAGTTTTGTCCAGTTCTTTACCAGTAATTGAAATGATGGGAGAAAAACTCTGTGTCTCTTCTTATTTCATCTACAGATGGGCTGATTGGACCCATTGTTTGTAAATGGCAGTGTGGTGCATAAAATGAATTCACTTTAGATATTCAGACCATAGATGGCTTTAAACTAACTGCAATTGGGTACTGGTGAAGCATAGCTGTATAGTGTGGGACCCCTTCTTGAGGTCCACTTACTTAGCAAAATCAAAGACATATATCAGATACTGCCCACTGCTAGCTAAGCTGTTAAGTGTATCCTGGCTAGTTCAGGGATGCTTAGAGGAACAGGATCACACTTTGGATTGTGAATTAGGCTTTACTACTTTATATTCATAGAATTAAAGAACAATACATTTTCTGCATGTTTCTGGAAAATGAATTGGGTTGTTCTTTGACTGTTCTAAAGTCCAATTATTTTGTAATCTTTAGCAATTTATCTGTATTTCCACAAGAAAACATAGGTAGTGGTAATCAAGACTGATAAACTGGGCAGATGGGACAAATATCAACATTGCAGCCCAGAAGGCCAACCGTATCCCGGGCTGCATCAAAAGGAGTGTGACCAGCCGGTCAAGGGAGGTGCTCCTGCCCCTTTACTCTGCTCTTATGAGACCTCACTTGGAGTATTGTGTGCAGTTCTGGTGTCCTCAACATAAAAAGGACATGGAACTGTTAGACCAAGTGCAGAGGAGGACCACGAGGATGATCAGGGGACTGGAGCACCTCCCGTATGAAGATAGGCTGAGAAAATTGGGGCTGTTCAGCCTGGAGAAGAGAAGGCTGCGTGGAGACCTCAGAGCAGCCTTCCAATACCTGAAGGGGGCCTATAGGGATGCTGGGGAGGGACTCTTCATTAGGGACTGTGGTGAGAGGACAAGGGGTAATGGGTTCAAACTTAAACAGGGGAGGTTTAGATTGGATCTGAGGAAGAAATTCTTTACTGTGAGGGTGGTGAGGCCCTGGAATGGTTGTGGATGCTTCATCCCTGGCGGCGTTCAAGGTGGGGTTGGACATAGCCTTGGATGGCATGGTTTAGTGGGAGGTGTCCCTGCCCATGGCGGGGGGGTTGGAACTCGATGATCTTGAGGTCCTTTCCAACCCTTACTATTCTATGATTCTATGATTCTATGATTTAGGATATTTTCTGTAAGGACAAAAAGTCAAATTCTTAAAAATTTACTGTAACCTTCATTTAAAAAGATACTTTAGCACAGGCTAGTGAAAATATTTTGTGTTCCCAAAACATATATGAGTTTTAAGAGGTCTTTGGGGCATAATTTAGCTGAAATTTCCAAATAGAAGTCACTTGGTTTAAATATGTTAAAATTAGATTTTTTTCTGCAATTTGGAAATGTCTTTCCAAAGTATCTTGGAAACATTCAATAAATTGAAACTGACCTTTTCCAGCAACTTTTATGGTTTCAAGAAATTAGGATTTTCTGGGGAAAACATGTTTCATTGAAAAGATCCTAGATAAATCTATTGAAGATTTATTATTTATCATGGACCAAATCTTGCTTTCTGTACCTACATAAATAGTTAATGAAAGTGCTTCCAAGCATAAAGCATGAACTATTTGGACCAGTGTTATAAAGTGCTTTGAGCTGGGAGAAATAGAAGCTGGAACATGGAAGTTACATTATAAGCAGAGTTATTTTTGTTCTGTAAAGAAACTTTTAATTGTCAAAGACTTTAAAAAGAAAGCATTTTTCCTTCCCTTTTGAGTTCTACAACAGTTAATTTCTCACATTACTAATATTTTATTGCTGTTGTGAAATAGTCTGTGCTGGTGTTTTGATTACTGAGGTATAGGTGGAGATCAATTGAATAATTAAAACCTCCAAATAAAATTTTGTGGCTTGTCAAACCGAGCATGAGCTCCCTGTGGAAAGGAATTATTTTTAAAGTTGAAATTTTGGTTCATAATGTTTTTACCAGCTTGCAGCTTTGCTGACTGGAGTGTACAAAAATATTTCACAAAGCATGATATCTTGGTCTTTTATGGATGGTGAGCTTACTACAATTGTATAATAGATATCTGAACTCGTATATCATTGTCTAACATAAAATAGCTTATTTTACAAGAAAATAACACTTGTAATTGCTGAAACTGGCACAAGTGTCTGGAGTACTTTGAAATCTGAAAAGAAAGAAAAGTGCTTTGAAGTAAGATCTACATTTAAAAGCAATGTAATCCAAAATTTTGGGAAAAAAAAATGTGTTGGGTTAATCTTGATGACATATTAATACAATTTCTCCCCAAATTTGCTGTTTACCATTTAAGATATGTTAATTCTGAACATTCTTCCTGTATAATGCTGAACATTGTATTAAAGTGAACGGGAGTCTTGTCTGAACAAGAACAGCAGAATAAGACTGTGTACATTAATATGAAGCCTTGCAAACTGAAAGAAATACGTTCGGGAAAAGTAGACAAAAGTTCCACAATGCTTTCTTACTAAATATATCTAGTGGAAACATAGACAGCTTTCTCAATAGGTGGGGACCACTGGTAGTAATTAAGCAAAATATATACAAGAATCTAGGTACTTGGGAAGTAATCCTAAACTGAGCCCTCGGTTGCTGTCAGTATATTATCAATTTCCAGGTTAATTTTTGTGTAGGATACTGCAGAATAGAAATATCCTAAAATAAATACTTCATATCCACCCATTCCTTGACAACAAAACCTGTACAGTACAAATGCGAACTATGACTATTGTTGTATCTAGCATGTTAGCAAAAAAATTATGTAGAAAACTTTTCTGCAAAGAAGTCAGAATTTCCACTGCTGTGAGTAGGTTTTTGTTATTTGCTGTATTTGATTCTACTCTTGGACAACTTGGGTCTTTCAGCAGGGAATTTGGTAGGTCATTCCACACCAATGAGGAAAACCGTGCACAATAGCACAAGCTAAAAGTAAATAAACAAAAACTTCTGTGGAATTTCTGCTCTGTAAAACATTGTCTTGTGAAGATTTCTTTTTAAGTTCTTTTATTTGCCCTCCAATTGAGCCCAGATATATGCCTGTTAGGACTTATTGGAGGCTGTAGCAGGCCAAGACAGTCCCTGCTGTGATTGCTGGTACACACATGTTGACTCTGTCCCTTTTGTCCTACAGTGCAGATTTTTCTGAGCGTTTGCCCACGGCTACCTCAGCACATTCTGTAAATGGGAGATACTTACTCTGAAAGAAGGATCCAAAGCTGTGGAAATGCATGTTGATTTTCACTCCCTCCAGAAGACTTCACTGTCTGTGTGTTTCCTTTCCAGTTACTCTATCTCTCTGTAGGTAGGCAGATATCTTTTTACCTGGAAATGCAACAATAAGCAAAGTTGTATGAATTGCTTTTGTTTCCTGACCAGTTATTGCTCAAACACTGAAGTTTACTTTTAATCTTGTCTATACTTCTACAAAATCCCTAGGGAAAAGGAGCTGATTTATGTACAGCTTAGCCTGAAGCACTTGCGTCACTGTACAATTTTGTATTGCTTGCTTAATAGACCACAAAAGTCAACATCTCTTTGGAAGAACAATTTGTGCTTAAAGTATTCACAAATTCCAAGAGATCCTGTTAAGGCAGGATGTTGTGAGAAACCCAGACTTGGAACAAAAACTCTTGTTTCCTAATTATAATGTTAATACTTGGGAAACCTTAAGCCACTCTGTCTTGGTTTATGTCAATAAAGGTTTGGTTTATGTCTTTCTTTCTTGCCCATCCTGCTTTGGGAAGTTGGAAGTAAGTCAACATTTTTAGCTTCAACATTAGAAGGTTCCAGTTGTCTATTATTATGGAAGCAGATGTGAGATTGCATCTGTGAAAAGAGGCAGATAATCTGCATTTAAAATGTCTTTAATGAAGCGAGGTCAAAAACTTAAGTTCAGAGGTTTATAGAATAAGTGAGGTTGGAAGGGACTGTCAGAGTTCTCTAGGCCAACCTCCTGCTCGAAGCAGTGAGGTCAGGCAGGTTGCTCAGGGCTTTAACCTGGCAAAGCTTGAATGCCTTCAACGATGGAGACTGGACAACTTCCTTGGGCAACCTGTTCCACTTCTTGACTGCCCCCATGGGAAGAAAGTTTTCTCTTATTTCAGTTTGTAGCTGTTTCCTCTTGTCTTCTTACTGTGCAGTACTCTGAAGAGCCTGGCTCCAGCATTCTCTTCCTAATTTCCTCATAAATACTATGAAGCTGCTGTCGAGCCCTCTTAAAGCTGCTACTTCTCCAGGCTGAACAGTCCCCATGCCCTCAGCCTCTTCTTGCAGGGCAGGACCTCCAGCCTCCAACCACCTTAGCAGCACTCTGTTAAACTTGCTTCAGTTGATCAACACCTGCCTGGTATTGAAAGATCTCAAACTGGGCGCAGTATCTAGATGTGATATAAAATTGTTGAGAAGAGGGGGAAGATTGCTTCCCTTGATCTGCTGGCCATGCTTCCCTTAATGCCATAGGTCATCTTTGCTGCCAAGAGAGACTACTGGCTCATGTGCTGCTTGCTGTCTACGAAGACCTTTATGACTTTTTCAGCAGAACTGTAGCCCAGCCAGTCCGATATTATTATTCCTTCCCAAATGCAGGGCTTTTTTGCATTTTTCTGCATTAAATTTCATAAGGTTCCTGTTGACCCATTCCTCCAGCCCGTATGGGAGCCCTGCCCTGGAGCATATTGATTAGTAGTAATGGTCGTCCCCCTCTCCCAGCTTGATGAGCATGCAGTCCTTTGCCTGCTCCAGATCACTGATAAGTCAATTGCTGAGAGGTTCTGTTCCAAACCTCTATCGTACTTTGCTTGCTTCCTGACATCCAGGTGGACTGCAAACCGTTTACCACTGCTCTGAGCTCCAAATCCTCAGAGCAGATTTTTTTTATCTTTCTGGATGTCCATTCAACCTGGGATGATGTTTTTTTCCTGCAGTGGGTATTTTTAAATAGTACAGGTATTTTCCTATATCAGACAAATCCTGCATTTGATCATAACACACAAAACATTTGGTTGTCTAGTGTCTTAATTAGGTTCTATATAGGTGAAATGCAATTAAGTCATTAGTCTTACAGGAGCATAAAAGTGATGTATAGCCATATTCATGCCAAGTTTTAACTAGCATATTAAAGTTTTTGTATTTGAAAGATTAAAATAATAACAATTCTACATTTCATCTGTGTAGTTTGCAGCATGAGCTCACTTAAAATAATCACTATTAAGCACCTGCCAATGTATATTTTTACATGAGTCTACATTGAGTGTTCTGCACACCTGGAGCTGGAGTTTTGTTAGGTTCATTTCTGAACAGGTTTGTTTAATGTAAAGGATGGAACGTTTTTTTTCTTAAAATAGATACTAGTTACACAAAAGAAGCATGGTGTAACATTGCTGCTCTTGATCACTTTATTCATGTTAACTTCACTAATTTTCATAGGATGCAGCATGTCGTATATTCTTTTACAGAAGGGCACAGTATACATTTACACAGGAAACTAGGTGCTGAAGCTAATAGAAAATTGATGAGAAAAAGCTCATTGTCATCATGTCATAGTATTACAAACTGTATCAAATTCATGTGTCCAGCATTAGGTTTAGAGGAAGTGCATGAAAAGCAATGTATGGTTGCCTGGTTTCTTCTTGTACTATCAAATACAAAGCCACACATGAGCAATTTTGAGAGACGAATATAACCCCCCTGATAATATCAAACTCTTGTCTTCCTCTGACAGCAACTGATAAAGCTAGCTGATTTGTAGAATAAACACATTGCGTATTCCTTCAGACAATTGAAATTACTGTCCTCACCTGGTCGTAATCAAATGGTTTCATTTTATTTCAGGAAAATCAATTTCTAATAACAGTTTCTGTTGCGATGGATAATGTTTACTGATTTCAGACAGCAACTATAGCTTCTACACTCCTCCTATACAAGTCATTAATTGATCTATGTATACATAATAATCGATGTTACATGTGTTTCATTCCACAGATTGCTAAGCATTCCAAGCCTACTTATGCAGGCTATATGGATCTCTGTGTAATCAGAGATCAGTAATTCTGTTGTGAGTCGTGTCTCAAGTTGAGTGCATGTTGAATGACTTTGTCAAGTCAGAACCAGAGTATACAAAATTTAGTGGGATTGAGTTAACCGTTTACTGAGGTGCAGAGTCAATAGGATACTTAAGTGTGCCTAAGTAAAATGTCTTGATTTTATTTTAAGCTTGGATTTTCCATCAAAAATTTTTTCTGCAGTTGTGCTTTCACCGTTTTTGAAGGGAAAAAGATATACCAGCTTTTAAAAGATGGCATGAACAAGTGTCTTTATGTATCAGTATAAGTGGTCTAGGCAGCTTGTCTTTTAGGGTCTTTGTTGTGGAAAATCTACATGTTGCCATCTTCCTAGAAGACAGGAATCTGAGCTGCAGTTAGTCTGCTAGATTTTTGCTGTAATCAATATTAACTATCTTGTCTTGAAATGATAAATGTATGTTTAATCTGATTGACATAAGCCCCCTTCTGCACATACATAATACCTTTTGATTGATCTTAATATGAATATATAAAATTCTTCACAAGCATACTATGTATTTAGTGGGTTGTTTCATGTTTTGTTTTGTTTTACCTGGCTTTTTTCTGTTCATTTTGCGTTGTTTCTTTTCTGTTTTAGCACCACCATCCTACAGGTTAATTTTAACATCCTACTTTGAAAAACTATCATTTATCAATTTAACTTCATTAAATTTATGCCATACTTGATTTGCTCATTCTTTAGCAGAATGTGGATTTTGATGAATTTAATTCTCTGAGGTTTTATCTTTTACTCCTTAGGAGCAAATTTTTTCACTGATGATTACAAAACTAGTAATTGCTGAGTATATAGTGTCACTTACGATTTCCTATCTTGGAGTCTCTCCTCCTCTGTAAAAGAGAGTAGATCTGCTAATGCAGTGGCCTGTTTCCCAGCCATCTTCTCTTGCCAGACAGTGATGTTTGCATGTAACATTTCTCCTGTCACTCTATGACTTCACCAAGGAAGTCTGATAAGCACGCGCTCTAAAGTCCATAGTGTTTCTAGTCCTCCTTTCTTGGTGAAAGTGCTGAATGAAATGAATACCAAGTAAACTCTTTGGTGGATATAAAGTACAGACTAGAGCGCTGTCTAGCAATGAAGAACCCGGTTGAGGGTCTGAAAAATAGATTCTTGAGAGAAGGTTAAGAAGAGTGAGTGGTAGATAATCAGAGCTAAAAACAGGTAAGAGATATTACCTGCAACAATGTTGAACAAAACATGGATGTATTTGTACACCATACAAAAGGATCAAGACAGAAACATTAGTTGCAGAAGTTACAGCATATATAGTCTAGTTACAGGAAGACAAAAATGGTGCTTTAATGAGCTGTCTGATGCTGAGATTATTACAGGTGGCCAAACCCTCACCATTTTATACCAAAACACTGAGCAAATCACAAAGAAATTCAAGGGGCAGTCAAAGTGGTCAAAAGCAACGAAGCCCTAAGTGTTGAAAACATTTCTGCTGGAATATTAAAAGTAGCAAAGGGTAAGTTGTGTTTGAAGACTGTAAGCGAAGGTATGAAGACTTTTGAAGGTATGATTTGGAGATCCAAAATAAATTTAAATAGATGAAAATTGGGTTGTAACTGACAAAAAAGAAGGGCATATAGAGTGCCACTGCAGTCCTTACTACAGCCCATAGGATGCTCTCTTTGATACTTGTCTATGAGCTTGCTTACTATTTGGCAGATGCCATCTGCCAAGATCAGCAAGCCTTTTAAAAAAAAAAAAAGTCATAGAATCATAGAATCATAGAATAGTTAGGGTTGGAAAGGACCTCAAGATCATCGAGTTCCAACCCCCCCGCCATGGGCAGGGACACCTCCCACTAAACCATGCCATCCAAGGCTCTGTCCAACCTGGCCTTGAACGCCGCCAGGGATGAAGCACCCACAACTTCCTTGGGCAACCCATTCCAGGGCCCCACCGCCCTCACAGTAAAGAATTTCTTCCTCAGATCCAATCTAAACCTCCCCTGTTTAAGTTTAAACCCATTACCCCTTGTCCTCTCACCACAGTCCCTCATGAAGAGTCCCTCCCCAGCATCCCTATAGGCCCCCTTCAGATATTGGAAGGCTGCTATGAGGTCTCCACGCAGCCTTCTCTTCTCCAGGCTGAACAGCCCCAATTTTCTCAGCCTATCTTCATACGAGAGGTGCTCCAGTCCCCTGATCATCTTCGTGGCCCTCCTCTGCACTTGTTCTAACAGTTCCATGTCCTTTTTATGTTGAGGACACCAGAACTGCATGCAATACTCCAAGTGAGGTCTCACGAGAGCAGAGTAAAGGGGCAGGAGCACCTCCCTTGACCTGCTGGTCACACTCCTTTTGATGCAGCCCAGAATACGGTTGGCCTTCTGGGCTGCAAGCGCACACTGCCGGCTCATATTCCACTATAAGTAAAGTCTTTTTGTTATTTCTTACTAGTGTAGGGCCTTGGAAGAAAGCATACACAAATAACATCCATCAGCTTTTGGACAGCTTGTAGTTGTTCTTTTAAAGAATTGTAGGGCAGGTGAAAATGGCAAGAAAAATGTCATACAGATTGGTAAAAGTGAAGCCAGTTTTATCATATATGGCAACATGAGTACCCAGAGCAGCTTACATGCAGTTGTTAATAATAATCATGCTATGTATTTTATGTAATTAATTACTAGCAACTTAAGGAGAAGGAAACGAGGTGCAATCCAAGCAGCAGTGTGTGTTTTCCTCTCACTTTTATCTTTTGAGCAGTTTTAGTTTAAATTACCAAGGTAAACAACCTGAAGATATGCAAAGCTAATTAAAAATAAAAACAAAAAACCTGTTGTTTTACATCTGTTTGAGGCTCAGTACTTACGGTAAAGGAAACTGAGCAGTTCTGTAGAGTAAAATATTAAGGCACATTTTTTGGGTGGGCCGGAGAATGATTGATGTACTAAAATGTAATAAGGAACTGTGGGAGGTTGGTGAAAAAGCAAGTGTATGAACATGAAACCAGGCATATTTGAGGCCAGAAGAGGTAGCAAAAAGGTCAAAGAGACCAGCTAAGTGTCTTCTGGAAGCTCATTCTTTTGGGTTTTGATCTTATGTCAACCAAAAAGAGCAAGGAGCAGTGAGTCCTAAAATACTTAATCTGAATTACAGCAATAGACAAAAGATACTGCTGACATAAAATGGAGCAAATTATGAGTACAGCTGAGGACCTTTTGGGTTCATAGGGCCTAGCTATTTTTATTAATTTTTTTTTTTTACTTCTGGTAATTCCTGTAACAAGCAAGATTTTTATTATGGGTCATATGTAGTAGCTGGTTTTTGCACCAACAATTAATTAAATTCATTATCTACATTATTATAGGATACATGGAGGGGGGGGATTTATAGAGGGCTTTATAACAGCTATGACTTATTTGGTCATTCTAAGACTGGGATCATATATGCAAGAAGTATTCTTCTCAATTTTTTCTAGGCTGCTGTGACCTACCCTGTTGAAGCTGCCTCATATTTCCTACCCATTTGTTATAGTATCCTGTTCTTGGCAATTTGCCTACTATTTAAGGTTACTTTCATTAATCAGCCATAAGTTAATTTCTTTGCAGCAGAATCTCTGATCTCATTATGTTGTCTTTAAAGCTGAAGGCCTCAGGTTGGGGTTTTTTTTCACTTTGATATCACTGTAAAAAGGTATTCTTACTTTAAAAGACTGCATCTCTGGGGAATTATTTGTTAGTCTTTGAAAAAATGACAGTTTGTATGAAGGGGGCCTATAGGGATGCTGGGGAGGGACTCTTCGTTAGGGACTGTAGTGAGAGGACAAGAGGTAATGGGTTTAAACTTAAACAGAGGAAGTTTAGATTGGATCTGAGGAAGAAATTCTTTACTGTGAGGGTGGTGAGGCCCTGGAATGGGTTGCCCAAGGAAGTTGTGAATGCTTCATCCCTGACGGCGTTCAAGGTGGGGTTGGACATAGCCTTGGATGGCATGGTTTAGTGGGAGGTGTCCGTGCCCGTGGCAGGGGGGTTGGAACTCGATGATCTTGAGGTCCTTTCCAACCCTAACTATTCTATGATTCTATGATCATAAAGCCATATTCATATTTTTATTTAAAAGTTACAAAAATCAGTGACTGGTGCAGCTGTAGAATGTGGATCATGTCCTTAAAATAACCTGATCCTCATGGATTGCCTTGCAATGGTACATAGAATTATTCTCTCAGGCTGCCTGGTCTCAGGGCTAAACACACAATCAAATCAGCGATAACATGACAAAATAATTCTTCCTGCCCTGCTACATGCAATTGTTTTTCTGGGTGTTATGTGCGTATTTGAGCTAACACCTATGGCTTTCCTTGTTCAGCTCCTTTCTGATTTTTTTTTAGTAGCAGCCAATATGCTTATAAGTTTATATACTGATCTGTAACTCCTGTCTAGTATATTTGTACTTCAAGATGCTTCTTTTCAGAACAGGCTGATAATTTTTTTTTCTTTTTTCTATTTTCTTTTTCCTATTTCAAGATAGATGGTCATTACCAGTACACAGGAGCAACAGTCAAACTTGATATGTTGCATATACTATGAGTTTAATGTTTTTTTCCATTGCACTTCATTTCCCTAATGCTACCTCAGGTATTTCAAGACATATGCATCCCTGTCTTCTGTCCTTCAGAGTTAACTTCAACTGGAGCAATAAAATCAGGGTGCTTTTTAGAGCATTAAATCTGGCGAGTGGAAATTTGTCATGATGTCTGTCAGGACCACCAGGTGTATGTCAGAGAGGGGGAAAGTTGCTCCACAGGTAACTTAAATCTCTGTGAGAAAGCCTAGTACATGAAGAAGCCATTTGTATCCCACTGAGTCCCATAATGTTGAGAACATTGCTGAGATTTACACAAGTCCAATCTCTGCGACTGATAAGATGGCTGCAGCAGGGTAGCAAGTGTATGACCTGGATCAGTGTTTCTCATGCCTCAGAGGCTGTGGCACTAGTGGGGGGGGGGGGGTGGATTTTTATTTGTTTTGGTTTTGGCTGGGTTGAATCTACTGTGAAGGATGCATTTTATTAAACTAGGCAGCTGGAAATCAGTTAGTGGAAGAGCTCAGGAAAGGAAGCCACGTTGCCTCTTGGGTATGGAGTGGAAACACTGGGTCAAAGGTAATATATTGGCAAAGATCCTGAATGTCTCTGCGTATCTTAACTTAGGGTTGCCCCAATGCTTTTAGGCAAATTGTTGTCAATGGTATTGATCAGATGTTCTGATCATCTAGTAAGCTTCCTGATGTGTTAAATTTCCTTCTTTCACATAGTGTTAAGTGTGGAAGAAGTATATGTTGCTGCAGAAGTAACTCTCAATGGACACCACCAAAGTATGACTGCTTGCCATCAATTTTGCTGCACATGCCAATTCCCATTAGTTGTTTGTCAGTCACTTTTAACACTTTCTGGCAGTTCTCTGTACTCTTACTAGTATACTATGTACTTCTAGAGTTTAAATTTGCTTTTACCAGGAGAGATTATGTAAAAAGTTTATTTTCATCAGACATTAAAAAAGTATGAATTAAATCTCTGCTTCATCTGTAAATGTATTCTTAAAAATGTATAGTCAAACTCAAAAGTGGGCAAAGATAATATGGAGCATTTTAAATGCGTGTTGGAAGAAAACCTAACTTCACTCAAGCTTCTGATTTCTTTCTCATAGTTGCTTGATAGTTGTTTTACGAACATATTCTTACTGTGGAAAATATTATCAAGTTTTCAATCTACTTTAGCTTGTGCTTTGGAGCAGTTGCAGTGTGGAAGGCAGAGTGTGGTTTTCAAGACCTCTTTTCACTGATATGCATGCATGTACGGTAACAACTTCCAGGTTTCCCATTTTCCATTGCCAGGAGCACAGCAGATCTGTTACTGCAGACAAGATCAGATGTCATTGCTAGTTTTGTCTAAAGGGTCCTGTGAGATGTCCCACCTAATCAAGAGCTTCTCACTTGTTTCCATAATGGAGAACAATGGTAGGACAGCCTGTGAGCCTTCTTGTTGCCCATAAGATGGTGCCCAAACTTCCCAACAGTCCTAATACCTGTCAAAAATAATACCTATTACAGCAAGAAATGGGTTAATGATTGTGTATCTACTTCAGCAAATGCACAGTTAAGAGGTAGATTAGTAGAGATGAAAAATTTATTGCAAAACTGCCACAGTAGTATGAAAACCAAAATGATTTCATTGAGCAGTAGTTCTGTTACCATAATCCTAATGGTAAACTCCGTTACAATAATAATAGGAGAAAAACTAATTGCAGCAAGGACAGGACAAATCTATTTTTAATCCTCATTGTCATCTCAACTAAATCCCAACCTATTTGTATTAACCTTTGCTGACAGAGTCACATGATGGACATAATTTCTTGTAATTTACCAGCAGCAGATCTAACCTTTCTTCATCAAATATTCATAAAGGCATGATTCTCAATGATTTTCTGTCTCTTTTCATATTTACAGCTTGTTGTCTTCTTCCTTTTTACTATAATTTGAACACAATTGAAGTCAGAAGGAATTCAAGTTAAGTAAGTGGTTACAGTGCCTGAAAGCAAAGAATAACTAACTGAAATTTCTTACAAGTAGAGAGCATGCTGTACTCTGATGTGACTGCATTAAATAGTCCAAATGTCCTTTTAGGGGGAGGTTGTGGAGTGGGTGGAGAAAACAACCCAGATTAAATGGCATCAGTTCTTGTCAGTGACATAACTGTTTAAAGTGTATATGTGTCATGTATCTGCATAACAACATACGGAATTGAAAGCACGTAGTTTTAATGGATCCTTGGAAAATGTGTTCGAGTCATGAAAAGAAATTCTGTGGGCTTGACTCCTTAATTAGGTGTAAACAAGAATAACCATTGAATTCGATTCAATTATGCTACTGCAAAACTGATATAAAAGGTTGAAGTTAAATCAATTTGATTAAGGCAGTGTAAAACTAGTAGGAGACTGGGACTATGCATCTTTTTCCATCAAGAAGTTTAAATCTGAAATAGAATTACATGCTAGCAGTAGAATGACCTCACTTCTCAGAGGATTTTTTAAATGAGGAAATAAGACTCTTTTAAGGAAATATAAGGTATAATGGCAAATATTCAACAGAAATTCGTATGCTTAAAATATTATGTGAGACATATTCGGAAATACTTTAGACTGGTATATTTGAATATAAGATGACTAGGTAATTGTTGTTAACATTCTTTGCATCATGCTGTGAACAGAAGCTGTGCCTGTGAGTAGGTCTAATAGACAATTTGGTATCACCGTACTCATTCTCTCAGAATAGGTTGTGGGTAAGTGGAAGCGATATAAATGATTTAAAATAAGCATAGGTTTAAAATGCAATGCTTTTTAATTCAGCATAAAATTCATAGGATTTTTTTTTTAATGCAGTGCTTTTTTAAGTAAGCATAAAAGGCTATGCTTACTTTGTCTTCCTCACTTTGTTGTCCAGTTCTGGGAGCATGCCAGCCAGTAACTGAGCTGTTAGGACCTTGCCTAACATTTTTCAGGTATGGCTGTCATTCTTGTTGTGAGCAATCCCTGCCGTCTAATGTGATGAGCTGCTGAGAGCCGTCAGCTTCCATTTTCGTCACTGAGAACTGAATGTTCAGCACCTTCCAGCATTAAATCTCTAGAGGACAGAGGATTCTTGCAGCTTCTAAGTAGTGAGAGATTGCTGCAAATTAATGAAGAAAATGTTCTAAAGATACATTTGTCAGAACTTTTATTTTTGTGAAAAGGTAGAGAGAGTTCTATTGTTTGTGCCATGTTCCTGTATAGCAATGATCAGATTAGGATTACTGATGAAAAATACTTGTTTCTTTCCTCAAAACAGTTGTCATCTATGAAGGAGTGGATGAAGAGGCATTGTCAGACAGAGCAGTTTCTGAGCTTTGAAGGAAGTGTTTTAAAATCATTTCACCACAGAATTGCAGTTCTAGGACTTTTGCAGATATGCTAAGCACGCCTGTACTCTGTATTTCCTTTTGCTTTTTAGCATGCTTTATTCTCTTGGCCTATGTCATTCTTTGTAGGTTTGGATTCTGATTTGAAAGTGCATAGCCTGTTATTGCCAAATTAAAAGACGTCATTGAATGGTGAGAGGAAGGAAGGAGTAGTAGGCTGTTGGGATGGAAGCTTGTCCAGCAGGTTAGGCACCATACTAAGATCAGTTCTAAGTTCATTCAGTTCTTGCACAGTTCAAGCGCTGATTTCCATGCATTGAGAGCATGTTGTGACACCAGAAGGGAACTGTGAGGTATTTGGATGGAGCAATGGTGTGGGCATAGAAAGTAGCTAAATATGCACTAAAAGCAAATGAGCTTACAAGTAAATACTATATATTGAAGCAGTGGATATGCTTTAATTACAACATGAACTCTTCATTTTAAACTTGGTATGTTTAAAGTTAGGTGTGGAGCTTTTAAAGATTTTCTTAACGAAACCAAATATAGATAAAAATTCAAGAAAACTGTCTTAAAAATAGAACAAGTTATTAAAAAGACATAGAGAATTAAGGAAAGCTGTTACTTCATTTCAGCTTTGCAGAGAATTAGAGAAAGTAGTAGTCCTTTCCAACCCTAACCATTCTATGATTCTGTGATTCTAGCCTTAGTCAAAGAAAAGCACTTTCTATATCTATAGTAATAAAGAAATTAAAGGAAATTATTCCTGATAAATCAAATATAGTGCACTTATTTGTGTAGGGATTTAAGTAAAACAATTTAGTAGTAATTTGTAAAACTGAATTTCCTTTCAGGTGACAGCTTTAAGCATTACAGATAAAATGTTTATACACTCCATAGGCAGGATAAATGGCATTTTCAGGTATCTCCTAATATGTCTGAACTCACAGCTTGATTACCTCTAGAGGAGTATCCAGCTGAAAATTTTTAAGTGGAAACAGCTTTAAAGAACAGAAAGCTGGGAAGTTAAATTGAACTAACATCCTGTCATTAGTTTTTGGTACCATGGTTTATTCTTTAAACTCATAAGACTGCAGCAACATTAAGTTAGATGAGATGCCCCAGGTCATACTCAAATTTGGGGACAATTCAGGAGTTACACAGGAAGTCCTTAAAAGGTTGTGTGGGCTCTGTCACCATTATTCAGAATTTGCTTCATTCTCACAAATAAAAAAAAATAAAATTCCTAAAATAAAACACACTAATTTATTGATGCAGTGTTCCCACAATTGTAGAATTCTACTTAGAAAATTATGTTAAAAATACTCTATTTTTACTATGTCCAACATAGGAGGAAAATCACAGGACTTTTCATAGATTCATGGCCAATAAACTTAATATCTTCAAAGGGGTTATGGCAGGTACAGATAGAACCAAGTCCTGTTCATTGACCAGTACATGGGATGTAATAAAGGGAATCTGAAACAAAATATTTTTCTATGGAAGAAATGGTTACAACCTAGAGATTTTCCACCACCTCTTTTCTGTAGCACCTTATTTTGTGAGGTGCCCCAAGACCATAAGTTTAATACAACGTATTGTTGATGCAGTGAAACATTCTCCAGTGTTCTAATGCAGCTGGTTATTCAAACTTAAGATATAGACGGAAAGTGCGCTAGGTTCTCACACATTTCATACTGTATGTTATTTGTTTATTGTAGTGATCTGATTATGTTTTAATATGTCAAACTGCTTGCTCTTATAGGAATAGGTTGGAGGATTCTGCACAGAGAAAACATGCAGAGCTCGTAATTGTTGCACATATTGAAAGCATGGGTTTCATCTGTTGGCATTCTAAAGAGTGCTTAAAACTGCTTGGTGTGTAGTTACAGGTTATTTTCACGAAAACTTAATTCCTGGTGATTTGTTCCTATTGCTTTGTTTATGGCAGTGAAAAGGAATAAGATGAAAGTAACTATGCCAAAGTTCTACTCTTCTTTAGCTGACTTGAGTCTCGACATAATCTTTGAGTTTAGGCTGTCTTTGTATTTAGAGAATTTGTGATTATCAACACAATTGCAATGCTCATGGTCATTCCAGTAGACAGTAGTGAACATTGTACAGTAATTGAAACTAAGTGCATCAGATGAATCTCAGACACTTTCCTTGTATTACTGTACATCTAAAAAGTGTGAACACCCAGTTAGCAATCTGCTGTGAAAAACTTGACTTTCCATCGGTCCCTCGGCAAGGGCAGGGGGTTATGGGACTAATCAAGTTGGTCTTATGGGTAGCCGGTGAGGCCCCGTGGTTTCCCAGGTGACCTTGATCCTGTAATGCACTGTGAAGGACTGACTTTCTCCATTAATAGTCCGTTTGTGAAAGCTGGAAAGGTGACGTGTAATACAACTGCTTTTTCCTGATTTTTCCATAATGACATTTTGAACAAGCAGATGATGTCTTTTGATTCAGTGTAACCTTGTGTGTTTTGGTGATTCCCGGATGCTTTAAGAGAAACAAAGTAGATGAACAGTAAACACACTGTTCACTTGTGTTTTCATGTCTTGAGTATTATTCATAAATTATACCACTATATATGAAATTAATTTCATAATTTCATATAAATTCATATATAAGGACATAATTTATGTATTAAATATGTGTGTATGTACCTCTTGCTTAATCCTCTTTTTATTTTAACCTATGTATGTTAAAAGTTTAGGCTTATACTTGTCTGTAAGAAGTGTAATAGAATGGAGAATATGGATGCTTCTAAAGGTTTTTATTCCCTGCATCAGAGTTTTTCTCTCCATAGTGGTATTGGGTTCAAAGGCTAAGCTGGTACTTCTGGGGCTTTGACAGTAGAAGTCTTACATTTTCTTTCATTCTCCTGGAGTATCCATTCCAATTAGAATGTATGATTTTACAGCAAGAAGTATGACAAGGAATTTTTAAAGTCTTTCTCAAAGTAAGCTCATTAAAGAATGGCTGTGTAGAAGTTCGAGCATCATTGTATTTAGGATTTTTATGTCAGCTGTTTTGACTTCTATCACAAGTTACTAAATTTTATCCTTTTATCCCCGTGCTAGCTGTGTAACTGCATGGTTTCCAGGCAGGAATATTTTCTTGATTTGAAGATGTCAGAAATGAAGAATATTCTGTTCTGTTAATAGTTTGTCCCAGTGTGTGATTGACTTCACTGTAAAAAAAAACCAGGCATATTTGAATTTCTCTGGGTTGTTTTTCAAATTCCAACTTCCTCTGTGAGAAAAGTGATCTCTTTCATACAAGATATTTTCCTTCAATCTTACCAGTTTTAAATCTGATAAGTGAAGCAAATTGAGTTAATTATTATCGCCTATTTTCCACCTGTCTACACAATCTCTTTTCTCTGCCTTCTTTTATATACTTCTAAAAAGCTGGAAGCAAATGTTATTCCATGTTCCTCTCCATGTTATTCTATGTTATTAGTCTATCTAGTGAAAACCAGAAGGGTTAGATACTATGCTGGGAATTCATCTTTGGTTGTCCAGGATAATATCTACATTGTTTTCAGATGCATGTGGCTTGAAGCACAAACATCAATTTTCAGTCATCTTTCTCCCTGTCATTGCATCCAGTTCCATAACACATTTGGTCCTGATCACTAAGTGACCTGGCAGGGCTAAATCCTGTCCACGTTTTTTAACCAGATCAGTCTCTGTGTTATCTGCAGAAATTATCAAGTAGCAGATCATTGCCATTTACTTTCAGAATACTGATGAAAACGTGATTAATACTGGCCACTGTATTGCTCTCTGGAGGAATCCCTTATGAGGGTCACCATTTAGTAGTCTTTCCCCATTGATGTTTATATTACTTGATAGGCATTACTCACTTGTGGTATATATTCTGTTGATATTCTGTGCTACTTGGGGAAAAAAATATCATTCACTAGCTAGTGTAAATCAATTCATCCTATTCTCCATAGTTTCTTCTGGTAACTGAACTTGTAATCTTGAAGAGTCTGTTCAACAAGATTTATTTTCCAGAAAAAACATGCTGATTGGCATGCTTTATATTAATATTATCTGTCAAATGAATTCTGTACCAGCTTTTCTGTTGCTTGATAATATGGAACATGTCCTGTAGATACCCGAATCACTCTATTTCCTTTGTTGTGATAGTAGCACTCTAACAGTCTTTGTAATTTCCAGAATTCAAATAAACATTACTGGGCCACAGAGTTCTTTAGTCTTTTACAAGTTAAGTGCACAGCATAGTGCCAGACTTAAACATCTCAAAGAAAGCTGGGTATATGCAGAATGGAGTCTGTTGGTTTTGTGTGTGTTCTTGAGCAAGTTGAGTAAAAAATGGGTCTAAACGCTGCTAACAGCTTCCTGGCACAGCTCTAGCTGGCTTCTACCAAGAGGGTTTTTTTACATCAGTGGATGATTATATAATTACTAAAATTGAGAGATGCATAGAATAACATCCTTTGTTGTTTCTGAGTAAAAAATCAACGGACTGGCAAACTAATTTTTTGAGCACTGAAGTTTTCATAATGCAAAGGTGTTCTCTTCAATATATTCCAAGTCTTCAAATTAGAAAGGTCACAAATATTTCTAGAAAATTGGTACCTGATTTAAATTATCAGGCAAATGTAAAGGAACAGTATTTTTCTAATGTTTGATCAGGAGGAAAAAGAAAAAAAAGGGGGAAAAAGTGAATGTAGCAGTCTCCGAGGACTTGAAAAGAGCCTGTGCTTACAGTGTGATTTCACCAGTGTTTCATTCTGGCTACCCAGACATGCCAACAATAAGTAAACTGAGCCTGGTAAAGTCAATTAAGGTTTGGAAAAGGGCAATTAAATTGATATCTGTTAGCAGAAAGTAGCTAGGTCAAGCCTGTCGTTGTTAGAGCATTTACGCAAAGAAAAAGGAGAACGCGTACTTTGTATTTTAGATTAATGTAATACTGATGCTATATGAAAAAGTGAAGCAAGTAGGAGGGATACGGGGTGTGTTGCATGCTCAGGAAAGCAGTGTTTCTTGTAACAGGAAGAGAAGAACTTTCATCAGCAGTTCATTGAAAGGAATGACTAACATAGCTCAGCTGGCAAGCAATAAACTAGGAAAAATGGAGTCTAAAATAAGACATTCAAGACAAAATAAAACATATGGAAGGCCACGGCCATTCACTGTTCATAAAGTTTAAATAACTGTTCTTCAGCAGGCACAAAATGAAGACAAAACAGTAGGTCTCTTGTGAGAGTAATGAAATGGATACTTTTCATTATGTGTATGTCTTTATTTCCCATGAATCTGCACCAAATACAGAAGGGTGTACAACTTACAGCGCCCAGAAGGAGAAGATTTCATTTTTCTTGGGCTCAAAAAATGACCCCATTATCCACAGAACTTGAATCTGAAAGTGTGGCAACTAGGTGGGTTACATGGCAGAAATCCCTGAAAAGTGCTGCTGGTTCATTATTGTAGTCCTGCATTGCTTAACATAACACATGGAAGATTCATGCTCATTGTGTAATGAATTAGAACAGGTCAATGCGATATAGGGAGTAGGGACTCAATGTGACAATAGGTACTAGGGTAGGGATAGAATGACTACCTCTAGTCATTAAGAAAAGTTACAGTTAATCATGTATATGTGTATTGAGCACTGATGTGGAGATCATCTCTAAGGACCCTGCACAGTGAAGCTTTTAAGCCTATGATGAACTTGACATATATTTAAAAGTTCCACTAAGCTTAATGAGATTTAAATATGTTACTATGCATTTTACTCAGACCTGATAGAGGGTTGAATCTGGTCCTTGATTAACTAGTATGAGAGGTCTTCAGAATTCTGATGTGATGTTTTAAGAGAAATTCTGTGACCGAATAATGTGAGAGTAGCATTGCAAGTTTATCAGCACAGATGAGAGCTTCTTTAACTAACAAAATTCAGGTTTTGTAGCCATTTTATAATAAAGAATTAATCAAGAAAAAGTGTGTAGATCTTCAAGCATGAATTTGAATTGTGCTTTCCAAGTACTAACAAAATAACCCATCTGAAACGCTCTTAAGGCATTGGCACCATATATTTTATTATCGTTAGGGTGTTCCCTATGGCAATAACTTCACCCAAGAATTTCAAGAGTAGTTGCATTATCTATTGAAAAGCAATTTTTTACTTTCTGTTGAGGCAAGATAGTTTTACAAATAACTCTGAAGTTTACTCCGAAGGCCATTTCAATTGTCCATAGATCTTATGATATTATGTTACCTTCTTTTGTTTCAAATTCACAGCATAAAAAAAGGGAAAGAATGACATAAATTGGATGTTAGAAGAGTTCTGAAGATGGACATCAGGAGAATTCAAGAGTAAGAAAAGAACTCAGCATTATTTGTAATTTTCCGTCCTAAAGTAAAGAGAGAAAAAAGCATCAAAAGCATCAGTAGTGAGAGGTAGCTCAAAGCCAGAACTATATATCATAGCATATAAAACAAGTGAGTTGGCACCACTAAAAGGTCTAAAGTCTTAGTCTGTGGTTTAAAGTCATTGATATTGCAGTCAGAAAGATGCCTTACACCACGGAAAATAAAATGAAAATCTATGTGCATTTGTTGCAATAGATGTTTTAGGTTTTGTCTACTGGTAGCATTTTGGTACTCACTTGACTGAATAAGTCTCTCTGGTGCTGAAAGAATTCAAGGCCACTGGTGGAATCTTATGGATCAGGGTCTTGCACTTTTTTTAAACACTCATGGAAGCAATGTCTGTGAAAGTAATGCAGAATTAGATGTTTGTTGTTTATTGTGTGTTTAGATTGACTGCAGTCATATTCTGTGAAGGAAGGTGTATCCCTGTCTAATAACTTTAGATCAATTCAATCTGTACTGTAATATTAGTTGGCATTAAAAATATTGCAGAATTACATTAATTGCAAAATGTGGATGTATAGTGATGCTGTACTATAATATGGAATTTCCTCCCTTAATGCAGTTAAAAATAAGAAATTCATTCATTCACATTGTATTTTGGCAATGGTAATTATTTAAATACTGAAATAGAAAAGGTTTTTTAGCACCTATATGTAATGTTTTCAGTTACTTGAAAGGGAAAGGATAAATAGAAAAAATTCTGAGGTCTTGTTTGGTAATCAGAAAGATTACTCCACTTACAGAAGAAGAGAAGCATATTTAGCATATTGTTGCCATATGATTTTTATTTGTGCATATATCTATATATATATCTATATCTATATATATATACATATATATGTTACACTGTGCCATTTCCTGGGACATCAAGTCTATTTCTCTGCCAGCACTGGACTTTTTTTTGCGGTGGTATATTTTTATAGCAATTTATCCCTAAAATATCAGTGAATAAAGCAGCAGCCATGGAGAAATTCTGCAGTGATTGAAATGTGACTAGTTACATGAGGCTTTCTTCTTTTATTCCTAAAATTCTTTTTCCTCTCTTTGAGACTCCCGGCCTTTCTTGTATCTGTTTTTCTCATTTCCCTATTATTTGTTCTCTCCTGCTTCTGTCTGACCTCTTGTTGACCTAAAGGAAACTGTGTTTTAGTCCATAGGATTGCATTGCTCTTATAGTATTAGTTTCAATATGTGTTATAAACATTCTGGTTGCAGGCTACAGCCGAGGTGCACAACGCAGGGAAGACAATGTAGTTCTGCAGCACAATAAACCTTTTTTTTTGTTCCCTAAGCCACATAGGAGTTCAAGGCCATATCTCTTGCTAGAAAATGTGCTGTAAGCTCCTTTTATATAAATGTGTGAGTATATATGAATCCATGTTTCCAGGGAAAGTTGTATATATGTACACATAGGTATGCATACCACAAATTCTAGTGATAAGCAAGATCTTAATTTCAGTATGCAAATAGAGTTAGTCTTGTGGTTGTTCGGCTTTCCCAGTCTATCATAGTTTTCTTTTGGCTAATGAAACGTGCAAATGCACTGGAATGGACCAAAGCTAATGAGAGCTGCATTTGAGTAACAGCCCCAGAGCAGCTAGGCGGTATGGCTCCTGGGACAGGACCTCTGTTTTGTGTCCTAAGAAACATCAACAAAGGCCCATATCATGTAAAATCATATGCAGAGTCCTTCTTGCACTGCAGTTACTACAAATGCCTAAGTTTGTGGTTCCATTCTGCTCCCCAGTGCTGCCACTTCAGTGTCACCCTTGCTTTGGTCCTGATGGAAGCTGTAGGATTTTGAGGATGGGTTGTGTTAGCAGTTTGCAGCACTTCGGAAGGAAGCACTTTGGGCTGAAAGGATTACATAGCTTTGATGCTGAAAAGTTATAGCCTATTTCTGCCCAGTCTGATTTAAGATCAAATGATATGGTTACTGATAATTGCGTTCAGTCATGTTTCTGTTGGTTATACTTTCCACAAGTAACAGATAGGGGTTTGTCTTACAGCAGTTGATTTTTAGTCCTGTGAAAAGTTTCTTATGGAAAAACACACAAGAAAACACTCAACAAGAAAAATGTTTCAGCTTTCTTGCAGAAGTCCAGAGCCTGCAAAACCTGAAGTTCTTTGGGAAATGGGATTCCTTACTTTAAATGATGGGGCATTAAAGGGGAGGGTCCTCATCCTGCAGTGTCATCTAAAACCACCCAATGTTTACATTTCTTCTTGACTATATGACATCCACATAAAAGGGGTACAAGAGATTAAGTGAAACAGTACATGATGCTGGAAGCATCATTAACATTTCACTGGCATTCTTTTGGAAAATACATAATCTTTTGAAAAATGTACCATATGCATGGCTCAGCCCCACATCTTCCAGGACTCTAATACTGGCAAGGGAGGGCATCTGTAGCCCCCTGGGAAGCAGGCTGTAGAGATTTCCTTTTCCTCTCTTTGTTGGTTTTTATTTCCATTTCCTTTTCCTTTCTTTTTCTCAGTCATTTAACACTGTTCTGCACAACAGAGGGGAGCATCTGGCCCCAAGTAAACACCCAATAAAATAAGTGGGGGAAGTTCACAGCTCCCTTGGTGCTATTGCGTCTGTCTGTCTGGTTGTGGACTCAACAAGATAACCATGCATCAATTTACATTGTCCAGGCTATCTTCACAAGCAGAAGTGCTTGAAACCTTATTTTAATAGAAGCTTAGATTCTGGAGAATACTGTAAAATCTCTCCAAAGGCTCCAAATCAGCAATTCCATCTGTGTTTCTGCAAATGTAGAGGAACAATGCCCCAGCTGATTGTGCAAACAGAATGAAAATAGTTATTTTAAAAGTGCATAAAATCAATACTTTGGGGAAAACAAGTCAGCCGTGTTTATACTCAGCGTATAGCAGACATTTTGTTTCTTTGTCTGAAAATATCGTAGGAAAGCAAGAATGGTAAGTGAAGTAAAACAGCTGATCATACAGTGTAGCAGAGGGGAATGGAACATCAGATGCCTTAGCAAAGGCTTAGAGCATTTTAGGTTCCTTTTGAGAGAATATAAATTGTATTGCGGTTGATATATTTCTATGTTGTTTGAAGTCAAAGCCAAATATTCCCAGCACAGAGGGAATAACTCACATCCCATTGCCGATCATGAAAAGTATGTAACTAAATCTATTCTGTGGTGCTGAAGATTTCCTCCTAAATGCTGCCTTTTTCGGACTGATAGGATTTTTTGCAGGTATTGGTATGAAGGGCTGTGTATATAAATATGTATGAACGTGCTTCTCATACTGTCAGGATACATTACTTGTATACATATTTTTCTAAAAACAGGAAACAAAAACATCTGAGAAAGAGGGCTGAAACGGAACAATTTGTAGACCTATAGGTTAAATTGGATTAAACTTCATCTTTCAGTAAATTCTGTGTTATTTATTCAGTTTTTCTCTGGGGGTTTTCCCTACCCCTCACGTTATGGAGAGCAGTGATGTTTCTTAATTAAAAAAAAATCAAACAGACATGGAATGGAGGCTGCCCCACACAGCCATCCTCTTGTGGGAATAGGAGGCGCAGTGATTTTCTCATGGGCAGTTTCTGTTGGACTGAGGCCACAAAGGAGAAGAAAAGCTCTGTCTGGGGAAGTCAAGTTTGCATCACACATCTGATGCCAGTACTGTTTGTGGTGGTATTGTGGTTGTTGCAGTGTCATTTACTAGGTATTGCCCTTTGGCAGGGTGGAGTTGGTGGACGTGGTGAGGAAGGTCATTGATAATCTCATCAGAAGTATCTTTTGGGTAGATTTCTGTTTATTAATTCACCTCCAGTAAAGGTGAATGTATCAGAGAAAGGAGCTTCTGGTGTCCTCTTTTCTTCCATTCTTTCCACCCAGAGCTGGAATGTCTCTGGGGTTTTGGGGCTTTGTCTTACAATCCTCACTCTGTAGCTGAAGATACTGTGCAGCAAATCTTTATCCTTTCCCTTAGTTTGTTAGCTTAATAGTTTCGAATGAAGTGTATATCTACAGATTTTAATTAATATTGAAGCCAAAATTAAAAAAAAAAAAGTGTATTTTTTTTTCTCTACAGTTAAAGCAAAGCAAAACATTCTTTAAAAATAATTTTTGAGGTTTTCATCTGTTTCTACAAGTACATGTGAAACATGCTGGTGCACCACTTGAAAACTCTCAGCTGGACTCCAACAGTGCTTTGGTTGCTGTTATTTCAACATTTGGAAAAGTATTAACAATTTGAGTTTTTCTCTTACCTGATTTACAATTTGAGTAATAATAGCAACTCTGGCATTTTGAAGGTCATGGACCTGTCACTTAAACCTTTTCAGCATCAGGTTCATTGATCTTTCTCCTGCCTCTCCATAGAACAGCAAAATGCACTCTGCAGGCCAGTGTTAAAAGATGGACTCTGCCATAGATTCACTTTGTAGAAGTACACACAAGGATAACTCTGGCTGTTTGCAGGCTATTCTACTATATCACCAGTGATGCCTCAGGATGTTTTAGCAGCCCCTCATTTCCAGGGAATGGCTGACTTTGGAGGCATAAAGCTCTCGGGTCAGTGACTGTAAACTTTGGTTCTGTAGGAAGAGCCAAATGACACAAGTCATTATCAGCTTTTGAAAGAAGAAGACAGGAAAGATCTTCTAACATGCCATCATGTGTATTTTTAATTGCATATTTTGCTGATGATGCATGTTTTTTTCTTGGATTAAAATTTAACTGGTACTGCCTCCGTCCCTTAATAAATCATAGAATCTGGCATTCTGTTTTGAAGCTTCTTATCTAGAAACAAGCTCATCTTGTCCCTTCTGTAAATGCAGTCCCAGTCTCACCCCTTACTTGTGGCTGGGCATGCTGTAGTTACAGCACAAGAAAGAACATCAGCAGTGACTTAATGTAAGTGGGACAGACTCCTTGGGAATACACTGGGGGTCAGATGTTCAAAAGAATGAAGAACTCTGCTCTCTTTCCATCTGGCCACTTCATTTCACTGCCTGTTTGGGACAAGTACCTCTGAAATCTTGTTTGCAAAGTCAAATATTGATGTAATTTGTTTTGTTCTTAAAAGGCAGAGTAAACCTGGTTTTAGTTGTGCAGAGTCACACTAGGGACAAACGTGGAGCAACTGAAAGAGATACTCTTTTCCAAGGTTCATAACTTTCTGATTGGTTAATTAAAAAAGCCAAGAATATATTTGGATTAAGAGTCAGATTGATTGCAAAAACTTCAGGAATTCCAGTTTTGCCATGGGAAAAAAAAAAAAAAGGATTCTGTTGGCAATGAAGATAAAGAATTTGCAGCCATATAAAGGAAACATTTTTCAAGCTTTTACATTTCCATGTATTTACATTTTCTCTGTCCTTTGGTTTTTTTTCAGTAAACTGTATTTAGGGTACAAATTATGGCAGTTAATCATAATGCTAAGTGAAGGATTTATAAATATTGTCTTGAGTATGTTTTACAGAGTTAAAAAAAAGAGATCAGAAAACATTCCAACCTTACCTGTGTTACACTGAGTCATTAACTAGCCACCATTTTCCAAACTTTGTTGAAACTCCTCAACTTTGGTAAAGTTCCAACTGAAATACTGATTTTTTTTTATGTTATATCGTGTCTCATGTCTTGGATTAGATCTCCAGAAGAAGTATTCCCAGGAGAGCATAAGAATGCTTCTCTCTGATATAGCTGTGCTGGGCTGGAGTTCTATCCATGCCAGTCGGGCGCCGGTGGCATAATGACTGCTGCACATTTGGCTTCCAATGGAAGAGTTGCCATTTCTTCAACTGTGTTTGATTTCACTGTTCTTTGAGAACAGTGTGTCCTTTCTCCCCAGTGGCAAGGAAAACTGCTTTCACCTCCATGAAACCATCACCTTCTGTTTTGCACATCTCTGCACTTGTCTCAGCTTTGTGCTGAGCTCTGGAATTTGACTACGGGTACACTAAAGCTCTAGTGGGGTTGCCCGAGATACGACATATATAATCGCCCTTACCATTTGACCCCCGTATTGTTCCATAGGGCAAGGTAGGAGCAATGCAGGCTTCATATGACCCCCTCCAATGACTGATGTCAGAGGTCAGCAGTTCCTCACTGGTTGGCTGGCAGAATGTTGTATTCATCACCACTGGTATGTGATGGACAAGCTAACAAGTAGATCCAGGCATAATGTTGTTCTCAGCAGTCTATCTGGTGGCCTTAAACATTAATGAGTGGTTGGAATTTTTCACTTGTTGCCAGCTACCGTGACCAAGCAGGTGCCTGGAGTAGAAGTAAACTTAAAATGAGGCATATTGTTATTTCTGAAATAGCTAATGCTGGAATGGGCACCCAGCTGCTAAGCAGCTGCTTTTCAGTTTTCTCTCCCCATTCCATTTTATAATGAATTACATTAATCCCTTCCATCTTTTAATTTCTCAGGAAGATAAATGAAAGTTCAGTTCTTCAAATAACAAAGGTGACTTTTTCAATTCTTTTTAGGGACTTTAACTCAATCTTGTCCATGTCCAAAAGGGAAGAAGGATATGTATTTGCAGCATCAATTTGAATTTTTGCCTTAGAGTTTTTCTGTGGTTTACTAAGAAATCCAATTTGATAAAACATATTTGTTCTTTTTGTGGCAACTTTGAAGTTACAGAACATCACATCTTGTTACTCCACATTGTATTAGCTGACTTAAAATTGCCAATAATATAACCACCATTATAAATGGATAAAACGTTTAAATTTAGTATCCCTTGCTAAATTTCACTTTGAGAAACTGTTTTCAGCCTTTTCCATTCCTCCCATAGTTCCTTTTGGATGGTTTTTATTATTATACTTAATAGCTCATGCCTATTGTGATTGGATTATAGAAAAACGTTTGGAATCTTGGCCTTGTTGAAATCATTGGAAGTTTCATCTTTGGCTGAAGTCATATCAGGTTTTAATTGTGATGCATTCAGCAACAGAAGTAAATTTGTCGTACCTGTCAATGGGATACACTATTAGAAAAAGCAAACTCAAGGTTAACTTATTTGGGTAATGGTATGCAATCTCATATTTTCTCTGTGCTTTGTATGACAGTTCAGATAGCTGAGAAAGCACTGTGTTCTCTTGCATATTCTCTGGCAACTAAGAATGTAATTTTGAAATGGCATAGGATAATCCTAACACTGGGATTATAGTAACTATGCATAGTTTGCATGATAATTTCCAGGCAGAGGAAAGGTTTGACAACAAGGATGAAAAAATCCAAACCTGCAAGCAAAGCTCTATGTACCAGTTACCTGTGCTATTGGTATCTGTGTTCACACAGCAGAGCTGTGTTGGAACAGTAATAAATAAATCATATTTGATCAGACCCACACTTGCAAAATTGTTCTGGATATTAAGAATGGAAGATGCTCTCTAGAGAAGCTAATGCTGTTATCAAAGCAGCAGGTTAGCAGTATTGTATCATATTAACCAGTGTCAGTATGGGTTTAATGAATGCATTTGTCTTACTAGGGTCATCTGAACACTGTTCTTACCTGGGATATTGATTTAAAAGACACTGTGAAGTTCTGAACCACAGCTCAGTAACATTTTTATCCTAGAATGAGTGGAGGGAGGAAATAACTCCTATGTAAAACATAATTTCAGGAATGATGGAGTAGCATATATAGGTGGGTGCATACTTCTGCAAATGCAGAGCAAATATCATAGAATCATAGAATCATAGAATCATAGAATAGTTAGGGTTGGAAAGGACCTCAAGATCATCGAGTTCCAACCCCCCTGCCATGGGTACGGACACCTCCCACTAAACCATGCCATCCAAGGCTATGTCCAACCCCACCTTGAACGCCACCAGGGATGAAGCATCCACAACCTCCCTGGGCAACCCATTCCAGGGCCTCACCACCCTCACAGTAAAGAATTTCTTCCTCATATCCAATCTAAACCTCCCCTGTTTAAGTTTAAACCCATTACCCCTTGTCCTCTCACCACAGTCCCTAATGAAGAGTCCCTCCCCAGCATCCCTATAGGCCCCCTTCAGGTATTGGAAGGCTGCTATGACGTCTCGACGCAGCCTTCTCTTCTCCAGGCTGAACAGCCCCAATTTTCTCAGCCTATCTTCATATGGGAGGTGCTCCAGTCCCCTGATCATCCTCGTGGCCCTCCTCTGGACTTGTTCCAGCAGTTCCATGTCCTTTTTATGTTGAGGACACCAGAACTGCACACAATACTCCAAGTGAGGTCTCACGAGAGCAGAGTAGAGGGGCAGGAGCACCTCCCTTGACCTGCTGGTCACACTCCTTTTGATACAGCCCAGGATACGGTTGGCTTTCTGGGCTGCAAGCGCACACTGCCGGCTCATGTTCATTTTTTCATCAACCCACACCCCCAAGTCCTTCTGCGCAGGGCTGCTCTGAATCTCCTCCCCGCCCAACCTGTAGCTGTGCCTGGCATTGCTCCGACCCAGGTGTAGGACTTTGCACTTAGCATGGTTAAACTTCATTAGGTTGGCATCAGCCCACCTCACAAGCGTGTCAAGGTCCCTCTGGATGGCATTCCTTCCCTCCAACTTATCAACCAAACCACACAGCTTGGTGTCGTCGGCAAACTTGCTGAGGGCGCACTCAATCCCACTGTCCATGTCACCCACAAAGATGTTGAACAAGACCGGTCCCAACACCGATCCCTGGGGGACACCACTCGTTACTGGTCTCCAGCTGGACATTGGGCCACTGAGCACTAGTCCTTGCGTGCGGCCGTCCAGCCAGTTCTTTATCCACCGAGTGGTCCACCTATCAAATTGATGTCTCTCCAACTTAGAGAGAAGGACGTCATGTGAGACAGTGTCAAAGGCTTTACACAAGTCCAGGTAGATGACATCAACTGCTCTGCCCCTGTCCATCAGTTCCGTAGCCCCATCATAGAAGGTCACCAGATTGGTCAGGCAGGATTTCCCCTTAGTGAAGCCATGCTGGCTGTCACCAAGCACCTTGTTGATTTTCACGTGCCTTAGCATGCCTTCCAGGAGAATCCGCTCCAAGATTTTGCCAGGCACAGAAGTGAGACTGACTGGTCTGTAATTCCCTGGCTCATCCATTTTCCCCTTCTTAAAAATGGGGGTTATATTTCCCTTTTTCCAGTCATCGGGAACTTCACCTGACTGCCATGATTTTTCAAATATGATGGACAGTGGCTTAGCAACTTCATTTGCCAGCTCCTTCAGGACCCGTGGATGGATTTCATCTGGTCCCATGGACTTGTATACATTCAGGTTCCTAAGGTGGTCCCGAACAAGATCCTCCCCCACAGTGGGCCCAGGGTCCCCACCCTCACCGTCCCCGCGTCTGCCTTCCAAGACTTGGGTGGTGTGGTCAGAGCATTTGCCCGTAAAGACTGAGGCAAAGAAGTCATTAAGAACCTCAGCCTTCTCCAAATCCAGGGTAGCCAGTTCTCCCGATAGCTTCTGGAGAGGGCCCACGGTGTCCCTAACCTGTCTTTTATTGGCAATGTACCTATAAAATCCCTTCCTGTTATCCTTAACATCCCTAGCCAAGTTTAATTCTAAGTGGGCCTTAGCTTTCCTAACCTGGTCCCTAGCTTCCCAGACAACATTCCTGTATTCTTCCCAGCCCGCCTGACCTTGCTTCCACCTTTTATAAGCCTCTTTTTTCCTTCAAATTTTGCTCAGCAGCTCCTTATCCATCCAAGGAGGTCTCCTGGCCCTCCTGCTGAACTTTCTTCTAGTTGGGATGCATCACTCCTGAGCTTGCAGCAGGTGAGCCTTGAATATCAACCAACAGTCTTGGGCCCCCCTGCCCTCTAGGGCTGTATCCCATGGAACCTTACTGAGCAGGTTCCTGAAGAGGCCAAAGTCTGCTCTCTTGAAGTGCAGGGCAGTGAGCTTGCTGCACACTCTTCTCACTGTCCTGAGGATCTCAAACTCCCTTCCTCCCTATGGAAGATGGCCAGCCCCATGTTCCTTGACTTACCTTATGAATGTCCATATGTTCTGCATCAGTCTTTAAACTGCCAGGGGTAGGCAGCTATATTCGTACCGTCTAGGAAACAGGACTATTCGTATAATCTCCTCGCTCTTTTGCACCTGTGCAGTCTGAGCCACAAATTGACCTTTATTGATCTGATTTGACTATACCTCTCTGGAGCAAACACTCAAGCACTGCAATAGAATCCAGGGACCATAATACACAGTAGCTTATGTAGGTTCCTAGCTAATAATTCTTATCTGCATTAATCACATTCATCAGCAGAACCTGTGACCACCTCCTGGCTTATATGCAGTCCTGTTCCTGGCAATGGAACAAAAATGTGTCTACTCTGAAAAAAGAATGTTTTAAGTATATTGATACTTGATACTTAATAGTTGCAAAACTTAACTGTTAGAACAACGACTGTTTTCCAAATCAATGGCTCACACATTACTGTAAAATATATCGATTAAAAACAAAGCATAATGTTAGTCATTTAGTCAGTAGAGTGATGCAATACTGAAATAAATTTATCCTTTGACTTTTGCATTAACCTTTTATTGACTGCTTGCATACTCATAATTAACACACACTTTAGCTAGCTTGGTAAATTTTAGTACTGTGATCAGTGTCCTCTAATGTAGCTGACACCCTGATCATCAAAATGTCAGTGCAGCCCAGGGGACCCTACCCAGGCAACTCTCTGTCCCAGCGAATGTGCACCTGCCCGTGGTGAAAATAGCCACCTTCCAAGGGGAAGCATAATGTATTGTCATACAGGTAGTCATGCAGTCATACCAATGTTTGTAATGACTTAGGCGAATTTAAATTAATATTTAGCTGTTGGTAAGTATTAATATTCAAAGTCCATTTGGCAAAAGGGAGCTCAAAAATGTGTGAAGTTTACAGGGGAGAGGTGGTGAGAATATGCACCACAGCAGTAACTAAATGGTCCTTAAGAATGGGCTTTTTTTAACTGAAACTGGCACATTGTTTTAGCAAGAAAGTAGGGACCATGGAGTTTCATGCATTCTGCATATCTTTAGACAAATGATCTTTTCTGTACCATATTGGTGAGCATGTGTTTTTATCAGGGTGTTGGAGGAAAATTGCTCTGAAATATATCATGGGAGTTTTTCTATTCTCCTGCTGCAAATAAGGTATGAAAGATGTCTCTTGATTTGGGATCTGTTCTGTCTGTCAGAGCATGTGTTATTCCCATTCTTAACACATTTCGTGCACACGTCTAGTGGGAGGTGTCCCTGTCCATGGCAGGGGGGTTGGAACTAGATGATCTTAAGGTCCTTTCCAGCCCTAACTGTTCTATGATTCTATGATTCTATGATATGATACACACAGATTAGATCTACTCTCTTTTGGAGATTTGACTTTGTTAACTCAAATATCAGTTTTTAATTGATATATAATATTTTAGTTAACTTACAATATTATAAATCTTGGTACTTTCCCACTACCGTCATATTTCAGTGTTTTCAGTATTTCCACTGGTTTTGGAGCTTCATAAGTTGTTTGGTGTCTGAGAAAAGAAGGAATTTCTTTTTAATCTGAGTTATCATTGCTAACTTGTGTTGGCTATCTTGTCCCAGATACAAAGGAATTTGAAGTACTTCTGTGCAGTTATTTAAGTGCCTTTGATTGCTCTGCATCAGTTAAAAATGGTGCTGCTATCCTTCTGCAGGATCTTCAGGTCTGTTACTCTGCTATAAATTGAAGACCATTGTAGGAACAGTTTCTCTGACAGAAATTTATTAAAATCAATAGTAATACACTCATCTGGAAAGGGCTGCTTTTGCACCCCGATTCTCCCTCACACACATCTGCTATTAACAACACATTTTTCACTGAGAGGGGAGACGTACCAACTTGTAGCTCCTTCACCATTTCAGATCCCTATTCATTACTATTCATGTCTCTTTTCCCTTTCTCTCTCACAAATGGATTGACCAGCTTTTCCCTCACATTTGGTGTTCAGGCATTTGTGTTGCTGTAACTGTGGCAGTAGTCACAATGATGTTGTGACTGGACAGCCCATGAGCAACTATTCTCTGTTCTGCAGACCACATAACATGCCTGCAGTGTTTACTGGCTGAGCTTCTTGGTTTGTCATCTGCGGTATTCTCTACATAGTTAATTTATCCGCTTTGAGACTGAAATGCTTAAACTGGAATATCTTATACTTCCCAGTAAATAGAGTGTATTATTTTGTGCCAAGCGAGAAAATAAAGCAAGATCTTAAAAGCCTTATAGAGTTATGCTGTAATTAGTTTCAGCTTCCTCTGCATATTAATTTTCTCCTGTTCCTCTCTATAATTTGGAAAGTGTTTTCAGAACATGATGGTACAATCAGTTAAGTACCTCTCAAAAGTCATACTCTAAACTGCATTTGCTCTAACAACTATTATAAAGCAGCCAGCAAAACAAATCCTCTGTTATTCTGTACAGTTCAGCTTATCAATGCAAACAGTTTAATATTTATGCTAAGAGGATTGTCACAAGTAGCTTCTGTTCCTTTAATTCTTGTTTTAAATAAATAATGAGAACATTTAAACACATTACTCTTCCCAGGGCCCTGAGGTCAGCTAATCTTATTATTTATGAAGTGATGTGCTACATAATAGTACTTAGTGCATGTTAACAGATGCTATTATCAGGGGCTGATGTGGAGAACTGAAGATATATTGGAATGTTATGTGTTAATACTGTCCTTGTAGTGTAATGTACGATGGATTGAGTGCCCAGGATGCTGGTGTAGCAATTAACCACACACCAACATGGGTGTAAAGCTGAAGTATGTTTTCTCATGGGGATTACACTGCCATTAATAATTCCCAAGAGAAGAAGACATCTTTCATTTGGAAACAGCCTGTTCCAGAAGGCTGACAGTGTAGACAAGGAAGTTGCGTGTGTCAGTGTTTCTAGAGCTCATTTTGCAGAGATGAAAGACTTATATATGTTTAAAACACTTCAAAATTTATACCAAAATTATATGCTTTGTAGAACACAAATTTTAAAAAATGTCTTACAAAAGGCAAAAATGTATTTCTACAATTTGTTATCTCTTTGAAGAACTACATAGACCTATAGTATATGCCAAAATTATACTGATGTTTAGCATTTTTTTGTGTCTTGCCCTATTGCGAGCATTAACTAATTAATCAGCAACACGCAAATTGTTTAAGAGGAGGGAAAAAGAGAGGGGCAGAAATCCTCCTTGAACTGTGACAGTTTTGTTGATGCTGTGTGTTGTATTATAGCGAAATCTTAAGAGATGTGATGGTTGCCACTTTCAAAACTTTCCTCTGCAGGTTGCAGTTCAGTTGAGTAGACTTCAGTAGTATTGATGAATAATCCATTTAATAAAAAACACTGTAATTTAAACATCTTCTCTGGGGACTACCATACGCTAACCTCTTAATTTAATTTTATTGAAGTTTTGCCCACCTATTCATCATTGGCAGTTGTTATTAACCACCATTTCCATTTATCTTCATAGAATTTTCTCATTTTATATTGCCTTTTTCAGAGCTAAGCAGGTTGATACACTTGTAAATCTCCAGAATCTACAAAGCTAGTCCAGCTTCTGTAATATTGTTTAATCTATCCCGCCTGACCTTAATGCAGTAAATTCAGTTTAATCTTTCTCAATAATCTAGTAATACATTGGAAACTGGCAAACATTTAAATCTGATAATGGTTTAATCACATACTTTAAATAACAGCTGAGATAATGAAAAAATAATTCACCATATAAAGGTTCACTAACTGAGTTTTCGCTGTGATTGGCTTTTTGAGAAATCCCTATAGAAAATACAAAGCCTACAACAGAAATCCATTGGAAATGAGCAATCCATTTGGTCACAAGATGTGGTATTTCTTTTTTATTATAATCTTTCTCTTTGAATTAATGCACGAGTGTATCCTTGCTGAGTATTCAGTTCTTTATACAATTTTACTGAAGTAGTTCATCTGTTTACCTTTCATTTCAGATGCCAGTCAGAAGCAGCCGAGAGCTTGCCAGAAGACCAGAAACCAGAATGCCATCCTTTGTGGGCAGATGATGAATGTAATATGTCTCTGCCGTATGATCTTGAAGAAGTAATTGCTGATCTACAAAATCTTGTTCTGTGGGTAGAATAACAAGTGACCTTCTAGCCTAGAATTGTTGATGCTCATCATTTGCATTTTATCATAAGTCTTTTTAGCCTTATAATTCCTTGACCATGACATATGTGTCAAATCAGAGTTTGCCAGTCTTCCCACGGTACCTTAGGTACTGTCTCATAGTAAAGAAGACCAGGCCCCAGATCTACAGAAATGAGCGGCTTTTAAGACCTGACGTCCAGAACACCAGCCTCAGTTCTCTCCTCCACTCCTAATTCCCACTGACCCTACATCCCATGGATATTCATGTTTACACAGGTTCCCTTGGCGTCTAAATTTCAACTTCCATGTTTGCCTAGAGCTGCCTTTGGCTTGGCAGATTTGAGCAACACAAGGTATAGCTCACACCTGTAACAAAGCAGAATCCATGACCTTGGTGTCCTAGTAAGAGGCCAGCTTGGTGTGAGCCTGCTGGATAGCTTCAGAATAGATCTGTGGCTTCTTCATCCACTAACACAAACAGAGCTGCATGAGGTGGTGGGTAAGGCCCTTCATGTGATGGCTCGTCATTAGAGCATGCTTTCAGATGAGGAACTCCGGAGGAGCATCTTGACATAGATCCCAAGACTTTCTTGCTGCTTTTCATCATGGCAGTTGAACAGTGTTGAGAGAGATTTCTGAAGTGAATCTACACCTCCTGGGCTCCCTGGAGCTCTGAATTTGGTTCCTGAGCATTATTTTGTTTCTGCATGTTGTGAGTCCTATTCTGAGTCCAGGTTTCCCAGAGTACTGTCTGGAGAGCTGATGGACCCAAGTAAGGTCTTCCATTTGGTATCAGATCTCCTGACAGCAGATTTAGTGCAATATTGGGTATTGCAACACCTGTGTTGATCTAGTGAGATCTATGAGAACAAAACCAGAAAGACTATTAGAAATGGAGCTGTTTGTGATCTGTTTTGTAGTAACATGCTATAAAAAGAACAGTTCTATGCTGGACGATACAGGGCATTCCGGAATGAAAGAGATACTTTTCATTTGGCTAAGTTGCTATTTTAACCTGACCTGGTGTACGCCTTCTCTTTTGCCATAGGAAGCAAAGGAAAATCATACTATGGTGAAACAGCACCATCTGTATTACCACTACAAAAGAAAACAGAGAGACTCAGAGCTTGACATTGCCACAAGGAAATGAATATGCCTCATGTGTTAATCTTCCTTTTAAAATCAGCATTGAGGCCAGGCTTACCCAGAGCAAAGCGCTCTGCATGGGGCTTCTGCTGCCGAAAATTGTACTTTTGACAGCATAACATATGCCAGACCTCCCTGGAGCTAAAGAAGCTGTGCCAGCAAAAATTCAGTTTTAGTGGTATAAAACTGTGTCCACACCTACCAGCTTTTGCCAGGACAATTACATCAAGTAAAGATTGTACCTCTTAACACCTTTGACGTGGTTGTGCCAGCAAAAGTATGAAGACCTTCATCGAGCATTTTCATTGTAGTCTTAGACTTCTGAAGAAACTGTTAGCCACCGTTTAGAATGTAAAGACTCTCTGAAGAATAAAGTATTATTTAAAGTGGGTTTGAAAATATTATAACCTTTATCTATATATCTATTGTCTTTTGTGCCACAGATTTCTTAACATTTAAAAATCCTATGTTGTGGGCATAGTTTTTTGTTTCCTGCGATATCTAAAGCTGGCTTTACCAGTGGGTAGATAGCATATATTTGGATTAATGCCACAATAATACTGCTTGCGTTGGAGTTCACTTAGAGAAAAGCTAGCTGAAGATGTGGGAATTCTGCTTTTGAAAAGGCAATTCTCACAGAAACAGATATTACTTTGGAAATGAACAAGATGAATTCAAACAAGCTAATGATGTAACACTGTTAACATAGCATTTAAGGGGATTGTTTGTTTATGCTGTTACTTTGTGATTATTTTGTATTCAATTAAGCCCTGCTAGAAACCATAGTGATCACAGTATTGAAATGAATCTGACAGCCATTAAGGGTAGAGAAGGCACATCAGTGCTGTAGTTTGTAGCTGAAGTGGAGGCATAGTTATTAAAAATGATCAGCAAATAATAATTTCCAGCAGTAGTGAAGAAAAGAAAACCCAAACAAAACACTGGGTTTTTTCTTGTATTAAGAGGCTGTTGGCAGCAATAATAGGATTTTTGAAAATACATGATTCTAGATCTCTTCTGTGCTGAAGATATAAGCTAGTGAATTAACTGAACTAGTACTAGCTTCAGTGCAGTCAGATAGCACTCATTTAAGCCATGGATGGCAATGACAGAAAAATGAACACCTTTGGAATGGATAAGACCTAAGATCCACTGGCAAAATACCGATAGTCAAGTGGTTAAGGAGGATTAATGCTCTGTGTTTCATTCCAGTCTCACATCATCTAAATCAAGAGTAACTTGGCTGAGTTCAGTTGAAATACAGAAGTATAAGAAGATTTCATATCTCCAAAGCCCACAGGATTTGACATGAGTAAGGTTGATGGAACTGTTTGAAGCATGTAGTAATGCCAAAGGGTACCCCAAAACAAGAACATGGTTTAAGTTTAATATCCATAAAAAACCTGAGAGATCAACTGTAAATTACTTCTGTGTTTGGACTGCATACCAGAAGCAGACAAATACTTCAATGTTTTCTCTACTTCGTTCAAATAGTTATAATTTAGCTCATGTTGCAATGACACTTTGGCAATCCATTTATATTCCAGCATTAGATAACCCATTTCTAATTTGGATGAGTTGAAAGGTGCAGCCTCTAATAAATGTCCTGTGTATAGCAGCTGTTTGCCAAGCCTGGGTGCTCTAGAAGCATGAGGCCAAGGTCAGTTTTTTCAGGGAAGAGGTGAGAGCATCAATTAGTCTCTAGCATTAGATTCAGTGATTCTTTTTAAATAGTGAAGTTCATGACTTTGCTTACATTTACTTTTCATCACCAATGAAAGAATTAAGGTAAAATAGTTCACTTGCACGTGTGAGTCAGGTTAAATGGATTGCAGAAGATACAGATCTGTTTGCCTGTCTGCACTTGCCTTTAGACAATATTCATCAATTTTACAAAAGCTACTGACTAAACATGGAACCAATACAAATGAAGTGCTTGAGGCAAGGGCTTTCTCTTAAAAATCTGGTACAGAGTAGGTTTTACACTGATAGAAGGGAAATGTTGCCAGAAAATGAAAAACTTTTATTGTTTCTGTAATTTGGGGGATGAAAGGTAAAGGCTGTTTTTAAGTGTTTGATAGAAAACTGCTGTGTTATGCACTGTAATTAGAAATGTTTTTATAATGCTTTATTCGTATCTTCATATATGAAAATATTGTATCCTGTAGGTCCTTTCTTCTGTTTAGAAGGTTATGTAAATAAAAAATAGTAATCTCAGTACAGTAGATTTTAAAGGCATCATACTTTGAGCTTTACAGCAGATTCTGATTATCTAATGTGTAAATAAGAATGCCATGAGTAATCATCAGCTGGAAACAGTCCAGGATGAGCAACATGAAACATAATAAAGATCCAAATCAGTTACCTTATTGTTATCCAGATATGGTTTTAGTTTCACCGACAATATGCAAGATGCACTTTGAAATCATGCTGGACCTCTTTACACAGGGGAACTGATTCAGGGATTCCAGTGCCCTAACAGGGATAAAAGGAATTAAAAGAATACTAAAATCCATCATGAAAGATAAAATATCATAGTGTGTTAAGAGTGGACATTGCTCTTTTCTCAGTTATTGTAGTGTTGTTCCCATTAGTCCTGTGTCATGCAGTGGGATATGGGTTAATGTAGCAGAGATTTAACTATCCCATGAGCTGATGTCTAAGCTGAGATGAGAGGAGGGGAAGAGAGATGAGATGGGATGCACATGAGAAGCAAGGGTTGTGCTTTCTCAAGGCCACTTTATTAACTGAACTCATATGGGAGTTATTGAGCACCAACTTGTACAGTGCAGGTCAGGATCCCTCCCGTAATAGTTACCACCTGGTGCAAAATAAATGTTGGCTCCTTAACCCCCTGTTCATGCTCCCAACAGCTGGTCCTCAGCTAGGACCGCTGTCCTCTTGCACCAAGGTTGCAGATTTAGAGAGTGGTTGTACCACTGTAGCAACAGGCATGAGAAACCCTGATTCCCAGCTTCAGCCTCGATATCTGTCCTACAGCACCTCCTTGGACAGAGTACCTCTACTGAAAATCTCTTTCCCATTTGAGATTCAAGTCATTGCAGCTTGTCTTCTGACCTATCCCACCAGGACAGTGAGCTGTTATGGAGAAGGGTCAAACAGAACGCTGTTTACAGTGAAGTTCCATGTCCAAATATGACAACCACTGCACTAACCTAGCATTAAAAGGTGGTAGCTTTTAGGTAGTGATGAAATACTCAGGCAAAACCACCAACATTCAATGTTTTTGAGGACTTCCAACCTGCCCAATTGTGGCCATTACCTGACCCCACCTTTACCGGCAGAGACAATCCAGAATAGAGCCACTGTTCTTTTTCCAGTCCGAACTGAGACTCATCACCTTCAGCGTGGCTGGGCTTGCATCTTAATTTGCATTCATCTGTCCTCTTCACCTTAGCCTAGGGGCATTCACAGAACAAGAGAAGATGATTTATACAATTGCAGAAACACTGTGCTTAGTAAGACTGAAGAACTGGCTGAATAGCATGTCAAATAAAAGACAACAAATAACTGATAAAATTATTACATTAAAATGTTGATGTTTGGGTGTGAGCACTTCACACATGACATGAAAACTGTGTTTTTATCTTGTTGCTTTGGTGATAGCATTCATAATTCACACAATAGAAAAGGACATACTATGCTATGGTTTACATCTTCTTATACTCCACTGTTTTTACAGTGCTTCTCCATGATGAATCAGGATTTGGTCACAAAAGTTGTTCTCCTCCCCCTCTGTATTGTCAAATACTTGTTTTCATGCCAACACATCTTGGTCTGATTAGTCCCCTTGATTAGAGGCTAAAGTAAAAAGTCAGGTGTATAGGATTCCCTTTATCCTTTATTTCACTGCTTCTAAGAACAGGTCAGATAGAGCTATTTCAGTGAAAATGTGAACAATCAACTTCTGTTTACCATTAACCTTCAGTTTTTGTTTCTTAAAATCAAATCAGGGCTTGGTAGGCAGTTATTTTCATACATGTCCCTTGATCAGTGGAACAATCTGTCAAAAGCCATTAAAGCCTTTATTAGGTTGAATTGCCTTCAAAGCTAAATTAAAGGGCTGTGATGATTGTTTCTAATATAGTATACATTGATTTCTCTCTCTGAGTAGTAACATAGCTTTGAAACTAAACATGTATGACTAGGGCTTTTTCCTATCCAGCATGTCCTGAGAAGCTCGGTTTCTTGTGAAAGATGAATGTCTACATAAAAAAGGAAAAAAATGAATGCAACAAAGTCACCTGTATATTCTCCAAAGCTTTTCCTCCATTTTTTCTTATTTCAGTGTATCCATCATGGTGTAACATATATGGAGTGGGAAAAGATTTCCTAAGGTGCTTTGCTCAAAAGCTTCACTGAAAAATTTGACATCTAATTGTAATATTTGCAAGTGTCTTTTTATCGTAAGGTCTCAAGACCCTTTACAAAGAGAAACTGAGGCAGAGGTCAGAAATGAGCTGTGTTCTGACTGCTATCACTAGAACTGAGCATACGTAATCCCTCCATTGCTGGCCTGTCTCAATTACTTCCAGTTAATCAGCTCAGTTTACACACTAGAACTTTTTTTCTCCAAAGATGTACCTGAAGGTGGAGCTGGAATCTGTCCTCCTCGTGTCATATTTAACATACATTTAATTGCATAACATACAGTAATAAATCATGTAATAGAGATCTTTCAGGCCTCAGATGTCTGATTAAACTTTCCAGTGAATCTTTTTTTAATGTACAAAGTCCCTGAGCAATTTAATGGGAAAGGTAGGTTCTACTGGAACTAATAAATTGTTTCATGGGGAATTTGCAGATATGCAGTATATAATATAATACAATGCACACTCTTTTAGGTCTGTTTTAATTATGTCCACTGCACACCCCACAAGGTGGTATAACTGCTGTACTTGGAAACTAAAGAAAATACCCTGTGGATGTTTGGGTGCTATTTATCAAGGTGAAGATGCATTGCTGGAGCAAAGTGTAATGCCCGTTATGCACATGTTAGCGCTTTTGTATGGTATCTATTTGGTAATTTGGTGGTATTTTACTGAGAGCAGTGCTTTTATGGTTATTTTGATGAGCATCCTAATAATTTATTACCCAAACATTATCAAAGCAATCCACAATTCTTTCATTGCTGTTCTTTCTTTTCTATCCACTGATGCCCTTTTCTTCCCTTTTGTCTCACTATTGATAGTAATTTTATTAACAAGTTGTGTTCTTTGTTGGACTGACATGACCTTAAAGTGAGAAAACTTAAAAACTATGTATCGGATAGCATTCTCTCAAATACATTTATTTTTAAAACAATTTAAAGGATATTTTTGCTCCTTGCTCATTTGATACTGCTACATGTGATTTTTATTAAGGACTGTTCATATAACACTGTGAGATATACAGTGATATTTTAGTTTCTGTTATGTATTTTCTAACTTCTATTTATAAAACAAATAATTTAAAGGATCTGTTTGACTGTCATTTGTCCTCCAGAAGGTGTTAGCACTTGTCTTCAATACCTCATTGTTGCAGTGCATGGAAGAAGAGTCTTAATTTTCACACCATCTAACTTCAGGTGCCTACCTGAAAAAAATAATTTCTGTAAGCTTCCTCTGTGCTGAAGAGTGAGAAGTAAGCTTTTTCAAAGCAGCAAACTTAAAGATGTTCTGAATCTACTATTCATTGGAGAATCTCTCTCTCTGAACTCTATTGCAAGTCAAAGTTAGGTTGCAGTTATCTGCTTACACTGACAGTTTAAAACAAATTAAAAAGATAATGGGGAATTTGTTGTTATTCTTTAAATTAATAGAATTAAATTGTGGTTATGTCGCATATTTTCTAATATGGAAGGTGGATTAAGTTGTGTTACTTTGGTGAGACTCATACCATAAATGGACATGACTGACTTCTCACCCCTGTGATAGTGTTTCTTTCAGCAAAAATTTATGGCTCTGCTACTAGGTTTAGAAGATACTCTTCTGGCCATGCAATCTCACATTTCCCATATTTGACACAATCTCTTACATTATGTAAGTAGCAGGAGCTTTGTGCCTACCAGCGCTGCATCAACTTATTTGAGTGTATAAAGTGTTTTTTCGATCATATTTGCAGTAGAGTTTGCAGTTTAAAACATACATAGATTAAACAAAGCAGTGTCAAGGACATGTGTCTTGTACATAGGGTAAAAGGTGGTGAAGTTTGTGATGTCAGTGATATTGGGGGAACTTAATCTCAGAGTTTTATCTCCCACTCACAGCAGTTTGTGGAGGGTTCTACTGTGTCAAAGGTATAGTTATAAATTGTCTCTGTCTCAGGGCTGTGAATAGCCTGAAGTCCAAGCTACCCCAGATTCAGGTCACAGAGCAAGGCAAGGACCAATACTGCAAATTTCCTTTGATACTCTAAGGAATGCCATTGCAGAGTACAGCAGAATGATTTGATACACACATGCCCGTGTGGCTGAGATGCACTGCAGTGTTCTGTATTACTTGGAGCTCCCATTATGCCAAAGGCTGCATGCCCAGTTATTCTGCATTACTGGATTCCAGCCAAGAGGTGAGGAAAGCATGAATAACAGAGGCCAGGTCATTCCTTGCCAGGATGGAATGGAGTCTCTGAGCCAAAAGGACTTGACAGCATTATTCACAGATACCCCAGTTTAGAGTCAACAAGGCATCCAAGAGGTAAGAAATTTGATTTCTTAACCTAGAACATTCTTTCCTTGACTTTAGAAAAGGTTTAATTGATTTAAACAAAAGTCACTATGCGGACAACTGGATACTGACAGCACATTTGTGAAACCAGTATGTTGGGCAGGGAAGAGATTCAGAGCAGCCCTGCAGAGAAGGACTTGGGGGTGTTGGTCGATGAGAAAATGAACATGAGCCGGCAGTGTGCGCTTGCAGCCCAGAAAGCCAACCGTATAAAAAGGAGTGTGACCAGCAGGTTAAGGGAGGTGATCCTGCCCCTCTACTCTGCTCTCCTGAGACCTCACTTGAAGTATTGTGTGCAGTTCTGGTGTCCTCAACATAAAAAGGACATGGAACTGTTAGAACAAGTGCAGAGGAGGGCCACGAGGATGATCAGGGGACTGGAGCAGCTCCCATATGAAGATAGGCTGAGAAAATTGGGGCTGTTCAGCCTGGAGAAGAGAAGGCTGCGTGGAGACCTCAGAGCAGCCTTCCAGTATCTGAAGGAGGGCTATAGGGATGCTGGGGAGGGACTCTCCATTAGGGACTGTGGTGAGAGGACAAGGGGTAATGGGTTCAAACTTAAACAGGGGAAGTTTAGATTGGATCTGAGGAAGAAATTCTTTACTGTGAGGGTGGTGAGGCCCTGGAATCGGCTGCCTAGGGAAGTTGTGAATGCTTCATCCCTGGTGGCGTTCAAGGTGGGGTTGGATATAGCCTTGGATGGCATGGTTTAGTGGGAGGTGTCCGTGCCCGTGGCAGGGGGGTTGGAACTCGATGATCTTGAGGTCCTTTCCAACCCTAACTATTCTATGATTCTATGATTATTCCAAAACACATATCTAGAAAGACCAAGATGAGCATCTCTGGAGTTTAGAGTCCCTTAAGCTGTTCCTTTTTTAATGTTTCTCTTAGAACCAAAGATTCCCTAGATTTCTCTCCTCCTTTTCATCTAAATAGGTAAAACACATGGCGTTAATGACCTTTCAAAAAAGATGTTGCTATCAGAGGGATCCCTCCTTTTCTGGGGGGTTGCAAGCACAAGAGATGTCACTGCCCTCATGAGTAGGCATCTTGTGGGGGGATTAAGGCAGTCTTCCAGTCTCTGCACTCAAAAAGAGCTTGTCTTAAATGAGCCAGATACTAATCAGGATGTGTTTCTTGTTGTATTTTGAGTTTTACCCTAAATACATTCTTTCTATGGAAAATTTGTCATGAGAACCTAAATTCTCTTTGAGGAGAGGGACTTGTAGTTGTCTTTTTATCAAAGACTCTAGCTCCCTGTTATGTACAGTTATTACCCACAAACAAGAGTTTCACAAAGGTTATACATCCTCCTATAGCTAAAAAGTATTCTCCTTTTCTTTCAGTGATAAGACTTTGTTTATGAACTAAAAGAACTCAAGTTATATTGCTGAAGTTGCAGCAGTGCAATTTATCTGTCAGCCAGTGTCTTTATTTTGCAGTCAGAGGGTCATGACTAGAAGTGGTTTTTACCAAACATTTTCTGAAGTGTTGGGGTTTTTATTCCAAGATATTCAAAGAACCGTCATCTCAAAACAGAATCACACTGAGTTTGTGGATAGGTAAAAAGAAGTCAATACTTGCTTTTTCAGTGAGTGAAGAGTACAATTTTAGTTTGCAAGTGAATCTTATCTACTAATGATAGCATACATGCAAGTTTATATGATATCCTCTTTGCACAGTTCTATTTCATTTCAGCAGATAAGTGTGAACTTGTTGCATAAGTATTACTAAGATACACTTTATAAATTAGGCTTCTGTTACTATCCTATCCCTAGGTGTACCTTAATTATTAGGGTGAAAATAAAGGGCATTCTTATAAGCCTTCATATTTTCTGTTTACAAGGATTTTACTAGCATCTAATAGATTTAATGACCTCCAATAACAAGAAGTGAAATCCTACTTAGCAAATTCATAACTTTTCAAGGTATCTTGTGGCTTTATGACATTTCAAACTAGGAATGTGAAAGCAGTTTAAGGAGCTCTTGCTGGGTTCAACTAGCTGCAGAAACTGGTATTTTTGTTTCTCCTTTATTGCTTCACCTCTGGGGCCCAACTCTGGGCTTCCTGATAAAGCAGTCGTTCAGAAACTTTAAAATGTACAAGCTTTGACTTGATAGACATAGAACAAGGTCTTGTATTAAAATGCATTTTAGAACCATAATTTCAAATCTGGAAATATACTGTGGCTCGATCTAAATATTGAGCAGCTCACTGTTTCTTACTTTCTTTGCTTTGCTGATATCATTAGATCTATTTTTCTTTTACCAACTGATAGAAGAAAAATCAATGTATTGCAAAGCTTGTTGGGCAACAGCACTTTCATTACAGTCAGGGCCACAATTAACTACGTTATGATATTTCCATTTTTAAAGGTTAGAAACACTTGTGTTATGCAGCTTCTGGTATTCTTAGAGGGCCAGAATCAAACATGTATGAAACAAGCTGGGAACAGAGCAGTCTTTTTAAAAAAAATTTTAGACACTTAATATTTAGTACATGCCAGTATGAGAATTATATATCATGTGGAATTTCTTTCCAATGCTGAGTTTCAAACAAAGCATATATCCAGAGCAACACTTCTCAGGATTGTTTTTATCTGCATACCTTTATGTTCACTGGTTTCAACCACCTGTTGGGCATTCTGATCTCAGCTGCCTATTGCAATGTGCATTTGGCACTTGCATGAATGGTACAGAGCAGGATGCAAAGGGATCTCTAAGGATGCCTCTCTTCTAGACACCATAGCCTGAGCTACCTCATCTTGGATAGAGGATGCTCAGAGGTCCACAGTTCAAACACACATCTTCCCAGCTAATGGGGTCAGAACATCTTCTTCCAGTAATGGATTGGTTCTCTCTCGGGTAAAGTGCCTCTAAGAGAAATTGAGAGGATATCCATCCTTAAATAAGATTTGGTGCAGCTCAGGAGAATGACAATTACATCTTTTACTAACACTCTCTCCAAGGCAAAATCATGCTTTGTAGGAAACAGAATGATGGAGTACTCAGGGAGCTGTTTCAGTGTAGTGACTAGTTGATAGGTCCATGCTACTGAAAAGTTTTCTGAGAGAGAAAATTAAGCTCACGTAAGTGTCTTTTCAGTTGGTACCAGTGAGAAGTGTCCCCGTATGGGTCACCTTGGTAAAGGGAGAGTTATTTTTTTCTTGTGCTAAGCGCAGCTGGTGGTGGCAACAGGTATTTTTATCCACCAGGTGAAAAACACAAGAGTCACCCCTGGGGTTAAAGCACAGGGAGGCAGCTGGCGTGTACATTAAAATAGGTGCTCAAAAGGGGCTGCCAAAATCAAGTTAGTAGAATTCACATCTGAGCAGTCTTTTGCTGTGGCTTAGCATGTCCTGTGACGTAAGCCTCAGCTGAGGGGCTGGGGTAGGCCTGGGCACTGGTGGTTGTAGCAGAGGCAGCACAGGGAGAATACCTTTGCAGGGCAGTAGACCGCAATGGCAGGGAAGGGAGATTCCACCAGCCAGAGAACATGAGAGCCACCACTGAGCCCACGTATATCTGAACAAAAGCAGGGTTAGTCTGCTTGCCCCTCTGAAGATACTGATTCTCAGAAAATCTGAGGCACCCTGGAATTTTCACCCATTGCTCTTGAATTCAAATCCTGATTTCCACGTGGGTCAGTGGCTGAAATAAATTGGAGATGTGGGCAGTAGCTGAGACCTTGCCTGATTTTGACCACTTAATTCTCAATTTTGTAATTCCACAGCCTTCTGCATGTGCCAATTTTCCATGCAAGATGTAATAATAGGCTCTCCAAGGCATTGCTTTTAGCCTAGCTGACATCAGTTATCCATTTTGGATACCCAGAGCTCTTGCATAATACTCCTGACCCAGACTCCTACATTAGCACTAGTTTGTCAGACAAGTTGTACAGTGTCACCAAAGCCCCTTCAGCAAGGTGGCTGCAGCCCTCTCGCTCTCACCTTCCTCCAGTCACTCAGTATAAGAGACAGTACATACTCTGTGTGTCATCTGCTGACTTCAGTTATAGTGGTGTCCTCTCCTGTTTTCCTCTGGTTGAGGGTTCATTTGTGGTTACAGCAGCAGCAGAGCAATGGGTATGGTGGTGGGTTGGTGGGTGGGGCTGTGGGAAAGGGGGCAGCTGGGCAACAGGGCCTGGGGCATCATTTCTGACACATTCCATTTACCTTGATTCAGCATTTGGCTAGAGATACATATAAAAGTTGTCTCAATATCAGGGCTGTCTTTGTGAAATGATTTGGCACAGCATGACTCTAACTGCAGGTAATGTTTTAGGGCTTTTTTATCTTCTTCATTGAGAGCTCCTTCTTAATGCCTAATGAACAGGAAGAGAAAAACTCTCCAATAACACATGCTAAAGTTTGCATTCCATGGCAAACACACAGCAATTTCACATGGGCATAAAATATTTGCAGAGAGCTTCATAAGCACGTGAATATGTATGTATGTGGCTCTTTAACCCTTCAGAACCACAAAACAGAACAAAAAGGGCTGATCTGAAAGCAGGTGTAGGCTGGGATTTCAATACACATGTAGAGTACCTGCGCTGCCTCTGCCATTTGTGTTTAATAGTTGTAAAACGTAAATCCTCTGTTCACTTTAGTACTGCTGGGGTAAATAGTGCTGAAGCAATGGTGTTTACTTACCCAAGGCAACCCGCTGACTTCCTCCAGTAACCACCCGAGCAGAGTATGGCAATTACTGAGATGGCTGTGCCATTCCGTCTTAATTCTTATTTACTATACATAACTTTCAGAGTCTCACGGTGTGAAAGGTAAAAGAATACAGGCTCCTGTAGTGTAAATATCCCAGTGTTAAGGAGCAATGAATATACATTTCCCAAAATGTACAGCAGTATTTTCTATTATTTAGAAACACTGTACATCATTATCTTACAGAGAAGTGAAACATGTAAAAATATTTCTGTACAGTTCTTTTCTAAAGCTAACACAGAAGCTTCTCCCCCCTTTATTTTATAGCAGCCATTTAATAAAGTCTGACACTTAGCAGTGTTTTGAAATAATTTTTGCTGCTCTGCCAGCAGTTGGCTTTGCTGTGAATCTCTAAAGACAAATCCATCTACAGTGAATCTAGCAAAATTCAGCTCCGTGTTGTATGTCAGGGTTGAGGACTACTTGTCAGCTCTGGCACTGTCAGATTTTATCTTTAAATATGACAGGCAATTTGTTCAGGGAGCACTTCTGAATGACAAGATATAGTGGTGTTGTAAAACATGGCACCTGTGTGGTATGCCCTGCCTTTGTGGACATCAGAGGCTATTGTTTTCTTTGCTAATAGACAGCCACAGTCACACAATAAGGTGTGTAAAATGTTCACAGAAACCTTTTAAATAGAGTAGCAGAAAAGTAGCTACCCTCCGGTCATTCGAGTCGGGCCATTTATCATTTTATCTTATAAAACACAACATTCACTAAGATGTGATGTAAAGAGAAAAACAAATGCTCTGCTCAGCAGTGTCGGTGCAAGCCAAGGTTTGAGCCATGCTGGGTGTTATCTCTAACGTGTCGTGCAATATCAAAATTAGGGGTTTAACTCCACAATGAGACAGGTAGCAACAGCCTTTAGAGGGCGGTTGTTGACACATGGGGTACATTAGGTACCACTGAATTATCCACTGTTTACTGCAGTAGGGCTTCCTGAATTGGGGCAGTAAGAGCATATGATGAAACATTAATGTACCTAGTATTGTTTGGTTTAAAGATAGATAAATAAAGGGTGATAGGGGATAAAGTTCTTACAACTTAAACCAGATCAAACTAGCAAAATTAAACTGAAGACATGACATTTAACCATGCCAAGTGCAAGGTCCTACACCTGGGTAGGAGCAACCCCAGGCACAGCTACAGGTTGGGCAGGGAAGAGATTCAGAGCAGCCCTGCGGAGAAGGACTTGGGGGTGTTGGTCGATGAGAAAATGAACATGAGCCGGCAGTGTGCGCTTGCAGCCCAGAAGGCCAACCGTATCCTGGGCTGCATCAAAAGGAGTGTGACCAGCAGGTCGAGGGAGGTGATCCTGCCCCTTTACTCTGCTCTCCTGAGAACTCACTTGGAGTATTGTGTGCAGTTCTGGTGTCCTCAACATAAAAAGGACATGGAAGTGTTAGAACAAGTGCAGAGGAGGGCCACGAGGATGATCAGGGGACTGGAGCACCTCTCGTATGAAGATAGGCTGAGAACATTGGGGCTGTTCAGCCTGGAGAAGAGAAGGCTGCGTGGAGCCCTCATAGCAGCCTTCCAATACCTGAAGGGGGCCTATAGGGATGCTGGGGAGGGACTCTTCATGAGGGACTGTGGTGACAGGACAAGGGGTAATGGGTTTAAACTTAAACAGGGGAAGTTTAGATTGGATCTGAGGAAGAAATTCTTTACTGTACGGGTGGTGAGGCACTGGAATGGGCTGCCCAGGGAGCTTGTGGGTGCTTCATCCCTGGCGGCGTTCAAGGTGGGGTTGGACATAGCCTTGGATGGCATGGTTTAGCGGGAGGTGTCCCTGCCCATGGCGGGGGGGTTGGAACTCGATGATCTTGAGGTCCTTTCCAACCCTAACTATTCTATGATTCTATGATACATACCGTCATGCAGAACTGTGCTGTGCCTGTCTTGTGGAGCTGCCATCCTGCTTGTAGCCTTTTCACACATGAACCCACCCCTTTAGACCTGTACTACTGCCAAGACTCCTTACTGTCTTTGTTTATCTGCAGATAAGGGAAACTGCTTTAAAGGTGCGGGGAGCAAATACAAGTCTGCTCTTATAGGTGAAAGAATGTGTTTAATCTATAATGTGCATGTCAGTTGCCCTTAGTGGCCCAGGCAGAAACTGGGCCACTAAATAGTGGACCACTTATATTGTGCCACTAAGGCCCAGTATTATCTTTAGTAGATCTGTGACATGAGAAGTCTGGCTTAAGGTCATTCTGTGTAGATTTTCTGAATCAAAAAACAAGGAGAGTGTCAAAAGGTGCTTGATTTGCAGTGACATTGTGATCAAATCATGTTAGTGTTCTATTGTCAGTTGGAGGCATGCAGTATTTGGTATTTTACTTCAAGTCTCAAGTCCTGGAAATTTGAGATTCTGTAAGAACATTGTTTTGGCTTTCATGTAAGAAGAAAGTAGACTTTGTTTACAGCTGAATGTAACAGAAGTGAATCTGCAAACTCAAACACTAGGTGGCAAATACAGAGATAGCAGTTAAAAACATACATCAGTAGCAAAACTACAATCTCCATTGCTGCAGCTTGCTCCATTGATAGCAGTTTGTGGTTGTAGTACTGTGTGTGCATGTAGCTTTAACATGGCAGCTTAAACAAAAACAAATGTGATACAAGCTGTTGGGTAATGGGATGGGATTGGTGGTTAAAGAGATGCAGCATATGCTGCACCCCTCATTGGAAGGATTTGGCATAGCTTAAATATCACAGAATCACAGAATCACAGAATAGTAAGGGCTGGAAAGGACCTCAAGATCATCGAGTTCCAACCCCCCCGCCATGGGCAGGGACACCTGCCACTAAACCATGCCATCCAAGGCTATGTCCAACCCCACCTTGAACGCCGCCAGGGATGAAGCATTCACAACCTCCCTGGGCAACCCATTCCAGGGCCCCACCACCCTCACAGTAAAGAATTTCTTCCTCAGATCCAATCTAAACCTCCCCTGTTTAAGTTTAAACCCATTACCCCTTGTCCTCTCACCACAGTCCCTAATGAAGAGTCCCTCCCCAGCATCCCTATAGGCCCCCTTCAGGTATTGGAAGGCTGCTATGAGGTCTCCACGCAGCCTTCTCTTCTCCAGGCTGAACAGCCCCAACTTTCTCAGCCTATCTTCATACGAGAGGTGCTCCAGTCCCCTGATCATCCTCGTGGCCCTCCTCTGCACTTGTTCTAACACTTCCATGTCCTTTTTATGTTGAGGACACCAGAACTGCACACAATACTCCAAGTGAGGTCTCACGAGAGCAGAGTAGAGGGGCAGGATCACCTCCTTCAACCTGCTGATCACACTCCTTTTGATGCAGCCCAGGATACGGTTGGCCTTCTGGGCTGCAAGCGCACACTGCCGGCTCATGTTCATTTTTTCATCAACCCACACCCCCAAGTCCTTCTCTGCAGGGCTGCTCTGAATCTCCTCCCCGCCCAACCTGTAGCTGTGCCTGGCATTGCTCCGACCCAGGTGTAGGACTTTGCATTTAGCATGGTTGAACTTCATCAGGTTGGCATCAGCCCACCTCACAAGCGTGTCAAGGTCCCTCTGGATGGTATTCCTTCCCTCCAATGTATCAACCGAACCACATATATTTTTGTGTTTCTTATTCTGAATAGATATTAAGTACTGTCTCCTCACCTAGGAGTAACTACTTTAAAGGAAATCCTGCAGATGACAATATGTAGCCTGTGCTATCTCCTTTGGGAGCGACAAAACTATTTGTCATGTTCACTCAGTATGATTTCTCCATCTTCAGTAGAAGAATATGATACATTTGTTTTTAAAATAGAATAATTGTATTCAGATATTTATGAATTCCCCTCAGATATTTTATCTGTTTCTTTTTTATATATGAAGTTTGCATATGATTTTAGAACCACTAAGAATAGTGCACATTCATAGAATCATAGAATCATAGAATAGTTAGGGTTGGAAAGGACCTCAAGATCATCTAGTTCCAACCCCCCTGCCATGGGCACGGACACCTCCCACTAAACCATGCCATCCAAGGCTATGTCCAGCCCAGCCTTGAACATCATCAGCGATGGAGCATTCACAACTTCCCTAGGCAACCCATTCCAGGGCCCCACCACCCTCACAGTAAAGAATTTCTTCCTCAGATCCAATCTAAACTTCCCCTGTTTAAGTTTAAACCCATTACCCCTTGTCCTCTCACCACAGTCCCTCATGAAGAGTCCCTCCCCAGCATCCCTATAGGCCCCCTTCAGATATTGGAAGGCTGCTATGAGGGCTCCACGCAGTCTTCTCTTCTGCAGGCTGAACAGCCCCAATTTTCTCAGCCTATCTTCATACATTTATCTTATCTAAGCAAAGATCTTTCGACAATTATGTTCATATTCTGAGAAAGCTTCCATAATGGATAAAAAGCAAGAAGTGGCTGCAGAGGGTTAATCATTCTACTTGGGTTTGGTATTTATTTCAGGTTAAGAAGAACTGTCTCTGAAGCAGCCTATCTCCTCCCATTGACCCTTGGAAGACCTAACACAACTCACTCGTCTAACTTTCAGGTAAAAGTTTGGGTAAGGAAAGTCATCTTTAGTCATCTAAGTCCCCTGACTTTCTCCCAGACATAGAAGCCTAGACAGATCACGAATGTGTATTGAAGAATGTTTGCCTTCTCCATGTTCACAAGCCTTTGATCATCTTCATAATGGAATCTAATTCAAAGGGCTTTCAAAAACAAGGAGACAGATTTTATTGTAACTAATAGTGATGGGTGGTTGGTATGGTCACACAGAACAACATAAATCTTTGTGCCATGCCCGATGCTAAACAGCAGACAAACTCGATAGCTCAAGGAACTGATGTGCTTAAGTGCAGGAAAGTCATTATTGTGGTTTAAGCCATAACTCATGCAGTTTGCTCACTCACTACCACCTCTTAATTCCCCCCACTCCCAGAGAGATGGGGAGGAGAATTGAAAGAATGTAACTCCCACAGGTTGAGATAAGAGCAGTCCAGGAACTGAGGTATAACACAAACCAATACTGCTACCACCAATAATAATAATGATAAGGGAAACAACAAGGGAAGAGAATACAACTGCTCACTACCAGCACCAAGCCTGACCAAGCCGAGAACCCACCCGTCAGGGTAACTCCCCTAGTTTTACATCCTGGGCATGACCTGCTGTGGCATGGAATACCTCTTTGGCTAGTTTGGGTCAGGTGTCCTTTCTGCTTCCTCCTGGCTTCCCCTCCTCCCTGGCAAAGCATGAGGCTTAGAAAGTCCTTGGTCAGACTAAACATTTCAGCAGCAACTAAAAACATCGGTGTTATCAGTGCTGTTCCCAGGCTGAAAGTCAAAAACACAGCACTGCACCAACTACTAAGAAGGAGAAAAATGACTGCTACTGCTGAACCAGGACAGTCATATAGGGAAAGGTTTTTAGACCTTATGTCCATTAGAAGGGCAGATAAACACCCAGTGATGTAATTTTGCCTGCCCATCACCGAGTAATGTACTCTGAAATGAAGTGCTGCACTGCAGTTCCACCTTCCTCAAGCAAGTGGCCTTGCCAGCAGTTTTAGAGAGAATGTAACTGGGGAGAAGAAAAACCTTCACACTTATAAGGAATCACATACATCAAAATTAACTGCCCCAAATAATAGAAGCAGCTGTGTGTAATTAACACTTATCTACCAGTGGATTTTCATTAGGAATTAGATATAAAATGCTTAATATATGTTTCAAATGCTGTTTCTCGGAGTCTGTGTTATAGAGCTGCATAAAAAGTACTTGCATGAATGAGCAGGAAGGACCATTTTAGAGGTGAAAATTGAAAACCTGGGACATAAGTGAGCTGATCAGCAGTGAAAGAAAACATAGGCTCATCTCACAAACTGGGCATCAGTGTATAGTCTTTTGCTGTTACAGCAATTTCTGCTGTATTTTCACCATCATTTGAATATTTCTATTAGAGGAAAACAGAGATAGGCCAGCTGGGAAAGGGTAGTTTATCATACTGTGTGCTCTACAAATGTAGTGCACTGGTGGGCATGCTTTAGTAGTTCCTTCTATAGATAGTTCACAGATGTCATTTAATGCTATCTGCAGTGAAAGTATTTTGGAGTGGTTTGTGGAAATACTTTTTTGCTTTACTGGGCCCCTTGTGTCCTCAATTTGCCCCGTGTAAGCAATGAAGGTGGTTATCATATAAATGTGTGCTGATTTAGATATCAAAATAATGGCATCAACTACACGGGAATGGCTTCCTTTGGCAGGGGAAAATTGCAATTCATTGATGTACAAGATACCACCCCCCTCTGGGCCTGAAACATGACGGACATGGTTATCCACAGCTATAGTGAGTCTGAGATGACAGGAAATGGAAGCAGACATGCACAAGCTCCATTCACTTCCCCAGCTGCCCAAAAAGAAGCTTTGAGTCTGTAGCAATGGAATGAGCTAGAAATGTGATGGGAAAGATCTCAAAGAGGCTGGAAGAAGCTGGTGAACATGCTTAAAGGTAGAAAGATAGAAAGAAAGCACAGTTCTGAGCTTACTATAGTGTTTTGTGACAAGTAGTGCTTTTCATAGAGTAAATAAATTTCCATGTGCTGCGATTTAAAAGGGGGGTCAAATTCAGGCTGGTTTTTTTTTTTCATCATGACTCTTCCATCTGTAAGAACAAGGCTCTGGTACCCCTGTGGACCAAGCTTGGCTAGGGAGCACAGGCTCTGTTGCTTGCTCTGATACTTTTTAACTCTTCCTCCTAAATGGGGAAAAGCCTCTAATAATCCATTTTTCATCATGTGTTCCTCTCTGTGATCTTCTAAAGACTTTTGTACTTATGGCCCAATTTAATCAAAAATGAAATAAAAATTCAAGTCTCAGAGATGGAAGTTCAGGAATTTTTGCGATGTTTGGAACATGGCAAGCGAAAAGAGATATATAGCAGTGTCTCTTCTAAGGACGAACCAGCAGAACATGACCATCAGTGTCCCTTTGCAGCAACCAGCTGGTCAGTCAATCACAGCATGGTCTGCGTCCTGGGTAGAGGAAACACTAAACACCACAGAGAGAGCATGGCCATTGTGGTGAGGGGGTAGGGACAGGATTTTGGTGGCAAAGAATCTGAATCCATGGGAAATTAGACTTCATTAGTTCTGCTGCTTACAAAACAACTTCTTTCTGGTAACCCTGGGAAAACTGGGGTTTTCTGTTTTACACTTATAAATCAAGGGTAATGTTATTTAAAGTGCTTTGGCTATACAAAAGCTAACATTTTTCAAGCTTCCAAGAATTATCCACAGTGGACACACATTCTTAACTCATGTTTGCTTGTAACAGTCATTGTGACACTTTGAGTAGAATCGGGCTAGGTATTGAGCTTTTCAGCCCAGGACCAGCAAAGTAGTTGGACATATAGTCAGATTTAAGTTGCAATTGAGACTTGAGTTGAGCTGCAATTTAAATTTCAATTGAGAAAATGTGTGAGTCCTTTGCTGAATCCAGGCTTGTGCTTTGCACCTCAATTTTCTAACTTTTTAAGCAGAGGTTATTTCGTATTCATGAATCATTTGACCTAATTTCCTAAAGAAGTATGGGGTTTGCAGTTGTGGTGTACGCTCAGACACGTCTGTTAGTTCTGTACCCTAATCAACCAAGAACCTATCTAAACCAAATTTAGTTGGAGAAGAGGGTAAGTTCCTGCAGGTTTCATGAAAATCAAGGTATTATTGATACCAGTAAGAAAAAGGCTGTTTTGAGAATGCAGTCCTACTGAAAAATCAGCTAACCTACACAGGTGCGAAATTGAGACTGAGCTCCACGGAAGTAAGAATTCATGGGCAGTATGGCTCAGGGAGCTACCTGTGGTTTTTGCTGTGATAAAGCTTTTAAAGCAAAAACCATATTCAGACCAAATGTTCAGGACTTTTAACCTGAAGCAGGGATGTTTTTCTTGCTAAGGAACACATGTGGCATGCTGCACATTAATGCAGACCTTAGCATTTTCCAGAAGTAATGCACATGATCCCTGTGGTTCTGCAAACGTTTGGAAGTTCAGTTGCCAGTTGGCCACAGGCTCCCTCCCTTGTCACCTTCTTAAACTCACAGAAGGCAAACGTTGAAAAGAAATGTCATCCAGACGTATCAATATGAGTCCTAGGTTGAAGAACAAATAGCTTGGCAAATTACACTGTTATGTGAGGTAATCATAGAATCTTAAACTCATTTAGGTTGGAAAAGACCTTTAAGATCATCAAGTCCAACCATTGACACAGCACTGCAAAGTCCACCCTTAAACCATGTCCCTAAGTGCCACATCCACATGTCTTCTAAATACCTTCCCAGGACTTGACCACTTCCATGGACAGCCTGTTTCTGTTATTCCTACAGAGCTGGCAATTACATTGCAGCTTTATTTTGTTTTTCTTTCCTTTACAATCAGCTGAATATCAATCTACAATCAATAAAGAAAGTTGCCCATAGGCAGTTCACCCTTCAAATCTACTTCATGGATCAGCTGCTGGTAATCTATACAGTCAATAAGACACATTTCAAAAGTGAGCTTTTTCTCCCAAAAGGCAAAACTGCTCCAATTTACAGCTGGATATGAACTGGGCAAACAACATACACCTGGAGTAAATGTAATTTCTAATTTACAAGAAACTCCAGTGAAAGATTAGATCTGACCTACTCTCTATGCAAGTAATCTATGGATATTTATATTGTGATAACTGGAGAACATAAATTGCTTTTGTTTTTCCTTTTGGGTATCTTTTTCATTTGTTTGTTTAGCAAAACCTGCAGGGGAAAGTAGAACAACTATAATTACAGTCACAGTTACAAGTTGTGGGGTCTGTAGATAATAAGCTACAAGGCATTTTTATTGTGCTTTTTTGTTATTATTTAGTTAAAGAATGCTTTTTTCCCAAGACAATCCATCTGTATTTTGTAGGAAGGAGAATCAAAGCAATAGCTGTCAAATATCAGTGAGGTAGCAGATTTACAAATTAATCCCATTGCTTGGTATTTCCACGAAGGTTGAAATCTATAATTGCTGCTAGAAACTATAATTAACTTATTAGAAGCACTCAGGCAGCTAGGTGTGCAAAATGGCAGCAGGCATGTAATATCATTAGAAATACTCTGTATAAAAACCACCTCTTGAGTTTTATGCCTTTAGTTTCATGCTACCAGCTGCCAATTTGATTGGTTAAGTAGTTTTGGGCCACGCAATACTCTTTCTTTTGGATTGATGTGTTTATTACTTTTTATGACAGGGGATCCCAAGGCAGATGTTCAATAAAGAAACAAGCTGCTACAGACCAGAGTAAAGAGATAGGTGGTGTAGATGCAGGAAATTGGGAAAGTTATCATATGCGCTAAGTTGTTATTGAAGATTTTGCTCCCAGCATTTGTAGCAGTTGTGTTATATACTCTTCCACAGACAGTAATCTAACAGGGAATTATTGAAAGCCAAGTGCCAAGATTTCAAATTGCACTCTATGATCTGGAGCTGCTGCTCAAACAGAGAGGTGGAACTTTGAAATTATAAAGACATGGCCATGCCTTGTTTAGAACTGTATGTGAACGGTTAGAGCTGCTTTGCTCATACAGAGCCTTTTCTCAGTGAGACGCACAGCTGAAGATCTGCTTTTCCTTTGCACCTTAAGCAATCATTTATGTTAGTACAAAGTGAAGGCAAATCATTACTGGGAAGGAATATAGTTCATAATTTGGATAAAGGGTGAACAAATTACAGTTGCATAAATCTGCTTTATGGATCAGTCAAAGCGGAACTCTGTTCTGTCTTCAGGAGTAAAAATGCAGGATCACCACATTCAAGTGCATGGGAATGTACAGATGGATACATGGAGAAAACCAAGAAAAGAGGCAGGGTTTTAATTCTTATAACTGTTCACAGGTTGGTTTGTGTTTTGCTTAGTCTTAAAGGAGAAAGAAAAGACAAGATTCATTGGTTTCAGAAACTGTTGAACACTCCTGTAGGGAAAAGACAAATATTTTCTAGAGAGGTTTCTTGGCTTAAACCAACATTTTTTGTTAAGTGTTTTAAAAGGAAGCAATAGAATGTGATTGACATTAAAAATCTTTTTAATTTATTTAGTATATTTTGCTGGTTTTGTAACTTTAATTAAATGTATTACAACCATCTATGAGGAGAGCTAATAATTCATGAGAGATGTTATTTTCTAATTAGATTTTTATGAATACCCCTAAAGCGTATGCCCAGAAGCAGAAGCTGGCCAACAAATATGAATTATATTGAGAGCAAACTGTTCTGCTCTGTCCATGTTTTTTGATCCAGTCCTTTCCTTTGGTTTCTTGGTGGCAAGTATTAGTGTCATCCCTGAAATAGTATTCTTCCCTGTGTTTTGAAGGGATGAGTATCTCAGTCTACCTTTCACCACCTCTGAAACACTTCCTTTCTTACCCCTGTAATCTCTTGTGACCTTTCTGAGGCTCAGCTATTCAAACTCCACGGGGCACAAAGTGCTGCCCTGCCTTTCTCTTGCAAACAAGAAGATGTGACTATGCCATCCTGAATCTTCTGTCTGCTCTGGGTGTCGACAAGTCACTTAAAACCTCCCTTCTTTGATTATAAGGCCATGGCAGACTTGTTCCAGCTTGCCTCATAGGCAGTGCCTTTTTGTAGCCTCTGAGTTTTCCTGCCTGTTTATAAATTGTGGCATGGGCTACAACGGAGAAAAAGGAAACGTGTAATGGTCTCTTGCTGTCTGCAAGGGGAAATGCTGCTCAAATTCAAACAGGGCTGCAGGACTTCTCATGTCAGATTTCATAGGCTGAGACAAGTGTTCCAGGTCGCTTCTCAGCTCTTCCATTCTCCCCTAAGTGGGCAGCTACTGAAGCATTAAGGGGGGAAGAAAAAGCCTAGAAGTTATCAGATGTAGGCTGATTATTAGACTATTTATCAGACCACGCTAATCAACAAATTATATACAGTACTTAGAATTTCTGTTGATAGCAGTTCAATTAGCAGTAGACACTGAGACAGGCAGGTCAGCAAAGGCTAAGGCTGTGTGGAAACAATCAAGTGAAAATGCCAAGGATGTGTTAAACATGCAAGGCAGCAAAGAAAGAGTTGTGATAACAAAGCTGTGTTAGAGCAAGGGATGAACATAAAACTTGAGAGCACTTTTGATAACAGCATGTGTTTCATCAGTGAGTCTCAAAGCGCAAAGACAGTGGGAAAAGACAATGCAGACTTCAGGAGCTAAGCAGCAGAGAAGCAGGGGAGAGGAGAATCATCCTAAAAAGCAATATAAGCAGTTGTGGGAAGTGACGTTTTTAGAACAAACCACTGTGGTTGCTGCATTGTACAAACCTAATAAGACATAGTGAAAAATATTGGATTTATTTTTACAAGTTAAAAGTGACCTTGTTGGCCTTGTGAATGGATTCACTTCTCACAGTACCTCTTAAGGGCATTAGGGTTATGACTAACTCATAAAAATAAATCCAATATTTTCCCCTTGGCCATGTCATATCCAGTGTTGGAATTCAGCTGTGAGAACTGGTGGGGATCCGACTTTCATTTAGTTTGACCTCCCATTATGAGAAGTACCTAGCTCTCAGTCCTGGTGGGCTGCAGCATAATTCCAGCAGCGGTCATATCACAAACCGAGTGGAAACAGAGAAAAAATCCAAGAAGGCCCTGAAAATAGAGGACTGTGCAACATGGTATGTAATTGAAAACAATGTATAAAAGGAATAAGTGTTTCAAATACTGATAGGGTTTTTTCCTTCCCTGCTTTTCATTTAACCTGCATAACAGATCTAGGCAGGACTGTCAGTTTAGTCATACGCTGTATGGGAGGGGGGTGGGGGATGGAATCTAAGCTGACGACTTAGCTCATATACTTGTTCATTCTGTTGAAATCAAAGGATTTTAAAAAAATCCAGTGAAGAAAATAACTAGAGCACAAGTAGTTTAGAAATGTGGCTGAGAGCTTTAAAGGTGGTAGACACACGTATCTAGTATTTGTGATAGCACAAGACCGCTACTGAGCAATAACCTAGCCCAAAGCAGTAGAAAAAATAGTAAAAATTGTTTTCAGTGCCTATGGATGACTACAGCTCCAAATCTGAAGCTTTGCTCCTGTACCTTATTGGCTCTGTTGATCTCCTGTATTGGGTCTGTGTATACAGTTGACTGAAATATGTCTGTAAAGTAGGCACACTGCTGTCATTGTCATGTGTGGATGAGGACAGCATCATTATAACTGTATACCAGACGAGCTCTTTTTATGGCCCATGTATTCTGCATATCTGCACTGCCTGATAACTTTTCCCTTTTTAACAGGCTCAGATGAGCTCATCCTCCTTTTGGATGAATAACTTTTAAAGGTCCAGTACATGGACCTAGGCATGGTCCTGGGCAACCTGCTCCAAGTGGCCCTGCCTGAGAAGGAGCATTGGACCAGATCACTTCCAGAGGTCCCTTCCAACCTCAACCATTCAGAACTGATACCATTGTCTTAAATCCAAGCTGTAACAGCACAGACCTCTGTATAGGCTAATTTACTCCTTCAAGAAATGTAAAGTGGGCAGAAAACCAGTCAACAACATCAGAGTGATGGTGCTAAGGGGTTAAAGAGAAGGTTTTCCAGCTACAATTAATTAGGTCAAGTTAAAACAGAAACAGCATAAGATTAAAGATTTCCTGCATTGCTACTGTTCTTGCAGGGTTAAACCCTTAACTAGTGTAATTTGGATCAAACACAAACTGCAGTGCAAAGAATGTGTAAATCCATTTATCTGTGTTTATCTGAAGCCAAGTTGAATCCCAGTCTTGGTTACTGCAAAGTCAATTTTGCCATTGTTCACTGTTGCCCTTTGTCCCCACAAATTTTCTCCGAACAACTTGAGCAGCACGCTGAATTAAAACTGTAGAAAATCATGAATGACATGCATATGGTGTAGGCATTTTTGAGGTTGCAGGGCTAACAGTAAATATTCACACTTAAAATATTGAATTTAGGTTTATATGCCATGGAAATGTTGAGTACCTTCTTTGCTTTGTTTCCTCTGCTTCTCCTTTTCCCATGATTCTTTTGTTACACTGAACAAGTTGCGTATCTGTAGCATCCAGAAGTTGATGAGTTCTCATATTGCATTTCCTTATTTTCTCTGAAAAGTTTCAATGAGTATTATTTTACCTGCATCATTTTGGTGTCCAAAGTATTCCCATAGTCAGATCAATCATGGGAAAATTTTCATTCCCCAGAAGCATACCGGATCCAGAGAAACTGGGTTCCCCATGTCTGTGAGATTGCAACCCTGAGTCTTGTTGCTTTGCTCGCTGTGTACAGCAGATGAACCATTGTCTTTCCTATGGAACAACCCGTGCATCTTAGTACTAACTTCACGCCCCATGCCAGGCAAATACCATCCTCTGAGCATTGTGGTGATTTCTGCAATAGCTCCTGCGCTTTAAAAAAGTGTGTTGGCAAGTAAGCCATAGCCGCAGATTTAGCTTTCTTTTATGAGACAGCTCTGTCAGGATTTAAAGGTCTTTCTTCCTAAATGTGAAAATAAGCCTGCTGAAGCAGCTAAGAACTCTTATTTATCTAAACTGTCTCTGATGTTACCTTCTCTAAAATATGTTTAATTTTAACCAATGCATATTTGAGTTATAGTTTCCATAAATATTTGTGAATACATTATGATAAAATCTAAAACCTTGGCAACAGTCAAGAGAAGAGAGTTTGCAGATAAAAATCAACATTGCCTGCAGTATCCCAGGAGATCATACTGCTAGTGAAGTTTAAATTGGCTTTGCCCTAAAATCTAAGACATTCCTGCAGCACACTTTAAAGCATCTTAAAGTGTGAAAGAGTTAAGCTAATTACTTTATGTAAAATTAATGTACTAAAGTCTGCAGTCTTTCATTCAGCAAAAATTCCTACTGCAACTGTGTATTTATTACAGAAGAGCTGGAGCACTTGGTCCCCTGCTTTAAAACAGTGGCATCTATCAAGAAAATAACCCGAACATTGGGTTTTTTTTGTGATTTCTGGTTACACAGTGAAAAGTAAGATGGACCACTTAGCTTCAAGCACCATTTGATGTTATCTGGCTGTGACAGCAGAACCTCATCCCTGCAGTGACACTGCCTTGCACCTCTCCTGCTGTGCAGTTTTGGTCTCCTGACCAATTGTTCTGTTTGTCCTTGGCTGCCACTGGGTCCCCAAGGCCAAGCCTTCATGAGAAAGTCACCCAGCCCAATCAGAACAGCTCTGTAAAGCAAAACATGTGGTGCTGATGACCCAAAGGCCACACCCTGGGCATTTCAGGAAAGCTTATTGAAAATTAGCTTGGGTCTGCTCCTATACGCTGGGTGCCTCCCTGCACCTGGAGAATATTCGGATCAGTTTCACCTGAGAGGATCCCGGTTCACACAGTGGTTTTCTGCTCCACGGTGTAAACCAAAGCATGGGAAGTGATGGTGGTCATGAGATTCACCTCATAAGTACTCTCCTCATCTATACTAACACACAAAGGTAAACTTGTCCTGATAAACTGAGGATACCTGCAGTAGCTGCGACTGCCACTGACACCGGGTCATGTGGCTGCTCTTGCAGTGATGCTCCAGGGGGCACAGTATCACCTGCTTAAGAGAGCAGTGAAAGGAACAGGATTGCAGGCTCTGCTGCTTCACCTTCCCATGAGAAACCTTCGAGATGTGATGTCTGTATCCTGCCCAGGAAGAGCCCTTTGGAAGGGATGTTGCTGCTAAATTGCTTTGTCTCCCTGCACACAGGAGAAACGAGCAGAACTAGCTGGTGTGGGGACAGGAAGGATGTTTGCCTGAGAGACATGAAGCCCTGTGTCTGGTTTAGGTATGAGTCTGTTCAGCAGCTTTGTTCTTTCTCAGTGTTCAGGTTCTCACACAGGGATATGACTACAGAAAACAGATAAATAGGGAGGGATTCACTTGCTTTGTGAAGTGTTAGAAAGATGCGACCCTCTGTTAGAGTATTTATAGGGCAAAGCACTGCTTCTCTGGAATTCATTGGCACTACTCAGTGAAGCACTGGACTCCGAGCTCAGGCTTAGGGAGCCAAGCTGTTTGCTCTTCAGGTTGATCCCAGTCTGTATCTCCTCTAAACCAGTCCAAGTCAGTAGTGTAATCACAAAGAAGATCGAAACAACTTGTGTTGCCCCTTTAACAACAAGTAGACTTGTTCCTTCCAGGCTGCAGAGCCATTTCTTCCACATCTGTTTTTTAACTGAAGATTTTTACAAGGCATTCAGAAATGTAAAAAAAAAAAATAAAAAAAAAATTAGCATATTTTGTGAGCATTTGCCCAGCTGCCTCTTGCCAGGCTTTATTTTGGCTATGGAAGCTGCTAGCTGGAAAATGGTCAGTATAACTATAACAGACTTCTTGGTTCTTGTTGTTTGACTGAGAGACTCCAGACTTCGCTCACCTAAAAAAAAAAGTTTGACTTGGTTTCCTGACTGGGTTAGGACTCAATTAATGGAAATTAACAGTTGGTTAGAGATTGAGGGTGAGTGGCTGGGTTGGGGAGAGAATTGCTGCTTGAGAATTTACAGCACAGGTTCTCTGCTGGAAAATGCTAAGGTATGTTTCACATTTTTATCCAAATATAATTGCATTACTGAGTGTTGGCCAGATGAAAAGAAACAGTGCACCAGATGCAATTCATACACACACATATATGTGTATTTCTCTGCCTTTGATCTTTACAAAAAAATATTGTCCTTCCTGTAGATTCATTTTCAGATGAGGTTGCTTGTCTTTTTCCAATTCAAAGATATAGTCAATAATTGAAGTTAGGCTGGCAAACTTGGTACAGAAAATTGTCCAGACTAGCAGGAGAAGTGTGATAATTGCACATTTAAAGCTATCATCCAATGCAGTTCAGTTTCACTAGACCAGTGACTGTTCGTATTCAGATTTTTCCCAAGTGCTCTTTGAGAAAGCTTTTTAAAATTAAATTTTCTAAGTGTTCCTTAGCCTTTTGCAATGTTCTTAGAGTTCACTGCAATTTCCCAAGTAAGAAGCTGTTACTATTGTAAAACACACATTAGAAATACTAATGAAGTAGCTATAAGCTCATCAGCTTTTTGCAGGGCATCCGAGCCTGTGCACTTAGAAGTTTATTGATTTGAACCACATTCTGAATCTGTCTCCTGCCTACAAATTCTTTCAGCATTTCTCAATGCATCACTGCCCTGTGAGTCTTTTAACTTTTTGTATTGCTGCTGCTCAGTGTCTCAAACACCCTTTTGGCATGTTATAGGTGCCTTCAAACTTCTTCCTTTAGATGCTTGTCTGTATCCATAAGCTGGTTATGGTAAAGCCTCATGAGCACCAAGCCGTGGCAAGTAGGACTTCCGTGTTCATCCCAGCTGCTGCCCTTTCAGAGCAGGCTGGAAGGCTCAGAATCTCCTTGACAGACTCCAGAGTGTCCTTTCTGAATTATTCCTTCCCTAGGGCAATCTGAAGGAGTATGCCTCAGAAGATGGCATTCAAGCAAATCTCACCCTTGCATTTCACTTTAGGCAATTTAAATCTCACACTTTATGCTTTAGCCAAAGCCATTAGCCCATGTCATCCTCCACTGTAATACGGATCTTCTGTCTTGTTACAACATGCTTAGCTCTACCACTGAGTCTGATATACACATACAGCACTATACTGAATTATTAAGGGTTTCATTTAAACCAGCAAGGCTTGGGAAGTTTTAAAACTGTGTCTTTAACTCAGCCTCTCAGGTTTAGGTACTCATGATGTCTCCCAACAGTTGATGTTTTTAATATGCTCTATGAGGCACTTCAGATATGCATAATTACATGAATGTTGAGATTGATGTATTCTGACTTTGGACTGCTCTGGGTCTACTGTAGCATGGCTGTAGCAAAAAACTGAAGACCTTTTCTTCTGATGTAAATAAACAATGAAATCCTTTAATCTTCCTTGTCAGATGAAACCCTCTGCATTCCATAATAATATTTTTCGTGTGCCTTACAGTAGGAACTATTTTGAATGTTCAACTTTGCCTTAGTAGGTCAGAGATTATATTCTTTTTATACAGATCTTTAATATAAGCAATATTTTCTCTCACCTCTGACTCATAATACAGCAGTTTTCTTTCAAAGTGTGAATTAAAATGAAGCCACAAAAGGGTCATTAATGACTTGGTAGAGTCAATACTGAGGGTATCCTGTACTACTGCCTGTTTAATGTTAAAGACAAAGTAAATGGAAGTATGGCCTTAATATATTTGGGCTTTGTGAATACTGAGACAGAGCAGAAAGTTTAAACTTTGGAGTGTGCCGAGAGATGAAACAGCTTTGCAATGAAGCATAATCTTGAGGTTCAGTCCTGAAAACCCATGAAAATGCATATCAAAAGCTAAAGGTCAGAAGCTATTAGTGAGGAATAGGATGGTGTCATCCAGTGTATTTCATATGTGGGATTTTTTATAATTCTAATGGAAGGAAAAGATTTGTAATTCCAGAGCCATCACTTAAACAGTAATATCCAAACCACTGGTCCATCTTTTCCTTCAAAGTGATGAATGCAAAGGCCAGAATGCCAGAGCAAATCCTCTACAGAACACACTTTGCAAGAGAACTAACTAGACACATGGTATAACTCTATCCCACTTACACCATGTGAGGCTTTCAGAAGACCAATTAAAAGAGACTTAAAGTGCAATTAAAGTAGAAATCACTTGGCAACAAGGCATTAGCTATCTCTCCAATCAGCACTGCATTAGCAAGCCTTTGAGCAAGAGATTTGCTGGTGGATAAAATCTTTGTGAAGCTAAGAATAGGGCTGAGCTAAAGCAACTGATGGGAATTGGCCCCCAGGGAAGGGCCTGGGACTGCTGGTTCCTCTTGCTGTGTGGAGATGTAAAAGGTGTCAAGTGTGGGAAGAGAAGCAGCTTCTGAGAGATGGCTGCACTGGAGAACAGGGTTCACAACCTGCAGGAACTCCTTCACCCTTCTGATAAATGGTGCTGCAGAAGGGAACCCAACTGTTTGTACAACTGACCGCAGATTTCTTCTTAACATGGGTCTCTCTGCGCCTGTGAGGAGGCAGGCAACAGTGCCATGACTCAGTTCTATCACGGTGGATTCCTCACCAGAGGTACAGAGGAACAGCTAGGCACAGATGGACATCAGTGCACCCTGAGCCAGTGTGTGGCTGGCTTTTATCCTTGAAATGTGCCCTTGTACTGGGACAAGGTGGTATTTCAGATATTAAAAATTCTGTGTGTTGGAATCTGAGCCAGGGAGCCATAAAATAGAAAATGCTGCAGAAGAAAGAAGAGCCGCTTGTACTAAGAAAATGCCAATGGCAGAAGAAAGATTTGTGTGTGTGTGTGTGTGTGTAAAGAGAACTTTCTGTTAAACTCACTTTATGAGGTTAAGAATTGCAGCCGCTAAACTGAGATTAAGACCTGATCCAGGCAACACTACTTACCTGTGGGAAGGACTGCCTGCCTGGGACCTTAGGCTAAATTATGTCTAATATTGTTTTTAATATTAGGTGATGAATGCTACAAACGCAGCTGTATCAGTATATTAGAAATGTAATTTTAAATATGTACATGCTACTTGGCCATTTAAAGACAAAATATATATGTGCGTGGGTGCTTTTGGATACTTCACCTGCATTCCTGCAGCCTGCCTTGTTCAGGCAGAGGTACTGCTCTACTTGCGCAGCCCTGTGTCGTACGTATTTTTGCACAGTGCAAAAATAGTTCTGAGTGTCTGTCATGCATGGCAATGAGCCGTGACAGCAAACTGCTTCTGAGTGTCTCATGCCAGAGCTGATCCATAAGCAGTTCCAGCTGACCATGCTTCCTCTAGGTCATGGAAGAACCCACCCCATCACCAGCTGCTGCAGGGTGGTAGAAGCGCCTGCGACAGGACTCCTGTGAGAACATCAAAAGGCATGAACTGAAAGGCTGAATAACTGTTCTGTGATACTTGCAAAAAGAAATCTCAGACAGGCACTCCCAGGATCCGTGCAACTCTAACCCTGTTAGAGAGCCATTAGCCATGTGCTACTATTAATAATTTGCAGAAATGAACATTAATTAATTTATTTTTCTCTTTCCACTGCGATTACATTTCAGACACAACTTCGGCATTTCCTAACAAATGGCTCCAGATTTGCTTAATTATAACCATGCTGCATTTTCAAATTTGAATAGTGGATAATTAGAATCATAGAATGGGCTTGGTTGGAAAGTATCTTAAGATCATCAAGTTCCAACCCCCCTGCCATGGGCAGGAACACCTCAATCTAAATCGTGTTGCCCAAGGCTGTGTACAGCCTGGCCTTGAACATTGCCAGGGATGGAGCATTTACCACTTCTCTGGGCAACCTGTTCCAGTTCACCCTCACGGTAAAGAACTTCTTCCTTATATCTAACCTGAACTTCCACTGTTTAAGTTTGAACCTATCGCATCTATCTTATCACTACAGTCCCTAATGAAGAGTCCCTCCCCAGCATCCCTATAGGCCCCCTTCAGGTATTGGAAGGCTGCTATGAGGTCTCCATGCAGCCTTCTCTTCTCCAGGCTGAACAGCCCCAATTTTCTCAGCCTATCTTCATATGGGAGGTGCTCCAGTCCCCTGATCATCCTCATGGCCTCTGGACTTGCTCCGACAGCTCCATGTCCTTCTTATGCTGAGGACACCAGAACTGCACACAGTGCTCCAAATGAGGTCTCACGAGAGCAGAGTAGAGGTGCAGGATCACCTCCTTTGACCTGCTGGCCATGCTCCCTTTGATGCAGCCCAGGACATGGTTGGTTTCTGGGCTGTGAGCTCACACTGAAGCTGGTTCATGTTCAGTTTCTCATCAACCAGCAACCCCAGTCCTTCTCTGTAGGCTGCTCTGAATCACTTCACCCAACCTGTAGCTGTGCCTGGGGTTATTTTTTATATGGGAGAAATACCTCAAGAGAAAGCAAAGCAGATATACTTGGTCATTTTATCTTAAGCCCCATTGCATGGACAATAATAAACAATTAAATCATCCACACCTTAAATAAATGAAAGGAAGGATGTTTACTATTGCCTGCCCCACCATGCAGCAGAGTCCTGAAAGGCCACTTGTTTAACCAAAGCTCTGTGGAACCTGAGCTGCACAGACTCACTGTGAAGCACGGGGCTGACATTCCGATTTAGAAGCATCACATAAAATCTTAATCAGTGCGACCAAATTAGCAGAGGGAAGCTTTTACACCATGTTCACTGTTTACGCTTATCATTTTAAATACATTTAAAATGCTTCTACATGTGTGGAAATAGGCCTATTACCAAGATAATTTTCTTAACCATAAATATCTTAGATTGAGATGTGACATTGCCCATCGTTCCCTTGCTTCACCTCATAGCTTTCCGAAAGCTGTCTAGGTTTCGAGCACCATCTCCGTAGTCATAGTGGTCTCTTGACTGATGCATCTCCAAATAAGCCTTTGCATAGCATTTGATATTGGCCTTGAAACAATTCAGATGTCAGACTTCCTTTCACCAGACTTCCTGACTCCGCCAGCCCCTTGAATATGTTTTTCAAAGTTTTTAGAGGGAAAATATTCATTTTTTCTAAGCTGCATGAGGGTTCATAGCATTTGCTACTAAAAAGGCAGGCAAGGAAGATATTTACTTGGGGAAGGCTTTGAGTGTATTTTGTGCAACAGCTGCGGGTTGAGACAGCCTTTAGTTTGTATTTCTGAGTTTGCGTGCCTCCAAGCTTTTGGTGTCTTTGCATTTTTTTTCTCCTGTTTTCCTTTCAAGGCAAATAAGGAAACAATTTTAGGCTTTTCACACCAAGCCTTTTGGCAAGGTCCGTATGTTCAAACTTCAGGTTGAACCGCATCTCAGTTTGACAAGGACGACACTCCTGCTTCTCATTTTGTTCTATTTAAAGCGCCCTTACAGCTGAAATGCACTGAGAAGCAGAGGGCGTATACCGTCCCTGTGGACACTGGGAAGCTTCCATCAGCCATGGCATGATGCATGCTAGCAGCATTGCAGCTCTTTAGCAGTCACTCTGTAATGTTTCTGTGATTGAACTAACCAAGAGAAAGAGTTGTTGCTGTTGCTTTGGTGCACAGAGGCAGCTCTGTCTCCCAAAGCTGCTGGATAAATGTTTGCTTAAAGACTGTCTTAATTGCTGGTTTGTCTCTCTTACTGGATGTTTCAATTCTATATTAACATTGCTCTGCCCAAGGGCCAAATTTTGATCTGCATCAACAAAATCCTTGTGTGTTTTTGGAGCACTTTGCAATGGTGATGGAAAATGGCCTCTGCCTTTATGTTTGGAGGATTAATGCAGTAGCTCCTCAGTTACTCCTGCTGCTCATAGCCTGCGGCAAGGGCTTTTTGTAGAGTGGCTTCGTACATCCTCATCAGTTAAGTAACGTGAGATTAGTAGGGAACAGGGGCTAATTGGCCTCCTCCTGCTGTATTAAGAACTACCTCCAGAGAAAGGTGGGTTGAAATAAAAACATCTTCATGCTGGTCCTTCTGGATGTCCTCGTCCTGGTGCTCGGTCCCTTCCAAATGCAGGACAGGCACCAGGGTATTCTGCTGAAGAGCCTGGTGGAAAGCAAGGCTTTCTCCCATAATTACTCAGGAATTTGTCTCAAAATGTCCCATCCTTGAGGGTTTTGTTGCTCTTACGTGAGAATAAGTTGATGAAACTTATTAATTTTACAAGGATGTTGTTCATTTGTAAACAAGCTCAGTGGTGTCACTGCTGAAACTGTGCAAGTGGGTGCTCAAGCTGGAGTGTAGAAAATGTGAATAAAATTCAACCCTGGTTTCATCTTTTCTGTATTAACTTCATGACATTACAGATACTAAAGATTAAAACTTCTCCAGGAAGATGTCAACAAGGTTGTTGGTTGATTAAGTATGTCAAATCTGGAAGAAAGCTTTAAGCTTCACATTTGTTATCCTGTAACATGGAACCAATATATGCTATACTCAGATAGAAGATGCTGCCTATGTTTTTAATAAAATGAAAATAAAAACATACCTGCAGTGCATTGTCTTCAAATAATGCTCTAAAAATGTGGAAGTAAAATAAAGGTAACATCGTGTTAATTCTGTAGAGTAAAAAATTGTTGTTGTTTTTTTTAAATTGACCTGATTTTAGTAATGTTCAGTGTAATTATACATCTGGAAGCAAATATGCTTATTTGCTATCTACATCATTAAACTGGGTATCCTCTCAGTCAGGCCTTGTATCTAGCTTGTCCTGTGTGTTTCACTTCTCCTGGTTGTTTCATGTGCCAGAAACACTTGAAAAATAAGTTAGTTGCAGCTTATCGCCATTAAGAACATGTTTGCTGCAAGCATGTGACACTTGTCAGGTGGTACAGAATTAGTCGCAGAGCCATTGACCTAAAATGCCCACAAGTACTGTTTCCTTTGAAAGAGTTTCTTAGGCGTAGCCTTATCTTTCAATGTAGATTCAAGTAATCTGAAAGGTAAATAAGCAAAGTTATTACCCAAGACTGCTTATAGTGCTTTTAAATCCAAATCTCTATGCTATGTTAAAGATGCTGTAGTTGATTTTAGAATCAAGCATGTGACAGGGACGGTGAGGGTGGGGACCCTGGGCCCACTGTGGGGGAGGATCTTGTTCGGGACCACCTTTGGAACCTGAATGTATCCAAGTCCATGGGACCGGATGAAATCCATCCACAGGTCCTGAAGGAGCTTGCAAATGAAGTTGCTAAGCCACTGTCCATCATATTTGAAAAATCATGGCAGTCAGGTGAAGTTCCCAATGACTGGAAAAAGGGAAATAGAACCCCCATTTTTAAGAAGGGGAAAATGGATGAGCCAGGGAATTACAGACCAGTCAGTCTCACCTCTGTGCCTGGCAAAATCTTGGAGCGGATTCTCCTGGAAGGCATGCTGAGGCACATGAAAACCAACAAGGTGCTTGGTGACAGCCAGCATGGCTTCACTAAGGGGAAATCCTGCCTGATCAATCTGGTGACCTTCTATGAAGGGGCTACGGAACTGATGGACAGGGGCAGAGCAGTTGATGTCATCTACCTGGACTTGTGTAAAGCCTTTGACACAGTCTCCCATGACATCCTTCTCTCTAAGTTGGAGAGACATCAATTTGATAGGTGGACCACTCGGTGGATAAAGAACTGGCTGGATGGCCGCACGCAAAGAGTAGTGCTCAGTGGCTCAGTGTCCAGCTGGAGACCAGTAACGAGTGGTGTCCCCCAGGGATCAGTGTTGGGACTGGTCTTGTTCAACATCTTTGTGGGTGACATGGACAGTGGGATTGAGTGTGCCCTCAGCAAGTTTGCCGATGACACCAAGCTGTGTGGTTCGGTTGATAAGTTGGAGGGAAGGAATGCCATCCAGAGGGACCTTGACACGCTTGTGAGGTGGGCTGATGTCAACTTAATGAAGTTTAACCATGCTAAGTGCAAGGTCCTACACCTGGGTCGGAGCAATGCCAGGCACAGCTACAGATTGGGCGGGGAGGAGATTCAGAGCAGCCCTGCACAGAAGGACTTGGGCGTGTGGGTTGATGAAAAAATGAACATGAGCCGGCAGTGTGCGCTTGCAGCTCAGAAGGCCAACTGTATCCTGGGCTGCATCAAAAGGAGTGTGACCAGCAGGTCAAGGGAGGTGCTCCTGCCCCTTTACTCTGCTCTCGTGAGACCTCACTTGGAGTATTGTGTGCAGTTCTGGTGTCCTCAACATAAAAAGGACATGGAACTGTTAGAACAAGTGCAGAGGAGGGCCACGAGGATGATCAGGGGACTGGAGCACCTCCCATATGAAGATAGGCTGAGAAAATTGGGGCTGTTCAGCCTGGAGAAGAGAAGGCTGCATGGAGACCTCATAGCAGCCTTCCAATACCTGAAGGGGGCCTATAGGGATGCTGGGGAGGGACTCTTCATTAGGGACTGTAGTGAGAGGACAAGAGGTAATGGGTTTAAACTTAAACAGGGGAAGTTTAGATTGGATATGAGGAAGAAATTCTTTACTGTGAGGGTGGTGAGGCCCTGGAATGGGTTGCCCAGGTAGGTTGTGAATGCTTCATCCCTGGCGGCGTTCAAGGTGGGGTTGGACATAGCCTTGGATGGCATGGTTTAGTGGGAGGTGTCCGTACCCATGGCAGGGGGGTTGGAACTTGATGATCTTTAGGTCTTTTCCAACCCTTACTATTCTATGATTCTATGATTCTATGTTACAGACCATCAAAAATGTTTAAATTCAATATTTATAATCAAAAAATAATTATACACTGCATTCAAAAGAGACAGTTCAATGGATCTCAGAGATCAGTTACAACCAAAATCTGTGAATAGAAGTGGTGAGCTTGTATGGCTGTCATGCAAGCCCTACCAAATTACTGTTCACTTCGATTAACTTTCAGTGACCATGTCTATAGGCTGCTTGGTTAATGGTTTTCTGTCAATACTGTAAAAATGCTACCCTGTCTTTACATCTAATCAATTTTGAAATGGCTCTTTACATAAATGGTCTATTCCTTTTCTTCATTAAAAAAAAAAAAAAAAACATCAAATAGGATTGAACTGAACAAGCAGTTGTAAAAAAATACAATAATTAGTGTTTAGTCTGTGTATTTTGCAGTAGTTGTCCTTGAGTGTTTTCTTCATTGTCATTTTTTAAAGGGCATTGAAAATCAATGTTTCACTTTACTATCATCCATCTTTATATAGTAATAAATTAAGTGGAAAGTATTGATATTTTTGACTGAGCTTTTAAAATTTACATGCTAATGACAATTGTACCCTTGTGACTTTTGATTTCTGTTGCTGTTTACTGACACTGACTAGAGGGAAATTTCAGTCATCTGGGGACTATTTTTCCTCTGAAGGAATAAGACAGTGTCATATCTCTGATAATATTATGCTTGAGATCTTAACCGTAGTATCTGTTGCTGGACTTATTTTCAAAAAACAATATAAGCAGTGAAAATGGTTGAAACGCTCCTCATGTTGCTCTGCCTTTGTGCATTTCAGCTACAGCAAGATACATTGAAAACACAGCTAATGGACCTGCAGGAAAACCAGTGAGTGTGGTGGGTAACTGCGCATAAAAATGCTGTTGGCAAAGTAGGAATGCCTTAGTGTGTCCTCAGCAATGCACTGTTAGGAGGAATGGGATCAGATCCTGGTGTGTATTTGTAAGGGGTACTGGTGAATACGAAGCTAGGACTGTCAATCCAACCTTATCCTTTCTGGCTGTTTTTCCTATGTATGCCAGTCTCATAAGCAATGTCTGGGTTGTATGATAGCTAAAAAAAACCCTAAATCCAGTGCAAAAAGGAAGGAAGCCTTCATGGATTCCACGATCCTTTTAAAATTTATAATTTAGAATATAGCCCACTGTTCGAGCAGGAAGTTAAGAGGGGTTATTTTTTGTGGTGTGTGAACACTTGAAAAATTATTTGTGAGTATTATTTCAAATGAAAGCTGCAAGTGACTTTGACAGTATTGCTCCATTTTTGTTCACTGTCTGGGAACATTTTGAGCTCTTTTCTGTGGACAGAAACATTTGCAGAAAGAACTCATGTGATTATAAGTCAGTGGTGCCAAAAGTAGATGGTCATCTTGTGCGTTTCTTGCTGGCTTGGGAATTGGCCTAACCCGACATGACAGGGAGAGAGGGAAAATACCATGTGACATAGGTGAGGAACTGCTGAGCGTGAATAGTTGATTGCACAAAGAACGTATATTCAAAGTAACAGCTGTGGTCCAAAACTTGCCAGTAAAGCACTGGCAGCAGTTTGCTGCCATGATCCATTTGCTGAGTAATTCTAAATAGCAAATAGACACAGAAGCTCACACTCTATTTGCGGATAATTTGCAAACAAGAAAAAGGAGTTACATTTGTTGAATAACTTTTTCATTGCCCATATCTCATAGTTATTTTCCATTATTTGTCCTCTACAAAATAAATTCTTAGAACATTCCTTCTGCTTACCGTATGATTTGTTTGGGCAGGAGATATTTATTTTCACTTCTGAACACCTTTTTATTAACATGATGAGCATCAATGCTTAGTTTATTGACTACTAATGTCCACTACTGTGTTAGCTCTCCCCTTTAATAACATACAGGTGGAAAACAAACTACTTTGCACTGAGCGATAAAACCAAATATTGACAGGGAAGCCTTGTTGGATTTTCTTCAAGCAGCAATATATAAGTAGGCGTGTTCCTGTTAGAGTGTGTAAATACTGTATTGGAATATGTTGAGTACAAAAGTTAGCTACAAGTAGCATGCCAAAGGCCAGATTCCGAAGTGCATTACTATGCAACTTATTCCAAAAATCTGTCTTAGTGAGTGAAAAGACTTTCCTGTGAGTAACTCTGCAAGGGCTCGTAATTTTGGTTGGAAGGGGCCTCAGGAGGTCTTTTGTCCAATTTCCTGCTGAAAGCAGAGTCAGCTGGGGGCTTTCAAGTGGTTGTTCAAGGCTTTTTCTTTTTGGGTCTTGAAAACCTCCAAGGCTATGGAGACTACACAGCCCCTCTGGGCAACCTATGCTCCTGCTTGGCTGGCACCAGGAGAAGTTTCTCCTCATCTTCAGTCTGTACCTCCCTTCTGTCACCTTTGCTCATGGTGCCTCATCCTCTTACCATATACTCCTGTGAAGAGCCTGGCTCTGGCTCCATCTCCTTCCTAACCCCCTTGCAGGTTCTGGGAGCTGCTGTCAGGTCCCTCAAAGACTTCTTTCCTCTGGGCTGGATAAGAGCTGCCCCATGAGCCCATCTGCAGCGGAAGAGCTCCATCCCCAGCCATCTTTCTGGACCTTCTCTCCAGTCTGTCAGGGCTTGGGCACCTGATAGGGCAGAAGCAGATACCTGCTGTGTCTGCTTCTTTGGGGATGTATCAGGCACCAAAAGCACACACTGAGCCCTGCCAGTGTCAGCAGAAACACCCCTGTCCCCTTGCCTTCTTGGGGTGAGCAAGCTCCTCTAATCGAGAGGGTAGGAGCAGGCTCTAGTGCAAAACTCTAAAAAGTTAACTCTGGGTCCTCCATCGTGCAGAGAATCTCTCCAGCTCTGGTGGTGCCCCTCCCTTAGTTAGATGCTAACCCCTCTGGGAAAGACCCCAGGATGTGAGTTAGGTTGCAGTGTGCTTGCAGCAACGATTTGTTAGGTGCACTGTACTCACGCAAGTTCCCCCCCCCCCCCCCCCGAGCAAACAGTGGCTCAGTCATAAAGGCTAATTTGCACAGCAATATTGATTGCCTGCAACACGCTCAATTCTAGTTTAGATTCCACAGGATAAAGACACAGCAGCACTGATGTGTTTTTCCCTCTGGAATTTGAAGGGTGCTGGAAAAGACAAATACAAAAGAAATTGTGCACCAAAGTACAGACAAACCATATGTTAGCTGCAGCTCTCCCCAGGGCAAGGTGCTAAGTTTTGTTTACATTTTGCCAAGACAGCAATAAATTGCTTGTTTACAGATAACAGGAAGAAATGGGATGTCCTTAAAAACAAGCTATGCACAGGGATGCAAACATCATGCAGGCAGATGCACGTCTTTGTGCCAAGTACAATTAATGCTCCTTTCCTGCAGAGGCCCCCACCCCTCCCTTTTTGGGGGGGAGCTAGTCCTGGGGGTTATTATGCAGGATTATAAAAATATTAAGGCTGATGAAAGTTTGCCTTCTCCAGTTTCCAACCGAACAGTGTATTATGCTATTAGATCCAACTGACCAGGATGTGCCTCACAGCCCTGTCTATCTGCAGAGGACAGAAAATATGAGAGGTGTGGAGAAGGACTCACTTTCATCAAAGTATCAGTTTCCAGGATAGTTTGGAAGCCCACAGCATTATTGTATTACACATTGCACAGAAGCGTGCCTTGTTCATTTTTTTTGGTGTTTTAGAAATAAAAGACTTTTCTTCCAAATTGCGCTGGGAGGCAAATTCTTCAACTGTGTAATAGAAAATGTTAGACAATATTCCTTACTGGAGCTATTGACATTTTTGGTAGTCGTGACACTTTGATTTTTCTCAAAACATATGGATCAAGCCTGAGTGTGTTATTGGACAGGAAGACCTGATGAAAGGCCTTCCTTTATCTTTCTTTGTATTTTTTTCCCCCTCTGTTTGTTCATGGCTTTCTCTCTGAATATAATCGCGTTTTTCTTATGCTGCCCAGGGAGTCGTTATTGCCTTACTAAATATTTTATAGTGCACAGTGCACCATACCTGCCAACTGGTTATTATTTGTTATATAAAAAAATAAAGGGGGTAGCATGTGAAAGGGAGTATGTGTTAAAATTTCAAAACTACACACAGAATAATTTTAAACCCTTAAATTAGATGTCAGGCTGGGCTTGGGTTTTGGATTTTTTTATTCACTTGAAAAAGGTCTGTTTATAGTTTGGGTGTGTTTTTTTTTCCCCTCTCTTTTTGGTATGTGTTCCTCTCTATGATTCCAAGCACTTGTTTCCTCACAGTTTCGCTTCCTATTTGTTCAAAAGGGAAAAGTTCAAAGCCACTCTGGCAGCTGAGGGAAAAGCTTGCTGAATACTAACCCTCAAGTGTCTGTCTTGTCCTGACCTTGAGAAAGTAGCAGTAAACTGTTCTATTGCAAGCACCACATGTGTGTTTTGTTAGACCAGGTTAGGAGGGGTCAGAGCTCACCTGAGGCTTGGACTGTGGATTTAGACTGCTTTTCAGCAGCATAATGTATTTTTAAAAAGGGACATTCTCGCCTTTGTATGGGCCTAATATAGGCTCTGTCTAAAAACCTGTCAAAATCCCAAGCACACACTCCATAAAATATAAATAAGTACTTACTGTTTGCAGATGTTGCTTGTTTTTCATAATGTTTGTATTTGAAGTCCCGAATCCCCACTTCCTGTCAGAGCCAGCCCTGTTGCTTTAGTCCATCTATTTCTGAAGGAATGGGAAGATCTTCAAAATGCAATTTCTCAATGAAGACACTTTCTGTCAAATCTGTCAGCATTCGCAGCACAATTACCTTTTTTCAGACTAAGGCTTGCGTTTATGGCTTTGACTGCATGCGCAACCTCTCTTCCCCCCAGCTCAGCTAAAGCAGTTGTTGTTTTCTAAAAGACTCCCACTTGCCATAAATTGTTGCTTTAGGTTCTTTCAAAGCAGTGAGATAACTTAGAGGCCTTTGTCCTATTTGCATGTTTTAATTCATTTGATAATGGATACGAAGTGTATTGTAGGGAACAATCCTGTCCTGGGAAAAGGGATAGATCAGATTTTTTCGTGTGCAATCTATCAAGCATCTCCCTTGGTAAGGTGAGCTCTGTCAAGGCATTTCTCAAAAGAGGAGAGAAAAGACAGGGAAAAAGAATTGTTTCAGAACCACAGCTACCAGCTCACCTCAAAAGAACAACAGCATTTTCTGACCTACTGTCTGCCTGAAGAGTAGATACAGATCATTTTTAAGGGACCATCAAAATTCCACTTAACCCAAGGAAAATTTTTCTCAGATTTGGACTGAGCTGCTCTTCTGCCCACTTTATAAGAAATGGTGCTTTTGATGGATAGCTTATCAAAGATCATTTAAGGTATTACTTGGGTTAGCTCTCATACCAAAAAATTAAATCATCTGGACAAAGGACCTCATGAACACTTCTTAAATGTTTTTCATGTAGGAAAAAGTGTTTTCCATGTGTGATGGGCATGCACAGGCTGATGGGAGCAACACTATGCACAATTCCTGGGCACCTCACTGTGCATTGAAGCCACACACTGCTCAGCCACTCTCCATGACCCCAGGGCATTAGAAGCATGTCTCATTTGTAATATTTATTTCCCTGTTAGATGAGGAAGCCTTACCTCCATGTGCCTGCTTTAGTCACCATCTTTTCAGGTTAAGTTTCTTTTTTCTACCCTCCTCCTCTAGCAGTTTAACCTCTCTGCCGAAGGCAGGTTATTTAGTGTGCAATGCCACCACACTGCTGGCAAGGAGAGGAGGAGAAGAAAAGCCTCTCCTTTGTATTACAAATTCAAAGGGTCATTATTCCATTATTCCCTATGGACAAATGTGTGAAGATTATTGTGGGAAGTTAGTATTTATTCTGAAGCCCTAATATGATCCTCTTGAACATTTAAATAATGCATTCTCTGGGGTATGAGCTGCAAGTGTTTAAAAGGAAGCAATAAATGTTAGCACTGGATGGCTGCTGCTTTGCTGAAATAGTCTAAGTTATGGGGTTTTTTTTGATCAGTCCCTGGTTTGAAAGTCCCTTTGCCCCCTTCCTTGCCAGCCTAGAGTTCTTTTATCAGTTACATTGATCTCGAAGCAAGGACAAGGCCACAGTATTATATGTCCACATTTGTTACACTGATTTATGAGTTTCTTAATTCTAAAACCCTTGCCTTATCAATGGCCTCAGGAAGTCCTAAATCCCTGATATTAAGCAGAGAAAGGAAACATTTAGAATCCAAATAGGTGGGTTGATTATTTTTTGTTGGAGACAAATACGGGATAAACAGCATTCACTTGCAATTTGCTGCTTTCCCTGTAATTTTAAAGCTTCCCTAAGTGTACGTTGCTTCTGTAGGGTCTGATTATAAACATATGCGTGGGACAATACGCATACATGCTTGGATCAGGTCAGTTCTTCATCTTTAAAGCTCAAAAAACATAAATCAAGATGAAAATACTCCAGCCAAGAGCTTTACCAATTGATACAATTTTAAAATAGGCCGCTGCTAAGGCTTGGGGGAAAGCTGACATGATGACTTTTATAATAGCAGAACGTTTAAGGTTATAGAAATAAAAGGAAGAGGATGAAATCAGTCGCGTTGATCTTAGCCTGCAGGCTCTCTCAGCTAACTCGAAGCTCCAGCAATTATTTCTGCTCTGGCTTTTCCCCCTTTTTTCCAGCAGTCTGTTTGAAATGAAGCAGAACCAGGCATGGCAAGCTTATCAGTGTCGTTAGCTGACAGGGAGCACATCACACCTGCTTTTACTTGCTAGTTTTCCAGGCACTTTATGCCACAGAAGAATGTTGATTTTGTTCTTATAATGTGTAAAGATTCATTTATTTCACCTTTTGAACTTGGCAGAGCCACTCAATTTTGATGGGAATTTGTTTTCATCCTGGCATTTGGAAAACCCTGGCAATTACTGGACTATGGCCCAAGGCTACTTTGGTGAAATGTAGGGATGATCAAACCCAACAGACTATGGATCTGGCCCAGCTAAAAAACCCAGCCTGCTGAAACCCTGAGGGACTAAGGAGAGCTTGGGGGTGGCTGGGGTTCAGATGTGCTGGTGTCACCTTGGCCATTGTACAGCTGTTCTCAGGGAAAAAGTGTCCCATGGATACTCATGGGAGCATCAGGAAGCAGTTGGGGTTTGCAACCCTGCGGTACCACTGGAAGAGTCCTTGGCAGAAATGATAACAAGGATAGGTCCAGGAAGCTTCTCTTCCTACTTACTTGCCACCTGTGGGGGTTTTAGTCATACCTGAGTTTTTTAATTTCTCCTTAGAGAAAATCATGAGCATTACAACTGTATCAAGCAATAACTATTGCCTGATCCATAGTTATTTTAGCAGCTCCTGCCCATCTTGCCTTGTAATTGTATAAGATTAGAAGGATCATAATCTGTAATAAGAGGTCTAACCCATCTTTTCCATAAACCTGTCCCCATCTGTGCTACAGACAGGTCATTCTTTCCATGCCTTCCAGCCAAGGCCACCTAATCACACTGCTCAAGGAGCAAAGGAATTCATTCACCCAAAGGGTCCCATTATGAGGTATTCTGTCATCTCCATTTTAAACCTGTGAAAGCCTTATTTTGAGCACCACTGCCAAATGTGATAACAGGAGTCTTGCACAGCTGAAGAGAGCTCAAGTATCTGGGATCTGTGCTATGTAATTGTTCTTATACAGACCTGCTTTCAGTTGCACAATGATGCTTGCAGGATTTGAGCTTGTAGCATTCAAAGCAGTGGGATCCTCTCTGCTGACTTTTAATGAGAACACCACAGACCTTCACTAAGCAGGCACTCAGGCAAAAGATTTTAAATGTTTCTCACAGCTATTGTTATTTTCTATCCAAACAACCTACCAGTGACAATTTTGTAACTGTCAAATGCTTGTAGACCACTAGCTAATAGACAGACACATCGCATCTAAATTCCAGGTGCTTACAAAGCTAGTGCTGTACTGGAGCTCTGCTTTCTAAGCACAGATGATCAGGTTTTGAATATATCCTTACTGATGTGCTCCTTCTGCAGTTGGACTTTGGGTGTGATTCTCATAGAAGAAATTCAGAATAAATCTAGGCCACGAGCCTACGTTATGAACATACCCAATTGTACGCTCCACCTTTTGAAAAATAAAAGCCGGTGAATGTGCCAGATGCAGAATCATTTCTGGTAGCTGTTTACAGTGAGAACAGCTAAATATTAATATACATATTAATTAGTGCTGCACCAGAGATGGTATCCTTGGCATAACATATGCTCTTTTAATGAATTTGTGCAATCAAATCTAAATTACAAATCAAAGCGCTCAGGTTATTCCTAGAAGTGAGCTGATCAAAGGCTGGACTGAGCTGCTACCTGACAGCCTTGTGTCGCCCTTGAGGCAGAGATGGGGGAGCCCAAATCCCCAAATCACCTTTTCCTTCCTCCACTTTACTGGAGGTGCAGGCTGCAATGGACCCTGACACAAGGTACATCCTCCACTGCCCCTAGGCTATAGGGGGAAGAGGGAGAAACCGGACACTGTCAGTATCCCTTGCACACCGTCAGGCTTTGCTACATCATGCACAACCTCCGTCCTTCTGGGCAAGGATAGAGAGAAAAGGAAGTCTTAGACCTTTATTTTGAGCTAGGATTGTGGAATCATAGATAATAGGGAATGGGAGTAGGCTGAGAATGACCTCAGAGAGGTGCCTATTGAAAAACCTTAGCTCCAGGACAGGACGTCAGAAGGGCTGCGGTCTACCAGGGCAGGATTTGATACTTTGTCTCAATTTGGGGAGTGCCTGTGACTCCGCCTAATGCTTATTTTCTTGAATCCAGGGGTAAATATCTCAAAGAGCTGTACAACTGACACGCAGCAGAAACAATTTAAGTGCTGCTTATAGTATCATGAAACAGATTCTCTCCAAGCTGTTTCCTTTATCAGCTATTCTGGGAGGATTTTCTTGTGTTTTAAAACACACTCCTATTTATTAAAGTGCCATGTAAGCGTTTTTATTGATAACCAACTGTTTTATTTGGTTAATTGTCAGGATCAGGATTAATTTTTTTTAAGACTTATTTTAAAGGGTTATCATTCCACGGTATTACTGAATTATTATTTAGCAGTTTTACTGACTGAATTATTTTTTTGTTTGTGTGGTATTTCAAAGTGATTCAATCTGAAACAGTTAGTCCAAGACCATTTGTAGTGGCACCACTAAAGATGTGATTATAGATGAAACACGAAGTTTGAAAATGGGAATTCCAAGGTTGCTTGTTTTCTGGAGCTCTGCCTATGCTCTTCCAGGAATGCTTGCAAAAAGGACTGGGCTGAAAAGGGCATAATATTTGCCCCCTCCTCACCCCACAATTTATAAGGGCTCACATTTTCTAGACTATGTGTAAAGAATAAAGAAATCGTGAATGTGCACGGAAGCTTTGTAAAATTGCTGTTGTTCCACACCCAGCTGTAACTGTCCAGCTTAATATGTTAAGACACAGCCATAAAATACACTCCTATGTGCCGTTATGGATTATGTGTTGATGAATATTTATTATTTCTCATTATTGCAAAATGCCCACGTGAAAGCTTCTGATTGACAATTATTGGGTTTTTGTTATAGCTTTGGAAAAATGCTGAAAATCAGTTGAAAATGCATAAATAAAAAAAAAAGAAAAAAGAAAAAAAAGAAAAATACCCAAAGCGCAGTAATCTTTGTTTGACTTTAGGTTATGTTTTGTGGTATCCTAATACCCCCTCTATTATTCTCTTTGGTCTTTATTTTATCCTAATGGGCTGGCATTATGCTGGGCAACTTTAATTAGGGTGTCTATTACTTAGTAGGCAGCATTTTTGCTTTCAGGCAAGTATGACATGCTGTACAGTAGAGACTTAATTCCTGTTTAGGGAAAAACCATTAATGCATCTCAGTTGCCAAGCACATAGTGAGCAACCACTCTTAGAAAAAAAAAAAATAAAATAAAAGGAAAAAAGGTATTCTCTCCTAGATACAAAACACCCATAATCCCATTAATGTAAATGACTGATTACACATGTGCATATCACTGCAAGAATACATTGTCAGGAGATGCCAGAATTTTACATGAGATAGGAATAGCACATAGTAGATCATTTAATGAAGACCCCAAATATTCTTGTGAAGGAAGTTCTGTGTTACCTTCAAATATGAATCTTGGGATTTTTATTTTTATTGTCTCATTAGGATTGTAAGAAAAGTAATCCCTAAGGCTCTATTGCTATATTAATAATTTTTTTACCTTCAGTGTTCGTTTCATAGCTTTTTAGATTTGCCTTGCAAATGCAAGCTCAGGTTCACTGTAGATTACTTTAATGAAAGGTGAGTTTGTTAGATGACATTGTGGGTGCACGTATATTTCTGGAGTTATTTTGTTGAAATGTTACAGTCCCTAGGACACATCATACAATTCAATATCACTGTTACTGACATATCTGTGAAAACAATCACAAAGATAAAGAAGGTGCTCCATCATGTGTTCATTTCCATCAAATTAATAATACATGAAGTTCATATAGTACAAAATGTCAATTATTTATTTTTTGTATATGCAAAAAAACCAAGGAGAACCATGCAGGAAGAATTCTTGTTGTCAGAAAATGAAAATGTTAATTTAAAAGATTTCTGGTAATTGTTTTGTTTTAAAGTAATAATTTTTTTTTTTTACAATATAGGAGAAGATGCTATAAAAATATTTGCTTATATGACACTCCGCTGTACATATTGTGAAAGCAGTCTGAGGTTTATACTGTAGCCCTTTCAGAATATACATTATAAAAATTAAGGTATGCATTACCATATTCCTATCCTTTATATGAAAGGAATAAAGATGGAATATTTCAGTAAATGCAACCAGTGATTTTTAAGTTATAGTAACACATTAAGACTGGGAAAACTCAGGTGAAAAGAAAAACACTGTAAACATAATGAAGTTATTGATTTTAATTTTCTGGCTTTCTCATTGAAGAATGAAGCATCTGTACAGGAGGGCTGATACAGAAGAATGAAGGAATTGGAAATCTAGAGCAGATCCAGCAGAGGATGATTTTTTCAATAGCTTTAAGATAAATAAATTCCATTTTTCTTATGCTTTACTGGGAACAAAAGCCATCACACAGATAGCATTAACTTTGTTGTATTCCCACAAGTGTGTATGTTTGGACATATTTTGCACTGCTATTCAAGCATATATGTATCGGTCAGTTTAGCCCATTACCCAGCAAAAATGGGTTATTGTGAAAATCCAGGCTCCCTTCCCTATTCACAAATGAGAACAGCCACACAAAAGCTCACGCCGATGGACAGTTGGAGGTTTTCTGGGAATTCAGTGACCATGCCCTCATTTCCCATCTGATTCTAATCTCACAAGCTATTTAGCATTTTTATGCCAGTAAAATAATAAATCATTTCTTGCCTAGAAGTAATTAGGCTTGTAAAGCTGGCTTTACTGAAGAAGTCATTATTTTCTATAATAATCTTGAGCAAAATTATGGTTTTTTTTGGTACCTGTATTGTCGAAATCAGAACTGGCTTAAATTGTTATATAGAAAATGCTGACCAAAACAGTTTGTTTTGGATTGTAGTAGGATTTTCTGTGGAAGTTTAGTATTCTGTGCAATTTAAAATAAAAAGCGGTTGAAAAATTTCAGTTCTGATGTACTAAAAAAACAGCTATGAAAAAATTTAAAACGGGAATCAAAACAAAACCCTCAAGCTCTAATGCAGGCACAAGAACTTAGAGGAACTGGAAATGAAATTCTGGGGTGGTTTTTTTTTTGCCTTTTTTTACTCTGTCTCTGATTTAGAGTAGTGATTTGCTTTATCTCTGAGCCTTTGTCTTCTATCTCTACAGTAGTGCTGTGAAGATTAATCCATTAAGGATTGTAAAGTGCTCATATTAGTAGTGGTGTTGTAGTCATGATATACTTAGAATAAAAGTGAGGCAAGATACTAGAGAAGATTCAGTATCTCTTACTAGTTATAGGCGTTGCAGATGTTATATTAGACATAATTGAGAAACAGATAAAACACACAAGCCCATTTTTCAGGTCTGAAATGCAAGCAGCAACCTTGATGCATTCAGATAAAATGTTCTGAAAGTCATCTGGCTATCACCCATTCATCCAGCTCTTTACACAGCTTTTGGCCATGTAGGACCAGGGCTGCTTGGGTATGCCTGTGGGAATACACAGCATTGCAGCTAAAAGAAAGTTCACAAACCCTAGTATAGTAGTCCTAGCAGAATATGAACAAGAAAAAGCAAGCAGCATATCTGGGGTCTTGTGCTACAGATTCCCATTGGAAGGAGAAGTTAGGAGACCCACTCACTAGGGATTATCAGGGCAAAATTTAGCTGGGGGTAGTTCCTATTCCTCTACGTAGGAGGTATTGCTGCCAGTGCTGACAGGTAATTAAAATTATTCATTGACAGCAAAAAAAGAATGACTCTGTGAAATCAAAAAGTGTGTACATTTACATTTACGTGTTTAATTTTTGAGAAATACTGCAAATTTGGATATTCATAATTAAGAAAATAATATTCTCAAATGAAGATCACATTTCTTCTCTCAAAATAAAAGAATGATATTTAATGACTCTGGCAAAAGGGACAGAGGCAAGTTGTCATGTTTTATTTACCATATTCTGGTGCCGAGGAGCTGTAGTTACAGACTGAAATGCTTCTCTAGGCTCAAGAGCATCATTGTGCTTGGCGCTGTATAAACATGTAGCAATGAGGCATGTTAGTCCTATGAGCCAAGACCAAAAGATGCAAACAGTGCAAAGGGTCAGAATGACCATCAGAGGTTTTAGCACAGCTAAGCCTCTGAGGAGCTGTCACAGTCTGTGTGGGTGTGACAACAAAGAATAAGTTTGAGAAGGAATTTTATAGAGACACTGCTATCTTATTCTTATGGAGGTGAGCTGGGTTCTGTGAGGGTGAGGAATTTTCCATGAGTGCCCAGCACTGCGCGATAGGTGAGGTGCACTTGGGGTAGAGGGGTAGCACATTGGGGTCTGATGACAAAGGTGCAGCATTTTACAATGACAGGAAAGGGAACACATGCTGGGGCAGGACAGCTGGCAAACCTAGATCAGGGAGGAAGCCACCTACAGGCACTGCCTCCGGCTTCTCTGCCAGCTTTAGTTTTGGGTCTGGAGGATTAAGGGGCTGATTCTATAGAAAAGCAACGGCTCTTTAGATACCGAACAGCTAAAATAATAGCTAGCTGTTTATAGCTTATTCCAAGTACAGCCACAGGACCCAATCCTGCAATCTTTCCTCGCACAGCTGATCAGGGCATTGTGCTGTGGGTTTAGAGCTGTGAGTAGGACCACAGACTGGACACTCACTAGTCATTTCAAATCTTGTTGTTTTCCACCAAGTATTTGTGTGAAGGAGCATGGCACAGTAACTTCAGGGTTTATAATGCAGAGAGAGGGAGACGGCATGGGGTCACTGTGTCTGCCCAGCTCTTCGACGCTAGGCATCTTGAGAAGGTGTGAGTCACTCTGAAAACAGGTTTCATAAAGTCATGATGGCATTTGAGATGGTTGAAAGGCTTTCTTGTGTACAGAAAATAAGCACAATATCTTCGTGATGTGGAACTGCTTTTTGTTAACAAAGAAACTTCTTGGTAGGACTCAGCAATGCAGCTTGTGGTAGGTGTTGCAAAGGGCAAGGCAGCATCCGCACTGTCATTAGTGACACAGTATTTCAGTGGGACACACAACATCCCATGAGACTTCTTTCATTATACAATGAGTCTTGTTTCCCTCCTTGAATACTTGAACTTGGCTGGAGCTGTGTATCTGTGCTGTGGTTGAGGGAGGACCAGGCTTGATTCCTTACTCCAGTCATGATGGATTTTCCACCTACTTATACCATTCTTATACTGACGTGTCACCACTGATTTCAGTGATTTTCTTCTGACTTGCACCATTGGAAGAAGAGAAACACCTCTATAAGATGACACATCTGGAATAATTTTAAGGAACACTTATAAAGATTATTTGTATTATCTGTATAAATTCAGAAAAATTGTGCTTCTAGGTTTTCAGCTTAACCTAAATTAGAATGTGTAAAATGTTTAGACTTCCGGTTATCTCATTTTTAAAAATCCCTCTCTTTTCACAAGCATTGCTGTTAAGAACCAAACTGAAAACATTATTGTCATCTCTTACAAATGTTTGCATGAAAATAAAAGGGCTGAGAAAAATAAGATTTTTTATTTTTTTTTAATAAGTTACAATTTTTGTAACTTATATAATGTCAGACTTCCGCCTGTTGTTCCCCCCCCCCTTGATACATGGCACAGATTATTGGGGTCCATGATCTCTGACAATACAGATTCAATCCAAACCACCCACTATTTGAAATGCTGTAGTAGGCTGGTGTACATATAATTCAACAGCCAGCTGGAACAGGCCCTCCAGCCCTCTGGGAGTGGACCTCAGGCACTCACTGTGACAAATATCTCCAGCACAGGCACTTGTGATCACTTGCTATGGCCTCTCTCAGTGAAAATATTTTTCTCAGCAATTACTATTAAAGCTTCAGTCACACACACACAAAAAAAAAAAAAAAAAAAAAAAAAATTAAATCTAATTTTTAAATCAAACTTCCACCCACACAAAATTGCCCAGTTTATCAGCAGGATAAGGACTTTCAAAGCTATTGGCAGTTTTGAGTGGCTTAAAAATTATTAAATAGGAACAAAATGTTATGGATTCTTTTTATGTACCGATGCTTTTCAAGTCTCTAAGGTCACATTTGCAAGCTCTTTATTCTACATGTTTGGGCAAGCCGTAGTCTGGAGTCAGATCATCGGATAATTTACATTTTCTCCGCTGCAGAGTTCTCATCTGAAAAGCTTTTTTCTTAAATGAAAAGTTACAGTTCTGACACAATCCCTTGACTCCAGAAGCCCAGCTACGAGAACAACAAACACTGCAAGAGTCTTGATAAAATGGTTAAGATTTGCAATATCAGCCTAATCGCTTTGAAAACATAACCTGGCTTGGTTGTTCAGAGCAGTGTTTGTGCTCTGGACTCTGAGCTTTGCTGAAGGCAGTGACAAAGCAGCTCAACATGGCTCAGCAAGACCTGATGAAGTCGAGGTAGTGATGGGAAGGCGGCTATAATCCAGAGCATGACTGCTGATGAAGGGGGAGGGCAGCAGTGAGCTCAGGTAGTCCTGTTTCTGTCCAGGATTTCCTGGACTTAAATATATGCTCATGTGTAGCACAGATGGACAGATTTCAGATTTCAGGCAAATCTATGGTACACAAGACCTACAGCACATGTCCTGTACAGTTGATGGTGCTCGTGCTGTACAGTTGATCTGTACTTGCTTGGGAGACATTCGTTTGGCATTTCTGTATGTCCATCAGCTTGGCAGTAGTTACTGTTCTGACTGGGTTGCCAGAACTCCTGGAATCTTTAAATTCAGCCCAGACAAAATTTCCAGGTGGAAAAAAGAGGACAAGTCCATAGCAATGCCATTGCAACCAGACGCGAAATCTTCTAACACCTGGTAAATCTGTTCAGACTTTAAATATATTATTAGTTTTATGGAGGCAAAAAATCTCACTGTGAATTTTGCAAAGATAACCTCCTATGTGAAAGAAGAGACTTTTTAGTCTGAAGTAACCATATAGAGCGACTGGATTTGTTCATTACTGGCTCTCAAGAGGCACTGCGCCAGGCTCTGGTGCATGCTCCATACTAAGCATAGCTCCAGCAGTGATTTGGGGCTTCTTACTTGAGAAATAGCTCTTTTTATTCCCTCTCGCCCCTCCCCCCCCAAAAAAAAAAAAAAAAAAAAATGTTTTCCTGTAATTCTGGGAGGATTTTTTCAATCCAGAATGAATGGGTCTTTCTGTAATACCTCCAGATTGCCTCTGAGTGTCTCTATAGTTCATCTCCTCCTAGAAAGCAGCCAAGCAAGAGCAACGCGACAGAAATAAGTCGCTGAAATTTATTGGTGTCAGCTTTGGTTTTGTATTCATAACATCTTTTACTGCTATTTTTAAGGATATTGCAGATTAAAACAAGGGAGGGCCAAGTGTCCCAGTTGCTTTTAAAGGAAGTAAATCTTAAAGAAATGATTGTGAAACAGATGTTAAATAAATGATTTTAAGATCTATGATAGAGCAGGGTACCTAGGGAAAATCTTTAATAGCAAAAATTTTGCAGTGACTTAGACCTATGGCTGATAAACGGAAATCAGACTCTTTTTTTATTGTTATAACTACATAATGCAGTGATTTAGCACAAAAGTAAAAAAATGGATTCTTGAGTCTCCAACATGAATATGATTTTAAGCCACTGATCACTTATTTTAAAATAACATTCTAATATGTGTCAGGCCTCTCAAGCAAAGAGGTACATTAAGGATTTCACATTGGAATTTCAGTGGGTTTTGGTTATACAAGGCACAGAGATGTGTACATTGGTAAAAGCAGGTAGAAAAGGGAATTGTCTGTACTTTTAGCAGAGGAGAAATCAGACTTTGAGAACAACCTCTTCTACTTGCTGTCTGGTTGTTGATGAGGCCTTAATGCATGCAATATCTATATCAAAAAGAAAATTTTGTGTGCGCGTGTAATTTTTAGGAGTGACCTATACATTTGTTTGCATAGTGTAACATATAATTGAAGTAAATAACCTAATGAATAACCAAACTCCTTTTTGCAGGGAAAAAACTCAAACACATTAAAGAGGCAAGGCATAATAGCATTTTGTTGTACTGGTTCTTGTTAGTTCTACTCCATAACAAATAGATCCACATACATGTAAGAATTGACTGCTTGGAAACTGAAGTCTTGCTCGTTTTCAGTCTTATATAAATAAGTTTATCAGGAAAACATTTCATGACCCTCTTGCTTCAGGGCAGCTCAGTACAAGGGCAACACTTACATTGTGAGCCTTACATACCTTGCACCTTACAAGTGAACTGGCCATTCACCTTCATAGCAGCAAATCTTTTGTTTGTAGAGGCAACTGAAATATTAACAAAATGGAATTTCTTTTTATTGAAATGCTTTGTGGCTGCTGTATTACATATTGACTCACTTTTGTGGCATAAGTTCTGTGTAAAGATCACTATGGAGAAAAATGAGTACTGAATTTGAGCTCCTTGCTCTGATGTTTACAGTAGAAATATTTCCCAACCTCAAAAGTGAAGCCTCTCATGAACACAAAGAACAATTAGTGCATTCATTCAAACCTGGAGACAGTTTTGTTGTTAAAACTAAATGAATAGTGTTACGGCATAAAGGGAAATAAATATCAAAAATAGTTTACCTTTTGCATGGTAGCAACATTGGCTACAGTATATGCAAAAAGAGAGGGGAAAAGATGTAGCTTGTTTCACTCTGATGGCAGAGGTTCAGGACTTTCAGATTATATGACAGGATAGCAAATAATTTTAAAGCAAAAACTATATATGCATTCCTCCCAAGGAGACTTATGTACCCTTCAGGGAGGGAAGCGATTTGGCCTGTGGTATATAAAAAGATACCTTGTTCTGCTCTCTTTGAAAGAGCACTTGTGCTCATTACTTGAGGCAAGGATATGTTCCTTGCATTGATAACAGATATGACGAGGTTAGATTAATTCTAACAGTTTTTTCTATGCTACCCGTAACAAGAACAACAACATGGCTGAAGAAAATGGGATTTTTGAGTCCTAGGCCTTAGGAAATATTTTGTTTTGCCTATACCCTGCACCCAGTACAACCCTGCATTAATGAAAACTTTATGGAGTTCTCAGGGATCACGGAGTTTTGCCTGTGGAGATCAAAATGCAAGATTTTGTTGCGTTAGAACTATCTCTAATACTGGAAAACTGTTTGCTCCACTGGGTGTCTTCTCTTGGGGAGCTCAGCAAAAGCAGTAGTCGTGGTTGACATATCCTCCTTCCTCTGGTGTCCCACAAAAAGACTACAGGTCATCTGTTCTAGAGGACAGAATATCCTGAGGAGTTGAAGTTGTTACTTTTTGCTCATATAAGTACATATGTATTGGCAATGGTCTCTCTTTCTGTTCACAGCATAGATTGCTTATGCCTGAAGAAGAGGAAACTGAGACCAGGAAGTTGGCTCTGCAGCAGGCTTCTTGCAAGCGCAATTTGCATAAACATCCACCTCGCTGCTGAGATGTTCTGTGTATTTTCTGTTGCTGAAGTCCTTCATCCTAGTCAGAACAGGGCTGGCTGGCTGATAACGAATGATACCTCTCTCCATCACTGCTACTGAAGTATATAGCTATGCATAATTTTACCTGCCTTGGGAAGTCCTCCCTGCTTACTTTAGACTGCAGAAACCACCTGGGCCATACCACAGCCTGGCAGATGCACATGGTGACTTGCAGAGCAGAGGGAAACTTTAGCATGACTCCACTGAAGTATTTATGACAGCACAGCAAAAATCAGTGTTGTAATATTGTGTGCATTTGAACTTTTCCAAATGTACTTTCTGTGTACAGTACTGTGTGTATTGAAGCACTGGCTCACTCATCCTTTTCAGTGCAATTTGCGTAATGGAAACCTGTAGTTTGCAGATGACCAACCTCTTAGTCACCTGGGCTGTGAAAAGAGTGTCGTGTGTACTTTTAGGTTGTGTAATGCAGGTACAAAACATTGTGGCTCAGGCATGGACTTGAAAAGGAGAAATGTGAATGAGTATCTGCCAGACGATAACTACTTGCAGATGCCCATTATAAAAGACTTCTCCATATTATCAGTAGCTACCAGCTGTTGATCAACTCTGCTTAAATTCTATTCTAAGTATTTCTGAGACAGATTTGTAGAAGTTCTCAGCACTAAGCTCTCCCACTGGAGCTGAAAACCACTCTAATTTGTTCTTTTGTGGGAAATCTTTGTGTGTGCAAATACTGGCATGTAACTTCATGAGCAGTACTTGTGAGAACCAAGTGGCAGGTTAGATGTTCACCTCCTTGAAATGCACATGTGACCCAACGGCCCTGTCCTGACCAGTGCAGAAGAAGGACTCTTACATCTCAGCTTGCATGGCTGTTGAGAGCAATGGGAAAAGTACTGGATAAGGGGCTTGGCACTTTGAAACAAGAGGCCTAATTTTGTACACAATGGCAGTCTTCCAAAAATTAAACAAACATGTCATAGATAAAATTTGCAAGATGCAAATTGTAAAATTGAAAAAAGAATTTCCAAGAGCACTTGTATATTCTACAAAGTAACAAAAAAAAAAAAAAGGAAATTCCGACACAGACTAAAATTCATGACATGATAGTTTAAATCCTACTACGATGTGATGTAATCTTTTTCTTAAAATTCAAAAAAGACATACAAAATAAATCTGCAGAAGGAATTAACTACTTGCCACATTTCAGGTTTCAAGCACAAATCTTTGGATTACAAAAAGAGCACTTGAAGCCATTAATGTATCTTATTTGTTTTGCTATGTGTAATTTAAGAACCTAGTTGACATTTCTTAATTTGGTATTTTATGAAATTGCTTTCAGGGCCAAACACATTTTTCTAGATTTCTTCCAAGTACAAATTTTTCTATGGCAAAGTTCTAAGCTCTTGACACAAGCTTAACAATAGCAGTACTATAAGAATCCCATTCCCTTTAATTTTTCCCTTTCATCACATTGCAAGAACAGACAGAAAACATGAGCCTCTCCATATAGAATTTTAAAGCGGCAAAGGTGAAGCCACATCAGAAGAGATGCTGTTGAGGCATGGAGAAAACAGCATTGCCACAGCTGTTTTAAGAAGGCGTTTTAGGCCTATAGATTTTAACTTCAGACATCATTCCACAGATTTGTCCTTTGGATAAGAAGCAACAGATAGTGTAATTGTATGACAAAATAGTGTGGATCTTTGTAGCTACATTGCAACTGTCTTTGGGATATTCTTATTTATTTGGGCCCTGAAGAATTAGTCATGGAGAAAACTTCTATGGTTCTGTCTGAACCCAGAGCAAAAAGGAAGTTCCAAAAACTGTGGCCTAGGAATGACACTTTCTGCAAGATAACCTGCAGCTGGCTCTGGCTACTTCCTTTTTTTGTCATTCACAGTTTGCTTGCCATCTTACTTAGCTGCAATTAGTATGCAAGAATAGATGCATCAAAGTCAGCAATTAAAGTGACTTCATCTAACTTGTTCAGACAGCTGAAGTAGCCATCTTTGATTTTGCTTAGGAAATCATTAGCATCTTAAGAGAAGGCAGGAAACTTTGATCAATATGTGATAGATGCAGATCAATATAATGTGTAAAGATTTTATTTGGCTGTGGTATTGACACCTGGTGAAAGACCTGTTTTATGGCCAGTTCTCTCTGAAATTTTGCATAATTGTTCAATACTGGCCTAGTGTTTTACACGGGAAATAACACAAACAGCATTTAGGTAATGTTTGATTTTGATGATTCTTTTTTTTTTCTTTCTGCAAAGACTTTGCATTTCAAGGGATTATTTATGAATAGGTACATAACCAGATCCAGTCAGTGGGATATCCCAGTAAGCATAGAACTGACCAGAGACATCTGGCTTAGGAAGATGAAAACAGGCAACCTGAGAAATCCAGGGGACACAGCTGGGCAGAGCCAGCTGTGTTGTCCTGCCTGAGCTGAGCGGGGTTAAGGGGTTCAGGAGCTTCCCACACACACACATATACTCTCCTTACTGAAGGTCACTGTCTGTAATACCTCCTGGCACAACAGTGCACATTTCTCAGTTCTATTTTGTAGGAATATCTGGCTCAATTTAAGCAGTTTTTATTTTCCTTAATCGATGGCTTTAACAGAGCAGATGAGGGAACAGCCAGTGTCCAGTGCAGGTGAGCAGCACAGGGAAGGCACCTCCCCAGCTGCAGCGTAACCTGCCCCAGCTGCAACCAGGGACCAGACACTAAAAGTGCTTTTTTTTCCTAAATTATCTTAGTTCAGTTGTTTTGCAGTTTAAATAGCAAATTAAATTCACATCCCACCTTCATCCAAAATTAATTTCTTACTGATCTTTTCAAGTTATTTTCAGAATTGAGCACCAGACCATGAATTGCATTGCTGGCTAAAAGATGCTCACTGTATGTTCAAACTTTCCATCTCTTGCTATCAGATGGACACAGACCATTCCCAGTGGAGATCTGTATCTTATTTCCTTCCTTCTGGACTGCAGAAGGAAAGCTTTGGGTGGATTATAGCTGGGATAAAAGGGCTGGAGCTGTTGGGGCCCTGAGGGTATTGGGAGGTCTATTAATCTGGTCTCAACCACTCCACCTGGGATCTCCTCATACCTCCAGCCCAAGCATGACACCAAGCTGTGTGGTTCGGTTGATACATTGGAGGGAAGGAATGCCATCCAGAGGGACCTTGACACGCTTGTGAGGTGGGCTGATGCCAACCTAATGAAGTTTAACCATGCTAAATGCAAAGTCCTACACCTGGGTCGGAGCAATGCCAGGCACAGCTACAGGTTGGGCGGGGAGGAGATTGAGAGCATCCCTGCACAGAAGGACTTGGGCGTGTGGGTTGATGAAAAAATGAACATGAGCCGGCAGTGTGCGCTTGCAGCCCAGAAAGCCAACCATATCCTGGGCTGCATCAAAAGGAGTGTGACCAGCAGGTTGAGGGAGGTGCTCCTGCCCCTTTACTCTGCTCTTCTGAGACCTCACTTGGAGTATTGTGTGCAGTTCTGGTGTCCTCAACATAAAAAGGACATGGAACTGTTAGAACAAGTGCAGAGGAGGGCCACGAGGATGATCAGGGGACTGGAGCACCTCTCGTATGAAGATAGGCTGAGAAAATTGGGGCTGTTCAGCCTGGAGAAGAGAAGGCTGCGTGGAGACCTCAGAGCAGCCTTCCAATACCTGAAGGGGGCCTATAGGGATGCTGGGGAGGGACTCTTCATTAGGGACTGTAGTGACAGGACAAGGGGTAATGGGTTTAAACTTAAACAGGGGAAGTTTAGATTGGATCTGAGGAAGAAATTCTTTACTGTGAGGGTGGTGAGGCCCTGGAATGGGTTGCCCAGGGAGGTTGTGGATGCTTCATCCCTGGCGGCGTTCAAGGTGGGATTGGACAGAGCCTTGGATGGCATGGTTTAGTGGGAGGCATCCCTGCCCATGGCAGGGGGGTTGGAACTCGATGATCTTGAGGTCCTTTCCAACCCGTACTATTCCATGTTGGCTCAGCTCAGCCCTCATCTCTAAGCCCTGGGCTGTCAGTCCTGCTAGAGCTCTGCTGCAGGAGTGATGGTCTCCTTCTCAGCTGTGCCCCTGCCTGGCCATGGACTGCTGATCTGTGACCCAAGTACTCAGCTGATTTGCTGGCTTGGCATGGCCTGAGATCCATCTTGTCACCTTGTATCATGGGATGAGCCCTGTCATGATGGCTGTGTGACCCCCACCCCTAGGGGAGCAGCTGGCCCATACCCTTCGTGATAGACACCTTCTTTTGTCCTGGATGACAGGCAGCCATACTGCATGAGGACACTGGTGGTAAAGGAGCTTCCTTTTTTGAGATGATTTGATATTAGCCTTGGGAGAATAATGAGTAACTTTCTTTGTTTCAGGCCAGACCACCTCTGTTTGCTTTGTTTTGGGGCACAAAGGGTGGCTTGGATGAACATCTGACTGGTGGATGGTAAGCCCAGCTGCCTATCTGCTCCCAGACATGCATTTTTAGCTCTGCACACCTGACTTTGCTTTTATTCTGATGGAGCAGCTAATGCAAGTATTCTGGTAGATATAAAGGGACTCTGCTTTCTTTAGCATATTAGTAGCTGTCTTGGTTAGAAAAGTGTTGTAGACCATGTGCATAACTTCATTGTCCTTTGGTGACTTTAGCTTTATCTTTTTACTTCCTGAAGCTGTGAGCAGTCTTGAATGCTCCTATGGAGCAACCTTATTCCTCAAATGTTTGGCTGGAGGCCTTACTTACATGGTATCCCCATGCCAAAATGCTGAAAGTGTAAGCTCATCTTGTGAATTTTCTTTGTTAAATGCACTTTAGAAATTTTTAGGATGTTTGAGGAGGGACAGGGGACCTTGAATGCCTTCTCATTTTGTCCTATCTGTATTGCTTTAAGCTGTTCTCTTTTGTCAGGATCCTGTTAATGTAGTTCCCTCGCTACACTGGATATGCACAGCATTTCCTTTGGAAGACAGGCATTTGCAATTCTTTATTTAACTTAAAGGTATGGTCATGCAAGAGTGTTTAGTGTTCTCAAGGGAAAGAAAGCTTAAAAAGAGGATAGGTTTAGGTGAATAGGCAGCTTGGCATGAATACCTATCGTATTTAACAGATGAAAACTTCAAACACCTCAGCAAACATGTCACTGTGTCAAGTTATGCAGCAGTTTGATGGCTTGCTTGGGTGTAAATTTGCATTAGGCTCAGCTCTGCAGAGCATTGTAAGGGAGTAAAACTCTGGGCTCACTGCAGTCAGGAGGAGCTGGAGACAGCGCAGACAGTTGGTAGTACTCGCGTCCCTTTCTGAATTTAGTCCATTCCTGCTAAGTGAAGATAGAAGTCAATTTACTCAGGTGGATATTGCAATGATTACTTAACACTTACAGTGCACTTTCAGGATGAAGATTACAGATTTGTTAGCTTCTATGTGTTTCTCTGCATCTTATCATAAATGATGGTTTTCTTGGACCCTAGCCTTAAGATTTCATTTAAAATACACACACATAAATTTGTAGCCTACCTGGTTAAGGACCAAATTGTAAACTGCTTTCTGTGTAACAAAGTTAGCATCAAGGAAAGAAACAAAATCCAGAATGAACTGATTTTTTCAGAAAGTTTTATGGCAGTGATTAAAGGGAGGGTAGTGATGTTTCAATCAACAGAACCAAGATTCTGCAGCGAGTATTCTTAATATAGGGAATCCATACATCCATATACTTAAAGACTAGCTAGTACCTATTTTGAAAGTGTGCTCAAAGGAGCAGAGAAGCTCAATAATTCAGTGAGCCTGACACCTCAAAGAGTCTAGGAGTAGGCTGAATCCCTCTTCTGTAGTAACTAAAGGAGGGCTTATATGCATATTTACTACATCTTTTCAAAGCTTATTACAGCTCAGCTATGATGTGAGCAGCCTGACCCATGAAGAGGGGATGAGGATGCATCCACACCTCCTACTGGTAACACATTCCCTCCTGCTGCCCAGAACAGGAAGGCTTTCAAAGCTAGAAAAGAGAGCCCCGAGTTACTCCAAATCCAGTGTCTTAATAATGAGAGTTAACCACCACTTGAAGTGAGAATAGCCACACCACTTCCAAATCTGTGTGCATTGGCTTTTCAACCTTAGTAAAATCCAAGGCTCAGATGGAATGAGCTGGAGAATGAAACATCAGAAGTACATGAATTACATTACCCCCACCCCTCAGTTTTTATCCAGTTCCTGATTCATATCCTTTGAAGTATTCCACTTTTTCTTGTTTTCCAGAAAAAGCACCGGGGATAGAGGAGAAGCAATAAAATATTTCCGAATAACCCCTTGCAGCTACAAATAATAAATATTTCATATTTGGGGTTATTTATGTTTTGTGTGTTACAAGTAATACCTAATTCTTTCCTCTCCACCTCCCCTCTCCCCCAGCACCTCTCTTTAATTAACTCTCATCCCTTGCATGTCAAACTTTTGTGTCCCCTTTGTAACAGCTTGTTTCCAGGTGAGTTTTCCTGGGCTAATTCTGCTGCTGTTCTGTGTTTTAAGGGATTCTCAGTAAGACTCTCTCCGTAATCTGACTCTGACCAATTAATTAACAAGGAATTTCCACTTAGTGCTTCTCCCTGACTCACAAAATTGAGCTGGTACAGAATAAAGTAAAATAAATAGGAAGCAAGCCAAATCATTCAGAAAGGGGATCTTGGTTTGCCTTAAGTGTCATCTGCCTTGTATCTGCTATGAAAGTGGTAGGTATAAATTCCAGCTTTGATGTGCAGGCTTCCCCCACACTGATTTTTATCCCTCTGTCACGCATCTGTCATTTGGCAATAGGTTTGTCTTGAGCATTGAGCCCACTCAAACTGGAGCTGCATGTGATCAGCGTCTCCCCAGCCTGCTGGAGCTACTGTGGTGCAGAGTACTTCAGTTCCTTTGCTAGCTGTGGAATCTTCGTTATGGAGGGAGCTTGGATTTTCAGTGCTTTGAATAATGATACAAGCCAAAATCCATACTCACCTCATAATATGAAGTTAATTGTGTGTCAAAAGACACTGACTAAAATGACAACTGAATTTTTGCCCTGTGTACTTCATGGAGAGACAAATTTTCTTATACAGTAGCTATTCTCATTAACTTGATATTTCCATGGAATGTTTTTGGGGTCAGGCCCTTGATGGTGTCAGTGCATTCTCAGAAGCAGGACAGATGTAACTGTACATGTGAAATACAGGACTTTGAACTACAGTGAGCCAGATACTTCCACAAGGGAAAATCACTATATGTAAAAAATGCCACTGCTTGTACTGCAACTGTACTTTGATTCAGTCTTTCTTCAGTCCTAGGTGGACAATCCTATTTCAGATTGCTTCTACCCAGTCTGCTTGCCATGCTGCAGTGCACTGGTCCTGTGCAGCCTCTTCCTTGCTATGTTTTACAAGCTTTTTTTTTTGATATATATCAGCACATTCAGACCTGTTAAAGGAAGTTCCCAGTTTGTGATCCAACAGGTGTGTGAGGGCATTGGGAGCAGGGGGAGGACATAGCAAACATGGCAATTGTTGACTAATATTCCTTTTCAGTCTCTGCATATTTCAACCAGCTAGGGTCCAGAAGTTCCCCTTGTTCAGAGACAATGTTGGGCATAGTCTTCATAAATGTCTGCCTCAAGTGGCTCTTGGAGGTACAAGCTGCTATGAACAGGCTGACTTGTATCTTTTTCTCATGAAGAGCAGCAGAGGGAAGACGGGTTGTTTAGTCTGGAGAAGAGAAGGCTCAGGGGGGACCTTGTTGCTCCCTGCAGTTACCTGAAGGGAGGTTGTAGTGCGTGAGGGTCAGTCTCCTCTCCCAAGTAACAAGTGAGAGGACAAGAGGTAATGGCCACAGGCTGCTCCAGGGGAGGTTGAGGTTGGATATTAGAAAAAATTCTTCACAGAGAGGGTAATCAGGCATTGGAACAGGCTGCCCATGGAAGTGGTGGAGTCACTGTCACTGGAAGTGTTCACAAACCATGTAGACAAGGCCCTTAATGACATGATTTAGTGGTGGCCTTGGCAGTCGTGGGGTAATGGTTAGATCTGATGATCTTAAAGGTCTTTTCCAACAGAGTTGATTCCGTGATTCTCCACACTCTGCTTCTACATTCCATCTTGGGTGTTGCTACAAGTAACAGCCTAGTGAGCACATCTGACGCTCACATACATTTTTATCTAATATAAATGAAATACCTCTGTTTTACAACTCCTGTGTTTTGAACAAGCCTGTCATGGGTGAAAGAGTGTGTAGGATTAGGTCAAAAAACAAGCAATCCATGATGAGCTAGACTGTAGATTTGTAAGTAGGTATTATGTATATGATTTACTGTTCTATATTGTGCATTATGTTATAACTTACATGTTAAGGCTTCTCAGTATCTTTCTGTTAAAAATACCCCCAATATTTTTTCCTGATTAGGAGCCAATGCTCTTCAGCACAAGCTCTTTGTACCTCTAATAAAGCCTGCTTTCTCTCAGGCAATCTCGAGGCATGCTGGGACCATGTGGATGTCTGTGTCCTCTCTCCCCAGGACTGGCCTATAACCTGACAAGTAGGGTCAGTCAACATGCTACAAAGCTTTCTTTGCCGTTTATCAAATAAAAAAGCAAACCAAATTACATAGTTTCTATAGCAGGCCACTACAGTATGTAAACTGCAGTGAGGGCTTACACCACTTGCTCATTCTGCAGTGCCGACAACATGAAAGGCCCTTTCGTTCCAGTGCCTGAAGCCCATATTTGCCTATCTCACCTATTACCAGGCAACAAAGGGGCTGCAGAGGTTGAACAAGCAAATGGAAAATGAAAATGGAAGATAAAACAATTGCCTGGCTTCGAAGAAATGTTTGTCTGAAATGTATGCAGACATGTCTCAGGCGGTTTATAGGTGCTGAGGGCCCCTTTCTCCAGCTAGAAACTCCTTTCCTTCTACAGTAATAGAGTCAAAAGCCGAGGCAATGTCTCCTTGTATTGTATAATGTATTTATTCTCCTACCTGGTGAAATAGCTGTCATGATTAACCAATTACATTAGTATTTAATCTTAGGCAGTCCCAGTCATGCATGTCACTACAGATGTATTTTCAGAGATATGCAGCAGTATTGCCAGTGCTACAAAATCAGCTTTCCTGGTTTTGGAGGAATAAGAACACATCAGGAGAAGTTTGTCATAATTCAGAAAGTCTGCTCAAAACTGCTAATGAGTTAGTCTGTGGAGAGACCTCCTCTTCAACATCTAGCTGCTTCAATGAAAGGAGGTACTACTCTCAGGTGTGTATTCCCATTCCCTGCCCATTTCCAGGCACTACAGCCTTTGATGGCCTGCTGGGGGGGCTTGGTTCATGTCAGGTGAGCACAGCTGGAGTGGCATAGACCAGTCATGCAAACTGCAATTCCTGTTCATTGTGCACAAGCTCTATGATGTTTCTGTACCCTCTGCTAAGAAAGGTGTTGTCAGCACTCAGGGTCAGTCATCTAATGGAGCTGATCTTGGAAGGAAATGTGCGCTCACAGCCTGGAACTTTGGTGGTGTGCTGACTTTTGTGAAGGACAGAATTGTTTCTCAAAGGATGGTGGGGACTTGCATTCCCCTTTTGATCAGCAGTGGTGACTCCAAATCTGGAGTGCTGTGTCCAGTTCTGGGCACAGACATAGTGGTACAAAATATGTGGATGTACAGGAGCATATCCAGCAAAAAGCTACAAAGATTATGAGGGTTTTGGAGTATTTGTCACATAAGCAAAATCTGGAGTCTCCATCCTTGGAGATATTGAAAAGCTGACTGGGCCTGGGCCTGGGCACACTGCTGTAGATGGTCCTCCTTGAAAAGGGGGTTGGACTAGATGATCTCCAGAGATCTCTTCCCACCTCATCTGTTCTGGGTGATTCTGTGATTCAACAGTTGCAGACAGGCACATGACGAGTGTGGAATCTCCTCTAAATCCATGTCAATGCTGCTGAAGAGCTTCCAAGGATGGAAAAGTTGGAATGTACATGGGGAGGACAAACACTCTCCCTTTGAAAAGGAGGTAGTGTGTAGTGTTATGAGGATATCTGCACACATCCACAGAACAACTTTTCTCACTTCTTTTTTTTTGAATGAGAGAAACAGTTATTTTAATGGTAGGAGCTTATCTAGGCAGAAAGTAGAGAATCCTTTCCAAGGAAACAGAATCAAGGGGTGAGTGCAGCAGGATGAATGGTGATTGCACAAGAGTTGGCAAATGCAACTATTTCCAAACATAATGGCATTAAGTGTTCATTTTGAAATTAGATCAGCTTTTTAAGAGCTGCAGGGTGAAAAAACACAGTATTCAGCTAATTAGACAAAGTTAAAAGATAATGTTAAACACTTTTCCTTCAAAAAGTGTTTGTCTGCAATACCATGCATTTTAAAATAGAACTGCTTGAGATGACAGTGTTATCAAGTGATCTGCCATTAAAGGAATTATAATTCAGGTCTTTTTAATTCCCTATTGTGGAAATCTTTAAATTAGAACATATCTAAACTGTACGAATCTGTAGTTCTCCTAGAACAATGCTGACACAGTTCTCTGATGTTCATTAAAAATTTTTATGCCTTGATTTCTATATAATGGAACGTGAGGAAATTCAACTATGCTTATTGGGTTTTGTGCCCAATCCAGCTAATTGCTAAAGCATCTGCCCAACTTTAAACATATAAGTAGTTTAATCAAAGTTGGTAAAACTACTGATATGCTTAGATGCACTGAAACTCTAGTTGCCATTCTTCATGTTGAGTGTCACGAGTCAAAGGTTATTGCTTTTAAGTATACAAGTCCTTAGTCATCAAAAGTATATCACATTGAGAATATTAAAACTGACATCAAATGAATGGTTACTTTTGATAACTTACATCTGTGCATTTAAAACCAGGCCTTACTCTTGCATATGCTTATTGCCTGTTAAAAGTGTATTGCTCAGCAACTTTGAGGTTCTTTAATAGACTCCAGCAACCAGAAAGCTTGGTGATGAACCTCCTTTGTAATTAAAAACCCCTCCTATTAATCAAAGGCAAAAATGTTCCATACTTTCAATAGATATTTTATAATTTTCACTAACAAATCATTCAAATATGAGTTGCTTGTTTTCTTGAGACCAAGGTACGCAACAGTAACTATTGTAAGACAAATGATGTTACTGGGTGTATACTTCCATTCTGTTTGGCTTTTAACTTTTTTTCTTTCTTTTTTTTTTTCTTCTTTTTTCCTAAATCTCTTTGAGATTGATAGAACTGGTGCAGAACTGCGGCATAATTTGAAACAGGCATTTGGTTTGTACTGGAAGTTTATTGTCTGGGTTGTTTTTTTTTTAGTTTGCGTGAGATTTGCTGTCCTTCTCCTGAAGATATCATGCATACAAATTATTTATTTTGCTGCTTTGATCCCAGATTCTGCTTATTCTAAAATATCTAGTGATGTGCTTATCCTTAAGCATGTGCTTACATAAACCCTCATGTAAGTATATGTAAGTGTGTACTGGTGTAGCTTGTTGAATTAAGGGCCAGAGCATATCGTAATATGATTATAAATGTGCTTGTCTTTCCCTGGGGGCCATGGGCATGCTTTCAGTAGTTATTATGCTATTTTCAGTATTTGTTACAAACACAGCCACCGCAAAACAAATCTGAAAATAATTCCACAACTCATGCCACCTGTCTGAGATTCCCCAAGTAATGTGCACATGGGGAAGCAATGAGCTGCTCCTCTCAGACCTCCTAGCACTGTAGTGTTCAGCCTTGGGGACAAATCTGTCTGTGATCAGGGTCAGCCCATGCTCAGGGCTTTGAAGAAGGTGCCTAACTGTCTCGCAATCTGTGTACCATAAGGAGCTACTAAGAGCATTTGTTCAGATAATTAAAAGTATGTTTTCCAGCAGAAACTGTGAGGTCATGCACTGCCATTCTAATATTCAATTTCATATAATTAAACACTGTTGCTCTTTCTCACAAATGCATTCTATCTTAAGAATTTTATCTTACTGCATTTATTTGGGACATACCTCGAGAATATTGTGGCTGGCATGGAAGCTAGTTGCTAACTTACTGGAGCTTGTTTTTCAGAATTGTAAGGGATTTTCTTAGCCTGTCTTAAGTTAATGAAGTGCACTTGAAAGAAACTCACATTTCTGTCTTTGTCTGCTGATGGAAAGACTCCCACAGGCTTCTGTAGAAGCTAGTCTGGGTGTAGAAATGAAAAACATGCTATGGGAGACCTTGCATATATGAAAAAAAATGAAGAACTGTATTTATAAAGGATATTTAAGCAAGCCTGATTAAATTAATAACCAGTGTACTCCTGGTTAAATTTAGTCCAAATATAAGTAATATTTCCAGTCAACAACATATCCGACCAATATTTTTTCACAGTTTGGTACTATTTTCTATCTCAGAACTGTACTATTTTCCAATCTGTAGCAGAAAAAAGAGATGGAGGATAAAGGCTTCCTTATGATTTTTTCTGTATTTATAAGACGCAGTCTATAAAGGAATTATGCAGTATCTTCTAAAGAAAAAAAAATTTCTAGACTAATGGTACTTATTTTGGGATAGTTTTGTTTTTGTTAAGATAACAAAGTAAATAGAATCAGTGTTCCATTAAGTTTCAATTGGAAACAAAAGAAATTCTTATAATTCGCCTTTTTAGTAAGGCTATCAACTGGATAGATAATGTGAAAACACCATAGTGCAAACTTGCACAGTGTGTAAATAACACTTATTAAGTTTCTTTTTTAATTTTTCAAGTATCTTGTCTTGGGCAGAAGGGCAATTCTACCAAGTGAAGCTACTTTCACTTTTTCATGATACGGATGTAATTTAAAGTAGCCCTAGGTGTTTTTCTTGTGCTATTTGTTTAAAGTATTTATACAAGAATAAAAGCCAGTGAGATGAAACATCACATATCTAGACTAGCCTGTCTGCAGTAAGAAAAATATTGATTGATATGGCAGAAAACTGTGATGCCAGGTCACCTTCTAGCCATTGATTGTTGATTGTCTTCTTCTAACCTGCCAATGATGACTGCATTAATTCTGCTGCTGAACTTAGCAATTTCTTATATTTCTGTTACTTTACTTCCATCCCTTTTCCTAAAATGATTAAAATGTAATAACCATAAAAAGGTTTGAAATAGGAGCTAGAGGAGCTTAAAAGAAAAATGTTTTTTGAATGCTGATTCACAACATTGAATAAAATCAGTGTTGTTACATTTCCCTTGGAAAGACTTAGCCAAATTTAGGAACATGGACAGAAAAAAACAAACAAACAAACAAAAAAAAAAAAAAAAAAAAATTCAACCAACCAACCAACCAGAAAAAACGAAACCAAAACACCACCAAAAAAAAAAAAAAAAAAAAAACACAGCAAAAAACCAAACCAAAAGGAGGGTAGGCAGGAGAAATGTAATGGGCTGCTAGGGAAAGAGTCCGAAATATGGCAAAAAAAGAGGAGTAGGTCTGCAGCTGTATGCTAAATGTTGTATTTTGGCAGTTTATTTCAGCTGAGGTAGGGCTTACTGGTATTCCTCTGCCTTTACTGCAGAAGTACTCACATGCTTACACATGTACTCTATTTAATCTGTTTTTTTCACATGTGTGCAAGTGTGTGTAGTTGTACACATACATTAAACGAATAACTTCACCATATCTGTGACTGAAGGATGACGCTTTTTCTGTTCCTGTAATAACAGTAACTGAAAGACTGTATATTCTTTCATACTTTGCAACAAAACAGTTTTACAGCCAGGAAAGGGCTGGGCTTCTTAGAATCTGGTTGTAGCCAAACTTTTGTTAGTGTTTAAAACACATGTTATAGAATAAGGCTTTTAAGATTCCCAAATCTTGGATCTTGATGTAGGGTTTAAATTTGGATTAGAACAGTTGAGCATGAGTGTCAGCATGTAGAATGGTCTTCTAGAGAAGTGTAAAGAAGGTTTACCAGAGCTTTCTTGAGGTTTGCTTAACCCCACTGCCCAGCTATAACAGTATTTGTGACCAGTCATCAGGCCCTTCTAACCAAATGGAATTGTGGTATGCTTCTTCGGGCCTAGGGATGGTCTTTAGTTGTCCATGCTTGACAGTATTTATTTTCTAATGAAACAGAAATGTTCTGTAGGAAGACAGCATCTATTCCTCTGATGTCAAAGCATACATTGACAAAATTGCAATTTAAAGCATTATACACAGAACATGCCCCTTTCTGTCATTTTCTTACTTCTGAAGGTCTGTACAATAAATGAAGGTCAGAATCCTCTTTCAAAAAGATTTCTTGTATGACCCGCCTTTACGTAACACAGCATGGCACAAAATACGGGACCTGGATTTGAAAATGTCCTTGTAACTCCTCTTCTGTGTCTTCTCAGTGCTGTAGGGATCGAGGAGATGGCACACTTTGGCTCCAGCAATGAGTACCTTGTGCTTCTTTCCTGGAGATGGGAACTCCTATTCTTATGCAAGTGACATGACACATAATCCATCTTATCCAAAAATACTCTCTAACTTGTGTAGAAACTGGCCTGGTATGTCTGAGTGTATAAAGAGGAAGAAAAGAGCATAAAGAACATCACTTTAAATAGTGGGCAACAATAGTCCTAAGAGAAAGAGCAAATGAGATATTTCACACCCAAGCATTTCCATTTGAGCTCTGTACACCTAGTACTTTTTAGAAGTCATTTAAGTCAATATGTATGGGGACACAGAAGAAGGATTTCATGTAATAATTAGATGGAAACACTTAAATGCACAATAATGGCATGCAAAGATTTATTTCTGCTCCCTTGTATTAATTGCAGCAATTCATGCTTAAAAGAGCAATAACAAAATGGAAAACAAAAACTTTTCAGGCATTTACCTTTGCTTTGTGAAAGCAGTTGTAACAGTACAATGAATAAAATGGCTCCATCACAGTGTGCCACTGCTTATCTGGCCTTTGTGAGGGGCTGGGAGCTCCATGCATGTTTCAAAAAGCAGGACAGATATCACAAAACAACTGCAAAAGTGCTGCACATCTTCCACAGTCCTCAAATGAGCATCACATCCCCAACAGATCAGAAAACCAGTCCTTTATATTCATTTGTCTTTCAAATTTCCAGCTGATTTCAGCTGTGATAAAAGCTGGCTCCCAAATGAAACAAGTACTATTAAATAGCTGCAACACTGACCAAGTGTCTCATCTGAAAACATCGAGGCACTAATAATTCCATGCAGCAAAATAAAATCCTGAATTGCTTTAACTGTTGATTTTATTGAATTATGTACAATACAATAGTGATGTTGCTTGTTACTCAGTTTCTTAATACGTGAGTATTCAACATACATTTTTACTACTATATGTATTTATATGTTTGTTTGATTCTTAATATCTTTGGTGCCTTACAAAACAAGGAGGACAAAAAATACTAATTTATTTTTTACATGTGTTCTTATATAGAGGCCAGGCAAGATTTCAAACAGAGCTTGCTATGCTAATAGCATAAACCCAGGCACCTTACACATGCCAGAGAGAGCATCTGTAAATGTTGTTACAGGGAGACAGATGTACCATGCAGTTTCAAAGGTCTGGAGAGCCATGTGGAAACTGCCTCTGATAATATACAGCTGACAAATTAATAGTTTCTGGTATGAGACTTTCCTTTTTTTTTTTTTTTTTTTTTTTTTTTTTTTTTTTTTTTTTTTTTTAGGAAAAGTCTGACCACATGGATTATTTTGGACATGTGGAAAAAGTAGAATTAAGGAGCTGATAATTCAGGTTGTTGCACTAACAGTTCCAAGACCCAATTTGAAAGGCACCTCTCCCTTAAATGGTTTGAAATGCAATACCTTTCAAAAATATAGTGGGAAAGAAGCAACTCTCCTCATCCCTCCCTTTGGTGTCTCTGTAAAATATTCCTTAGGGAAATTTGTCTAGTGAGACTTGTTTCAAGGTTGGCCAAATATATCTGGGTTATTGACATCTTTTCCAATGTCTTTTCTACACTGACCATAAACCATATGTTAATACCTTTATATTCATGCTTCCTGCAGACAGCTGCAGCTTTGGAATGGTGTCTTGTTTAGGTAGTAACAGCTGCCTAAGTGTCACAATTTGCCTATTCCTTCAAATTATACGCATTTGTACTTTTTTTTTGTTGTCATAGAATTTATGAAATAAAAATGAGGATGGTAGTAATGTTATCTGATGTTATCTGAGAAGATCAGATATGCTGTGTAAGCTGTAGAGACGGGCACCTGCATCTGTCAAGCATTTAAGCCAGCATCTTAGGATAAAATGTAGCACCGTTTTTTAAATTTTAAAATCCCTTCCTACAGTACAAAACCTATCCTCATAAATGATTATTTTCTAAAGGAAAGAAGATTTAAATAACATTTCATCATTAGATTTCTTGACCTATGTCCTTGTTGTTTAAATATATATTTAAAAATAAGCAAGAATACTTTTACCCCAAACTTTGGCAAATTTCTTAACTTTATAAGATGTCTTTTTCAAGACAACCCAACAACCCTCAATATTCCTTTATTTTTTTCAGCCAACAATTTTGTATGTGGATAAAGTACTAAATCAGTGTCATAGAGCACTATGTATAGTGCTACAACAGAAGCATAAATTCAGAATTAGCATCATACTAAAGAATAGCTGAATGCATTTTAATAAATGTCCCCAGCGACTTCAGTGTCTGGTAACCAGATAGAAACAAAAAGCACATATGTTACAAGATGTTACGAACATTTCCTTCAGAAATAATAAATGGAGTTGTTTGCTTAGGTGGCTGGCTTACATGTTTACTCAGAAAACAGCAAAACAGATAAGACTTGGGGGGGGGGAAGTGGATTATTCAATAGTCCTGTTCAATAATGTCTGTCTATTAATTGCAGCCAGTTAGTAAGACATAAAAGATCCAGCTCATTTAATCTGATTTTATAGGAGAAGCAAAAGTGGTGGGTGATTTTTACAAGTTTACATTAAGCATGCTTTCGGTTGTCAGGCTCCTGTTGTGACATATTGTTTGAGTCAGACTTCATCAATCTACAAAGCACTACTTGAGGTCTGATGGTATGTGCGTACACCCAATATACTATGTACAAATGGAAATGATACAGAATTCTGTAATTACTACATTTTTTTAACCCATAAAAATGGTTGGTGCATCAAATTTCTGCCCTGTATTTTTCAGAAAGTAATTATTTGGTTGCTTTATCTGCACAAAGTAGATAAATATCATGATATTGATGATTTTTCATGCGCAGATGTTTTGCTTTTAGCACATCTGTATGCAATAAAACTATTTTCTGTGTAGGAATGGTATTTTATTATATGATTTAATATGAAATCTTGAATAAATAATTTAAATTGAAACTATTTCTTTGGGAGCACAAAAGAATTATTTGCAATAGTTGAGCATACCACATATATCCTTTTTTGCACATAAATACATTATCCAATTCCTTTAAAAAAGCAACAGTTTTAAAGATATTATTTTTGCACATAAATAGATAAATAGAAAAAATGATCCTATGTGTAGTCTGCCTGGATTTTGGTTGTTTCTTACATTTCTCTTATTATATATGTGCTAGTCTAGCAGTTTGGGTTTGCAGATAGATCGTGGTGCTGGCTGTAGGTTTTAGACTTGAGGATGCACGGAGGGAAGGGTGGGAATGTTGGCTCCCTTCTGTCCATCTGTCTTCTGTTGATCATCTGTGAGCCAGGGCATGGGTGGGGCAAGGCAAATGTAAAGCAAAGCCTCATATACCATAAACCTGATGTAGCTTAGCCTCTAAATATAGATTTTGTGCGTTTGTTTGTACGTGGTTTTCTGTAGAGAGTGGAGCAAGCAGTGTACGCTCCCAACCCCTGGCAGAATGTGTAATTAATGAGGTAAGGGGTTGATTCGTAACTTGATAATTCACTCATGAGTAATTGAGAAAGTGTTTTGAGTAGTTCTTCACTGTAAGTACCAAGTACAGTGAAACAAAATCTTTAGTCCAATTCAAGAGTTGAAGTATTTGGGGGCAGTGTGGTCCACGGGATGGCACAGGAAGACACTGCGTCCCATTTTTTTTGTAAGGTCTGCCTTCACAGAAGGTCTGGGAGTACATAACTCCTGAAACCTTTTTGGTTCAGCTCCCAGAGCCATTTCCCAAGTGATGCTAAAGCAGCTGCATGAGGGCATCCATTATCTAATTCTCATCATTGAAAAATAGAACCACTCTTTCTGGCAAGGAAATCTGGCTGTAACAATGGGCTCACGTGAAAGAAGGTACTTCTCCTCTGCCAATTCTTGCAGTTCTCTCCTTGGGAAAGCAGGATATACAAACAGCAAGTATTTTCCTTTCTTCAGTGATTCATTTTCCATTTTAAATGGTTAAATGAGCAACATGGGCTTTTTTGTGATACCTGTGGTCAGTGGACAACAAATTGCTTTTGACCATATGACTGTCCAGCAGGTAGCTACATGGCTGTTGCGGGGTTGTTTTATGTTTTATTGGTTTTTATTGTAGTCAGCTCCCAAATCTCAGCAATGAACTCCCTCACTTTATCACCAAGCAGAGCACTTTTGCATGAATATGGATAGTTCAGAGGGTTTGGCACTTGTTTCTGCTACCAGTCTATTCAAATTTGAGGATTATTAGGTGTAGTGCAAAGGTTTGCTATCCTTTATCTCTTTGCCTGTCAGGGGTCATTGTATGCATGCAAACAAATACACTATATGTATGCATATGAATAAATGTATTCAGAACTGAAACAAACCTATTCAGAGCTGTTTTTTTCTGCTGTTACCAGGGATCAGATTTTCAAAACGTTGTGTACATAGTTTCTGTGTCCTGGCGCTTCCGTACTGACCATATATTATATATTGCAAATATATATTTCTAGATACTATCCTACTTTTTAAGTGATGTTCTAAATTCTTGTAAACTGATCTCTGGTAATGCATTGAGTAGCAACCCTAGTCATCAAAAGTTTTTGGTGTTTTGGATTTTTTTAATATTGCTGTTTAAAAACAGAAAGGTGTGTTGCTTTCCAAGCATATGGTGTTACTTAGTGCTATCAACGTGACCATTATGGTGTTTATTCTGTACAGCATGAGTTTGTGTGTCCTAGACAGCCTAGTCTGCGAAGTGCTGTCTGTGAATCTGACCATTTCCTCAGCTGAACCATGATAAAAAGCAAGTGATATTTCTGGTCGTGACTGAGTGATGTGATGCTATACTATGACTAGTGTAGCATGTATGAGGGTCAGAGCACAAAACCCATCAGTACCAGTCATGTTTCCAGACTTGAAGGCTGAATGTTTTGTAGGGTTTAATGTTTTTTGTGTTGTTGTGGTTTTCCTTTTCCATTCTACCCCTAATCTTTTACCCTATGACCAGTCTGGGACAGGGTAATAAAAACTGGGAATGAAGAAGTCGGGAACCTTCATGTGTGATGGACCAGGAGTAATGTGTGGCCTTGCACTGGTGAGGTCTTCTGATTTGTGATCCCAGACATAGAAGGAAACTTTAGTGAGTGTGCAGAACAGTGCATTTGCTCAGATCAAGTACAAGAAAAGCTTTAAACTGGTTTAAGGGAGATATAATGGTCTAGTAGGAAAGGAGCAAGGTAAGTCAGCATTCTTGGTTTCTATCCCTGGCTGTGATAGCTGCTTGTTTTGTGACCTTGGGTGAAAGACTTATTCTCCCTGTGTCTCAGTTTCCGCATTAGTGAAATGAGAGTAATGATACTTACCTATCTTGCTGGGGCTTTTTGAGGCTTAATTAATTGATGTTTGTAAATCACTTTGCTATCCTCCAGTGAAAGCTGTTAGAGAACTGCCAAGTATTTATCCTCTCTGGTTCTTTTCCTCTTGCTAGTCTGCACTCATCCATCTAATATCTAAAAGCACACCCAGAGCTAGCAACAGATACTAGCCAAATCGCTCTTAACAGGAGATGTATGGAAGCTTTTACAAAATTACTCTTGCAAATTACCATGCTTTTTGAAGTACCATGTGCAGGGATGCAATGAAACAGTGCAGACAAGTGTCTGTGCGACTCGCTGAACTGACTGTCGTGATTTCTCATGTATATCTTTCAACAGTTCCAAATGTGTAGGACTATTTTGAATTTCAGATGCGTCTTTTTTTTTTTTTTTTTTTATTTCCCTTCAGTAAACTATTTGGGGCTGCTAAAATTTTTTCCTATGTTTTTGATTTCACATGGACTTGTCAGTAGGTCTTTTTGATTCGGATGGCAAATGCGCATACAGATTTATTACTAATTTCTCTTTTCTCTCAATCTTGGAGAAGCTTGCAGATTGTGTTCTGCAAGAGGTTTAAGGTCAGAGGACCTTGTTATAAAGCCTTAGGGAGGTACAAAGCTGCATGTTTATATGTACGGCATCATCATCATAAATTCAAATCCTCATTTGCTTTGCCACTGTAAAGGCACTACATTCTGTCCTGGGTAACACAACTGAAAATGCAAATGTGAGGAAATATAATACATCCCCACTCAACATTGCCTTTTCAGAAGCAGGAGCATTCTCCACTGCTGCTCATGTGGGCTGCACTGTGCCTGGAGAAATGGCAGAGCAGAAGAGCAGGAGGCTATAATAGCTGGGTGTGAGATACTACTGCTTAAAGTGGTGGAACTGGGCATCAGAAAGTACCTCTCAGAAGCCTTTCAGGAATCTGAATATCAGATGTTGCAATAAGATGAGAAGGGATCAAACTTAAACATAAACTGAACTTCTCCACTTTCGTATTTCTTGTAGGCATCAGTACCAGTGTTAAGAAAGGGCAAATTTTTTGCCTTTAGAAATACTGTGCCTGTTTAGCAAAAGAAAGTGTGCATGTTGCTTCATTATGTTGATAACATACATTCTCATATGGAATCCCAAAAGCTGTGAGTGTGCGCCAGACTATTACAAGCCTCCAGAGCCTCTGAAGCCTTCCTTTCCCAGTGGTACAGCTTATCTCCTGGTGGTTTTCTCTTTCAGCAGCTGGAGGGAACAGGAACATACTAGGGATTTTATTTCTATTGCTGGAACTAAATGTAGAGCTATTGATATTTCCTGTTAGAAATAAGCTTACACAGAAATAAGATCAACACAACATTCCCCAAGTGAATGGGACTGCTCAGCTACCCCATCTTCAAGTCACTTCTTGGCTTTTCCGTAGCTGCAGGAAGCCCCTAGCTCATGGCTGCCTTTGGGATGTGTTTCCTGAATTAGAACCGGCTGAAGGATGGACACACTGACAGATATCCTTAAGACCTTTAGCACATGACATTGAGCAAGAGCCCAAAATTTCATGTTCCCTGCTGTCTCCAAAGCCTCCCTGCCTCACATGCCATATGGGTGGTAGAGCTGTCCTGGAGCATGGATCTCCTCAGTGGCAGGCCCTGTAGCCACCCAATGGTCTGTGGTGGACCTGGAAAGTTTGGGCTTCCTCTACTTTGAAATTTATATGCTTCTACAGAACACTGCTTTTTCTACCAGACATTGTTTCTCATGAAAGACGTCTCGCTGGAAAAGTCTTGGCCAGCAGTGGCACGGTGCCCACTCTTTCCTTTCTTGTGTTTCAGAAGCATCTCCACGCTTATCAGTTGAAAATCAGCCCTAATTTCTAACAGTGGTAAAGATGCTAATTACAGGCAATGCATTGGAAGGAATGTGGAGAAGTCTAGGAGGGGATTACTGCGGTTTGTGTTCATTATTTAGCACCAGGTAAACCAGCAGTTCTGGTTACAATATGGAAGTACAGATTGTCTTTGTTGTCACTGCAGGTGAATAAGATGAATATGAGAAGTAACCTGATTTTACTCAAAACTGCATCAGATTCTAGGGTCACCAGAGTCCTGATAAATTACATCTGTTATCTAATACTGTATTTGCACGATAACCTTTCTGGTTTCTCACTTCTCTTCTGTATTATGGTCAGAAGCTTCCTCCCTTTCCTGCTTCAAATCTTCTCTGAGCAGTGGTATGTTCATAGAGCTGCATCTCACTGTTGCCTGTGCCAGCTGATCCCCTTTAATATGGATCCCTTCAGAAAACCTGGCCACCACTGATCACAAGCTGTTGACATCACTGCTGATGTTAACAAGGCCTGTAGGGTATCAGTTTGTTTCACATTTAGGTCCCAGTATGTTTTCTCTGATGGTAAAACGCTCGGGTTTTTAACTTTACTCATCTCCATTATCCAGATTTGGCCTTAGCACCATGTAGATGAGTTTTGCAAACATGCTGTTGCCCAGGACAGGAGTGGTCAGCTTGGGGGAGACAGGAGCTCCTTAAGTTGGCTTCACTGCTCCTGGAAATCAATTTTGCAATTATTCTCTCAGGAAACTGTACATAGAATTAGGAACTGCTATTAACAACTGAGCTGTTTTGGTTTTTCAACCACTGATGACATTGTACTGTACAGACTGGAGACTGGAACATGGATGAAGGCCTAGTTTATCCAGACAGTGGATTCGTTTTGAATATTTCTTGAGTGTGAGGAATATCTTCCAGCAACTGGTAAAAACAATAAGAAAAGCACAAAACACACGCAGATAATACAGCCTTGTGAGAATGCTATTGTCTATTCTGCATTAATACTCCTGCCACTCTTGGTTGCACCAAAATATAGTACAAATTGGAAGAGTTCCCAGGCAAGTCTTGAGCAGGTAAATCTTGGGCAACATTTTAGTTTTCCAATACTAAACAAATGGCCTTCAGATGACTGAGAAGAAATGTAAATAGCAATCTGGTAACAATTTGGTTATTGATTTTTTTTTTCTGTAACTTTTACTCTAAGCAAACACTTTTGGAAGTTTATACTTAGTTTTTATGCAAGTCTTTTACAGAAGGTGTTGTTTATTGGCTGCCTTAATGACGCTGGTTTCACTGAAGAGAAGAAACAAAAGAAAAACAGACTTGAGCTGCTCTGGAAAATAGCTGGAAGGCAGGAGTGGACAAGAGAGAAAAAGTCCTCAGATCCTGAAGACATGATAACACATGCATTACTGAACTATTACTTCCATTTAGAAAGGGACAGAAAGCAAAATGTTCAGAACAAGCCCCCCAAAGCTGAGCACACTGATTTATATTCAAAGCTCAGACTGTCAAAGTAATAGGGGAAACACACCTGTATTTCCTATCTTGATTTATAGGTAGTTCTGCTTGTTTCAGTTGCTTTAGTTGTCTGGTCAATAGTAATTCCTTGTCACATGACCCAATGTGTAGAGTACCACCCTAATTTTTTTTTCCTATTTTTTTCTTATTTTTCCTTTATCTTATTTCTTCAGTAACAGCCTTGTTACATATTGCTTGTGTCCCCATTAGTCATACGTTGCAGACGATGATTTGTTTGGTTTTTTTAGTTGGTGGGAAGATGGTAATGAATAATGCTTGGGATAGCACTTTAGACTGAAAATAAAAGTTCACTTCATGGTTCTTCCATGTCAGTGGAGAGCCCCCAACCAATTGATTAGCCATCTCCTGATGAGAAGGTAAGGGATTGACTTTCCTTAGGAGGTGCTGATATCCTGTGTTGGACCTGGACCTTTACGATTCCAGGTGAAATTTCCATACTCCACAAAGAGAAATGCTACATGTGCATGCATGTTTGCACAGACAATGGTATTAAGCATCACACAAAACTTTCCACAATGGCATCTCAAAAAGGGCATCACAAAGTATCCCATATTATGGCAATATTTTGCATCAGATTTGGCAGACAGGAGAAGCCTATGAAGGGAAGGCAATGATAAGAAACTACTGTGAATTAGGCTTAGACATAGACCATGGACAATTACACAAATAACAGACCTCCTTTCTTTAGGTTTCTTTTTTTTTTTTCCCCCAAGTATTTCTGCATCATGATGCTCCTTGTTCACAGAAAATCATTGTGGGGGGGGGGGGGGTCTGAGCTCATAAACCTTATTGCAGGACTGATGCCCAGCCTCAGCTGGGGCCAGTCAGGTACTAGGCAAATACCTTGTTGTCTTATCTGGCCCAGTATCTAGTTATAAAGTATTAAAAACAAACACTCCATGAGAAACGAAACAGGATTTTTATCTGTTGAAATTTATGAAGGAAATTGTGTGTATGTGTGTGTGCGTGTGTGTGTGTTTGCAGGCTTCCACAAAGACTGCTGCTTAAAGGACTGTTTACAAAGTTGGATAGCTATTGGGAATTCATTTGGAAGTAGGCCTAAAATACAATTACCTCTCTGTGCAAAAACCATCATAATAGCTTTGATGCTTCCTTATTGACAGAGACAGCAGGGGTAGCAGTGAAATTATAAAATAAATCTACAAGTCAACTATGAATGCTTATTTAAAAGTGGACATTTAGCTACAGTTCCAAAATCAGTTGCAATATACCACTGAAATATTTGGACTATAATTAGTGGGGTCCTAAATGAGATAATCATGGCAATTTAATTATCAGATAACTCTAACATATACTTAAAAGGATTCTAACTTGATAAGAATTGTGATAATATTTTCAACTCAGTGAAAATATCAACATCTAAATGTTTCACACAATCACAGGGAATTTAATTGAAGTACATTTTCAGAAAAAAATGAGGCTAAGCACTTCCCACAGCAATATGGTTGAGACAGGGTTTCCTTTTAATTTTTGATGAGTATTTGTTCTTCTGAGAGTTACATAAGTGGTATCACAAAATTCCAACTCTCTTTTTCCTTTCCTCCATGGTACAACTAAAGGCATATTTAACTTGCATGTTAATTCAAAAATGAGCCTGAGAGCTCTATATAACAAAACTGTGCTGCAACTTTATGATGCAAAATAATCTGTGAGCTGAGAATCCTCTATTCGTTTTGCTCATGAAATCCAGTCATACTTTATATAAGAATGCAGAGAAGAAAGACAAATGGTTTATCCTCTAAGCCACCCAGCATCCTGTTCTTGATATTTCAGTAACATATGCTAACATATGCTTTCCTCAAGAACTTCAAAAACATGTTTTTAACAGTAATGAAAATAGTACCATACATTGAATTCAACTTAAAACCTCATAGTTTACCTCTAATACCATTACCTCATGTAAAGAAGAAAATGTAAATCTAAAATATGCTGGTGATTATAACCTTTCTTCCTGACAGACACTGCAATATAAATGCACATAAATTGAATTTCTTCTTTAAAGAAATTTGAATACCTTTGGAGCATTTTAGCAAATCATCTCCAGCCTTATGGCACAACTTCAATGGACTGTGGAAAAGTGCTCTCCCTATGGCATGACTCCTGCAATAGAAGGACATAGCAAGGCAGAGACATGCCAAGAAAAATAGAATGTACTCCATTGATATTCAAAATTTATTTTATTAAACTTGCACAAAAGACTGAAAAACTGGAAGCTGGTTTTATTAGAAAAGGCGTTCAAATATTAACTCTGTGAGTGCTGTTTGCATTGCTTGTCAGGAAAAAATAGCAATCAAAGATATACAGTTTGAACAGTTTGACTTTGCTCCCTAGAAGAGCTGTTTGATTCCTTGTGTTAACCATTAAATCAGAAACTCAGAGTGGGTAAGTGGTGAGTAGGAGGTCCTGATACATTAGATGAGAATTCTTAAGAGGGATTCTACCTTACGAGAGAAATCAGTGTATCTGAGCAATCTTAGGCTAATTAGTAAATATGCCAATTGGTAGATAACAGTCATATTTCAGAATTCCATTTCTAAGGAAACATATGGCAAGGTTCCTGAATACCATCAGCTGCCAGCGTTTATCTTACAATAGGGATGGGAAATGAAGATGCCAAAAAACCTATTTTTTAGAGCAGCAAATACTAGTATTTCCATAATATGTTGAAAGGATAAACTAACTGAAGATTTGTAAGTGTGTGGTTGAGTGCAGAATGGCCAAGTTTGCTCTATATTGGTTGGATCACTTTTCTGTTAATCAAAACAAGGCAGGTGTTTACTTTAGCAAGGTGAGATGCTTCAGTGTATGAAAGATTTTTACCTCCATCTGCTGCAGTCTATATAACTTATGGTAATCTTGGGGATTGAAAGAACTGCTCATTGATATAAACTTGCCACACGATATATTTTTGAGAAGATCTACTGCCAGGTAAATTCATAGGTTAAGAAAGTTACCTTAGTGGTGAAATATTGCCCTTAGCCTTTGGCTGCACATATGGTACAGACTTTCCAACTTTAGAACTTTGGAAATTGGTAAATGCTGTAACTTGTCAATAAATATGATATGTGTGTGTATATGTCAACACTACCCCTGTCTGCCAGTACAGTTAATGGTCTGGATGTTTTTATTCCTACTATAACCACCTATTTTCAGAACATTGTAATTTATGCATAAAAATTTCCTCATGACAAAGATCTAGGCTGTGGCATTAGCCAAGAAAAGCTTTTTTTTAAACAAAGCCTGTTTCACCATGAATTTTATAAGTAGAAAAGTGTTATTTATATTCTGAAGAAGTAACTTTTATAGAACAGCTATGAATAAGGACTTCATTATTCATTTTTCTGAGTGACAATGCACAGGCATCCAAGATGCATGTGAAGCAGGTCTATGGGCTGGACGACCCCACTCTTCATCTAGGGTCCTGTTCCATTTAAGCAGGACCTAATTTTCCATTATAAAATATGTCACCATTGTCTCCATTTCTCCATTCTAGTTAGAAGAGAGAGTGGGTAAAAGTTCCAAAGCTTCTTATTAGCTTAGGCCCAGAGGAGAGTTAAGACTCTAAAAAGCTTTTAAAATCTGGCCTTTAAACTTATTCTCAATAAAGCAACGAGGGAATTTAAGTGCCTGAGTCTCACTGAGAGTCACTCAGATTTGGAATCCTATACACCAGAATTAAACAGTCTAAAGATTCAAGTACTCACTTTAATGGTTTTTTGAATGCACATAGACATTTTCTTGCTCTTTCAGACATCTGACTGCACTTGGGAATCTGGCCCTGAGAAACGTCTGAATGCCCTGTGCTCAAATGTGAGCCAATACCATGCCAAGTCAGCTGGAGCAATGCATTTCTCTGTGCTAGCAATTTAAAGTAAAACTTGTTTTTTTTTTTTTTTTTTTTTTTTTGTGGGCTATTTAAATCAAAATTAATTCCCTGTTCTAACTGTAGCAAAGATGGGAAGAAATCAAGTGCAAAAGCTTCAAGCCAATACTCTTCTTCAGTTGCTGCAAGCAAATTGCTGGTGGAGACACAGCAGTAGTGCTGCTATAATCATGGGCCTTCAATGCAAGCAAGGAAACCCACTGCAATAGATGAAATCAAGGAATCGTTATATCATCATACACTGTCCAGGAAACCAAGGACACTCAGGGCTGTGGGTGGCCCATGATGCTAGGATCATGGGAGGGATTAGCACAAAACTCAGCCAGTCAAGCCCTGCCCCAAAGGTTTTCTTGGTTTCCTGACCCCGCTGCATTACTCCATGGTTGAAGCCAAATGCAGCCCACTGATGATAATCCATAGTCTATGGACCAATGGTTGTTTTAATCTGATAAAGTGCAGCAGGCATTGCAGGGTCCAGGGGATAAGCAGCTATGCAAGGCTCCAGGTCTGCACTAAAAGTGCTGCATCTCAACTCCTCCCAGCACAGACTGCTTGTGGAAAGAAAATGGCAGCAATTGGAAATAAAGCCTACAAATTGTTTGATTAATTTTGTTCTTCTGACAGGTATAAAAAAACATAGAGCAACTATGAATATAGTATAATTCTTGACTAATTTATGTAGGTCTATCTGCCAGATGCAAGATTCAAAGGATGGCATATTCATTAGTTACCAGATTTATAGCCCATACAGTGGTCAAAAGAAGCTTGGTAATACTCAAGTTGATAGCTTCAAAGAATGGAAGAAACATAAAATGATCTCCAAATTTGTACTCTTTAGGTCCCATGATTTTTAAGGCAGGCTTCTAATTTTGGGCCCCAGGTCATGATACATGAATGTTTGGGTATGGTGGTAACATAAAAAACGGGTAACGGGTTCAGTTTATATTGGATATGAGGAAGAAATTCTTTACTGTAAGGGTGGTGAGGCCCTGGAATGGGTTGCCCAGGGAAGTTGTGAATGCTCCATCCCTGGCGGTGTTCAAGGCCAGGTTGGACAGAGCCTTGGGTGGCATGGTTTACTGGGAGGTGTTCCTGCCCATGGCAGGGGGGTTGGAGCTAGACGATCTTAAGGTCCTTTCCATCCCTAACTATTCTATGATTCTATGAAGTCATTTGAGCACCTGCCTTTCAATTCTCACATTTGAAAGATCAGTTCTTCCTGGAAGAATACCTGTTCCCTTCCAGTATTGATGTATTGATTGCACTGCTGTGTCTTTGACACCTTATTGTTTCTTTTGGAAATCTGAAATATGTTTTAAAAATAAATACAAAATCACCCCTTTTCCTGACCCCTGTAAAGATAGTCATCTGGAGATGATCTTTAATCACATCTCTGGGCTCTGAAACTGGAGTTTAGGAAAGAAATGACAACAAAACTTTAACTGTGCCATAATGCAATAGTTAAGTAAATACAGTACATAATGTACTTTAATATGCTAATCTCTGAGTATTGGGAAGAAAATCTCACTGGAATAGAAATCAGCTGTGGCCTAGCAGTCTTTTGCTTGCAGAAGAAATGAGAATCAACTGCAAAGCCTCTAAGTGAGACCTGCTTCTTCTGGTTAGCCCTGGCATTTCTGGGAGAATGAACAGCACTTCTTAATTTTCACATTAGCCACTAGCCGCTTTTTTTTAATGGTGTGTCCTGCCAGTTAGGCTTGATTCTGCCATGTTTTTGATGATTTATTTTTGTTTGACAATAATGTAAAATACAAACCATCTGATGCTAGGTTTTAGTTCCATTAGCTAGGAACCACAAACCTATGCCATGTCACTTTTTCTTTTTATAGTGCTGTTTCAAACTTATTGGCATAATTGATTGATCTTTTTCCTTGTCTGGATTAAATGATGGGTTTGGCCAGAGTTTCATAGCAGGATGCCAGATTTTCTTATTCTTATGACTTCCATCTCCATGTTACACAGGACTAACTATAAAATACTCAAATGCCTCATTTGTAAACATACAATTATGTACACAAAGCGTGCTTCTCAATGTTTCCCCAATTTGGCTCTGCTGTTACACTAGTGACAGCTGCTGGCATGCAAACCAACTAATTTGCACCAGGCCAGCACTCTGAAAGCTGAATTGAATTGAGTCTGGATAATGTATGAATACTGCAACCTAATGTTTTTAAAAAGTCATCCCTAAAGAGCATACATACAGATGGGTTTCTGTTAAATACGTGTATCTATGCACGTAACTCTCATGCCAATGCATGGATTTTAGCAAGGATCCAGTTAACAGAGGTGTGTTGGAACATTGTTCCCAAAGTGGCTTTTCCATTATGCAATGGATCTCCCTAGACACAACCAAAACAGCTGTCCTGAAACTTGTTGGACAAAGGGATCGCAGCCAGCCCTTACTCTCTCCTTTAGGCTGCTGTAGAGAAGGGAAAGAAAGAAGAGCCTGGTCCATGCCATGGACCCATGTGTTACACATGGAGTTGTACATCGCAGGAGATAGAGCCACCAGAAAGATGGAACCATAAGAAAGTGCTTTGCAGGAATGCAGGAACAGTGCATGGGACTGGAACCACTCTGTAAATGCAGGTTTGCAAACCTTCACCTTTTGCCTGCAGTAGCCAATTTGTTTATCATTGAAGGTAAAGAGGCAATTTCAGTAGCTGTGAAAATGGTATTTCTTACCTTGGTACTGGTGGTCTCTTATCTTTGTTATCTGGCTTAGTAAAGTGTGATGGATCCTTTTTTGAAAGACAGTAACATGTTTTACCCTATGTGAACCTTAGCTAATCAGAGTCACAGAATGGTTTGAGGTGGAAGGGACCTTAAAAATCATCTAGTTTTACCCTCCTCCCACAGGCAGGGACACCTTCCACTAGATCAGGTTGCTCCAAGCCCCATCCAATCTGGCCTTGAACACTGCCAGGGATGGGGTATACAATTCTAGGGATGGGGCATAGATACAAATATACATCTCTCATCAGCCATATGCAATAGACACTTCACGCTCCAGAGCATGAAGTATTAAGCCACAGCGTGTCAATAAGAGTTTCTTGTGTAAGCAAAGTGTCCTCAACACATCAGAGTATGTCATGCAACAGAAAACAGTTTTAATCTGTTTGGAAATCACTTTGTCACTGAGTCTGTGTTGGTGTTTAACACCCCCAGGTGTTTCAGTCCGGCTGCCTTCAAAACACAGAGAAGAGATCAAAGGGGCTGTATCTTTCCAACTGTCCTAGCCCAGGCAGCACTTATTCACATTTTTTGGATCCATGCACTCAAACATTCTCTGTAACAATGAAAAAGAGCAGGAAAATAAGAGATCTTAGTGCACAGCAGAAAGAAACAGAATTAAATCTGACTGTGAAAAACCTTTTTCATATTTTAAACCTTCACATCTGTGGGTTGTTCAGATGAGTTAATCACAAGCCAACTAATATTTGCTGCTGTGGAAACTAATAGAATGGATAAAAGATCTGGAGGGAATGTGAAATAAAGTAGACCTGATTATTTTAAACTTGCCAGGTTTCTGAAAAGAATTTTTAGCAGGGAAGGCATTGGTGGCTGTTGCTGTGTGCTCGGGGGGAGGAGGACTGCTGCTGTTTCTTTGTGAAGAACCTGGTGAGCTGGTTCAGTTTATGCAGGGGCTGCAGGTTTTGGCTAATTCACAAAGAAAAAGTAAAATCAAAAGGAAATATCATTTCCTCAACTACAAGGTATTAATATCCTGTTCAGTTTAATTTCTGCCTTCTGTTGCGGTGAACCCTTTAATATGTAGTGTCAGCTTGGCAAGGATTTTCCGGCAGTATCAAAAGAGAATTTACCCCTGAAATACTGTCACAGGAATTGCTGTAGCTTTCAATAGCTTAGTCTCCCAAGAAGCAGCAGTAGAGATGTCTGCTGCAAGGAGAACAAGTCCCCCTTGGGCCAAGTAGGCACTGCCCCACAGTCCCCAACAGTCTAATATTAATTTCTAAGGAGGCAAATTACTACAAGGCGGATGCTGCAAGTTCCTAGTTATGTGGATCTACAGCCCATGTATGATGCTGACCAACAGCAGCACAGTGAGTGGTAAAACCTGGGCTGGGTGCTGATGGTTTCAGGCTGCATTATTCTCCTGCAAAAAAATCCTGGCTTTGGACAAGGAAGCACAACCATTGTGCAAGGATGGTGCTTATCCAAGGCATAATGTATTTCTTTGTGTTGGGAGGTGAAGCAGCTATGCATTGATAAGCCAGAAGTGTTCTGTGGGAGTCCCTTACATTCTTATTTAAAAGACAAATATTCTCCCTGTTCAACTTAAACGGATTTTTCTGGTTAAGAAAAAAAAGGCGTTTTCACAAAAATGTTTGCTGACTATAAAATAGCATAGATCTCACATTAAATTGCCCAACACTTTTTTCATTAAATTGCATTGTTACTGCATGTTTGCTCCTGCTTGGATGAACCACAGGTGGAATTTACCTACTTTCAGTCTTACATTAGTCAGAAAGCCACCAAAAAGTTTTATTAAACTGAGATTTGAAAATACCTGAGTTCCCCTTTCCTACATTTTTTAGATTCTGAGGTTTGAGCTGAGTGGGTTTATTTGCAGTACCTCAGATCCTGTAAAAATTACTGCCTTCTCAGGAATTACCTACCAAGACAAATGATAAAACAATTTAGTGCTTATCAGTATTAATTTCATGAACAATTTCTAAATTGTTCTTCCGCTGTTAAGAAGTGGGATAAAAATAAGACAAATTGAGAACAGAAGATGTTGCTAATTTTTATCTCTTTCATAAATCTATTTGGCTTTCATATGAGATTTATCTTTCCATTTCAATCCTTGAGAACCAATTAAATATTTTCTTTTTTTTTTTCTACTTTATCATTGTATTTCCCCACCACGGCCCTTTTTCTTTATAAAATTAAAATATTTCCTTTAGAATTATCTCAATTTTGGAGGTTGCCTGTGGCCTTAAGTCACCAACTACATGACTTCAGCAGCACCTTATTTCCACTGCAGAAAAACTGAGATATGATGTGCTTTTTTTTTTTACCAAGATGTATGGCTCAGGTATCGTGTTGAATGAACAACATGACTGACTTCCCCTCCATTCACCACCTGCCCCTTTTAAAAGAACAAACTGAAAAAGTAATTAGAGTGTCTCTGTCATTGCAGTGGCCAAAACACTTTAAATATCCATCATTGTTTCCCTGCAATCAGTTTACAGGATGTTGCAAAATATCATGGAGACGCCGCTTACAGAACTCCAGTTTCATGCCGTACATGAATAGTGTTATACAAGTCATGTGGCAGCTCAGACATGTGTTTTGAGGTTTTTCGTGTGTCAGTCAAGCCCCTTGGCCCTGTGTCCTTTGTATGGCTGCTTGATGAATTTTATACTGGCAGAATATGCTGTTTGTGGAAAATGGATTTTTGTGTGGAGAGGCTGCCAACATATTTCCTTAGACTGACATCAAAGTACAACAAATGCTGTCAGGGAAGCCTTGTTCTGAAATGTGTGCTTTTGTGCATAAGTGTTTGTGTGTATCTCTGCTTGTATTCAGAGCTTTTCTAAAATTTAATGATAATAAATTACTAGATATATGTATCTGTAACTCCGCGCTCTCTCCTTGCCCCATCTACAGCCATCACCTTGAGATCTTTTATCTCAAGCTAATGACAGTTGCGCCTTCAGCAGTCAACAGTCCCTGACAAATTCCTGGAGTTGGCCAAGAAGACACAAATCAGAACTCCTAGAAATACTTAATATTGTTCTGACTTTTGGTGTTATTGTCACAGAAATTGTTAATTTTAAATTCTGGTTGGCATCTCTGGGAGCTTATGATCATATGACAGGATCAGTTTCAGAATAAGCATTCTCTTAACTTCATAGAATCATAGAATCGTAGAATAGTAAGGGTTGGAAAGGACCTCAAGACCATCGAGTTCCAACCCCCCTGCCAGGGCAGGGACACCTCCCAATAAACCATGCCATCCAAGGCTATGTCCAACCCCACCTTGAACGCCGCCAGGGATGAAGCATTCACAACCTCCCTGGGCAACCCATTCCAGGGCCTCACCACCCTCACAGTAAAGAATTTCTTCCTCAGATCCAATCTAAACTTCCCCTGTTTAAGTTTAAACCCATTACCCCTTGTCCTCTCACCACAGTCCCTAATGAAGAGTCCCTCCCCAGCATCCCTATAGGCCCCCTTCAGGTATTGGAAGGCTGCTCTGAGGTCTCCACGCAGCCTTCTCTTCTCCAGGCTGAACAGCCCCAATTTTCTCAGCCTATCTTCATACGAGAGGTGCTCCAGTCCCCTGATCATCCTCGTGGCCCTCCTCTGCACTTGTTCTAACACTTCCATGTCCTTTTTATGTTGAGGACACCAGAACTGCATGCAATACTCCAAGTGAGGTCTCACGAGAGCAGAGTAAAGGGGCAGGAGCACCTCCCTCGACCTGCTGGTCACACTCCTTTTGATGCAGCCCAGAATACGGTTGGCCTTCTGAGCTGCAAGCGCACACTGCCGGCTCATGTTCATTTTTTCATCAATCCACACCCCCAAGTCCTTCTGTGCAGGGCTGCTCTGAATCTCCTCCCCACCCAACCTGTAGCTGTGCCTGGCATTGCTCCGACCCAGGTGTAGGACTTTGCATTTAGCATGGTTAAACTTCATTAGGTTGGCATCAGCCCACCTCACAAGCGTGTCAAGGTCCCTCTGGATGGCATTCCTTCCCTCCACAGTATCAACCGAACCACACAGCTTGGTGTCATCAGCAAACTTGCTGAGGGCGCACTCAATCCCACTGTCCATGTCACCCACAAAGATGTTGAACAAGACCGGTCCCAACACCGATCCCTGGGGGACGCCACTCGTTACTGGTCTCCGGCTGCACATTGAGCCACTGAGCACTACTCTTTGTGTGCGGCCATCCAGCCAGTTCTTTATCCACCGAGTGGTCCACCTATCAAATTGATGTCTCTCCAACTTAGAGAGAAGGATGTCATGGGAGACAGTGTCAAAGGCTTTACACAAGTCCAGGTAGATGACATCAACTGCTCTGCCCCTGTCCATCAGTTCCGTAGCCCCTTCATAGAAGGTCACCAGATTGGTCAGGCAGGATTTCCCCTTAGTGAAGCCATGCTGGCTGTCCCCAAGCACCTTGTTGGTTTTCATGTGCCTCAGCATGCCTTCCAGGAGAATCCGCTCCAAGATTTTGCCAGGCACAGAGGTGAGACTGACTGGTCTGTAATTCCCTGGCTCATCCATTTTCCCCTTCTTAAAAATGGGGGTTATATTTCCCTTTTTCCAGTCATCGGGAACTTCACCTGACTGCCATGATTTTTCAAATATGATGGACAGTGGCTTAGCAACTTCATTTGCCAGCTCCTTCAGGACCCACGGATGGATTTCATCCGGTCCCATGGACTTGTATACATTCAGGTTCCTAAGGTGGTCCCGAACAGGATCCTCCCCCACAGTGGGCCCAGGGTCCCCACCCTCACCGTCCCCGCGTCTGCCTTCCAAGACTTGGGTGGTGTGGTCAGAGCATTTGCTGGTGAAGACTGAGGCAAAGAAGTCATTAAGAACCTCAGCCTTCTCCAAATCCAGGGTAGCCAGTTCTCCCGATAGCTTCTGGAGAGGGCCCACGGTGTCCCTAACCTGTCTTTTATTGGCAATGTACCTATAAAATCCCTTCCTGTTATCCTTAACATCCCTAGCCAAGTTTAATTCTAAGTGGGCCTTAGCTTTCCAAACCTGGTCCCTAGCTTCCCGGACAACATCCCTGTATTCTTCCCAGGTCGCCTGACCTTGCTTCCACCTTTTATAAGCCTCTTTTTTCCTTCGAATTTTGCTCAGCAGCTCCTTATCCATCCAAGGAGGTCTCCTGGCCCTCCTGCTGAACTTCCTTCTAGTTGGGATGCATCACTCCTGAGCTTGCAGCAGGTGAGCCTTGAATATCAACCAACAGTCTTGGGCCTCCCTGCCCTCTAGGGCTGTATCCCATGGAACCTTATTGAGCAGGTTCTTGAAGAGGCCAAAGTCTGCTCTCTTGAAGTGCAGGGCAGTGAGCTTGCTGCACGCTCTTCTCACTGTCCTGAGGATCTCAAACTCAACCATCTCATGATTGCTGCAATCAAGGCTGCCCTGGAGCGTCACATTCCCAACCAGCCCTTCCCTGTTGGTGAGGACAAGGTCAAGCATGGCACCTCTCCTTGTCAGCTCCTCTATTACTTGCAGAAGGAAGTTGTCTTCCACACAATTGAGGAACCTTCTGGATTGCTTGTGCCGGGCCGCACCATCCCTCCAACAGATATCAGGGTGGTTGAAGTCCCCCATGAGAACAAGGGCCTGCAAGCGTGAGGCTGCTCCTATCTGCCTATGGAGCGCTTCGTCCAGCAAGTCCCCTTGGTCAGGCGGTCTGTAACAGATCCCCACAATAAAGTCACCCATCGCTGTTCTCCCTTTAACCCTGACCCACAAACTCTCTGTCGACTGCTCACCTGTCCCCAGAGTTCCATACTCTCTAGCCTATCCCTAACATAAATAGCAACTCCCCCTCCCCGTCTGCCGGGCCTGTCTTTCCTAAAGAGCCGGCAACCTTCCATTCCAACACACCAGTCATAGGTGCCATCCCACCATGTTTCTGTGATGCCTATGATATCATACCCCCGTAGATGTGCACACATCTCTAATTCCTCTTGTTTGTTCCCCATACTACGGGCATTTGTGTAGAGGCATTTGAGCTGAGATCCAATTGAAGTTGGGTCATTGGCTGGAGCAGCTGGAATATCCCTACATTGCTCCGAATGTTTACTATAGGTGCTACCAACCGACTGGGTGTGTTGGGATGGAATGATGCCCCCCTCCCCCAACATATCTAGTTTAAAGCATCCTTGACCAGTCTGGCAAGCCTCCTACCAAATCCACTCTTCCCTTTCTTTGTCAGACCACCTCCACCAGCCCCCAGTAGACCTTGCCTACTATATTGAGTCCCATGTTCAAGGTACCCAAACCCCTGACTATAGCACCACCCTTCTAACCATTTATTAACCTGCCCAATCCTCCTAGCCTTTTCAAGGTCGTGCCCTGTATCCTGGAGAATTGATGAAAAGACAATCTGAGCTCCAGAGCCCCTAACCACCTCTCCCAGAGCTCTGTAGTCCTTCTTTATGGTCTCCGGGCTACTGCTATCTATATCAGTAGCACCCACATGTATTACCAGGAGTGGGTAATAGTCAGTGGGACCGACTAGAGCAGGCAGCTTCTCAGCCACATCCCTGATCCGAGCCCCTGGTAGGCAACACACCTCCCTTGAGCCTGGGTCAGGCCGGCAGATGGGTGCCTCTGTGCCTTTCAGATTAGAGTCCCCTACTACTATGGTCCGCCACTTTTTCCTGGCAGCACCAGTAGTGACCTTCTTTACCAGTGCACCAGCTGGTTGCGCCTGGTGGGAGCGCTGTTGCTCATCAGCCCCCTGCAGGATAGCAGAGCGGTTCTGGGTGGGGACAACAGATGTAGGAGGAAGCCCCTTGCTTTTAATTGCCCTCTTCCTCCTTTTTTTGTTGTTTTTTTCTGTTACCTTTTCCCAGCTTCCTGGGTTAGCAGCCTCCTTTCCTGCATGGGTAACAGTAGACACTCGAGGCCCGGAACAGTCTGGTCCCAGAGCAGGCAGTGCTGCTCCCCCTCAGCTTCCCTGACACCTTTCAGCCTGGTAACAGCTTCCTGCAGTTCAGCCACCTGCTGCAGGAGGACCTCCACCAGGGAGCACAGAGTGCAGCCCTGCCCATTGCTCACCCTTCCCTTAGGATACCCCGAGCTCTGCACTACAGCCTCCCTTCCCGTCGGCTCCGTCTGGGTGCCTACGCTGGCCACCACCGGCGCAGCCAGAGCAGAGCTCCCAGACCGAGCCTTGCCCGTACGGCGAGTGTTCACCATCCCGCTCACCACCCCGCTCACCTGCCAGCACAAACTGCCGCGCAAACTGCTTCGAGCCCGCCCTGTTCGCCGCGCTCTGGGTCGCTCGCTCTCCCTGGGGCAGGTTTTTAACCAGTCAGCTCTGCCGCCGGTCCTCCTGACGCCGCCCCCTCTGAGTCAGCCGCTCGCCTCCACGGAGCTGCAGGCTGCTGGGCAGGCCTTGTCGAGGACTTGAAGCTCCCTCGGGGCAAGTTGCTTCTTCGAGGTGAAGCTCGTAGACGCCGAGCCTCCCCCCCCCCCGATCAGGCGCTGCAGGCCTCCCCTCGTGAGACAGTCACCTCAGCAATGGGCCGGAAATGGCTGATGATGCCCGGGTTGAATCTGCCGCCGGACCTCCTGACGCCGCCCCCATATAATGGCTGGACTTGATGGTCTTAAAGGTCTTTTCTAACCTAGTTGATTTTATGATAACCTCACAGATTATCAGTTGTCATGTGACTGTGCAGCAGCTTTTATAATTGCTTTGTGCCTGAACCTGTAAATAAAAAAGAGATAGAAAAATCTGCATATAATAGAAATGTTTCAGTTTTAAGCACTCTGAGGTGAAAAATGTTATTTTAACTACTTTATTTCAATATTTTATCATTTGAAAATATAAATTGTAGGGACACTTTCATACTAGTGACTTTGAAAAGTATAAAATCAATGCTTTCTCTATTTTCTGAATTTTATTAGCTAAAAGTAGGAAAGAATGACATTTAAAAATACATACAACCTATTTTTGTCTTTGGGCTATTCAGACAGCTTTGCTTTGCTTTTGCCCAGAGACATGGGAAACAGTGATGGATAGTCAAAGGGGGCAACCCATCTCTTTTATTGCCACCATGTGCTGTAATTTCTAATACTTATTGTGTCTGAAGCTAAATCGGAGACATTCCAGAGCCTAGATACCACGTGCCAGGAGGTCCAGTCAACAGTAGTCAGGGCTGGGAGCAAAAGACCTGGTGCTAGAGGTCACGGACTGAGCAGGGAGTAGAAGCCCAGGGATCAGAGCTCTGCACCAAACAATATAGAGCGTAAAGTGCTGCCAAGGCAGAGCGAAAGCCTCTCACTTTCACTTTGCACTGGTAAGAATTGCTGTAAGAGGCAGCAATCAAACCCATTTCACTGTGGCCACGCAGTCATTCTTTTGCACTGTTTCCCCCGCAGCCAGGTATGGATAATGATGCTTTTCCATGCTCAAGATCTGTGGCTGAAAATTTAAGTGACTAGTTAGTGATGTTTCTCAGCTTTTGGATCCTGCACAAATAATATCTTGATAATGGTTTGTTATTTTGCCTTGGTTTCTTTTCAAGCATTGTCAACTGTTGTTCTAAAGTGGATTAAAATGCAGAGGGAATATTTTTCAGCCAGGTAAAGCTCTGTTAGAGAGAGGTAATAGGAAGAAACAAGCTTCAACAGATAGGCAGGCGGTTGTCTTGATCCTACGTATGTTTTAACTTGTGGAAAGGCAAAAATACTCTTCATGCCAGAGATGTCTCAAAACTCACTGAGTTGTCATCTTGATAAACTGTCAGGACCCTTGTCGTTTTGCTACTGTGTCTGGTGTGGCTTTATTCACCTTTCCCTGCACTTGATTGTACGGACGACAAAAAAATCCTAGTTGTCTTTTTTATTTTGTTTTGGTTTACTTCCACAGAGCCTTAATCTGTTTTACATCTGTGTGTGACTGCAGAAAGGTAAGAAAGGGTGAAAATGGATCAATCCACAGTAAAGCAGTGAGAGAGCTATTTAGTATTGTTGAAATAACTCCTGTCCTATCCTCACACGTCTCCACATTGCAACTTCAAAATCACTAGCAATCCTACGGAGCTTTTTAAGTGAAGTACTAATATTCCCTCTTGGTACACTTCTGAAACTGTACATATATGGGTTTACTAGAAATATTTAGGAGAAACAGCTGGACCTTACAAGAAAGCTGTCTTTAATACTTAATCTTCTTATATGATCCAGCTAGTATTTATAGCATATTTTCATTCAGCTTTCCTCACTCTAACCCCCATCTCCTCAATCTTTTGTATTTTGCATTTGCATCTTAAACATACTTTGAAACAAGAGGTCAGAAATGGCTGAGGGCAGAATTTTGTCAGTGCTAAGGGCCTGATTCTGCACTCCTAATAGGCAGGAGTCTAATAATCAAAACTATTAAGAGATGTCCCATTGCCTGGATGAAGATGCAGTCTAGCATCACCACTCTGGGAGAAATGCTCAGGACTCCTGCCCTGACATTTTATACTCCCATTTACGTAGATAAAATATGGAGACTTGTGGTTGCCTCATTTGTATCCACAAATGTGTTTGCAGCCATCTTCAAATTACCACTTTTGCAGCATTGCTGAATTCCTACTATGAATAGCCTCTTTTGGGATAAAGTTGCTAGTACAACATGGCTTGGTTCAACAGAACATCGGCGAAACGCTGTGTTACCACTGAGTCACTTAACTGGGCTCAGAGTACATAAACAAATATCCCTAAAGTCACTGCTGTTATTAGATCATTGTCTGGCCACTGCATAGAGAATATGGACAGTCCTAGGAGGATTTTTTTTTCCGTTATTCTGTGTTTTGATCTATGGGCCTGAACATTTGATTCTAGTCTTGGACTGAACTGAGTATTTCAATAACTTGTATTTTAATCAAAATCAGACATGTATGTGTATTTTCCTGCAATCAGCCCAGAATACTTTTCATCAGCGTATTTTGAAATCATTACACTTAACAGGTGATGTGGTGCCTTCTGATGTTCTCAGATGATATTTATTTTCATTACAACAAAATTATGTCACCATCACTGTGCTCTAAACAGTATAAACTAATCAAGTAATAGGTTGCTACAGAAAAGCTGTTAGGAGCATCAAGCCTGTGAAGATAATAAATGCCCATATTTTGTTGAAGAAAATATGCACAATGAAAACCAATTCCCCCATCTCCTCCTCCTGCATAAGAGTTCACATTCTCCCTCAGTTCCTGATGTTACTGTTTTCTTCTGAAGAACAGGCTGCCGAAAGTTGTTCATCCAAGCCTAAGCACTTAAAATATGGCATATTCTCGAGTATGAAAACTGTGTCACTGTTTTCTGCGATGACCATAACCATAATGTGTGACATGATGAGACAAAATAAATTGCCTGTTTGAGCTATGTTTTCTGCTATATGAGCAGCCTTTTCAAAAGAGACTGACCTAATCCCACCAAGTCAAGGGATCAGCACCTGGGGTTATCATTCTCCTTTCAGTATGACGCAGAAGCAAGTCTTGGGCTTTCAGAGGGAGAAAGGACTCAGCATAACTGGTTGAGACTCACCAGTCACGAGGCTGCAGCTTAACTAAGAAGTCTCATCCAAAGCACTCTGAACAGTGCATCAGTATGATACGCTCTCTTTGGCTTCTCTGGGTTAGAAGATCAAAGTGTATTTTCCTGGTGAATGTGTTACATAGCCCAGGTTACTGTAAACCAACCTGAAAATACCAAAGACAAGACTGTGGGCTTGTTATCCCAGCAGGAGAATCAAGAGTGAGGAGATTCCTTCTGCTGCAGTGCTCAGTACCAAAGATGGATTCAGTGAGAGCCAAAAGCAGCATAATATTTTAAATATCCTGAAGAAAGAGTCCTGCAAGTGAAGGTGAGCCTGTGTACTGCTTCATTCTTCCAGTATTTTCTCCTTTCAGCCAGTATTGGCGTGTCAGAGAGTTTTTTAAGCCAGCTATTCTTCATCCAGATTCCAGCCTCCCTTATGCACTAAGAGGTCTGGAAGACAGTGCTGGCTGTGCAGGATGAAAAGGATATGTCTTGGCATATTGCTGGGCTATTAGTCCATATCACTGCACAGTGATCCCTGCAGATGGCAAATGATAAATAGACCAGACAGTAGTCAGCAAGTTAGCACAAACTGGGACTACCCAGTAGCTAGGGATGTCCTTGGCACAAAACACATATTTCCCAAGGATGGAGCAGGCTACCTAGGTCACAGAGCTTAAGTACTAACCTTCCAAACCTGCTGTTCCAAATCAAATACATTCTTTTCCTTATTTCTGGGATAAATAAATCATACAATTAGAAGAAAAGTCAAGCTACGTATAAATTCCAGGAGCCAACCAAGTGGAAAAATCTGATGGAGAAAGCACATCTACTTGCTTTTCATTTTTAAGAGTAGCAGGACTTTCTGTCACAAATACAGTTAATTCACAGGTCTTCAGCTTTCCAAAACAGAAAACTTGTGTTTGTCTTGAGATGATGTGGTGAAAAGATTTCTTTAGTTACCTCTGCCTGCTGATGTCAAGCCACACCATGGCAGGCTTTGCATGATTCTGCAAAGGTTGCTGAGAATCTTCCTTTGCCACAAATCCACGCCACAACTGTATAGCAGGAGTGGAATGGAGATGTATTCCTGCTCTTTCTAAGAGGGAAAAGTCTCTACATTACAGGTTGTGGATGCAAAGGTGATAGAACAGACTGCCCATTGACATCTCTAACTGGCCTGGGACAGTAGAAGGCCAGACCAGCCTCTTCGAAGCTCTTTTCCTAGGTACGTCTTCTCTGGCTCTCTGCTTGACGCTTATCCCCTAGGATGGGCGGTGGTGTGAATGCCACAGGTTAGCTCTTGGATAACATATAGCTCGTGTCTAAGCCACTATTAGATTTAGAAAACAGAATCATTTCCCAAAGCCCAGAGGGAGCAGAAGGGGAAGCAAAAAAGAATGGTTCTTAAAAAGTCTTATGTTTCTCTTTGGAAGAAAATTACCATCATCTATCTTTCCTTTCTTGCAAGCCCCTGGAACCTACTAGCAGTGCCCTGCTGCAGGATTTTCAAACTTCTATTTTGCTGAAGAATATCTTTCTGATGCGAGTGCCAGTGTCATTTATCAGAGGATGATGTCAACATTCCTGTGTCATACATGACAAATGACAGGAGAAAGGAGTGCTCCTTGAATTTTCTTACTTTCACGAGATTCTTTCCTCTCTCCAGTTAAGTGACATTCTATTTCCTACAGTGTTTCAGTTTAGACTTCTGTTGCCTCTAGAGAGGTACGTTCAAATTGACTCAGAATGAGTGATTAGTACCAGACATTGAGCTCCAAATTCAGTATTAGTGCAAATACAGTCACATGGCAATGGACATAAACTTTGTTTTCATGCTTCTGGGGCAAATTCTGCCTCATCTTATACCTCAGAAATTGCCAGGGAGATTTTCTTGGCAAAGCTGGATGGTTTGAAGAGCATCTCCCTTATCCTCTGTTTCTAATGCTTTTAAAGAGATGACAGATTTGGAGTCAATGACAACTGCTGTATTCAGAAGTGTTCGCATTGCAAAACATTTGCCTGTTCCTGTACCAGTGGGCACTGGCAGCAGAAATCCATGCTTTGACCCTATTCAGTATGTGGGCTGGATTTGAAAGGTAATATAAAAATTGTGGGCACTGGGTGGCACACTCAGTAGGTAGAGCAAAGCAAAATAAAAGCTTGGAAGAAAACAGGGAGGACAGAGCACATATGCTGCTTCTAATCCTCTTTTTATTCTGCTTCTTTCTGTTCTTCTTGCTGGAAGAAGGGATTTGGACTGTTCTCTCTTAAGCCATGCATGCACAAAAAGGACTTTATTTTTAACTCGTGTTAAAATCCTTTCTTGGACTAAGCAGCTACAGTTTTAACATGTTAGTGGACTGCGATAACCCAGAGGGGGGGAGCTTAAGGTTTATCTTGACCAGTAAATGCCTGTTAAAACTGCTACTGCTTGGACTTTGCTTTTAAAGTATTAGTATGGACAACACGTGTTTTTAAAACCACACACCTGTACTCCTAATGACAGCAAGGGCTTGGGGGAGGAAGTGATTCACAGAACCGCTGCTCCCTGCCCTTTCCACCCACTCAGCATTTGATTATAGTGCACTTTCCCCTGTTCAAACATGTATGGGGCTGCCAACCCTGTGATTTTTTTGGTACCAGGCTCTTAAACTAACCAGAAGCACGGCTTGTCTTTGCTTAGCACCCAGTGAAAGGGCTGGATTTCGTAAGAGCTCAGGATTCAGCACAGCCAGGTTTGACATGTGCTTAAATAACATCCCCAGAAAAAGACATTTTTTCCCATCCTGCTCTTGCCTTGCATGGCATTAGTCCAAACACTAATTCAGATAAACAAGATATTATTTAGAGAAAATGATCCAACTGAAAAAAAACATAAATAACTTGATTTTTCAGTAGTACTGTCATTTAGTTGTTGTATTTCACACGTTATATCTAAAATCAATAGAAACAACAAAGCTGCTTTTGGACTTTGAGGAGTTTCTGGATCTTTTCTGGGAACAGATCTGATTTTTTTATTATTATTATTATTCAGTTCCTTACAGTTGTTCCAAAGAGAATGAAGAGGCTTGTTCCCAATATCTAAGGGAGATTTGGGGGTAGGATAGTGACAGCAGTAATTCAGATGAAGTAAATTCATTATATGCTCAATTTAAAATTCAGGCACAAGTTTACATTAAAAAAAAAAACCCTGAAAGTGACTTCAACAGGCAAATGACACTTGCATAATGACTTGTCCTGACAAAAACAGGCAAACTGGGAATAGAGCAGCCTTTCCTGTTGCTCCTGGTGAGGGTAGAAGGATCACTCACTTATGGATGCAGAAATGACTCAGATGTTTTCATTCATTTATGTTTTCAAAGGTTTCTTCAGAGGGAATAGATTTAGCATCATGCCTCTCCTTTCTTTTTAATATGAGAACTGAACTTTTTTTTCCTGTACACTTCAAGTTTTTCCCCAAAGCAGGGGTCTGTTAGCTCCAGGCTCCACCAGTCCCAAGGGCTGCGATCTTATCTTAGGCTGCCAGAGATCATTATACACATCACTGTCATGTTGCTATGTTGTTGGTGGAGCATTTTTCCTTCTGTTTCATTTTGTTTGTTTTTTACAGGGGGAGGAAAAGGCAGAGGGGGAAAGTAGTAGGGTTTTTCTAGCCCTTAGACATGTAATCTCAGACAGAAGGCCTCAATTTCTCTCAGTCTTCCCTTCCAACTCTACCAGCTGAAGTACTGTTTTTCACAGGATGAATTGCTGGTATTCCTACTTATGCAAACTAAGAGCAGCAACTGAGTCTTCCAGTCTGTAACTGTCTTAACTCAGACAGTACTGACATTAATATTCCTAATGGTAAAGCTTTCATTTGGTTTCTGTTCCATAGTCTCAGATATATTCCTCATTCTCTAGTTACTGATACATTTCTGATGTGCCCAGCAGGTAACTTCTAGGAGTCACGTTAGGTCAAGCTTTCTTTAAAAGAAGCAGGGAGGGTGAAGGGAGTAAAGGATGAAAACTGTTAGTCTCTTTTGTCTTGCAGTCTTAGCTTTATTCAGTATTTTTGAGTGTTGGGGGGGGGGGGGAGGCTAGTAGTAATTTCTTTAATAAAGCCTGTTTACCAAAACTGCCACAAGGTTCAGTTATTATGTGGCTCAACTAAAAAATGGCACAAAATTCTTATAACTAATCTGTCCTAGCCATTCAGAGTACGTATTATCTAGATTCTTTAGGACAGCTTTTCACTACTGCTGAAGCTCCTAGGGAACCAAAACTCTTGTGTGACAGGAGGCATATGGTATTGCTGGTGAAGACGGTAGCAATAGTAAGGAAGTAGTCAATCCTTCTCTGGTTTATGTGCTTTATACTAAAATTTTCCTACAGCCAAGAAACACAGGGCAGGTACATACCTTGGAGACACAGGCAGAAGTTTGCAGGTGTAAAGTGATGGAAACAGCCCAGAGGGATTTTGGTTCTGTAGTACCTCATAGAATTGGAGTGAGCACAAAACTGTATCCCAGTGTAGTCCCAGAATACTATTTCTGGCAGTTCTTTCTGACTTACAGTGTCTTGCAGCTGGAGATCTGAATTACCCAGAAGGTCTTCCACCAACGCAGTCTTGGTATGAGACATGTAATGTAGTTTTAGTATGGGAGTCATAATCTGCTTATCAGCATCATGGAGCTCAAGTGTCACAGATTGGTCATCCCCATGCTGGAGGGCACGACTGGCTTTCTTACGTTGCTCCTTAGGTATCACCAGTGTATCACCCTATATCACCTTATATATCACTTATGTATCAGGATGTGCCTGAGCATGTTTTCCTGCTGACATGAGAGTGCAGAGGGATTCAGCCAAGTCAGCTGATTTGAAGCAACTTGTAGTAGGAGTCACAGCAGCCAGCATACTGAGTAAGGAAAATTTAGGAGGTGCTAGAGAGAGCCCATTTGGAGTTATGCCCTTCCTGGGAGTCTGTGTGCCTAATGGAGTTCCTAATTCAGAGCAGGATTTAAATCTCATGACCTTGAGACCCAAAGTAGCAGAGCAAGGCCAACCCTCCATGAAATTGAGCCTCAAGAGGAGGCAGATGCATGTCCAGTCTTGTATGAAGTACACTGACCATTTGAGTACCCTTCTGAAGTGAGATGTGGCATCTACTTGGCTGGAGGGGTTCAAATTCATATCAGGAATGTCCTAATGAGCAGTTATGAAGTTTAGATTGGATATGAGGAAGAAATTCTTTACTGTGAGGGTGGTGAGGCACTGGAATGGGTTGCCCAGGGAAGTTGTGAATGCTCCATCGCTGGTGGTGTTCAAGGCCAGGTTGGACAGAGCCTCGGGTGGCATGGTTTAGTGGGAGGTGTCCCTGCCCATGGCAGGGGGGTTGGAACTAGATGATCTTAAGGTCCTTTCCAACCCTAACTATTCTATGATTCTGGTGTAAGTAGCACATTGTTCTTTATTTGTGTTTAGGGAAGGGAGTCAAAGACAAAGAATGGCTCATCTCAATTTAGCCTGGACTGGTGATACAATTTCCTTTGGCTCTTCAGTCTGAGTTTGTGGTCTTAGTCTGATTACTTGCAATATAGAAAAGTAACTGAATTTTTTAACATAAATTAAATTTCAAGCAGTGAGCAGACATGACTGCAGAGATCTGTTTTCTTATCTGTACCCCCACCAAGTCATGATTGCATCTCTAGCCTCCAACTCATGGCCAAAATCAATGATGAAATATTGCAGGTGTAGCTATGATGATGTCAGTGTATTTCTCAGGATGGAATGAGGTTTGTGTATGTCAGTACCATCTGTTCTTCACCACCATTTTTATGACTACCTAGAGGCTTCATCTGAGATCAGGGCCTTGACATGTTAGACAAAAGAAGCAACTAGAGGTTGGCTCCTTATATGAAGAACTTGCGCTCTTAAGACGCAAGACAGGCACAACTAAGAAGAGAAACAGAACAGTGGAATGATTTATCCAGGGTCATGGGGCAGGTCAGTGGTGAAGCTAAGATCAGAGTCTGTATCTCTTGGTTTCTGCCAAGCTATCACGTAGAACATGTCCACACGAAAGGAATGTTTTAGATATACATGTGGAAATTGCAGTTCACTAGTGTTGGAAATATTTCCATTTAGAACAGGAACGTTAAAGATTAACCTCAATAGCCCTTCTTTTCTGCTGTCATTTGGTTCCTCAGTATGTTTGAAAACTTTGTACAGCCCACCAGCTCTTCATGTCGGGGCTTTCCTCTGCTTGTTAATGATACAGGGGCTTCCACAGGATAGCAGCCTCTTATGATAACAACTTTTTATTTGCTCACATCTTCAGTGAGATGAAAGATAATGGGAGAAAGTCAGATATGTTTAAAATATACTTAGTTTTAACAGCACTGAGACACTTAACTTGTCAGCAATCCAATTATTAGTCAGATTAATGGACTTTTATAAATCCACTGCTTCCTTAGGACAATTGCCTGGTTTATGTTTCGTGCATACAGAATAAGGTTTCTCAGGAGCAATGAGAGCCTCAATATGAAAACTGAAACCGAGGAGTAATCCTTAGCTTACTCTGCTACCACACCTTGCATGCAAGAATGCTGATCAGTGGCTGTGTAGGAGCATCATTTAATTAGTTTTTTTCACTTCTGAGCTTAATGCTATTGAAGGAAATCCATCAGCATTTAATTAAAGACTAAATACAGTCAGTCTTTCTACCCACTTAGAAATATACTTGATACCTAGACAGCCAAAAAGGATACGAGTGGTAACAACATTAGAGAAGGTTTTGTAAGAGAATAAGAATCTAATTTGTATCTGGAAATTAAATTTATATCTGAGATTTTAAAAACCATTTAAAAGATATTGAACCCCCATCTGTATTGGGAAGTAATGGGAATAAGTCATCCAGTCAGGTCTTTAGTTTTCTAGAGGAAGGAATTTTTTCAAAATGATTTTTAAATTTTCTGGTTTTAGTCCAGGGGTGCTCCAAGCCCCTGGAACACATTGCAATGAAAGAAAAGGACCACATACTGCAGCATTTACCTACTGGCCCATTTCTGACTGAGCAAGGTATTCTTTGTGCAAGGTTTAATTCTGATATTCTACTTCATAAACTACGACATTTAATATTAATTTTGTAAAACAAGTTTCCAAAAGGAAACTGAGAAACAAATAACACGTGACTTCTGACTTCATCAGATGAAAGTAGAGAATTAATTAGTTTCAGTTAATTTTAGATCAAGTCTGGAGATCAGTGTGCTCAGAATAGAACATCGTAGAAGTCACTAATGTCAATGTCACAATAGCATTTTCCCCTTGAGTGGGGATCATGAACAAATGAAATTATCAGGGGCTTTAATATTGATTTAAGAGGGTGCAGTCAGGGGCTCTAAGGACTGCTTAATGTTAAGCACATGTATAAGTGCTCTCCTGAAGAATTATTTTTCTTTTTTTCTTCTTTTTCTTTTTTATATCAGACACTAGGTAAGAAAAAAGGAAAAGCTTACTTGTACCTGTGTGGGAATTAACTTTTAGGTTATAAAAGCAAAGAACTATGAAATATCTAACTGGTGAGAGACCAGTGAAAGGAAGAAAATGATAAAGGTTATTTTGTAATCTTCTCAGCTTACCAATTTAAACTTAATTATAGCTTGTTTTTTACTTCAGCATTGTACTACTGAAACCTGCTTACACACTTTTATGCATTTGTCTTGTTCAACGTTTCATACAGTTGGGTTTGTTACCTAAAGTGTAGGCTTGCTTTCCTGCTGAAGAAAGACTCATGGGAGCTTTTAGAGCAGAAATCATAAACAACTGACTTCTTTTAAGAATCCATTAAGCTTTTTCCCTTGTTAGATGAAGTAAACAGGTATTGTACCCAGAAATGCAAAGTCTTTGTCAAGTTTGTATGTGTGTCTTTAATCAAGATCTATATTTCCTCTGGCATGATTTATTAGTTTCCTTTGTAGTTTTGTCACAGAGTTTACTTGCCATTTCAGTCTGAAATAGCCATTAAATCTTTTATTTTTCTCTTCTTCTTCTTTCTTACTCTTGGCAAGAAGTAAATCTGTATACTATTTGCTGATTTGTTTATTACTGTCTGGAAATACAACCCTGCTCAAAGTTAGAGATTTTAAATATATCAGATCATTTTAAAGCTACATCCTAGTTATATGGGTGATGTTATATGTGTTCAGAAAAATTCGTTTCAAGTACTACAAATGAGTCCTTTAGTAATACCCAGGAGTCATAATGCATGTGACATAATGAACCCTCCTAAATTACAGCCTGCAATTAATTAGATCAGTTATTGCTGCATTCCAGTCCCTGAAACAATTTGCTTAAAGCAGTAGTTACCTGTAATGAAAAGGCACATTGCTGACTGTTGGCAACCTTTTTCCTTCTCCACAGCTTATCATATGGACAGTCTGTGCCCAAGTGTTCATACTCCTTGCACCTGTGTCTCCTGTGAGACCAGCTATCATGAGGGAGGTAGTTTATGACATCTAGAAAGTACGGTGATTCCCTTGGGAAGGGTCAATGGCCAGATGGAATGAAATATTTAGAAGGTTTTGATCATCTCTTTCTGTTTTCATTGTCATTTACATGCTTATTCTTCAGCTTCTTCTCCATGTAGTATCTTTTGTCTACTCGTTATGTCTTTAATTTTCTTTAGGTGATCAGTGACCGATTTTAATTATTAATATGTATCTTAAGTTGCATAAGGGAAGACATTTTCACTTGCTCCCTAGTCTTTGTGTTCTCTCCTGCTCATGCAGCTAAAAAAATAGTGAGCTGGGGTGATGCTTCTGACCAAAAGGCACCAGAACTTCAGAGGGGAAAAGCTGTTCTGGACTCTATGCCTGAACAAACTACTGTATTTTTCTGAGAATAGATATCAACAGGAGATTGCTTATTTATTTAGATTTAGATCATGTAACTTGCTTTTCCACTGTGGTGGTCGGTACAAATCTAAACCAGTACAAACTGTGCGTGAATTAGTTGATGTTGTAGAACTGGAAAGGGAAGGGAAGCAGAGAGATGTAGAAGTTTTTTTCACAAATAGATTCTACGAAGGAAGACTAAAAAAAAAAATCACAATAACAAATTATGAAAAACAATATGTACATGTTTTGAAATACAGCTAAAATGACAACAAAAAGAGGCTTCTCTACTTATGTTTTACTGGATGTTTTTCTGAATTTCAGGTCCACTGTTCTGTGCTGAACCTGTTTGGTTCTGACTTCCCTCTCTCTGCAGGCACAGAGGATCAACTTCAATCAAACCAGCATGGCTTCAGTGCTTGGATCAGGAGAATGATGTTAGCAATCCCCATTCATGAAGCTGGTTACTGTGGAGGCACTCCAGTGACCAGCTGCTGTGGGACACTGCTGCATTCTCCTGTAGCTGGCTGGGTTGGAAATTGTTTTTTGTTTTGAAGCACCCCTCTGCCTTCCACCAAGCTGTGATCCTGCCTAGTGCTGTTCTGCCAGGTAGCTTGGTCTTAAACCAGCTATACTAGGATCAAACCAATCAACAATAAACATCTAATAGTGGAGGGGCTTGCCTGCTTACCTGGTATATTGCTCTCCATGCTGAAGAAACCCTCACAGGAATCCTCAGTCACTGTTATGGTTGTGGAGAGTGCTTTTGGAGCCACTTGGTTTAAAATTGAAATGTTCTTCTGGAATTTCCACTTTCCAGAAGTTGTGAAACAGCCTTGATTCTTGATGTGGGCTCTGCTGCTCTTGCCTCATGCATATTTATCTGTATCATGAACCTATCGTAATACAAACTACATACCACATTGTCATAATAAGCCCCATGAGCTTAGCTGTGAGTGGTTTCCATCTGCCCTGCATAATACTCAGACTCCATTGGCTGGTCTCCGAAAGCCTGGACCCCAAAGTTATTTGAAAACCACCTCTGCACTCACCCACCTCTTAATCACAGACCTGTGGGTCTTACTTCTTCCCTGCAGCTGGGAACAAGGGGGCGCTTATTGTACTCATTTTGCTCAAGGAATGTGTTTTTCATGGAGGACACATCCTTTTCTCCTCTCTCTTTTAATGTGACCCTTTTCACTCATTTGTAGGTATTTCTTCTTCTTTTTCTTTATTTAATGACACTTTTTTGTTTCTGTGCTCAGCACAGTGCATCAGGAAGGGAGGGGTAGAAGGCACATTGAAAGAAAATAGTGATTTTTTTTTTCTTTATGTAACTTCCAAAACTGCTATTTTCTACAGTCCATCCCATGGCCAACCTCTAAACTTTGTCAAATAGAAATGTCCTTGTTTTTAAATGTTTTACTAGTGGGAGGTCTGTTCTTGTTGCTAGAAGAGGTCATGAATCCCCTTGGATAATTTAATCATGATCTTATGATTCTGGTCAAAATTTACTCTGCAAGCAACCATGGCTCCACTTCTTTTTGATTTGTAGGGAAAAGATTTTGTGTGAGTAAAAAGGCTCTACCTGTTACTACTTGGCACACAAGCTGTTTTGCTGGGCAAACACTGCTGAGTGTTATGTCCAAGTAGCTGAAGCAGTACCATTGCACTGCTTTGTTTCATTTTTCCTATAGCTTTTGTAAAATACCTAGCAAAGATCCTGCAATACTTAATGAGGCTGACAGGCAGGGAAAGGTCAAAAACAAGCAGGAGACCTGTTCTGACTCATTCCTCCCGGACTTATAACTTGTTCCTTATAGACCAAACAGTACTTTATTAAAAAAAAAAAAAAAAAAAAAAAAAAAGAGAGAATTAAGAGATGACAGGCTGAAACTGCCTACTTTCCTTTCAGTGTCAGAAGACATAAATAGTTTTAGTCTGCAGTGGTTTCTGATTGAGTATCCTTTTGAAGTAATGATAGCTATAATTTAAAGCAACAGTTACCATATTTTCTTCTCTCTGTGACATTCTTTGATGCCCAAAGTATAAATCTGCTTAAAATAGCTATAGCCATGCCTGGGTATACTACCAGGATTTTTGGAGGTTCTGCCTCTAATTGCCATCATATGTACCTAATATCACAAACATAACTGCCTAATGACAACATTGCTGCAAATACCTTCCTGACATAAGAAGAAAAGTAAATTCAGAAGTGCACATTAAGTTTAAATTGTTTGTTAAGACTAAAACTTTTGCAAAGAAATTATTTTTAATTGACATAAATAGCGCTCCAGGGCTGCTTGGCCCTAGCCATGTATTCAGCTGGTAACAGGTACGATATTATGATCTAATACAGCATCAGAAAATCGCTGACTTTTAGGGACAATTACAAAATATTTTGCTATACCATAATTCCAGACTTTGTTGCTGCCTCACACAAATATGTATGTACTTAGTCCAGCAGATTATTTTTCCCCCAAAACATCTGATGCTACTTGAAAAAAAAAATATAAATATATATTTATAATCTAAGGTAAACGGAGGCTCATGGGCATCTTTATTCACTAATTTTGTTAAACTTTTCTCTATCTGCAATTCTGTTAAACATTCCCAGTTTCCATTCTGTACAACTGCAGTTAGAACAGAAGCTGAATCTCTGAGTCTATTCACTTTAAGAGCATGTCAGTATTACCCTGGTGCACTGTGTAAAATAGTGGAAATAATGCATGAAAAACTAGATATTATTTATTATACTTATTGAGTATTTTCTGTTTTACTAATAATACCTTAATTATTTGAATGAGTTGTCATGTTTATGTTTATGTTTTGGCATAAAGGAATAGAAATCATTGGAAAAGAAAAAAACCCAACAACCTACTACAGAGGCACCTCATTCAAGCTTCAGGACAACGTAAGGCAAACCAACTCAGAGAAGAGTATTTGCATAGATGGGAAAGAAGCTGGGCAGATGGTATAAAGCAACAGGACAGATGAAATTAATTATGATAATATTGTAGAGCCCATTAAGATTGATGTCACAGCCAACCACAGTTTTTTGCAGTTTAATATTGAGTATACTTTTTCTGGTTCTGCGTTCTTTGTCTTAGTAGGGCATACTCTGCATTTTTATGACCTGATGCTTTTTCCTAATTACATGAAGTTCGAATCTGTGATAGCTCCACTGACTTCAAAAGTAAATGTGTAACTTTGTAAACAAGGTAGGTCAGAAACAAGGAACTATTTTGCTGCAGCAGCATACTGCAAGGGCCAGTTTCTTTACCTTCCTTGATAACTAAAAGACAAGAAAATCTGTAGTAGTGTCACTGTGACTCTTACAAGTGCTCCAGCTCTCCAGTGCCTCTTACCCTCAGTTACAACAGAGCAACAGCAGAATAATACTCCTAGTTGATTTGGTAATGTAATTAGTAATTCTCATGCACAGCAGTGGAGAAGTCAGGCTTGTACTTTTAGAGTATAAAATTACTGATAAGCAATTCTCCCTTTCCCCAGCTATCAGATGTAACTGAGATATGGAGGGATGAGGTTTCAGCTTCATGGCTCTGTTCCTGGACTCTGGCTTTTCACAGTATGCAGACTCATGGCCTTGCCACTCAGGGAGTTGATTTCTTCAGAAATTCTTCAGAGATTCAAAGTGCAGATAGGACAGCGCACAAAGTTCTGTGCCTGAATTGGTTGCAGACAAATTCAAGGAAGTGGATGGGAATGTCTTTAACTGCTTTGTTTGCTTCTAACCAGCGTGATAAGTCAAGGACTGCTTTTACTGTTTGGAAAAGAAATCATTCATCCAGCTTTGAAAACCCCACTTTGAAGATTCTCAATCATTAGTCCTGCCCAACAGCAAGGTAAGGTAAGTGTCAGCTTCAAGATTACAGGCAACAGCGAACAGGTTTTGGTGTCTGCTGGTACCTCCTTGATATATCTACCTTGAGAAGGCAGGGGAGAGAATAGTGTTGGCCAAGACCTCAGGTTAAAGATGATCTGGCAATCGAACAGTAATCTGAGGTTCACTGGTGGCCTAATCCCTCTGGGAGAGGAAAGACTTGTTGGTGCCAGGGAGTGCCCTCCTTGGTATCAGTAAATAATTCAGGCTGCACATCAGTGGCTGGGGTGATGTCTTTCTGTGGAGGAAAGAATTGAGCAGGACTTAAACTATACACCAACAAGGTGGGCAATGTGAGTTCTTATGCTAACAAGAAAGCCTGTCCACATCGGAAAACAGCGGAGTTCAAGTCTGTAAGGAAAGATAAAGGATAGTCTGCTATAGTAAATTCAAGCTGCTCAAGTTTCATTTGTTTTTAAGGATATTGTGTGTAACAAACACAGACCTTCAGGAAGACCAATGTGTAATGGTTGATGACCTTTACAAGAGGTATTGCAGATGGTTGAGTAAAGTCAGCCAGTGTAACCACATCAGAAATAAGACAGTCAGTAAACAGGTACAAAAAAGGCAATTGTTTGATGAATTTTTGAGAGGGAAGTTCCATCTGTTTAAGCATCTATTTGACGAAGGATAATGACCTGCTTGAGCCCAAACTTTCAGAGAGCAGCGGAGCAAATGCTACCTGTGCAGCAAGTGGGCAGATGATACACAAAACGTGCAGCAGCAACCTGGTGGTATTGCAGGTCAAGGGACAAACAAGACCACTGGAGGACATTAGAGTGCAGAGCACAGCTGGTTCCTGTGGCCACTTGGGAGACAAAGAAAAGCAATGGATTTCCCAAATGGTAAACCTTTCCTGGGAAGGTGTTTTGTGTTGCTTTTTAACAAACGGGTTCACTCCAAAATCCTCCTGTTTCTAAACAATACCAGGCACCATCAAAAAGAGCATTTTATTAATCTGTTGTGCATTTCACATCTTGCAACACACATTTCTAATGTCTGAGAATGTGGTCCTGAAATGGCAAAATTACAGTGATAACTTTACAAAACATTACCGTCATCAATCCACATCCAGTGTGGTTTGTCTTAAGGGAGTAGATTGAATAAACAGTCATACAGCTGCAGTAAAACTAATTACATAAAATCATAGAATGGTTTGGGTTGGAAAGGACCTTAAGATCACCTAGTTCCAACCCCCCTGCCATAAGCAGGCACACCTCACTCTAGCCCATGTAGCCCAATGCTCTGTCCAACCTGGCCTTGAACACTGCCAGGGCTGAAGCATTTACCACTTCTTTGGGCAACCTGTTCCAGTATCTCATGACCCTCACAGTAAAGAACTTACTTAATAAAACTCCTTATATCCAATCTAAACTTCCCCTGTTTAAGTTTGAAACCGTTACCCCTTGTCCTGTCACTACAATCCCTAATGAATAGTCCATTCCCAGCATCCCTATAGCCCCCTTTCAGATACTGGAAGGCCGCTATGAGGTCTCCACGCAGACTTTTCTTCTCCAGGCTGAACAGCCCCAACTTTCTCAGCCTGTCTTCATACAGGAGGTGTTCCAGCTGTGAATCACTGATGACTGTGTATTGCACCTTGTCCGTTCAAACAGTGATATAGAATCATAGAATCATAGAATAGTTAGGGTTGGAAAGGACCTCAAGATCATCAAGTTCCAACCCCCCCACCATGGGCAGGGACACCTCCCACTAAACCATGCCATCCAAGGCTATGTCCAACCCCACCTTGAACGCCACCAGGGATGAAGCATTCACAACTTCCCTGGGCAACCCATTCCAGGGCCTCACCACCCTTACAGTAAAGAATTTCTTCCTCAGATCCAATCTAAACTTCCCTTGTTTAAGTTTAAACCCATTACCCCTTGTCCTCTCACTACAGTCCCTAATGAAGAGTCCCTCCCCAGCATCCCTATAGGCCCCCTTCAGGTATTGGAAGGCTGCTATGAGGTCTCCCCGCAGCCTTCTCTTCTCCAGGCTGAACAGCCCCAATTTTCTCAGCCTATCTTCATATTTAATTCTTTTTGACTGAGTAGATAGAACAGGCTGGGAAACTTTCGAAGTTTGGGGGAGCTGACATTTGTGCCTGTGAGGGTGTGGATGTGGTGCTGTGCTCCCTGTTTGTTGCTGTAGTCATTCCCTCAAGTCACACTGCAAGAGGCTCCAGTTACAAGTCAAGAGACTGCAGCTCTCACACTGACAGAAGTTTATCTGTTTATGATCACAACTTAAATCAAATGTTCCAGAATCCTAGCATGTTAAAGAAAACGCTTGTGAAAAAGCAAGTGTAAAACGTGCAAAGAAAACACGTTTTAACCATGTAAACATGATTAAAAATTTTAGGCAAGAATAGTTACAGAGGAGCAAAAAGAAAACCACTGTAAAACTCAAGCAGAACATTGTGACTGGGGTTAACTGCTAACCTGTGGCCAGGAGCCTGCAGCCCTGAACTTTCTGGTTCAGGAAACGTGTTTCTCAGCTGTTATTTTGCAGAGTCTGGATGGTGATTTTGTTGAAGGCAATGGGAAGAGTATTTTCAATTAATCAGAATCCAGCCTTATTTCTGCTCCAGGCTACATGGGAAATTATCCTTTTTTCTTTTTTTTTTTTTCTTTTTTTTTTTTTTAATATTCCTGAAAGTTCTTAAGTCAGCACTGTATGGTTTTCCACCTTATTTCCTGTTGTTCCTATTTAAACATCTGTCTGAAGTAGTGTATTACATACTAATTTGTTCAGACCTTTTTTTTTTTTTTTCCTTTTGGCATGGCTGGGTGTGATTACAGTCTTCCACTTCATTTTCATTAATTTGCTTTGTTTATTTGCTTTTGATCTTTTATTGGTCCTTATAGTGTCTGTGTGCGTGAGAGAGCAAACACACGTGTGTGCATGCTAACAGGAAAAATCTCTGCCTTTATTTCTTTTCAGAGTCTCTCAATAAACTATGCAGAGCTGACTACTGGGATCTTGGATTACATCTAATGCTTATAGGTGGGCCCCAATTCTCAGTACCACGTGGCATCAGCCTGCAGCATCACCAGGGTGCTCCCACTGCTCCCCACCGGTCACCCACTGGCCTTCATTCAGATTCAAAGCAAAGGGGAGGTCAATACATTATCAGGAGGGTGGAACAGAAATCCATGGAGCACAACCTTGAACTCTGAGTTTACAGGAGAGCATAAATGTGCCCCCAGTTTTAACTATTTAGAAGAACTGTCCTACAGCAATAATTGGGCACTAAGTGGTTCCATAGATGTTAAGAGACTGTAAATAAAAAGTTATGCAGTTTTGACAGGAGCTTCATGTAAGCAATTGTTCTTGACAAGATATGGGAGGTAAAAGAAACTTTAATAACTGTAGCCAAATGAACTAGAAATGTTTTAACAGAAAAGTGTATCACCTAGTTTAGCAGTGGGTTGGTTGCTCTCAGTTGGATTTGATTTGAGATACAATTAATATTATTACTTCGAATATTACCTAATAAACTAATTGTTAATTCATTTGATAAAAAGAACACAGGGCTCAGAAACATACTGTTGTTCACTGAAGCTACTTCTATTTTAAATTGGTACTTTTCTGTGGTTTACCGAAAGTGAAATATGGAGTCTATTTTGCTTTATTTCCACTTGGACCCAAATGAAAAAACCCCTCCCTTGCCTGTTTGGAGGCAGTAAAAGAGGGTGAAGCCACAGTGCTTTGTTTCCAACCAGCCTGGCCCTGTGGCTGGAGTCACTCTCAGGCACCACAACCATACGGTCTGAAACAGCCTCCCTCTTGTTGCTCTCACACCCAGCCATCCTTTAGGATAAGAATATGCCAGATCACAAGTCTCAGCCCTGGAAAACTCAGGATGAGACAGCCTGCTGTCCTCAGAATGTCAAGAGGATGGTGACTGTGGTCAGGGATCATGTTCAAGCATGACTCCTTCTGGCTTGGGGCAGGAGCTGTGTACTACCCATGTATTTTAGATGAGACCCAAAAAAAAACTGCTGGAAGCAGTACTTCTGTGTGCTACGTTTCTGCTACTCCAACTTGCACGTATGCAGAGCTGGTTGTTGTGCTAAGGGACTATTGTCCGGCTTTTGAAATTAGCAGGTTTTTAGTATTTCTCCAGGAGCAGCAGTTCAAGCATTTCCTGTGACACTCTCTTGGCGTTGTGGAATCCTCAGCTACGGAAAGAGCTGTAAATGTATGTATTACAAATTTAAATAAATATGCAAGTATGACTTTTCAGAGCCTCTGCTGTCAGCAACACTGATCTGTGATATCTGCAGGCTCTGGGTACGTCATGGTGAGACGAAGGCACAGCCCCAAGCAGTCCAGGGCACAGGAGCTGCCCAGCCACCATGATTCTGCTCTGAAGTGCCCAGCTTGTGTTCTGCACAGGGACACATCTATTTGCTTCTCTTGCATTAGGTTGTCTTCACTCCTGATACCATAAGCATGGTGCCACAATGGTGGCAGAGGATGTGTTTCACCTTTCCTTTTATTCCTTATCCTCCTATCATAGAGTGTGTTGATACATGTGTTTTGCCTAGATCGTTTCCTGTAATGTTGGAGGGTAAAGCTCTCCATCACATGTCATCATTGTCTATAATTACTGTTCTGTCATTGTCCTGGACAGGAGCTGCTTCTGTCACCCCATCATCAGCTTTCTTCTCATCTTTTTGAAGCTTCACTTTCTCTTGTAGGTAACCAAGCACAGACTGATGATTGACTCTGTGATGTTTTTTGATCTTTCCCCTCATACCCTTGGATCTTACTCACCAATCTTCCTTGCCTTTCTGTCATTGCTAATAAATTTTCTTTCTGTTAATGTTATCTGTATGTTAATATCCCTACAGGAAAAGATAACGTAGTAGCAAATACCAATCCTAGAGTCAAGAGGCATCATCTTGGTTTGGCCAGTGTGTGTATTTTTAGCAATAGCAGTCCATGCAAGTTTTCTAGGTATACATCTTCCCACAAAAAAAAACATGTTTAATGAGCAGTTAAATGGAATGACAAATGAGATGTTGTTCTTATTTAGTAAAAGGTTTGTGTTTCTCAAATAATTTTTATTGTTCTGTGCTGCAGATGGATTAATATATCAAAAATGCTCTGTGTAACTATGGTCAATAAGATGTATTCCTGTCCTGCTATTTGTTCTTGTTTCTCATACAGTGTTTTATAATAGTTCCTGTTATTCCTTTTTCTTGACATATTTTATATAAATATTATAGAAATATGTTTGATTTGCACCATCTCATCGAGAACCTTTTAAAATTCCTTCTTAAACTAAAAGCATACCACTGCTTGAAGAAAAATAAGCACAGTACCCTTATCACTCTGGTACTGTTTTCTTCTAAAATATCTCCCATTTGGAAGTCTTTACTGTAATAACTTGGATATGAGCACAAAGGCTGGAATTTTCCCAAATAAGAAAGCTTTAAGCCATAATTTCTTAGTACAAAAGCTTCTTTTTTGTTAAATTATATATAAGTATTTTCAGCAGGACCTCCTATGCACAAGTATGCAGTGAGCACTCCCTTTTGCAATACCAGCTGAAAAGTATACCTTCTACACCATTTATATTAATGTCACTGTTACAAACAAATTTTTTTTTAATCCTTTTTTTTTAATCATTTTTTTCAGGGGGTGAGCCAGAGGTATACGTAGTCAGAGATACATGCCTTAAATGTGTATCTGCTTTTTATTTTCAGAATCATCACTCTTTGGTCTCACTTACCTCTTGTAATGCTGTGCAGGAATGCAAACCCTGTATTGCAGTTTGGACAAAAGCACAGGTTGGATGTGAATGCGTCTCACAATCTGTAGATTTCCCACACAAATGGGCACATACATTTCCTTTAAATCTACGGGGCTGCCAACTTCACAGACTTGGGGTCTATCCTGTTTTGCCCCCTTCTTCATCTTTACATTCATATTAAGAAGTATAAAATCCATCCCTTTCTTCAAAAGGAAAAGCTGCTGCTGTAACATGTCACTAACGGCTACAGCTGAGATTTTTCAGATGATATTTCAGTGGGATTTGGGTGCCTAACTGCCCTAAATTCTCTCGGAAATCTCAGTCTAATAGCCCAGTGGGGGTGTAAGGTACAAAACCTGCCTTTTGTGAAACAATTTTCCTTTTAATTTTGCACCTCTCACCTAGGCCAGCCGGGACACGATGTCTCAAGCAAACAAGAAATGGCATTTCCAGCCCCGCTGCTCACAAAGGGACATATTTCTTCACCACTCCCAGCAGCACTGGTGTCCGCTAGCTCCAGAAGAAGAAATCTGATGATCATGCTGCTACATGGGTCAGTAGCATGTTACACTGCCTACGTTTTCTTTTGAGCTCTCCAAAATATGCTTTGCCTTACATTGGCAGTGTTCCTAAAACACTGATGAGACTGCAATTACTAAGCACTTTATAGCTCTAGTCTGTATAAGTTAGGTGGGTTTTTCTGCGAGTTTCCCATGAAATTTTTGTAAAGGGTGTGTAAGAAATGCCTGATCCAATGAAGAAAATACCAACTGATATATTTGCTTTTCAGCATATAGACGGAGTTTAATTTAGCATAGAGAAGCAACTGAGAATCAAGTATTGTTATGGTAAAACACTTCCTTTCATCTCGAGTTGTATGTGAGCCCATAATAAATCCAAATGTGCATGATTGCTTGTTAGAAAGTGAAAATTTTAATTAACACTGTGGCTAGTACTGAGTTTCAGTCTCTGCCATTATCTCAGTGTATTGGGTTTTGTGTAACATGAGCATTCAGAAGCAAAACCTGCATGAAATCCTCCGACTGTGAATGCCTTTTGCCTATAAGGATTTGGTGTGAATCTCTGGAAACTTGCTAAGTCCCCAGAGGGATAAGAATTCACAGATCTAACTAACCCTGAGGGTCATGTTATCACACAGATTAACTATTCTCAACCAATTTCTGAAATTCATTAGGCAGTTAAGGCTTTCTATCAACATTAGTAATGTGTACTTTCTTTTTCTACCTATTTGTCCTTAAATACGTTTATTAGGTCCCTGGAACACAGCGGCCCTCCCTCCTCTTATTAATCAGCATCTGACATGTCGCTGAAGAAGCATCTCAATTTCACATGTTCAGCTAATTATTCTTCTAATTATTCCTTTTCTAAAGGAGTCAGTACAAAGCACCACAGGTTTTAATACATAGTCCTCTTCCACAATATTGTGTTTGGAGGAATAGCATGAAATATTTTCTCAACCCGGAAAAACCTTTATGTTTTGTAGAATAAAATAAAAGGTGTAATGTTTCCTAGAAATCAACAATGCCAGTGATTGATTGCATTATAGAATTGACTTAATAAAGACAGGATTCTGTAGGAAGTCACCAAAAGTCAAATTCATCAGAAAAAGGATGTTTATATCTAAGTCTCAGATGAGGTCTTTCCTGCTTAAACTGATGTATACCATGGACGATGGTTGCATATGAAGGTAGCCACCACATTTGGGGTGAACCCCATAGCTATGTATTTTTATGAAAGTAAAGCCTCTTTTTATGAAAGAGTTGCCTATGAACAAAAGAATGGAGGCTCCCTGTGTCATTAAGTCACATGGGGCTGTTCAACCTGGAGAAGAGAAGGCTGCGTCGAGACCTCAGAGCAGCCTTCCAATACCTCAAGGGGGCCTATAGGGATGCTGGGGAGGGACTCTTCATTAGGGACTGTGGTGAGAGGACAAGGGGTAATGGGTTTAAACTTAAACAGGGGAAGTTTAGATTGGATATGAGGAAGAAATTCTTTACTGTGAGGGTGGTGGGGCCCTGGAATGGGTTGCCCAGGGAAGTTGTGAATGCTTCATCCCTGGCGGCGTTCAAGGTGGGGTTGGACAGAGCCTTGGATGGCATGGTTTAGTGTGAGGTGTCCCTGCCCATGGCGGGGGGGTTGGAACTTGATGATCTTGAGGTCCTTTCCAGCCCTTACTATTCTGTGATTCTGTGATTCTGTGATCTCCAGTTAATACAGACACTATATCATGTAATGTCCAAAATGAATTTATCAAGTTGATTTGAAAGCAAATAAGAGCTTTATTTAGGGTTTGTGGGATTTGGGTTGTTTTTGGGGGTTTCTTGTTCTTTTTTTTTTTTTTTTTTTTTTTGGTTGGTTGGTTAGTTTGGGAGCTTGTTCTGTCACAAAACCTCCCTATTCTGATGGTTTAGGACTTTCTTTAGGTTTCCAGGTATTTGTGGTTCTCTTACGTCCACTTCTTCTTATGCCAACACTGTCCTATAATTTCTGGTCCATACACAGAAAAACCAGCTGCAGAGTAAACTGAATTTACTGGCTCTCTGGGAATAGGTTGAAATGCCTCTGGGTATGAAGAGTGAAGGTGCCTGGGAAGGTGGCCCAGGCCATCCTTGCTCTTATACCTATAGAAATATCTTTGAAGGAAAGTTAGTTACGAGCTGCCCCAAGCAGCTAGGGCATATTTTTCTCTTCCAGAAAGCTTCTGCAAAATGATAGTATGCTCTTCCACCAAACCATTTAATAAGTTTAATTAAATGAAAGCTTATGATAATTAAACCAAAAGCCTAAGGGCCCTGTTCTGTGAGGACTTACTTCTTTCATAAGACCAATTTCCATATAATTTAGACGACAAAATAGCGGAACAGTGCTCTGCCATCTAATGTATATGAAATTGGTATTCTCCAACCCAGATTTATAGTACACTGTAAATACACTTTTTGCACCTCAGCAGAAGTGAGATAGCTACTGTACAAGTATTGGAGAGGAAAAAAGAGAAGATTTTTAAAAGAGAATTCCCCCTTTAAAAAGAAAAAAAAAATAATGCACAAATTAAAACTGTGATCTGATAAACAGATCCTGTTTAAGGCTCAAATATCCTTAAACAAATTCTCTAACATAGCTGGTACTTGTACGTTCTTCTTTCATAACAAATTTGCATATTTACTACTTCTGGGTGTTTTCTTGAGCTAATGTTTGTGATCAGTGCTAGAAAAAAACCCCACACTCCGTATTTTGGAATTCCTTGTTGTCTCCCTAAGTGTCCCAAAGGAACGGTACTGTGCATTATCTCCTCCGCCACCTGTATTTTTATTGCACTTCAAAACAAAGCTCCAGTACTACAGGGAATTGATGGGGCCTGATTCTTCACTACCTTACTCCAACTTTGCACAGCCCGCAGCAGACAAAGCCGTTCCTCTTGCTTACAACTGAACTGGTGGGGAAGGTCCCCAGCCCTCCCCACCAGCGTAGTAGAATAGTGGTTTTCAACCCTCTCCCAGGCCCTACTGCAGACACAGACACTAGAAACACAGGTAACCCACATGGAGAGGGAACACGGACCTTTTCCGTTCTCCTCTGCTCCCATGTGCAGCCCAGCTCATAACTGAGACCTTGGTATTTGGTGGCTTTACTGCTTAAGCTGCTGGTTTGGGTGTTTGGGTTGGGGTTTTAATATTATTTTTAAAGAGGCTGGAATTGGTAAGTTTCCCTTACAGAGGAAGGTTCATTTTGTGCCAGTTCTTCCAAAGGAAAACAGTAGTCCCACATTGAGGGAAGCTATAGGTCTGATAGCTGTAGAAAAGGTGAAAGCAAATGCTTCCATGCACAGCTACTCCCTATTAGATGCTAGTGATTAATTGCTCAGGGTTAGAAGATAACCAGGTCAGAGCCTTATGAGATATACGCTTCCCACTGACACTCAAACAGTAGACACCCATATCTAAAGTCTATTTGTAGAAGTAGTAGGGAGACATCATCTCTTGTAAAGTAAATGAGTTTATCATTATAGTTTATAATGCCCATCCTTCTATTTCTAAACCTTCAAGACACTGACTGTCACAACCCTGACCTGGTGTTTCAGTTGTGCTACAGGGTAAATACAAAGCCCAGAGGTTAAGACTCAGCCCAGATGAGCCAGAATTATTCCTTGTAAGACAACGCATCTGGAAGATCTCACCCTGTTGATGACTGCCTTATCTATCAGTGGCCTTTGACTAAAGCACACAGAGTAGCGTTGCATCCTGATGGTCATTTTTGACAGCACTGAATGAGGAAACCCATTTTCTTTACGATCTTCAAAAGTGACTTACAAAATATCCAAAGTATTCAAAATCTATGACCTTTTCCTCCATGAAGAGACTTTGACGCAGTGATCTAAGTCTCTGTGGCCTTAAGGCCAGATTACTACAACACACTCTTAAAACCACCTGCAGCCTGGAGCTGCTGGAGAGGAGAAGCATGACTGCTCAAGGGCCCTCACCTGGGGAAGCTGGAGAACCCTGCGCTCTGCAAACCGCATTAGAAAGTATGATTCAAAGTCAATTTAATTATTGGTGTTTAAAGTCTGAAACTGTAGAAAGCCAGACTCTGAGGAACTCACTTGCCATGTCACACCATGGTGGTTTTCAGAGGAGATGCGTATGGCAATTACTTATAGCTACAAGCTGAGACAAAGGTACGTGAAACTGTTGTCTGCAGAGGGACGAGGGTTGCACTCATCTTAGGGGTACCTGGAGGTAGTCCAAAGATGTATATCCTCCAACAGGAACTGTGTAGGCTTGGGGATCCAGGTGCCTAGCTGTTCAGGGCAGCAAGGATAGAGAGCTGGAAAGGCAGGTTGTGCTGCCCAGACACCTGTTCTCCATCTTTCCTGCCAAAAAAAGGCAAGCTCAGCATGTAGCTTGGAGGGTGATGTCTGGGCTTTTAGGCTGTCAGCTGACCCTTTGCAGCAGCTGTGACGAGCTTGAGGCTCAAAACGTAAGTGTGCTGTTTGGGGTTTATGTAGATTTTAAGATAAATAGAAATTTTCCAAGGCAAAAAATTTCTGTGTTCATTTCCCTAAATGATTTCCCTAGCAAGGCATGATCATTTGCCATTGCATGTTTCCTAGGGTTATTTCAGAAAGTACCGACAGTATAAATACTACAGTTTTTCAGTAGTATTATTCAGAGTTAACTCCTCCACCTAGTTTAGTGTATCACCTAGTTTAGCAATGGGTTGGTTGCTCTCAGTTGGACTTGATTTGAGATATAATTAATACTATGACTTTGAATATTAGCTAATAAACTAATTGTTCATTCCTGTCATAAAAAAGAACATAAGGCTCAGAAACATACTGTTGTTTACTGCTTCTTAATATTAATAGCAAGCTCGTCCTTTCTTAATGTGACTTTAAAGTTTTTAAGATCAGAATTGTTCTTGGAGTAAACCAGCATATTAGAACCTAAACCCATTTTAAGGTTTTGTACCCAAACCCAAACCTAGGTCTGTACCCTGTAAGTCCTCTTCTCTTTATTATAAAAAAAATGAGAGCACACCATATCCAGCTGCACACTGAAATGAATCAGATGCCCCCAAGCTCCTGGAGGGTTTTAAACAATAGATCCAGTTTAGGCAGATCTGGAATTCATCCCAGTAATGGGATGAGTTCTAGTAAAAAATAAGACGATCCCAGGTTGGGGGAAGGTATAGGGGAATAGGAAGGAATCCTCAGCAGTTTTGAGTCTGGGGAAGAAATTTAGATATGCAGAAGGGAACTAAAAGAGGATGATGTGAAGACTGGAGTGGTGGTGTTCCTCCCATGGTACCTACTGTAACTCCACCGAGCCCAGCTCCCATTAAATTTGTTTGCCAAGACCTCTGTACGCAGTGCTGAATGCTACAGAAGCAGCATTCAATCTTCTGCATCCATCATGAGAAGTATCAGTATTAAGTTACAGTAAGCACCTTCTGTAGAGGTCTGAGCTGGGTTTTCAGGCTTTTGAATAGATTAATGATGAAAAAGAACTTTCTGTTGCAAAATATGTGAGCCCTAGTTTTCAGAAAACACAAAGCTCTATGTTCCATGCTGTTGTAGAAGTGCTTCTAGAATCCTCATAAACTCCATAGAGGGCAAAAAAAGATATTTGCACCCCAAAGAAGAAACTTTAATATTCCTACCATGTTTTTCTGATGTTGGAAGGTCCACATTTCAGGCCAGACTCAGGCCCTGTGTGTGTATAACTCTCAGGGACACCAAGAGTATCTCCTCCCTCTTATATCAAGTCTGAATCTGACCCATAGCATTTTGAACCAAACAACCAATTTCTCGTACAAGAGCAAAGTATTCTGATTGATACAAAGAAAGAGAGTAGAGAGTGAACTGAGATGTAGAGACATACAGAACTGAGTTTCTGGGCAAAAAGCAGTCCTGGTCACAGCCTGCTTAGCTCCAGGTCTCACCACCTGGTTTCAGATTTATTTACTTAACATTAGTGTATCAAGTAAAGTAGAAAATACATCGTCTTAGTTCACATGCAGCACCAAGATTCCAGACTCTGACGATAAATAATGTACAGAGGTGTGAAAGTACAATTCTGTTTGTGCTGGGCCTCTCGTTAGGGAGATGTGAAGGATGAAGAGCAAAGTGCTGATGCAGATCTGCCAACTGGGAGCACCAGGTGGCCACTTGGCCAAACACCCCGCGTGCCACCAGCCAGCCCCAGCCCTGGTGCATTGAGCCTCTTTTCATGGGAAGCATTTCATGTTCCAGCACTTTGCACACACAGAGCCTATTTTCTAGGCCACTGTTACCTTGTTGTTATTTTACACTGCCTTCTCAAAAAGCTTCAAAGTCTATTTTTTAACACATATTTATTAAAACTTTCTTACACTATTCAAAAGAATATTTGAATGGCCACTCGAAACCCCGCTGCCTAATGACTGCCAACTTGCTAAAGAAAGGAAGCGAAGGAGGCTTTGCTTTGGGAGGGGTAGAGAGAAAATAAAGAGAAATCGGCCTGGCTTCAAAGGGCACATTTCCATAATTGCCCTGTAACTTTGGCAAAATAAATCTGAAGGGCTGAGAAAGGCACAATCTCTCAGATGAGTGCACTACAAAAGCCCCAGAGATCCCCAGTCCCACTTGTTACTATTCTAATTCAGTGAGAGAATTCGGTCCCTAACCTCAGTAACAAAAGCCATGAAATCACCATCCTCCCATTCCGATAGCCTATTCCCAAAGAATAAGACCTTATCCAGCCTTTGTCTCTGTCCTGCCCACGGATACTCAGCACAAGTTAGGATAGCATTAGGGGGAAGAACAACTAGTAGAGGTTTTCCAGACTGACAATTTAAATCCTTGGTTTCAGGTTTTCAATTGCAAATCTGTGTGTTCCTACATAGCAGGGAGAGATGGGGTCTGATTCTGGCTTATTTTATTATCACAACAAGCCCCTTTTGTAGTATATATGTAGTTAAACTTCCACACAATCTTTGTCTAAACTTCCCAACTGAAACATGCACGTAAGAGTTACACAGTTGTTTTTCTTTGGGAAAGTGAAAGTAGCCTCCACAACTGCTTCTAGGATTCAATATTTGCCCTTAGTAGTACATGACCTTTGGACAAAAAAATAATAATAAAAAAAGAAAAAAAGAAAAAATAAAATAATAAAAAAAACCCCAATACTAGTAATTCTAAATACAAAAAATTTCAGAAGTGCCTAAAACAGCTTTGCTGGTACAGCTACAGTCCTAACTTTATAATTCCTTGGTGAAAAAACAACTGCTGAATGTGAATAGTAGGTCTTTTACAGCAAAGGCCCTATCTCCCGTCATTTGGCCCCTCTCTGACTTTTTTATATTCTCAATAAGACAAGCTTTTGTGGTGATGTTCAGTATGGACAATCAGGACAGCCTTATAAAGGGATAGAGAAGGGCACACAAAGGGCTGCGGCAGCATCAAAGTAAGCCCGGCAGCACAATAGAGATGACATTTTTACATCCCAGGGCTGGGGCGGGCAGAGGCTGAATACTATGTCCATAGCAGTGTCAGTAAACAATGAGCAAAGTAGGAAAGGGGTGAAAACACAAGTCAAAATCTTTTTATTGCAGCCCCCTACACATTCATTGGGCATTTTCAGCCCTGCATTTGAAAGCTCTTCCATTTACTTACTCTCCAGATTCCCCTATTTAACTGACTGACTGATGATGGCTCCATTTTGATATACGAAGAAAAGAATGGGAATTCTTCCTAAAGTGAATATATTAATTCATGAGATTTAATTGCATTTTATTGGCAGTAAAGAATATATTAGCTGCATGGTGCCGTTCTTAAAGGGACACTGCCATCTTTAACACCATCTTTAAGAAACGTGTTTAAGAAGCGCCAGCCTCACCTGCAGTAATAGTCCTGCATCTGGTTCTTGGAAGCAATATTTTTATTTTAGTTCTCCAGTTTCCCACAGTTACTTTGGTTTTGCTTTGGTTTTGGGTTTTTTCATAGCAAAACCAGGCTGGGCTGTTATGTTTAGCAAATTGCTCTTTCAGTTTCTCGTGCCCAAGCTCTTGGTGTGGCTCAGCATGAGCGTGGAAAGTTTAAAACCAGAGGATTTAACCCTGGTCATTTAGCCAATTCAGGTCATCTCAGCAGCTATACTAGATGCCAGCAGGGCAGGCACAAGCACTTAAACTTACTTTTCCTGGTATTTTTTCCCTGAATTACACAGAAGTCTTTCTGCTAGTATCAGGCTATGATTTAGTATACCAGAGGTAATCTGTCTATACAGCGCAAATTTCTGTCGCCGTCTTCTGTAGGAATCACTTGCAGAAGTCTCCACCTGAGAGCACCCGCACTAGCATTGCTGTTCAATAGCCATTTCAAGTGTCCTTTCTCATTAAATTATTTCGGAACGCGGCTGGTCTAATCTCCTAGTGAAGCCCTATCTCTCTTGGAAGTTGAACTGCAATAGAGAAAATCAATATTTTACTCCTTGTATCTAATTTCACATTATATCTATGTTTTTAGGCACTTAAATTTTACTGCTAACATATCTTGAGTATTGCATACTTTAGTGTGAATTATGATAATGATCACTGAGAAATTCAATTGAGAGATTAATGTATTTGAGAGAAAGGGACAGATTTTATTTTCACTGTTTTGCTTGAAAATAAGTATACTATTAATGTATTAAAACCTTCGGTTTATGCATACCCAGTAAGAATTTTATTCCAGCCGGGCTAGCTGGCCTACTGACATGAATTTTCACCACTGCTAAAAATAATGAGGAATCCAAGTGACACACATTTATGGCTAGGAGTGCCATCAGATCCCTTGACCTAATTGAGCATGCCTATACACCTTAGAGTGTTTTGCATAACCAACTTAGACAGCAGGAACATTTCCAACCAGATTGATTGACATATTTTATTTCTAACTTAAGCTTAATCATGACCAAGAATGATTCATTTATACCTTTCAAACTTTGGGAATTGATGCAAGAGACAACCAAGCTGCAGACTCCAGTGTAAGCAATCATGTGAAGAAAAAAAAAATATTAATATATAGTTTATTAGCCTACTTAGCTGCTGCGGTTGATGCAATAAAATGGATTAATTAGCTAGTAAGGGAGTTACTTTATTTTAGAAAATAAATGTCAAACTACATTATTTTGCAGGAAAGGTTTTGTCCTAAATCACTGCTCCACTAGACATTTATCTGAAGTCACATACAGAGTATAGAGTAGGTGCCATAAGGTGTGGTTTGATACTTTTATAAACCAGCTGGACGAGATCTCATCTCCCAGCAATAACCACATTGACTCTCAAACCGAGAGAGTTCCCAGATTTTAAGGCATAAAGTACCTTCAAATAAATACCTGCATTTTCCACATGCCATGCCTTAAACAGGAACAAAGCCTAATAGAATAGACTGTAATAAAAGTGCTATTTCCACCATGTATGTATGTGGCTGTTCTACATTGGAAATGTCCTTTAGCACTTTTTAACCATATTCTCTAGTGTGTCAGCAAAGAGACTCCATCAGAGTATTTAACATTGCTAGGAGCAAAGGAATAAAGTGGAGTCACTGTTGATTATTACTCATTAGCCACAAGGACATCCACTTAACATGTGAATAAATGAATGACACCATGTCCTAATGGAAATGGCCTCAGTGTACCTTTAAGCAAAATGTTGTTTAATATCTTCCATTTGCTGAATAGTAAAGAGGGCTGTTGGACATGCACAGCTAGCAAGCAGCCATTGTTGCTTTGTTCCAATTTCAGCATTTAATAAAAAAAGATGTTGTCGTGACTGCAGCAAAGACAAGCCTCAAAACCCTGGGTGGCAGCACAGCCTGGTCCTCATTCTGCACATCCATAATTTCACTGGCACCCTGAAGGGTTAATACCCATAAAGCAAATGAAGCCATAGAAGGTACATGTTCTTCATTATTCCGTTTTACATTCAAACATATAAAACAAAGAACATCTGATATATTTATTGGTTTTCTTAGATAAAACACAAGGAAGCTATAAGCCTTAATTTTCTTATTACCATTTGTTAACAAGGAAGATAACACTCTCAAAAGTACTTGATTAGGGCTCCCTTTGATTTGTATCCTGTTATGATTTCTAGGGCATATATGTTTTTATTATTACTTAAATACACTGATGGTTCTTGTCAAAGTGATAAAAGAAGGTATTTTAAAAGTGTAAGTACTAACTATACAGGTAAACCACACAGAACAGAATCTTGAACTCTGCTGTGCTGAAGCACACTTTGGGAAACAAGTCACAGCCGAGATTTATGTTCCTGCCCGGAAAGCTGGTAGTAGGAGATGAAGGAGCCCTTTTGCCTCCAGACCCTTGCAGTGGGAACTTACATCGTTCACAACTTTTCTATTTGTTTACAGTATAGCTACTGAGGACAGCTGCAAGGATAATAGTGAAGATATTTTCTATTTCACGTCTCTAAATACTCATGATCACACTCTGTCCAGAATACATCTGTTCTTACGGGGGTAAGCCAGCTTTAACTATCTAAGGAAAATAACAGCAAGCATATTAGCTGATGTGAAAGATTTGAGGGGTGTATTTTAACACATAGTCTGATGCCTGACTGTGAAAATTGCACTGGATCTTTCCCTTACTCTTGCAGTTTTGTCGGCAGAACAGTTGGCTGTACTGAAGGCAGCTCACTGGTATTTCCCAGCTCACACAGCTTTCTCCTGTACCGTCCCCATGCTGTGATGGGCACTTTGGCTGCGGTGAATGGGAAGGCTGACATGGCCGCTACACCCGGCCAGCCGCTCCCCGCAGAAGTGGCTGACAAGTTGGAAGTCTCTTTCTCCTGCCTTCTCCTCCTCCTCACCGGCGCTTCCTCCGGCCGGCCCCGCACAGACAGGGAGCGAGCAGGAGATGATTACATCAATCAGTGTCAGGTCTGGGAGCTGTGATTTATGAATATGCATAATGAGCTCTCACCTTTGAGAAGGACTAGCGAGGGAGATAATTGATTAGACAGGAAAAGAGCAGCCAGCAGAGAGGGAGAGGGAGAGAGGCCTCTCTGCACCGTCTTGGGCAGGCCCGGCTGGGGCTCCAGCAAGGCTGTCAAGCTGTGAGAGTGATTTCTAAAACAAAAAAATATGCGTAGGATTTTTAATGTTTTGTTGAAACATGCATAACAAAATGTTTCCTCACAAAATTAATGGGAATTTTCTCCACATTAGGGAAGCCAAGCAGGCACAAAGGCTGCTTTCCCCCCGCAGGGAAACCAAGTTCTCACTTCCAGAAGCCAAAGGGGCGGCTTTCCCATGGCTACCACACAGCCGCAGAAGCTGCGGGAGCATCCCTGCTGCTCAGGCCGAAGGGAGAGGGCTCTGCGGGGACAGGGAGCTCAGGATCTCTGCTGCAAAGGCAAAGGAGCCTTTAATGGAGCTGGAAAGCTGGGGATGCAATTGTTTTCCCATTGTGGTCTCATTATTTTCTTCCCTCCTTTTTAAGCATCTGTCTGGCCACTGTGTGAAAGTTTCTATGGAAAACCCACCAGGATGCCCAGAGGAAGGGGATGTGGAAATTTGCCTCTAGCTTTCTCTCCCCCCACCCCTCCCATTTTACATGTCATTAATCTTTTTTTCTCTTTTCCTTCAGCAAGAATTGGCTAAGGGAAAAGCAGGGATACAAAGTGCAGAGGCACTGGGTAAAATTTACATGAGAAACAATCAGTTTTCTAACCACCCACCCACAGAGTTTACCCTCGTTTCGGAGCCTGTCGGAGCGAAAGAGGGGGAACAGTTCCTGGCAGAAAGACAGCTGGACAGACAGCAGGGAGGCAAACGCTGCTTCAAGGGTGAGCTGTGGCCAGAGAGGACTTATGGGGAGAGGAAGGGGATAGGGTGGGGAGAAAGGAGAGATGCCAACACTGCTGCCAACACTGGGGGTCCCTTCCCTGGCCTCCCCAGAGGTCCTGGGCTGGCTTGGCTGCAGCCACTCACCACTACCCACAGCCGGAGAGGCTGCAGGCATGCACCAGGCCAGGGTTCTCCCCACCCCAGTACCTGACAGGAAGAATATTAGTCGGGAAATATTAAAAGACATATGTAAAACGTGTGTATACACGCACATATATATATACCGTAAGCATTTATATTAATCTTATCAGTTACAAATGCACAGGATTTAAAATGTAGTTTATCGGCCTAGTGCAACCCTATCCTATAAATAATACATTCGTATCACTATGACCTCAAAATGTCAATACCGCACAGCCCTGTGCATTTGCATATCTTGTACTGTCTAAACTTGAAGCATGTCAGCTATGTGCTTCTGTTTGTACTTTAACTTCATTTTAACGCTTGCTTCCTAGCTCCCACCACCCTCCCCCTCCACAGGGTCTGACACCCAAAGGAGAAAAGCACCAGGTATTTAATCACCACTTCTGTAATTATGCCATTGCCAGGACTGCAAGGAGAGGAAAGGGGGATGGAAGGGGGCACCCCCCGGAGATGCTAAGGAAGAGCCTGGGCTCAGAAGCCGAATGGAGCCGGGCTGCCCACCCTGCCTGCCTGGGCTGCCCCTCCAGCCGCGGGGGAGGGACGAGCGCGGCCGTCCGCAGGCACCGACTGATGGTAAATCGGGAATAGAGGAACGGAGAGGAAAGGAACGGGAGCAGCCGCTGTCCCCCAACAACAATCCCTCTGGCACGTTTTTCACTTGACTGCGAGGCCCGGCGGGGGGGAGGGTCGGCGGGCCGGGGCCTCCTCCATCCCCTGCAAGCAGCCACCGCCGCCCGTAGCGGCCGGACCTTTCTGTATACGGCCCATTTCCAGCATTTTGTTGCGGAAATGCAGAGGCGGGGAAGGTGCAGCTCCCAGGGCAGGCCGGCGGAGGGGCAGCCGGCATCTCCCGGGGCCGGGGGACGGCAGGGCATGCAGCCCGCCTGGAGCGGAGGGGGGAGAAGCACCTTCCTTTCTCGGTGCCTCCCGCTGTGTGCAAATCCCCGGGAGCGAGGGGCATGTCCCGGCCCCTCCGCAGGCCCGCGCAGTCTTCCTTGTCCCTCCCAGCCCTGCCCCCCTCAGCGGTAGAGCTGGCCCGGGGAGAGCCCCCCAAAAACCTGACCCTTGGGCTGCGGTCGGGGGAAATACCGCCGCCCCACTGCGGCACTACCGACCCCCGAAGTTTCCGTTAACCCCTCCCGCGCCTCGAGGGGGCGGGAGACCGGAACCCGGTAACAAGGTGTTCGGGGGGGACGACGGATCACCGGCGGCTGGCCACGGACTCGATTCAGGCGCCGTCCCGGCTGCAAGGCGCTGCCCGCGGATCTGCACACGTCGGCCGCAGCGAAGCCGCCCCGCCATCACCGACCACTGGGCACCGGGCCGGGCACCGGCGCCTGCAGGGGGCGCTGCGGCTCCAGGGTTCAGCCTCGCTGCCGCGGCAGGAGGAGCAGCCCCGGGCGGGCCCTGCCGCGGGGAGACCAAGAGCGAGACGGACTCGGATCGGGGCGAGCTGCTCCCGCCGCGGTCAAAACAGGCACTAGCGGCGGGGGGAAAGGGGCCGGCAAAAATAACTCCATGGATGGGAACAGAGAATGTAGTCAAAGTGGCAACAGTTTATTTATTAGCCAAAAATATATACTTTCTTGTACAATTTGGTTCACGCGTATGTACATTTTTACTGTATGTACAAAAACAAACAACAACAACCAAAAAGAAAAAATCGAAACACCTAATTCTCACTGGACTTCCAAAAAACCTCACAAACTCAGCTAATCCAGGTGGTAGTACAGAAGCGGGTATAATTTTTTTTCCTTTTTAGTTTTAATATACGGACATGCTTACAAGTTGTAACTATACAGAGATTATTTTTTTGTTTTGTTTTGTTTTTACAATCATTACAACAACAATTACAAAAAATTAACTATGATGATGACAACGCCGATAGAACCATAGCGGCATCAAGTTGGTTCTGGGGCCTGGAAAAAAATGACACAGAAAAAAAATATGTGTTTAATAAGATTTCTAGTCATATGGGGCTGACACGGTATTTCTAACTGTAGGTAGCGCTGGTTTTGTTGTTGTTGTTGTTATGGGTTTACAAATAGGTTTCTAAATATATAAAGTTTTCGGAGTGACTTATAACAAATTTATTTAGCTACGAATATCCCCGTGGTTTTGCTCATCAGAGGAGCAATTGATTTCAGCGGCTGCGAGGACAAGCTCAGAGCGGCAAGATTCAACCCCGTCAGGTCTTCTACTCGCTGGGGTCTATTTTAGCTTTTATTATTATTATTATTGTTGTTGTTGTTGTTATTTTAGCCGGTTCTACCCCGCCGCCGCTGCCTTCCTGCTTTTCTCCGCACCATTTCTCCGGTGCTGGGGTAGGAGGGCACCGGCCGCCCAGGGGCGCTCCCCCCAGCCCCAAGCACAGGAGCCGCGGCCCCGGGCGCAGCTCGGCCGGCCCGCGGGCATCGCTCCCGAGGAGCAGACGGCAAAGGAAAGAAAAATACCGGATAGGAATAACCCACCACACACGCAGAAGGACAAGAAACCGCTCTGGGAGAAGAACTGAAGATGCCGAGAAAAAAAGCTAACCGTTTACAACTCTCTCTACATATCCTTAGAAGACAGAGGAAGCAATCCCTTACCACCTCTGCACTGGCTGGAAAGCTGTCTTTATTAACTTTTTCTCTACTTCCAAGGCACTACATCGATCTAAAAAAGAGAGAAGAAAAAAAGAAAAAAAAAAAAAAGAGAAAAAAAAAAAGTGTTCCTTTACAATCCCCATTTTAAATCCCCATTTTATTCACTCCTATCCCTGAATTAAGCCTCTAGACTTCAGATCTCTTCTCGGCAAGTTGCAAATACGACAAAGCGACTGCTTTGCTGCAGGAGTGACCGTCAAAGAGAACCCGAAACGACCCCGGAGCAAGCCTTGCGGCCCGGTCCTTCCGCAAGGACGATTTGAGCAGCAACAACAACAGCAACAAAAATTACATCCGTCGGAGGAAGGTAACGCCGGGGGTGTGAGACTAACCTGGCGGAGGCCCCCCCGTGGCCGCCGCTGCACCGGGGGGCCCCGCGGCCGCCCGCCCGCCGCCACCTGCGCCCCGACGGCTGCGCCGGGCAGGGGCCACCATCAGAAACCGGCGGGGACTTCCGCGCCACTCCGCGCAGCACCTCCGAGCCCCCCGCGGTGGCTGCCGGCCCGAACCCGTCCCCGGCGAGTCCCTCAGCGGTCACCTGCTCCGGCGGGCTCCGCGCTCTGCGCCTGGGCCGCGGGCCGCGGGAAGGTGGCGGTGGGGGTAGCGGCGGGAGCGGCCCCCAACCCCAGGAGGTGGGGGGTGTTCAGTAAGGCCAGCGGGTGGGGGGCCGGGTGGTGATGGTGGTGGTGGGCCGGGAAGGCGCGGTTGGTCCAGTTGGGGAACTTGCTCAGGGGGCAGGAGGAGACGAGTCTGTGGGGCGGCGGCTGGGGGGGCAGCGGCAGCGGGGCAGCTGCGGGCGGGGAGCCGCCGCCGGGAGACTTGCGGGGGTTGTCCGGGCTGGTGGCCGTCTCAGCCAGCGACCAGATCTTGGGCTTCGGTAGGGTACCGGCCAAAGCGCCGTCCGTCGGGGAGGAGGCGGCGGAGGAAGAGGCAGAGGAGGGGGGAGAGAGGTGGTGCGGCAGAGGCTGAAGGGGCGGCTTGAGGGGCTCCAGGGCGGCTGCCGGGAGCTCGCACTTGTGATGGTGATGGTGGTGGTGATGGAGATGGTGGTGGCGGAGATGGTGCGGCTCCCCATCGGCGGCCTTGACATAGCGCTCCTCGGAGCCGGCCAGGTCCTCGAATCCCTCGGAGCCCTCCGAGTCGGTCTTTGAGTCAGAGTGCAGGAGGTCGGCTTCCTGCAGCTCGTCCTCCAGCTCGTCCTTGTTGCTCTCGATGTTCTCGGTGTCGATGTTCTCCAGGTCGATCTCTTCTTCGTCCTCTCGCTTGTCCTCTTCCCCCTCGTGATCGCTCCCGTAGGAGTTGCCCTCCTCGTCCGTCCTGCTGCGGGGGGCCCAGGTCATTTTGTTCTCCTTTTTGAGCCGCCGTCGCGCGTTCGCGAACCAGGTGGAGACCTGGGTGAGAGTCATTTTGGTGATGATGGCCAGCATGATCTTCTCGCCCTTGGTGGGGTAGGGGTTTTTCCGGTGCTCGTTGAGCCAGGCCTTGAGGGTGCTGGTGCTCTCCCGGGTGGCATTCTTAGGCCGCGATGGGTCCCCGAACTGGTACTGCCCGTAGGGGTAGAAGGCGGGGTGGTGGTGGGGGAAAGCGGCGTGCTGCACCCCCGGGCTCTCCTTCAGCTCGTACTGGGCGCCCTGCAGCAAGAGGGAAGGGGGCGGCCCGGATAAGACGGTGCTTTGGGCGCTGCCCGGGGCCCCTCTATCCCGCCGCCGTTACGGGTAGCGCGGCGGCCGGGTCGAGCTACCTCCCGCGCCGCGGAGCTCTCCGGCCCCGCTGCGGCAGCCCGGGCCCCGAGGGTTACGCAGCGGCCGGGGCGCGGAGCCCGTAGGGAAGAACTGGCTCCCCAGGAGCGCGCGGCGGGGCAGCCGGGGCCGGTCGCCGCAGCCGTCAAGCCCTGCGGGCGGAGGAGGGGGCGCGGGGTCTCCGCTCCGGCCCTGCCCCTCTCCGGCCGCACTCCCGGGGCAGGGCAGCGATAAAGCCCCATCTCCCCTGACAGCCCGCCCGGCAGCCCCCAGGCTCTGTCCCCAGCGCGAACCGTGCCCTGGCTGGCCCTACTCGAGCGTCCCGGGGAAAGAGTGGCGAGCCCCTGAGGGGCCTCTTACCAGCTGGGGAAAGATGGGCAGTTCGGCGGCGTAGGGCAGGAAAGCTCCGTAGCTCTGGGCGGCGGCAGCGGCGGCGGCGTAGGGCGCGCCGTACATGGAGGAGAGCACGTTGGAGAGGGTCCCGGACGGGGCCAGCTCGGCGCCGCCGCGGGAGCCGCCGCTTCCCGGGCGCTCCGCCGGGTAAATCGGCCTGATGTACTGGTAGCCCAGCTGGGGGAAAGACATGGTGTGGGAGCGGGGGCAGGGGAGGGGGGAAAGGAGGAGGGGGGAGAAGAGAGGAAGAAGGGAGAGAAAAGGGAGAAAGTAGCAGGGCCGGCAGCGGAGGAGGGAGCCGGGTCGCTTGCCCTCGCCGGCCGCCCGCACTTTCAGCGCCTCCCGCAAACTCCAGCGGACATGGAGGGGGGAACCGGGGATGCGCGGAGGCCGCGGGCTCCCTCCTGCCTTCGGCCGCCGCGGTAAACGATCCGATCGCTTCTTTCTTCTCTCAGTTTTCCTATTGATCTGAGTGGACCCAGGTCAGGTCCTAACAGATTGCCTGAGATTATTGGGACTCTGGGCTCTGATTGACATTTCTAGTCTCTCACAAGCCCCTCCTATTTCTTTTAAGTCTCTCTCTCCCTCTGCCTCCCTCTCTCTCTCTCATACCCAGAGCTCGCTCTCGCCGGGTTTGTCACTAGCTGCTGCCCCCCCCCCCCTCCTTCTTCTTTTTTTTTTTTTTTTTTTCTAAATCTGTTTACTGACGTCGCGATCTTTTATTTGAGTTGCTTTCAAATCTCGTTTTAGCGATCGCCAATCAGTTGTGTGTTTTACAAAGGTTTAACTCTGCCTCATGGTATTCTAATTATATAGAGATAGATCTCGATATAATTTCGTTCAGAGCCCCCGCTCCGCCAGAGAGTAGGAAGCCAGAGTGTCAATTGTGAGCTGCATACGGGAGGTACAGGAAAAAGTTGTGACACTTAAAAATAAGCCCCCTCTTTCTCTAGTCCCCCTGCTCAGGTTTTCAAATTTACAGCCTTTCCTTGGCCGGGTTCATTTTGTTTTCTTTATAATATATTCCCTCCTATGCTTTCCCCCGTCCGGCCGTGGAGAGGGTTATATCTCCTGATACAGATTTAAAAATCTATTAGATTTTTCTCAAAAAATTTGCATTTCCAGAGCTACCTTGAAAAGTTTCCTAAGGTACTGAATCTTTAAGGAGCTCTCTACGTTTTGTCTGGGCTAACAGTGGGCAGATACAGTGGAAAGCTAAGTTAATTTTCCTCCTAATAAGGGACTTCAAAGAGTTGTAGGTCACAATTTTACATCAAAGGCAGAAAAGAAGGCAAATTAAAATCTTAACAAAGGAGAGACGGGAGCAGCCCTCTGGGCCATTAGTAAATAAGTGGTGTGAAAAAAGGGACAATGACAGGCACTGGAATTAAACTCATTAACACCTTTTTGTCTTGGTGCGAAATCTCTAATTAGGAAATTTATGATCATTTTGCTTATTCCCTCTGTTCTGAATCACTACAAGGCTTAGAAGGAAGTACCTGGTATGTGCAACACTTGCAAAGGGAGCAGCGGCACAGGCTTCTAAGGAGCTATTGTGAAAAAGTCAAGATACGTTTTAATTACCGAATAAGATTTTCTTTTTTAAGGATCAACACCTTTTAAGTTACAGTTTGCTTATTTTCTTTTTCCTCCCCCCACCTTTGCTTCTTTTTTTTTTTTCTTCGCTTTTTCGTCTCCCTCCTTTCTTTTTCTGAAACCAACGTATGAATTTCAATTTAGCCTTTTAAGAGTAGTTAAAACCCAGTGCAATCACGGCTCGTCCATGGCAAACACAGGAGCTCCCTGTTCCGCACCCGCAGCTGCTCGGACCGTGAGAAGTCCAAGCAACCTGCGACTGCGGGCAGGGCTGAGCGGCCCTGAGCCTACCACACTTATCTGCCCCTTCAAACACCCCCTGCTTAAACACAAAGTTTGAAGGGTCTTTGGAGAGTTGAAGCTGAAGAAGCCTCATTCACCATATTCCCTTCTCTTCCTAAATACTCTCTGGATTTATTGCCTTTAAAATGTGATTTAGGTACAATATAACCGCTGTGCCCACAGTATGGATTTTTATAACTACATTTCTTTAAAAATGAAATTCATGTCAGATTATGCAGTTAAAGGAATCGACCTTGATGGCTTGCTATAATAAAACTGTATCAGCTTGTAATAAATGCGGATTACGGCAAAACAAGATCCAGAATTAAAATTCCCTGAATCAATATATGAAAATCTGTAGGAAACATCTCTAATCGTATTAAGTTCATCTTTATAGCATTTCCTATCTGCTAATCTAGTGCAAAAACAACTCTGGGTTTGAGGAATTTATTTTCCTTTTTCAACGTCGCTGCTTTTGATAGTCTAATGCACAGGGAATAACAATATTAAATTCAGTTATAAGTTTATTTCTTTTTAATTCGAAGGAAAGCAGCGAGGTAACCCCACGTCCTGTTTTTCTTCAGAGGTCCCTGTGTGCAGCGACCGGCGGGGAGGGGGCTGCCACCGAAGGACGACAACTTGGACAAATGCACGTCCGGGGACAAAATGGGGTGAATACGAAAAATCGGGTCAATCAGTCGCCGTTTGATGTTGTTAGAGCCATGCTGGTGTTAGAGCCGGGCTGAACCCCTCACGGGTGGGCACGGCAGCCCACGCGTGTCCCACATCACCGGCTCCGTGTATCTGGGGTTGCAGTCATGGCACGGAGTGGCAAAACTGGCGGGGTTGTTTCGTGGTTTCTCAGCAGCAGCACAATCAATACGAGTTTGTTCCCGGGCAGTGGCGGGCAGGGAGCGGGGTGTCCCGGGGGACAGCCGGGAGAGAGGCACGGGAGAGGAAATATTTATGGGTGAGAATGAGTCCAGGTCAGGGGGAGGGTGAGGGATGGTTTATTAATGAGCAAGAAAAGGAAAAGAAACGTAGCCGGACCAAACGGAAGGGAGGAAAACACTACAGGGGTGCAGTTCTTGGCTGAGGGAGTGGGAAGAGGAGAAAAGAAAAAACAAAAAAGAAAAAAAATTAAAAAAAAAAAAAAAAACGGAGAAAGCAAACGGCGGGGAGAGAGGGAGGAGAGCAGAGGAGACAGCTTCCCGGGGCAGGGCCGGGGTTGGAGCCATGTCCACGGCGAGAAGCGCTGCTCACTTTCGGCAGCGGTAGAGGCGTGCGGGAGGGCGGCTGCGGGGACAGGCCCCGCGGAGCTGGGCAGCGCGCGAGGAGCGGGGCCCAGCTGAGCCGTGCGAATGGTGGCGGGAGTGGGGGCAAAGCCCCTTCCCCGCCGACGGACTGAGCCGGGGAAGGAGCTTTGCAGGGCTGGAGACTAAGGGATGTGAGGCGGAGAAGCTGGAGCCGGCTCGTCCCACGGGGGCCGGGGAAGCCCCGCAGAGCCCGACGGCCAGCACCCCCCGGGGCGGTGGAGCGCTCCTTGGCCGAACAGACACGTGTCTTCTGGCCGGGACCTGTCAAAGCCGGGAGAGTGGCTCCTGATTTATTTCCCCAAACACACACACCCCCCGTCGCCCGCCCGTCCGCCCTCCCCGCGGCCTCGCCTCCCTCCTTTCCCGGCTGGCTCACACGCTGCCGAGCTCAAATCAAACCTCCCTCTGGCTGCAGCTTTCCTGAGTCCGCAGCCGACTCCTGGGCCAGCCCCGCCGGGAGGAGGGGCCGGGACGGGCACTGCCCGCTCGGTGCCCTGGACCCCAGCCTCCGGTCGCTCCACAATCGCCGCGCCCCCCTCTGCCAGGTTGCAGTGGCGGAGTGGAGCAGGACTGGCCCTGGGAGGTGGCCGCGGCCCGGGGTGACTCTGTGCTGCGGCGCCCTGCTGGGGAGTAGGAAGGTGCTGCTGGGAGTAGCCGGGGAGCTGCCGGCGGTGAGGGACAGCGTTCTGCGGGGCCCTGGGTGCCGGGCCCCGGGTGGCAGCTGCAGCGTGGGGCAGCACACCGGGAACGGCGACGGGGGAAGACACGGGGGGTTAGGAGGAGAAGGGCCGCAGTTACAAAAGAGTTAAAAAAATAGAGACAGAGATCAAAGCGCTGGGTAAAAGACTCTTCAAATTACACGTTTGAAGCTTTTCCATAATTCCAAGGCGACAGATAGATAACAAGCAGCACATTCCTTATCACATATGGAATCAATCTGAAAGGAGTCTCTTGATCAGAATCTGTTAATTGCAGTGACATATGATTTGGAAAGAAAACACAATTAATGACCCTTCATGTTAAGGCTCTGGGACAAGGCCACTGGCAGTCCGTGCTCTGCAGCCGACGTCAACTTTTTTTTTTTTTTTTTTTTTTTTAATTATTATTAGTAGTACTTAACTATTGCAGGGCGGCATTCGCGAGCCCCGGCGGCTGCTTTGCCTCCGTTCCCGCTGCAGGTTTCTTCAGAAGGGGGAGGAGAATAGAAGGGGACGGGAGGGCTTGCACGCTTTTACTTCAAGGTTTGAGGAGCTAAAATGATTTAGTACCTTGTCTGTAAATCTAATGACCTAAGGTGAGAAAAAATACTTCATCTTTTATTATTACCATTTGTGGTGAGCGTTACCAGGAAACAGCAGAACCCGTTTGAAATGGTAAATATATGTATCCATTTTAAACCCATTATTGCAGTGATTTTCCCGAAGCGAAATAAAGCAAATCATGCCCAGTCCCATTTTCTAGCGCCCTCTGCCCATGGATCCAATGCCCCTTCCCGGGCGCTGGAACCACTGTGGAACTCCTGGGTTCTGGGAGGGGGGGGGGGGGCGCAGTGGGTGCTCCAGAGCTGTTTCCAGAGCTGTTCCTGTGACACGCGTCCTGTGATGTTAGCAGAGTAGGGAGCGACGTTTTTGAAGGCTTTACCCTTGTCGTTAAAAAGGTAATGGCTTTGGTTTAGAAGGGAGAGGGAGAGGTTCATTTGAAGGTTATAAAGCATACACTTTAATAGGATCGAAGTGAAATTAGTTAATAAGAAAATGCTGGCCAGAAGCTCTCCGGGCTTTTAAGTGCTCTCCAGGCCATTTAGGTAAATTGAATAAGAACATACTCCGTTACCTGCAGCCCCAACTATTATCTCCAGTTCTGCATAGAGGGGAGAAGGGAAAAATAGTGCCTGAGAGACCTGAAGTCCCATACACCTCCTGCCAGCCAATTTCCTTGAGAAATAATGTCCCTTTTCTGCTCGCAACCGTGTTTTCCTTCTTCCGCTTTTAAGCACACCAGACTGCACTGTGTGTACCACAAGGGGGTAAGCAAAGGTAAGGGGCCATCAGCAGATGCTCAAGGCTTCCGGGGCAGCTCTGAAAAGCAGCTTCCTCCCCGCCTGGGTAACGCTGGCCTCTTGGTGTTGTTTTTTCCCTTTCATTAATCTGAATCCTTTCCCCCACCATCACCATCATTGTGGTGCTTTGCTGATTTGCGTTCGGGCCGTTGCCAGTAGGTCAGTATATTGTGTCACATAACTCCTATCTACTCCCTTTCTCCCTCCCTTTAAACTTTATAGTTTTTAGAG